>CM076584.1:1470762635-1472076503 GCA_034641835.2 Pinus albicaulis
CCTCAAAGCCCTATGGCTGCTCAATGTACACCTCCTCCTGTATGAAGCCATTGAGAAATGCGGTCTTCACATCCATCTGGTGGATCTTCCAACCCATCTCTGCTGCTATCGATATAATGGAACGAATGGAAGTATATCAAGCCATGGGAGCGAATATCTCCCCATAATCTACTCCCTCTACCTTGAAGAACCCTCTAACCACAAACCTTGCCTTGAATTTCTCAATGCTGCCATCTGCAGCATGCTTTACCTTGTAAAGCCATCTGGAAGTAACCATGGATTTGCCCTCAGGCCTCGGCACCACCTCCCAAACATCATTCTTCATGATAGAAGAATACTCCTCTTGCATGGCCTCTCTCCAGACCTGCTGGCTAGCTGCCTCCTCATAGCTAGAAGGCTCAGAGTCAAGGATGCTGGTAGCCATTGCCATATAGCTACAAAACCTCTCGGGTGGTACTCTCTACGATCGGTCTCTTGACAACGGATGTGGCCTCTCAAGGTATCTGAGAGCCATGGGCTTCATATTTCGCCAGGTGCACCTTCCCCAGCGTAATCGGCTATGTCCTCATTCTCATCGGAAGTACGAATTCTAGAATGTTTGTCCTACGCATCCTTTTTGCTGAACTTTGTACATGTAGATGTTGAAATACCATGTGAGCTTGTCCATCCAATGGACTACCTAGTCGACTGCCTAACGGACCCCGCTGCACGCCTGCAGGCGCACCACCCCTGCGGTACGCGAGCCCGCGCTCCCCGCGGTGGACGTAACGAAATAATTAATGTGAGGTGTACCTACTAATCTCCCCTAGATCCTTGTTTTTGGAGCTAGGCACCGCTGCTGAGGGTCTGGCTGATCCAGATACTCTAACTCCCGTGACCTCCTAAAGGCCCTGTCCTCCTCGAACTTTACATCCCGCCTGACAACAACTTTCCTCTGTGCAGGAATGTAAATCCGAAAGGCCTTGGAGGTCTCACTGTAGCCCACAAAGATACCCTTCTCTGCGGTGGGCTCTAGTCTGGTCCTCTTCTCCTTGGGTATGTAGGAGTATGTCATGCACCCAAAGATACGAAGATGACCCATATCAGGCTTCTTCCCAGAAAAAGCCTCCTCCGGAGTCATGTGCCCCAAGGCACGATGTGGACTCCTGTTCTGCAAGTAAACAGCTGTGTTGCAGGCCTCTGCCCACAAAAACAATGGCAACCCCTGATCATGTAACATGGCTTTGGCAGCCCCTCCGATGGATCTGTTCTTCCTCTCCGCAACCCCATTCTGCTGGGGGTTGTAAGGAACAGTGAACTCCCTCCTAATGCCTGCCTCCGCACAATAATCAACAAACTCTCCAAGGGTGTACTCTCCTCCATTGTTCGACCTCAGGGACTTGATCTTTCGACTGTCCTCCTTCCTGAACCTGTACCTGTAGATATTTAAGTACCATGTGAACTATCCATCAATGGGCTACCCTGTGAACTGCTCTGCGGACTGCTTTGCATGTTGCCCGAGGCACCACCCCTCTGACTCTGCGAGCCACTGCTCACTGATGGATCTGACACCTTAATCGATGTACCACCTGATCCCTGCCCACTAGATCCCTATGACTGACTTAGTTGCTCCTGAGGGTCTAGTCAATCCAGATACTCTAACTCCTGTGACGTCCTGAAAGCCCTATCCTCCTCGAACTTCACATCCCGCCTGACAACAACTCTCCTCTGTGCAGGAATATAAATCCGAATGGCTTTTGAAGTCTCACTATAGCCTACAAAGATGCCCTTCTCTGCAGTGGGCTCTAGCTTGGTCCTCTTCTCCTTGGGAATATACGAGTATGTAATGCACCCAAAGATACGAAAGTGAACAACATCAGGCTTCTTCCCAAAAAAAGCCTCCTTTGGAGTCACATGCCCCAAGGCACGATGTGGATTCCTGTTCTACAAGTACCAGCAGTGTTGCAGGCCTCTGCCCACAAAAACAATGGTAACCCCTGATCATGTAGCATCGCTTTGGCAGCCCCAACAACAGATCTGTTCTTCCTCTCTGCAACCCCGCTCTGCTGGGGGTTATAAGGAACTATGAACTCCCTCCTGATGCCTGCCTCCACACAATAATCAACAAACTCACCAAGGGTGTACTCCCCTCCATTGTCCGACCTCAGGGACTTGATCTTTCGACCTGTCTGAGTCTCCACAAGACCTCTGAACTCTTGACACCATTTGAAGACCTTACTCTTGGTCTTCAATAAATAAATCCAAGTCTTCCTGAAGTGATCATCGATGAATAAAACATAGTACTCATATCCACTCAAGGAAACATGAGACATCCGACCGCTCACATCGGTATGAATCAAATCAAGAATCCCAGTCGATTTGTCGTCACTGCTGGGAAAAGGGGATTTGGCAAACTTCCCCATAGCACATCCTCTACATGTGTCAATGTGATCAGAACTAAAATCTAGCACACCTGCAGTGATCTCCCGCAAAGTCTTCAAGGCCCCATGATACATGTGCCCCATCCTGCAATGCCAAATCTCGCACAGCTCTGAACTGCTAGCTCTGCTACCAATACTACTGCTCAATGCCATAAGGGGCTGAAATGAAAACTTGTACACCTTGGCATGGCGTACACCAATCACTCTAGCTGAATCAATTGGAGCGCCCCTGGGATATATAAGCACCTGTCCTCTCCTGAACAATACCTCATACCCTTTGTCCTCCAATGCTAAGACAGATATAAGGTTCTTCCTCATCCCTGGCACATATAGAACATCCGACACTTTCAAGGAGGTTTGGGTTCCCTATCAAATTTCAATGTCCCCACACTGACTGCTCTAACAATGTTGTCGTCTCGGAGTACTACCTCTATATCAGTGCCACTCTCTAAAAGCTCTGAGAAGTACTCACAGAATCCTGTCATATGATGTGAAGCCCCACTGTCAACATATCAAATACCTGAAGATGCTCCGCCAGTGGAGGGAAATGCACACTCCCTCTCAACCTCTGTGGCGGGTGATCCTGCACTAGTGGACTCACAAGCAATGAACCCAAACTCCCGGTCAAAGCTCTCCGAGAAGTCCTCTAACTCTGCTGATGTTGCCATGGTCTTGTCCTTTCCCTTCTTCTTCTTCTCCAGACACAACTGCATAGTGTCCCAACTTCTGACAATTCCAACATTTCACTTTGGAATAGTCCTTCTCCTTGTTCACCTATTGTTTACCCTTACCTTTGCCTTTACCCCCACCATTGCTTATGGAAGCTTGCTTCTTTCCCTTGCCCTTCTTGCTTCTTACTAACAATGCTACATTGTCATCCTCCTCAACTGTTTTGGTTGCCACAAGATGGTTCTTTTTTATTTCATTTTCTGAATGCAATCATCCCAAGACCTCTCCAAAGTGGGCAGGGTCTCTCGTGCAACAATCCCATCTGCAAAACTCTCCCATGTCTTGGGAAGACCATTCAATGTAATCTGCACCAACTTAGTGGGTGGAATGGCCTCTCCAACAACTACCAAATCATCTCTCACATTAATGATCTTTGAGAGGTATGCAGTAACATAATCAGTTTTAGCCATCTTAATGGCCTTCAGCTTCTCCCTTAAGACCATTTTTCTGTTTTCATTGGTACTCCAATAGAGATTGGTCAAGGCTATCCACATCTCATGTGCAAGTCCCTTTCCTCTCACATGAGGAATGACATGGTCTTTAATACCATCCAAAATCAGTCCCTTTCCTCTCACATGAGGAATGACATGGTCTTTAATACCATCCAAAATCAGTCCCTTTCCCTTGGCATTCTTCTTATTAAAATCTGCCAACTGAACAGGGTTAGCAGGCACTGCTACTAGGCGCTGTGCGGTGTGAACCATGATGCCCCAGAGTTCTACCTCCTCAAAGATGCTTTGGATTCTCTCCCTCCATGTACTATAGTTGCTATGCCCATCCAACCTATCCTCCACCCTCAAGCCCAAAGACATGCTTGATGTCCTAACAAACTGAAAATTTCAATGCTGTGGTAAAGGTTCAGTTTTCTGTGTGAAATATAAGCTTGCTGTAATTATTCACTTGCTGTCCCAAACTGCACTTTTCAGCCACCCAACCTCTGATACCTTGTAGAAATTTTAGACCAACCCCGATTATCAGTTTCTCCTTATCACTACTATGTAGTTAAATGTCCATTCCCGTAAACATACATTCAACAAGCTGGAAATAATAAATATTTCTGAAAACACAAATTCTGGAAATTTCAAAGTGTTGGAAAATGCAGAAATAAAACTTAGAAATTATTTCAGCCACACAGAAAATGACACGTTGATTTTTTGTCAATATGACCCTGGAAAAAACCCCTACAACTCTTGGGGAAAACCAATTTGAAAACTCTTCTTTATTTTTGAATATTGCTTTTACAGTGAGACAAAAGAACACAGTAAAAATTCCAGCAACCAAAATTACAGACTTATCTCGATTTCTGTGCTTGCACACTGCCTCAGAAATTGTGCCAAATAATCAATTTACAAAACAGAAAATATTATAGCATTAATGACAGCAATAAATGTTGTACGAACACCTCGGAAAACGTGTTGGAACAACTGTACGGAAATGTACAGATTTGTACAGCAGCCCTCCTCGAAATCTACACTAAAGTTGTCCTTTTTCTTGGTTTTTGTGCCGAAATATCAGCAGTACTTCTCGATTTTCATGCCCAGATTTCTTCCTCGAACTCTATGCTTAATGTTCTTGCGCTCTTCCTCGATTTTCGTGCCTCCCTTTCTTGGAAACAGTGGCTCTCTCTTGCTGTATGGATTTCTGCCTTGGGATTTGTGGCAACAAGGTGTTGTACGGATTTGCTAAAGAATCCTTATTGTTGCCCTCTTTCTTCTCACTGCTTAGAAAATCTCATTGCTTTCTTCTCCTCCTCTCTCAATCTGTTCATGAAAGACTGAATGACCTTTTCTCTTCTTTTCCTCCTTTAACCTAACTCTAAGTGACTTTTGGGGAATCCCTAAATCCAATGGCTAAGATAGCTTTAGATCTAGGGCTGAGATTAAATGTGCATTTAAATCTCACTTTCTATTTTTTAATTCACCCCACTTTAATAAAGACCCTCTTAGCCTTTTATTCCTATAGTCACTTTTCACTTTCTAATTTCACATTGACTTTAATAAAGTCACTTTAAAATTAGACTTTGTGACTTTATCACTTATAAAGTCACTTTTAAATTAGATTTGACTTTACCACTTATAAAGTCACTTTAGGAGAAAAAGTTAAATACATTTGGACACTTTTCCATAGGCCAAAGATCAAAGCCTTAGGGAACCACTTGTCCTCTGATACCCAAATTTTAACATCGCTAGCACTATAACTTTGATCATCCTCAAATGATGGATCTAAGGAATTGGGGACATTGGGTGGACCCTGCTTGCCTTCCTCATTATGTTTCTTGACAGAGGGTTTGTTCTTTCAAATAAAGGTGGATTTTTGTCCCTTTTCAAGAGCGGTGAATTTGTTTATATACAACCTATCCCTATTATTCATATCCCAAGACAATTTGTCAAGTTTCTTAACTGTTGGACACCTAATCCGCTAAGGGTTGGTGAGGAATGTGAACAGTCACCGGAGTCCAAGGGACCATCTAGTATATGAAGACCAAAGGTCACAAGAATGTATTATAAATGTATATCTTAGTTAATAGAAATGTAATTCACATTTATCTTATCTGTTGTCTTCTCCATGTGTGTGTTTAACATGGTATCAGAGCAAGCGATCTCCTTCCCTGCTCAAGTGTGAGCTACCGCTTTTGTAGCCAATTTCATGCATGTCAGTTATGCACCTCTGCCCATTATCCCGAAATAGGAAAACTGGTGTTTTTTGCTCATACCAAGTTTGTAGGTTTCTATTTGGCATTCCTTTTCCCTCTTTGCAACTCCTCTGACAGTGAAAAAAAATCCATCCCTCTGCCAAACATTGCCTCTATCCTACGTACCTGTCTACTGGCATCAATTTCACCTATGTTATCTATCTTCCCAAAATATTCATTCCTACATTGAATCGCCATTGAAGACTAGTCTATTACCTTTGGCTTTGCTTGAAGGTTATGTTTGCTTCTCCATTCTCTGTAAGTTGGTTCCTGCACTGACCTTTTTCCGTTACTGGTCTGAGCTGCAATATTTCCATTAACATCTTTAAGTTTGGAATTGCCCTTTGATTTATTTAGAGTGAAAGCTCTGATCAAAATATTGGAGGAATTTTCCTATATGATTGGCTTCCTGGAGGTGATATGTCGTGATCACGGATATAAACTCGCAATCCACACGGTGAGGAACATGGAATGACGTTTGTAAAAAATCCTCATGAAGGAAGATCCTTCAAATATTGTGCAACCACTGGTCCTAGATTTAGGCATCAGACTTCTATGTGTGCTCTGTCAATGGAACCTCATTGTAGAAATGCTAACAGACCCTCATCGTAGAAATAATTTTGGTCAGACCCGACAATCCATACATGTCGGTTTTGTAATATTTCAGGTCTAGTACGTTTATGTAGGCAACGTCTGTAATGCCTTTGGTCTGTAACGTTTCAAATGGACTAGCATTACGATGATCCTTCAGAACATTGTGCTCTCCTCTAAGCTTGCTCCCGTACGATGGCCTGAACCTGATGTGTGTATGTTGTGTTCTATGTTGTGGAGATCGTGTGACTAAGTCAGAGATGGAGGAAGGGCAAGGGAAGGATGGAGAGAGGCCAAAGAGAGGGACTAAGGCCAAAAATTGGCCAAGGGAAGATAGCGGATAGGGTCAAGAGGCCCAAAAGGCCTGCGGCACAAGGGAGGGAGCCCTAAGGGGTTGTCATGGGCCCCACAAGGGACATGACCTAGGAGAAAAAGGACTTAGAGGCCTACCAGAAGCCCTCAAGGGTTGTGGCTAAGGGAGTAGACCCCACAAGGGGTTTTTGCAATCCCTATAGGGTTAGGCTTCAAATGAGGTTGCAGCAAGGGATGGAGGAAGGTCGAGGGCCTTAGGACGAAGAGGAGGATGGAGGAGAAGAAGTAGTGTCGAGGGGATTAGGAGGAGGGTCGAGGCCTTTAGGCCTCACGGCTGCGCCTAAAAAAGGCCAGAAACCTCCACGTCAAGGGTTATTAGTGTGGAAATTTTTGAATCTTTACACTTTATGCAGAAATTATTATTGTTAATCTGGTTATGCTCCTCCTACTCAGATAAGTTATTAACTGAATAAATTCAAGTTAAAATTGAAGCAAAACACATAACAAATCTCCACCAATCCAAATCTAGAACAAGTTCATACACACATAGACAAAATGACAGTTATTTCTGGACAAATAGTCCTCGGAAAAACCCAATGCGGGAAAACTGGTCTCTAGCTACTGGAGGGTTTTATTATTAAGAATTTTCTGAATACAACAAGTCTGGGTTCCAAATCTGGAAAACCCAATAGAGAAATAATAGATCTACAGCTCACTGGCTGATCTAGGGCCAAAATAATGACTGATCCACACCCTCAAATGGGATTTACAGAACTCAGCCAACATTAGGGCCTAGAAACCCCAGCGTTGCCCCTGAAACCTCTATGTCAGCCTCTAAAGCCCCTCTGACCCTCAGCGCTGCTCCGGAAAGGTCTGCATTACCCCAAACTGGGTGACGCAGGCCTTACCGGCACGCAGGGTCTGCGTATCGGGGTTCTGTGAAAAATCACGGCATCTGGCAAGGAGGATGCTGACACATCCCTTGCTAGCACCTTCACCCTTCTTTGCGTTGATCTCTTTGTTGTGTATTCTGAACCCCGAGATCGAGATCATCCCTTGGCCTAAATTCCCTCACTTTGCGGGCCGAAACACTTAAGGTATTCTTAGCGAGCCACCGCCTAGAATCTCGGCGCAGCCTAGATGCTCTGCCTCTGTTTTGCTGGGCATTTAAGCCTTGTTCCTTTATATCTTTCTCGTTGAAACCATGACGAGGTGAATAACGAATGATAGCTAAGATTAAAAAGAAAAGCTTGATCCATGTGACTTAAGACAATTTCATCACATGTTTAATTAAATTCACTTTAATTATTTAAGTTCCCTAAGTTTTAACTTAGGAAATACATTAAAATAATTAATTAATTTAATATCTCCTAAACTAGATCAAATTTCCCAAATCAATTTCTGGGTCTTGTAGATCAAGTGTACTCTAGTCCCTCCACAAAATTTGGGAGCTAGAGCACAAATGATGCTACCCAAAATACACAAAATCTCAACAATTAGTGTAGACCGAGGCCAAATTAGGCCTGTGGCTAAACTCAGGAGGCTAGAAAAGGGTGACGCAGAGGGAAGCAGGGTTGGACGGCTAACCTGAAGGAGGACGATAGGCCTTGGAGGCCCTAAAAAAATTAGTAAAATAATTTAGCCAATTAGCTTAAATTATTCCCAAATCACTTTTACAAAAAACTCGACTAAAACACTAAGACTCACCTTAGACCTTGATGATAAATTCCACCCTAACTTTTGGGTGAAGATGGAAGGAAAAACTCAAACAATCATCCGTGTTTAGAAACACAAATGAATCAATGAAACAAAAAACCTCCTAGGATGAAATTTGTTGCCAAAATCGTAGGCTTACCTAGGTTGTTACATAATAAAACGGTCGTACTACCATCATTTAGATTATAATTTTGCAAAATGGGTTTACAATGACATAGAACAGATTATCGGTTGATGATTCTGACTTTGAAAATTTCCTTCAAGTCTTTGAAATCCTCGGATCCTGCTTCCTTGGAATGTTGAAAATATGGGTGCAACATGGGGTTTTGCCATGGTCTCTAACCTAAATCTCGGTGCCTCTATTGTTCATGCTTTTCTTCTGTTGTTCCTTATTGTTCCACTGCATTGTTGATGTTTATTGTTCTCTCTACATAATTGCTAATCATGTTATCATGTTATGGGGGAATGTAATATGTAAATGATGATAAAGTTTGAAAATGCAACTATCTACAGCATAAAACAATCTAGCCCAAAAAGTTAACGTAGTATCATTGTTGGGATGAAGAAAAGTCATTGATGATCACCCTCATGAAGACACCTACGATGAAGTTCATGAAGATGGAAAATACCTAAAAGAATGCTAGATTTTGGAGGAGACCTTTTTGTTTTGCAAAATGTAAATGATGAAATATTTTGAAAATGTAATTATCTACAGCAAAGAACAATCTAGCCCAAAAAATTAACATGGTATCAGAGTTGGGTTGAAGAAAAGTCTTTGAAGATCAACCCCATGAAGACACCTATGATGAAGTTCATGAAGATGGCAGAGACCTAAAAGAATGCTAGGGTTTGAAGGAAACCCTAGGGAGACCTTTTTGTTTTGCAAATAGAAGTTAGCGTTTGGAGAAAACCTAAGGAGTGGCCTTGATATGGAAAAGGCCTAGTGTGATTCATAATTTTTTTATATGATATGATCTATGAGAAGTTATTAAGTTATTTGGGACAGATTCAGAGAAACCCTAGGTGAGGGTATGATGCAAGATCCAGTGGTCAACGATAGTTAAACCTGGTTGTTGATAAGGGAAATTAAGGAAATAGGTGGTGTTCAAGATGGTACATTTCATATAAAGACGACATTGTAATATGGTTGATGGACCATGGTGACTCATGGAGACAAGATCTAGAGAGAGTTGATAACTTCCTACAATCCTCATGAAAGATAAGTACTTTCAAGACTTATGTCATTTTCTGCTCTTATTTAGATTTATCTTTTAGACTATTGTTTATAACTTTATTCTTCTTGCATGAATATTTGAATGCTTCTTTCTCTAACTTCTTGGATGAGGATGTGATCAAGGAAAGCGGATCCTAAGGATCATCAAGATCCATAATAGTAAGCTCCAAGAGGAAGCTGGTACAGGAAAAGTAAACTCCAAGATAGAGCTGGTGCAGGATAATTAAGAAGCCACTCTCCTATCTCAAAAGGGGATGACAGACATGTGTCATCATCACATACCCTTTCATTATGTTTATTTATTTTTGCTATTATTGTTTTTGCTCTTGTCTTGGGGTCATCAGATAGAACATATGGATGTAAGGACCTAGTCCTAAATATTGAGATTGAGAAGGATGCAGAGCCATCACATGATTAGAATAGGCACTTGAAAGTTGGAAAAGAGCTCAGATATTGAAGGAAGGATCCCCATCTCTTAGGCTGATATCTATGATTGAAGAAGCTTCCCATTCAGAGGGATCAGACTATCATGCAACGATGAGACATTCTGAGATAAGAAAACAATGAGAAGTTATATGTCCTTCATGTAAGGACCATTATAGATGACAAGATATAGTAGTGTCATAATGTAATTATTTTCATGAAGCTTTGGTGTTGACATTTGAGTTTCTCTTTCTTGGCTATTTTACAATATATTTCAAAGGAAATTTTGCATTAATTCAAAACTACTACAAGGCCATCAAGATCGATCCATTTGAAGGGCAACTTTGTCGCTTGGAAGGAGATGTCTACGGTAAATCTCTCACTTCTCCTTTGTTGGGCCATGCCCTAAGATTCTGCAATAAGGGTTTGATTTTATTTCATTCCATAGCTGATCTTATGGTTGAAGGCTTCCCCTTGAAAGGGATCCCTTCTCATAGGGCTTGGTTTCATAACTTGTCTTGATTAGACAAAGAGGTAATTTTAACTTCTAGGGTTCCACCTCTTTGCCCTAGGCCAAAAGCATTGAATAACTAATTTAAGAGGGAATTCATCTTGACTCCAATAGTCCTAATGGAGATAAGACACTCAAGCCCTAATCCAACAACCAACCATTTTTTCCAAAATTCTTGATCTTATCTTTTATTTATTTATATTATTGAAAAACCCTAAAAATACAACAATTAAAAAATAGAAAAATATAACCATAAAAAATTGAAGTAAACCATGGAAAATCTGTATTTTATTGTATAGAAGAAAGTTGATGGATTACATTTTTTATCTAGATGATTTTTCTTGAGATTTGTGCCCCATTGTTGATCTAGAGGCCCAAGGGAAAAAGCAGCCCCTTTGTTTTATGCTTTAAAGATTACTGAACATGAATTTGAGGGTTTTGAAGGTGTCTTCACAATTCTGAAAATTGTTTACAGCGAAATATTCTCAAGGATTGGTGAGGTTCCTCACCTAGAGTTTTGTGAGAGGTTGCCTCTAACCCCCTCAAAGCCCAAATTACATTTCTTAAGTGTTTTTATTGCATATTATTAATATTTGCAAGTGTTTAAAGACTTTTTAACTGCTGCAAAACCTTTTATCTTGATTAGGACATTTTTCATCTTTTAGACTTTGACCCTATGAGGATCGGACCCCCTTTTAAGCAAGTCTGGTTCAGATTGTTGTAACTTGTCAATTACTTGCATATTATTCATATATGGGTTGTATTTCCACTCACATTTCATTTCCCGAGATCAAGCATCCAAGTATCCATCATCCTAATGTGTTTCCACACTTCCAGGTTGCTTCAAAGACACTCCAAATCTGGTATTTCTGTGTTTTCTATTTATTTTGCAGATCTGAAAGTGTAGCACAGAAGCAAGCTTGTCCAAATCAGATTATAAATAAAGTGGAAATCAACAATAAGTCATCTCATTTGGTATGTGTAACTTTCCATCACTCTTAACCATCAAGGAGAACCATTTCATCGGTATTAGAATGAGTTTTGTATGCTGGTTTGTATTTTCTGTAGATATAAATCATATATCAGACTTAGCATTTGTGTCAATTAACTATTAACATTCATCATACCTAGAGTTTCTAGGCACTGGTCTTTTAGGCTTGTTAGTAAAGATTCTGTAGAATTGGATATTCCCCGTGGCAATGTAGCAGTTAGCCTAAAGTGAGAGGAGATTGTGCATCTCTTGTTTCTTTACTACTTAGTTCATTGACCGGACTGTTGATTTTTGGGTAGCATCAGATGTGCTCTAGCTCCAAAACTTTGTGGAGGGGCTAGAACACGTGAGATCTCCAAGACCCAGAATTCGTTTGGAGAAATTCCACCTGGAGCTTAAGTTATTCAAATAATTAATTATTTTAATAGAGACCCTAAGTCTAACTTAAAGAAATTAGATAATTAAAGTGAATTAATTTAAACATGTGGGTGAGAATGTTCTAGGTGACAAGGATCAAGTCTTTTCTAATCTTAGCCATCAATTAGAGATTAGATCAAGGTCGTTGAATGTTCAACGGGAAAAGTATTAAAGGAAGGCTTGGGGTCAGTTGGAGAACACACACAAAGTGGCAGCACTTGAGCTAAGTTGAAATTCTAGGGCGCAGTTTGTTGAGAATTTTTGAGTGAGCTTGCAGTGTAGCAAGGGGCAGTTCGGCAGTGGGATTTATGAATCCAAGGCCAAGAATACAATAGCATAGAGGCAGATCTGTACCAGAGAGACAGCGCAGGACAAGGAGGGGTGACGCGGAGCCAGTCAGGCTGACGCAGAGGCAACGTAGGCCCGGGAGGGGTGATGTAGAGCCAGAAGGGATCATGCAGAGGGACGCAGAGCCAGAAAAGGGTGACGCAATCACTCAGTGACTAGTGCTGGGGTTTCAGTGGGCCAGATCAGGCTCGTATTCAGCAGATCGGAAAGGGTGATGCAGCCACACTGAAGGGTGACGTAGTCTCAGCGAATAGCATGTTGGGGACTGCGTAGGCACCTGTGGGGTTCTTCATCCTGAGCTGAATCAGCCATAATATCTGTCTCCAGAGATAGAGGTACTTCTGTCAGGATTTTCTCTGTTGGGTAAAACACTACCAGTACCCTAGTTTGTATTCAGAAATCTGCATAATAATAAAACCCTCAAGAGTTGTTGCACCGGTTTTCCCGCATTGAGTTTTTCCGAGGACATTTGTCCGAAAAATCTTGTGTCCTTTGTTCAATTTTCTTAATTCTTCAGTACTTGATCTATATATTTGTGTAGGCAGCAATGTATTTACTTCGATGTTTTTCTTGTATTATTCAGAAAAATAACTTGTTAAGTTAATAAAACAAGTAGGAGAAGTAAATCAAATTACTGTTGTAGGATTTTCTGTTTAGTAAATTCAGAAATTTTCACATGGTATCACAGCTATTGCAGATTAGGGAGAGTTGAAGCCATCAGCGAAGTGACAGCACAGATCCAACATGAGGTAGCGTAGAGGGACAGCACAGACCCAGGAGGGGTGACGCAGAGCCAGTCTAGCTCACGCAGAGCTGACACAGAGCCAATCTAGCTCACGCAGAGGCTCACACAGACCCAGAAAGGTGAGGCAATTCGAGAGGAAGTGACGTAGAACCAGCACAAAGGGTTCGGCTCTTCGTCCTTCCAGTTGTCGTGGCTAGGAGTGCAGTTGTTGTTCTTCAGAAGATGTTGGTGGGGTATTGTTTCTGTTGGTGCAGAACAGTGTCTAACAAGGTGTGACAAAGTAAGGGGAAGCAATTCCTCAGCAGAATTTCTCACCAAGAAGTCTGAGATTTGATCAGCTGAGTGATTGGAGAGAGTTGATTCAATAGCAGTTGATGGAGCATTTTCGAGAGGGAAATCACTTACCAAAGGGAGCATATTCTCTAGAGAGTTTCTAGTGCCAAGAAACCCAGATCCGAGTCTTTTGTTGAAGGAGCAGCAAAATAAGGGAGAAGAGTATTCGCTTCGACAACTTTGAGCAGAGATGGCCGCACATGGATTGAGGGATCAGGACAAGTTGGATGAAGTATCCAAATTCGTCGTCTGGAAGGCCAAAATCCTATTAGTTCTAGATGAATATAGCATCAAATATCACGCCAAGAAAGTTTGCATTCTTCTTGTTGATGTTGATCCGTTGAAGAAGTATGACGCAGCGCAAGCAAGGGCAAACCGCTTAATTATGGACGGGGTCAACAATCATGTGGTCCCCCACATTGCTGAAAAGAACACAACAAATGAGATGTGGACGACGTTGACCTCAATGTATCAAGGGACTTCTATCCAAAGGAGAATGCTTCTGGAGAATCAACTTCGAATATTTCAAATGCATAAGGGAGAGGAAATTGACCACTTCCCCATTAGATTAAAGGCGATTCGTGATCAGCTGGCTACTATGGGAGCCACTCCTGATGAGGGTCTATTGGTCAGGACTGCCCTGAATGAAGTGTCTGAAGAGTGGGAGACCTTTTTCCAAGGCATTTTGGGCAGAGCGACACTTCCAAATTGGGAATACATGTGGGCGGCTGTTCGACAAGAAGAGATCAGGAGGTTGACCAAGGCGGGCAGCACCAGCGGCGAAATCAAGATCAAGAAGGAGGAGGAGGGAGATGCGGCTCTCGCATCTAAGGGACAACAAGGGCAGCGAAGGAAGAAGAAGAAAGACCTTTCAAAGGTCAAGTGCTTCAAATGTGGTGAACTCGGACATTTTGCCACAACTTGTCCTCAGAAGAAGAAGGGCAAGGAAGATTTTGATTCAAAGACTACAGCAGTGAAGGGTGATGATGGGAGTGATGACGATGTGGCCATGAGTGCTCATGTGCCTCGAGAGAAGAGGTGGGGTGACATAGATCTGTAGATTGAGCTACAGATGGCGAAAGGGCAGGATCCTTGAAGTGTCCAAACTCTTGGATCACATACAAGCTACGAGAGCCCTTAATGACAGTAGCAGAATCACTGGAGTCAGTTGGTGCAGAGGATTATGGAGGCACATTGGCAGTGCTAGGACGTTGAAGACTGGAGTAGCGCAGAGCAGAGGCAACAGTGCAAAGGTTGATGGGATTTCAGCAGCGTAGAAGCAGTGTAGAGCAGCAGCAACGCAAAGGCACTTGAGGGTTAGTGCAGAATAGCAGCAGAGGGTGTTTCAGTATCGAGATGTAGCCACACTGATTTGTCTGTCAAGATTTTGGGTGATGTCCTTCAACTGCTTACTTCTCAGCAATTGAGTTGCAGTGCAGCAGTTAGTAGTGGCAGTGCTATGGCAGCATGATGCAGCATTTTGAGAGGGAGCTGCATTACAGATGAGGCAGTGACTGTGGCAAAGTCATAGGCAGCTATACTAAAGGCAGTAGCACAGAGGATGAGGGGCAGTAGGCCAAGCATCAACAGCGCAGGGAGCAATGTCGTGGATCAAGGCTTCAGGATGAAGTATTGCGAGAGCACATTCCTCGCTAAGAGGGAGTGTTGATTTTTGGGTAGCATCGGATGTGTTCTAGCTCTGAAACTTTGTGGAGAGGCTAGAACACATGAGATCTCCAAGACCCAAAAATCGTTTGGAGAAATTCCACCCGGAGCTTAAGTTATTCAAATAATTAATTATTTTAATGGAGACCCTAAGTCTAACTTAGGGAAATTAAATAATTAAAGTGAATTAATTTAAACATGTGGGTGAGAATGTTCTAAGTGATGAGGATTAAGTTTTTTCTAATCTTAGTTGTCAATTAGAAGATCAAGGCCGTTGAATGTTCAACAGGAAAATTATTAAAGGAAGGCTTGGGGTCAATTGGAGAACACACAGAGAGTGGCAGCACTTGAGCTAAGTCGAAATTCTGGGGCGCGGTTTGCTGAGAATTTTCGAGTGAGCTTGCAGTGCAGCGAGGGGCAGTTCGGCAATGGGATTTCTGAATCCAAGGATGAGAATACAATAGCAGAGAGGCAGATCTGTACTAGAGAGACAGTGCAGGCCGAGGGGTGACGCAGATTCAACCAGGTTCACACAGAGCTAACGCAGAGGCAGCATAGGCCCAGGAGGGGCGACACAGAGGCAGAAGAGCTCACGCAGAGGGACACAGAGCCAGAAAAGGGTGATGCAATCACTCATTGACCAACGTTGGGGTTTCAGTGGGCTAGATCGGGCTCATATTCAGCAACGCAGCCACACTGAAGGGTGACGTAGTCTCAGCGCAAAGCTTGTTGGAGACTGCATAGGCACCTGTGGGGTTCTTCATCGTGAGCTGAATCAGCCATAATATCTACCTCTGGGATTTTCTCTGTTGGTTAAACCACTACTAATATCCTAGTTTGTATTCAGAAATCTGCATAATAATAAAACCCTCAAGAGCTGCTACACCAGTTTTCCCGCATTGGGTTTTTCCGGGGACATTTCTCTGAAAAATCTTGTGTGTACTTTGTCGAATGTGCTTAATTCTTCAATACTTGATCTGTATATTTGTGTAGGCAGCAGTGTATTTGCTTTGATGTTTTTCTTGTATTATTCAGAAAAATAACTTGTTAAGTTAATAAAACAAGTAGGAGAAGTAAATCGGATTACTATCGTAGGATTTTTGTTTAGTAAATTCAGAAATTTTCACACGGACCTTGTCGGGGCTGTTAATCCAGGAGGCAACAGGTCCTATACATGTTTCCCAATAAACCAAACAGTTACTTGTATCCAAGGTTATAGGGAGTTCTTTGGGGTTATATTGGAATTGGGTACAAGCGGAAAATGACACTCCAATTAAAGAATGGAAGGGATGGAATTTTGTTCGTAAGCAGTGGATGCTAGTTTGTAACAGTAAAGCATATGTTGCAATTTCAAGGACATTAACTGAATTCATCATGTACCCAATAATATGGTGGGCTCTGAAGGCATAACATGAGCCATTTTCCTTGCAGAATGCCAGACACCATGAAATGCTCTTGATCATGGCGACAGTGATCTAAGCTCCTCCAATGGGAGGATCAAATTGACCATCTCTCATACCAGTGCAGTTTTACTAAATCAAGCACAGCAGGTCTAGCAATTTCTTTCACAATAAATACAAAAAGGGTTGCACTCACCTTTGCATTCATATTTATGTTTTCTCATGATTTTGTTTCTCCTCGTCTTATGAAAGTACAGATGCAAGTGGATGGCTCTTGCATTAATCAATAGTATTAACCTAACTTGAAGTTGCCTGATTAGCTGTGAAATTTTAACCACTCAGTTTTGCAATTACTGTTTCAGTTCAAAACTGATTGAAACACAATTAGAAAATTTTTACTATAGTGAGATGTTTAAACTTTCCCATAGCTATGGTTATTACAAGGAAAATAGCTTCTTTGAAAATAACAAAAGTATACTTACCCATACAGTCGAACGATTGCTAAAAATGTAGATTTTATGTATAAACCACAGCGAGGCTGTCCCATGATGATCTACTCAGACTGCTGCGGTGATATTTTCTTAACAGAGCTGTAGTGTCAATTACTTTATGATGCCACGAGAGATTGCCAAACAAATTTTAAAATTTAAACATTAAACTATATTGAGTCCAATTTCGGTAAAGAAAACCAGAGATCTGTTATCAAAACAGTCAAGATTTCAATGCATTTTTGGCACTCATTCTCCATAAGATATTTACATGATTTACTGTTGTAATCTTCAGTTAGCAAGGATAAAGGAATCAATGGAACCATAATAAATTCAATATATAATATAAAGAATACAACTTCAAAAACAAAAGGTAGAGTCATATATGGCTACTCCTTTTCAACTTAAAGAATATCATATGTTTGAAAAAAGACATACAAGCTTCTTCTGGAAACAACCCTCTAATTCAGAAGAATGGTCTTCCATATGGCATGCACAGAATGAATTAAACAAGACAGTGTCCCCCATAAGATATTTACATGATTTACTGTTGTAATCTTCTCTTAGTAAGGAGAAAGGAATCGATGGAACCATAATAACTTTGATATATAGTATAAAGAATACAACTTTGGAACCAAATGGTAGAGTCATATATGGCCACTCCTTTTCAACTTAATGAATATCACATGTTCGTAAAAAAGATATACATGCTTCGGCTGGTAACAATCCTGTAATTCAGAAGAATCGTCCTCGAATGGAATGCACAGAATGAATTAAACAAGATAGCATCAGAAAGAGAGCGAAGATTCTTATAAGTGATCTTATAAAATAGAAACTTACCACAAAAGGATTTCGTACAGTGATCAGAATGTTACGCTCAGACAATATGCTCTCTGCTGCATTTTTTCGAATCATGTCTATTTTTCTAAGGACCTGGATGCCAAAACAGAAAAAAGAATATAATACTGTTATAAACACGAGTAACTATAACCCAGGGCATAAATATAGAAATATATTTCAAGTGGGCCAAAATGGTGTTTTCAAATATATCTTAGTGATTTCCTAATAAAATGTTGAGAAAATGAGTAGACTAGAAAGAATCAAAACATATATTTAGCAACTATTGAGACCAAAAAAACCCTGGCTATTACAATTTTGTCAGAATCTCGTCTAGTCCAATCGTACATTTCGGGACTTAAAACCCATCTACAAGTAGAGCTTGAGCTTCAAGACATTAAATCGATAGAAGTAGCAAGACAAAAAGCAAAAGCTGCTGAAAAGAAATTTGAAAATATATTTTGGTCAAAGACGGAAAAAGTATATTTGAGATGAAGATTTCCCCAGTTTGCGAATACAGATAATACAAAATATGTCCCACCACATCTTCGTGAAGGAGAAAAATCTAACGTGGAAATACAAAGGATGAAAGAGGGCAACTGCAAACATTGTGGCGGCCAATGGGACCCTAAAGGAAAAGAGACAAAGAACCTATATAACTGTGAAGCAACTAATGATTCTAACAGTGATGAATCAAACATAAAAAGGAATAGAAGACACCCCAGAGTTCTCTCCAGAACTAGATGACGAAAGCATTCCACAAGTGTCATTATCAGCTATGACAGGTATATCACAACCCCAGACACTAAAATTACAAGGACATATCAAGAAGAACAACATAATGGTTCTCATCGACACCGGCAGCACCCACAATTTTTTAGACTCAACCATGGCAAAAAGACATAACATCTTTACATTTCCCATGCCCAACATGAAGGTGATGGTAGCCGACGGTAAGAAGATTGAGAAAGTAGGGAAATGCCATAAGGTCAAATTGCAAAGTCAAGACTTTAATTTAGAATCTCCATTCTACATCGTACCACTAGGAGGAGTAGATGTGGTCTTAGATATCCAATGGCTACAAACCCTAGGCACTTTTTCTGCCAACCATCAAAAGCAGTTAATAAGCTTTAAATGGGAAGGGCAGAAACACAAGTTATATGGATTCCAAGCACTAGAAAATCAAATCGTGTCGTCATCCCAGATGATGAAAATGATTCGAAAAGGAGCGCCAGCCTATATAGTACAACGTCACCAATTAGAAATGTTATTTGCAAAAGTGATCAGTGAAGGGTCACCAGAATAACAAGGGCTAATTCAGAAACATGAAAAAGTATTCCAAGACTTGCCCATGAAAATGCCTCATAATAGGGAAATTGAACATACAATAGAAGTCAAAGCAGGATCAGACACCATCAACATCAAGCCGTATCAATATCCGCATCACCAAAAGACTGAAATTGAGAAGTTAATCCAAGATCTTTTAAAATGTGGGGTCATCTCAAAAAGTAAGAGTTCGTATGTTGCTCCCGTTGTATTGGTAAGCATGAAGGATGGATCGTTCAAGCTATGCATTGATTATAGAGGATTAAACAAGATAACGATTAAAAATAAGTTCCCAATTCCCTTTATCGATGAAATGTTGGATGAACTAAATGGCGCAAAATACTTCTCAAAATTGGATTTAAGGTGAGGCTATTACCAAATCAGAATCAGGTTGGAAGACATACCAAAAACTGCGTTCCGAACACAAAGCTCACTACGAATTTAAAGTAATGCCCTTTGGGTTAACGAATGCACCAACAACGCTCTAAGCTACTATGAACGAGTTATTTCGTCCATATCTTGGGCAGTTTGTACTAGTGTTCTTTGATGATATTTTAATTTACAGTAAAACTTGGAAGGAGCACCTACAACATTTGGATAAAGTTCTTACACTAGTGGAAGAGTATCAGTTCTACGCTAAGAAATCCAGATGCACCTTTGGGAAGGAAGAAGTAGAATATCTCGGACACATAATATCCCATGAAGGAGTAGAGGTGGACCCTAATAAAATCAAGGCTATCAAGGAGTGGACGAAACCAGTTAATATATCCAAGCTAAGAGGGTTCTTAGCATTGACTGGATATTACCGAAGATTTATTAAGAATTATGCACACATAACTGCACCTCTAAATGATAGGATTTACCAGGCTTCTGGATACACACGCTCTCGGCCAGGTGTCAACTCAAGAAAGCCCGGGGACCCTAGAAAAGAAAGGGACAAGGGAGACCTGAGAGGCAGGCTAGCCAAAATAAGACTTTCTTTATGAACTACCTTCCTTAGGTGAATTCATTTCAATGGAAAGAGAAAGCAGGAAGGTGTTTTGAAGAATTGAAGTTATGTCTAATGCCCCGGTATTGCAACTCCAAATTTCTCTAAACCATTTATCATTGAGTGTGATGCTTCCGGATTCGATATAGGTGCAAAGTTAATGCAAGCAGGGCATCCACTAGCTTTTAAAAGAAGGAAGCTCAATAAACGAGAGCGTCTTAAATCCACATGCAACAAGGAAATGCTCGCTATTATGCACACACTGGCCAAGTGGAGACAATATCTGTTGGGAAGTAAGTTCTCCATTCGAACAGATCATAACAGTCTCCAGCACATCCTCCAACAAAAAACACTTTCTGAAGAACAACAAAAATGGATTGAAAAAATTGTCGCCTTTGACATGGAGATATTACATAAAAGGGGAAAAGACAATGTAGTAGCAGATGCTTGTCTAGAAAGGACAAAGAACCAACACTACTTGCAGTCTCGGTTGTTCTTCCTGAATGGCTTAATTAGATCTGAAGTGAGTACGCCAAGGATCTAGAAATAACTGCTATAATCAATAACCTCCCAGGCAACTCAAAATTTGAATGGAAGAACGATACTTTACGGTACAAGGGAAGAATCCATCTGAATTTAAACACCAAGTTTAAATCAAAGATACTCAAGGAGTTGTTGAGTTTTCTTGTGTGATGAGGTAGCATTGAATGTGCTCTAGCTCCCAAAATTTGTGGAGGGACTAGAGTACATGAGATCTCCAATACCCAGAAAGGGATTTGGGAAATTTCATCTGGTTTGGGAGATAATTAATTAATCAATAATTTTAATTATGGACCCTACATCTAACTTAGGAAAATTAAATTATTAAAGGTAATTAATTAAAACATGTGATAAAATTATCTTAAGTCGCACAGATCAAGCTTTCTTTTAATCTTAGCCATTGATTCAAGATCTAATCATGGTCGTTGGTTTCCCAACGAGAAAAGTATAAAGGAAAGGCTTGGGGTCATTTGGAGAAGACACACAAAGGCAGAGCACTGAAGCTAAGCTAGAATTCTAGGGCGTGGTTTGCTAAGAATTACCAGAAGTGTTTCAACTGCAGAGAGGGGAGTTTAGGCAAAGGGGATGGTCTGATCCTAGTGCCTAAAATCAGCAAGAAGCAAAGAGCAACTTCCAGAGGCAACAGCAGCAGAGAGGGCAGCAGTTGCGCAGCGCAGTGGCAGCTTCAGCTACGCAGGTACTACACATTCCCTGCTGGGACAACGTTGGTCAGCCAGGGACCCAGCTGGGTTACACAGAGACCCTCAAGGGCAGCGTAGGGGTCACCCATTCTAGGGTTATGCAGCCCTCTCCAGGCCAGCGTAGAGGTTGACGCAGGGGCTGCAGGGGCAGTGCTGGGGTTTCTAGGCCAAGATCTGGCTGAGTCTTGTAAATCTCGTTTGAGGGTGTGGATCAGTCAGCGTTTTTTCAGAACAGCAGGTTAGTTGCATATCTATATTTTTCTCTATCGGGTTTACCAGTGTGGTACCCAGATTTGTTGTATTCAGAAAACTCTTAATAATACAAACCCTCCAGCAGCCAGAAGACTGGTTTTCCCGCATTGGGTTTTTCCGGGGACAATTGTCTATAAAATCTTATGTCACTTTGTCTATGCGTGCATGTACATTTTATGTTTTAGATTTGAATCGGTGAAAGTCTGTTATGTGTTTACTTCGATGTTAATCTGAAGATTTCAGCATTAATAACTTGTTAAGTACAAGTATAACCAGATCTAACAGTAGATTTCTGCATGAGTAACATTCAAAAATTTTCACATGGTATCAGAGCGATTGCAGATCTAGCAGAGTCACCAACGGGAGACTGAAGAATCTTGCTGCAGAAAGAAGCAAAGAAAGCAACAACAGCAGCAGAAAGCCAGATCTGAAGGGACAACGTAGTTTCAGAGGGAGCAGAGTCACGCAGAGGTCAAGGTGACGCAACCTTACGCTGTCTCCACATAGGGCCACATACTTACTGTGCAGAGGCAGCGTTGGGACTGTCTTTTCATACAGAGGCCAGCCAAGGTGATGCAAATCTAACGCTGTCATAATTCAAAAGTGTCGGAAGCGGAGCTGCAGAACTTCAGAAGGTGCTGGTGGGGTTAAATTTCTGAAGTTTTCATAATTTAGCCTAAGCACTAGTGACAAAGACCAGGAGGAGATTAGCTTCTCAGAGGGTTTCTAGCCAAAGAAACTTGCAGATCGATCAGAGGATCGAAGAGAGCTGAATCGTTGATTGATTTGGCGGATTTCCAAGAGAGGAAATCAATTGTCAGAGGGAGCAGAGGGTGCCTATTTCACAAGGACCCTAGATCCAGATCTCTAGCGTAGAGAGGAGGAGTTTCGATAGATTTTCTGAGCAGATGGCATCTCACGGACTACGTGATCAGGATAGGTTGGATGGCTTGTCCAACTTTGCAGTCTTGAAGGCCAGAATCCTAGTAGTCTTGGAGGCATATCCTCTAAGAGACCATGCAGAACGAGTCCTGGCCACGCCGACCGATGCAGATCCCCTGAAGAAGCATGAGGAAGGTGCGGCACAGGCCAATCGGCTCATAATAGATGGAGTTAAGGAACATGTTGTTCCACATATAGCTGAGAAGAAAACAGCTAATGAAATGTGGAAGGCCTTAACAGCCCTCTATGAGGGGAAGTCCGTCCAGAGGAAGATGTTTCTGGAGACTCAGTTGCGGTCATTCATGATGACCAAAGGGGTAGATATGGAGCACTTTCTCTTCAAATTACAGTCAATCAGAGATTAGTTGGCTGCCACAGGTGCAAAGGTGGAGGATGATGTGATGGTAAGGACTACACTCAATGCAGTCTCAGAAGAGTGGGAAACCTTTGTCCAAAGTATCTTGGGTGGAGCGGACCTTCCCGACTAGGACAACTTGTGGGCAATCATGTGTCAAGAAGAACTCCGCAGAATCACCAAGAAGCAGTACAGCACGGGATCCAGTAAAGTGAAGAAGGAAGATGAAGAAGATGCAGCGATGGCATCAAAGAGACAACAAGGGAAGAAGAAGCGTAATCTTTCCAAGATCAAATGTTTCCGATGCGGCGAACTAGGACTTTCACCAGCAATTGTCGACAGAAGAAAAAGGACAAGGAAGCCTCTACTTCCAAGGCTGTTGTGGCGGATGTTGGGTCAGAAGAAAATGCAACCATGAGCGCTCATGAACCACGAAAGTGGCGCGACATGGATAGGTAGAGCAGCTACAGAGAGAGGGCAGGATCCTTGAGGAGCTCATCTCCTGGATCACATCTGAGCAACGAGAGCCTTAAGACAGTAGCGGGACAAGTGGAGCAGTTGGTGCATAGAATCACAGATGAAGCAAAGGTGGAGTTGAAGGCTTATGGGAGCAGCGCAGTGCAGATGCAACAGTAGCGTAGGGGTTGATGTGACTTCAACAGCGCAGAGCAGAGTTGCTTACGCAAAGCAGAGCTGCAGCAGCGTAGAAGGCTTCAAGAGGACAATGCAGCACAACAGCAGCGTGAGAGATTTAAGCACAAGGGGCTGATGTGACTTCAGCAATGCAGAGAAAGTCTGCTTACGCAGTGCAAAGTTGTAGTTGTGCATCATCCTCCAGATGACAACACAGATCAACAGCCAAGGGAGCTTCAGTGATGAGGATGCAGCCCAACTGACTTGTCTGTCAAATATTAGGTAGGAGATTCAATTGTTTCTCTCAGCAACTGAAGATGCAGTGCAACAGATGGCAGCACGGATGCAGAAGATTGAGAGGGAGTTGCAGTACACATGTAGCAGTGGCGATGGTAGCGTCATGGACAGCAGTACAGAATGGAAGCAGCAGCATGGTGATGAAGGGTAGTAGGTCCAACATTAGTGCAAAGACCCACACCAGAGATCAGTGTAGAGCTTCGAGGTGACGCAGAGTTTGTACTAGAGCACATTCCTCACTAAGAGGGAGTGTTGAGTTTTCTTGTGTTATGGGGTAGCATTGGATGTGCTCTAGCTCCCAAAATTTGTGGAGGGGCTAGAGTACATGAGATCCAATACCCAAAAAGAGATTTGGGAAATTTCATCTGGTTTGGGAGATAATTAATCAATTAATAATTTTAATTATGGACCCTAAGTCTAACTTAGGAAAATTAAATTATTAAAGGTAATTAATTAAAACATGTGATGAAATTATCTTAAGTCACACTGATCAAGCTTTCTTTTAATCTTAACCATCGATTCAAGATCTGATCATGGTCGTTGGTTTCCCAATGAGAAAAGTATAAAGGAAAGGTTTAGGGTTATTTTGAGAAAACACACAGAGGCAGAGCACTAAAGCTACGCTGGAATTCTAGGGCGTGGTTTGCTAAGAATTTCCAGAAGTGTTTTAGCTGCAGAGAGGGGAGTTTAGGCAAAGGGGATGGTCTGATCCCAGTGCCTAGAATCAGCAAGAGGCAGAGAGCAGCTTCCAAAGGCAGCGCAGAGAAGCAGAGGCAGTAGCAGCAGAGAGGGCAGCAGTTGCGCAGCGCAAGGGCAGCTTCAACTACGCAGGTGCTATGCAATCCCTTCTGGTGCAGCGTTGGTCAGTCGAGGACCCATGTTGGTTACGCAGAGACCCTCAGGGGCCACGTAGGGTCTACGTCGCCCATTCTAGGGTTACACAGCCCTCTCCAGGCCAGCACAGAGGCTGATGCAGGGCCTTCAGGCGCTGTGCTGGGGTTTCTAGGGCCAAGATCTGGCTGAGTCTTGTAAATCTCGTTTGAGTGTGTGGATCAGTCAACGTTTTGGCTTCAGAACAGCAGGTTAGCTGTAGATCTATATTTTTCTCTGTTGGGTTTACCAATGTGGTACCCAGATTTGTTGTATTTATAAAACCCTTAATAATACAAACCCTCCAACAGCCAAAAGACGAGTTTTCCCGCATTGGGTTTTTCCGGGGACTATTGTCCAGAAAATCTTGTGTCACTGTGTCTATTTGTGCATGTACTTTTTCTGTTTTAGATCTGAATCGGTGAAAGTTTGTTATGTGTTTACTTCGATGTTAATCTGAATATTTCAGCATTAATAACTCGATAAGTAGAAGTATAACCAGATCTAACAGTGTATTTCTGCATTAGTAACATTCAGAAATTTTCACAGGAGTCACATGCACGTCACTACAATGCACGTCAATCATTCTTTCGGAAGGGGATGATTCGCGATATTCAGAAATATGTAGCAGAATGTGACAAATGTCAAAGAAATAAAAGTGAAAATATTATGACGCCTGGATTACTTCACCCCTTAAACATTCCGAATCAAATGGGAAGAAATATCAATGGACTTTACTGAGGGATTACCTGTATCCGATGGCAAGGATAAGATCTTCGTATTAGTCGACAAAGTCACTACATATGCTCACTTTATTGCGATAAAGAAATCAGACTCAGCAAATAAAATCGCTGAGATATTTTGCAAAAATATTCATAATCTACACGAGTTTCTGAAAGTCATTGTGAGCGACAGGGATGCCAAATTTAAGGGTAATTTCTGAAAGGAATTGTTCAGCCATATAGGAACCTACCTAAATATGAGTTCTGCTTACCACCCTCAAACATATGGACAAATAGAGGTTGTCAAAAAATGTTTGGAAGCCTACCTACGTTGTTACGCTACAGAAAAACAAAATAAGTGGGTTCAGTGGTTGCATCTCACTAAATGGTGGTATAACTCTACTTACCATACATTAGCAAAAATGACTCCATTCTAAGCTTTGTATCAATACAAACCCCCGAAATGGAAAGATCTAGTTACTGTCCAAACAAATCTACCAGTTGTTAAAAAGCAACTAGAAGAAACCCAAAAGATCGTCCAGATCCTAAAAGAAAATTTGAATAATGCAAGAAACCATATGAAGCAACAATCTGACCGAAATAGAATTGAGAGAGAATTTGAAGTTGGAGAATGGGTATTTGTCAAGCTCCAACCATACAAGCAGTTGTCCTTGAAACAAAAAGGAAAACATACATTAGCACCAAAGTTCTATGGACCATATCAAATTAACAAAAATATCAGCCAAGTTGCATATAGTTTAATCCTTCCAGATAAAAGTCGTGTTCACAACGTCTTTCGTGTATCCTGCCTTAAAAGGGCACTGAGTGACCATCAGTCAGCACAAACAACACTTCCATTCTTAGATGATGAAGGAGGGGTCATTTTAGAGCTAGAACGTATCATATCCACCAGAGAAAAGAAGCTTCGATCTCATGTAATCAAGGAGTACCTAATCAAGTGGAAAGACTTACCAGAAGAAGAAGCTTCTTGGGAGACCGAAGCATTTCGTCAAAAACATCCGTCGTTACGTATGCTTTGAGGACAAAGCATCTTTTGAGAGGAAGGCAATGTTATATATAAATTAATTATAACAAATTGTAATTATATTAGGTTGTATTAGGCAAAGGGCATGATCAAAGATCATGCCCATTCACCAAGCGACACCCCAAGACTATATTTAAGCTAGGGCACCTCTCATTTTGTAATCATCATTCAATTTATCAATAAAATATATATTTGTTTTTGTCTATTACTAAGCTTTTATGCTCCAGTCTCATTTGAAGAGTTGGATTGGTAAGCCAACTGTAAGCATCATCATTATGACTAGCACTGTCTTTCAAGCCTAACTAGACAAGCTCATCTTCATTTAAGAGCATTATGCTGGGAGGCTTTACATGTGATACTGTACTACCTCTACAAGGCACATACACCATTTGGATGTTCACAAGGTATGTCCTTTTAAGACTATTTTTATCTTGGATTTCCAATCCTCAAAGAATATTCGTCCTCTTCGACCACTCTTATCTTGGATACTTGTCCCATCCTCAAAGAGTGTCGGTACCTTTCCTTTCTTGGATGCTCAATCCTCAAGGAAACCACAAATGCTTATCCAATCCTCCATCATTCTCTCTCTAGGCCCTTCTCTTAGACTTATGGTTGTTAGACCTAGTCAAGTGCATGGCACATGAAGAAGAGAATGCACACATAATGTCCATCATCATTCCCTCTCAACCAGAGAGGATATCCCTATTCCCCTTTTGATCAAAAACTATATCCTTGCTCCTATTCAAGAAGACTCCTTTACTCCCTCACAAAACCAGAAGAGATTCCAGACTTCTTTAAATTTGGGAAGTCCACACCATAAGCCTTGTAGCTTGCCTTCCTAGGAGTATCAGCGACGTGTTCTTCATAGCTACATGGCTCCCTTTTTCCTTTGCATCTCTTATATCGAGCTTGCTTCCTTTTGAGGTATCACGGAGCCATCTTCTTTCTTCAATTTTGAGACAGGATCCAGGTCATCTATCTTGCACATCACTTTCATCTTGTCATCATCGATGAAGGCATTATATTGAGCCTTTCCAAACTTTGACCTTCAAGTTATCTTCTCGCATTGCTACCTTTCAATCCCAAGATGATGACGCAAACATCTTGACTACATGATTGCCAAAAACATATATATAGTTGAACTTGCCTCAACTATCATCAAGTATTCCTGCAATATCTTTCCAGGTAGCAAACAATATCTTAACCAAATAACAAAAAAATATTAACATTGGACTTACCTTATCATGATGGTATTTTTGTCAAAGCATCAGTTTTCTTGAGTTCTGCGAGGTCAACATCCTTTCGCATTATGCATCTCCACACGAATCTTCATGCATTCATTTTGATTAGAGTGCCCATGGATCGAGCTTGATTACTAAGCTATAATATCTTCCTTGGAGTTTTCACTGTTAACTCCCTTTCTTTCTTGCAGAGACTATATTTGATGTTGATCAACATTTTTATATTTTTGCCATGCAATCTTATGAGAGAATCTTGATCTCTTTCCATACCACAGCATGTCACATTTCTTCGAACAACATGCATCCATGTGGAATGCTTACCGAGCACATTTTATATCCAACTCTTTTTGCAAGATTCTTTTAGATATGAACCTTTTCCTGAAGAGTTACTTACAATATGCATACCTTTGCTTTTCATACATCCATCTAGCCATTGTAGAAATTTTATTCCCAACCCCAGTTTTCAGTTTCTC
Source organism: Pinus albicaulis (assembly GCA_034641835.2). Classification (NCBI taxonomy): domain Eukaryota; kingdom Viridiplantae; phylum Streptophyta; class Pinopsida; order Pinales; family Pinaceae; genus Pinus; species Pinus albicaulis. The sequence continues at coordinate 1,470,790,873 of CM076584.1, forward strand.
CTTATTTCTCCCATAAAGTTAAATGCCCATTCCCATAGCCATACATTCAACAAGCTGGAAAAATAAATATTTTCTGAAAACACAAAGTCTGGAAATTTCACAGTGCTAAAATGCAGAAATAAAAACTCAGAAAAATAAATCAGCCACACACAGAAATTTGACACGCTGATTTTTGGTCAAGATGACCCTGGAAAAACCCCTACAACTCTTGGGGAAAACCAGTTCGAAAGCTTCTCTTTATTTTCTGAATATTGCTTTTACAGTGAAACAGAAAAACACAGTAAAAAATTCTAGCAACCAAATTACAGACTTATCTCAATTTCCGTGCTTGCACACCGCCTCGGGAATTGTACCAAATCAGCAACTTTCAAAACAGAAAAATATTACATCATTGATGACAGCAATAAATGACATATGACCACCTCAGGAAGCATGCCGAAACTAGTTGTATGGAATTTTATGGACTGTACGGATTTGTACAATAGCCCTCCTCGAAATTTGTGCACTGAAACTGCCTAGAAGACTGTGCTGTAGCTGCTGTCCTCTTTCTCGATTTTTGTGCCGAAAATAGCAGTAGCACTTCTCCTCGATTTTCGTGCCCAATTTTTTTGCCTCGAATTACGTGCTTAATGTTGCTGCCCTCTTCCTCGATTTTCGTGCCTCATTTCTTGGAAACAATGCCTCTCTCCTGCTGTACGAATTTTCTACCTTGGGATTTGTGCCAATAAATGTTGTTATACGGATTTGCTGAATCTCGTCACTGTTGCCCTCTTTCTTCTCCCTGCTCAGAAAAATCTCGTTAGCTTTCTCTCCTCCTCTCTCAATCTGCTCATGAAAGAATGAATGATCTTTTCTCTCATTTTCCTCCTTTAACCTAACCCTAAGTGACTTTTGGAGAATCCCTAAATCCAATGGCTGAGATAGCTTTAGATCTAGAGCTGAGATTAAATGTTCATTTAAATCTCACTTTCTATTTTTTAATTCACCCCACTTTAATAAAGACCCACTTAGCCTTTTATTTCCAAAGTCACTTTTCACTTTCTACTTTCACATTGACTTTAATAAAGTCACTTTAAAATTAAACTTAGTAACTTTATCACTTATAAAGTCACTTTAAAATTAGATTTGACTTTACCACTTATAAAGTCACTTTAGGAGAAAAAGTTAAATACATTTGGACATCTTTCCCTTTCAGGCCAAAGATCAAAGCCTATGGGACCACTCCTCGTCTCCAGAACTGGGGCCTCAACACTCCTCTATTGCAGGAAGGTGTTCCTCACCACACCCATCTTTTCTCTGGCAGACATGCTTTGCCCCTTCCTAGTAAGGCTTCTTTGGCAACATATCTGCCACCGCTCATCTCGAATATACTCAAGCTTCACAGCTCTCTTCTGAACATAGTCTTTGATGAAATGATATTTGATCCCGATATGCTTTGAGCTGTCATGAAATATTGGATTCTCCGTGGGTTTAATGTAACTCTGATTATCACAGTAAATCAGTGAAGGTCTCAACGCTTGACCAAATAAGCCAAACAACATCTTGCGAAGCCATATGGCTCACAACTAGCTAGGATCGGCTACCATGTACTCTCGTTTCCGCCGAACTCAATGTTACGATCGCTGCTGCAATACGAACCACGACACCATCGTCAACTCCAACCCAACAAAGACTCCCCGAAGTGCTCCCTTTCCTATCACGTGTCACTCGCCCAATCGAATCGCTCCCTCTTTCACAATCTCACTCCATCTCCCTACCTATAATCCAGACCATACTCCACTGTCCCCTGCAAGTACTGCAAAATGTGTTTTGCAGCAACCCAGTGCACCCTCCTGGGCTCACACATGAACTGGCTCATCGTGTTGACTGCAAAACATATATTTGGCCTGGTGTTGACCAAATACATCAAGGAACCAATGAGCTATCTATACAATGTGGGATCCACCAACTCGAAATCTAAAGCGTGAAGCTTCTTCCAATTGGTGATCATCGGTGTCGACATGGGTCTACAATCCTCCATGTGGAATCTGCCAAGGATGTCCATAGTATACTTCCTCTGCCCCAAGAAGAAATGCTACTCCTCCTGCCACACCTCCAAACCCAAAAAGTAATGCATCAAGCCAGTGTCCTTCATCTCAAACTCCGACGCAAGATCTCTCTTGCAGCTCTCTATGAGTCTCTCTGCATCCATAATGACCAAGTCATCCACATACAGCACCAGAATGAGAGGCTCCTCACCTATCACAATAAAGTATATGTTCGGATCTTCATCACTCTTTGTGAAACCCATCTCCTGCAAGTAAGTATCAATCCTGGAGTACCAAGCTCTGGGTGCTTGCTTCAGGCCATATAGGACCTTCTTCAGTCTACACACATGGGACTCCTTCCTATGCACCTCAAAGCCCTGTGGCTGCTCAATGTACACCTCCTCCTGTATGAATCCATTGAGAAATGCGGTCTTCACATCCATCTGGTGGATCTTCCAACCCATCTCTATTGCTATCGATATAATGAAGCGAATCGAAGTATATCGAGCCACAGGAGCGAAGGTCTCCTCATAATCTACTCCCTCTACTTGGGAGAACCCTCTAGCCACAAACCTTGCCTTGAATTTCTCAATGCTGCCATCTGCAGCATGCTTTACCTTGTAAAGCCATTTGGAAGTAACCACGGATTTTCCCTCAGGCCTTCGCACCACCTCCCAAACATCATTCTTCATGATAGAAGAATACTCCTCCTACATGGCCTCTCTCCAGACCTGCTAGCTAGCTGCCTCCTCATAGCTAGAAGGCTCAAAGACAACAATGTTGCCAACCATTGCCATATAGCTACAGAACCTCTCAGGTGGTCTGCTCTCTCTGATCGGCCTCTTCGACCCAGCAACAGATGTGGCCTCTCTCAAGGTATCCTGAAGCCACTTGGGCTTCCTCTTCCCTGAGCACGCTTCTCCCACTGGAGAATGAAACTCCTCCTTCTCATTAGGAGCCTGAACTCCTGAATGTATGTCTGTTGTCCTCTTGCCTGAACCTGATCCTGTAGATGCTGAAGTACCGTGTGAACTATCCATCAGTGGACTACCTAGTGGACTGCTCTGCACGATGCCCGAAGCACCAGCCCTCTGACTCTGTGAGCTACTACTCACTGATGGACCATACACCGTACTCGATGTACCTCCTGATCCCTACCCACTGGATCCCTGTGACTGACTCAGCTGCTCCTGAGGGTCTAGCTGATCCAGATACTCCAACTCCGGTGACCTCCTGAAAGCCCTGTCCTCCTCGAACTTCACATCCTGCCTAACAACAACTCTCCTCTGTGCAAGAATATAAATCCGAAAGGCTTTCGAGGTCTCACTGTAGCCCACAAAGATACCCTTCTCTGCAGTGGGCTCTAGCTTGGTCCTCTTCTCCTTGGGTACGTAGGAGTATGCAATACACCCAAAGATACGGAAGTGACCAACATTAGGCTTCTTCCTAGAAAAAGCCTCCTCCGAAGTCACATGCCCCAAGGCACGATGCGGACTCTTGTTCTGCAAATATACAGCAGTGTTGCAGGCCTCTGCCCACAAAAACAATGGTAACCCATGATCATGTAACATGGCTTTGGCAGCCCCAACGATGGATCTGTTCTTCCTCTCCGCAACCCCGTTCTGTTGGGGGTTGTAAGGAACTGTGAACTCCCTCCCTCCGTACAATACTCAACAAACTCACCAAGGATGTACTCCCCTCCATTGTCCGACCTCAGGGACTTGATCTTCTAACCTGTCTGAGTCTCCACAAGATCTTTGAACTCCTAAAACCAGTTGAAGACCTCACTCTTGGTCTTCAAGAAATAAATCCAGGTCCTCCTAGAGTGATCATCAATGAATAAAACATAATACTCATATCCACTCAAGCAAACATGAGACATCAGACCGCTCACATCGGTATGAACCAAATCAAGTATCCCATTCGATCTGTTGTCACTGCTGAGAAAAGGGGATTTGGCAAACTTTCCCATAGCACGTCCTCTCCATGTATCAATGTGATCAGAACTGAAATTTGGCACACCTGTAGTGATCTCCCGCAATGTCCTCAAGGCCCCATGATACATGTGCCCCATCCTGCGATGCCAAATCTCGCACAGCTCTGAACTGCTAGCTCTGCTGCCGGTACTACTACTCAACGCCAAAAGGGGTTGAAATGCAAACTTGTACACCCTTGAATGGCATACACCAATCACTCTAGCTGACTCTGTTGGAGCGCCCCTGGGATATATAAGCACCTGTCGTCTACTAAACAATATCTCATATCCTCTGCGCTCCAATGTTGAGACGGATATGAGGTTCTTCCTCATCCTTGGCACATATAGAACATCTGACACCTTCAGGGGAGGCTTGGGTTCCCTATCAAATGTCAATGTCCCCACACCGACTGCTCTAACAATGTTGTTGTCTCCGAGTACTACCTCTATATCAGTGCCTCTCTAAAAAGTCTGAGAAGTACTCACGGACTCCTGTCATATGACGTGAAGCCCCACTGTCAACATACCAGATACCTGAAGGTGCTCCACTAGTGGAGGGAAATGCACACTCCCTCTCAATCTCCGTGGCAAGTGATCCTGCACTAGTGGACTCACAAGCAATGAACCCAAACTCCCGGTCAGAGCTATCCGAAAAGTCCTCTATCTCTACTAATGCTGCCATGTTTTGGTTCTTCCCCTTCTTCTTCTTCTCCAGACACACAACTGCATAGTGTTCCATCCTCTGACAATTCCAACACTTCACCTTCGAATAGTCCTTCTACGTGTTCCCCTATTTACCTTTACCTTTGTCTTTTCCCCCACCAACACTTGTGGAAGCTTGCTTCTTTACCTTGCCTTTCTTGCCTCCTGCTAACAATGCTACATCCTCATCCTGCTCAACTGGTTTGGCTGCCCCAAGCTGGCTCTTTCTGATTTCATTCTGTATGCAATCATCCCAAAACCTCTCCCAAGTGGGAAGGGTCTCACGTGCACAAATCCCATCAGCAAAGTTCAGCCATGAACTGGGAAGGCCATTCACTGCAATCCGCACTAACTCAGTAGGTGGAATGACCTCTCCAACTGCTACCAACGGATCTCTCACATTAGTGATCTTTGTGAGATATGCAGTAGCACTATCAGTCTTAGCCATCTTAATGGCCTTCAGCTTCTCCCTTAGGACCATTTTTCTATTCTCATTGGTACTCTGGTAGAGATTGGTCAAGGCTGTCCACATCTCATGAAAAAATCTCTTTCCCCTCACATGAGGAACAACATGGTCTTTAATACCATCCAGAATCAATCTCTTACCCTTGTTATTCTTCTTGTTAAAGTCTGCCAACTGAACAGCATCAGTAGGCACATTCACAGGGTGTTGTTGGGTATTCACCATGATACCCCAAACTTCTGCCTCCTCAAAGATGCTCTACATTTTTTTCTTCCATACGTTGTAGTTGCTATGCCCATCCAACCTATCCTCCACCCTCAAGCCCAAAGACATGCTTGCTATTCTAATAAACAGAAAAAGACACTGTTATAGTAAAGGTTTTGCTTTCTGTGTGTAAAATCAGCTACTTGTAATTTTTCTTCTTACTGTCCCAAACTGCACTTTTTAGCAAACTAGCTCTGATACCATGTAGAAATTTTATTCCCAACCCCGGTTTTCAACTTCTCCTTATTTCTCCCATAAGGTTAAATGCCCATTCCCATAGCCATACATTCAACAAGTTGGAAAAATAAATATTTTCTAAAAACACAAATTCTGGAAATTTCACAGTGTTGAAATGCAGAAATAAAACTCAGAAAAATAAATCAGCCACATAGAAATTTGATATGCTGATTTTTGGCCAAGATGACCCTGGAAAAACCCCCTACAACTCTTGGGGAAAACCAGTTCGAAAGATTCTCTTTATTTTCTGAATATTGCTTTTATAGTGAAACAGAAAAACACAGTAAAAAATTCCAACAACCAAATTACAGACTTATCTCAATTTCCGTGCTTGCACACCGCCTCGAAAATTGTGCCAAATCAACAACTTTCAAAACAGAAAATATTACAGCATTAATGACAGCAATAGATGTTGTACAGCCACCTCGAGAAGTGTGTCGGAACCTATTGTACGGGCTGTACGGATTTGTACAGCAGGCCGCCTCGAAATCCATGCACAAAAACTGCCTAGAAAATTGTGTTGTAGCTATTCTTTTTCTCGATTTTTGTGCCGAAAATATCAGCAACACTTCTCCTCGATTTCTGTGCCCAATTTTCTGCCTCGAACTGTATGCTTAATACTGCTGGCCTCTTCCTCGATTTTCGTGCCTCCTTTCTTGGAAACAGTGCCTCTCCTGCTATATGGATTTTTTGCCTTGGGATTTGTGCCAATAAATGTTGTTGTTTAGATTTGCTGAATCTCGTCACTGTTGCTCTCTTTCTTCTCACTGCTCAGAAAAATCTGCTTAGCTTTCTCTCCTCCTCTCTCAATCTACTCATGAAAGAATGAATGATCTTTTCTCTCATTTTCCTCCTTTAACCTAACCCCAAGTGACTTTTGGGGAATCCCTAGATCCAATGGCTGAGATAGCTTTAGATCTGGGGCTGAGATTAAATGCTCATTTAAATCTCACTTTCTATTTTTTAATTCACCCCACTTTAATAAAGACCCTCTTAGTCATTTATTTCCAAAGTCACTTTTCACTTTCTAATTTCACATTGACTTTATTAAAGTCGCTTTAAAATTAGACTTAATAACCTTATCACTTAAAGTCACTTTTAAATTAGATTTGACTTTATAACTTTATAAAGTTACTTTAGGCGAAAAATTAAATTCTTTTGGACACTTTTCCCTAAGCCAAAGATCAAAGCCTTAGGGAACCACCTGTCCTCCAGTAACCAAATTTCAGCAGCCATCCCTTCTGAATGAGCCTGCTTCTTGTACCTAGAACTTTGACCATATACATTCCTTCATCCTGCAAGAGAATTTTTTCCATACTAGATGGAATATATACCAGTCATAATGCTATTGCCAAGAATCTTCCAAAAAGATGATTCTTATAGAATCTTTATGATCCCTTTTTTGCAAAATGACTCCTTCTAACATGATGTTAAAAAATGCTTGGATGAATAATAATATGCAATATGGTTCAAATGTTCTCATTCCTTTTAAACTAGATCATCTTTCCCATAGCAAATCAAATAAGTAGATTCTATTTTTTCTACTATCATGTGCTTCTATCTATTATGCCAAACAACAAAGACTCTTTTAGAAAAATGCAACAACGCATGCTTACTCTTTTAATCATCAATGAACTTGTTAGCATCAATTCCTTTAGGGTCCTTACAGTTCCCTCTCTCCATCATGCTCATCATTTCCAAGAAGTCATTAACAAGCATAAGAATTTCTTTGCATTGCCATCCTTCTCGTCTTGCTTCCTTTATAATGTACCTGCAATGTTCACTGACAAGTACAACCAAGTATAATATACAAGTACAAGAGCATGATGTCAAATTTGTCAATTTAGGGTTTCCATGGTGCCTTAGAGGGTGAATTCCTAGGTTTCTTAAATACAAACCCTAAATTCCTTGACCTTACCCTTGATAAGGTTTTTACTTTCGGAGGAAATATCAACCCTAGGGTTTTGATGTCGCATCCTAGGGTTTATCCAACTTAACCCTCATTTGCCATAAACGCTAGATTATTTGCCAACTCTAGATGTTTAATTGCGACGGTTTCTATAGAGGGAACAATCAAAATCGGTTAGGGTTTTTCACCTTTTTCATAGGGTTTTCTAATCCAAATTCAATCTAGGGTTTACGAACTCTAGATCCCGATAAACTTCAAAAAGAAGGTAAAATATACAAACCCTAGCTGGAAAAACCTAATGAATTTTATCTCAAGATTTAATATGCATTATACCCTCTGGTAGTTATGAAGGCCCTTTATCATAAGGTCAACATGTATATAACAATTATACATACCTTATAGACAAAGATTATGTACCTTTATCTTTCAACAACAAGGCTTCATGATTTTGGTTCCTTCCTTTTGTCACATGATGGTTATAGGCATATAGGTCTTTTTCTAGATATCATATACAGTTCTTCAACAATTCGTCAATGCTTATAACAGTGCTCCGTAAGTTGGCTTTTTAACCATCGTTATTAATATTACTACCACACCATGTCTCGTAACTAATTTGTGCCCCTATTGCTTGACAAAAAACCCTTGCACTACTAGGCACATTTCTAGTAATGACGTGTGCGACTATTTTGTGTGAAAATTTCTGAATATACTTAAACAGAACCCTACTGTTAAATTCTTGATTTACTTCTCCTACTTACATAAGTTATTAATCTGAAATCTTCAGCATTAACATCGTAGTAAATACAATAACAACCTACACATACAGATCTAAACTGAATAACATGCTCAATGACAAAGTGACACACAAGAATTTTCTAGACAACTATCCCCGGAAAAGCCCAATGCGAGAAAATTGGTGCTGCTAGCTTCTGGAGGGTTTTTATTATTAAGCAAATTCTAAGCACAACAGATCTAGGCACCAAACTGGTTAACCCAACAAAGAAATAAACTTCCAGCAATCCTTGTATTCCGGAGACAAAAAAAATTGACTGATTCACACCGTCAAATGGGATTTACAGAACTCAGCCTTTTCCGGCCTCTAGAAACCCTGGCGTTGCTCTAAAGCCCTCTTGCGTCAGCCCTGTTGGCCTGCGTCAACCCTACCGGCCTGCCTCAGCCTCTACGTTGCTTTGGAAGGGCCTGCATCACCCCAAATTGGGTTATGGAGCCCCTTGTGTTGCCCTGGATGGGCATGTGTCAGCCCTCCTGGCCTCTTGTTGCCTCTGCGCTGCCCCTATTGGGCTCTCGGCTTCTCTGCGTAGCTGCTACCTCTGCGTTGCCTTGGTCTGCTGCTTCTCTGCCCTCGTTGTACTCTTGGCCTAGGACTACACCATCCCCCTCGCCAATACTGCCCCTCACTGCAGCTGAAACACTTCTGAAATTCTTAGCAAACCACGCCCTAGAATTCTAGCTTAGCTTCAATGCTCTGCCAATGTGTTTGTTCTCCAATTGACCCCAAGCCCTCGTCTTATACTTTTCTCGTTGAAACATCAACAGTCGTGATCTAATCTTGAATCGACAACTAAGATTAGAAGATGTTTGATCTGCATCACTTAAGTCATTCTCATCACATGTTTAGTTTAATTACCTTTAATCTTTTAATTTTCCTATGTTAAACCTAGGGTCCTTAATTAAAAATATTAATTAATTAAATATCTCTTAAACTGGATGGAATTTCCCAAAACACTTTCTGGGTCTTGGAAATCTTATGTACTCAGTCCCTTCACAAAGTTTGGGAGCTAGAGCACCTCCGATGCTACCCCAACACATCCCAGTACATCTAATACATTTAATTGGAAAAAATGATTCCTTATGGTACAAAGATCGCTTATATCTTTGTAAGAATTCCCAACTAAAACAGAAGATTCTTCTGGAATTGCACACCTCTCCCTTAGGACACTCGGGATTTTTAAAAACTTACCATAGGGTGAAGAAAGAATTATTTTGGGATGGCCTTAAATCTGATATTCAAAAGTTTGTGGCGAAATGTTTGGTTTTCCAGCAAAATAAAGTTGAGACAATTAAGACCCCGGGTCTGCTACAACCTTTATCCATTCCAAATCAACGTTGGGAGGAGGTTTCAATGGATTTTATCACAGGTTTACCTAAATCTAAAGGAACGAGTGTCATCATGGTGGTAGTTGATAGACTTACCAAGTATGCACACTTTTGTGCATTATCTTATCCATTTAAAGCAAGTATAGTTTCTACTGCATTTATGGAAACAATTCAAAAGCTACATGGAAACCCAAAGATTATTGTAAGCGATAGAGATCCCATTTTCACTGGAAATTTTTGGACGGATTTATTTTCTTGTTTGGGTACTCAACTAGCTCATAGTTCATCTTATCATCCTCAATCCGATGGGCAAACTGAGATAGTGAACAAATGTTTGGAAGGATAACTTCGTTGCTTTTTATCTGATAAACAAACACAATGGGTCAATTGGTTACCTCTGGCTGAATGGTGGTATAACAATTCCTTCCACGCTGCAGCAAAAATGACCCCATTTATGGCACTTTATTGATATCACTCGCCGTCCATAACATCATCTTTAAGAGAAAATTCTAAGGTTCAAGCAGTGGAAGATCACATCGAGCATCAACAACAAGTTCTCCAACTCTTAAAGGATAACCTAAATTTGGCATAGAATCGAATGAAATAGCAAAAAGATCAACATCGCAATGAGAGAAGTTTTGATGTAGGTGACTGGGTATTTTTACGGCTACAACCATACAAACAAATGTCCCTCAAGCAAGCTAAGAAGGATAATAAATTATCACCAAAGTACTATGGTCCTTACAAGATGTTGCAAAATATTGTACTATGGCATACAAATTGGAGCTTCCTGCATCTTCCCGAGTGCACCCAGTTTTCCAGTTTCATGCTTAAAGAAGTTTATAGGTGACAAACTTCCGGTTCAAAGAATATTGACAGAACTTGATGAGGAAGGACAAATCATATTGGAACCTGAAGCAGTCACGGAAATAAGAATTTGATAGCTACGAAATCAATCAATTTCAAAGTATCTCATCAAGTGGAAGAACTTACCCACTGAAGATTCCACATGGGAGGATGAGAACTTTATACAGAAACATCCATAACTACTCAAGCGTTGAGGACAACACTTTTTTGAAGGAGAGGGGCATGTTAGGGCCCTATATTACTAGTATAGTCACGTATTGTTGTTAGTGTAGCCCCCTTATTGTTATTTTTGTACCCATGTAGTCCCTATTTTGTTATTATTGTGCCCCATAATAGCCCACCATTGTTATTTTTGTGCCCTTATATTATTATTGTTAGGTCGACTAGGATTATATATTGTGACCCCATGGACTCCTATATATAGAAAAGAGGTTTTGTCATTTGTATCATCCAAGAATTGTTCATTTATGTAATGTAAAAGAGGTTGCCCCCTTGAAGTGGCTGATTTTTAAGGCATTTAGCTCTCTTTTCTTCTATTTTGGGAGCTAGTTTCACAACAGAAAAACCCCTAAGGGAAAACCAATGCAACATATGAGTGTTTTATTACTATCTTCGACAATTTAGGAAAATTACAATTGATTCCCTCTCACTGGAAAACCTCCAACAAATACTGATCTCAACTGAAAATTTCACTTGGAGATTAATTATCTCCCTCTCCCACTGGATCCTGCCTCTCTCCCGGCAACTCGCACTTCCTGGATATTCGCACTGCCTGGCTGGAAGTACACATTGTTGCTTTCCAGAAATTTGTACAACCCTGAAATCAGCTTCCTGCAAGTTGTCCTGCCTCCCTCTACCTCTGAAACCCACTCGCTCTGCCTCCGAACAACAGATCCGACCTCTAGCAACTGAAACGTGGTCTCGTTTTCCAACTTGCGCTGGGAAATTTGACTACTTGCGCTAGCTATTTTGGCTACCTCTACAGATGAATTCGACCTCCTCTTCCTTTCTCCCAAACACTGGAAAATACTTAGGAAATCTCCTCCAGACTCCTGCTAACAAATCTCTGATGATCTCTTTGTCTCTAATGCTCCCCTCGCTTCAACTATGCCCTTGTTGAATATCTACAACTAGGTAGTCGAACAGCTCAACTCCTGACGCTTGTCTTCTCCAAATCCTTCAACCTGCTCTTATAATCTCTCACTAGACTCTAAATGCCCACGATCACATCTCAACTGATGGCTAAGATCATCGTGACCTCATCAATAGAAATCCCTAGAGAAAAATTGAACTTCCCCAATTAATTCACCTTAATTAACCAAATTTCCTAAGTTAGACTTAGGAACTCTTTAATTATTGACTAATTAATTTAATTGAGGCGCTTCCATGTCTTTTCTTGCGAAACTTTTTCTGTGTTTTGGACATCTCGTGTTCCTTAACCTCTTAGACATCATAGAGACAAGAACACCTATCCATTGTTGCCCCAAACAAAAACTAACATAGCGGACAGGTGTTATGGTCTATATGGCGTCTAAGAGGCTAAGGAACATGAGATCTCCAAAAAACAGAAAAAGTTTCACGAGAAAAGACTTCGAGACACTTCAATTAAATTAATTAGCCAATAATTAAATATTTCCCAAGTCTAACTTAGGAAATCTAGTTAATTAAAGTGAATTAATTGAGGAAGATCGATTTTTCACTAGAAACATCCAGAAAAGTTAATTAACAAAGTCAAAATGATCTTAGCCTTCGTTTGAGATGTGATCGTAGTCACTGAGACTCCAACGAAAGATTATAAGAGCAGGTCGAAGGGTTTGGAGAAGACAGTTTATTGAGAGAGAAGTTTGACTTACCCATTTGCAATATTCAGCAAGGGCACAATTGAAGTTAGGGAAGCGTCAAAAGCAAGGGTTTAGCGGAGATTTGGGAAGAGGATTCTAGAGGAGATTCCCTCAATATTTTCTAGTGTCAATGGCAAGAAAAGGGAGATTGAATTCATCTACAAAAGAGGCCAAAAATAGCAGTGCACGTTAGCCAATTTATCTAGTAAGAGTTGCTAAAGAGATCATGATTCAGTTGCTAGAGGCTAAATCTATTTCCCGAACGCAAAGCGAGTGGGTCTTGTTGAGAAATCTTGAGCAACTAGGTTAGGGCTTATTTAAATTGATTTCTCTGAAACTTCGATAGTTTCTTGTGACATTCTTGTTAACTTATTTTTCTTCTTTTTATCATTATGTTCTTGTTTGTCAAACAGCTATCAAAATATTGAGATCATTAAAGACAAATGGAAAGCATATGTAGGCACGCAACTAGGGCAAAACCCCTAAGAAGGGGAAAACCCAGTCAAACTCGTCCACTAGTAGCTTTAGATCATATTAAGACAACCAGGACCGATGCCCAAAAAAAGTGACCTCCTCTCCACCAAGTCAACCTCTCAATTCAAACTTTAATACATTTGAGCTTTCCAACAAGGATCTCAGTCTGCTATGTAATTTTTGGAGCTCACATTATCTTCTTGATCCTACAACTTCATGGTCCTTTGTTCTGCAATTTATATCCTGCAACTTCGTGGATCTATTCTTTGCAATCTTTGTGGTTCTATTCTCTGCAATCATAGTGGTTCTACTACAGAAATCCTCAGCCCATCTTTAATCTTCTTTATGATAAAAAAAAACCCTTGCAATATGCAATTTTTACTCTTCAATAACTTCAGACTTCAACGCATTTTACATATGCTTCAATAGGTTGAATACAAGTCTTGAATGTAGTCATCTTCTTGGAGGAGGCTAGCTTTACTAAATTTTAAAAGCCCAAGAAGGGTCTATAATTTTTGTGACATAGACAAGGACTTATGACTCAACCTTAGAAGGCTTCAATGGAGGCTCTAATACAAAATTCCTAGAGCACACAATGGGTGCTTTGACCTATTGACCATTGACCCAAGCATGAAACCCATGGTGTAATAAATCAATTTCTTTTACAATAGAAAATATGTTTCCTTTCTTTTGACAAATACAATTATGAAGACCGACACTAGTTACATTCTTCAACACTCTCTCTTAACTAGGGAGGTATTCATAATTACATATATACAAAAGTACATGAAAGATGTCAAAATGATATGCTCTATGAAGAGTCACAGCACACACAGTGCTACAGATTAGATACTTGACCAAGGTATCTAACAGGGTGGGGTTAAGGTGTGTTCCAAGCTTTAGCCACTCTAGGTACCATCAAGCTTTAGCTTTAGGTCAAATGGTCTATTTATAGAGGTCAAATCATGTGGATTTTGACCAAAGGTAAAACCCATTCAGTTGATGGGGTTGACTTGAATGCTTGTGTGAAAATTTCTGAATACAAAATTACAGAAACCATATTGAAGTATCTTGATTTACTTCTCCTACTTGTGTTTTAATTATACAAGTTATTTTCAGAAATATTCCGAAAATAGCGAAGTAAACACAACTTGCATCCTGTAAGGACCTTAACTTGTTGAATTAACCATCATTAACAAAATTCATAAGTATAAAGCCCTTAATTTTCAAAATTTACAATCATTCACAAAATTCATACTACCGAATTCAAAGTGGGATTTTTGAAACAACATATATATCAATTGACTAATTAATACTTACCTAGAACCGTGTTTGAAGATGTTCTTGATCCGCCATGGCTCCAGCTCCCGTTACCAAACCACTGATTTCCTCCCAGCCTATCTTGAGGCCAACCTCTCCGGTCCCCAGATCCAGAAGACAAGTCTTCTGGCCCCCGTGCCCAAAACTCCAAGAACAACCGAGATCCCTCCATGACTCTGTTAGAACTCTCGAACTCACTGTTCATGTCTCATGCAGTTAGAACTCCTCTGACAGCATCCGGGTTAGTTTACCCATTCACTACCCATGCCCATCAAGTCTACCCCTCTTCTCCTTTTATACACAAACTCCATTCCAGATTCTATTAAAATATCATCTTTTAATAAATATCTTGGATTTATTAAAATATTATTATTTAATAAATATCTTGGTTTTATTAAACTATTATTATTTAATAAATATCTTAGATTTATTAAAATATTATCATTTAATAAATATCTTGGATTTATTAAAATATCATCATTTATTTGCATAAGTCAATGCTTTTAATTTTCTTTGAACAAAGTATTAATTTATATTATGATAATGGTAGATATAACTAATACATTCATTATATTATGGTGAGTTAGGGATTTACTCAATACTTTCAATAATTCACTCATTACTCTAAACCGAGTTTCTTTTCATAATTGATTAGTGCATGTACTAGTGTCGTACACGTGATACATGCATATGTAGTTATCATATGCAGGTCTCATATGCATGCTAGTATTTCTATGTTCCATATGATTCAAGTTGGGTCGTTACATACACCCTCCTTCAGAAAACTTCGTCCCGAAGTTAAGTTTTATGTCGTATATCATTAATTATATCAGTGATTAGTATAATCATATAAGGTTGGTGTATCATAGTTGAATTTTCGTTTAATGTGTGAAAACACTTTCAACATTTATGTTTTGATCATTTATTGGTTTACCAATTTAGTAGTCACGTCTTGCCCCAACAATGTTCCCAAGCTATTCTAGAATCATCCTATCCTCCCTAATCTCTTCCGCTCCCATCCTATCTGACCTCTACAGGAATATGCCATGGCATCAGTTTTACTGATCCAACCATCCATAAACCTTAGGGTGTCAGTGTCGATTACGTCGACCTGATGGACCAGTAGGCATCCGTCAGTCATCATCACACGTCTAGAGGAGCATGACTCGCACAGTCCTCCCATGACTCCAGGTTTTTGAGGATAAACGGTGGAGAACACCTCCACCCCTCCTAGTAGGACCAGGGTTAACACCTTATCATGGAATCTCAGTGCATCTCAATTGTTCTTGGAGTTTTTTCATCACGCGGTCGGTTTGGTAACAATATTATCTGCAATTTAAAACACTTGTCCACAAATTATAACATATGTATCAATATGTTCAAAACAAATTGTTACCCATATAACAATTTCTACACATTCCAAATATGTTGCTATCTACGATATTGATCCTTGAGTTCATATAACAACTTGGTTAAAACACTTGTCCACATATGTATCAATATGTTCAAAACAAATTGTTACCCATATAAAAATTTCTACACATTCCAAATATGTTGCTTTCTATGATATTTGATCCTTGCGTTCATATAACATACTTAGTTATGTTTATCCAATAGATCTGTAAATTCATTTTCACCCTGAATAGTCAAGTGCAATCACTCTTTTATTTCAATCTCATCATTTTAGGTCTATATGTAAAATTATAGATACTATATCCATAACATAATTCATAATTTATATTAGTATCCCAATACCAAAATGTTTAGCAAAACTTTCTTCATATTGGTATCCATGTACTAGCAATGTTTAAGCAATTTAACATATTCTCATATGTCATAGTACAAAATGACAGTCTTAAATATCCATCCAAAACAAGGTAAAATTATACAAAAATAAGTTTTAAATGCTTATAAATATAACCCACAGTTATAAATGTCATATAGAATAATCGAACATGGATATACAAATAAGGGTGTAGTCACTATGTTCTATACTATTTTAACCTATTAATGTTATAAAAGTCATAGGTTGAGACTCTAAATCTAAATGGAGGGATGCTCCAGCCTTTATGATTGCCTATATAGAAACAAAATGAATTGAAACAAGAGCACAAAACACTTACTGCTTAGTCGAAGCATGATCTATTTTTTTGATACATGTTGATTAAGAACTCTAAAACACAGAACTACATATGGATCTAGCCAACCTTATAATTCTTGTTATTTATTTGTCTTTTAAGTCTAATCATCATTGATCTGTAATCTGGATCCCAAGAGATAATAATAACATTAACTTCTTTACCATATTATTTCAGCTCATCTTCAGCCTAAAATCTAGAAGCCAAGGAGTAGGGTTTTGCAAGGCTAATCATTAGGGTTATGTTGGAGATGGAAGAAGAGTTAATTGACTACTCTAAAGATCCCTTAGTGAGAGGTTTATTTTCATATAAGGAATTTGTCACTGCTTGAAAATGCATTATTTACTTTGCATTATACTTGGTCTAATAAGAGTGTCATGTTTTCAACAAGACATGAATTGTTGATAAATAATAATTTCCTCCTATTTCAATAAGAAATTCACAATTTACAAAATATGCATAGTCACAGTATTACTATGTTAAAGTTTTGATATAGTCTCTTTACTTTCAAAACTCACCCTTTAGAGTCTTAACTCTAGCTAGGATATTACTAGCTTTACCATCACTCCTTAAACCATTGTTTCATTTCTATTATGTTGACTCATTTAATCCAAATACATAACACATCACTGCTATACCCTCTCTTTATTCTTCACATTAATCGTTTTCTCATTAGTCCTTAGGTCTCATCTTATTTTAAGTGTATATTCTTTTCTAACGGTGTATAATTATTATCTTTAATATTTAATTTTAAACATTTTCCCAATTTATCGCTTGCTACTCTTAACAAATTAGGAGTGTTCACAACTCCTTATATGTCATTGCTTTGACTTTTACCAATCTTGTTGCTTATCTCCTTAAGAAAAATCTTCTTGATAGAAAACATCCCTTCATTTCCTTATACCGGATATTCCTAATATTCCATGTCTACTTCAATTTGAAAAGGAACATATTTATCAAATTGACTTTGTTTTCTCACCCCTAGTCATCATGGTTTTCTTTTCTTCTCTTAATGCATACACTTATTTCACTTGGAAATGTCATTACTATTTCCCAACTTGGGGAAGATCCTATAAGTAAGTTCAGTAACGTGGATATCAAATGTAATCTACTTATTATTTCAGGTTTTAAGACATTATGAAATAGAATTTCCTAATCATACTCCATGATGTCCATAATCCATGGATATAGTTAGTCACTTAAGGAAAATTTTATAATGTGACTCTCCCATTAAAGAGAGAAACTATAATAGATATCGCCTATGCACATAAATTATTCTATAATTGATCGACGTTATTGTAGATTCACTCTTTAATCTAATTTCATTGACTTCTTATATTGCTTTGTGAAACTTCCACTCACTCACATTTGGTGTTATTTTGTCGATCTCGATATTCTAAGTTGATTACGATAACTAACATTTATTAGCATCAATAGAAGTTTTCCATTTCATTCTTTTCCTGTCCTCCCTAGGTACTATATTGATTATAATAGGGTAACAATGGAGATCAAACTTTGAAATTTTCCACTGTACTCTCTTGGTAACTATATCGTCTTGTTCTAATAGTGTGGTTGCTACCTTACGGGTAGTCTGTTACCACCTTAACATATGTTTCATCCATTTTGTTTTTGTTTTGATGTGTACCTTTAGTGAACTATACTTGTACTCTCAAGTTGGTTATTCATGAGTTCTCCCAATATTTTTTGAATAGTTAGTGTCTTCTTCTATCCATTAATTTACCTCAAACTAGCTTACCCTTTGGTGTGGTTGTAGCTCCACATCTTATGGTCTTGCCATAATGTCCATGGTCATGCTCTCATTACCATTCTTCCTTTCTTCAAGAGTTAATTTCTTTGGAGCAATTCCGCCAACTAATCCTTATATATGCCTAAATGATTACCATAAATCATCTCATATAGTGTCATAATGTCCCTAATTTATCTTTCCTAAACCACATTGTTTTCCTTTCCACGAAAACGCTATGTTGCCATTTTATTTGTTTTAGACATTGATATGTCCTTACAGTTGTAAATGGATAATCATCTATCTTAACAATGACATAGTGGTTGAATCTCAAAATGTTCAATTTAGTGAATATTCAGCTATACCAATTTAAGCCTTCACTCTACTCCTTAGACCACTTATACATATACTTGGATAGAAATCAAAGTATTAACATAAGAAAACGGTGTAAAATATATTTTCATAAATTCATATCATCAATGGTTATATATATCAGCTAGTAAGATATATATATATATATATATGGAAATCTCAACGTCACTTGAAGAATGGAATGTTTCATTTGCATAAAAACAATTAGGATAGTTTCCATTCTAATGTTCAAAAGTTACAGAAAATTTTAATGTCTAAAGTGATGTTAATGTGCTTATTTTTAATATAATAATTTGAATGTACTTCAAACTTTACTTGTATGATAAACAAAATCTTAAACTTCATTGTGAGAAATTTGCAGTTGATATCTATGAGTTATCTCAACTCCTTTAATGGATTAAAATTCAAGTGGGATTGAGCTTGATATATGTCTTCAACACATACATTAGCATTAAATATCCCATCTCTTCTAATAAAATGTATCATCCTAGGGTTCATAGCTTTCAAATATTGAATTATATAAAATTTCATTTTATCATTGTTAAAAGTTTCAATTCCTTCCAAAAGTTGAAAACCACTTTTCTTGTCATTGAATACTACATAACACTGAATACGTTGCATAAATTATCAAGGGTGACTCAAAGTAATATATCTCAGGTTATATTAGGATTATTGCTATAATTATGAAAACAAGGTGGTGATATCCAAGAATCAATACAAGATCTCGGGAAATAGTTAAAAACTAAGTTTATTCTCATTGTGATCATTCATCTTAGTACTTTCAACCTAGTCTAACTGACCCCCAGATTAACTTTGTATTCCTCAACACTTAAACCTATGGACTAAAGTTCTCTCGTAGCCATTTCTATCTGTGTGAAATCATTTTGCTTGCAAGTTGCCAACCCACATTTATTTAATGCATATGATGAAATGAAACTATCAGTAGCACCAGTATCCAAATAAGATTTTGAGACTTTTGAAGGGTGGCAACGTGAACTCCTTGGCCTAATGCAGGATATTCTACCCTGATGCATAATGATTCTTAGCAAAATGCATGGGTCTAAATTCTAGATAGACTATAGTATCACTTCGTCCTTCTAGCCTTAGAATTTTCTAGTCCTAAATGCGGTTATGGAATGGATTATTGACACTTTTGGATTTGTTTTATCTTGTCTCTCTATTTCATATAAGGTCGAGGTTTTAGTCTATTTATTTAATCCAGGGTATGAATTAAATTTTCAAATTGTCACAAGTGTAACTATGTACCTAAAACCCTCAAACGTTTTGGGCACTTCGTGCAAATTAGAGATGTAACATCATCATGGTTGTCACTAGGTATTTATACTTATAACTACCCAACAGACACACTTCTTGTATGTGTCACAAGGTTTATAACATCATGTATTTAATTTATATTTCCAAATATTTAAATTGGGTGTAATACCATATTTAAAAGTAAAATAAATCTAATCTATGCTAGCTCAAAATAAAATTTGAACATTTGCCTTACCTCTAATTAAGAGAAAAATGACTTCAAATTTCTAAGAGAAGCCTTCTAGCTTCTTCTTCTTCTCTTTCCTCTTTTTATATATATATATTAACACTTGGTCAACTAAACGCACCAACTACCACGTATTTCACTGTTTTAATTCCACATGGCTAGGGTTACTTCTACAGTTCGATTTTCTAAGTCGTGCTAGCATTATGTTATGCATACACCAAAATTGTATAAGATTCATTTGCATTGCCATGGAAATATATAATGTTAACACAACTATATATATTTATAAGGATCAATTAAAGCGTGTTTCTGCCAAGTGCATGGGTCTTTATAGGTTATAGTATTACTTCGTAATATTGGCCTAATATTTTCCTAAGCTTAATTGCAGTTGTGGAGGAGTTATTGACCTTTCATTATTATTATTATTATTATTATTATATGTATATTTTTATTTTTATTTTAAAGTTCCATTCAATATTTAAATATCATTAAATATTGAATATCATGGGATAAGTAACATTTCGTTTAGTGGATTAAAATAAATAAAATTTATATTCCCTAGATTAAATGGAAAATAGTCACGCTCCCAACACTTAATTTTTGACTTATCCTAAAGCTACCACTGAACATCACCGCCACGGAGGTAACTTAGTGTTCACAAAATGATAGTCTGTGGCAAAGCCTTTAAAACGGATAGACCATTAATCCCTATGCGTGTAAAACACACAGTCCAT
This sequence comes from Pinus albicaulis, assembly GCA_034641835.2. Lineage (NCBI taxonomy): Eukaryota > Viridiplantae > Streptophyta > Pinopsida > Pinales > Pinaceae > Pinus > Pinus albicaulis. Next base: position 1,470,811,559 of record CM076584.1, read on the forward strand.
AATATATATATATATATATATATATATATATATATATATATATAATACTCTTATAAACTTTCCTAAAGTATGAATTTGTAAATTCTTAAAGTTTATAAAAACTAAAAATTTGAGAACAGAACAATTTACTCGAAAGCAAATTGGTTCCCTGCAACACATAAAGCTAACCTCCCGTCCTCAACGAAAGGGTCTAAGTTTTACCTATGAAGGCTACTGCCAGTCCCGATTCTCCGCTGGCTATGCTATGCAGAAATCATACCACGTAGATTAGCCAACGCGCCACTTACAACATCTTGAGCCATGCAGAGCTCGCCACATAGGTTGCGAATAACGGTTTATTCATATAAAAACCAAAGAGTTAACCACTATCGGTTGATGACGTGTAGCAATTTTTTTTTTATTTTTTTTTATTTTTTTAATACGCTGGCAGATCCACGACTTGGAACTAAGCAGTTCTGGAAGCTGTAGTGTCCATGACATATGGTGTGATCGGAGTCCTGACTTCAGCGACGAATACCACTCGTTTCTCGTGGTCTTGTACAAAGTTACAAAGCACCCGCAGTAACCAGATCCAGTAAAAGCTTAGCAAATCCGCGCCTGAAAGCATTATTCTTCGACTTCTTGTCAATATGTATAGGCAGCTCCGTTTTGCGTAGCCTCAAGAGAAGGGAAAAACAGATGCTATGGCTGCAATAGAATCTTCTTTTGACTGTGGCAATTCAATTCAAATTTTTTTTTCCATGTTGATTGACGAGACAATGTTTCGTCCAGGCTCTCTGTGCGCACTACACCTAGGCAAGAAACAGTTAATGCGCCTAATCCAGCAATGGAGACTTCAATGCCCTTATATTGCGAAGGTGTCAAGTGACGCGCATACTTATAGAAGAGGTGGTGTGGGTTTTTTTTTTTTTTTTCCGCAGAATCTGCATTATCAGCAATCCAGTCAAAGAAGGCGAGGGTAAGCTCGAGAGTAGCAAGAACACTTGGAGAGGCTGCATATCTATCAACAGCGGCAACAACTTATTTTGAAACTGCATTTGATGAAGAGAAACATGGGTGGGGTTTGAACGAGGAGCAGCTCCCTGTGGTCGAGGTGGAAACAGCTTTTGTGAGGCTTGTAGCTGGCCCTGGTTCTGGCAAGACCAGAGTGTTGACCCATCGAATTGCGCATATGATCAACAACCTTGATGTTCCACCTAGCAGTATACTGTGTGTGACCTTCACAAAGCGAGCAGCTCAAGAACTTTGTGAAAGGTTAGATACCCTACTGGGCGTGAATGCTTCAAGTCAGATTATGGTATAGGGTATGATGTATGAGTGGTTCAAAGATTCTGGTGGCTGAAGGATGATGAGTAAAGAGGAATATTGAGGTGGATTGTCTTCTCAGTGCGACACATGGCAGCTAATTGATTGGAACCTTTCATAGTGTATGTGCAAGGATTTTAAGACGTTCGGCACAAATTTCTGATTATAATTTAAATATGAATTACATAATCTATAGTAGGGATAATTCAGAACAAATTGTGAAAAGGATTCTTCAAGAGGCACTAGATTCTTTTGATGCAATGGATGCATCCATTAGAAGGGAATGTTCAAATGGTGATGCAGATTTCAAACATATATCTAGTGAAAATTTGGATGAAAATGTTAAGCAAAGATTTCAGAGTGCAATTTGGGAAGATCTTGTTCGAAACAAATTTATGACAGAGAATGCACCTGCTAGAACACAACTACAGGAGTTCCTGGAATGTTACGTTAAAATGAAGCCTGAGCAAAAGAAGAGGACAGTTACATCAGATGCAGTGTAAGATTTGTTACATATTATAAGAACAGCCAGACTACACAATGTGCAAGCATTTATCACCAAAAAAAAAAAAAAAAAATCAAAAACCTTTGTACCCATCATCCGATTCACTTAATCCATTCGCTTTCAAGATGGCAGGGATATATGAGTTTGAACTTAGGAGATGCAATGCTGCAGATTTTGATGATCTTTTGTACCTCGTAGTTCAGCTATTTCACAGATATCCTCACATACTAAAGGATCTAAGTTTGATGGTAGATTGTGCAACGGATAACATCCAAGGGTCGAATGGCTTCGATACCATGTGTAAGGACCTTAACTCACTGAATTAACAATCATTCACAGAATTCATGAGTGTAAAGCCCTTAATTTTCAAAATTTAACCATCATTAACAAAATTCATACTACAGAATTCAGAGTGGAATTTTTGAAGCAGAATATATATCAATTGACTAATTAATACTTACCTAGAACCATGTTTGAATATGTTCCTGATCCACCATGGCTCCAGCTTCCCGTTACCAAACCGCCATTTTCCTCCCAGCCTATCTGAGGTCAACCTCTCCGGTCCTCAGATCCAGAAGACAAGTCTTCTGGCCCCCGTGCCCAAAACTCCAATAACAATCGAGATCACTCCATGACTTTGTTAGAACTCTAAAATTCACTGCTCATGCCTCACGCAGTTAGAACTCCTCTGACAGCATCCGGGTCAGTTTTCCCACTCACTACCCATGCCCATCAAGTTTACCCCTCTTCTCCTTTTATACACAAACTCCATTCCAAATATTTATTAAAATATCATCTTTTAATAAATATCTTTGATTTCTAAAATATCTTAGTTTTATTAAAATATTATTATTTAATAAATATCTTAGATTTATTAAAATATTATTATTTAATAAATATCTTGGATTTATTAAAATATCATCATTTATTTGCATAAGTCAATGCTTTTAATTTTCTTTGAACAAAGTATTAGTTTATATTATGATAATGGTAGATATAACTAATACATTCATTATATTATGGTGAGTTAGGGATTTACTCATTACTTTCAATAATTCACTCATTACTCTAAACCGAGTTTCTTTTCATAATTGATTAGTGCATGTACTAGTGTCGTACACGTGATACATGCATATGTATCTATCATATGCAGGTCTCCTATGCATGCTAGTATTTCTATGTTCCATATAATTCGAGTTGGGTCGTTACACATCCTACACATATATAGATCATTTACTGAAAGATAGCGCACATATGACAAAGGACACACATGATTTTTCGGAAAAATGTCCCTGGAAAAAAACAATGCGGGAAAACTAGTGCAGCAGCTCTTTGAGGATTTTATTATTAAGCACAATCTGAATACATCAAGGGCACCAGTAGTGGTTTTCCTGAAAGAGAATTTCACGGCAGTTGTACCTTATCACTCGGAGACAGAAAATATGGTTGATTCAAACCCTTCAAGAATTACTGGATACGAGCCCTTTCTAGCCCACTAGAACCCCAACACAACTCTTCCAACTACTGCGTCGGCCTCTCCTGCCAAGTGCAGCCTCTGCGCAACACAGGTTGCCCCTGCACCACCATGAAGGCCTCTGCGCTGCCTCTGCGTCACCCTCTACATCGTCTTTCCGTCAGCCTCGCTGGGTTGCGTCCCTCCTGCTGACCTCTGTGCTGCCTGGTATAGATCTGCCTCTCTGATTTATGTATTCTCGGCCTCGGATCAGAACATCCCTTGCCGATATGCCCCTCACTAGCACTGCAAGCTCACTCGAAAATTCTGAGCAAACTGCGCCCCAAAATTTCGACTTAGCTCAAGTGCTGCTACTATGTGTGTATTGTCCAATTAACCCCAAGCCTTCATTTAATTATTTTCTCCTTGAGAAATCAACAGCCGTGATCTAATCACTAATCAACGGCTAAGATTAGAAAAAGCTTGAACCTCGTCACCTAGAACATTCTCACCACATCTGTAAATTAATTCACTTTAAATTTTCAATTTTCCTAAGTTAGACTTAGGGTCCCCATTAAAAAATTTAATTATTTGAATAACTTTTACACAGGGTGGAATTTCTCCAAACGATTTCGCGTCTTGGAGATCTCATGTGTTCTAGCCCCTCCACAAAGTTTCGAAGCTAGAGCACATCCAATGCTACCCAAAATCACAACACTTCCTCTTAGTAAGGAATGTGCTCTAGCAACACTTCACCACTCAAGCATCACCCTGATCTCTGGCATTGGTCTCTGCGCTGCTGATGCTTGGCCTGCTGCCCTCCATCCACTGTGTTGCTGCTTTCTGTACTATTTCCCATGTCACTGCCACATCTATACTGCAGCTCCCTCTCAAATTGTTGCATCATGCTGCCTATAGCACTGCCACTGCAACTTAGTTGCTGAGAAGTAAGCAACTGAAGGACAATCACCCAACACTGACAGACAAGTCAGTCTGGTTACATCTCATCACTGAAGCACCCTCTGTTGTTGCTCTGCATTGTCTCACTTGAGCCTCTGCACTGTTGTTGCTCTACATTGTGTAAGCACTGCCCCTTTGCACTGCTAAAGTCCCATCAGCTTCGGCGCTGCCGCTTTCACGTTGTTGTTGCCACTGCACTGCACTGCTCTACTCTCCAGCGTCCCAGCACTACCTCTGCTTCTCCATGATCTTTCGCACCCATTGACTCCAGACATCCTGCTACTGTCTTTAGGCTCCGGTAACTCGTATGTGATCCAAGACTTTGGGCACCTCAAGGATCCCGCCATCACCATCTGTAGCTCAATCTACAGATCTATGTCGCCCCACCTCTTCTCTCGAGGTACATGAGCACTCATGGCCACATCATCTTCGCTGCCATCGTCCCCTTTCGTTGTTGCTGCCTTGGAATCCGAATCTTCCTTACCCTTTATCTTAGTACAAGTACTGGCAAAGTGTCCTAGTTCGCAAAATCTAAAGCACCGGACCTTGGATAGGTCACTCTTCTTCTTCCCTTGTTGTCGTTGTCCCTTAGATGCTAGGGTCGCATCCTCCTCCTCCTTTTTCTTTATCTTGACTCTTTCGCTGCTGAATTCCCTCTTGGTTATTCTCCAAATCTCCTCCTGACGAAGGATTGCCCACATGTCTCCCCAATTTGGGAGTTGTGCTCTGCCCAAGATACTTTGGACAAAGGTCTCCCATGTTGATTTTTGTAGCAGTGGAAAGTGTTCCAAGTCTCATATTTTGGGAGGAGGCTTGGACATTAGTATTCCAGAGAACCCAGAAACTGTTTGTGGAAATTCCACTCAATTCATGTTTTATTAAAATAATTAATTATTTTAATGTGATCCCTAAGTCTAAACTTAGGGAAATAAAATAAGTAAAGGGTATTAATAAAACAAAGTGTGAATCTTCTAGAAAACGAAGATCAAGTCATGTTTTAATCTTAGCCATTGATTAGAGATCTAATCTGGGTCGTTGATTCATCAACGAGAAGATTATAAGAGAAGGCCTGAGGGTCATTTGGAAAGCAAGTCGAGCACACACTCAGTACGCGAAGGAAATCGATTATGAAAGAAGAGAATTCGATTTCAAAGGAGAGGTTGTAGAGGTAGAGTTGCAGAGGCAGAAGACGAAAGGGAAGGTCAACAGAGGCAGAAGAAAGGCAGGAGGAGGAAGCAGAAGGGGCAACGCTGAGCAGTAGCATTGAATCCCCACACAGAGTGACGCAGTCCAGCGTAGGGGCTGGGTCTGCGTCCCTCCTAGTGTTGCGATGCTTCTTCTTGGATCTGTGAGCTTCAGTTGCCCTCCTGCAGCAAAAATTCTTCAGCCTCTTGCTGATGGCTTCAGCTTGATCTGCGATCGCTCTGATACCATGTGAAAAATTATGAATACAAAATTACAGAAACCCTATTGCAGTATCTTGATTTACTTCTCCTACTTCTGTTTTAATTATACATGTTATTTTCAGAAATATTCAAAAAATAGCGAAGCAAACACAACTTGCAGCCTACACATATACAAATCATTTATTGAAACATAGTGCACATATGACAAAGGACACACGTGATTTTTTGGACAAATGTCCCCGAAAAAAACCAATGCGGGAACACCAGTGCAACAGCTCTTTGAGGGTTTTATTATTAAGCAGAATCTGAATACATCAAGGGCACTAGTAGTGGTTTGCCCGACAGAGAATTTGACAACAGTTGTACCTTATCACTCGAAGACAGAAAATATGGTTGATTCAAACCCTTCAGAGATAACTATATAAGACCTTTTTGACCCACTAGAACCCCAACGTAGCGCTTCCAGCTATTGCATCAGCCTCTCCTGTCCAACGCAGCCTCTGCACAGCACACGCTGCCCCTGCGTCACCCTGAAGGCCTCTGCATTGCCTTTGCATCACCTAGAAGGGTCTGCTTCACCCTTTGTGTTGTCTCTACGTTAGCCTGGATGGGTTGCGTCCCTCTTGTTGGCCTCTGCACTACCTGGTACAGATTTGCCTCTCTGATATATGTATTCTCGGTCTCAGATCAAAACATCCCTTGCCGATCTACCCCTCACTAGCACTACAAGATCACTCGAAAATTCTTAGCAAACCGCACCCCAAAATTTCGACTTAGCTCAAGTGCTGCTACTTTGTGTGTATTCTCCGACTGACCCCAAGCCTTCCTTTAATATTTTTCTCGTTGAGGAATCAACGGTCGTGATCTAATCACTAATCGACAGCTAAGATTAGAAAAAATTTGATCCTCGTCACTTAGAACATTCTCACCACATGTGTAAATTAATTCACTTTAATTTTTCAATTTCCCTAAGTTAGACTTGGGGTCCCCATTAGAAAATTTAATTATTTGAATAACTTTTACACAGATGGAATTTCTCCAAATGATTTCTAGGCCTTGGAGATCTCATGTGTTCTAGTCCCTCCACAAAGTTTCGGAGCTAGAGCACATCCGATGCTACCGAAAATCTCAACAGTTTGGAGCCTACATGAACTTGTAATAATATATTTAATTTCTTTTTAAATTGCTGATTTGAATACCGACTATAGCTACCAAAAATCAACAACCTAAGTCTGTTACATAAGTTCATCATGCTAGAGACATTTATTACAACTCCCTGGCAGGGGTATGGAATTTGAGAGAGAAAGAATAGAGAGAGGAGAGAGAAAATGGGGTATTGATGCCCTGCTGACTTCTGATCTTTTGGAAAAACTGTCAAGTGCCCATGTTCATTGGCCAATGAGGTCTGGCTCCCAGCTATGTTCATATGAGCAGGTAACAAGTACCATGCTACAAATCATATCCTCTAATAAAAATCACACGAGTTACCCTCATGCAATATGAGGGGTAACAAACCGCATATCACATGAAGCATGGTGCAAACACTTTTGAAGTAACCCCAAAAGCTAGAACTAACAATGGGATGATATCCCCTCCTCAAAATAGACAAATCTTTGTGTAATTTCACAACCCCCTCAACATTATGTTTCACATCAAAAGGAAGCACCGGGGTAACAAACCGCATATCACATGAAGCATGGTGCAAACACTTTTGAAGTAACCCCAAAAGCTAAAACTAACAATGGGATGATCTCCCCTCCTCAAAATAGACAAATCTTTGTGTAATTTCACAACCCCCTCAACATTATGTTTCACTTCAAAAGGAAGCACCATATTATATGTCAAAGCTTCAACTCCCTCCTCTATGTTCCATTCTTCAACATGGAGAATATCCAACCATTTTCATCCTTGAACCACTTCCAATCAATAGCATGTTCTACCACAGCTGCAAAAACTCCATTTTTAGGAGGCACGGGATCCATAACAAGCTCCTAGCTACAGCAAGTCAAAGAGATAACTTGAAGTTGAGAAAATAAAATATTCTTTGAAAAATAGTGACAGTGAGAAGTTGTCATGCATGTGCTAACTTAGAATCTTGTATGGACCTTGGCAAGGCTGCTAGTTTGGGTGGTAACAATGCCCTTATCTAATCTAACACTACAATTTAACATATATTTCTGAATGTTATGCATATACAGACTCTAATGTCTTCTACACCTGAACAAATGCACACAAAAAAAAAGATATTAGGGAAAATGGCTAGTAGTTCGACATTCATTTACGCATATTCATACCAGTGGCCATATAGAGACTATTATAAAATTCAGACAGGCAACCCTTCATAGAATAATTTCCAAGTCTGTTCTCAAAACAACTTTTAACTGCTAAATAGTTGTAATGATCAATCAACTGAACTTAATGCTTAATATAACTTATGGACAAAAATGATGAAAGACAACATATTAGTAATACAATCACCAAATAAAAGCAGTATGACTGGAAGAGAACAAGAGTGTAATACTACAAAAATTCAAAATACAATTCGTAATACCTTAATAGCAAACACATCACCAGTCGTTCTTTTCCTCGCCAAAAATACTTTACCAAAGGCACCTCTACTAATGGGTTTGATAATTTCAAAATCACTAATATTTGTTCTCTCTTTATGAGCAAGATGCATGGATGTTGACATGACACTACGAGACCCATCGTCTGCCAAGGACCTCTCCTCTTCCTGCACAGCACTTGATTGCTCAAAGCCTTTCTGATCTAGTGCCTCACAAGCTATAAGATATTTCTCCCTGAAATAATGAGACATACAAACACTCAAATTAGATGTGATAAGAAGAAAAATGTGAGTAAATTTATTTTCTTAAGAAACAACAATTACAAGATATGTAAATCAAACAAATTTTCCTCAAAGATGTTCTCTTTTGTTTGTACATAATGATAATGTCTGACAATTGTGTAAAAAGCAGTATCATTAGCATTGTTAAATCAAATAAAAAAACTTTGCAAGAATAATTCACTAAAACAACCCTATAATCTTATAGCAAAGATTAATATCCTAATCTCTTCCATGAAAGTACTCATCGCAATTCAAAAATGTTGGACACCTAATCCTCTATGGATAGGTGTGGAAGCCGAATGGACAATAGGAGTCCAAGTGACCTTGGAATGTGGAATCCAAGAGTGACACCATTGTATTATAAATGTACATCTATGGTGAATAGTAAGATAACTCACACTTATCTTTCTGTTTGTGTGTGTTTACTCTTTCCCTATGTGTGTGTACCATGTGTGTGTTTAACATGGTATCAGAGCCATGATGTGTGGCCTTCTGAGCATTTATTAGAATATAGGTTGTTACAGTATTTCCATTCCTTTGTTGTGAGAAGACCAACCCTGTAGGAATATCCTCTCACTGTCAGAACTGCACCTGATCGTTTCTCTGCAATTGGACTGCACTACGCTCCTCTTTAACGCTCTTCCCATACTCGACCACTGAGCTATTTCCCTGCAAATGAACAACCACCGTTGACAGAGAGAGCATACATTTATTCTATGTGCATTTGTTTGAGAGCGCAGCGTTGAGGGTTGTAGTGTTAAGGACTAATCCTCCTATACGCAGCCCCACTACCCAACTCCTCTCGGCATATCCTACTCCACACCAACATTACCCCTTCTCAGCATATATAAAGAGCACTCCACACCTGTCGAGACTCAATTCCTCTACTGGTATCGATTCCTCTCTCACTGTGTCTCTTCTCCCATCGTGGATCCTCCTCGATGCTGGCATATGCAACCTCAAAGATGTTGTGACCGGTGTGATAGAGATTGCCCACCATTTCTGAGCTGATGAGGAATACATATACATCATCATCGCTAGCGTTGTAACTCGTCTTGGCAAGTGTTAGTTGTTGTTGTCTATACAAAAAGTGGCAGAGGCTGCAACAGAGGAAGGAAGCCTAGGAACTCGGCCAAGTCACAATCTTGTAGAAGAGTTGTGGAAGGGTGTACCCCACATTAAGTCGAAATTGGCTTGGAAGAGATCAACGAGGGTTGGAAAATTCTGGGGAATTCAAGAGGAACAGTGTCCCTTGAGACAAAGGGCAACTGCTTCATAGGCTCTGGTAGTGACCTCTGCAGTGGAATATGTTCCCAAAAGAAGATCCCTTGCTACTCTTCTTTCTCGCTTTCTTGCTCGAGACTTGGAATTCTCTGAGTGCGGTTTATGGTTTAGGGTGCATTCAGCGTTAGATCTAATCAAAACGTTGTCATTCATTACTACTGCAACCAATTGGGATTCTCTAGACATTCTGTTGGTAAAGAATCAGGGGCTCTTCTCTACCTTTGTGGTCTTCGACTTGCCCTTTTAGGCCGACCTCGCGCTACGAAAAGACTTGAAATCCTCTCCCAACTATACGCCTCTTTTTATATTTCTTTGTAGTTGTTCCCATTCATCAAATCTTTTCCATTCCGTTTCATCAGCGATTCGAAACCCTCCACCTTTCTTCCATTCCGTTTCATTAGAGGTTCGAGCCTCACCCCCTCTCTGCGTCTCGGGTTCAATTCCCCTCAAGTTTCTTTAAGAGCTGGCTAGTTAAAATCCCATCCCAGTGACACCAAAGGCGGTGGTGTGACGGCTTTACAAGGCGCTGTAGACGGGCGATGCAGAGATCGTGCAGAGTATTTTGTCTCCTGACTTGGAGTGGTGATTTCACGGATTTCTCTCCACTATTTCTCTCTATCATTTGAAGACACTATCAGCAATTCCATAGTCTAGCCCAACTTTGTCATTATTACAGGGAGAAGTTGCATTATAACATTTGCACTTTCGAATTCCAAGTGAACCACGGCAGCAAAGCTTTGGTGAATTTCAGAAGAAAATCCTTTGTAAGTGGAATTATTTGTTTAATGTGTAGCATTTGAATTCATAAAAAAAAAAGGAAAAGTTGCTTGCAATCTTTGAATACAAATGTTTGAACAGAGTTGAGTGTGGCACCAAACTGATGCGAATACCTAAGTGAAGCATGATACAAAGAATCGAGAGGTTGTGATATTAATCAAGTTTTTGAATGAGATAACCCCGGCGGTGCGATAGCCATGCCCATGCCTCTGTGTCTCTCATCCTCTTCTTGGTATTTTGGTAAAGGTTGGGAGCAGAGTCATTACCTGAAGCTGGCCCGATGCTCCATTAGAAGCTGCAACATATTGAAGCTGCAAGTCTTCCAACACATTGACCGGTACAAACATTTTTTTGTTAATGATACAGTCTACATATAGATGATGTTTGATTGATTGGTAATGGTGCATTGGTTGTATGCATTGATTCCTTTCTATTTCGATTATTGCATAAGAGTTTGGTGGGCTTGTATGAAGGCAGTGATTATTTTCGCAATTAAAAGCAGGAAAGTCAGAACGTATTGCATTCTATATACTGGTAATGAGTGAAGGATTATGCATATCTAATTGATTGTGAATATATGACAGTCATTCTTGCTTCCTAGTTGCAGACTAGTTATTTGGTGCACAAAGGATATTGTTGTCATTATACTGTGAGTGGGTGTTCCTCATTAGGTCATAGTTGTGATCGCTTTTTAATAAGTGTAATTTTGATTAAGGAGAAAATGGATCGGATTACTGAAGTATTAGAGTTCTTGAAAACTATGATACATTCCACTGATCATGATACAATAAAAATCAGCAAGACCACTCTCTATGATATTGAAACCTGTCTGCAGAATACACAAGAAAAAATAGATCTTTTGGAGCTTGAATCACAGCTTCAGCAAGATGAGCTTCAACAGAAGAGTCATCATTCTGAACCTGTTTCTGTTCAGAACATTGAAAGAGACTCCCATAATCATCAAGTCAATAATGTTGTGACTGATTCACATTTAGTGCCTAGTTCAAAAGCAGATTTGTATGCAGATGCAGATGTTCAAACTGCACTTCCCAAGCCCATCATCAGACCTTGGGAAAAGCTTGTCCATAACAAGCACAGAACAGGTCTTGGATATGACAAGGAGTTTTCCTTTCATATTCCGGACTACTCCAAGCCCATCAAATTTTCGGATTTCTTCATGACGGTTCACATTCAGCTGTTCCAAATCCTGCTCCTCTTCCACAGCAGCAACAACAAATTGAAAAATGCCAACACTATGATCGAGTTGGCCATATGAAAGATCATTGTTTCGATCTTCACCCATGCAAGCACTATGGTCGGCACACCCATTCTTCACACAGATGCTTCAGAAACAAGCCTCCTGCAAGAACAAAGATTCATCTTGGATGAATCGCTTCTTGGCAATGGGCATCAACAGCCAAGAAGATGTTTAAGTCACATGTCAGAACTTGTTCTCGAATATTGAACAATCTTGCAGTTGAGTTTTCGCCATCATCTCACCTTGTACCTAACAGGGGAGAAAATGGTGGTCATCTACAAGCTTCGAAGCCAATCAAGCGAGCCTGAGCCACAACCTGTCATTCCAGATTCAGAGTTGTAGCCAGAGACACAGCAGTTCAAGCGAGCCTGAGCCACAACTTGTCATTCCAGATTCAGAGTTGTAGCCAGAGACACAGATGCCCATGAGCATTCCTTCGGTTGGTGGACAACCTTAAACCATCTATGCGAGATTCATATTCTTCCTCTTCAAAGAATTCGGGACACTTCCTCTAGCAGAAGACTTCAGCTTCTTGCCAGCTTTGGTAGAGTTTCGGGAAATGCATTAAGCATTCCAGTGTTGGTGGTCATCCTTAAACCATCACAGGTTGTAGACCTCCCTTCTTCTAGGTTGAAGGTCTCCCTCTTCAAATATGAGGGACACTTCCTCTAGCAAAAGCCCTTAGCTTCTTGCCAAATTTGGAAGAGTTCCGATAACTGCACTAAGCGTTCAGTGTTGGTGGTTATCCTTAAACCACCTCTTTATGCCAACATTTCAGAGAGTTGATTCAGCCTAAGTGCTGCCATGCATACTTTGCAGATTTGTATTACAACTCTCTTCTTGGACTCACACATACCCCTTTAGATTAAGGGGGTGAATGTTGGACACCTAATCCTCTATGGGTAGGTGTGGAAGCCGAATGGACAAAAGGAGTCCAAGTGACCTTGGAATGTGGAATCCAAGAGTCACACCATTATATTATAAATGTACATCTCCGGTGAATAATAAGATATCTCACGCTTATCCTTTAATTCTGTCTTGTGTGTTTACTGTATACATATCTTTCTGGTCTTTGAAATTATGGCATATTCCATAGCCTCTACCCAGTGCCATATCCCAATTCTTGACTGCTAGCACTTTTTCCTCAAAAAAATGCATCTTATGTTACATTAAATTTAAATACTATAACAAGGCTACAGGTCTACAGATGAAACTCTCTCGCCAACATAGGCAAGAAGGGACATCAAGCTAGTCCTAGCCCAAACCCCTAAAAGATCCACATCATTTTCAAAGATATTTAGTCTAGCTGAGATCTAGGCAACCAAATCTGCACTGAGAGTCCGAAGTTCCTCTAGATATACAATGTTAGAGTCATTGTTAAATATGACCAAACACCACCTTTTCCAAACAAAACATGAGGCCGCAGAGGGTAAATTTGTCATTGGCTCAGTAGTTGTGAAGCCAACTCAAGTTACATTGGATTATTATGTCTAGTTTTGCTCTTCAATTGTGTACTTTGATTCTACCTTTGGTTTCTAATTGTTAGTTGTAATATCCCTAATGGAGATTTTAACAGTAGATACCAGAAATGAACTTGAACAGCACAATATTGTAAATAGACACACAACCACCAAATTGATACACAAATAGATGCCAATAAAATCACTGAGCCATTTTATTAATTGTTAAAATTGGCAACTAGGACCAAACTCCACTTTGGACTGCTCATATGATTGAGATGATATTTTTGTTGGATTCCTCTTTCCGAGAGGTGCAAGATTGATCTAAAGATCATCTTGTTTGGATGAGCAGAAGTAGGCTTTTGTATTTATTCTCTCACAAACGTGCAAATTGTCAAAGTCGGCCAGAATTGTAATGTAGGCTCACAAGCCCCAAAAGATGTGTCTCCACCCCTCATTGATGGATATAAAAAGGAGAGACTCAAACTTCATTTGAACATCAACTCATCTCTCATTCTCTTTCCTTCTCATTGGTTTGTACAGCCTCAAGAAGACATTCTCTCTCCTCTGCACATGTGAAAGGGTAGTTGCAATTTCGAATTGTTTTAGGGCTTCTACAGCAGTGTTGACCAGCATTGACCTTGGGTCAACTTTGATTTTTTGACTTTGATTTTTGGGTTGAGATCTGATCTTGCAGGCCGCAGCTAGAGGCACGATTTCCAAGATTTCTGGGCAGGTTGACCTTAGTGTTGACTGCAGCATTGACCGCAGTTTGATCGCAACATTGACCAGGTTTGACCATGTTATTTGTGGACTATTTTGGGCTGAATTTGACTGTTCTTTGAGGCCGAGTTTGACTAGGTTTGACTGAGCTCCATTGGGGAGGAATATTGTTAGTTTGACCAGCATTGACTTCGTTGGCTTGGGCATCCTATTCACTGTTGTAAATTGTACTTTCTCTCACTGCTGAATTTGAAGAATAATAAGAAGATTTGATCAAAGGGTTTTCCCCACATTGGGGTTTTTCCCTGGCATCCGTCAAATTATTGTGTACTCTTGTCTTGGATTGTCTTCTGGTTATTTGTTTATGTTCTATCAACATTTACTGTCAATGTTAATGTGATTGCTAAACAGGAAATTGAATTGGGCTAATAAGAAAGACTGAAGTAAATTGCTCTAATAAGAAAGACTGAAGTAAATTGCTCTAAGAATAGAACATACCATCGTTAACTAAAATTAATATTAATCCACTGAAAAGAGTACATCACATGAAGGAATAGTGGAACATGAGCTTGCCAAGCAAGCGGAGCAAAACCCAGAAAAAATATCTCTAACCCAATTGATGCATGACTCTGGCAATGATGTAGATGGCTCGATGAGAAGACCTACTACAAACCCGCTACTACAAAACTACTCTCTCCAAAACTCCAATGAAGCGCTACAAGATTTCTGAGTGAAATCTCCTCAAGAGTGATGGGTTTTCGTCAACCATCCACTAGCACATCCGAGGGATTCTGTCCTAGAGCTACAAATGAAGTAGAGAATCGGGTTCTCAACCTCTCATACAAGAAGAAATATCAAATCCAAGATGTCATCTAATGGCCTCCTCCTCCTCTTTTATAAATCTTATGGACCTCTCTAAAACCTCCTATTTTATTATTATTTTAATCATGGAGAACTTTTCCCTCTTTTATTTCAATTAAAATATTATTTTTAAAGTGGGAAAAGGGTAAACTAGTCATCATGCCTCCTCAAGTCACTTAAAATCACTTCTAACCATCCCATCTTGTAGATCTTCTCATTCTAGTTCCAACGAGCTATTACACTAAGGTGTTCTGCCAAGTATTCCTCCTGAAATGCCACCTTAAGCATAATTAATTGAATCAGGCCCATTAATAACTAGGTTTCTTAAAAGTTGTCGGAATGCAACAGAACGAAAGGAAAATTGTGCGGATGATGGAATAATACAAGCGAATGCCATCTATGGAACAAAAATTGTGGGTCTGCAAGTGTTCCATCTATTGGAAGTGGGGTTGCAACAACAACTTCAAATGTTGAGGGAAGACAACAACCTCAACACCACAAATATCCATTGTGGAAATATGTCACAAGAGAGGCAGGGCCAGGCAGCAAGATGAAGGGAGGAGGCAATGTTGCTTGGAAATGCAGTTACTGCCACAACTATTTCATGAGCTCATTTGTTGGTTTTACCAAGTTGTGGAATTTCAACTTGTACACAGGTGTCTTTAGCAAAGAGGAAGGAAATGGAAAGAGAGGCATTTGTTGGTGTGGAAAATGTGGTTGCAAAAACAAAACAGGAATGATGACCCCCTTCCATTCTTAAGGAAAAGCAGCAACACGTTCCCATTTGAGAGTTCTAGTGGGTGACAAGTAGCAAAAACAAAGGCAACTGCACTTGGTCCAATGGACAATATTTCCAGAAAGAGAAGCAGGAAAAGCTTGATCTCACCAATGCATTATTTTTCTATCAAAACTTCATATCCTTTAATGTTGCATGGTCACCTCTATTTATTGAGATGTGTCAAGCTCTAAGTCAAGGGGCTCCATCAAGGTATGTGTCTCCTGGGTCAGAGAAGCTTAGAACCACATTGTTGACAAAGGAAAAGAAAGAGGTGGACAAAATGCTTGAGCCTATTAAATCAGCATGGCCAACATCTGAGGACTATTGTGGAAGCTGCCTGCGCCATGCTATGTCACCAAGGTCTTCTGTAGTTTCTATGGGGAGAAGCTGTGAACATTGTTGTGTACGTTGAAAATAGAGGCCAACATTCCGCTCTGGACTCCAAAGCTCCCGAAGAAGTCTTCTCTGGCAAGAAACCTGATGTTCTCATTTTAGAGTTTTTGGTTGTCCTGTTTTTTTCATGTTCCGAAAGAAAAGAGAAGCAAGTTGGATGCTTCTGGAAAGAAGGGAATGTTTGTGGGCTACAGTGAAACTTCGAAGGCATATAGAATCTATGTGCCTGGTCAAAGAGAAGTGGAAATATACCACGATGTCACCTTCGATGAAGATGTTTCCCTCAAGAAAGTGAGAAATCTTCCTAGCTCCAAGGAAGACAGAAGATGAAGAAGTAGGGAAGCTGGAAGAGCCGAAGGATGAACTGATGTCTGATGTTGAAGGACCTATGAATCCTATTGATCCACCTCCTTCAAATAAGAGAAGACCCTCATGGCTCAGGGATACTCTCGCAGATGCCGAGAGACATATTGCCCCAAGGGGGACATTCTGTAAAAGAAAGAAGCTGAAGAGATCCCAAGGGTATCTAGCAGCCATGAGTACGATAGTACAATCTGAATCTATGTGCCTAGTCAAAGAGAAGTGGAGATATACCACGATGTCACCTTCGATGAAGATGTTTCCCTCAAGAAAGTGAGAAATCTTCCTAGCTCCAAGGAAGACAAATAAGATGAAGAAGCAGGGAAGTTGGAAGAGCTGAAGGATGAACTGATATTCGACGTTGAAGGACCTATGAATCCTATGGATCCACCTCCTTTAAATAAGAGAAGACCCTCATGGCTCAGGGATACTCTCGCAGATGCCGAGAGACATATTTCCCCATGGGGGACATTCCGTGAAAGAAAGAAGTCAAAGAGATCCCAAGGGTATCTAGCAGCCATGAGTACGATAGTACAATCTGAGCCTGGATCATTTGAAGAAGTCGTAAAGCATCAAGTTTGGAAGGATGCTATGCACGAAGAATACGAGCCCATTATGAAAAATGCTTTCTGGGAAGTGGTCCCGAGATCGGAGGACAAATATGTCGTCACCTCGAAATGGCTCTATAAGATCAAGCATGGATCTAATGGAAGTGCTGAAAAGTACAAGGCAAGATTTGTTGCCCGAGGCTTCTCTCAAAAAGAAGGCATAGATTATGATGATATATTTGCAGTCGTGGCCCGCTGTACCACCATCCGATCTATTATTGCCCTTGCTGCAACGCAAGGATGGAGTCTCCATCAAATGGATGTGAAGATCGCTTATCTACATGGTTCTATAAAAGAAGGGGTGTATGTTGAGCAACCTCTGGGGTTTGAAGTCCGAGATAGAGACACCCATGTATACAGGTTGTAGAAAGCCATCTATGGGTTGAAGCAAGCCCCCAGGGCTTGGTATGAAAGGATAGATAGCTACTTGGTGAAGTTGGGCTTCACTTGAAGTAATGTTGATCCAAACCTTTATTTTAAGGTTCATAGAGAAAGGCCTCTCATTCTGGTTCTCTAAGTGGACGATCTCTTCCTGACGAGTGTTGACCCTCTCATTCATCAGTGCCAGAGGGAGCTAGCTTCCGAGTTTGAGATGAAAGACCTAGGACTGATGCATTACTTCCTAGGCTTGGAGGTCTAGCAGAGGCCAAGCGAAATTTTTCTTTCTCAAGGAAAACATGTCGTGAAGCTGCTGGAGAGATTTGGTATGGTAGACTGTAAGTCTGTGTCGACACTGATGGAACTCAACTTTAAGCTCGTGGGGGCCCTGATGTTCCTAGTGAACTCTCGTCCGGACGTATGTTTTTTCGTGAACACTTTGAGTCAGCATATGGTTGATCCCCATCACATTCACTGGATTGGTGCCAAAAATCTATTGAGATATCTTCGGGGCACAATCAACCATGGGCTGAGATACACTGTCGGGAGTTTGAGACTCCACGGATATATTGATGCCGATTGGGCTGGTAGTGTGGTGGATCGCAAGAGCACATCTGGATGTTGCTTCACCGTGGGTTCTATTTTGATATCTTGGATGAGCACGAAGCAGAAGTCGGTGGCTTTGAGCACCGCTGAGGCCGAATACATTGCAACGAGTATGGCATGTTGTGAAGTTGTTTGGTTGTGAAAGCTCTTTAGTGAGTTGTTTGGGCATGTGCTAGATACCACCGTTATCCTTTGTGATAACCAGAATGGTATTCGTCTTTCTGAGAATCTCGTGTTCCACGATCGATCCAAGCATATTGATATCAGGTACCACTTTATCTGGGATATGGTACAGCGAGGCGCCATAAGGCTTGATCATATAGGAACTGATGAGCAGGTCGCGGATATTCTCACAAAGCCCCTAGGGAAAGTCAAGTTCCTAACCTTCAGTGAGAAGCTTGGAATCGTGGAAAGACCCTATTCTGAGGCTCCTGCTTGAGTTGGACTATAAGCTCTGGGAGCTCCAACAGGGCTTAGGGATAGCTTCTTGGAGCTATAAGCACACACGGGGTTAGGCTTGCCGAACCTTGTTGTGCTTCTGCCCCACTGTTATGATATTAGTTGGTTCACCTCTCTTTGATCTGTGCCCCGCACGCATCCTACCCATGGAGTTTCGGACTCATGGGAAGTACCTCTCATTTGGCCAATGAGGTGGGAAATGTGGATAGAGACCAATGGCAAGACCGATGGACGCATCGTAGATTGCCGTAGTCTCTATGTCTAGGATGGCACGTGTCCAACACCTTGATCTGGGATCAAGTATGATGAGATTCTTACCTCTAAACTGACTTCGGGTTAGTATGAGACTCTTTTGAGTCCAAGAGAGGTTTTAACCTCTAAACTGACTTCGGGTCAGCTGAGTGTGATGTCTTTGTGACTCACCTTTTTTGTTCTATCTGAAAACGAGAGCCAGCAAAGCAAGTTATGGTAGGATGACGCACGATGTTGGGTGAAAGTACACGATGGTACTGATGGATGGCACTTGTGGACAGATGGAGTTCTCCCTAGTTGAGAGGGAGTATTAATTTTGGGCAAGTAGGTCCAAACTCCATGTTGCACTGCTCATATGATGATAGTCGTATTTTTTTTGGATTCCTCCTTCGAAGAGGTGCAAGATTGATCTAAAGATCATCTTGTTTGGATGAGCAGAAAATATATTTTGAATTTATTTTCCACATGTGTGTAAGGTCGCCTAGATTTGAAATGTAGGCTCACATGCCTAATAGATGTGTCACACACCCTCACTGATGGATATAAATTGGAGAGACTCGGAGGTCATTTTCTCATCAACTCATCACACATCTCTCATTGTGATCGGATTGGTTCGATAGCCTTTGGAGGCCTCTTCCCTTCACACGTGCGGAGCTGAAGGACTCTTTTTCTGCGGATCTGTTTAGGGCTGAATTGCAGAGGAGTTAACCAACGTTGACTGTGGTCGACCCTTGGTCGTTTGACCTCAAAACTCGGTCAAAATGTAATCTGTAATATCCCCAAAGGGAAATAACCAGTAATAAACAGAAATATGCCAGACAGATATAGAAAATACAATGCTGAACCAGATCATGGAACAATTACACATAGAATGCCAGAAAACTGAGCCATTTTATTAATCTGAAAGTACATAGAGAGGAGTACAAGAAAATCAGAATGAGGGCACCTATCCTTGCTCAAGGCAAGTGAAGAATCCTCTCAGAAAATAGGAAATGGCTACTACAGAAGCTGCATCCCAGCTGTTGGAAGAAACTGCCGTAAACTGCTGCTGCTGGAGTGAACTGAAGCTAGGGGCTGATCCCCTTGCCGGAATGAGCTAAAAATCTACAGATCACCTATACTCGCTGCTCCGGACAAAACCCAGAAGCCGTGAAGCAAATGGACCACCTCCGAAAATCGCCCCCAGAAACCCTCCTCCTACAAAAACGCTGTGCCTTCAGGAACAGCTCGGAAGCTCAAGAAATATGCTGGCAAAAGGGCTGGATCTACCCACAAATCCTCCAGATGAGATGACCAACTCCTCAAGGCTGAAAACACTGAAAAATGCTGCCAGAACCCCACATAAAGACCCTACTCATCAGAGCTGCGTCCTCCCTGACTGGATCTGCGTCCTCTCTGCCCAGATCTGCTGGATCTGAGTCATACAAGGCTGGATCTGCTACTATCTCTCCAGATCTGCGTCCCCCAAGGCTAGATCTGCTGCTAGCTCTTCAGATCTATGCTAGATCTGCCAATATCTCCTCAGATCTGCAACCTCAAAGGCTGGATCTGATGTTATCTCTTCAGATCTAGGCTGGATCTGCCAATATCTCCTCAGATCTGCAATCTCCCAAGCCGGATCTAGTGCTACCCCTCCAGATCTGCAACCTACAGAACCAGATCTGCAAATATCTGCTCAGATCTACAATCTCCAAGGCTGGATCTATCACTGTGCCTCCAGATCTGCGTCCTTCCTCTTCCTACTGGAACAGCGTCCTCACTCCAAACTGATCTGCGTCCTTCCTGCTGCTGAAACTGCGTTTTTCCTGCTAGATCTGCGCAGCCACTAGAGGGCTTCTTCCTCTCCGACTCTCCACCTGAAACTGCTACTGAAACTGAAAGATAGAACTCGGAAATTAACCTTACTAGGGCGGGCACTCGAAGTCCCCCGAAGCTAAGGGTGAAACCAGAAATAACCTTACCAGGGCAGGCACTCGAAGTCCCCCGAGGCTAAGGGTGAGATCTCCGACCGGAGACACTCGTGCCCTAAACAGTGCTGCAGACCGACTAAACAACCGGCGTGCTGAAGCAGACAAAAGTCTAGCTCTCAATATCAATATCAAAATATGCATGATCCAAATGAGGTGAGAACCTCTCCTTTTATAATGCCAAACTCCCTCCAAAACTTAACTGCGTCCTTACTCTCCTTTGACCTGCGCAGTTTACCTTGGGTCAGCCTGATGCCTCCCCCATCATACTCATGTGGACCCCCAAGGCCCCCTCTCTAAGTTATAACGTCAATCTACTAGGAAAACAACACTTTATTTATAAAGTGAGGTGACTAAAGTGAGGTGACCCCTCTTATTTCTCACTTTATTTATTATTTCTAGCTAAAGCGGCAAAATAAAGCAAAAATGAAATATTCCAATTAGCAAGGCTAATTGGGAATATTACACAAAATTCCAATTTTGAGAGGCCATACTGCTGGGCACTAAAATCGAGGAAAACAGAGTTGTTTAATTGAAGCCCTAATCTGCAGCATTGACTTTCTGTTGTTGTCCTACGTTAACTTTTCTGCGTTGACTTTTGGTTGACCAGCGTTGACTTGTGATGAGCTGTCTTTGAGGGCTGTGGGTGTGACACTTGGAAGGTTGGCTGATCTAGAAAGGTTTTGCTAGATGAAGCATCCTATTGACTGTCGTAACTCACAATATCCCATATCTTTGCTGGACAAGAAGAATTGTAAATCTGATCTATATTATTGGCTTGTGTTCTGTTGATCTATAATTGTGTTCTATCAGCATTTTACTTTCATGTTTATGTGATTGTTAATTTGTATCAGGCCCAAGAAAGATTGAAGTAAATTTGCATTAAGCATAAAGCACACCATGGTTATCTATATTTAACAGAATGGAATGATGCCATGGAAGTAGAGTTCAATGCCTTGGTGAAGTATGATACTTGGGATTTGATCAAATTACCGAAAAGAAAAGATGCCATTGGTACTAAATGGGTGTATGAAACTAAGTATAAATAAGACGGTTAAATTGATAAATATAAATCTCAGTTAGTTGCCAAAGGATATGCTCAAAAAAAAGGGATTGATTATACATAAACATTTGCTCCAGTAGCCAAGATGGGCTCTATCAGGATGGTTCTTGCTTTAGCTGCATAGTATATGTGGATAATTTCTCAGATGGATGTTAAATCAGCATATTTATGTGGATGAAGAAACTTATGTAGAGCATCCTGAAGGTTTTGATATTCCAGAAAAAGAAGCTTGGTTATACAGGTTAAACAAAGCTTTGTATGGGCTAAAGCAAGCTCCAAGGGCATGGTATTCAAGAATTGATAAGTATTTCTAGGATCGTAGTTTAGTAAAAAGTTCATCTGAACCTAATCTTTATATACTTTAGTCAGGACAAGGCATTCTTATTGTTGCACTTTATGTTGATGATCTCATCTGTACAGGGAACAATTACGAATTGTTTCAAAGGTTTAAGCCACATATGGTTGCAGAATTTTAAATGACAGATCTTGGCAAGTTATCTTATTTCTTGGGAATAGAAGTATGGTAGAAGTATTATAAGTATCACTTAGAAGTATTCTAGAATGCTTATAAGTTATTATTAATTTATTATGCATTTTTATGTATTTGTTATTGATTTTATGTCTATTACTTGCACCTTATCTTATATTCTCTCTTATCTAGACATTTAGATGTTAGCTGGATGCTTAGATCTTTGTCTTTTTTTGCTTTTAGCAATGATCTAAGAGCTTCTTTTGCACTCCCACGTTTTATCTGCACTAGATGTTTTACTCTTTTAGTCCCATTGACCTAATTTTGTGGTCAGTTGTTGAAAACTAATAAAATTATCTTAGCTTAACTTATATAAGATCCCTGCCCCATGTCCTGTATTTAATGTGTTACAAAAAGTAGAAACTTCAAAATGGTTGGATCAGCATCAAGGAAAATGAAAGTGTTTCTAAGACTCTGCATGTGAGACCAGTATGTACAAAAAGGGTATAATTAAAGCTTTCCATCATAGCAAAAATGACATAATCAAGTACACAAATTAACAAAAGGGTGGAGAACCAGTTTCAGAAACTATACTCATAAAGTCATCTAGCACATAACTGAACCATTACAATACCTTAAAAGTTTTTCTAACCGACGTCCAATTGTATCCACAACTAGAGCTTCAACCTTGCAGTGTTGCAAAATATCCTGTAAATCTTGCATGCAAGCAATCATGTATTCTGTGGCTCCTTCCTCAATGGGATTTGTATTTGCCACACAATGTGCAATATCTACAAGTTCTGTCATCTGCAAAATCAAGGAAAAACTAGAATAAACAGCGAAAGCATCATGTTTGGCATATTTTCAGATCAGATCTGCAAAATAAAATCACAGCTAAAGCACAGCATAGAATAACAAAGCAACACACTATTATCAGCAGTTAATTCCACTGAATCTCATTCAAGAAATAAGATGACCCCAACTTTGAAATGATGCAGCGATGATGAAAGGATGTGTCCCTATAGATCAAACCCTACAAATGGTTACCCTTACTGGAAAGAAATTTATATTATTCATAAAAAATAGGGAAGCAGAAGTCATAATTTCCGCCAGTCTCCATGGTCTTGACTGATGAGTACATAATACATATTCGTAACTAGTCCTCTTATCTATACAATATTAATCTACTTTTATTTGTATTTTTCTATCATGTACAAACATGTGCAAATTTACACATCATCCCTATAATTAGGGAATGAGTGGACTGCATGTCAAATTTTAATTAGGGAATGAGTGAAGTAAACGACAAATTTTAACAGGTAACTAACTGCATATAAGATTATTGTATGCTAAGAGAGGTCACATGGCATGGTCATGCAAATCTACCCTTTCTTCTCCTATTTGATACCCTTCTGTAGTTTACTGGGAATACAATTTGATTTTCAGGAGCAAGTATTTCAGTCTCCTGGCTCACATAGACATCTGCTCAGCTCTTCTCATCTTTTTCCACCTCTAGCCCATATCAATCAGTACCAAACCTAAGATCTGGCCTACCATACAAAAAATTTAGATTATCTTTCAATTTAGATGCTCGCATCTAAAATATATTCTTTCACATCTCAAAAGGAAATCAACTATCCAACATGATCATCAGTTTACAATTAAACCAGTTAATTTCAAAACAGACTGGTTTGGTTGAAAAATGGTGCAGTTCTGGTAAAAGACCAAACAGGGACAAGTTCTGAACCAACCTGTTCAGACCCTGTTACCCACCACCTGTGGATAGTGTATATAGGAAAAAAAAATTCTCCTGGATGGTCCTCAGTCGGCAGCCACCAGATAGCTCGATGTGCCATTATCTCTGCCACCTGAGCCAGCCATGTGGTCCCTCGCCCACTTGTTATAATTGTATGTTTGAAGGTGGGCCTCCTGACCCCCAAGGTATAGCTTTTCATATTCAGTATTTGTCGTAGAAAACAACAAATAAATTGTTAAATAAAATTAACAACTAAGAGAATAATTTCCAGTTGCTGCAATAGGATACCAGTTTCGAAATTTTCACATCTTGTACCCAAATTCCACACCCTGCGGGAAATTGTAGTAAGTGATGCTAGGAATGATGAGTTTTGAGTCTGTAACAGGCCTAGGTAGCTTGGGACCTTGCCAACAAGTGAGTATTACTCTGGGAGTTCTTTTCCCTTGGTTAATTATTATCTCCCTTTCAGAACTTAATAATTAATTTAGTTTTTTCCTCCAAATTTACCCCAAATCCAGAGTACGGCTTGATGGTGACGCCTTGGGTGAGTCCTAGTTTCTAGAGTCGATGTATATTATCATACTAGACCACAGAAAAAAAAAATCATGGAATTTGGTTAGGTCTAGGTGGTCATTTTTTAGTTTTTTAGATTTTCTGCAGGGCGGAAATTGCAATAAAAATTGTATATGTAATGTAATAAGTGATATCTAGAGAAGTTGTATAGGGTATGAATAATAAAATTTGCACCTCTCACCCTCAACTTTATACTATGACACACACCAAAAATGTGTTTAGAACCCCCAAAACCCACTTTTCCTAAGTTTAGTGGAAAAAGTGGCAATAAATTAGGCTAGAAATAAGTTAAATAGAGAAAAATAAAGTATTCCCTGTGACAAAATGACGTGGAAATGACTTGGAAATTATTCTAAGTCAAAAAGTTGATTCAAGGGACATGTGGACGATGACTGAGCACCTTACATCATAAATGCACCAATATCTCATAAAATCGAATTTCCTAGAGTTAAAGTAGCAGTTGCACATGTGCAAAATCAAATTATTTAGAGGAGCTAATGCACTAAAGAAATATTCGATGGAATATTTGGACTTAGGATTTCGTGGGGACTTCTCTCACCGTTAGCTCGAGTGCTTCTACACTTAGCACTTCACTATGGAGGATTACAAGTTTCTCTTGGAGGACTACGAGTTTCTTTTGGAGGAGATCACGCAGTTCCTCGGATCTACTCAGAGCATCTTTGGGATCATCATTTGAGGTGGCAACACTTGGTTCGATTTTGGATGGTTTGACTGGACTTATCTCATTGCTTTGGTTCACTCATGGATGTGTGTACTATGCCATATAGAGAATTTGATTTTCCTTGCTTGCCACATATGGAATTCGATTTGCCTTGGTGTCTCTATCATGTCCACTTGGAACTCGACTTACTCTTTCTTGGGATTTGCTCCAAGTTCAGTTCTCACATCCATTCTTCGTTTGGATTTGCACTCAACTCTCTATAGAATATCGTTGTTGCTTAATAATAGAAACCCTCAGCTTTGGCATTGGTTTTTCCGAGGACGTTTGTCCAAAAATATCAATGTCATTTTTATGCGTGTGCTAGATTTTCTCAGATTCCAGCACTATTTTTCTTCCGCGGTTTATTTGTGAAAATCAGTGTGAATTATTTGGTATTTGTCAGAGCATAATGCAAATAAATTGTTAAATTAATAGATGAAATTTTGTAATATTCCTAATTAGCTATGGCTAATTGGAATATTCGATTTTGCTCAATTTTGCCATCTATAGTTTATTCATAAATAAAAAGGTGAGTAGGGAAGCATAACTCACTTTGGAAATAAAAGTTCACTCCCTAGTAGCACAACGTTGTAACTTAAGTGAGCCAAGGGGGCCAAGAGACCACGCAGAGAGGGGGCCCACGTAGACACATGGAGGGACTGCGCAAGCCAAGAGGGAGCATGTGGCAATGTTGGAGGAGATGAGCATTAGGGTTGAGAGGGGCTCATGCTATATAGAGGGGAGAGCCTCCTCATTTTGTTCATTCGTTGTTGATGATATTGAGCTGATCGTTTTGACTTCTTGAGCACGCTCGCTGTCTAGCCTGTCTGTAGCGTTGAGTGTCTCCGATCAGAGATCTCGCCCTTAGCCCCGTGGGACTTCGAGTGCCTACTCGGGCAAAGTAGTTTCTTTAGAATTTTGTGGGAGGATTGGTGTTTGGGTTTTGTGCAGAGCTGTGCATTCAGAGACTGCGCAGTCATTGAGAGGGAGGACGCAGTCCATTTAGGAGAAGCTCCGGATTGAGTTTCTTGCAGGGGTTTTGAGCCTGGAGATTGAGCAAAGGATCAGCCTTTGCCTTTGGGAGGATTTTGGTGGAGTTTGAGGCCGTATTTCAGTTGTTCTTATTCAGCCTCTGCGCAGAGCCTTGGAGGGCAGCGTAATTCCCCAAAGGGGTGATTTTCGGGGGTCAGCCATTTCAGATATGATTTATGGGTTTTGTTGTGGTTGGTGAGTAGAGGTGGATTCCAGATTTTCAGCTCATTCCGGCGAGGGGATTAGCCCCAAATCATCAGTTCATTTCAGCAGTAGCAGCTACACGACAGTTTTCCAGCAGCTGGGACACAGTTCAGAAAGCAACCATTTCTTGGATATTCTGAGATTATTTCTTCACTTGCCTTGAGCAAATCTAGGTGCCATCACTCTGATCGCCTATTGTACTTCATTATATTTCTCAGTATAATAAAATGGCTTAGCTTTCTCTCTCTATATTTCTGGATGATTTGCCGTACATTTTGCCTATGCTATTGTATATCTGCTTTACTGTTATCTTTATGTATTTGAGGGCATTCTAGTTCTATACCACTTGGCATGTTTATCTCATACTCTTAGACAGAGTCTGGGAAGGGCCAGGTAGCCTCCAGATCTCACCCTCTTCTCAGAGGTGAAATATCTGGTAAACGCCCTTCCAGTCCATCTCTGGTTGGAGTTTGCTTGTGTTTTAGAGATATCCCCAAAATGGGATATTACAGTGGTATCAGAGCATAGTTCTGGCTCAGCCTGTGGAGCTAGTTGTCTATGACACCGAGGAAGAGGCCATACATTTGTTACAGAGGCAGAAAGTATAGAGATCGTGAGCGTAGGTTGGAGAACACCTACGGAGAGGGGGACTGTGTTCGGGTGGTGGACACAGAACAGGAGGAGCCTGTGACAAACGCAGAGCAAGAGGAGCCTGTGTTAGATTTAGAGCAAAGAGAGCCGATGGCAGATGATAGTGAGGCAAAACAGTTTGGGGAGGCACTCCTCAAATCAGTGCAGGATCTAGCGAGACAGATTGAGGTGATGGGTCAGAGATTCACCGTTGTGGAGGCTAGACAGCTTGAGACCCCACGGGTTTTCCAGGTAGGAGAGAGATCGGGTACATCCCACCATTTGCCGGAGCATGGTGCTACTCAGCGTGATACTACTCAGCCGATGGCTTCACATGCACCTACACGCTCTACCATGCCCACTTTCTTGGGAGCAGACACAGGGGCAGGAGCCCAGCAGGAGGCAGAGCCCGGACATATGGGTGATTATTTTGCAGAGTATCAGGCCTATGGGTAGGAATTCAGGGATGCTCTCTCGTTCAGAGACTTTGTTCAGCTTCAGCGGGACAGTAGACCCCGCGACCATCATAGAGGGCACTGACATTATCATGACAGAGATACCCACTTGCCTACGTTTGATGGTTCATCAAACAGTTCGGCGAAGTCTTGGGTGGAGAAGCTGGACATTTATTTCCAGCTTAACCAGATGTCGGAGTCGGAGGCCATCAAGGTGGCGACATTACATTTGGGTGGTGAGGCCCAGGACTAGTGGTTTCATGGGATGGTGACACTCGGACATTCTACAGTGACGACATATGCCGAGTTTACCAGGAGGTTGATAGAGAGGTTTGACCGAAGGGATCTGGAACAGCATTTTGTTAAGCTGACGAGGCTCAAACAGACCAGGAGCCCAGAGACATACATTGCAGACTTCTTGAGGGTTTCAGTGATGGTGCCAGATCTATCCGCGACACGGATGATCTATATGTTTGTGGAGGGGTTAGCAGAGCCACTTCGGGGTCTAGTCAGATCTACTAGACCAGCCACACTCCAGGATGCTATTAGCAGGACCCGGGATTTACAGGATGCATTACCCAGGACTCGGACACCTTACCCCCAGAGATAGGGCTTCCAGCCCAAGGGGAAGGATGTGAGGATTCCACCTCCAAAGGGGAATCCAAGACAGGCACAGACAGATGATGATGCTAGGAGGGAGCTGAAGAAGAAGCGGTTGTGCTTTACCTGTCAGGAGCCGTGGGCACCAGGACATAGATGTGCTACTGGCAAAGCACACTTCATTGAGGTCTTCTCCAAGAGTAGCGGGGAAGAGGATGAGGAGGATGACGTGGAGGCAAGTGACAGTCAGACAACCCAGGATCAGTTGCCACCACCACCTCCAGGAGCAGGAGGTGCAGCTTTTGCACCCACAGGGGGGACCTTTGCAGCATTGTGAGGAGTTCCTAAGTATTTGACGTTGCGCGTACGGGGGACAATACGTGGTCAGCAAGTATTAGTTCTGGTTGACAGTGGGGCAACCCACAACTTTATCGATGCATAGATGGTTGAGCGGAGAGGTATACCGACCGAGAGCTTCGATGGATTTTCAGTTTTAGTCCCAGAAGCTCAGACGATGCAATGTGCCCGGTATGTTCCAAAGTTGGCAGTGACGATGGGTACCTACACCGTGACCGACCACTTTTTCGTGGTCAACATACCGGATACCAATGTGGTATTGGGTGTTCAGTGGTTGATTACTCTGGGGAAGGTCACCACAGATTGGGAGGCCTTGGAGATGGAGTGGGATGATAAGAAGACCGGGAAGCATGAGAATATCCGCGAGATGCACACTTACCCACCTCAGACTGTTTCGGCTCACCGGATGGAGGCAGATTTCCGGAAGGGAGACATAGAGTGGGCGGTTGAGTTTCGGGCATCAAAGGCAGGGACTACCGGTCAGGCCGTTCATCCTGATATACAGGCCATCCTTGACAGGTATGACACAGTGTTCGGGGATATACCACCAGGCCAACCACCGGATCGGGGGTTTGAGCACACTATTGAGTTGGAGCAGGGTATTCAGGCAGTGATTACCACACCCTATAGGTACCCCAAAGCCTATCGGGATGAGATTGAGCGGGCCATGCAGGAGTTGCTGGCTCTTGGGCACATCCGGCCGAGCACGAGTCCTTTTGCTTCTTCCGTGGTGTTGGTGAAGAAGAAGGACGGCACTTTGAGGATGTGTATTGATTACAGGGCCCTGAATAAGAAGACCCTGAAGAATAGGTACCTTATACCCAGGATTGATGAGTTGATGGATGAGTTGAGAGGAGTTCGGTTCTTCTCAAAGATTGATTTGAGATCGGGGTACCATCAGATTCGCGTGAGGGAACAGGACATTCCCAAGACCGCCTTCAGGTGTCACTATGGGCACTTTGAGTTTTTGGTGATGCCCTTTGGGCTAACCAACGCACCAACAACATTCCAGTCTTGCATGAACCACATCTTCCACAGTCATTTGAGGAAGTTTGTGTTGGTGTTCTTCGATGATATCCTCATTTACAGCAGGACTTGGGAGGAGCATCTCTAGCACATTGAGGCAGTGTTGCGCATTTTGGAGGGGCAGCAGTTCTATGCCAAGCTCTCCAAGTGTGAGTTTGGGTTGTCGGAGATGTTGTACTTGGGACATATCATAGAGGTGGACGGAGTGAGAGTCCATGAGGAGAAGATCAGGGCCATCAGAGATTGGCCGGAGCCGAGGAACGTGACGGAACTTCGGGGATTCATTGGTATTTGCACTTATTACAGGAAGTTCGTCGGGAGTTTCTCACAGCTTGCTGCACCCCTTACTAATTTGATGAAGAAGGGGGCATTCAGTTGGTCGGATACAGCGCAGCGAGCCTTTGATAGGCTCAAGGAGGTGATGAGCAGCTGCCCAGTGCTTGCATTGCCGGATTTTACGCAGCCATTTGTTTTAGAGTGTGATGCGTCGGGAAAGGGGATCGGCGCTGTATTGATGCAGGGAGGACACCCTATAGCCTTTGAGAGCCAGAAGTTCCTTCCACACGAGAGGTTGTATTCTATATACGACAAGGAGATGTTGGCCATTATGCATGCATTGGCCAAATTCCGGCAGTACTTAGTGGGTAACAGGTTCAGGGTGAGGACTGATCACAACAGCCTCAGGTTCTTTTTGGAGCAGAAGCAGCTACAGGAGAGGCAGCAGAAGTGGATCAGTAAGATCCAGGCATATGACTTTGACATTGAGTATGTTAAGGGTAAGAACAATGTGGTAGCAGATGCCCTTTCACGTAGACCAGCCACGTTGTCTCTTATGAGCTTGGATACAGATTGGAGGGATCGACTTTTAATAGAGTACTCTAAGGACAGATTTGCATGTGAGGTTCTGGATGGACAGGTGGCAGATGACAGGTACAGGGTGGTCGATGAAATCATCTACTACAGGGACCGAATCTTCTTGACTGAGGGATCTCAGCTCAAGAAGAAGATACTTCAGGCATCGCATGATTCACCTTTGGCCGGCCATCAGGGGTTTACCAAAACCTACAGGGCCATTAGAGAGAGGTTCTCATGGAAGGGCCTCAAGGAGGACGTATTCCAGCACATCAGGGAGTGCCATGTTTTCCAGAGGAACAAGGGGGAGATGAGCCATCCCGCAGGGTTATTGCAGCCCCTTCCCATTCCGAAGGGGAAATGGGAGGGTATTTTGATGGACTTCATCACAGGGTTGCCCATGGTGCAGGGCAAGGATTGTATCTTTGTCGTCGTTGATCGACTGACAAAGTATGCGCATTTTTTTGCCATATCCGCACACTACGCAGCAGCACAGGTGGCCGAGCTGTTCTTCAGAGAGGTTTTCAGGCTACACGGTCTTCCTAAGACCATCATCAGTGACAGGGACAACCGCTTCATGGGCGGATTTTGGCAGGAGCTTTTCCGGTTGGTGGGGACGGAGTTGACACCGAGTACCAGTTATCCCCCACAGACGGATGGACAGACGGAGATAGTTAACAAGTGGCTGGAGGGCTACTTGCGTAACTATGTCAGTGGGCAACAGCGAGCATGGCTGAAGTGGTTGCATCTGGGGGAGTATTGCTACAACACTACTCATCACATGTCCATTGGTATGTCACCATTCTATGCTTTGTATGGGTATCATTCTTTATCTTTTGTTGATGTGATGTTTGGTGCTAGCAAGGCTCCAAGAGCCAAGATTTGGATCCAAGAGAGTCAGGATATACTCCGAGCTCTCAAGGACAATATGGCTACAGCACAAAACTAGCAGAAGCTGTATGCTGACAGGGGTCGGATGGAGAGACAGTTTGAAGTAGGGGACTTGGTCTACCTACGATTGCAGCCATACCGACAGTCGTCACTGAAGCAAAAGGGAGCTGAAAATCTCAAGCCCTGCTTTTACGGGCCATATAGGGTGATACGCAGGATTGGACAGGTTGCATATGAGTTGGAGCTGCCCCAAGGCAGCAAGATTCATAATGTTTTTCATGTATCATGCCTGAAAAAGGCACTGGGGCAGCAGGTGACAATGACAGATGAGCTACCACCCACGGATGATGAGGGGCATTTGGTGTTACAGCCAGAGGCTATTATTGATACCAAGGAGAGGCAACTACGGAGCAGGACAGTCCGAGAATTCTTGGTGAGATGGAAGAATTTGCCGGATGAGGATGCCACTTGGGAGAGTCAGAAAATTTTGCAACATCCATCACTTCAATTGCTTGAGGACAAGCAACATTTTGCCAGGGGAGACTGTAATATTCCTAATTAGCTATGGCTAATTGGAATATTCGATTTTGCTCAATTTTGCCGTCTATAGTTTATTCATAAATAAAAAGGTGAGTAGGGAAACATAACTCACTTTAGAAATAAAAGTTCACTCCCTAGTAGCACAACGTTGTAACTCAAGTGAGCCGAGGGGGCCAAGAGACCACGCAGAGAGGGGGCCCACGTAGACACATGGAGGGACTGCGCAGGCCAAGAGGGAGCACGTGGCAACGTTGGAGGAGATGAGCATTAGGGTTAAGAGGGGCTCATGCTATATAGAGGGGAGAGCCTCCTCATTTTGTTCATTCGTTGTTGATGATATTGAGCTGATCGTTTTGACTTCTTGAGCATGCTGGCTGTTTAGCCTGTCTGCAGCACTGTTTAGTGCGTTGAGTGTCTCCGATCGGAGATCTCGCCCTTAGCCCCGGGGGACTTAGAGTGCCTGCTCGAGCAAGGTAGTTTCTTCAGCATTTTGTGGGAGGATTGGTGTTTGGGTTTTGTTGCGGAGCTGTGCATTCAGAGACTGCGCAGTCATTGAGAGGGAGGACGCAGTGCATTCAGGAGGAGCTCCGGATTGAGTTTCTTGCAGGGGTTTTGAGCCTGGAGATTGAGCAGAGGATCAGCCTTAGCCTTTGGGAGGATTTTGGTGGAGTTTGAGGCCGTATTTCAGTTGTTTCTATTCAGCCTCTGCGCAGAGCCTTGGAGGGCAGCGTAATTCCCCAAGGGGGTGATTTTCTGGGGTCAACCATTTCATATATGATTTCTGGGTTTTGATGTGGTTGGTGAGTAGAGGTGGATTCCAGATTTTCACCTCATTCCGGCGAGGAGATCAGCCCCAAATCATCAGTTCATTTCAGCAGTAGCAGCTACACGACAATTTTCCAGCAGCTGGGACACAGTTCAGAGAGCAGCCATTTCTTGGATATTCTGAGATTATTTCTTCACTTGCCTTGAGCAAGTCTAGGTGCCATCACTCTGATCGCCTATTGTACTTCATTATATTTCTCAGTATAATAAAATGGCTTAGCTTTCTCTCTCTATATTTCTGGATGATTTGCCGTACATTTTGCATATGCTATTGTATATCTGCTTTACTGTTATCTTTATGTATTTTCAAGCATTCTAGTTCTATGCCACTTGGCATGTTTATCTCATACTCTTAGACAGAGTCTGGGAAGGGCCAGGTAGCCTCCAGATCTCACCCTCTTCTCAGAGGTGAAATATCTAGTAAATGCCCTCCCAGTCCATCTCTGGTTGGAGTTTGCTTGTGTTTTAGAGATATCCCCGAAATGGGATATTACAAATTTTCACATGGTATCAAAGCATGAGTGATTAGCAGAGGCCCGAGAAGCTCAAAAGCGGAGGAGAGAATTTTGTTGTTCGGAGGGAGCAGCAGGCCAATATTCTCAGAGGATGTGCAATATCCAAACAGGCAGGCCGAATTACTAGGGCAACAGTTCATTTTTAAGTTGCAGGTTGGCAGAAAACTCTAAGTTTCCCAGAATAGTGATTCCAGTAGGCAGAGAGAGTAGCAACAGCCCAAATTTTTTCTGAGCAGATTCCTTGGTTGGGCACGAAGGGGGTTTGCAACAATTGTTAAAGCAGAATCAACGTCGAGTGGTAGAGAAAAGTGCACACACAAAGGGAGTTTTCCTCGGAGGGTTTCCAGTTTCAGTCTTGAAGGAAATCTAAAATTTCCAGTTGTTGGTGGCAGTAACAGTAGGCAGATCTACCCATTCCAGGAGGAAGTGCGAGTAGCAGTGCTAGCTAATGAGCAGGAGGGAGGAGATTCTTGTTTATTTTTCCAGTTTTTGGGTTTTGCAGATTTTACAGCTTTGCATAGATGGTTGTATGAGATTTCCAAAGGAGGTCGTGCAAGTTAGCCAGAATGTAGATCTGGGCAGCAAATCGACTTCTAGTTGCCGGAGACAAATGTCGGAGGATATATGAGTTGTCTAGTGCGAGTTGCAAAGCGAAGAAAGGTCTTAGTAAGGGACAAGGCTCGAAAGGAGGTAGTGGGGCACCAGATTCAAGCGAAGGAGTATGAGGCTCTGGTGTGCCAGATGAACAGGGTCCACCGCAATTGCAACAAGGAGATCAGTGAAATCAATTATGGATTATTGCAGCAGGACCATCACCTTTGCTACAGGGGCCCACAATATCATTGTAGCAGGTTCAGTGTCAGCAGATGTAATCTATCATTAGACAATTGCAAAGTTAGTTGCAGTTAGTACCCAAGAGAAAGTTGTAGAACTAGTTGCAGTGACACAGGCAATGGGAATTGCCCAGTTGCAGTATGCAGGTGCAGTTCCAGCCAAAAGATTCCTAGTGCAGAACTTTGCAGTCTAGTTTCGAGTGCAGGAGAACAATGCGAATTGCCAGGAAGGAGCAGAGAGATTTCCCATAGGGAGATCGAGACTCAAAGGGAGTCGATTTTCAGAGGGGGCAGCCCTATGGAAGCTATTACTCCATGATATGGGGAGATCAGACTCATTATTGCAGTAGTTTCCACGGCAGTGCTGATATAGCAGCAGTAGTATGAGTAGATCAAATTTTTCCATGTGTGCAGCCATACCTCCAGAGAGAGGTGGGGCGTATTGGAGCTATAGTCCTAGAAATTGCAGAGATTGGGCAGGGTCCAATGAGGTGTCCTCCTCATGGATCAATACCTTGCTACGGGGGGCCACAGTATTCAGTAGCAGGATGGATCAGTCACAGTTGATGCAGTCAGTACCAGAGTGACAGTTGCAGATTAGTAGCAGTCAAATGTTAAAGAGCGCAATGTAGTGTTGACAGCAGAGCAGATGCTTCAGTGCACAGTTAGAAGTCGTGCATATTCTTTAGTGACAATGTAGAGGCTAGTAGCAATCAAAGACTCGAGAGACAGATGCATCATACTAAACACATTTTATTCAATATTTCAGTTGCTTCTCAGTTGTAGTTGTAGCAACAACAGATAAGAGGGAGTTGCAGTGCAGATGCAAATTTGGCAGCAATATGGCAGTGTCAGCAGCAGCACGGATGCAGCATCAAAGTTGCGCAGTGGTTGGTGGGCAACAGTAACCAGACATAAGCAACGTGATAGAGAATCATACAGAGACAGTGTTGTAGCAGGGTGTGCAGCACTATAACATAGTCCTCGCTAAGAGGGAGTGTTAGTTTTGTAGCATCGGATGTATACTAGTCAGGAAACTTGGTGGAGAGGCTAGAATACATGAGATCTCCATAACCCAGAAATTGTTTCTGGAAATTCCACCTAGAGATGGCTTAATTAGATTATTAGCCTATTTTTTAATGTTTCCTAAGTCTAAAATTAGGAAAATTGGTTAATTAATCAGAATTAATTAAGTCAAGGTGAGAATAGTCTAGAAACTCACACAGATCGACTTCAAGATGATCCTATCCCTTGATTAAGATTTAATCTTGGTCGTTGGAGTCCCAACAGAGGATTATAAGAAGAAGTCGATGGGCACTTGGAGAACAGAACACTTGAGACACCAGAGCAGTAGTTCCTTGTGCATATCGAGCTAGCAGCAGTAGAGTTCGAGCCAAAGAGGGACGCAGTGTCAATGAGGGGCAAGGCTAGTGATCCATAAGAATATTTCCAGATCTAGAGAGGCAGCAGTTGTGAAAATTTTTTAATGTTTATACTTTATGCATAAATTATTACTATTAATCTGGTTATGCTCCTCCTACTCAGACAAGTTATTAACTGAACGAAATTCAAGTTAAAATCGAAGCAAAACACATAACAGATCTCCACCAATCCAGATCTAGAACAAGTTCATGCACACATAGACAAAGTGACAGTTATTTCTGGACAAATAGTCCCCGGAAAAACCCAATGCATGAAAACTAATCTTCTGGTTGTTGGAGGGTTTTATTATTAAGAATTTTCTGAATACAACAAGCCTGGGTTCCAAATCTGGAAGAGCCGACAGAGAAATAATAGATCTACATCTCACTAGCTGATCTAGGGCCAAAATAATGACTGATCCACACCCTCAAACGGGATTTACAGAACTCAGCCAAAATTAGGGCCTAGAAACCCCAGCGCTGCCCCTGAAGCCTCTGCGTCAGCCTCTGAAGACCCTCTGACCCTCAGCACTGCTCTGGACAAGACTGCGTTGCCCCAGACTAGGTGACACAGTCCCTACGCTGCCCCTTAGGGTCTCTGCGTAACCCCTGAGGGCTTCCTGCAGCAAATCACGCTGTCCTTGAGGGATTGCGCAGCACCTGCGTAGCACAGTTGCTGCCCTTCCTGTTGCTGCTCTCCGGCTTCTTTGCGCTACCTCTCTAAGCTGATCTCTGCCTCTTGCTGATTCTAGACCCCGGGATCAGATCAACCCCTTGGCCTAAATTCCTCTCTCTGCAGCTGAAACACTTCTGAGATTTCTTAGCAAACCCGCCCTAGAATCTCAGCTTAGCTTCAGTGCTCTGCCTCTGTGTGTCTTTACTAATGACCCCAAGCCTTTCCTTTATACTTTTCTCGTTGGGAAACCAATGGTCATGATCAGATCTTGAATCAATGGCTAAGATTAAAAGAAAGCTTGATCCGTGTTACTTGAGACAATTTCATCACATGTTTAATTAAATTCACTTTAATTATTTAAGTTCCCTAAGTTTTAACTTAGGAAATACATTAAAATAATTAATTAATTTAAAATCCCCTAAACCAGATGAAATTTCCCAAATCAATTTCTAGGTCTTGTAGATCAAGTGTACTCTAGTTCATCCACAAAATTTGGGAGCTAGAACACAACTGATGCTACCCAGAATACACAAAATCTCAACAGCAGCAAGAGGCTGAGTTATTCCCAGTGCAGGAATGTGCGTGTGCAAGAATATGTGAGTGTCGAAGCGCATGAGTACAGGAACACACAAGCGTAGGAATGTGAGTGCAGGAACGCGCGAGTTCAAGAACGTGCAAGTACAGGGACGCGCGAGTGCAAGAACGCGTGAGTGGAGGAATGCGCAAGTGCAGGAACGCGCAAGTGCAGGAGTGCAAGAATGCGCGCAAGTGCAGGAGCGCACAAGTGCCGGGTTGCTTAGCGAATACCTTCGCCAGATTTTCTTGCTGTGGATTGCCAGTTTTCGGAATCTAGATTGTACTCAAGATATCAATGTTGCTTAATAATAAAAACCCTTAACTGTTGCACTGGTTTTCCCAAGTTGGTTTTTTCCAGGGACGTTTATCCAAAAATATTGGTGTCATATTTTTATGTGTGCGCTAGATCTTCTCAGATTCTAGCGTTATTTTTCTTTTGCAGTTTATTTGTGAAAATCACAATGTGAATTATTTGGTATTTGTCGTAGCAAACTGAAAATAAATTGTTAAATTAATTAACAATTAGGAAAATAATTTCCAGTTACTATGATAAATGAAATTTTCTCAGGGAGGAAGTGCGAGTGGCTAGGAGGAGGCTGAGCTGAATGCAGAGGGAGATGGTGAGTCTCCAGTATATTTTGCCAGTGGAGATCAGTATTTTTCAAAGGTTTGTTACTGAAAGGCAACCAATCGTAATTTCTCCAAAATTATTGAACAATAATAAACCCTCATCTGTTGCACTGGTTTGCCCTTCAGGATTTCTCAAAGGACAATTGTCCAAAATAACGATGTCATATTTTTATGTGTGTGCAATATTTTCTATCATATTTTTATGTGTGTGTGCAATATTTTCTCAGTTCTGTATTTTATTTTTCCGCAATGTATCTGATACCAAAGAATCGCAATGAGGGTTATTCGATATTTGTCGTTAACTATTAACAAAAGACAAATAAATTGTCATAGAAGAATAATTTCCAGTTGCTATAGTTGGTTGAAATTTCACATGGTATCAGAGTGAAAGATCAGATCAAAGAGGCTCTAGAGCGAAGTGAGCGAGGGTTGTGTAGTTCAAAGGGTGACCTGAAGCACAAAAAGCCAAATCTGCACAGGCCAGCCATGCAGTGGGAATTGCAGAGATGCAGTGGTTCAATTTCCAGTCCAGGGAGGAGGAAGTGCGAGTTGTCTCAGTTGCAGCAGCAGGCAGTGAGGTTTTCGGAAACATTTTCCGGTAAGCAAATATAGCGTAGAGGGTTTGCAACAAAAGGAATTTGCAATAGAAAATTAGCACAGGGAAAGGAACGGAAAAGCAAAGAAGGATCCCATCCAGGGACAAAACTCTAAATGAGAAAAGAAAAAGAAAGATTTGTCAAAGGTCAAGTGCTTCGGTTGTGGTGAGCTTGATCACTACGTTAGCCAGTGTCCTAAGAGGAAGAAGAACAAGAAGGAGAAGCAAACAGCAACTTCGTGTAATATCCCCAAAATTAGCAGTCAGCTAATTGGGATATTAATTTTGATAAAAAATTTCTTTTCCTAAGTTTAACAGGAAATAAAGGGGTAAGGGGACCCATGAATAAAACATTAGATCAGAAGCACTTTCCTAAAGTCACTGAGCAGATTAATTAAAAGATGAAGTGGGGCCCATGAGGCCAAGTGACAGCGCAGTGGCAGCATGGGGCCAGGTAGTGCAATGGCAGCGTGGGAGAGGCAGCGTAGCATAGCAAGGGACAGCATGGCATAGAGGGACAACGCAGCATAGGTGGGCCCAAGGGAGTTTAGGGGTTCACAAGCATAAAAGGAGAGGAAGGCAGCCTTTCTCATTCATTCTTGCATCTTATGATTTTCTGTCTGTCAAGATTAGGCACGCTCAAGCTATTTAGTCGGGTCTGCAGTGTTGTTTAGCACAAGGGTGTCTCCGAGCGGAGATCCCAACCTCATCCTCGAGGGACTTCGAGTGCCCGCTCAGAAGAGAATCCATACCATCAGTTTTGGAGAGCAGCAATACCATTTCGGCCTCAGGATTACACAATCACTTCCAGGGGCAGCGCAGTCTTCCAGGGAGATTACGCATTCATAGAGAGGAGCAGCATCCAGAGGAGAGAACTACACGAGATTTCGACCGGGAGATTATGAGGGGATCAACCCTTCCATAGCTGAGTTTTTCAGAGAGTTGGAGGCCCTTCTTTCAGTGTTTTCATCAGAGAGGCCAGCGTACCCGGCAGGAGAGCGTAGCCATCCCTAGAGGGTGAATTTTCGGGGTCAGCCTCTCCAGAATTCCTTCGCGGGTTTTTCTGGGTTTATTGAGGAGAGGCCAAGATTAATTTGGCAGAATTTTCTGGGCACATTGGAGGTGTCAAACAGAGATCCTAACTTAGCCAGCAACTAGAAGAGCTAGGGGAAATTAGGCTGAAATTCCGGGGTCAATATTTGGCAAATTCCTTCGTGGGTTTTTGTGGGTTTCTTGAGTGGAGTCCAGGGTTAAAGTCCCAAAATTTTCCAAGTAGTGTAGCAGGCCCTAGAGGCATTTCTTCAGGATCAGCAGCAGCATTTCTAGCAGATTGCAGCACAGAGCTATAGCCATACAGTGTACCATCAGTGGGACATTTCAGCATTGATTCAAAGGGTTTCTCTAGCTTGCCTTGAGCAAGCCCAAGTGTCTTCATTCCAACACCTCCATTGTACTCATTTCTAGCAAATTAATAAAATGGCTCAACAGTGTTTTATGGCTCCGTTGGTGTTTTGATATCAGTTTTTGTTTTGTTGTCTCCTTAATATCATTTAGCCTGTTATTATTGTTATTTTCCCATTTGGGATATTACAGTGGTATTAGAGCTCTGTTCTTGGCTCAGCCATGGGGATCTTTTTCTATGAACAAGGAGGGTAGGCAAAACATTACCCACCAAAGGCAGTAGAGGTGGAAAATATGGGGGAGTCAAGGAGCAAAGGGGAAGCAACATTTGGTAACATCTTTAAGGCCCCAAATGATATAGCCAAAGGACAGAAGGGAATGTTAGAAAGACTCAAGCGACAAAATAGGAATAAGAGCATCGATCATGAATCCCTAGTTGGAAAGACTTCAGGGGTCTCACAATGGTGTGGACACCCTTTACCAGCTACTCACTCGCTAGCCTTCAGTAGGCCAACCAGGATCACGATGCCTAGATTCTTACCCCCAGTACTGAGTGAGCAGGGTAGGCAACATGATCATATACCCATGGGAGATTATTTCCGAGAATGGCAATCCATGGGGGAAAACTTCAAAGCGGCTTTGTCCTTCAGAGATTCCTGCCAGCTCAGGCAAGATGAAAAAGGAAGGAACAGTGGGGGGTCTAGCATGCAGAGTTGATAATTGCAGCGTACCATTGGGAGGACACCTTTTCCCACGTATGATGGATCCACTGATTGCACGGCTCGGTATTGGGTGGAAAGGTTGGATACCTCTTTCCAGCTTGATCGAATAACAGAGGGGGGAGCCATCAAAATGGCTACCTCGCACTTGGAGGATGAGGGCACGCAGAATCATGGGGAGCATGTGCATACACCCAGTATGACGCAGGGGTCACCCAATGGAGACTTCCTTGACCATGTCGGTTGACATCCTAGTAAAGAGAGTAGAGCCTACACCAGTAGTGCCATCCATTGAGGTGATGACTGAGGTAGTGTCTGAGTCTTCGGGTGGTAGCAGCACGCAACAGATGGGTGAGGTGCCAATAGATGTATCCATCTTTGATGAGGCGCTAGGAGATACAGAGGTATTGGACGATGGTTGCACGCAACAGTGTCATCAGCTTCGAGTCGACCTGCTAGTTTTGAAAGGGAAGGCCACATCAGTACGAGAGGCTATTCAATTGTGGAACGAGGCGCTGGAGGGCATGCGAGTGGTTTGTGCCGAATCAACAACCAAGTTGGCCCACATTGGGGAACGGCTAGATTCCCTAATGATACAGCTAGAGGGCACATTGAAGTGTCATAGCAGCCCCCTTCAAGCATACATAGACGGGGCTAGCAACACTGTTGGGTCACCTCTTCCCATTGGAGAGGGAGAGATGGAGCCACCTATTCCGATCTCATATGCTGACCTGGATAGTTGGATGAGACAACCAGAGTTGCACAGGGAGCAGCATCTGCGTGTTGGGGTTGGATGGCGAGAGATTTTGAGTTGGTACCCGGTGGAGTGGGTTATGGAATTGGTGGTGGACCCAGGTGTAGTTCAACAGGAGTTACCAAGCACTGGGAATATCGGAAACCCAGGCTGGCATTGGGATCCGAGTCGGACTACCTGTCGTTTTCCAGGCAGGCCAGTTGACCATGTCTTGGAGGGTACAATTGGCCTAGCAACTGAGCATGCACATTCACTAGGGGAGTCTCGGTCAGCTCCAGTGGCCAACCGGTTTATGGGAAGACCCCTTGTGTTGTCTTGGTACGACACTTGTACGCAAGGTCACAGGGAAATCAACATACTTTCGCAGGAGCTTGTTGGAGGAGGTGGCATTGCCAGGCCACCAGACGATGCCTTGTATGGAGCCAAGGATTCTTCACCTTTGTGTGGGGCACATAGGTCACAGCAGTGCCGAGCAGTGGTGCCATCACTACTGACATAGGGAAATTCACTTCTCAGACCCTTTAGGGAGGGTTTGGAGTGATGATCCATTCATCAGCGGGTGTAGTGTTGCGACAGTGGAGGTGATGATACCAATTGGGGGTGGTCCGACATGTAGAGACACAACTCTAGGCCATCACATCCAAGGATGTGTGGGAGCATCTAGCATTGAGCAGTGGACTATCACTGGAGATGAAGGTGCATGGTGGTGTACCGTAGTGTGTGGGACTGCATTGTGGAGTAGAAGTGTCTTACATCACATTGAGTACACGCGAGGAGTGACCAGTGCCTTGATACAGACAAGGCACGGGACGGCACAGGGTGGTACAGCAGTAGCAAGGGGGTATCCAGCAATGTACAGGGGTATGTCGCAGTGTGTAATGGCATGTCGAGGAGTACATGGATGATTGGTGGTATGTGGGGGTGTACGGTGCTGCACAGCAAGGTCTTAGAGTATTGCCTCCAGGGGAACTCATGGACCGAGACACCAGACATACCTTTGGGGGTAGTTCACCCAAGATCGACGGGGAGACAGATGAGCGATACTTGACAGTATCCGTGGGGACTCACACGTCTGACCCTCTTCTAGATCACTCACGGGCACAGTCGATTATGTTGTTATCCTTTGGCACTCTGGGCATGAGCAGCAGGGTACGCGAAGCTCACCCAAGATATTTGGATGACACTCATCACGCTAGGGGAGAGGCTTCTCAGCAGTGGCGTCAGGTCAGTGCGCTAGTTGACAGCCACAGGTTAGGGGATGAGATGATCATCTGCAGGGGTGGCACATTAGTCATCGCTGAGCCTATGCCTAGGGAGTGGATCATGAGGGAGAGATGCGTCACTCTTTTCTCAGGGCATGTCGAGACCATGCATGAGCAAAGGATACTAGGTACAGCAGAAGTAGCATCCCAGTATATGTCTGGGCTCCAGACAATGTATCGACACATTATCGAGAGGGTGGATGGCAGACCCAATGGAGATGGTTGGCAGGGACAAGAGGGATCCACATACCTTGAGTCGACTACGAGTATCAAATATCCATCTATTGGTTGCATTCAGGGGTGGCTATTTGTCACATGTGGCTTCCAGCAGTCATCGGTACTACACAGTGGCAGGCACAGGGCAGGTGAGCATGCACCAAAGTTTCCCATGATATATGGACCCTCTACATTGGTCACATGCAGGCACTAGAGATGAGGCACGGAGGGATTCCTGCAATTGTCAGGGCTATGGTGTAGCAAGTCCGACTATGGGATGCAGATATTCAGTTGATTGATAGCCCATTCTATCTCATGAGTGTCGAAGTCAGGACAGAGAGTGATCTAGTTCACTGTTGGGTTGGCACATGGGGGTACATAGAGGCCTTCGTCGGATGGCAAGGCAGACTTTCTCTGTTGCTGCAGAGATTTGGAGTTACATTCGGAGGATTAGGTATTGGCATCATGGCGATGCCTGGGTCGGATGAGCTTGTCTCTCACAGATCTCCTGCCACTAGGCCTCAGGAGAGGAGGATACAGTCTGCGCATGATGGGTAGTATCTCATGATCAGAGTAGCGCAGCATCAGCATGGTGGTACCTCTCTGAGATTAGCAGGGGACCCGAGCATTACATATCTACACAGCTCGATAGCTTTTAGGGGTGAGTTGTATATTACATGGGGAGATCGTGTAGATCTTCCATTGGGCTTTAGCGAGTCAATGATGGAGTGGGGGACTTCATTAGCATGTCAGGATGGTGAGTGGAGCAGGTGGAGCTGGATCCTAGCATTGAGAGCTCCCTTCATATCAGGGTGATGCAGAGGACAAGGAAGATTCAGTGGCACATCTGGGACCCAGGCACATTTTGCAGTGACAGTGGGGAGCATTAGCTAGAGAGGAGGCTTGTATAGGCATTGCTTGAGGATGAGCAATTTTTGGCGGGGAGGACTGTAATATCCCTAAAATTAGCAGTCAACTAATTGAGATATTAATTTTGATAAATTTTTGCTTTTCCTAAGTTTAATAGGAAATAAAGGGGTGAGGGAACCCATGAATAAAACATTAGATTAGAAGCATTTTCATAAAGTCACTGGGCAGATTAATTAAAAGATGAAGTGGGGCCCATGAAGCCAAGTGACAGCGCAGGAGAGGAGCCACTTAGGACAGCGCAGTGGCAGCGTGGGGCCAAGCAGCATGAGGCCAGGCAGTGCAGTGGCAGGGTGGGAGAGGCAGCGCAGCGTAGCAAGGGACAACATGGCACAGAGGGACAGCGCAGCATAGGTGCACCCAAGGGAGTTTAGGGGTTCGCAAGCATAAAAGGAGAGGAAGGCAGCCTTTCTCATTCATTCTTGCATCTTATGATTTTCTGTCTATCAAGACTAGAGCACGCTCAAGCTGTTTAGTTGGGTCTACAGTGTTGTT
This sequence comes from Pinus albicaulis, assembly GCA_034641835.2. Lineage (NCBI taxonomy): Eukaryota > Viridiplantae > Streptophyta > Pinopsida > Pinales > Pinaceae > Pinus > Pinus albicaulis. The sequence goes on from CM076584.1 coordinate 1,470,855,214, forward strand.
TAGCACAAGGGTGTTTCCGAGCGGAGATCCCAACCTCGTCCTTGGGGGACTTCGAGTGCCCGCTCAGGAGAGGATCCATACCATCAGTTTTGGAGAGCAGCAATACCATTTCGACCTCAGGATTACGCAGTCACTTCCAAGGGCAACACAGTCTTCCAGGGAGATTACGCATTCATAGAGAGGAGCAGCATCCGGAGGAAAGAACTTCACGAGATTTCAGTCGGGAGATTGTGAGGGGATCATCCCTTCCATAGCTGAGTTTTTCAGAGAGTTGGAGGCCCTTCTTTCAATGTTTTCATCAAAGAGGCCAATGTACCCAGCAAGAGAGCGTAGCCATCCCTAAAGGGTGAATTTTTGGGGTCTGGGGTCAGCCTCTCCGAAATTCCTTCGCGGGTTTTTCTGGATTTATTGAGGAGAAGCCAAGATTAATTTGGCAGAATTTTCTGGGCAGATTAGAGGTGTCAAACAGAGATCCTAACTTAGCCAGTAGCGAGAGGAGCTAGGGGTAATTGGGCTGAAATTCCGAGGTCAACATTTGGCAAATTCTTTCGTGGGTTTTTGTGGGTTTCTTAAGTAGAGTCCGAGGTTAAAGTCCTAGAATTTTCTGAGCAGTTTAGCAGGCCCTAGCCGCATTTCTTCGGGAGAAACAGCAGCATTTCTGGCAAATTGCAGCACAGAGCTATAGCCATACAGTGTACCATCAATGGGGAATTTCAGCATTGATTCAGAGGGCCTCTCTAGCTTGCCTTGAGCAAGCCCAGGTGCCTTCATTCCAGCACCTCCATTGTACTCATTTCTAGGAAATTAATAATAAGGCTCAACAGTGGTTTATGGCTTCGTTGGTGTTTTGATATCGGTTTTTGTTTTGTTGTCTCCTTAATATCTTTTAGCCTATTATTATTGTTATTTTCCCATTTGGGATATTACACTTCGGCAAAGATCGAGAATTTGTCCACCAAATTGGAGAATTAATTTGCAATGTTTGCAGCATTATCCTCCGGAGGAGTATGATACTCCAGAATTCCAGATCAAGCAAGATCTGAGGGAGCAGCAGCAAGGAGATCTAGATCTAGACAAGGAGGGCTTAATTAGCATATCAGATCTGTTTGTGATTTCTCAATTGGGTCATTACGTTTGCTACGGGAGCCCAGGAGTTAAAGTAGCATTTGGATCGAAAGGTCAGCAAGGCGTAGTCAGATACTTGAGAGACAGTGCAAACCAAGCATGGCACAATCAAACACTCAAGAGACAGTTGCAGAGCTAGTTGCAGTGACTCAGTAGATCAGCAGAGGTCAGTACACATAGCAGAAGTGATAGTAGTAGTGTAGAGACAAGAGAGAGGTAGTGTGAATTGGCCAATTGTAGATAGCAAGTTATAGTTTCAACCAGAGAGACTTCAGCGCAAGGGCATCAGCAGTGTGGGATCATAGCTGTGCAAGGGCATCAACAATGTGAGATCGGAGTAGCGCAATAGCATGGTGGAAAGTGATTGTTCAAGTGTTTTCTTAACAGTGATCTCCAATGACGAGGAGATTTATTTTATTTGCAAAGAGGATGCAATCTCTCCAGTAAAGTGAGTTAACTGAGGCGAATGGAGTTGTCGTGGTAACATTATACTTTGCTAGTCAGATCGATTTGCAGAGGAGTAGCAGTTCCCAACATGGCAATCTGATTTCCAGTGGAGGGGACGAGTAGCTTCCAGGATGTCAAATCAACTAGCAGAAGTAAAGGAATGAATTTACTGAAGGTTGTTAACCTTTGGCAACCAATTGTATCACAAATATCAGATACTAGCAACCTGGATCATTTCGGCTACAGCAAGTTCCCACAAACTAGCAAGTGGCTAATATACTCACCAATGCCTTGGGTAGGGTAAAGTTTGTCTACTTCAACGAGCAGATGGGTATTGTGGAGAAAACCTTCATCGCTAAGAGGGAGTGTTAGTTTTTGTTTGGGGTAGCAGCGGACAGGTGTTCTAGTCTTTGTGGTGTCTAAGAGGCTAAGGAACATGAGATCTCCAAAACCCATAAAAGGTTTCGCGAGAAAAGACTTGGAGACACCTTAATAAAATTAATTAGCCAATAATTAAATACTTCCTAAGTCTAACTTAGTAAAACTGGTTAATTAAAGTGAATAAGAGTTCGATTTTGCACTAGAAACTTCAAAAAAACTTAATTAACGAAGTCAAGATGATCTTAGCCATCGATTGAGATGTGTTTGTCGCTGTTGAGACTTCAAAGAGAGATTATAAGAGCAGGTGGAAGGGTTTAGAAAGACACAGTGACCATTCAAGCAGTTTGACTTACCCAGTTGTAGTGATCCTGTTAAAATCTAAAAGCTCTATGCAAAAAATTAAAAATTATTTGCAAAAACTTGAAAGTTCTATGCAGAAAACTGAATGTACTTGCAGAAAACTAAATGGAACTTAATGTACTTCGCAAAAAGTTGAATGTACTTTACAAAAAACTGAATGTACTTTGTGTTGATTTATGGTAGCATCGGATGTGCTCTAAGCTAAGTCACTTGACACGGGGATACGGGGATACAGGGATTCAAGAATCGGATTCGGGATACAGTGACTCCCGGAACAGGACACTTCCGGGATACAATACGTTATATATTATTTTATTAAAAATATATGTATATATTAATATATTAAAAATTAGATATTTTTTACACAAATTCATACAAATTCATTGATTCAAACATAGATTTAAGATCTTAGATACTCATACATGATACATTGAAATTTGATACATTGATACATCATATAATTGTCAAATTTACTCAGAAAGACAAGATAGTAAGATACTGTAGTTTTCTCATTAAGTCATCAGAATCAAAATGTGTTACATAAGTACACTGCCAATGGCAAATAGAAATAGAAAATACAAAAAAACTACAGTCTCCAAGACTACAAGCCTGAAGCCTCAATGAGTCAGAGTCAATGAGTCATCAATCCTCATCATCATAATCGACATCACTGTCCCCCATCCGATCATCATGCTCTGCTTTGCTCTCCTGCGCTCACAGTACATTCTCCTTTTCTGTCATCTCTTGCTGTCCTAACGCGGTGTGGAGGATCGCCGCCTCTCTCTATCATCAAATGTGGTCGCTCTGTGTGGCGCAGTGAGACGAGTGAGATCAAGTTGGTCAATACCCAGCTGTGCTGTGTCAGCTTGTATCATCGGAAGACATCCCACATCTTCTGTCTTTCCTCAACCATTCCTCCCTCTTTCTGTAGATGAGATGAAAGGTTGGTCGCCACATACCCTGGTGTCTGCTGCCCTCTAATGTCAGCCTATCTTCTTACACTATGGGAATTCACTGTATCCCAATTCCTCTTACGACAAGAGGAATGAAATCACACAAGAAGAAAGCCTCATGGCTAACTGCTGTAGAGAAGGGCTTGTTGCCCCATGAGTTGCCCACCAAGAATGGGGCTTCTTAGCCCCCCTGTCTCGAATCAAATCATAGCCTCCAAATCGCCCCCTGCCAGTGGAAAAATTTGCACAGGCATCCTCCACCTCATCAAGGGATGCCCTATCCTGAAAAATCCTCCTCAATGCATCTTTCCTCCCCTGTGAGTTTTCAGCATCCATGTGAGGAGGGAATCTGCCGGAAGGTCCACCATTCAGCCACTCATCGCTGTATTATTTTGGGTTCAAGGAGTGAGCCAAACAATGTAAAGATGTGCAATTCTTTCATCTGCTTTGACATCAAGAATATCTTGTATCTTGGTGTTCCTGCGGTGATGTCTCTTCTCTGAACGCGACTCTGCAAAACAATGGTCCTCACGGACTCAATCATGAGATCCCATCCCCTCCATAAACCTCTCCTAGGATGGGTTGGTCTGTATCTGCAAATCTGAGCAAGGAAATGATGGGCTCCATGATCTGAATAATTAGATCTACCTTCTCCCACCATATATCATCCAACACTATGTCCTTCACCTTCTTTGAGGCTGCTTGATCCGTCTTTCTCCAAAAAGACCAAAACTCTGAAATAACCATAGACCCAAGAGCGGTCTTGACCTCCCTCGACCTCTTCAACATGATGAATGAAGAGGCAAACCGTGTATCTGCAATCTTCAACAATGATAGATTGTTGTACTCCTTGTAGATAGTGAGGGCATTTGTATGGTTTTGTACAAAGTTGCGGATATGCCGTGCATCCTCAATAATGGCTCCAATCCAAAGCACATCAGAAGCAATAGATTTCAATGCCAAGTTCAATGAATGGACAATGCAAGGTGTCCAAAATATTTGTGGATATTTTGCTTCCACAATCATGCCAGCAACCTTGCAAATAGGTGCATTATCTGTAATGATTTGCACACAAGAATCGACACCTACATCTTCAATAATTTTAATAAATAACTCACCCATATATTGTGCATCCTTGTACTATCCAACTGCATCCACTGATTTCAAGAAAACTGGACCATTCAAGAATGACACCATGAAGTTGATGAGTGGGTGGCATGCTAGATCTGTCCATCCATCAGAAACAATGCTAACCCCAAATGTTGGCCATGATGATTTAATAGGCTCAAGCATTTTGTCCACCTCTTTCTTTTCCTTTGTCAACAATGTGGTTCTGAGCTTCTCTGACCCAAGAGGCACGTACCCTGATGGAGCCCCATGACTAAGAGCTCGACACATCTCAATAAATAGAGGTGATCGTGCAACATTAAAGGATATGAAGTTCTGATAGAAAAAAAATGCAATGGTGAGATCAAGCTCTTCCCTCTTCTCTTTTTGAAAAATCTTGTCCATTGGAAAAACTGCATTTGCCTTTCTCTTTGTTGATTGTCCCCTACTAAAAGTCTCAAAAGGGAACTTGTTGTTGCTTTTCCCTAAGAATGGAAAGGGGTAATCATTATTGTTTTTTTTTTTTTTTTTGATGCCACATTTGCCTCACCAACAAATTGCTCTTTCTCCATTTCCTTCCTCTGTGTCGATTCAATTGTTGTACAACATTTAATGCCACAACCTAGAATACCCAACAAATGAGCTTTCACACGGAAATATGTGGAAGTGAAATGGCCATCGCATATATTGCATTTCCATGAACAATTTCCTCCTCCCTTTCCCTTTTTTCCTGCCCCTCCCTCTCTTGTCACATATTTCCACAATTGGTATTTGGGGTCATGAGTTTGTTTTCCCTGCACATTTGAAGCTGTTGTTGCAACCCCACTTCCAATAGATGGAATACTTGCAGACCCTGATGAAACAGGGACAGGAGGAGCATCTCCAATGGGGACATTCTTCCCCTTTCTTTGCCCATGTCTTGCTGCCTTTGATTGAACCATGAATACTGTAAAAAAAAAACAAAAATAACCAAATATATAAAACATATGCACATGCAAACACTAACAGCAAACTAAATGCAAAATATAGAGAGACAGTGCACTTACCGGATGCTCGAATCTCTTTGAAAAAACTCCTCATTTCTTCTTGCAAACCCTTGCTCCTTGCTCACTTCACAAACACAAAACGGTGAGAAAGAATGAGCGGATTCAGTGTTTTATAAGCCAAAATCGCACTTTTTTGAGACAGTGAATCTAGCTTTACGAGATACGGCCGTATCCGTACAAGGTACGGTCAGGATTTGCCGTACCCTGTACGGATATGGCCGTATCCCGTGAATCGAGTACGAATCCTGGAGAATCGTATCCGATTCCTCGGATTCGAGATTCGAAGGCCCTGGGGGACGAATCCGGTTTCTTAGGCTCTAAGTCTCAAATTTTGCGAGGAGGCTTAGGCACATGTATTCCAAAAAACCCAAAAAGCGTTTTCGGAAATTCCACCCAAATTGTGTTTTATGGAAATAATTAATTATTTATAATGGGACCCTAAGTCTAAACTTAGGAGATTAAAATAATTAATGGGTATTAATAAAAAAGGGGTGTGAATCTTCTAGAAAAAGATAGAGATCAAGTCAAGTTAATCTTAGTCGTTGATTAACGATTTAATCTCGGTCGTTGAAGTCTCAACAAGAAGATTATAAGACGGACATGATGGGGCATTTGGAAAACACACTGGACAGATACTCAGTTACCAAAGATCGATTTCTCACAGCTGAAGTTCGGCAAGGGAAAATCGAATCAAAGAGAGAGTTGCAGGTTGGAAAGAGAGGGCATCAGCAAGAGCTGAGAGTACAGGATCAAACCAGAGGAAGCAACGCAGAGGAGGGATAGCATACAGGCAATGACACAGTCGTAGGGGCAGCGCAAAGGCTGTGACGCGGGACTGCGCAGAGGTTGACGCAGTGAGACGCAAAGAAGCTACAGGGCCTCTCCAGGGTCAGAATTTCACTATGGTGCGAGTGAGAAAATCATTTGTAAAATTCTCACAGATATTTCTCTTCTATTCTACTGATTATTTTTGTATAAGGAATTTTGCTGAAGAATAATAAAGAAACCCTCATCTGCTACGTCGGTTTTCCCATATTGGGTTTTTCCAGGGACAATTGTCCAAAAATAACTATGTTAATCTATCTATACTTGTGCTAGTGTTTTTCCTTGCATTTACTTTCCGCAAAAATTTTGTATTGTGAAGACTGCAGTGTATTTTATTTCGATATTTACCGTAGCATACGATAAATAATTTGTTCAGTTAAACAAATAGAAGAAATATAATCCATTGTTGTTGTAGGGTTCCGGATAGCGGAATTTTCACATGGTATCAGAGCAAAGAAAACACATCCAGAAGAGTCAGTGTTGAACAGAAGAAGGAGATCAAGACACTGCGCAGGCAGGGAATCAGATTCCCTAAAGGATTGCGCAGTCCATTCCAAGAGGACAAATTTTCGTGGAAAATATCTCTCTGAGTGAGTCAACAGAGTAAAATATTTCCGGATCAAAATTTGCCAGTGATAGAGGGAGCTTGCCAGCAAGTCAAGCACAAAGCAGTCTTCAAGAGGGACGCAGTTTTTGCTGGACCGTAAAAGCATCAGAAATTGAAGGAAAAAGAGCACAGATGAGTATGGAAAATTTAGATGTCTCTGAATTATCTTCCAGATTGGCAGAAGACTTCGCATGTTTGTCTAGTTCAGCATCTGCAAGTGTTTGGTACATTGATAGCGGGGCTTCAGCTCACATGACTGGAGTACAAGAATATTTATCAAGCTATGAAGAAGAGAAGATGGACTTCCAGATCACTATGGGAAACAGAACAAAATGCACTCTAGCAGGGAGAGGCACCATAGCGTTTCAAACAGAGGCAGGAACCAACATCAAAGCCACTAATGTGCTGCATGTGTCAGGGCTAGGAATGAATCTAATTTCAGTGTCCCAGTTACAGGACAAGGGATACGATGTATACTTCATTGGAAAGAAGGTATACGTCAAACATCTGAGCTGGAAGAAGAAGAGGCAAACTGGAGCTCGAAGTAATAGACTATACAGATTGCAACTCGAGTCTCCAATGGCACTGATAGGCAGCAATCTTGATGGCGAATGAAATCTGAAAGAACTATGGCATAGGCAAATGGGACATTTGCACCATGGAGCACTAAGGATGCTCAGAGAGACTGTCACTGGAGTACCAATACTCAATATGGAGCATGATGACGTATGCAGAGGATGCGTACTATGGAAGTATGCTAAGGCAGTTTTTCCCAAAAGTGTAACCGAGCTTTAGGTGTATTAGGATTGATACACTCAGACATTTGTGGCCCAATGTCCACTAGGGCTCTCAGCGGTGGCGAATACTTTGTCACCTTCATTGATAATAACTCCAAAAAATCCTGGATCTACCTCCTAAAGACCAAGGATGAGGTCTTTGATCGGTTCAGAGAGTTTAAAGCTCTCGTAGAGAAAATGACAGGGAAGAAAGTGAAGGTGTTGCGCTCAGATAACGATGGAGAATATACAGAGAGAAACTTCACATATTTCTGCGTAGAGGAGGGCATCAAGAGAGAATGGACAGCTCCATACAATCCACAACAGAATGGTGTGGCGGAGCAGAAGAACAAAACTATTGTTGGGGAAGAAAAAGCTATGTTATATGACCTAGACTTGCCTAGATTCTTATGAGCAGAGGCATGTAACACAGCCATGTATATTTAGAATAGAACTCCTCACGGAGCATTGGGGAAGAAAACGCCTGAAGGAGTTTTCACAGGGAGGAAGTCGAAAGTGAGTCACCTTCGGATATTCGAAAATCTGGCATATTGTCACATACCAGATGAGAAGCGTAGTAAACTAGATCAAACTGCAGAAAAGGGGTATTTCGTAGGATATAGCGAGACCTCAAAAGCATACAGAATCTACATTCCTAGCAGCAGGAAAATTGTAGTAAGGCAAGATGCTAAGTTCATGGAAGATAGAGCTTTCAGGAAATCTCGTGAGATGCCAAGAGAGGATCAATCAGCAGAAGTTCCTTTAGTCCAACAGCAGCAGGGGCAGCAGGGAGGACAAGCAGGAGGACAGACACCAAGATTGAGTACAATGACTAGTACCAGCATTTCCTCAGGAGGATAAGATTCTGGAAGTTCTCAGCAGATGGAACAGCAGGAATTGAGAGAACCTCCTACCACTAGTGGTAGAACTAGTAGGGAGGCACGACAGATACTAAGGGACGCAAAGAAGCTCATTGAAGCTCCTAAAACCGAGAAGAGGCAACGTAGACAACCTGACAGGTACCAAATATTGGTAGCACGGGTAGAAGAACCCTCTTGTTTTCAGGAAGTCGTACAGCACCAAGTATCGGTGGATGCCATGGTAGAAGAGTACAGTTCTATCATGACGAATGATGTCTGGGAAGTTGTACCTAGACCTGAGGATAAATCAATTGTAGGATCAAGATGGATCTACAAGATCAGGTACGCTGCAGATGGTAGCGTGGAGAAGTACAAGGCTAGGTTCGTGGCAAAGGGGTGTGCATTGAAGGAAGGAATTGACTATTGAGGATACCTTCGCCCCTGTAGCCAGATACAACTCCATCAGATCTATTATATCCCTAGCAGCTCAGATGGGATAGGAGATTCACCAGATGGATGTCAAGACAGCATGGGGTGATAGAGGAGGAGGTTTACATAGAACAGCCTGAAGGCTTCGAAACCCATGAGAAGAGAACCCATGAATGCAGATTGAAGAAAGCCCTATATGGGTTCAAGCAGGCACCCAGAGCTTAGTATGGTGAGATTGATAACTACTTGCAGCAGTAGGGATTTGTCAAGAGTGGTGCAGATCCCAATATCTACTATTTGATGGTGGAGAATGAGCCACTAATTCTGGTATTATAGGTAGATGATTTGTTTCTTACAGGGTCATCTAGGCTCATAAAGGACTGCAAGAAGAATCTTGAAGCAGAATTCGACATGAAGGATATGAGGTTGATGCATTATTTTCTAGGGTTGGTAGTGTGGCAGAAGAATGGAGAGATCTTCCTAGGGCAAGGAAGATATGCTACGAAAATCCTGAAGAGGTTCAAAATGCAGGATTGTTGGTCCATGGCAACGCCTATGATCACCAACTGGAAGAAAATAGATGCATCAGGGGAAAAGGAAGTGGACCCCGCCTTGTACAGACAGCTCATTGGGTCTCTCATGTATCTGGTCAACACCAGGCCAGACATTTGTTTTGTTGTCAACACCCTTAGTCAGTTCATGGTGGAACCGAAAAGGGTACATTGGGCAGCAGCTAGGCACATTCTCAGATATGTGCGTGGAACAGTCGGATACGAGTTCAAATACGCCTGAGGAGATGATGTCGAATTGAGCGGGTTCACAGATGCAAATTGAGCAAGGAGTTCAGCAGACCGAAATAGTACCTATGGGTATTGTTTCCGTGTTAGATCGGGAATGATCTCTTGGTGCAGCAGGATGCAGAAGTCGGCAGCGTTGAACTCAGTCGAAGCAGAATATATGGTAGCCAGCACAGCAATGTGTGAAGCCATATGGCTTAGGAAGCTTCTCGTGAGCTTGTTCAGGAAGAGGATGGAACCAACTAGTGTTTACTATGATAATTAGAGTTGTATCAAGCTCTTTGAGAATCTATTATTTCATGATTGGTCGAAGCACATAGATATCAGATGTCATTTTATCAAAGACTTTGTTCAGCGTGGGGCAGTACAGTTGTAGTATGTCCCCACAGGAGATCAAGTACCAGACGTACTCACAAAGGCTTTAGGAAGAGCTAAGTTCATTCAGTTAAAGGAGCATATGGGTATGGTTGAGAACCCGTTTCAGTAGAAGATGGGTCCTCAGTTATAGCAACAACAGATAACAGAGAGTTGCACTGTAGTAGCAGCTGGCAGCAGTACGCAGGGTCAACAACAGCGCAGATGCAGCAACGCAGTGTTGGTGAGCAGCAATGTCAGACATCAGCAGCGCAGAGAGATATGTTGCAGAATCAGAGCAATACTACAGGTGGTTGTATTGTTATAGCACATTCCTCGCTAAGAGGAAGTGTTGATTTATGGTAGCATCGGATGTGCTCTAAGTCTCAAATTTGCAAGGAGGCTTAGGCACATGTATTCCAAAGAACCCAGAAAGCGTTTTGGGAAATTCCACCCGAATTGTATTTTATGGAAATAATTAATTATTTGTAATGGGACCCTAATTCTAAACTTAGGAAATTAAAATAATTAATGGGTATTAATAAAACAAGCTGTGAATCTTCTAGAAAAAGATGTAGATCAAGTCAAGTTAATCTTAGTCGTTAATTAACGATTTAATCTCGACCGTTGAAGTTTTAAGGAGAAGATTATAAGAAAGACTTTATGGGGCATTTGGAAAACACACCGGGCAAATACTCAGTTACCCAAGAAGATCGATTTTTTCACTAACTGAAGTTCGACAAGAGAAAATCGACTCAGAGGGAGAGTTCCAGGTTGGAGAGAAAGGGCATCAGCAAGAGCTGAGAGTACAGGATCAGATCGGAGAGCGCAGAGGAGGGACAGCGTAGAGGCAGTGATGCAGTGGCAAACACAGCGTAGAGGTTGTGACAATGGGACTGCGCAGAGGCTGACGCAGTGAGACATAGAGAAGCTACACGGCCTCTCCAGGGTCAACATTCACTGTGGTACGAGTGAGAAAATCATTTGTAAATTTCTCATAGATATTCCTCTTGTATTCTGTTGGTTATTTTTGTACAAGAGATTTTGCTGAAGAATAATAAAGAAACCCTCATCTGTTGCACCGGTTTTCCCACATTGGGTTTTTCCAGGGACAATTGTCCAAAAATAACTGTCTTAATGTGTCTATACGTGTGCTAGTATTTTTCCTTGCATTTACTTTCCACAAAAAAAATTTATTGTGAAGACTGCAGTGTATTTTATTTCGATATTTACCGTAGTTAAACAAATAGAAGAAATTTAATCAGCTGCTACAGTAGGATTTTGGATAGCGGAATTTTCACACTTTGCAGAAAACTGAATGTACTTTGTTGTTACAATTACTTAGACTGCAGATTTCTTCTTCACAACTTTTCAGATCAGCAATTGTAAATAGAACATAAACTTAAGAATCATATGAAGACAGCCAAGCACAAATATGAGACACTGAGAGTTAGGTTCAATAACCAGGGCAAAACCCACAAGGGTAAAACCCAAACGATTCTTCTTCTATTAGATTTCTTCAATTGTTCAATAGAGTACAGAGAGAGAGAATGAGAATTAATAAAGTCACCAATGTTTGATCAACTTGCAGCTGAAGTGATCTTGCTCTTTGCTTGAAGATCTCCTCCTTCTCTTGATTAGAGCTTGTCCTACACACTTACTCCAGCTCTTCCCTTGCTCTTACTCTTCACTTGCTCTCACGCTTCTCTTGCACACACTCAACTCTAACTCTCCTTCTTCACAATGAACATGTTACTCTCAACTCTCACTTGCTCTTGCTTAAATAGATGAGAAAGGAGAGGAGTTACAAAATGAATTCGTTCTTTGAGTCAATAATAGGAGAATTGAATTCCAAGAGGGAGGAGTTACTTGAGGAGAAGTGTAACTCATCCTAAGAATAGAGAGAGAGGTACACTTGTCTTGAGGCATTACAATTCGAATTAGGGAGAGAGAGAGTTGCACTTAAACATGAGAGAATATTTGGTAAGTTACAAATCGAACTGAATGAGGGAATTACAAGTGCATTTAATGAGGAGTTACACTTTTGTCATACATTGAATTAGTGAGAGAGAGTTACATTTTCTTGAGTGTGGAGTTACTATTTTATTCCATAAGAGATATTCAAATTGCCAAGTAAGAGATTCTCAATTTAATTTACTTATTTCATGAGAGAATTCGTTTTTATTAATCCATTAAAGGTTAATGGCGTTAGACTATTTTATAAATAATAGTATCATAATAATAATCTATGTTGCACGGGTACCCGCACCCAGGGGTAGGGTTCCCGCACCCGCACCGGGTTCCCGTCCCCACGTACCGGGTGCTGGGACGGGTTCTTCCCAGAAGAACCCTGAAGACCCGGTTCTTCATGGAAGAACCCGAAACGTCCAACTCAAAAACAGGGTTCTTTTAGGGTTCTTCGGGTTCTTTTCGAGTGCTTTTAGGGTTTTTTTAGGGTTCTTCAGCGACAAAGAACCCCGAAAATGGGTTCTTTTCGGGTTCTTCGGGGGGGAATTTAGGCTAATTTTTTTTATTTTTTAATCAAAATTTGACTATAATCTAATTTTTTTTAATTAAAATTTAAGATTTTTTTATTAAAATTAAAATTAAATAATTTATAAGTTAATTATAGTCTATTCTTAAGGCGATTTTTTTTTTTTTTTAATAATTAAATTCAAAACTTAAATTAATTTATTGAATATTAAATAATAAAAACGTAAAAATTAAAAATTAAAATTAAAATTTAAAACTTAACTCATAAACTTAAAAACTAAAAATCAAATTAAAACTTAAAAATAAAAATTATAAGTTATAAGTTATAAGTTATAACACTAAAGTTAAACGATAAACCTAAAGGCTAAGATCGACCAACCCTAAGAAGTTAACTGTTAGAACTATACCACTGCAACCGAACTATAGTCTATCGACTATACCACTGCAACCGATAGACGCAAGAAGAAGGATCCAATTGATTGGTGGTGGCTTCATGGTGTTGATGCTCCTGAGTTGCAGCAGTTTGCCATATGGTTACTTGGACAGGTAACTAGTTTGGAGTTCCTCATCTTATTTCTCATTTAAATTTTTGTATTGGATTTTCAATTTTCATTTTAGCTTTTCTTTTTAAATTTTTAATTAATTTAATGGGCTTCCCCTATTTTTCCAGGTAGCTAGTTCTTCATCTTGCGAGAGGAATTAGAGTACTTATGCCTTTATCCATTCAGTAAAAAGAAATAGGTTGGGCTCAAAGAAGGCAGAGAACTTAGTGTACATTCATAGCACACTTCGTCTCATATCTCGAAAAGACCCTGGGTACAAGGAGGGTCCTTTCAAGAGATGGGACCAATACACAGATGATGCTATGTGTGTGGATGAGGAAATACAACAAGATGGCCTTATTGAGCTACCTTCAACTGTTATGGATGAGCAGGAGGCTCAAGATGAGAGTGATTCCTACCTTGAGAGCATGCTGACTGAAGATCTAAGTGATGCTGATGACATGGATGCTGATGATGTGGCTTGAGGAAGCCATTGTTCACTATTTTAAATTTTTATTTGAGTATTTTGAAATTTCCTAGTTCATGTTTGGAGATGTCTTGACTCTTTGCCCTTAAGGAAAATTTTGAATGTAGTATGACAATGGACATATATCGTGACTTTTATAACTTATTAAGTTATTTAATATTATCATGATTCATATTATATATATCATTATGTGAATGTTGAATGTTCATTGTTCAATGATGTGCATGTTTAAATCTTTGAAGTTTAAACTTTAATTTTTAAATAAAAAATATTTTATTTTTCTTGTTTTATACAAATTCACATATATAAATTATAATTTATATATAATATTATATAATATAATATATATATAGTATATACCCCCGACGCACCCACGCACCCTGTTTCAAAAAGTGTCGTCCCCGTCCCCGCACCCACGTTTCCTGGCAACATAGATCATAATAATACTAGTAAGGATAAAAATATTAATTCTTGACTTGTATAATCATGATTGATTTCATTTTAAAGTGGATTCCATATCTCGAGATCATGCTTGATCATTTAGACATGACTTTCTATTTTTGGAAAGTCACTTCCAAATTGAGATGTGACTTATTATTTTTGGAAAGTCATATTAGAATTGTTAGAAATGAAATTTTATTATAGTTGGTTCAAATAGAACTGAAAGATGTGATTTCTTCTAGGAGAAATTCATCCTTGACCTATCAAATTTTAACACTCCCTCTCAGCTAGGGAGGAATTTCTTTCTACATCAAAGATTTATGCTTCCTCTGATCTCTTTCATTGATCTCAGTTCAACTCTGCTTTGTAGCATCTGTAACAGTGAAGTCGCAATCTAAAGAAAAATCATCCACTTGACAAATATTTGGAAAGGAAAGAACCATCACATATCACATAGACAAGGATTATACTCAACCAATTTTCATCTCAAAAAATTAGGTTATTGAACCCAAGCATCACATAGACAAGACTCAAACAAGTCACACAGACAAGAATAAAACACAACCAAGCATCAAGTGGTGGAACACTTGCATCCTAGACATGTCACAAAAAAAAGTCTCACTATACCTATTGGCCAGATAGGTGGCTCTTGCCACATCCCAGACTGTGGGTCGTATGCATACTAAAGCCTACTCTTGTGGCACACACTACACAAGAGGTTCCTCATCCTCAGGAGCTTTTCGGCATCATTCCCTAATCCTGTGAGCTCTAACAAGGGGGAAAGGCAGCTCAGTGTTCTCGATCAGCTATGACCACCTCCCGAAAGGGTCACATCCATAAGTCCAAGTTGCTCTCTAAAAACCAAGAACTTCCCTTTAAGGCTTGGTAAGAATGTCAGCTATTTGACCAACAGTGGAGATGTGATGGAGCCTCACTGCTCCTCTCTGCACCATATCCCAGATATAGTGATACTTGATCTCAATATGCTTGGACTTGTCATGAAACACAGGATTTTCTGCAAGACGAATCTCGCTCTTGTTGTCACAATATATAATTGTTGTGTTTGGAACTTGCTCAAATAGTTCCCCAAAAAGCTTTCTCAGCCAAACTGCCTCATAGCTAGCCATGCTAGCAGCAATGTACTCAGCTTCAGTTGTACTTAGTGCAACAGACTTCTGCTTTCTACTCATCCAAGAGATCATGGCAGATCCCAAGCCAAAGCAGCATCCAGAAGTGCTCTTTCTATCAGCAGAGTTACCTGCCCAATCAGCATCTGTATATCCATGAAGTCTTACATTTTTAACACTATCTTTCAATCCTAGATTTATAGATCCATGCATGTACCTGAGTACATGTTTAGCAGCAATCCAATGGGCATGAAAGGGATCAATCATATGCTGACTTAAAGTGTTTATAGCAAAGCATATATCAGGCCTAGTGTTTACCAAAAACATCAAAGCACCAATGAGTTGTCTATACTCTGTGGGATTTGCTAGACTAGGTCTTGCAGCTTTGCCACCTAATTTCTTAAAGTTCATTTCCATAAGAGTATGCATGGACTTACATTCTACCATAGAAAATCTTTCAAGAAGCTTAACAACATATTGTCCTTGAGAAAGATAAATTTCACCAAGTCTTTGCCAGACCTCTAGACCCTGAAAGTAATGCATCAAACCAAGGTCTTTCATTTCAAATTTATAAGCTAACTCCCTCTTACACTGGAGGATAAGAGGTTCTCCTCCTGTCAAGAATAAATCATCAACACACAATACCAAAATCAAAGGTATACCTTGGACTGTCTTGAAGTATAAGTTTGGGTCTGCACTGCTTCTTGTGAAACCAAGCTTTATCAGGTTGCTATGGATGCAAGCATACCAAGCTCCTGGAGCTTGCCTCAACCCATATAAGGCTTTCTTCAATCTGCATACATGAGTTTCCTTGTCATATTCTTCAAAGCCTTGTGGTTGTTCCACAAATACCTCTTCCTTGAGGAAGCCATGCAAGAAAGCAGTTTTCACGTTCATTTGGTGAAGAGTCCATCTCTGGCTAGCAGCTAAGGAAACAACAGATCAAATAGTAGTATATCAAGCTACAAGAGCAAATATATCATCATAATCTATTCCCTCTTTCTAAGAGAATCCTCTAGCTACAAATCTAGCCTTATATTTTTCAATACTACCATATGCACCATGTTTAAACTTCAACAACCATTTGGAAGTGACAACAGATTTACCTTGAGGTCTAGGAACCACTTCCCAGATTTCCTTGATATTTTTCTCCGAGCTCTCAAGAACAACTTGCAGGCAGCTCAAAATCAGCAAAAGATGCATGTTGCTAAGCACAGGGTGGAGAGACAGTTTGAGGTAGGGGACATGGTCTACCTACGTTTGCAGCCCTATAGACAGTCTTCACTAAAGAAGAAGGGGGCAGAAAAACTTCAACCGCGATTTGATGGGTCGTATAAGGTGATCAGGTGAGTCAAAGAGGTGGCTTATGAGCTGGAGCTATCTTCAGAGAGTCAGATCCACAACGTGTTCCATGTCTCATGCCCGAAAAAGGCATTGGGGCAGCAGGTTACAGTAGCAACTGAGTTGCCTCCCTTGGATGATGAGGGGCATTTAGTTTTGACACCAAAGTCCATATTGGAGACCTGGGAGAGGAGATTAAGGAACCAAGTAATCGGAGAGCATTTGGTCAAGTGGAAGGATTTGAGGGAAGAGGATGCTACATGGAAGAGTGAACAAATCTTGCAACAACCAGCTTTGCAATTGCTTGGGGACAAGAAACATTCAGGAAGGGAGGACTGTAATCCCTTCCTTAATATTTTTCTAAGGTGAGAGAACCCAATTTTGTAAATTTTGTCAATTTTGGTCTATAGGCAAATTTTGGACAAAAGACTTAGGAAAAGTGGGTCGAAAAGCTTTTTAGTGGAATATGGGGGGCACTCTCCCACAAATAATACGCACCACTTAGTAGAGAGTTCGAATTCCCTAAAGGAGGTCGAGATCATAAGAGGGACCCACATGAGAACAAGGGCCAGAAATTATAAATAAGAGGAAAGAAGCATCATTTGGGGCTTTTGACAATCAATTGTTACTCTAGTTGTTCAACTGAGTTACAAGTGTTGCTTAGCACAAGAGCTTCCCATGGACTGAAGCTCAACCTTTCTTCGGTGGACCTTGAGTGCCACCCTAGGAAGGCTTTTAACTTTGTTTAGAGGCTGGGAGAGAGGCATCACACAGGTACCACACCATTCTAGCTCAGCTAGGACGCAGAAAGGAAGAGCCACACAGTCATTGAGGGAGATTGGTGCCGAAGTTGGAAATTACATTGTGTTGGGGTGTTTCTTGGGCAAATTCCAAGTAAAGGAGGAGAATTTTGCAAGAGAAGAGAGAGTCCCTCACGCAGAACGGATTTCTGGGCATAGAGACTACGTCATCATCTACCTGTCTGCGCAGTCACTTGTGGGTGGCAAGTGAAGGGAAACTTGGGTGGAGGTTTGAGGAGTTGGGTTGCTTAGATTTTGGTTGGAGGGTGATTGTGGGGAGTTTTCTAGCAAATTGGGAGTAGCAAACATCACTCTCTACTTCAGGGGATTTTTTCTGGTTGTGGAGAAGGGCCAAGTGATTTGGGGCCGAATTTTGAGGGTCAAAACCAAAGCAAACCCTTTCTGGGTTTTTGGCAAGGATTTCAGCGATGTTTTGAAAATCGCGATTTAATCGCGATGTTTTCAAAACATCGCGATTTTTTGAAGCAAACGATTAAATCGGCGATGTTTTCCCCGATTTTTTCAAAAAATCGCTGATCACCAAAAAATCGTGATTCGATCTATAAAAATCGTGGCAAAGGAAAACAGCGGGTTTTAAGTGTGATTTTGATGTTTTTTTTGGTCATTTTTACATGGACAGGTTTGGTTATGAGAGCTAAGGAGTGAAGGAGGAGAGCCAAGGAGGGAGATACGTGATCTACAAACCCCAGATTGGACAAAAGTGAAGAATTTCTTACAAGCCAAGCAAACAAAAATCGAATTTGAACCAAGTGTCTCCGGCAAAACGTTTTTTTCCAGGTATGGGCATCAAATTTGACCTTTTTTTTTGTTTTTTTCTTGTTCTTCCATGGGTTTCTATTACCCATGTATTTTTCATCATTTGTGATTGCATTTGGTTGTGGTTTTTTTTTTTTTTTTTTTTTTTTATTGAGAGGAGAGGGTTTATTTTGGTCAAAAATGCAAAAAATTGTTTGTTAAATTTTGTTTTTTATATTTTTTCTTGTGCTCTTAGTTTCTTCCCATTATTTTTGCTTGTGTTTCAACATGTATTTTTTCCCATTATTTTTGCATTGAGTTGAGGGTTTTTTTTTGTGAAAAAAATCAAAATATTGTATGTAAAATTGTAATTTTTTTATTTTATTTTTTAACTTGCAATTTTTCTTGTGCCCTAGGTTCAAATTTCAACTTTCAAACTTCAAAGTTCAAAGTTTCCAACATGCAAAGGAAATTAGATCCTTTATGGGAATTTGGTGAACCTGATCAGGGGTTTGACCGAGCAAACTTGACTTGCAAATTATGTGGTCAACACATGACAGGGGGAGTATACAGGTTGAAATACCACCTGGCACAAATTCCTGGGCATGAAGTAGGCACTTGCACAAATACCGCTGCAGAAATAATCAAAAGAGCCATGAACTCATTGGAAGGAATAGAAACCACTAAACTCAGCAAAGCAGCTCTAAAGAGTCAAATATCAGGGTTTAGAGCTGACCGTGAGAGTGGTAGTGGCGCTTCAGCATCAGCATCTTCTACAGGCAACCCCGTAGCTGCCTCCTCATTTTTTGCTCTTAGAACCACTCACGGGGCACAGCCATCTATCTCCTCCCTTATTAAAAAAAAGGAGAAGGAAGAAGCTGATAGGTTGTTGGGCAAATTGTTTCTTTGGAGTGATATTCCTTTCACTGTTGCCAGGAACAATCCATTTTATCAGGCTACGATTGATGTTATCGCTGTTGTTGGCCTAGGATACAAAGCCCCTTCATATGATGACTTTAGAGGGCGCATTCTGCAAAATGAGAAAGCTGACTGCACCAAGAGATTAGAGGAGTTAAGGGCATCATGGGAAGTCACAGGATGCACTGTGATGTCAGATGGTTGGATTGATCAAAGGGGTAGGACCCTTATTAACTTCTTGGTCAGTTGTCCCAAGGGGACAATGTTTATGAAATCTGTTGATGCATCTGCACATGTCAAAGATGCAAGATTATTATGTGATTTATTAGATGTGTTCATTTTGGAGGTTGGGCCCCAAAATGTTGTCCAAATCATAACAGACAACGCTGCAAACTATGTTTCTGCTGGCAAGATGCTTATGGAGAGGTATCCGAGCATATTTTGGACACCTTGTGCTGCACATTGTCTTGATTTGATGTTGGAGGACATCGGAAAGATTGATTTTGTCAAAGATATTGTAGAATCATCAAAGAACATCACAAAATTTATATATAATCATGCATTTGTGCTTAATTTGATGAGGACATTCACCAACAAGAAGGAGTTGGTGCGGCCTGCTATTACACGTTTTGCCACTAGTTTCATATCTCTTCAATCCCTCTTGAATTCTAAGTGGGATTTGAAGAGAATGTTTCTTTCAGATGAGTGGCGTGCTTTGACTATCAGCCGCAAATCAGAGGGAGAGGCCATCTGCAGGTTGGTGTCATATCAAAAAAGTTTCTGGGCTGGAGTGGAAGAGGTGTGCAGCATTACTGAACCTTTGGTAAAGGTTCTTAGATTGGTGGATGGAGACAAGCCCGCAATGGGCTACTTGTATGAGGCCATGGATAGGGCCAAAGAAGCTGTTCGCAGCTATTATGATGATAAGGGTGATGAGGGGTTTCAAAGACAACTTCTTTTATGGGAAGTGATTGATGATCGATGGAACAACACACTCCATCGTCCCATTCATGTTGCAGGGGTCTTCCTGAACCCCGCATTTTCTTATTCATGTGGCTTCCTATTTGATGCTGAGGTCATGGATGGCTTTTTCACTTGTGTTCAGAAGATGGTGCCAAATCCATTAGAACGTGCAGAGATATCCAAAGAGATGGAGGTATACAGAATGGCAGGTGGCACCTTGAGCTTCGACATGGCTGTCCAGGATAGGACTACTAAAATGCCAGGTAAGATTTTCATTATTTTAAAAATTTTCTTATGTTTGTAACCTTATAAATTTATCTTATTTGTTGTAACTTGTAACTTGTAGATGCATGGTGGAGGAGCTACAGTGGCAGATTACCAAAACTCCAAAAACTTGCCATTAGAATACTCAGCCAAACATATAGCTCTTCAGGATGCGAGCGCAACTGGAGTGTATTTGAAAAAATACACACCAAAAGGCGCAACAGGTAAAAAACTTAAAGTATTCCAACTGATTTTTTGAATTCGTTAAATATTTTTTTTTAAATATTTAATTTATTAATTTATGACCCTTGTACAGGTTGGAGGCCCAGCGGCTCAATGACATGGTTTACATCTACTACAATCTTAGATTGTGGGTGAGACAACTTGAGAAGACACCTGATATGGAGGCCATCTCTTTAGATGCGATTGACACCACTGTTGAATGGAGGGTTGAGGCTGAGAGGCCTGTCATGGAGTCAGCCCTTGATTGGATAGACCAGGAGGTAGTGGAGGCGGAGGAGGGCGAGGAGGAGGAGGAGCAGCAGCAGGAGGAGGAGGAGGAGCAGGAGGAGGAGGTGACACCACCTACCACTACTACCGGTAGAGGACGTGGTTTGCCTCCTTTAGCTCCTAGTGCTTCAGGTTCCCATTCTGGTGCTTCAGTTTCTACTTCTAGAGCACGACAGAGTCCATTGCCATTCCTGCCAGCTTCTTCATCTAGAGGGAAAGGCAAAGCTGTTGTATTTTCTCGCAAGAGGGGCAGAGGAAATCAATAGTATAGGACCATAGGTTATATGGTGCATTGACATTCCTTTGTATATGACGTTATGACTCATGATATGAGATACATTATTATATTTTTTGTTGATATTTTGAGGCTGAGTTGACTCTTGAGACTCAGGACTTAGTATTCAGGACAAGATTCAGTTTTATGTGTGATGTAGCACTAGACATGATATTACACATCTTATATATTAGTTTTTTTTTCATATTTATGTGTCAATGCATTTATTTTGTGCTGTAGATGCTTTAGATATTAAAAAAATTGAAAAAAAATAAATATTTTTGTATGTGCTGATTTTTTCCCGATTTTTACGATTTTTTCCGATTTTTTCCCCTCGTCGATTTAATCCCGATCGCGATTTTCAAAACATTGGATTTCAGCCCTAATTTTACAAACAAAATTGAGCAGATTTCAGGGGTTGAATCAGGGTCTCAAGACAACCAGCAGTGTTGAAAAACTGGGCCAGCGCAGATTTCTAGAGGACAAATTTCTACAGCAATTGGGCACTGATATATTGACCACCTGAGGCTTGTAGCTTGCCTTGTACAAGCTCAGGTGCACTCATATTTTCCTATTGTACTCCAACAGTTTATATAAATAAAATTTCCCATTTTGGCATTCTAGAAGAAATTTATGTTTTATGGGTGTTCACTGAAAAATTTATGTGTTGAATTTATTGCATGTCTTTGGTTATCACTGTAAAATTTCTATTAGAAACATTACATAGAGGCCGAATCTATTTCCTAGGGGCAAAGCGAGTGGGTCTAAGCAACTACAGGAGGCAAAACAACTTGCAGGGAAGGGTTCCCATGGCTATGTGAATTATCCTCAACCATATTTGTGCATTTGAGGGGGGCAATGCGAGCGTCAAGAGGAAGTGCAAGTGGCTAGGAGGAGGCCAAGTTGATTGCAGAAGGAGCCAATTAGTCTCCAGTATATTTTTTCAGTGGAGATTAGTATTTGCCAGAGGTTTGCCAGTAAAAGGCAACCAATTGTAATTTCTCCTAAATTGCAGAATAATAAAACCCTCATCTGCTACACTGGTTTTCCCTTCGGGGTTTTTCCAAGGACAATTGTCCAAAATAATGGTGTCATATTTTTTTGTGTGTAAGCATTATTTTCTCAGTTCCGTATTTTATCTTCCACGTCGTTTTTATTTGTGAAGATTGCAATAGTGATTTAATCATTGTTTGCCGAATAATAATTCAAAAGACAAATAATCTCCAGTAGATAGAAAATTAAATTCCAATTTTAGAAATTGTGGAAATTTCACAAAGTTTGTAGTGAGCAAAAGGGACAGAAGGTGACGTCTAGACAAGATGTTGTTACTAGAGATTCCGAAGCTGGTGAATAAGAGAGAAGTTTGTTCTGATATAAGCACTCTGTTTCAAGATAAACGCAAAATTGTATATGATAATTAGTCTGAAAAGAAGAATCAAGAGTCTAGTGGGCATTGCAATCAAGACGCTAATGAACTATTTTTGGAGGATCATGCAGATATTTATTTCATAATAGAAGGGAAGAGATTTCAAAGCCACCAAGTGATATTGGCTTCATGGTCAGAGTACTTTAAGGAAAGGCTATCTCAGAGTACTGGTTTTCTTGAAGGAAAGGAAGGATACGAGAGTGGCGCTCTTCCACTTCTTGAGGAACATGATTTGAGTGCCAAAGCATTTGAAAAGTTGTTGGAGTACATGTATATTGACAAGGTGATGGACATTGATGCAAGGATTTTTATGAGGAATGGTTTACATTATAGTCGATTGCTTCATGGTATGGAAGAGTGTGACAGTAATGATAAGTTTAGATGTGTTAGGATGGCACAGCAGATATATGTTGGAACATTCTACAGGAATATTTGGGATCCTGGTATTGATATGCAGGTTCTAGATTGCTTGAGGGCAAGCAATCTCGGGAAGGGAGGACTATAATGTCCCTTTCTGAGTGATCACTTCCGAAGAATGACTTAGTAGCCTATTTGATTTCAGTAGGCTATCGTCGGAAAAAAAAAAAAAGGATTAATTAATTTAATTGTTTAAGTGTCATTTGGGTGAAAAAGTAACATTGAATAGTTAAAGTAAAAAGGGTTATAAAAGAGTAACCCATGCTATTTTCACGACCCATGGTATTCTAATGATAAAGTTATAAAAAGAGAATCAGAGCTCACTCTTGATCATGCATTGGTTATTGTATTTGATAATTGATTTTAAATCTCTTGGAGCTTGAGTGTAAGGGTGAGAACCCAAGGAATAGTCTTCAGTGGTGAAACCATCCACCCTAGCTGGTGAAGAGGAGGGATCATTCAGATTCTCACTAGTGCTCAATGTTGAAGGTAAAGATATTATTTTGCATGTCAATCCCTTCTTTGGGAAGCCAAAGCCCTCTCTTGGAAGGTCGATTTATCTCTTGGGAGATCAAGTTATTTGGGAGGAAAAAGAATTTATGATAGAGACCGAGTTCTCCTAGTATTTACAGGTCAAGTTTATCCTACATTTGACAGGCCTAGTTCTCATCAAGGAGGCCTTTTCTTGTGCAGGCCAAGTTCCATTTGGGGGTCAAGTTAGTTGGTAAAGCCAAGCTGTTTTCAGAATTCCATGCTCTTTGAGGAGCCTGTGTTGCTTTGAGACCAAGTGTGAATATTATCAGCAAGCTGAGCTTCATCTTTGGAGGAGATCGAATACTTCTTTTGGGAAGAGACCAAGTTTATTACAGCGGCTGAGTTTATTTGTGGAGAGGCCGAGTTATTGCACCAGCTAAGTTTATTTGTGGAGAGGCCGAGTTATTGCAGCAGCTGAGTTTATTTGTGGAGAGACAGAGTTTATTGCAGCAACTGAATTTATCTGTGGAGAAGTTGAGTTTGTCATGTGGAAGCCGAACTGCTGAGGAAGGATCGTACTACTTTGTGAACGCTATAATTCCTGGGAATAACTCACTTCCACATGACCCAAGGTGTGAGTTAGGCAGCGATAACAGGCTGTCTGGAAGTGTAAAGAAGGGTTTTGTAAATGGTTTCCAGCCTAGAACCATTGGATGTAACCAGATTGGTATATGAAGCAAAGGTTGTTGCTGCTTTCTATACAACGATTGTTACACCTTATATTGGTAGATATTAAGCTGCAAAATAAATGGTCTTTTTACAAGCTTTTCATGCAGATTTATGAGTTAATAGGGTTGATTTAGTTGTCAGGACTGATGTACTGCATAGCTTGTTGATTTCTTCCTTGCATTTTGAACTTCTTCATCAAGTGATGTGGTGAATCCATTTGCCCAAAGGACATGCCGCTTGGTCTTGCTTGTCTTCTTACTCCTTTATCTAATAAAACAAAACATAACCTACATTCTACAACTCTGATTTTATTAACAGCTTTACAAAGGACAGATTTGTAGTTGTATTAGGGAACCCTGCTTTGTGCTTGAGAAGAGCCGCCCTAAAGCAAAGGGAGGTTCCACTGGACAGTAGGTAGAACTTCTAAAAGTTGCCCTAGGGTTTGTACCTGGAAGATTGGACTTATGTGTAGATCCAAGAAGTAACAAGTACCAACAACATAAATGATATCCCCCAAGCAATCACCCTGAGACAAAATTAGAAAATTCCAAACAAAAGCAGAAAAACAAATAGAAGACATGATATTGATATCCGAATCTCTGATAAAACCAATAAGTAACTAACCAAAATGATCATAGAATATGTCTCCAATAAAAAGACTGTAAATGCAACATACCTGCAATTCATCTTCAACTTCTGCTAAATTATAACGTTCCAACCAGAATAAATCAATGTGATTGGCTCGTGGGGTATTTATGCCCGAACGTGGAGTGATACTTCCTATTGATGATGATGCAAAACCTAGTTCATGTTTCAGTGACAAATTACTTTTCAAATTCCATGAACTGAGACCTTTAAACTCTTCGATACTAGCTCCGAATGATGATGGTGCAAAACCTAGATCCTGTTTCAACGACAAATTACTTTTAAAATTCCATGAACTGGGACCTTTAAACTCATCAATACTAGCTGTATCCATCTCATGAAGGTCTTCAACCATTCCTTCAACACTTTTATACTGCCAATCACTATATTTGGGAAAGTGACTTTCATATCCATCTGTACTGTAAAAAATTTGTGTTTTTGCAATGTCTGGACTGCTTGAAGATGTTCGGCAGCTTCTTGGAGTGTACAATTCTAATATTTGTTCAAGAGTTTCCGCCATCTTTTCCAGCCTTTCATCCACGTCTAAACTATTCAAATCACACCTGTCAGCATATGCACATATGTAAGAATGGGGTTCTAAATGTGAGGTTGGTACTACCTCTTCACATATTCTACAAATTACTGATTCAAGATCTTCAACAATAGTCTCTTGATCACCAAAAGTACCCAATGTTGTCTTATAATGAATCTTGGAAGGGAAACTACTGTGTGTTCCAGAGTCCTGTGATCCAGCATTCTCATCCCAGTTCAAAAATGACTTGTTTTTAGGGACTGCTGTTTTGACAGAAAATTTGCTTGAATCTTCCATGAAGCTTTCCATGGATTTTTTCTGAATTTGTGATGCCAAGGATGTCATGTCTTTTGTTAAATCTACATAATCCTCTGTGAGGGGAACATTTCTTTGATCAATAGAATAAATACTTTTTGTCGTTGGACATTCGAATCCATGAGGAGCAGATTCTTTCTGCACTGTTTGTTTATCTGAAAACATACTTGACCCATCTGTAGCCCTCCTATTTCTGGGAACTTCTCCATGCTTTTGAAATTTCTCAGAACTAGCTACCACTTTGGTTTTCTTGCTAGCACCTTGCATCCAGCCGATTTCAACAGAAGGAACCCCTTTCAAACATTGTTGAAACTTATGAATTGAAACTTCCTGGTCTGGACCACTCTCTTTTTGGAACTGTAATAACCTAGTATATCGTGTTAAAATAAAAAGCATCCTTGTGTGCAGCTGCTTCAGTAACCCCATAGGCATCTGTTGCCTCTTATCAGCCAAATCTTGTACAATGCTTTCACAATGTCTCCGAAAATCACTGGGGGACAGCATTGCACACTCACGTGCCAGAATAAGAAGATCTTCAATTTTCTCCTGCCAATCTGGACTAAGAGAAACTTTTTTGTCAAGAATTTCAACAACATCTCCAGCAAATACTTCAAGTTCTGAGTTCACTTCTTCTTTAGCAGTGTTGAACCTAGCATGCAAGGCTCCTAGGAGTTCCTGTATGATTTTAAACAGCATAGTGCGCTCAGAATGCAGAAAACAGTACTTTTACAAAACAAGGTCAGGTTACACAACCCAATAGCTAGCAGAATGAAAATATAGATACCATTGAAAACAAACAGACAGAATCTACTCATTTGCCTAGTATGCAGTTCTACATAACAAGACAGCCTCCAGTAGAGAAGCAACACCTGATACTTCAAACCAAATCAAAGCATGTAGTTTCTGACAATGACAACTCATTTCCCAAATTTGCCTTCAGTCTGGGCAACTTTTCTCAAGCGAGAAAAACATGCAGCCATCACCAAGTTATGGGACTGCAAATCCTTGCAGGCTTGCACTATTAGGAAAATCAATCAAATCATCAAATGTCATGACATAAGATATTATTATAACAACCAAAAGGCTTACCTTCAAATCATTGTCACTATGTGCTCGTGGGCAGACTGGACGCATGCCACCACGGGGTCCTAGTTCATGTGAGTGGCTCTTGAAACTTTTAGGGAATTTTCCAATGTCTGATCTTTGAACTGAAGATTTTTCCCCCAACTTATCATTCTCATTATAAGTACTTTCATCTTCATTGAAAATCTGTCAAGTAAAATCCAACCCAGAATGCTGCTTATTCAGTAAGAAATATTTCCCACTAGAGGGCATGGGAAGAGCCAAAAATGCATTAAGTATAGCAGCATTGCAACTACATTTACAGAAATACAAAATATACTAACTCAGAATGGCCACAATAATAGTTAGAGCAACAAAACCTGAGAATCCTTTGGAAATGGATCAAAATTCTGGTTCGACTCCTGACGGTAAGCTTCAAAATGGAGCGAAAGATTCCCTCTCCTGCCATGACCTTTTCCATAAACAT
Source organism: Pinus albicaulis (assembly GCA_034641835.2). NCBI lineage: Eukaryota > Viridiplantae > Streptophyta > Pinopsida > Pinales > Pinaceae > Pinus > Pinus albicaulis. Next base: position 1,470,882,284 of record CM076584.1, read on the forward strand.
TACGAAAGAAGATTTCAGTATTACTGATTTGTTACCATAAAGTTACTAAAAGAAGAAAATCAATTGATAAAAACATCTTCATGAAGGGGAGAAGACTTCATGGCCAACTGCCATGGTCAAAGGGACCAGCATGATGGGGATCCACATCCTGAGTGTATAGATGTGAAGAGGGAGCACTCGTAGATGCATGAGTTACCAACCCAGCTTTTGTTTTTCCACCCCTCTTGTGTGCGCATTACTTTTTCTTCATTTTTCTTTATATTATTGCTCATAGCTCAAACGATTAAATCTTGCTTTGTATAATGTATAGCAATTGTATTACCCCTTAACGATGAGGCAGCTCATTGCCAATCGGGGTTGGGACATGCAAGGGTTCCTTTCATGATGTATAGGAGTAAAATGGTGCTCAGGAACCAAGTGATGGCCATAAGGGGTGAGGTAGAGCTCATTCAAGGATTTTGCCCACGTTCTAATGTGTATGTCCTGACCATCTTTTGCATTTTAATATTCTTCCTCTTATTTTGCTTATGGTCAATATATGCTTTTTCTTTTTCTTTTAGTTGCATTAACACCCCAAGGCCGAGTTTCGGGCCCTACCCAGTTATGAGAATGTATGGGTGTCAAATCCCACAGAACTAATGGTCAGTTGGACCCGAAGAATGGAGGTGGAATATAGGGCTTGTAATGTGAGACGGAAAGTGGTAAGTATGGAATCGGGATAGATGGAACACGCTATCTCAATTAGGGTTTCCCAAGTAGTGCCCCTCCTATACCCGTTGGGCCATTAGGGGAGGTCCCACTAGACTATGGTCAAAGATTAACACCCCATTTAAGGTGGGGGAACAAGATCACAATCAAAACCCCTCCTCCTTCTAGGTCACCCCATAATCCATATCAAATGCCCAAAGTAAAAACAAGCATAAGCACCCAATTGCAAAATGAATAAAGTATCGTTTGATCAGAAGCCCACCTTCGTTCATGTGCTCTTGTGAGATGGGTGAAAAGACATATGATTGATGTAGGTGGCGGAGATATGAATGGCACATCGTCTTTGGCTAGTGGTGACTGCAAGGGCTACTAGCTAGCTAGCTGGAAGAGATGATGGGAGAAAAATTCTCCTATCGGGTTACCCATTTTTGGTGGGTAACAAGCACTCTACACAAAGGGGCATCCAACACATTTCTCAAAGTGAAAAATGGCACATCGCCCTAAAGTGCTCTATATAAGGGCTATTGTTAACTACTTGGCACACATGTTGAGGGATCATAAGAACATCTTGTAGAGAGCTCCACCCAAGGCGGAATCAAAGGCATCTTTGTACAAGGTCAACACCCTTTAATAAGGGAGTTTGGTAATAGCAAGCACATATTTCTAGGTAGAATTCCCATCATCCCAAGAGGGTGTTCTTGGTGCATTTATTGAGCATATTCTAGGAGGGCATTCCAGCTTTAAAGGGAGTAATAATTTAAACCCACCTTTTGCCCATATATGAACGCAACATTATTATCTTGGAAGAGGAGAATTCAATTAATAAACAAGTTAAACCCACTTTTGCACACATGCCAAGAAGCTGGTCACAATAAAGAGAAGCATTCATCTTTCCAAGAGAGTATTAATGAACCCTTAACCAATTTTTGCACAATTATCAAAGGTGCTTCCATTCTTGCACACAACTCAAGGGTGCACCCCCCTCTAAGGAGTATGGAATTTGGTTTGGTCAAAGATCTTTCTTGGAGAGCACCCAACTAGGGGAGGTGGCACATGGCGTCATTCCACATCCCAAGGAGAAATACACCCTAGTCCTCATGGGTGCTCAAGCTGGAATTTCTGTTATCTAAAGTTTTAATGCAAAACAGAAATTTCGCTTCTATCCTAGAGGTTTCCCAAATCTTATCCTTGTGAATTTTCATCCTTGGGGTTATTAGAAATTATAAACAAAGCAGCAGCAGTGGTAGACAATACTTCAATCCTTAACAACCCCAATCATCAACACAATCTAAGAGAAAAGATACCAAAGTGTTCCAATAAGTTTCAACTCTCAAGGCAATCCTATCATGCATAAAGCAAATCTGAAAACACCTATTTGCAGCTGTAATCCAATAGCAAACAGCCCTTATCTTCTTCAATTACAATGTTAAATCACTTGACATAATCTTAACTTATGTCACATCAGTAAGACATATATAGCTGGAAATTACCAACCATGAAGAATATAGATGGCCAAAAATCAACTCTGCAATTTACACAAGTATTGGATGGTTGAAAACTTCATTAATATGCATAAGATGAAGTCTATCTACATCCCATAGCCTTCTCACAAGGCTAGTACAATCCACTAGCTCTCCAAAACCCTAGCTAAGGAAAACTAAGAAAACCCTAGCTCAACCAAGGAGAACCAACAAGCAAGATCACTCATGCAAGTCCTCCATGGCAAGACATCTCTTCTTCTTCTCTTCTCCAACTACAACCTAGTGCTTCATCTCAAAACCACAGTTTTAAAAACTAGAACCGGGTTATGAACTGGCCCTCCTATCTAATCGGGATTCAAACAGATCGAACCAGATTCAATGAACTGAATTTGAAAATTTTGTTTTTAAGATTCCAAGCCATTGGATACAAAATATATAAAGTTTGCTCATCTATATAACATTTAAGAATGAATATATGAAAATGGCACCAACTGCAATACATATCAGAAACAAAATACATAATCAATAAGGCTCTAAATGGTCTCTAGATGCCAAAAACAATGTGACAAGCTATTGGGCCATTGGCCTACAGGCTACAACAAATCACTAATCGACGTGATCACTCATCAAACTCATCACTAATTCACCACTACTAGAAATGGGATCATCAACAAGAGCTACATAAACATCATTTGGCTCAAAGCCTTTAGACTTGGATTCCACAACCTTATAATATGATAGAAATTGGAAAAGATTAACATGCCTAAGCAATGATTGTGGTTTCAGTGAAGGGTTCCTCTCCTCAACCTTATAATATCGTAGAAAAAGCTTAACATGCCTGACCAATTATTTTTGCTTGAGTGAAGGGTACATTTTTGTTAAGGCCATGGAAAAGGAGTTCAACAATCAATACCACCAATATCAAGGACATAAAGGGCTTCATGCTCTTGATTAAATGTCAATCTCATACGCTCATACATGATAGAATTCAATGAAAATGTCGCAATCCTACCAATCCTAAAAATCCTAGTATCTGTTTTTAAGTCTATTGAATTTTGAGTAGGATATGAAATTCTATTTTCTCCATATGAAGTTCGATTAGGTTGGAACCACTCTCAAACATCCTGAAACAATTAATGGTAATGTTAAAAATTTAAGTAAAAGGAATAAAAGGGAGAGATAAAGGAAACGTCAATTTTACTTGAAGAATTTAACATTACAAAATTTAAGTAAAAGGAATAAAAGGGAGAGATAAAGGAAACGTCAATTTTACTTGAAGAATTTAACATTACAATTTACCATTTATTGTCAGCGTTGTTAGTGTTGAGTTAGGTTTTTTGGTTTATGATTTAAGAGAGGGAGAGTTAGTTTTATGGCCAAAGGGAGTTGTTTTGGGAGGAAAACAACCCCTAGTTTCCTCCTAAACCATCTAAAATATTTTCATTGTGGGTCCCAGACTGCCATACATGTGAGATCAGACTAACCCGGTTTGGAGCAAAATCAGAACCAGTTGGTACCCACCAAAAAAAAATTCATTGTGGGTCTTGTTGTACTATACAACACCCCCCATTTATTTATTAAAATAAATGGGGACCCTTTAAAAAATAAATAGAGTTTAAGAAACATTATTTCATTTAGCGATAAGTTTTAAACTTTAGGAATAAAAGGCATGTTCTTTTCGCTTTGATTTCACTGCGCTTAGCACAAATCACAAAGCCCACGAGTTAACAAAAGTTAAAACACATATAAATGTTGTGGATTGCGATAAGCGCTCCAACCTTTTTGAATTATATGAAATTCCCAGTTGAAAAACTTTAAAAAGCCCTTAAAGTTATAAATCGCGTCGCACCTCCTTAAAAGACAAACTTATATCATCTCAAAAGGAATTGCGATGAGTCGGAACCAATAGGACAATAAATGAACAATGAAACGTATCCATCAAATCCGATAAAGCGCAATACTTTGAGTTCTTTTTAGCGCATATCGCATTTCGCAACATTAAACCAGATGGAAAGTTATATCCGTCGTGATAAGGTGCGATGTGCAATTTGCGCAAATCGCATTTCGCATACACATGCAGTGATAACATATAGTATTGATATCTCTAAAAGTTGTGATTTGCGCTATATCATTTATTATTAAAGCGCTTGAAGTGATCCTTAATCAATCAATCCGTTATAAGATCTGATGATTTAGATTGTTGGATTGGACATATTGGGTAAGAACGATTAAAGGGTTATTAACAACATTCAATGGGTACAGGGTTCAAAAATATCGATATCTTTCTTAAAGCGTGTTTTAAATTAAAGCGTTGGATTTTGATTTAACTCTATTCTCTGTCGTTTTCTCTCCTCATCTCAAATTTGAATTTACTTGCCGTGCTTCAATTCAGGAAACTACCTAAGGAAGCGATATCAATAGGAATGACAAAGAAAGGGAAATCAATTGCCCAAGCACCCACTTCTGAAATTTCAGACATGCCTCCACTATTTTCAAACACTACGTGCAATAAGGACAGTGGATTTTCTTCATGGGAAGCCATGTATAATCTGTTTGAAGAAGAGCATCCAAAAGAACTAAAGAAAATAGCAACGGAAAATAAGGTTGTTTCATCAGAACCTTCTTACTTTGAAGTTGCGTGTTCGTTTCTACATAGGATAGCAGCGAGGCCAAAGATCTTACCATACACTGATATGGTAAAATGGGTCATTGACAATCTCAACATTGCAGACGGGACATTCAAGAATTCTAAACTGGAGAACATGGGTTCATTCACCACCGAGGATTTGCGAACAATGTATCATTTGCCTTCGCCACAAAAGATTTATGATAAAGCTTTCCTACAAAGCTTTACAAGAAAGAATTCGGACCTAATGAAGGTGGTGAAAGGATGGAAGGAAGATCAAGGCAAGATAAAGCGGTACAAACTTGGTATGTACCCAATAGAGCAATTGCCATCACCTTACTATTTTGTAGCAGGAATGTTGTGTAGATTATTTTCTAGCCCTGATACCACTAAATTCTCCATTGAGTGGGTTCCTTTAATTGACACAGTCATCATTCCACTATCATGAATTGGGCAAACACTTTATCCGATAATTTGGCCAAAACCATTATGGATTACAGAACAAATAGAGTCTTTTCGACTAGGACAATTCCTCCTTTTTATATGAGCGCAGATATCATGGATGCTATATGTTTCTGCTCAAACTTTCCTATTATGGGTTGGAAGTTAACTAGCCAAGACCCTAACCCTATTCATATTTATCATAAAGCCATGTGGGAGTCTGAATTTCATTTACATTTCTACAAGATTTGTCATGGAGTTATGTTGCCCATTCATCAGATCATTTTCAATGAGAGAGCTCCTAGAATTTCCAAAGAAGCCAGTGCAGATATTTTACCTGTGGCCAGATGTTTGGAGAGGAAAATTTTACTTATGTCAAAGTTTTTGGGAGTCTTTCTTCCCCTCGTGTTCTACCCTACTATGTTCTAGATAAACTTTTGGCTAGAGAGATTGCATAGCAAACCCTTGTAAACGATATAACCAAGCAGCACAGAGATTCTAAGAAAGCCATCTAACCTACATTCCCATTACAGTGTGGTACCTTCGCCCTTTTTGACATAGGTCATGCAGCGAAATAAATTCCAAACATTACTTCATTGAACCTGGCTTTAATGCCAGGGAAACAGTATGATCCAAATGAAGTGGTCCAAAATTTTACCACTAATCTTAAACTCAGACCTTTCATGAATTAAAAGGATATGTTTGATGATTTATTTGGAGGAGTAGAGAAATTTGCAGATGTGTTAAAAATGGCATCTAATAAGCTCAGCGTAGCAGACCTTAAAGCTTTTCATGAATATAGAAACAAGAGATTAGAAACAGTCCCATTGGACTTGTTACTAATGGAATATGTCAGAAGGCCAACTCCTAGCATAAGTTTGGAGGATGAAGCAAAAGAGATGTCGATGAGTCACAAGAAAAATCAATTCGAGATTCATAGCATTCACAACACCAATCTCAGAGTTCAGATCATTCTGATAATGACCCTGAAAGCAAAAATGAAAGCCCTGAGAAGATAATTGAAAATGTGATTAAAGGAATTTATATGCAAACTGAAGAAGAAATTGATGAAGTTGAACTATTAAAAGCATCTTCAAAAGAAGTTCAACATGTTCAAACTACACCTGAGCAGACAATGAAATCTCAAGCACAGAATTTAAAGACATAATGGACAAAGTTTACTAAAGCACTGGAGACTCCAACAAATCCTAATCCAGAAGGATTAACAAGTTTTCAAACTCCTGAGCACACTCGGAATATAGTAGAAACTGGAATAGCACTTTAGCAGGTACCAGAGTCTCATAAACAGGAAATCATCTCGACCTACCCAACTGAAGAAATCATTTTAAATATTGAGGAAATACCTCCACTAGATGTTTTCTACAGCCCAAATCACAAAGTTGTAGTAAAGAGGAGGAAAAGAAGAAGAGTTGATGAAACAATGACTGCTCTCAATAATGAATCAGTAGATGTTGTCTGGAAAGACTCTTTTGCCAATCCTATAGAGCATCTTACAAAACTATCACAATTTGCAGGTGCATATGCAATTGCCACAATTGACAAAGCAGCAGAAGTTTGATAAAGTTCAAGAATTGGAAAGACAACTGGAACAAGAAAATCTTAATGCCAATAAGCAAATTGAGATGAAAATATCACAATTCCAGAAAGACTTTGAAAAATTAAAGTTGCAGCACCAAGTACAGATTTCAGAGAAGGAAACACAGATAGAGGCAGTGATGGATAATCTGAAAAGCCAGCCTCAAACAGGACAGTTTATAAAAGAGGCACTTGAATGGAATGCAAAAATAAAGCAGCAGCAGGAGACATTTTGTCATCAAATCTCAGCTACCAATTCATATTGTGAAACCAATAAAATTTTGATTCAACAAGTGGCAAACAAAGGATTGGAATGTGAAAAGGTCCAAAAGAAAATTTCTGAATTCATCCTATGGCAAGAATCTGATATAGGAAAGAAAGTTGATCTCCCGAAAATTGATAAGTTTCACAAAGATATTTTATTTAAAGACTGGGAAATGCAGTTGAGACAGGCAGAGAAGGCAACAAATCTAACAAATGAGATCATTAAGTCTGTTAATAGATAGCTTCTAAATGTTGAACTTACCAAAGAATATACAGTCGAAATGATCCCAAAGCTCAAACTATTGGAAACACAGTGGAAGGAAAGCATAGAGACACAGGCAGAAGCTATCAAGAAGATAACTAAGTTAGATCAAGAAAATTACTGGAACTTTTTGATCAAACCACATCATCAGTGCATGACTCTACAATCCTTAACTGATTCCACTAGGAAAACGTTGCCAACACTTTCAAATGTCGTGTTTAAAGGCCAAGTCAAATCCGGGATTACACACCCAGCTCAGTTGAAGTCGATCATGGATATTTGCCACCTCAGAGATCAAATGACAAAGGAAGATCAGCCCATTAAGCATATTGTTATCTTTATTTCTAGATTGTAGTTTAGTTTACATATTACAAGGAAGGTTGTTTGAAACCTCCTCACATTTTTATGTAATAATCTATTTTTGACCTATTCGGTTTAGTATTTAAACCCTTCTCATGGATTTAGAGAAGGGTCCAGAAATTTGTCAAAAACATTTGCAAAGGAATGCACTTTTGTATGTCTGTGAATGCCTTGATGAATTAATGGAACAGAGTCTGTTTTCTTTTGATATTAAAGTTGTTTAACTGAAGTTGCACTTTTGTACTCATTGAATTGCTTTGACGTGAAGAGGAGCAGAATACTACTGTCGGTTTGAATGAGTAGAACCTTGTATATATGGTATTTCTACACATTATATTAAGTTTTACTTCTTGAATTGACAGTCTTTTATCTGTATTACATATGAAAGTTGTTATCATAAATAAATGTTAAATGCACTTTTGTACTGATATTTATCTATGGTTACTTATCTCATATATGATCAAACTAATGAATGCGATATATATTTCACAATTATTTTGATTAAACTATTTTGTCAAGATAATTATTTTTACATAATTTCCATCTCTTTCAACTATTGAATAATCTTCATTACCAATTGTTAAAAGATATCTTTCTAGATCACATTGAAGAATGAATACTCCCGGGTATATAGTAGAATAGATATTTAGTCACTGCATATGACAGATTAAATCATTTTTCAATTTGCATGTTATAAACAAACATACCCTCATTATCCTTATTGGGAAACTGGTCCCTTTATCCCCAGTCGGAGCCACTACACCAAACAGAAAAGGACTTGCTCTAAGGTCCGGACCGGGTGGTTTTCCCCCATGTTGTTGCAACGGAATTTCGAGGCCTCAACAAGTCCCCGACTCCCATACATGTGAGACCAGACCAACTTGATTTGGAGAAAAATCGGTCGGCCTAAACCAATTGGTACTAGTTAACTAGTACCAACCGGTCCCCAAACCGGATTTTTCTACCAAGTTATTCGCCAAAGGTTGTTGATCGGCCGATTTGACCGGTTGCCAGTTCAAATTGGCCAATTTTTAAAACTATGCTCAAAACCCTAATTCTCAAATCTCCAAGAGGTGAAACACTAAACCTAGACTTCAAGATGCTCCATGAAGATCAAGAAACCCTAGCGACTCCCAAGAGAGAGGTCAAGTACAAGAGAAGATCTGAGAGAAAGAGGAAGACAAGTGTGCCCCCTCTTGGTCACATTTCAAAAGAAGAATGAACAAGAATGATAAGTGGAGGACTCTCTCCTTTCTCTATATGCGTGAGAGGTAAGAAAGGCCAACAATACATAGGTGGGCCAATGTCCTTACAAGTCATATGTAGGCTCACAAATGTGGAGCACTACATTCTAAAAGTACACATCTCAAGCTCCAAGGTGATGTTGTACACAACAAAAGCGCCAAGGTGACGTAGCTAGACAAGATGTGTCCATAGCCCTTTGCCACAAGTGCACGCATACTCCATCACTCATAAGCCACATACTCCACTAGATCCACTCCCCCTACATGAAACTTGTTGCAACCTAGGCATCCCCAAGCCAACTACAAGCCTCCATACAGATAGCTAAGCCACCCCTTATTATTTAGGGCATGATGCCCTCCTCCAAGATGCACAATGCTCCCCTTCCTCCTAAGTAAGTTATTTTCCAAGCAAGCAACCATCTCCATGTGGCCATCATGAAGAAGTCACCCAAGTTGTGAGGAGAAACACGATGCCCTATGGAATAATACTAAGCAATCACCCAATTGAGGTCAAGCAACCATTGAATAAGTCATATCTAATGTGCAAATCCATCACGAACCATCTCCCATGTCTGATCATACATCATGTACTGCAAATCTCATGAAGCACTGCCAAACATGGTGTACACTTTAGACACTTTTAGAGTAACCTGAAAGCTAACATCTTGACATGGTCATTACTATTATTTTATGGGGAGTACTCATAAGGATGTTATCTTGAGGAGCCTTTGAAGGAAAAGAAGACAAATGGCACTAGGAAACCCTCCCTCACACATGGTCAAAGAAGCATTTGCCATTATATAAGAAAGTGCTTTGCCTAGGAGACTGACAAGTTGTTAATTTTCTGAACATGTTCTATGCCATTTCAGATTAGGGCACAAAATACTGAAGCAGATAGAACATACTAATAGATCGATGAAGACAAGCCAAAACAGAGATGATGAATGGTGGCGTTACGGCGATCAGTAGGATGCTTCTACCAGCAAAGTCTCCAATAGGTCATTCAGCCAAGTGTGTCTCACATAACCCCAGTACAACCCAAACAAAGAACACTCCACGAATACGCAGCTCCATCGCCATCAAGAGAGAAGAAAATCCTCCACACATTGTGTGTATAATGAACTCCAAGTCTCTCCATTATATAGGCATCTTTGGGGTTGTGTGACACGCTCTTTAAGACATTTAAGTCTATATAATATTCCAGGTCGACCTAGCATATAAGTGGAATAAATTCAAAGTATTGCTCATCCGATCGAGATGATCTTTAGATCAATATTACACCTCTCCGAAAGAAGAATCCAATAAAAATATTGGGATCGTCATCTGAGCAGCACAACCCAGAGTTTGGACCTAGTTGTCCAATTTTAACACTCCCTCTCAACTAGGGAGAACTCCGTCCACTAGTGCAATCCAAACATCGTGCGTCATCCCGTTGTAACTTGCTTTGCTGGCCTCTTTATTTCAAAACAGAAGTGGGTCAGTCACAAAGACATCATACCCGGTTGACAGATTCAGCCCAGAGGTCCGAAACCTCTATAGAACTTACAAAGAGTCTCATACCAACCCGAAGTTGGTTTACTTGACCAAAAGTCAGTTGGAGGTCCGAAACCTCACTAGGACTCAAGAGAGTCATATACTAACCCGAAGTTAGTTTCACTGACCCGAAGTCAGTTGGAGGTCGAAACCTCACTAAACTTGATCCCAGATCAAGTGGTTGGACATGTGCCATCCTCAACATAGAGAGTACGGCAATCTCTGATGCGTCCATCGGTCTTGCTATGGTCTCTATTCTCATTTCCCACCTCATTGGCCAAATGAGAGGTACTTCCCATGAGTCTGGAACTCAAATGGGTAGGATGCATACAGGGCACAGATCATGAGAGGCGAACCAACTCAATCATCATAACGGTGGGGCAGAAGCACACCAACAAGGTTCGGCAAGCCTAGCCCTGTGGTTGCTTATAGCTCCGAGGAACTATCCCCAAGGTCCCCCAGAGCTCCCAGAGCTCATCGTCCAATAGGACCCTCCAAATAGGGTCGTTCCATGATTCCAAGATTCTCACAGAAGGTTAGGAACATGACCTTCCCCAAGGGCATTGTGAGAATGTTCGCGACCTGCTCAACAGGTCCTATATGATTGAGCCTTACGGCGCCTGGCTGTACCATATCCTGGATAAAGTGGTACCAGCCATCAACATGCTTGGATCAATCGTGGAACCCGGGATTCTATGACAAATGAATCCCCCTCTTGTTATCACAAAGGATAATGGTGGCATCTAACACATGCTTGAACAACTCACTAAAGAGCTTTCGCAACCAAGTGACTTCACAACGGGTCATACATGCTGCAATGTATTCGACCTCAGCGGTGCTCAAGGCTACCGACTTCCTTTTCCTGCCCAAAGCAGATCTACTTGTGAAGTAGCATCCAGATGTGCTCTTATGATCCACCACACTGCCAGCCCAATCGGCATCAGGATATCCAAGGAGTGTCATGCTCCCGACAGTGTATCTCAGCTCATGGTTTATTGTGCCCCAAAGATATCTCAAGAGTTTCTTGGCACCAACCCAGTGAATGTTATGATCAACCATGTGTTGACTCAAAGTGTTCACTACAAACATACATCTGGACGAGTGTTCACTAAGAACATCAGAGCCCCTACGAGTTTATGATACTCAGTAGGATTTGCTAACACAGGCCCAACAGCGATGCCACTCAACTTTTTAAAGTTGAGCTCCATCAGTGTCGATACGAACTTACAGTCCATCATACCAGAAGCTTCATAATGTTTTTTCTTGAGAAAGGAAAATCTCGCCAGGTCTCTGCTCGACCTCCAGGCCTAGGAAGTAGTGCATCGGTCCTAGGTCCTTCATCTCGAGCTCAGAAACGAGCTCCCTCTTGCACTAATGAAGGAGAGGGTCAGCACCTGACAGGGAGAGGTCGTCCACATACAGCACCAAAATGAGAGGCTTTTCTCTATCACCCTTGAAGTAAAGGTTCAGATCAGCATTACTACGAGTGAAGCCCGACTTCATTGGGTAGCTATCTATCCTCTCGTACCAAGCTCTGGGTGCTTGCTTCGGCCCATAGAGGGCTTTCTTCAACCTGCAGACATGGATGTCCCAATCCTGGACTTTGATCCCCAGAGGTTGCTCTACATACACCTCTTCCTTTACCACACCATGTCAAAAGGTGGTCTTTCCATCCATCTGATGAAGCTTTCGTCCTTGTGTATCGGCAAGGGAAATAATAGATTATAGGTGCTATAATAATCAATGCCTTCCTAGAGAAGTCTCAGGTAACACATTTTCCCATCAAATCCATGCTTGATTTTATATCAAGGTGACAACAGCTTTGTTCTATGGTCTAGGAACCATATCCTAGACATCACCCTCACATCCTTGCAGATTTGATGCTTTACAGCTTCTTCAAATGATCCAACCTCATATTGTATTCATGGCAGCTAGATACCCCTGGTATTTATATGGCTTCTCGGTTTTCTTCTGGAATTTCCCCCTCTGAAGCCATATGTCTTTGAGCCATGAGGATCTTCTTTCGTTCAGCAATAATATTAGCTCAGGAGCATATGCAGTTGAAATATCCCTCTTAATGCCAGCTTCTCCAGAGAGAGAAGACATCTATTTTAAATGAGGGCATCCCAGACACCAACTTGGAAAGGGGTCTTGTTCTCCCATAGTCAAAGCCATCAAGACTCATAGCCATATACTGTCATATAGCTATCATGCATATATCATATACAATATTTGATCAAAACTTCATAGGCTTTGCTGATCAAGACTCCAACAACGTGACAGAAGGCTGCAAAAACTTCTCAGTTCATACTTACAAGTTTATCATTATGCTCCAATGTAGGACTGATATTGTCACCAGCTTACCGCTAATATGAATTTCGTAAACATGGGTGACTGTCTATGTCATTGTCATAATGACAGTGACATAGAATGACAGATTTAGCTCCTCAAGTTTGCGGCTACAGAATCATCATCACTGTCATATCGCTAATTACGATGTGGCCATAATTTTATCGTATCCATCACCATCTTTTTCATCATGGTCATACTGCCATATATGATATATCGTGATTCCTCCTCTCATGATCCTGCACTGCTTCTTATTGTCCATTTGTCATTCTTTTGGTCATTTTTAGAAGCCCCTAAGGCTATCAAAATTGGCCTAACTCTATGAAAAATCAACTTCTCTTGTCACTCTCCCTAGGGTTTACAGATTTGACCATCTTGACAATAATCTGACCGTTGCACCCTCTAAAGATCCTTCCAATTCCATTAAAAAAAAAAACTGCTTCTAAGGGCTTCCAGATCTCAGATCTGCAATTTGTCTCCTAAATTGCACAGATCTAGGGACTAATCGTACAGATGTTTCAAGCATTGAATTGACTCTTCTACATGTCAGTCCATACCTTATATGATGCCTTTCTGTTACGCAGATCTAGCACAGTCATAAGTGCACATCAATCACTGTTGTTTATCGCCTTTGAACATACCTCAACTTGATTTCTCCTCTTCAAGGTGACCCGTACACACCTGCCCTCTTCACTCTAGTATCAGTTGCAGTTGCATCATGGCTGCTCCCGAATGACTGGAATGTACCAATAGCGTCATCTTCTTGAGAAAAATGGGGCCCTGAAGTAACAACATAAGAAGCAACTCGAGGAGAATGAGGAGTAGGGTGGGAACCAGCTGAAGAGGAAAGAGGGTCTTGATCTGGCAAATAGGTGTACCGATGTGTATAACGCCAATATAGGAGAGGAAGAGTAGCAAAACAACCCGCAGCATAGCCCAAAACCCAAACATGTAATGGTGCTTGCAGCTTTTCACGCCTAGATAGTGACAAAACAATGATAGAAGCTATTAACTGGCTAACTGTTATGGTAAGCTCCATCGATATCCAGAGACGTGAGTTTAACGGACTTGTTCTTTGCCGTCCCCCATAGCCACTAAAGTCATCAGTTCTGGAAAGAAGACGGGTTTCCTAGTAAGGATGATGATGGTGGCAGCCGAGACTGCACTTCTACAGTTGACATTGTCCTGTCAAGTGAACTCACTGTAATTGCAACATCACATTCAGATGAAGGCAATGAATGATTATTTGTGACAAGGCTCTGATAATTTCCCCCTCTCTTAGATGTCATTGCTAGGGGGCTTGCAATGACCGATATATTTACATGTGCCTGATTTGATGAAATCTCCGGGTGTTCCATGAGCAAAGGGTCCCTATCGCTCCCAGTATGGCTTTCACAATCCAACACAATACAGCTAGTAGCCATGGAAGTCCCACAATAACCCAAAGGCCAACGCTGAATGACTCCTCAAAAACTATAAAAGGATATGTGAATTTATTTTCAATATGGGTAAACTTCCCTAAACACCGCAGTTTCAATGCATATCTAGCAATTTCGATGGATGAAAAGCCAGCTCGGATCGCCTCAAATGTGCAACAAACTGCCTCGGCTTAAAGGCTAAAAACGTCGTACTTCCTTCCACTTATTGGCAATGAAACGGTTTACCGGACACATTCCTAGCAGAGGCCATCATCTAAACCCTTAAAACGATACGGATCACTCATTCCACATCCACGGTGCCAACACCATTCAGTAAAATGCACCAAAATTCTTCAAACTAAAGTATTTTACGACCAGACATTTAAAGTAAAATATCTTGCATCATAATTTATGTGACGTCCTTTGATGTCAAAGGCGTCCGATGTGTTTCCAGAACAGTCCAGATATAAGTTCGAACGTAAATTTCGTCGGTGGGTTTCTTTCACAGATCTGTTTGCTCGAATTTGCCTGCTCCGTAGCCTCTAAGCTCGAAAATCTTATCAATTCAAAAAAAAAATGCCCTTCAGAACCGTCTGCAAATCACCACGGCTAGAAATTTAAGGCATTAGAAGACATTGTCGAAATCTTATCTATCTTCTTTCTGAAGCCGGTCCTTTATATATGGCAGAGATTAACCCTCGGTTCATCTGAGAAAGAAATCTGGTCACTGCATAAGATGGTTCTTGGGTGGCCAAAACTCGTCATTGGGAATTAATGCTCATACCCTGCTAGACGTACCGGATTTGTGCTTATGTAGAGCAGTCTTGCGTAACCGTGAAATGGCGGCAGCTCCTTGCAAATAATTTTGCGTAACCGTGAAATGGCGGCAACTCTTTGCAAATAATTTCGTTGATCCCTTCCGGGCATCCGGTGAATTAGTCACCCACGAGCTGTAGGAGTAGGAGACTTAAGCTTCACTGTCTTGCAAATTTCTTGGCCGCAGATAATTATTTGGCCCTAAAGAAATTTAAAACTTGCTCCTTTAAACAACCCTCAACAGATCCACACTTCCAGTTGTCCCTTAACACAGATTGGACTTTGTCTTCTCCCAGCTCCAATACCATGTTAATTTTTGAACATGTTCTATGCCATTTCAGATTAGGGCACAAAATACTGAAGCAAATAGAACATACTAATAGATCGATGAAGACAAGCCAAAACAGAGATGATGAATGGTGGCGTTACGGCGATCAGCAAGATGCTTCTACCAACAAAGTCTCCAATAGGTCATTCAGCCAAGTGTGTCACGCATAACCCCAGTACAACCCAAACAAAGAACACTCCACAAATACGCAGCTCCATCGCCATCAAGAGAGAAGAAAATCCTCCACACATTGTGTGTATAATGAACTCCAAGTCTCTCCATTATATAGGCATCTTTGGGGGTGTGTGACACGCTCTTTAAGACATTTAAGTCTATATTATATTCCAGGCCGACCTAGCACATAAGTGGAATAAATTCAAAGTACATGTTATGTTCATCTGATCGAGATGATCTTTAGATCAATCTTACACCTCTCCGAAAGAGAAATCCAATTAAAATATTGGGATCGTCATTTGAGTGGCACAACCCGGAGTTTGGACCTAGTTGTCCAATTTTAACACAAGTGGCATAAGGACCCATTCAAACCCTTGTTCATGTATACTGCAATGTATATTGCATTGTTTTTAAAGAGTGACCTACCTTAAAGAGCTTTTATGATGTATAATTTAACATTTTGCTAGGAAAGAATGTGGATCTAGGATTCACTTACTCTTATTTTATTGTAAGAGAGGTTGAGCTAAAATTCTATATAAAGAGAAGCCCTCTCATTTGTTGAGCATGGTTGGATTTGGAAGGACATCTGTTAAAATTGGACAACTAGGTCCAAACT
Source organism: Pinus albicaulis (assembly GCA_034641835.2). Taxonomy (NCBI): domain Eukaryota; kingdom Viridiplantae; phylum Streptophyta; class Pinopsida; order Pinales; family Pinaceae; genus Pinus; species Pinus albicaulis. The sequence goes on from CM076584.1 coordinate 1,470,898,500, forward strand.
CCATGTTGTGATGCTCAGATGAAGATACCAATATTTGTATTGGGTTCCTCTTTCAGAGAGGTGTAAGATCGATCTAAAATTGATCTTAATCTGATGAGCAAAACATTTATTTTCAATTTATTTTTAATAATTTCAAATATGTGCAGGTCAGCCTTAAGGTTTTACACCTCCAGCAAATGTGTCACACACCTCAGTGATTGATATAAATAGAGTCAACATTGGAGGACTTTTTCACTCATCTCATCCTCTCACATCTCCTCTGATTTAGTACGAGCTCCTTGGAAGCAGTTTCAGTTCACACGTGGGCAGAAGGACGAATTTCCTGCAGCTAGGGTTTGGACGAATTTACTGCAGCTAGGGTTTTCATGCAAGTTTGACCAGCGTTGACTTTGGTCAATGCATGGTCCAAATAGGCTGAAAATTGGTGGAGACTTCGATTTTGGAAGGCCGTACATATTGGCACAAGAACCAAGGTCAAAAGGTTGACCGAAGACCGAGCTACGTTGACTTTCTTGCTGATGTCCTGCGTTGACTTTTCTTGACAGCGTTGACTTTTCTGGGGTTGACCGTGTGGTTGTTTTGAGGGCTGTTGTGACACATGCTGGGTTGGCTGACCAAGGAGACTTTGCTGGTTGAAGCATCCTGTTGACCGCCGTAACGCATCACCACATTTTTCTGTTTCTGGTTTGTCTTCTGTAGATCCACTGGTATGTTCTATCAGCATTTTACTTGATTGTTTATGTGATTGCCGTAGTGAAAAGTAAAGTTGCATCTAGCATAGAACATCTACATAAATTTACAACATCCCCTCCAGAGTCCAAGCCTAGTCAAAAATTTGTCAAGAGGAAGAAGTTAAGGGGCTTATTCAATGTAAGGTTCACCATTTCTCATCTCCTAGGTCTGAATTTGATCACTGGAACTGTGTCTGTAAAATCTGTTCAAAGGGACTATATTGAAGGGTAGTTATGCTCCAGAAGAAGGGATAAGGTTGAGGTGAAATCTTCCTTCTTCTTGATGTTTTGTTATCGATCAATTCGTAATTATTTTCTGCTGCCATTTCTATCTTTGAGGGACTGTTGCTATCTTTTGTTGTTCATGATTAAATACAAATTTACTACCCTTTTTTTGCTGGTTGAAGAGACACACCTTTGGGAGGCCCCTCATCTTAATTTCAGCGCTTTAAAGCAGTCCACATGGTTGATTATAGCATATTTGTAACATGGTCACACCTCATTTCATTTACATTTTCGACCCTCTTCAATCTAGACTTTGACTTCATTTTGGCCAAATAGAATGGCACTTGTCTTGGTCCACCGTCCCATTTAATCAAAAGTTTATTTTACACTTTACTTAGGGATTCTCCCTTTTGCTGGAGGAGAGCCGGCCTAAAGAGAGAGAAGGTGGTGTTGTGGTGACATTGGACAGACCCCCTGAGTACCCCTCAGGCTGCACTTGTGTCTCGGGGATTTATCACTTCGAGTGCAGGTTTGGGAGGTAACATTGCACCACAACAAAATATAAGGTTAATAATAGGTTTATAAATAAATAAATAAAACTAATATTAAAATTTAACTCAACAGATGAATAAAGTCATCTTGTACCTTTCAAAATGCAGGACTCCAATTCTGCAATTCTGATGCCTGCCGGGAATGAAATGATGCCATGCTCCTTTGCCCATACTATTACTTCTAGTTAAATAAAATTAATTTATTATCTTGCAATTAAGTTAAGGTTCCTGCTAAAAGTTCCATTGAAGAACACGCAACTAAGGGAGGTAACCAAATCATATTAAATTTATTAAGCTTGTTTGTATTTACTATTTTCCTTCCCTTATTGTGGCTAACAACTTACCTTAAAAAATTTATAGGCCATTTTAAAATTTAAATATCCACCGTAAGGAACTCAGAATTTAGCCAAATTTGAATATATTTCCTACTGCTGTTTTAAGTTATGAGAATTTTCATCGCACAGGATGTTTTCTTGTATGCAATAGTAGTTAAGATAGATGAATATTAAATTTAGGAAAACCTGTATTTCTGATCGTGATCATGATCGGTGTTCCCTGAGCTCAACTTTAGTATAAAGAACCTTAATAATGAAGAAACATATAATAATTTTTTTATTTAACAAGCTGTTTTTATGATCAAATAAATTGAAAATAAAATAAGTTTTACTAGAAGACAACCTCTCTTGAGATTTTGCACAATTGATTTTAAAATTTATATGTGATTTAGCTGAAGATATGTGCCAAGTCCATCTAATCCGCTTTAACCTTATTCTCTATTTCCCTTTTGTTTATGTCGCTGATGGCCTGCTTTATGTAACGATTTCACGGCCACTTTCAAAAATTTAAGCAATTTCGCTGCAGATATAGGTATTTGACAATCCTCATTTCATCCGCTTTAATTTTATTTGCTAATTCATTTTTATTGATGTAGCCGACGATGTGCTTCAAAGATATTACAGGCAACTTTAAAAATTTAATGTAACTTAATCGAAGATATAGGTGTGTCGAAGCCGCGTTTAATCCTCTTTGTTCGTACAGGCGTGTACTGAGGCATGAAATATTATAAAAGAATATTTAAGAACTGGCCCCTAGTCCATTAGCCGGGAGTGACTATGGACGACTACGGAGCGTTAGCTCAACAGATCTGACGAGAGTCCGAAAATATCGAAATTTCAAACTTCTGTTAAATAAAGCATTTTTTATAGACGCAGTTTTGCATACCTGGTCTTGTAGGACTTGTTACGCCGCCAGTCCTTGGAAGAGAAGCCTGTATTAAGCTTGGACCTTCAACATCTGACTTCTCTGACAGAGTTGACAGCTGCAGACTTCTGGAAATGGAAGATACCGACGGAATTCTATCTCTTGACCTCAAATTTAAATCTTTGCGGCCTTTCGGGTCGGCAGATTGTCTTTCATCTCTCAAAGGCTCGGCCCGCGTCTTAATCGGATTAAGCCCGGAGGGAATAGGCATGTCTTCAGAAGAAATCCTCTTCTTCGCCATTATGAGACCAGGTGTTCAGCGAATAAAGATTGCTAGCGTCGAAGCCCTCGAAAAACTGCTCCTTCATCTGGAACTCCACCTGCCTGCTTTCCTCTTAGCTTTGACGCAGCCTATAGCTGGGACCCTCGAATAATCTGCTATACATGTCATCCTTTATCTCAGCCACCTTTAATAGTTTTGCCTCCAAAAATCGCTATCTGCTACGTCCTCAACGCCAAATTTGCTGTTTGCAAGATTCTCCACATAATAAATTTGAATGCAAAATCCATGATTATTATCTTACCGCGTGATACCGTGTTCGAATTTGATGGGTAAGTTCTGAAGAGTGCTTTCTGTTGAGTGTTTTATGAGAATATTGTCTGGAGTCAACGAATGATAATCTGCATGTCCAGCTCTTTTTGACAGTACAGGTTCTGCTGGATTTTCTACTCAGAAGGTTTCGGATTAAGCATATAGGGCTGTGTTGTAGTTGTAATTGAAAAAAAACAAAATATGAATTTCAAAATATATAGATCATTTAAATTATATATATAAGAAAAAGAACAAGCCAAATAACTCCAATAAGAAACAATGAAAATATTGTTTTCATAAGTTAAGTTAAGAGTAAAGAACAAATTGATTAAAATCAAAAAAATTAGTAAAAACAACCTCAAATGAAATTAATAATATTAATTTTTTATTAATTTAGATTAGTATTACATTGAGGGAAACATTTTATAAATGGGTAGTCTACTTAGGTAATGAAATGGCTCAGAATCGGGCAAAGATTTTATCAGAATCTTGTTTACAGTTGTTAAACTTTGGTATTTTGAGTGCCCTAAGGGTTTTTGAAAGTGTTGAATCCATTTCCACTACCAAAAATGGATTCCAAACTCTCCAACTACTTGATTTTTTGAATTTTAGTTGACGAGGTTCTAGCTAAAAAGTGTCGTACGAGCTATTCCATTGCTTGAGTAGATAACTCCTTTTACAATTAATATAAGAAGATATTTATTTATTTATGAATAAATAAATAAATAATAAATAATAATTATAAATATTTTTAATAATATTTTAATATATAAATTTTAAATAGTTTAATATATATAAATAAAAATGATAAAAATTAATTTCATACTTTTTATTATATAAATTTATATTAATAAAAATAAAATTAAAAATATTTAATAAAATTTTATATTTATAATGAATTTATTAATACAAATAATATTAATAAAAATAAAATTAAAAATATTTAATAAAATTTTATATTTATAATGAATTTATTAATACAAATAAAATTAAAATAAAGGAGAATATTTAAGTTATCAATGTTATTAAAAAAATATTGGAAAAAAATTATGTAAAGAGAATGATTAAGTTGTCATTGTTATAACAATATTTTAATTTCAAAAAGGAAGACATTTTTTAAAAAGAAAATTATAGAAGTAATGGGAAAAAGGTAGTTTTAAAAAAGAAATTATGGAAAGTAATGTAAATAAGGTAGTTTTATAAAAGACAATTATGGAAAGTAATGTGAAAAAGGCAATTTTATGATAAATCATTTTATAAAAAAAATTGTTATTGTTAATAATAATTGTTTTTAAAAATATAAATGATTAATAGAGATGGTAGGAGGGGAGGGATTCTTTAAAGTTTTTAGGGAAACCAAGGAGTAAAGTATTCATGAGGATTTGGCAACACGATGAATAATCTCACAGAAATGTACAAGCTCTTTCTTGGCTTCTAATTGGCCAAAGATCGGGATGTCTCTAAGATAGTAATTATCGGTGATTCCCTTATCATTATTCATCGTCTTCAAAGGGGTTTTCTTCCTAAGAACAACCATCTTAGCCTCCTTCTCATGAGAATTATTAGTCTCCTAGATTCATTTTCTTAAAAAGCCTTTTATCACATCTTAAGAAGTCAAAACAAGGAGACAGATGCACAGGCTAACCAAGCTTGTCTCCTTAAAGCAGGGCAGTTCAGTATCAATAGCTTATATGAATGGAAAATTATACCATGAAGTTGTCCATCCATGAATTTTTCCCTAGAGATAAGTTGTGGCGTAGAATGGAAGAACTTGAAATCCATGTGCATTATAGAGTTGTTATCCATAGACTTTATGAAGAGGTGAAAGTCAATATTTGAACCTTAGCGGGTATTTCAGAAAGCTTTAGAAGTGACATTGGAGTCACGCAAGGTTGCCCTCTATCCCCTGCTCTTTTTGGTTTATATATTGATAAAATGGAAGAGTGGCTACATTTGCAAGGTGGGGATGGTGTTCGGTTGGGGAAGTTTGTGCTAAAGCTTCTTTTATATGCCGATGATCTTGTATTGATTTCTAAATCGACCCATGGATTGCAGATGCACCTATATGCCCTTGAGCATTCTTGTAGAGAAGTGGGGATGCAAGTCAATATTAACATGACCAAAATAATGATTTTCTCTAATAAAAGGAAGCAGAGTCAGCATATGTTCTTCTTTAAAGACAACATTCTTGAATAAGTAAATGAGTAAAAATACCTCGGGATTGATTTCAACAACAAACTTAATTGGGAGGACTGCAGAAAGAAGAGAATCTTAGGAGGGTGGAAAACATTATATGCTCTTCAAAATAGATGTAGAGAGGCAGAGTTATGGGATTGGAAAACAATTTAAGTGTTTTTTGGGCTCCTAGTTTGTCCAATGATGCTATATGGGTGTGAATTGTGGGCTAGCAACACCCCTGTCTCAAAATGGAAGCAAATTGAGAAAATCCAAAAGCGCTTGATCATGAGCAGGTTCAAAATAAAAAAATCGGTACCTTATGATATAATGTTGAGTGAAACAGGAGCAACTCCCATCGAAGCAATTGATATGGTGCGGCTCATAAGATATCTAAAAATAATTGAGCAAATGGGAGTAGGTAGTTGGCCTAATATTATCTTAAAGGAAGGCATGAGCGAAAGAAATAAAACATGGATGAGACAAAACTACACATGGATGCAAAAATGGAATATCTACCTCAATGCTTGTCCCACAAATAGCAAGGAGCTAAAGAATTTTGTTATGGAGAAGATTCGTAAACAAGTATGGGGAAAAGAGTTGGGTAGAAATAATAAGTACTACATTGAAGAATTCAACCCTACATATGATCTCCAACAAAAAGAGTACATTGGAGCTAGCGTTCCGTGGAGGGAAAAGGTTCTTGTTGCTCAATTAAGAACCAACTCACATCAACTTCAGTGTGAAACAGGGTGGTGAAAAAGACCTAAAGAAGCTTGGGAAGAATGGGTGTGTACATTTTGCACATATGGGGTAGTAATATCAAAAGAACATTTCATTTTGAAATGTGATGCATTCAAAGAAATCAGAGAAAGTTATGGGAATACGTTAGCATCGGTTTCTTGGCATTGTCTTTTCAGCGATGAGTTTGTTGGAAGGTTGGGCCAACTCATCATCAATTTGAATAAGAAAAAGACTGAAATGCAGAAGGCGAAAAACATGGAACTCATAGTCCCAGAAACTATTTACAGTCTCATGGACGTTAAAGTACCATTTCATTTCTCAACATTAGAGAAGTTGAATATGTACACCATGGAAATTAGCATATGAAGGTCTCTAAGGTATCCCTCGTTAAGCCCCTCGATTATTCCAATATTAGCAACCCTTTGTTTTTAATTTGGTACTTGAGGATTTAACCATGGAAGGAGTTCAAACAACAAGTATGCAAGTAACAGGTTGTTGGTGTTTGTTTGCGAATCGTGGTAGTCTCTCCGGTGGCTGGTGGGTTCTCCATGCTCATGTAGACTCCATAGATGAAGCGAATTCTGTCAAACACATGAGCATCTTGCTTTGTCTCAAGATTGAACTCTGGCTCTTAAAATTATATTCTATAACCTTGAGAATTATTCTACCAATCTAGACTGTGATTTCCTCTTTCGCTTGGTAAGAAGTGGGGAATGTTTCCTTTTTTCCATGTTAGTGTTCCTCCACAAGGCACAAGTGGTCAATTCCAAAGTTTTTCAAGTCTATTTAGTGGTTCTTTTAGTCGAATTAGGGGCTCCTCAGCCATCTTGTGTGCTTCCAACTTCCTTTTCTCTGGTTAGAGTTGATTATAAATTGGGGAAGTTGACGAGTGAGTAGCTACAAGAAATTATGGGCTTGCAGGTTTTCAAAAGGCATCCTTTCACCTATTTAAAATCCTATTTCATTGTTGCCTTTTGTTCAATCCTGCTTCGTTCACATTGTTGGGTTGTTGCTTTCTTTTCTTCGTGTTTGGAGCTCTTCTTCTATCTTTGAGTATCCTAGTCCTCCCTTTCTATTGATAGCCTCCCCTTCCCCATTTTTTCTTCCAATTGTGGGCACTTCCCTCGTCTCCTGGCCCTCTAGGCTCATTATCCTATCCAATTTGTCGTTTTGCGCTTTTGACATTTTGTTCCTCTTCCCACTTCCCAAACCCTATGGAGAAAAGTGACTATATTCCAGTTGCCACGAGATGCACCAATACATGTAATTCTTGTCCTCGCTCCCACCCCCCATCGACTGTCAAAACGAGAGCGATGGCCTTCAAAGGCAGATTCATCAAAAATCAAATACTATCCTCTTTTTGGTTGAAGAAATGCAAAAGCTCCAAGATAAAGTGCATCAACCAGAAGATGAGAATGAGGCCATTTGGCATCAACGTGTTAAATTTCAATCCCAGAGGAATGATGATGATCAATGTAGTACAACAAGCAACATTTTGGTTGCCCATCAAATAAGATGTCAATTGACCCCCTCCATGACTTATGATTTCCTTTTGCAAAGTTGGTTTTTTCTCTAGACAATTTTGTCATGTAAAGTGGTCAGTAAGATGTATGTAAGTATTAGTCTCCTAGATGAAATTTTTGGGTCTCTTTTGCTATTCTACTCTGAAGAAACTGAATATTGGCACAAAATGTAAGCATTTCTCAAGTATTTTGTTGTGACATGACACAGATTTAATACCAAATCTACTCATTTTTATCAAAAAGTGTGTGTGAGAGAGAGATTATTATGTAAATATATATGTCTATTTTAGCCCCAAAGGTTAGCTCAATTGGTCAAGTTTTGGTTGCTAAGTACCTTCGTGAAGTAGTATTCATAGACCAAAGGTTAAGATTTATCTCCAAGTTAGTTATCTATTTTAATTAATTTATCTCAAATTAGTTGAGTAAAGAAAATGTCATATAAACATATGTCACATTGGGCATGTGGTATTGACAAAACTATGATATTGAGCCATGGTATTGCAACAAAAGCTATTAACAAGTTAAGAATAGTTATTGTAATTTCCATGATAAAATGGGAGGAATCTCCACAATTAAGAATATTGTTCAACTCATATATTATTTAATTATTTAGCAATGATTTAGCCCATATAAGAATGGTTTTTCCCACACAATTTTGACTAAATCCTACTAATTTTTGTGGAAATCCCCGTTATAGTGTTTGATGTGTATTAGTTTGTCAATGACCAAAAATATTTGTTGTTTATCCATAGTTTAACATTTGGAATTTAATTTTTGTTATTTTTTATAATCATTTAAATTTATTTATTTGTAAGGTGATTGGTTAAAGCCTTATGATAGGCTATTTAGTAACTTCTATTTCTATTAGTTACTAATATTTTATTTTAGTTTTCTTTTATTTTTATTTAACTTTATTTGTATTTTTTCCATTTTTATAACTTATTGTTTTTCTTCTATATTTTCAATTTAAGTTGACTTATTATTGTGTTAAAAACATATTTTAATAAATTTAATTATAAAAAACTATGTATATTTATAAAAAATAAATATATATAATAAAGTACATATATGTTACAATAAACACTATTAATTAATTATATTTTTTAATTTTTAGAAATTACATTTAACAATGCAATATTTTAATAATTGCTTTATTTTTCGTATAATTTTTTTATTTTTTTTTAATTTAATTAAATTATATTTAAGTTAAAAGACAAGTACTACTATCTAACCTTTATTTATAAATAAAATAGTAAACAAACAAAGCAACAATCTTTTTCAAAAATATAATGAAGTTGTCGTTATATAACAACCACTGTATTTTTAAAACCCTTATAAAGTGTGATGTAAAGAGAACGATTATAAAATACCCTTATAAAGTGATGTAAAGTGGACGATTATATACGCATGGGAGTAGAAGTAATTTAAAGAATGATGGAGTTGGTCATTTTTAATACGGTATACCATTTAATGAAGCTCATTGACAAAAACAACTTTTGAGGAGAAAGAGACCCTTATAAAATAATGCGAAGAGGCAATCACATACACGAAAAGTACTAAGCATTTTTGGCATCTATTTTTATAATTTTCAATAAAAATTTAAATTATTAATTTAAAAAAAATGTTTAATATATATATATATAAACTATTCAAATATAAATTTTAAAATTTAATATATATATATATATTAAAATTTAAAATTTATATTTGAATAGTTTAATATTTTAATTTTGTTTTATATTAAAAATTATATATTTAACCTAAATTTGGTGGCATGTGAACAAGTCGAGGCCAACGTCATAGATGTTAATATTTCTTGCATATGTCATTAATAACTCTACAGTGTGTTAGACAAGTTTTGTTAGGCACAGAGCGATCAAACATTATGGAGATGTTTTTGTCTATAATTGGTTTGGTCCAGGTAGTTGAGGGCATTTGTAAGCACTAGGAGATGAAGGATAAGTGTGAAGGGGGTGTAATTTGTTTAAATGAGCAAGGAGGCTTTCTAGTTAAGTTATTATGGTCCTCTGGTTAGTCATTGTGTCTAGCAAGCAATGGTTGGGAGGAGTCTGGCGCGGTGTGGGCTCCTCATGTAATGTAGAGTGTTGTTTGGGATCTTGGCTCGTGACGTTAAACAAAGCACATGGCTAATTTCATGTTGGTGAAGCATGTGGTGGTGTGCAAGGTTGGGTTCTTCCCTTACCTGGGTGTTTTGATAGCAAACATCGCCTATTCACAGGGATATTTGTCATGTTTACTCATTGTTGGTTTCAATTGTCGATATGTTCTGCGTGTTCTGTTGGGATGGGGTTTAGGCGTAAAATGTGGGGTGGATGAGAGGGTCTTTGCAACCCGCCGACTTCCGTGGCAACATTGTTACAGGAGTAGTCTATTTCACTTGGGGTTGTCAATTTCAATTTCTTAGTGTTTTGTGTTTATCTTGTGGTATCTATTGTTTTGGGGCCTTGGAGCGATGGGTGGGCAGCGAAAGGAGACCTATATTCAAGTTGGGGTGGTCCACTGTATCTTTTGTAATCATTGAACGAAGGTTGTGGCATTAAGTTTTGGTTGTCTATATGTGAACCAACGTTATTTTGACAACCAGGAGGAAGAGTTACATAGGCCCCTAGAGTTACGGTCTATAGAAATTATACAAACAATATGTATACCAATGGATTCAGTCTGATCATGCAATATACTAGAGCAAGATATTGAATCCTTCTACAATTAATTTGCAAAAATTAAACACGATCACACAATCACACCAAGAGAAAGAAAATCAATCCACAACACATATATTTTTCCTAGGGAAATCTTGCTGCTCAAAACCCCTCTATCTCTATTGTATAGTGAACCAAGGAATCGTGAAACAATACAATGCACTCTTCTCACAACAGTCTGTTGCACTATCCTGATTGTCTCACACTGATCTGGACAAAATTGGGCTAGTACTTAGCCAATTCTCAACCTCTGCTCAGCCTGCCTTGCTTACGCAATCCCTAGGCAATTAATCCCTATTAAATAGGATAATTAGCCTTCCTTGACTATGCAATACATCATGGGCATCTTATGGTGTATATAATTGCGCCCAAAAAATTTGTTATAAATACAACTGATAAATACCTTCCCTGAATTAAATCTGATTTAATTCACTTGCCCTCTCACTATTGCAAAAATCAATTACAACTAGTTAAACTGACTTTAACTCACTTAATTGAGTTAACTGATTTCTGATGCATTAAACTAATACACTAACTGCAACTTGGAATCTAAAACAAATAGAATCACTCTACATGCCTCACCAACCACCCTCAACTCGAATTTCATGAGCTAACCGAGTCTATCACGCTTAGTTAACTATTACAAGTGATTATGAGATAAGGTTACAATTTATTATCCAAATTATTTAAGGGACAAATAATTTCACACACATTTCTTCTAATTTAATTAAGAAATAATTAAATCAAAAGCCTCCATGGTAGCCATTTCTGGATGCCATTTTCTGGATGTTGTTTATGGACGCCAATTTCACCGTTTCTTGTTGCAAATTTCAACACTCCCTCTCAACAAGAAAGGAATCAATCTGTCTCGATCTGGTACCATTGGAATGTTCTTGCATGAAAAACTTATTTAGTGTTGTTTGCACATGCAACTATCCTGAAACTGAATAGCCTCAAACAACTGAATCAATATAATGCATTTGTCATCAGAGTCTTTTGACTGCTGGATCCTACTGCACATGTCTACTAGACTCTCTGAGCTACTGACATCTGCATCCATGCACTCTGCAATGCTGCCAACTCTAATTTTCACTCCAGTATCCAAGACCTGTCACTCTAATTTCTATCCTCCTAACATTTGACTGCATAAATCTAACCAATCCTTCCTGCTATTGTTGTAATGTGGGCTCCTCGTAGCCAGGTTCAATCCATGAGACATACCATCTCAATGAACCCTACCCAAATTTCTTCTTGGGATTCATTTTGCACATTGCCCCATCATACACTTGGAGGTATAGATGCATGTACTCCCTCTGCCCTTCTGGCTCAAAATTTCCCCCTCCTGGAGGTCTTTGCTTGAGTGGACTCTTCCACTCGGTCTCCTCTCCGCTTCTCCAATTGTGGCTTCTCCACAACCTTCCGAGACTGCTTCCGAGGGTACATGTTGAGAGATAATTACTCCCTCTCAACCACCAAGTCACTAACCATTGCTTTGCTCCTTAAATCCTTGCATGCATCCTTTACCTGTCCTGTGGCTATGTGTTTAAGGAAAACCTTTCCTTTTCTAAAAATCACCTCATAACCACGACCTTCCAATACCGCTACAGAGACAAGATTATTCCTTAGGCCCGGAACATATAAAACATATACTAGTCTGAGAGGGGAACTAGACTCCCTCTGAAAGGCAATTGTACCTATGTCGGTTGCACTATACCCCTTGTCATGTCCAAACTCTATGTTTTGCTGGAGGTCCTTCTCCTCCAAGTCACTGAAGAGATCTCTATTCCCTGTCATATGGAACGAGGCATCGCTGCTTAGATACCACATGCATCCCATTGTAGTTTTGGCCATGCATGCAATGAGAGTAAAATAAAGCTTAAACTGTGATGCCAATGCTTCACCCGCTGCAACTAAAAACTCCTTCTTGCTTGCCTTATTCTATGGAAAATTTGTAGCATAGTGCCCATGTTTGTGACAGTGAAAACATATGATCTTGGACAAGTATTTCTTGCCCACTTCGCCTTGGGATTTCTTTCCCTTGGCCTTTTTTTCCTTACTGGCCAAGGCACAATATTCCTCGTCATTAGCCTTGGATGAGGATCCATCCCTGGTATTCTGCCTGAATTCTTCTTGTACCAAATATGACCAAAGTTGCTCCCAATCTGGTAACTTCTCCCTCCCATTCACAGAGTCTTGGTAACTATGCTAGCTCTTGGGAGCCTAGAAGTGTTAGGCTCACCAAGTCATCATCTGTTACGGTCACACCAACACTTCCAAGCTCATATCGACATTGAGTGAACTTCGCCAAGTATGTTGGTACAGTCTCGCCCTCCTCCTTCTTGATTTTCCCGAGCTTGTCCTTCAACGCCAACTTCCTTTGGTCGTTGTTGTTCTGAAACAGATCTATCAAGGCCTTCCATATAACATATGGAGTCTCCTTGCCATGGAGACTCGAGATAATGTGATCTCAAACTCCCTTTAATAAGATCCTCCTCGCCCTCGCTACCTTCTTTTTATAAGCATCAAGAAGAGCGGTGTCTGCTTCTACGGGCTTGGGAATATCATTATCAATGAGTTCTTTCAACCCGTTGTCCTCCAGAACTGCCTCCATTCTATCTTTCCATGCGATATAATTAGAACTGCCCTCGAGTTCATTTTCCAATCTTAATCCATTGGAATCCATCTTGATCTGCTTGTCGCACCAACAAAAGTATCTACAAGTTTGAATATTGTTCAACACAAACTCAATTTCTTCTCCACTATAGTGATTTGTGGCGCTCTAATACCATGTATAAATTATACAAACAATATGTATACCAGTGGATTCAATCTAATCATGCAATATACTAGAGAAAGATACTGAATCATTCTACAATTAATTTGCGGAAATGAAACACGTTCACACAATCACACCAAGTAAGAGAAAGAAAATCAATCCACAACACAGATATTTTTCCTGGGGAAAGCTTGCTGCTCAAAACCCCTCTATCTGTATTGTATAATGAACCAAGGAATGATGAAACAATACAATGCACCCTTCTCACAAGAGTCTACTGCACTATCCTGACTGTCTCACACTGATCTGGACAAAATTGGGCTAGTACTTAGCCAATTCTCAGCATCTGCTTAGCATGCCTTGCTTATGCAATCCCTAGGCTATTAATCCCTATTAAATAAAACAATTAGCCTTCCTTGACTACGCAATACATCATAGACATCATATGGTGTATATAATTGCGCCCGGGAAATTTTATATAAATACAACTGATAGATAACTTCCCTCTAACCTTTGCCTCAACTGGGTCTTCGTGAGAACCGACATGCATGCAACTCTTAATAGTAAATCATCGGTCACTTGAGAGATCACTGCATGTGAATTAAATATGATTTAATTCACTTGACCTCTCACTAGTGCAACAATCAGTTACAACTAGTTAAACTGACTTTAACTCACTTAATTGAGTTAACTGATTTCTCATGCATTAAACTAATACACTAACTGCAACTTGGACTCTATAACAAATAGAATCACTCTTCATTCCTCACCAACCACCCTCAACTCAAATTTCATGAGCTAAATGAGTATATCACACTCAGTTAACTATTACAAGTGATCATGAGATAAGATTACAATTTATTGTCCAATTTGTTTAAGGGATAAATAAATTTGACACACATTTCTTCTAATTTAATTAAGAAATAATTAAATCAAAAGCCTCCATGGTAGCCATTTTTTGGATGCTAATTTCACTGTTTCTTGTTGCAAATTTCAACACGGTCATCATGATTTGGAGTGGTTGGGGAGAATGTGGCTAAGGGAACAGTGGTGAAGCACTAAAGTGGGGCATAGGTGTTGTAAGGGTTGAAGTTTCCTAGACTAGAGGGTGCACCTGTACAATCAATTCAAGTTTTGGTAAGGCCACGCTATGGCAAAGAGGGTGACCCTGAAGAGGGGCGGGCCCAAGGGGACGGGGAGAAATACATCGTGTTGCACCGCAAGATGACAAGGAGGCGCTTGAGCATTGGTAGTATGCCTCCCTTGGACGTGTGGACCTGCTTCCGCCCTTTGATTCCCTGGAGGCCCAAATTCGTCAAGTGACAGTAGCAGTTGAACAATTGGCTTGTGATAGACATAATCACTGGAATGAGTTCATTAGTTTCCTTAATGATGTATAGCATAATCAGTGGCATATTCTAGATCGACTTGTCTCCCTTCGTAGAGGTCAAAAACGACTCTAGGAACAGATGGACAATTTTGAAGGAGGAATGGCACATATGGAGTCTGATGTACATTAAGCCTTCTGCCATCTTAGGGGTGGTGATCATGATAACCTAGATACAAGTAACATGGATCGTTAATGATGAGTGTGGAATGTATCCTAATTTTTAGGCAGATGTAGTCCATTGGATCGTCGATCTTTGGTATTCTAATTTCCTTTTATTAATGTCTATGCCTTTTTATCTATATCTAATAATTAACAAATTACGTAAGAATAAAACTCTTTTAATTTAAAACAATAATCACCAAAATGTAAAATTGTTATATATATATATATATATATATATATATATATATATATATATATATATAATTATTTATTTTAAAACTAATTCTTAAAATAATTATTTATACATTAAAACATAATTTAAAAAGAAAAATATAAGCTTTTAAGTAAACCTATTAATGCCATAAATTGGTATATATATCTCCCATGTCATCCTATTACCTCACTAATTTGTAGGCCTATTTACACTCCAAAAGTAAGCTTATTAATACCTTAAATATGGTATATATGTGTCACATGTCATCCAAAAATTTGGAATTGACGGTATTTCTTCTCACATATATTGAGGGGACCGAAAATGACATGGCATTATATTTTATTTTCTTAAATATTTTTTTTACTTGTATTTTTTAAAGGGTTATTGAAGATAATATTATTAAAAGGTATAAGATATTTTAAAAAATTATTTTCTAAATTATTTATATATATAAGAGATATTATTATTAAAAGGATTTATGAGTAAAGTATCAAATATTTTCATTAATTAAAAAAAAAAAAAACATATATTTAATATAAATGAAAGAAAGTTGGAATTTTCATTGTATTGAGTTTTTATTTTTCAATATTTATTTATTTTAATTTCATTATTTGAAATTTGTGAGTGTTTTTTTTGTGTGTATATGTGTGTATGTGTGTGTGTGTTTTTTTTTTAATTTAATGAATTGATGTGATCAAAAAATGCTATTTAATATTTTATGGTATTTTATGATGTGTGAAGATGGTTATCCATATGTGGAGGTACATAAGTTTAAATAAAGAATATAAGAATTAACATAAAAAAAACAATCTAAGTCCATGGTGAAGTTAATTGAACATGAGCTTCTTCAATTTGCTTCAAATTTCCCTTCCTTGTGGTGCACTATTATTATTCACTTTAGTCAATTTTACTTTTACACTTGTTGAGGGGCACCCGCATTCATTTTTTTTAATCATTTATCCAAAACCTGTTTGAATATCTTTTTCCATTTTCATACCATCCTCATTAACCATTTTTCTCACACAGATGCATTTTTTTTATTAAGATACAAATACCTTTTGATTATGCCACTTTAGTGTTCATTCTGATGTGTTTAGGAAGGAATTTGTCTTTATACTAACCACTAAGAATTCATTAAAATCACTTCAAGCATATTCATATAAATATTCTTGAAGCAACAATAAAGGAAAGTTGATGCAACACCTTCAAGTTGCAGCAACATGCCTATATCATTGCAATAACCCCGATAACTCACTATTACAACACTACCATAATACAAATGATGCAATTCCAGTTGTAGTAACACTTATGATACCCTGTTGTTGCAACATGGTGGGGGTGAAGGTGCTACAACTTCTACTACTGCAATACGACCAAGGTATAAGTGTTGGAATTCTACCCACTACAACACGATAAAGTTTAGTCCCGTAACACATAACTACAATATGATAAAGTTCAGTCTTGCAACACATCACTACAATACGATAGAGTGTAGTGTTGCAACTTCATTTCCGCAACATAATAGAGTCAATGTTATAAAATTGGTGTTGTAACACGCCTAAGTTTGATGTTTCATTACCCTAGCAACTAATCGTTAAGGATAATTGCCACAATTTAGGGAAAACTAGCACAGTGTAACACTCATCAACCTCCAGCCAAACAATTGTCATCAATGGATTGCGCATCAATAGGTCCACCATGTGATCACCCAATGTAGGAAGCAACAAGATGTAGTTGGTTTCCCAAAGGGGAAAACACACTGGCCTGCATTTATGGATTATAGGACAAGCTCTTATTTCTTCCCAAATTCTTATTGAATAGGTATTTTGTTCCTAAAGTTTGTAGATAATATCATCCATGGCTCATTCTATTTGAGAGAAAGAAAAGAAGTAGTTCATTGATTTCCCCTTTAGTGTGGGAGAAGTGACTCTAAAGAGATCGAGCCACTTAGTGAAATTTTCAATCATTTAAAGTTTTCAATTTAACTAAAGCGGATCCAATCTAAGGTTTCGACCTAGAAGGAGCATTTTCAAAGCACCTTGCCATAGTCAGATATGGCAATTTATTTACTAGAATTATTGAAGAGAGCGGAGAAAAGTGCATCAACCCTTCAAAGGAAATAGAAACACCTACCCTTGTTGAACTAATTGTTGAAGAAGTCAATGTTACTTCAGGAGGGGAAATAAAGAAAGAGGTAGAAAGCTTACAAACACCCCTCTAGATTTGAAATCACAGGCTAGCCTATGTTTTTCATCCACTCAATGAAGAAAAGACTCCAATGTGATTGGAGGCACGAGTAATGATAGGCACTTTGGTGGAGGAGATGGAGAGGATCCACCTCCCATTGTGGTATTAGAAATATCACACATTATTCAATTATCCTAGAGAAAATTCTCTAAAGAGGCTCAACTTGCGGAATAGCCAACAAATATGGAAGTTGACAATACTCCACTACTTGATTGGGTTACAAACCCATGGATGAAACCCAAAAAATGATCTAAGAGAGAGCAAAAGAGCATGCCATTTTTTATGACCATCCGCAAACCATGTAGGATGGGCACTATGATTGAGGTAATAAAAAAAGCTAAAAATTGGAAGGGTAAAAATTTAGAATAAAGGTTCATTAACGAGTCGAAAAAAAAAGTGAACGTTTCAGAAATAAGAGCAACTGGACTCCTAAAAATACACAATATCACTTATGAATCTCTATCCCACTCTATTACAAAATAGCAAGTGAAAAATCTAAGACTAAAAAGGAGAATAAATGAGCTTGAAAAGGCTCTTAAGCCAGTGTCCCTATTCATGACCCCCTTAGCTATCAAAGCACCTGAGTCTACATCAAACACATCCAACACACTCCATCGGATAAATAAAGTGGCACACCTACTTACAAGAATCAGATCCTACATTATAATTAACATTAATAAGAGAATGGAAATTATTGAAGAACTATGGGAAATCGCTTTGCATTTGAGGAATTTGACGTAGAGAATTCGTTAATTTTTTTATTATCTTAAAAAGGATATGAAAAATGACCAAAACAATATTCATAATTAATTGAAAACCTTTTTGAACAATATCAACTTACTTAGTGAATTCCAAACGACACAACAAAGTCTCTGAGGACCTAAATAATTAAAGCAAATAAAAGCTTGTAGGTCTACTAGAATTAAGATGTTAGCGGAGGCTATTATTGATTGCACAAACATTAACAGCAAATTAGTGATACCCTTCTCAAGGCCATTCAAGTTCTTGTTGACCTCAAGGGCCCTCACATGATCATAGACTTTATACTCATCTCTAAAGATATTCTACATGAAGAGCTAGAGATCATTAAGATTGCAATGGGTTCTAAATTAGACAACTTGACCAATTTCCTAGAAGATGTGATTGAAAAGTGGTTAGTTACATTTCTAAATTATAATGAGGACTTGCTAGCTATAATCACACAGTTGCAAGAAGATGCCTGAAGTATTGAGGAGGCGATCTTTGACTTATGTGTCAAGCAGGACATAACAGTCCCTCCAATGAAATATGATATTGAAGAATGGTTAAATAAATCACTGCAAGATGTTTTTAATTTGTAATAATTGTCAAATAGTCAGAAAATTGATGCTCTTCATGCCATATAATACAACATCTTCTTCAACACAACAAAGGGTCCTCTTCCATCATTTTTTGTGAGTAGCAAAATACTTTGAAGCATTCCCCTTCTTTCTTCCTAGTCTTTGATCATACAACTTTATTAAATGTTTCTTCACATCATTTAAGTTGATATCTGACTACAACACCTCTTTTTTTTTTCCTTCAGGTACCTTAGATATTTATTGGTCCACATGATCCCAATCCCAGTTCCCTTACGGGATGAATATATTTATTTTTATAGCTTTAAGTATCAGGATTTTGAAGAGTGCTTTAGGCACCTAACTTTTCCAAGTCTTAAAAATTGTAAAATTATTTTTGTTCACTCTCATAGAGAGCTCACTTTCGAGAAAGCTATTCATTTGAGATTTTGAGACTTATTCAAAGCGGTATGCATCTCGTGAATATTTTCCTATGCCCTTTATGATTTCCATGAATGAATTTATTCTATAACTCTCTGATTATCTAGACCATTATTCTTTTGTCTCTATCTATTGTCCCGCTTAAAATATTCTTAGCTCACGAATGATGAATGGAATAAACATGAATAATTAAATATCTTTATAATTATTTTCTTTATTTATATGTTCTAGTTACCATGTTTGGTCCACTCACAAGCATATGATTTGAATGTATATTATTTGTGTATATATGCATATTAGAAATTTGAGTGCATTGATAAGAGGAGAACCACCTCTCTAAAGACGAAGAGGGACCTATATCTTGGCCCTACGAGGTTGATTTTTTTCTTAACAGGAAAAAATGTCAACATCATGAATTGTTAATATTCTCGAAATAAGAAATATCATAATGTCAATTGGCATGTCTCCGTGTATTCAATACCTACATATGGAAAGGAAATTAAATTGTGACTAGTATAAACACGGAAGACCATTGCAATTAAACATGACAATCATATGAAGTTGTTCCCATTTTAAATAACAAATACATGGAAATAACAATATGAAATTGATAGTGAAGATCATTTAAATATTTTGTAAGAGAAAATCTCGAATTATCCACAGTGTAATAAGAATCATGTCGACGTTTCAAATCCCAACGGGGATCCTGGTTCTTCTTTCAATCTTTCATTCAAAAATTAGTCCTGAATATGGATCCCCATTGGGATTCGAAACATCGACATGATTCTTATTACATTGTGGATAATCCGAGAATTTCTCTTATAAATGATAACCATAGAAGCCTAAAAACTAAAATCATTTAAATCATCATCTGCTCACTTCATCTAAGAATAAATTTCTTATCCTCATAAATATTATGAGAATTCTTAGGGTGGTACACATAATTGATTATATGTCAAATGTTTGGTTTTACCACTATTCTCTAGGATATATCACTAAGTGTGTATATAAAATGGTACTTTGGGCACATCAATTTTAAAAATTCTAGCTATATCTACCTTGATTGTTAATGGTGGATTAAAGAAAGTAGTTAATATAATGCTAACCACAAATAAAAACTTACCCAATGTCATGTTCATGTCTATGGATGTGTATTGTTTGGGGCAAATAAAAGCCCTAGGTAGCTTTGGTGCAAGATAGATAACCACAACATGCTTTTAAGAAAAACACAACTAAATTTAATGGTATTGATGGTTCATATATATATATATATATATATATTAGAACCATCAATACAATTATATATATGGTATTGATGGTTCAAAAATAATAATAAATGAAAACAAAATTTAGAGATTAAAATATTTTTTAATATACATATGTCACTTTCATATATTTTTGTAAATTAAACTTTATTACTCTGAAAATCAGATTACGTCATTACTGAGCCAATTTTCAAAATTATTGTCCTCGCTTTGCGACACAAGAAAACAAAGTTGTTGGTACATATTAGGCACACAAAAAGTCTACATAATGAACTAGGGGAAACTATAGCAAAAGAAACAAATGACATAACAAAGCCTGTTGGAAAATAACTATAAACATATCAGCCAAATCAAGTGTTTATGATGACACAAAACAAGATTCTTCACACTTGACCAAGGTGGCATTGAAGGTTGAAATTCACACTGGATATGTTTCTCAATGTGAACTATACGAGCTTCTAATATCTCTAGACGATCCCATTGCTTCCATTGATTATGTTAAATATCATTGAGAAAGGAGATAATGTCATTCTTATCTTCATGTTTTTCCTTTAAGACCCGACCCAATATAGTCTTTAACTACCAATGCAAATCAATCAAAGGCATATGTTGTCTCCTTCTTTTCCTGATATGACCAGAGTCAGGGAACTAGTGGGACACCTCCTGTGAGATTTGTGAATTATAATGAGCTTGCGGGTATTTTGCAGCTTGGGTCTTAAGTCTCTCAATCTCCACCCATGTGCTATAAGAAGTTGTTGAATGGTAAACAACAACTACCTCTTGTGCATGAGACTGGGCATCTGACCATGAAGGTTGGCCACGTCAACCAACACCATGACACCCATCCATATTCTGGTGAGGCACAAATACCATCACAGGTAAAAAACCAACACTATAAAAAAGAAACAATACCCAACAAACCCATAATCCCCACTCTGTCGACCAACTGGCAAGTCTAAAAGAAAAGATTCAAGACTCAGAAATACCTACCTTCCTTAATACAAAAACCAACCAAGGACGATCTAACCTACAACAAGTACCCCCAAACTGACCAAGCAATTGAGAATAATTAAAACTTGGTACCAACCTCGCCTTCTAGACCTTTCACCATTAGAAAAAATTCCACACTCCCCTCAACGAAGGGACAGAATAATCAAAGATAAAATCCCTCCCCCAAACAAGAGATCCTCCCAACATAGGTAAAACCAAACAACAACAAAACCCTACATAGATGCTTCCAATATTGCTACTCCATACCCAAGACAAAAATAGGAAATACTAGGCAGGAAAAGGAAATTTACCGACTAGAATTGGCGAATGCACTTCAAGAAAATAAACTCAACTTTGTCGAACCCAAGTTGCACCCAAAACGACTCCACCAACCGTCCACAACGCCAGCTAAAGAAACCACCACAAAGCTTGAACCTTCCAAGTTTTCAGCAAATCCAACAGTAGCCTGATACACACCTCCCAAAGTAGCGCAAGAAAGCCAGGAACTACATCCACTGTAAGCCTCCACCAGTGCACTATCGTCAACATGGTGATTCAGAATATGATCTCGCCAACTCCAACTTTGATGCCATGGTTGATAAATAAAACCATAACCCCTTTCCCAGCTCCAAAGAGGAATGAAAAATCCCATGTGCACCAAATCAATTACACAACATGATACATACTTCCTCCCTTTTTTCGTAAATCAAATATAATGAAGCTTGAAACACAATTCTCCATGAAATGACACAATTACTTGACACGCGTGACGTTGGAGGAGAGCAGGTCACATGACCCCCTTTTAATGATATGCAAAGTCGGTGGTGTGGTAGGCACACCCCCCAAACCCACTTACTCCCTCGACCGCCTCCCCCATTGAGGAATATATCCTTTTATATATTATTGAAATACTACACTTTTATTATAATTGTATAAAAATATATAAATTTATATAATATGAGTGTATATGGTATAAATAAATAAAAAAACACACTCACATACACATTTAAAAATAATAAATAATAACAAGATTTAAAGGTTAAAATATATTTTTTAATATACATATGTTTATTTTATATACATAGCTTTTATTTTATTGAAACACTACACTTCTATTATAATTGTTTATAAATATATAAATATAATTTAAATGTGTATGGTATCAATTATATATATATATATATGTGTGTGTGTGTGTGTGTGTGTGTGTGTGTGTGTATGTATATAATGGCAACAAAATTTAATTTACATATGTTTCTTTTAAATATTTAACTTTCATATTTTATTGAAATATTTCACACACTTCTTTCTTTCCTTCTTGTTCTTTTCTTCTTCTTTTTCAAAGAAAAATCATAACTTTCATTAAAAATAAAAATTATGTTTTGTATTGCACTCACGTGCACTCCAAAAATGGCATTACTGCCCGCCAAAAAAAAAAAATAGGACTAATATGACTTTTACAATGTCCAGAATACAATACAGTCCATGACTAATATCCATGAGAAATAAAAGCATCCATTCATATGCATCACCTTTCAGTAATATGGGATTATAATCACAACAAATGTATATAAAAAAAGTTTAACTTTATAACAATTATACATTCAAATGTCGGCCTTCCACAAAATTTCTGTGAAAATATTCAGATGCAGGTCTATCTATTTGCTCCACGGTCTTCCAAATGCCCATATTATATGAAGCACCTGCTTTAGAAAGAGAGTTTGTAATGGTATTTCTTTCCCTATAAATATGACAACAGGAGAATCTCTTAAAAAATCGCTTTACATGAGAGATCTTTTCAATGATTGGAAATAGTGTGTGTCTATGATATCTCGATATCCCATTAAACTAGTTTGTAATCCCCAAAGATCTGCAACATAAAAACATCCTTCTCAATAGTAAACTGTAGAAGGAGCTTGATGCTCATAAGTTCTGATTAATTATTGGTACCATGAACCTATCTACTTTGAATCTTAAAGAAGTGATCTTCCCGCAAATACAAGACTAACCCCCCACCACATTGGCCCCCAATAAGGGATGCTCTATCAAAGAATGCACATGGATATGAATGATCAATAATCTTTGTAATGATATTTCTATGTAGTGATATAGAGAATCTCCTCGAGGATTGGGTCATGTACCAAGTTGTCACCTAAGTATTGTGGGCCTTTTGATATCCTTGAGAGTATTGGACCAATGGCTTACTGAAGTACACTTCCACCAATAGTGAAAGTCCATGATATTTTCCATGTTTCATTGCTCAAGAGATATGTATAAGATGTTGATCATGTGATTGATTGGTCTGTATTGCTGGTGGAACCAGAGGGATAGTTCCAGACAGAGCCATAATGCACATTGCAACAAAAACAACTCATTCTCCGGAACAAAGAAATATAGCAGGTTAAAGTGCAGTGGAAGCACTTTGGACCTCATGAAGCTACATGGGAGATGATTGATCAAATGCAGGCTTTGTATCCTTCCTTGTTTTCTAGTCAAGAATATGTGTTTGATATATGAGTTTTTGGTATGTGTGTATGTATGTAATTATAAATAACACATTGAGTTGTGTTATAAGTGTCATCAAACCCCTAGGATAGTGTTCCCCCAAGGAGGAGGGGTTTGCAATAGCCCCTGGTTGATTTTCCAAGTAAATAAAATAAGAACAAGGCCATGAAACACGTATTCCAAGTTGAATGGTGGGAAAACATTATACTGGGCATCACTTGAATGGCTACAGAATTTGGCAAAGGCAAAGAGGCAATAAATGTCATTTAATTAAGGAAATAAAGGAAAATAGGAGAAAAGGGATATGAAGAGACACAAATATGCATGCAAGGGAAATTAGAGAGAAAATGAGGAGAATGAAAGAAAAAGGAAAAAGGAAAGGAAAGACAAGAAATCAATGATGAAAAGGCATTAGAGAAATAATTCACAACTTTTGACAGATTTTGGATTAAATCTTGTTCATTCTAGCTCTCTTACACTCTTGCACACTTAAAAAACATTCTCAGAGCATCCTAGCATTCACTTGGACTTGGAGAGAATAAAGCAAAGGAAAAGCAAAGCAATTGTGGGCAACAGGAAATAAGGTTGGATCAAAAACTAAAATTGGAGTTCTTTGAAGGTAATAGGTTGCATGTGTGATTTCCTTGTTGAGATTTGGATGCATGGTACATGCATGTGGTTCTTTTGTTATTTTATTGTCATTGGCATGGGATTTTCCTGGATTGGTAGTGGTTTCATCCTTGCCTTTCCATTTCATGGATATCCATGATGTAGTGGGTTCTTTATTTGATTTAGCTTTTGATGGTTGGTAGACTTGGATCCTGGTTGAAGTGATCTCGAGAAAACTCCCAAGTGTCAAGGGTGGGGATGGGATTTCTCCTGGAACTCTTAATGAATGGGTGGAGACAGGAAAATTCCTCTAGATCAGGTTAAGGAATTAAGAGGCACCGAAGCTTATTTTGGTATTAGTGATTTCTAGACCGATTAGGTGAAATCATTGTGGTTGAGGGTTGAGGTCGGTTGGCCTCTAGAAGCATTGGTTAATTTTATTTTGGTTTAACCCATATCATTTGACATTCATGCTTGGAATATGGCATGAGGGTGATTGGGCAAAAGAGTGATTTGGTTCAGCCCAATATATGGTTGGGTGGTATGTGGAAGTCTCTGACTTTGTTGGTTTTGCATATGTTAATATAAGCTATTTTCTTATTGTGATTAATGAGAACTTGTACTGGTTATTATGTTGATCTTATGGTTGTTTTTTCATGGATTCTATGTTGGTTATATGCATGGTTATATGATGCGCCCTTGCTATGGATATTTTTCATGATTGATAAGTTGTGGAATGGTTGATGAATGTATAGGCTAACAAGTGTTGTTGCAACTACCTTGAGAGGGCATTGGACCTTCTTGATAGTTATTTGATGAAGTTAAGATGATATTTGATCAGATATGCATTGATGACCTGTAGCTTCTATGTTTATCATATGTTTGAAGACATTTTTATAATGTGGTTGGCATATTTGAGAAAGATATAACTTGATTATTGATTGTGCAAGCTTGTTATCATATTAGATTTCATTATGGAGAGTTCTAAGCATTTCTGGGTAGTGGCCTAAAAGCTAACCCTGAAAAAGTGGTGCAGATCTCAAAAATTTCGGTCATAAGCGCATGGAGGTAGGGTCATGCGTGCGGTTGGAGCATTTCAACTGCATGACCAGTGTGTTATGGGTGTGGTTGGGGTGTCAAGATTGTAAAATGAGTTCCAACTCAAGGATTGTTCATCCAAGGTGGTTATCAAACAATTGAGTGATCTATTGTCCCTAAGGGGTGATGGTATGTTTTCTAGTTGTAGGCCCCACATCAATAACTGGAACTTGGAGGTCGGATCATGTCATAATAACTCTCATCTCATGCTTACCTTAGAGAGCTAGGGAAAGCAAGTAAATGTGGGAGAAGGCAGTTACAGGGTGGTATCAGAGCGGGTTCCATTCTCTTTGGGTGAGGTTGCAGCACTGAACCTCAGGGTCTATGTGTGTGTGTGTGTGTGTGTGTGTGCTAATATGGACTGAGTTGTGTAGATGTGATAGCCTCCCCTAAGATACATTGAGGTATGATTTTGATTATGTCTTCTATTTGGTTTATCTAATAGGGTATGTTTGTAGGAAATAGAAGATCAGAGATGAAGAGCATAGTAGTGGACTACAGTTCATATGACTACCCTTATAGGCCTCATGCGAAATCAGTGGAATGGGAAAGGTCAGTTGAACAAGAAGAAGAAGAGTATTCTCCTGAGCTAGCAGATATGTTGAGGAGTCTGAGGGCGGAGATCAAAAGTTGCAAGGAAAACAATAAAATGTTGATTGAGGCACATGAAGGACTTGCAAAGGCTCAGGAAAATCAAGTAGAAGTCAGAGAAGTGATTTTTCAGAGCCTTACAGATTTGCAGAAGAAGGGACAACTGGGGAACAATCTTGGAGATAGATAGGAGGAGAGAATTGATGGTTCATATGGTAACAAGTCTCATAGGAGACACATGATAGACAAATATGATACAATAAGAGGTGGAAGATATTTGGATACACTTGACAAGTGAGCTTTCACTAATGGATTTTATTCCAACTATGGTTCTAAGCGATATCATCGTGATTAGCGCTAGCATCCTTATAGGAATGAGAGGGGGTACTTGCTAGATGAGTTCGGGAAAGCCATGCGTCATACTTTTGATGGGGAAGTGAAGAAATTATAAGATGTAGAAATATAGTTGCTAGGGATGAAGAAGTTATTCAGATTGCATGATTATTAAGAGAATATGAAAGCCAATATATCTATATTCATTCTCAAGGGAAAATTATATATCTAGTGGGAAGATGTTAAGAATTTCAAAGGCATCAGAGAAAAGGAGCTAAGTTGTCATGAATTTAAAAGACTCTTCAGGAAGAAGTACTTGTCTGAAATATATCATAACGGGAATTCCAAGGAATTATATGAGCCTAAGATGGGTTCCATGAAAAATGAAGACAATACGACCAAGTTTTTGGATTTTTTGAGGTATGTGCCCTACCTCAAGGATGAGGCGACAAAGTTCCAAAGGTTCATCAGTGGATTTCCTTCAATATTTAAATATCAAATTGAGTATGATGAGCCTCGGTCATTGGAGGAAGTCACCGGGAAGTTGAAGCATTGTTATGAGCATTCTAAGCGTAAGCCTAACTTAGTTCAAGCATGACTCGAAAGGTAATGAGAAGAATAAAGGAAAATGGCCTAAGAAGCGAGGAATATCTCAAGATGTAGGTGACAAGGAGTATGTTAGACCTCATAAGCATTTCAATGTAGTTGAGAGATGACATGTGTCTCAGCTTGAGGAGTAACATAATAAATGTGATGAAAGTAAGCATTTGAGGTGTTGGACTTGTGGTGAAGAGCATCAGAGGAGGGATTCTTCGTCACATCAGGGTGGCATTGCTCATATTTATAATGTTTAGGAGGAACAAACATTTGGAGATGTAGGTAGAGTATTCCCTGGATTTATGCAACAGTGGATAATAGGTAGGTAGATCATCAAACATCTATTATTGAAATGGAAGCTGAGCTTTGTGATAAATTTGTTTCTATTTTGATTGATCCTGGACCTAATTATAGCTGTATTAGTCCTAACCCAGTGGATTATTGTCAGTTGAGTAAATAAGTGCATGTAGAATCTTGGTTGGTGCAGTTGGATATGGGGACCAAGAGAAGAGTTCATCATTGGGTAAAATCTTTTGCATTTGAGTTGAATGGTATGCCTACATTAGCACATCTAAATGTGCTTTCTTTGGGATCATATATCATGATTTTTGGCATAGACTTGTTGTTCATTCACAAGACCAAGGTAGACTATTGTGACAAGGCCATTGAGTACCTAGATGATGATGGGGAAATGAGAATCGTGCAGGGAAAGAAGAATCCTATATCAGTAAGAATGGTTACAACTATGCTAACAAAGTGAAATTGCAGGAATGGAAGTGTATTGTTTGTAGTTCATATTTCTAGTGACAAAGGGAAGGATTTTTAGGATGAGGAAGTCATAAAGAGGTATCATGTCTTGTGGAATTTTCAAGATGTGTTTCCTGTAGAGATTACAAGGTTTCCTCCTCATAGAGAGGTTGACTTTTTTATTGAGTTGATGTCGGGAGTAGCACCAACATATAAGGAAACGTACAGGATGAGTACTCCAGAGTTGGTGAAATTGAAGTTCCAGCTTAAATAAATGCTTAATAAAGGATACATAAGGCCAAGTGTGTCACCTTGGGGTGCACCGATGTTGTTTGTAAATAAGAATGACAATACTCTCAAATTGTGTATTGATTATCGACAGCTAAATAAGTTGACTATCAAGAACATGTATCCATTGCCACAAATTGATGATTTGTTTGATCAGTTGAAGGGAGAAACATTTTTTTTCGAAGATTTATATGAGATTAGGATATCATCAGGTGTGCATCAAATATGAATACATCTACAAGGCTACATTTCGCACAAGGTATGGCCTTTATGAGTTTGTGGTGGTTCCTTTTGATCTTATCAATGCTCCATCCACCTTCATGTGTTAGATGAACAATGTGTCTTGCCCTTAAATAGATAATTTTGTGATAGTATTTGTTGATGATATATTGTTATATTCAAAGAATGAGGAAGAGCATGCAGAGCACCTGTAAGCAGTGTTGAGATTGTTGAGATAGAATTAGTTGTATGCCAAGCTCAACAAGTGCAGTTTCTTTCTGACTCAGATTCATTACTTGGGACATGTTTTCTCCAAGAAGGGATAACAATGGACTCGAAAAATATTAAATCTATCATGGAGTGGCGAACTCTTAGGAATGTGTATGCGGTCAGATCATTCATGGGACTAGTAGGTTATTATAGGCAGTTCATTAAGATCTTCTTTAATATTGGCCATCTCATCACATACTTGTAGAGAAAAGGGAATAAGTTTGAATGGAATGAGGAGTGTGTAGATAGTTTTGAGAAGTTCAAGAATTTGCTTATAAATTCTCCAGTTTTGAAGATTTTGGATTGTAATAAGGAGTTTGTGGTTTGTACATATGCTTGCAAGGAAGGACTAGGTGGGATATTGATGTAGGAAGGACATGCGGTTTGTTATGAATTAAGGAGGTTGAATGAGCATGAGAAGAACTATGTGACTCATGATTTTGAGTTGGAAGATATCATTCATGCATTAAAGATGTGGAGACATTATCTCTTTGATAGGAGGTTTGTTTTGATGAGTGATCACAGTGGACTGAGGTATCTATTTGAAAAACCCAATCTAAATGCCAGGAAATCTATACAGTTGGATACCCTCATTGAATTTGACTTTAAAATTAGGTACATTAAGGGTAAGGAGAACGTGCTTGCAAATTCTCTTAGTCGGAGGGTGCAGGTGAATCATATTTCAGTTGTGAGCTCTTATGGGATAGATTTGCAAGAGAGGATCTTGCAGGTAGGATAACATGATGAGAAGTACCAGGAACTGAAGCAAATATTTCAACAACATGGTGAAGGTGATAGAGATTAGGAGTATCACCTCATAGAAAATGGCTTGGTCAAGTTCAGGAGCATGATTTTTCTACCATATAACAGTGACTTCAAGAAGCTTATCTTGAGGGAGTTTCATGTCAAGCCCTATTCAGACCACCCAGGATACCGGAAGACTTTGACAGTTGTTAAGAAGTTCTATCATTGGTCGAACCTAAAGAAAGAGGTGGTTGAGTTTATTGTAAGATGCTTGGATTGTAAGTGGGTGAAAGTAGATTAAAGCATCCAACTAGTCTATTGCAGCATATTTCGATTCCAAAATGGAAATGGGAGGTAATTTCCATGGACTTCATTACAAGTTTGCCAAGGAAATCAAGGAAACACTATTCCATCATGGTTATGGTGTTAAGGTTGAGCAAAGAAACTCACTTCATTGTAGTGAAGTCTACTAATTCAACTAGTGAGGTAGCTCAGATCTTCATCATGGAGATATTGAGGTTGCATGGTGTTGCCAAGAAGATTATATCAGACAGAGATGCCAAGTTCACTTCCAAGTTTTGAAAGGAGTTGTTTAGAGTCTTGGGGACAAAGTTAGCCTTCAGTGCAACTTATCATCTGCAGACATATGGACATACACGTAGGGTTAACATGATTCTTGAGGATATGTTGAATATGTATGTCATCCATCGGAAGAGGAAGTGGGAAGAGTATCTTCCAACAGTAGAGTTTGCATATAACACTGGGTATTATGAGTCCTTGAAGATGAGTCCATTTGAGTCTCCTTATGGGTGGAGTCGTAATATTCCTATCGGCTGAAGTGATCCAATGAACAAGGTGTTAATTATACTTGATATGTTGGCTAAGATGGAGTAGGAGATGATGGGTATCAGAAGGATCTTAAAGGAAGCGCAGGACAAGTAGAAGAGTTATGCATATTAACATAGAGATTTCAAGGAGTTTCAGGCTGGGGAGAATGTGTACTTGCGCGTCAATTCCAAGAGGAGATCCTTGAGGATTAGGTAATGTGCCAACCTGACACCTAGGTATTGTGGGACTTTTTAGATACTTGAGTGGATTGGAACAATGGCATACCAACTTAAATTGTCGCTAACAGTGAAAGCCCAAGATTTTTTCCATGTTTCATTGCTTAAGAGATATGTAAAAGATGATCATCACGTCATTGATCGGTTTGTATTGCAGGTGCAACAAGAGGGAGAGTTCTAGCCAGAGCCATAATGCATATTGTAGCAGAAACAAATCATGCTCTGTAATATATAAATATAGCAGGTTAAAGTACATTGGAAGCAATTTGGGCCTAATGAAGCTACATGGGAGATGGTTGATCAGGTGCGGGCTTTGTATCCTTCCTTGTTTGTTGTTTAAGCAGATGTGTTTGGTATATGAGTTTTGGTGTGTGTGTGTGTGTGTATAGTTGTGTTATAAACCTTCAATAAGCGGTATGTTTGTCATGTTGGTCATGGTTTTCAGCAGTTTTTTATGGTAAATACTTCATCGATATGTGTTATAAAGCGCCATAAGAAGTATGTTTTGTTGGTCATAAGTTTCATCGAACATCGAGGGCAGTGTTCCCCCAAGGAGGAGGGGTTTGAAACAAACCCTGGTGTATTTTCCATGTAAATAAAATAAGACCAAGGTCATGGGATACGTATTTCAAGCTGAATGTTGGGAAAACATTACAGTGGGAATAACTTGGGGTTTAATAATGGCTATGGAAATTGGCAAAGGCATTGACAAAGGCAAAGAGGAAATAAATGGAATTAATTAAGGAAATAAAGGAAAATAGGACAAAATGAATATGAAGAGACACAAATCTGCACACAAGGGAAATTAGAGAGAAAATGAGGAAAATAAAAGAAAAAGGAAAAAGGAAAGGAAGATACTAGGCATCAATGATAAAAAGTTATCAAAGAAATAACTCGCAAATTTTGACAGATTTTGTCTCAACTCTTATTCATTCTAGCTCTCTTACACTCTTGCACACTTAGAACATTTTTGGAGCATCCTACCATTCACTTGGACTTGGAGAGAAGAAAGCAAAGGACAAGCAAAGGAATTGTGGGTAGTGGGAAAGAAGGTTGGATCAACAACTACAAATGGATATCATTGCAGGTAACAAATTTCATGTGTGATTTCCTTGCTGAGATTTGGATGCATGGTAGGTGCATGTGGTTCTTTGTTTATTTTGTTGTCATTGGCATGGGATCTACCTGGATTGATAATGGTTTTAGGCTTGTCTTTCCATTTCCTGGATAGCCATGATGTATTGGGTTTTCTATTTGATTTAGCTTTACATGACTGGTTGACTTGGATCCTGGTTGAAGTGGTCTCGGGAAAATTCCCAAGGGTCAAGGGTGGAGATGGGATTTCTCTTAGAGCTCTTGATAGATGGGTGGAGACAGGAAAATTACTCTAAAGCGAGTGAAGGAATTCTGAGGAATTCAAGCTCATTTTGGTATTAATGATTTTTGGACATGTTAGGTGAAATCACTGTGGTTGAGGGTTGAGGTGGTTTGGCCTCTGGAAGCCCTGATTGGTTTTATTTTGATTTAACCCATAATCTCCCACATTCATGCTTGGAATATGGCACGAGGGTTATTGGTTGAAAGAGATATTTGGTTCAACCCAATATATGGTCAGGCGATACATAGAAGTCCTGACTTGGTTGGATTTTTCATATGTTAATATAAGGAGTTCTCTTATTGTGATTGATGGGCACTTGTATTGGTTATTATTTTGATCTTATGGTTGGTTTGTCAAGGATTCAATGTTGGTTATATGCATTCATAACCTGTAGCTTATATGCTTACAATATGTTTGAAGAAATGTTTATCATGTGATCCAGGTGGATATTGGTGGCCACACACCTATTACACCTAGACCCCTAGTAAGTTTCATAAGTTTCCTTGCTTATAGCAACAATTACTTTTTTTAGCAGTTTTTCGGATCCAAAACTTCTAGAGCAATTTTGACCCTCTAAATGGAATTTTTTGAGGTTTGTTGTAGTCCAATAGTTGTAGGCAAGGGCCTATTAAAAATCTTGTAGTACTCAGAGAGATCTTTATGATGATATATTTTATGCGCCAAACAGAGATAATATGACCAAGTTACGACCCCAGGAAGTTGGCTGCTCAACTAACCCCAACGGGGCCCACAAACTCTTGTCGTTCCATCTCCTGGGGTTAGGGTTTTGGTTGTTTATGGTTTTCCCATGTTGTTAAATAATAAAAAGGCCTTTGAGCCTCATTGTAATGCAATTCAAAGGCATGTAGATGCCACATCTCTTCCCAAAGATAAGCTACCATTGCCCAAGCTAGTTTGTTTTCCATTATGTTTGTAAGCATTTTTCAGTATTTGATATTAATGAATGAAGTGTTATTCCTGCTGAATCTCTGAGTTAATTTTTATTTCTATATTTTATTGCATTCCTGCATAAGTCTGGATCATCATGTGATTGATATGTTTGAGCAATATCTAGCTTGATTATTGATTGAACATACTTGTTATCATATTAGATTGCATTTTGGGGAGTTCCGAGCATTTATGGGTAGTGGAATGAAGGCTAGCCCTGAAAAAGTGGTGCATATCTCGTGACCGTATGCATAGAACAAGGAAATTTATGTCATAATCACATGGAGGCAGGATTGTGCATGTTGTTGGAGCCTTTCAACCACATGAATAGTGTTTTATGGGTGCAGTTGGGGTGTCAAGATTGTAAAAATGAGTTCCAACTTAGGGATTGATAATCTAGGTTTTTTTGTAGACTACTATGTGATCTATTGTCCCTGAGGTGTGATAGTATGTGTTCTGGTTGTAGGACCCACTTCCATAAGTTGAATTTGGAGGCCAGGTCGTGTCATAGTAACTCTCAACTCATTTTTACCATGGATATCTTGTGAAAGTAGGTAAATGTGGGAGGAGGTGGTTACAAGGTGGTGTCAGAGAGAGTTCTATTCTCTTTGGGCGAGGTTGCAACACTAAGCGTCGGGGTACATGTAGATGGTTATGGTTATCATGTGTGCAATCATTGTTGCAAATTGTATTATAATTATGTATGCATCATGATATTGATATATATATATCATGCTAATATGGCGTGAGGTGTGTAGATGTGATAGCCTCCCCTAAGATACACTGAGGTATGATTTTGATGATGTCTTCTATTTGGTTTATCTAACAGGATATGTTTGCAGGAAATAGAAGTTCAAATATGAAGACTCCCCTTAAAAGCCTCTTGTGAAATGAGTGGAATGGGAAAGGTCGGTTGAACAACAAGGATAAGAGTATTCTCCTGATCTAGTAGATACATTAAGGAGTCTCAGGGAAAATATCAAAAGTTGCGAGGAAGATATTAACATGTTGATTGAGGCACATGAAATCATTAGAAAGGCTCTGGAAAAGCAAGAAGAATTCAATGCAGTGATTCGTCATAGCCTTATAGATTTACAGAAGCAGGGACAACTGGGGAACACTCTTGGAGATAGAAAGAAGGAGAGAAATAATGGGGCATATGGTAATAGGTCTAAGAGGAGACACGTGATGGAAAAATATGATACCGTTAAAGGTGGAAAATCTTTGGATAAACTTGACAGTCAGGCTAACACTCGCGGATTCTATTACAAATCTAGTTCTGAGAGATATCATCGTCATTATTGCCAACATTCTTCTAGGAGGAGTGAAAGGGGATACTTTTCAGATGAGTTTAGGAAATCCAAGCCTCCTACTTTTGATGGCGAAGTGAAGAAATCAAAAGATGCAGAAGCACGACTTCTAGGGATGAAGAAGTTCTTTAGATTACATGATTATTCAGAGAATATGAAGGCCAAGATAACTATATTTAGTCTCAAGGGAAAATCATATATCTCGTGAGAAGATGTTAAGCGTGTCAGAGGCATCAGGGAAGAGGATTTGAGTTGGCATGAGTTTAAAAAACTCTCCAAGAAGAGGTACTTGTCTGAAAGATATTATGACGAGAAGGCTAAGGAATTCTACAGGCTTAAGCTGGGTTCCATGATAGATGAAGAGTATACGACCAATATTTTGGAATTGTTGAGGTATGTTCCCTACCTCAAGGATGAGAAGACAAAGGTCCAAAGGTTCATCAATGGATGTCCTTTAGCATTTAAACATCATATTGAGTATGATGTGTTGAAAAGTGTAACTAGGTTCGGTCTTCATAATGACTTGTAATTATGAATTTATGTAATGAAGAGACAAAGATAATAAAATGTATTTTGTAATGTTTGCCTCATGGGTTTCATGAGCAAGGAGTTTTTATTATAGG
This sequence comes from Pinus albicaulis, assembly GCA_034641835.2. Classification (NCBI taxonomy): domain Eukaryota; kingdom Viridiplantae; phylum Streptophyta; class Pinopsida; order Pinales; family Pinaceae; genus Pinus; species Pinus albicaulis. The sequence goes on from CM076584.1 coordinate 1,470,933,086, forward strand.
TCAAAGACTTCTTCTTGATGTCTTTAGGGATTTTTCATCTTTTCATATGTATAATTAGAGTCATGTATATGAAGTCATGTTATAGTAATGAAAGGACCAATTATTGATGTAATTGTATGCTCCAATACCTTGTCAATTGGCCTCTTGAAGTCGGCTCAAAATATGATGATAATTCTCGTTGATGAAGTCGGCCTACACACATGAGATCATGGTGGCCTAGGGTAGTGGAATAACCTTTTTAAATAAGAGGACTACGACCTCACTACACCATGAAGATTTCATACAAGTCTGAGATAGAAAAATGAAGTAAGATCTGCAGTTTGGTGCAAAGAAGGAAGGTTGTTCAACGAAGATAGAGAGGATATATTATAACTATATCTTGGGTCTAAGTATCTCGGTCAAATTCTGTGATATTGGTGCAAAGAAAGGAGTGAGGAACAAAAGTCATCTCAACGAAGTACAAAAATATGATTGGGTCAAGAAAGTTAATTGTTATATATGTTTATAGGAGCCATACCTACCTCTCATACTTTAGGTAGGTCAAGGGATGCCTCAGTGAAAAACATGTCTGCAATAACAGTGTGGAAGAGGGTGACTAGGCAGCAAAGAAAGGAAGGTTGCAAGGTGTGCAAAGAGATCTCTAAAAGTGAAATAGTATATATATAATGTGAAGGAGAAGGCATCACATCAAGGAAAGAGATATCGGTCTAAGGCATCAAGGGTGCAAGAATGTAGGCCGAGGAGAAGACTCTAGGAGGTTGAGGATAGTTCAAGGAAGGGAAGAAAAAGGAGCTCACTGTGTAGGGCTAGGAAACGAGCTTTCCTAGTGTTGGTGCAGTGTAGTGAAGAAAATTAAGATCAACATAAGGAGCCTAGAAGAGAAAGTGACAAGGGTTTTGGAGGCATACTAGTGTCAAGGGTCTTGGTACTCGTCAATAAAATATCTATAAGAAGAATTACTATCAGGTTTTCCTCTCTAAGAGAGAGAGGTTTTGGCCCTGGCTTGAAATCCTATACATCATGTATCTTGTGCATTTGATAATTGACTTGATGAAGAACATAATAATCTAACTAAGATAAAATCTAAGTGAAAGAAGCATAACGAAATCACAAGTAATTATCAAGAAGAGAAATTTTTAATAAAAGCCCTAATTTCTCAACATGGTATCAGAGCTAAGGTGTTGAATATAAGAAATGGAAATTTAGCAAGAAGAAACAAGGATCAAGCTACAAAAAGAAGTTCAAAGTTCAGTTTTCAAGAAAGCATTAAGATAAGGGATCTACATTGAAAAGTAAAAACCCTAGATCCAAGGAAGAAAAGCTTCATTGAAGTAGAATTTTGAAAGGATTTGGTGAAACCATAAAGGCATCTCAAGAAGACCAAAGACCTTACTTAAAGTGTAGATTTTAACCCTGTACATAAATTATTTGCAAACAAATTCTTAAAAACAAAAAATAAACAATAGCGAGAGAATAAAACATAAAACAAATATACATAGAGATTTTCCCCTGAATCCCAAACCGGGACTACTAGCTTGATTTTTCATTATATTCCTTTTAGTGTTACAACACATATATATACATGTCGAAGCATTCTTAAAATCCAATCCATTAACCCTGCATTATAACATAGCCATAGTTCCCTTGACCAAATCTACAAAATACGAGGAGCAGAAAACCATCATGCCCCAAAACCATGTGCAAACCTATGCACAAAACCATAGGCGGGTCCGCCCATGTAGTATGCCGCCCCACTTGTGACCCCCCTGCTATGCCTGCTTCTAATCATGGAAATAATATAACACACACCCAACATAAATGACTTATACATCAAGGTACTTTCAAGAGGAAAAGCAATATCAAGGAGGTGATATTTCTCTTCAAGGAATCTAAAGTTGCCTCATGATTGAAGCCAAGTCAACAATTTTGAATCCATCATCAAGCCATCCTCGATCATCATCATCGTCAAGGATCCAAGGTGATCTAACTCTTTACACCACTCTTGAAGAAGTATATCTAATAGGGAGCTCCTGCTACTATCTACATCATCATCAACACAAAAACTGGTAGAAGAAGAAAGCATATACTCAAGTAAGTATCTTGATGACTTCATCTAAATCTTTCAAAATGAATTTCTGCAAGGAACGAAAAAAATATTTCGAGTCTTCAAACTTTCTTGAATGGAATAAAAGGACAGATCTAAATCTTATCGAAAATTAAGTCATGGACTATATCAAAGAGTCAACAACTAGACCTTCAAAAGAAGATGCTCAGGCACATTCCAAATACATGAAGGGAGACATAAGAGCCCATAGGATTCTTATAGAATCCACAAAGGACTCCCACACCCCCTATGTATCAAAACTATAAACTTCAAAAGAAATATATGACAAATTTGTGGAGCTATTCTCGGTGATTACAACAGGGGAAGTAATATCTTTGAGACAATAACTAAACAAATTGAAGTTGTGAAGAGAAGAAGGAATAACTTCATATTTTATGAATTGAGATACGAGATCAACTGCAGGAAATATGAGAAGTAATTTCTAATAGAGAAATGGCTACCATGGTGTTGAATGCTCTACCAGAGGGATGGGGAAACTTCACTTCAAGCATCTATGGGAAGAAAGAAGCAACACCATTCTAGGATCTATGATCTCTATGTAAAATAGAAGAGACAAGTTAAAAGCTAAAATTGATACAGGATCAAATGAAGAAAATCAAGCCTATGCTACCATATGAAGAAGAAAGGGAAAATTTGGTAAGTTTGGCCCTCAAAAGAAAAGGAGAAACATGGATAAGATACAATTATATGGATGTAATGAACTTGGGCACTATAAGAAATATTGTACAAAACCTAATAAGGACAAGAGGAAAAAGGAATAAGCCCATATCACCGGAGAAATGGAAGAACCAGATTCAAAGAAACCCAAGAAAGAATAAGTGAAAGATCTCTACTATAATTGAAATCATCTCCCTCTTTAAGAGGTATCTGTTAGTTGTAAAATAGTATGTTAGGAAGCATTTCATATTATATATATGAATCACTTTAGAACTAAAATAATGATATAAGCATTGAATAAGGAGCACTTGTCATAGGAGGATGTATGGAACACATTTATGTGACAACAATTCTATGAGATAAGTGACTCCTGGGAACCTCACTAAAATTAACATGTATAGAAGGCAATCATCTAGATTAAGATTCAACATTCATTAATAAATATGGAAACAAGTGTTGACATTTTCTAATGGATTCCCCTTTGGATTCACTGGTTAGAAAGAAAGCAAAAGGTTTCATTGAGGATTCTAACTTGCATAGTTATGGGATTATGATATGATGACATATTGATGAAGCAAGTCAAGGGAATGAGACTTTTCATTCTAAGGAAAAACTACTGTAGGATGACTTGAAAGAAAGGAAATGAGGTATATATGTGTGTGTGTGTGTGTGTGCTTACACTGGATACTATGAATTCATGTCACATGGTTGCAAGTAGTGTACTTTTATCTTTAGAAGTATTGATAAAAGGAAAATAAAATCTAATCCAATGCATAGGTTGCCAAAAAGCATGACCCACACGATATGAAATCAACATAATATGTCCTCATAAGAAATATGAGGTGGTTGTACACAATCAAGGAAATGCGTACTAAAGCTCCTAGGAATGAAATAAAATTATTTTGATAAAGAAAGGAAGATATCGCGAGAAATGCAACCATGGTAAGGGGCAGTCAACATCCAAGGAAGCCAAGAAGACTTGACTAGGAAATCTCATGGGAATATATGTAGACTATGATAGTAGTTCGGAAAATATGGAGACCCTTGACAATACATATCTTTAGGAGATGTGTCAACCTATATGAAGGATGTCAATGCCTGCAAGAAGATGTCATGGTGAAAGATCACCGCTAAGGTAAATTTTGATTAAAGGTTCATATTTGTATAAAATTTGGACAAGCTTATGCAGGGCTACCAAAGGGAAGTATATGTCTTCCACAATTGATAACCATATGCCAGGATGATATATCCTTGGAAGAAATATGGTTCGAAGGAAAGCAGCATGACATGAAGCTATACCAGAAGAGAAGATTGATGGATCACTTTATGACAAAATGGATACATGACCTATGTATGAAAGTGATGGATGATATGTGCCCTATAAAGAGATCTGAAATATGAAGACTCCTCAAAAACTAATAAATTCATGACATCGAAGGAAGGAGTTCTTCATGAGAAGCTGGGTGTTCCATCATTGCTATTGCAGGTCCCTGATTAAGAGGGAGCCTGGTAATAAGTTTCTTACTTGGAAGAGACTTGGTAATTACTAAGCCAAGAGGGAGCTTAAGTATATTCCTTGTATAGGAATGAGGAAATTCCCTTGTGAAATATGTCCTCCCTAGTTGAGTGGGAGATATAGACACATCATTCTGTCCTTCACTTGGGAAGAGAGAATGGAGGATTGGGTAATCATCTGGAATCTGATACTCTTTGAGGATGTATTAGGGCATCCAAGATAAGAGTATTCGTAGAGGACCAATATTCTTTGAGGATTGGGAATCCAAGATAAGAATAGTCCTGGTGGACATACCCTGAGTGAACCCGGGTGGGGTATGATCCAAGAGAGACAATGATGAAGGTGTTTATAAATCATTGGTATCGCCAAAATTGGAGCTCATGGTATCGTGGAGATATGGATTTGTTAGTTAAGGCCTCTCACTATGGAAATGTTGGTTGATATGATGATACATTGATGGAATTACCAATCTAATTCTTATTATGATATTCTTTAGATTGAGAGTGACCATGTACCATTAAGAATACCTCCCTAGTTAAGAGGGGGTCTTGAAAAGTGTATTAGGGCATCCAAGATAAGAGTATTCGTAGAGGACCAATATTCTTTGAGGATTGGGAATCCAACATAAGAATAGTCCTGGTGGACATACCTTGAGTGAACCCGGGTGGGGTATGATCCAAGAGAGACAATGATGAAGGTGTTTATAAATCATTGGTATCGCCAACATTGGAGCTCATGGTATCGTGGAGATATGGATTTGTTAGTTAAGGCCTCTCACTATGGAAATGTTGGTTGATATGATGATATATTGATGGAATTACCAATCTAATTCTTATTATGATATTCTTTAGATTGAGAGTGACCATGTACCATTAAGAATACCTCCCTAGTTAAGAGGGGGTCTTGAAAAGTGTAACTAGGTTCGATCTTCATAATGAATTGTAATTATGAATTTATGTAAAGAAGATAAAAAGATAATAAAATGTATTTTGTAATGCTTGCCTCATGGGTTTCATGAGCAAGGAGTTTTTATTATAGGTCAAAGACTTGTTCTTGATGTATTTAGGGATTTTTCATCTTTCCATATGTATAATTAGATTCATGTATATGAAGTCATGTTACACTAGTGAAAGGAAAAATTATTGATGTAATTGTATGCTCCAAGACCTTGTCAACTATCCTCTTGAAGTTCGCTCAAAATATGATGATAAGTATCCTTGATGAAGTTGGCCCACACACATGAGATCATGTCTGCCTAGGCTAGTGGAATAGCCTCTATAAATAAGAGGATTGCGGCCTCACTACACCATGAAAATTTCAGACAAGTATGAGATAGAAAAGTGAAGTAAGATCTATGGCTTGGTGGGAAGAAGGAAGGTTGTTCAGCGAAGATAGAGATGCTCTCTTATATCTCTATCTTAGGTCTCAATATCTCGGCCAAACTCTGTGATATTGATGCAAAAAAAGGTGCGAGGAACAAAAGTCATCTCAGCGAAGTACAACACTGTGATTGGGTCAAGAAAGTTAAGGGTTATCTCTGTTTATATGAGTCGTACCTACCTTGCATACTTTAGGTACGCTGAGGGCTACCTCAGTGAGAAACAGGTCTACAATAACAATGCGGAAAAGGGTGACTAGGAAATGAAGAAAGGAAGGTTGAAAGGTTTTCAAAGAGATCTTAGTCTTGGGCTAACATATCTCAAATATATCTGAAAGGGCAAAGGATATACACAACGTGAAGGAGAAGGCACCACAAAAAGGAAAGTGATCTCGTTCAAGGGCATCAAGGGTGCATGAAGGTAGGCCAAGGAGAAGCCTCTAGGAGGCCGAGGCTAGTTCAAGGAAGGGAAAAAAAGGAGCTCACTATGTAGGGTTTGGAACATATCTTTCCTAGTGTTGGTGTAGTGCAATGAAAAATAGGAAGACCAACATAAGGAGCCTATAAGAGAAAGTGACAAGGGTCTTGGAGAAATACTAGTGTCAAGGGTATTTGTCACGGTCTTGGTAATTGTTAATTGGATATTTATAAGAAGAATTACTATCTGGTTTTCCTCTCAAAGAGGGAGAGGTTTTGTCCCTAGATTGAAAGCCTAAACATTGTGTCTCTTGTGCATTTGATAATTAAGTTGATGAAGAACATAATAATCTAACCAAGATAAGATCTAAGTGAAAGGAGCATAACGAAATCACAAGTAATCATTAAGAAGATAATTTTTTAATAGAAGCCTTAATTTTTCAACATGATAAGCCTTAGTCATTGGAGGAAGTCATCGGGAAATTGAAGAAATGTTATTAGTAGTCTAAGTGCAAGCTTGAGTTCAAGCATGACTGGAAAGGTAATGATAATACTAAAGGAAAATGGCCTAATAAGCGAGGAATATCTCAGGAAGTAGGTAACAAGGAAAATGTGGTACCTCAGAAGTTCAATTTAATTGAGAGGACATGGGTCTCAACCTGAGGAGCAACAGAACAAAGGCGATGACAGGAAGTGTTATCACTCTAGTAATTATTTAGTAATGAGATTTTGATTTTTAGTTAAGAAAACTAGAGGTAACCACAAACCAACTTTTAAACTCTAGGATCTAGCCTTCCTAGGGTTCAGAGAGGTCTCTGTCTATAAAATTTAACTTTGTTTTAATTATAAGATATTAGGCTAGTTATGATTGTGCAATTGGTTTTGGTTTGATTGGTTTGGTGGGAAAAATCATTTAACGAGATGGATAATGGGAAATATATTTGTCCATTGGGCTAAGGAGTCAAAAGTCAAGCAGTCAGAACTAGGATCAAGGCTAAAAAAGTCAAATGTTTTTAGGGCAAGATAGATAACCCTTGAAGATATTGGAAAGTTGTTTTGTGAGGTGATATGATCGGGATAAAGAGCAATGAAGGGTTCTTTGATCCAGAAAAGGGAAGTAGTAGGCAGAGGTCAAACGAAAGAGGAAGAAATTAAGGGTTCCCTACTCTGGAAATCAGCAGAAAACATAGAAATGAAAAACAGTAAAGACGGGGTGCTTTTAACAAATCCTGAAGTAATACTCTTGTTCATTCATTCAAATTTAGAACACATAATGGATTGCATGTAACAAATAAAGATAACAATGACAAGTAGGAAATACTTCACTTCAATAGCTCATCACATGAATCCTGAAATATGATGCTAATTGATTCGATCTAGTCTGCTACTCGAAATTTGAAACACAAAAGCCTTCAAGTCCAACAAGAATGACTATAGAAATCTTCAGCAATTTATTCCACAATAATACTTCAAAGGATGAAGTATTTATATATAATTGTTTACAAAATATCCTAGAATGCTGCTAGGAATTATCTAAGGGATATAAAAATATCTTTACAACAAAATAAAGACAACTGCTTAACAAATTAGCAAGCTGTCCTATCTATTCAAATAAAATAGAAACTAATTATGGATAATGTGCAGCTGGCTGCCTTGGCGTCTTCCTTGCTGGTTTAGATATTTCAAGTTTGGTTTTGAAATTTGATCTGCTTTATCTTATACTCTTTCACTAATTCTGTTTAATCTCTGATACTCTTTTAAACTCGGATACTCTTTAACCAATGTAAAACATGTTTACTGCTGTAATAAAAATCTATTTTGACTGCAAATCAACAAATTGTTTTCTCTGTTATCTTTCTTCCTTCTTACCTTTCATAGTAAATCTGTAAGTGACTGCCAATCTTCTTCATTTGGAATTTGTATCTTCTTTCCTGAAATTCTCATCTGCTTCTGTATACCTGGAAAAAGTTGGTTTAATGACGAACAAGTGTCTTATCTCGTGCTGTAAATAAAATAGATCCTCAAAACTTCTGTGTAAGACTTTTCCAGTGGGAATTCCTTGTCCATCTGTTTTGTTGACTTGTTCCTTAACATTTTCTCGGATATTTTTGTTGTAGTCTTCTTGAGGCATAAGTTTTTCATTGATGACAAAAATGTTAGGCATAGTTCTTTGCCTAAGATTTTCAAATTTAACCATGAATTTGGTCACTGTTATGTTCATGTTCTCACACTTTTCTTCAAGTTGCTTCATCAGGTTCTTCTTGGTGATAACTTTCCTTATTTCAAGGATAGTTTCAGTTCTATCAATAATTTCAATCTCTTATAACTCTTGCCTGTTCTTGCTGTCGAGAAACTTTATCAGTTCTAAAGCTTGCTCAGGTTTGTTGCCTAGTTCTTCTTTGGTCTTCTTGATTTCAGCTAGTGCAGTTGTTAACAAATCTCTTTGTTCAATGATCACTTGAATTGAAGGCCACACATCATTGATGACTTCAATGACTTTGTTCCATAAATAGTTCTTCACATATGAGATTGGTTCTTTTAAAGTCAAATCCTTTTTAAGCTTCTTCAATTCTTCATTTAGTCTAATAGCCTTTTGCTCATGAGTTTTGGCATTAATCTGAGCCAATTTCTTTTGATCTTCAAGATTTTCAATCATCTGCTTCAATCTGTTTATTTCACTTGTCTGAAGAGACATTTCTTCTATGGCCTTTACTAGTTTGTTGGCCTCATCTATAGTGTGAGCTGCTGTTGTAGATGACTCTGTAGCTGATGTTGTGGATGATGTCACTGGCATTGCAGTAGCCAGTGGAACTTTAGGTGCCAAATATTCTGCTAGAGTTGATGGCACAGCTGTAGTAACCATAGGGATGACAATAGATGTTTCCTGTGCTTTTACTATTTCTTTTTCTTGGACAAGTTTGTCCATCTGAATCTCCATTTCTTTTATCTATGCTGTAAGCTGAAATATTATGTTCATCATATCATCTTTATCATTATGTCCTTCTATAAATTCTTTGGCGTGAGGATGTTCACTTGGAGGAAGTTTAAGCTGTTTCCTCAAAGCTGCAATGTCCTCATTCTTTTTCTTTATTAATTGTTCTGCTACCTTGACATTTGTTGGGTCAAATACAAATTGTAAGACAAATTCTTCTAAAGATGTGATTCTTAAATCTTTAGCAACAACGATACTTTGTCCAATTTCATTTGATCCTTCATATTTGTGATGGTGTTCTGAAGTTTCTGAACACTCATGGCTTTAGTTGTAACAGTAGAATACAACATCTCTGAACTCTGTCTGTGAAACTCTATTTGATCAAGTGCATGTATGCTCTCTGTTGGCACTTCTATATCAATATTTTTATAATTTTCAACTGTCTTTGGAGTTTTTACTGTAGGCTGTAATACTGACATGATCAATTTTTTGTTTGAGTAATCAAAAGAAGATAGAAGTCTGTTTTGAATACTAGGTGTTTGCTTGAGATATTGAGAATAAATTTCATTTTTAATCTCTTCATTCTTTAACTTGATCTGTTTGTAATTTTCCCTGATATCTAAACCCTTTTCCTCTGTTGTCTGTGAGGATGAAACTTCCATGTTCTGTTGTTTTTCTGCCATTTGTGCATTTAAACTATCAATCTGTTCTTCATTTTGATTTTCAGTAACTGACTCATTGATGATGAATATGGCAGGTTCTGTATTTGTTTTTGATGTATCTGCATCTTCTACCTCAATGGTCACTTTTTCTTTACCCACTGGATTTAACTTAGGCCTTTTATTGTATCTTAGCTTGAACTTATTTTCAGTGGTGGTTTCAACAACATAAGTACCTTCTTCTGTTACTCTCTTGGTGGATTTTTCTGTTTGATCTGCAGTTTGTAAAGTGTGACTAACATCACTTTTCTTCACTGCATCTACTAAAGTATTCTCTGTCCACTCAGTCTGATTAGCATATTTATCTATCTCTGGTTTTTTCTCATGAATGAAGGGTGTTAGCTCACACTTAACCCTCATTTTACTTAGGATTCCTTGGGGATCATAATTCCAGGGAAAGGTTTCTTCAAATATGTATTCCAGTAGCTGTTTAACTGCTTCTGCCTCTACATCTCTATGATTGAAAATGAATGGTCCTACTTGATTCTTCAATTTAAACTGTGTTTTCTTCTTTGCTGCTAAGAAATTGATAGAATCAGAGTTTAATATTTGCCTGATATACTCCAAGGCAAAAATCCTCATTGATACATGTTTGGGTAACTTGTAGGGCAACAAATTGGATCCAAAAAATCTAATCTCAATATGTTTTTCATACAAGTACCAATCACCAGTCTTGGTTTGCTCTGACAACAGTAAAATCTTCTTCATCTCATCATTTATCCTTGGCTGTTATGTATTTGTTAACATTTTGATGGATGGATGGATGAATGAATCTGAAAAATATGCATATGTGAACTCTGTGGACTCTTTCCTGATCAAAGAGGTCCAGAAAATAACTGAAAGAGGATTTCCCTCTATGTTAAGCCTTTGAAGAGTTAATGTAAAATTATCTTCTTGAAAATACAAGAACATGTAGAAGAGGAAGGATGTGTATCTGAACACTCCTTCAGTTGGCAACTTAATCAATTGGTCATGGATATTGTCTGCAATATACCCAACATAATCAAAGATAATAGATGGAGGTTGTCCTGGGGTAAAACTGGATAGGAAAACTACAATGGATTCATCTATATGTTCATTAGTAAAATACCCTAGAATGAATGAAAGCATTGAAATGATATGCCTTGAAACTTCTGGGAACTTTGAGGAAGAATATGGGGGATTGATTTGAGGAATTTCTACATGGATAGGCATGAAGATTTGGAATATTTGGAATCTCTTAGGGAAATCAAGGCCAATGTATAGCTTGTTAAGGGCCTCTATGGACAAAGGGACTGCTTGAGGATCAGGTTGGAGCTGTAACATTTGGTTGATGGATTCAACAGTAATGGTGAAAAGCACTTCTTTGTTGGCATTGACTATTGCTCTTTGCTCAGGCATATAGCAATGGTGGCATAACCTAATGACTTATGGGCATGAATGAGTAACTGGAACAAAATATTTGGGTAAATGTGATTCCCAAATTTTAACTTCTTCAACATTATCCAAAGATTTTTCAAAGCTCCAATTATGAAGTTCCAACAAATTGAACTCTACAATAGGGTCTGCTACCTTATAGTCAATATCTGCTAATGGAGTGTGCTCAATGTCTACAACAGGAGGTTGTAGAGGGTTTATTATGATAACAATTCTGGAAAATGAAGCTGGATTAGTTTTAGGCATTTTGAGACTTTTTGGACTACAAAACTCCGTTTTGAGGCTTTTCTGGCTACTTCTGCAAGATTAAACAGTATGCAGAAGTATTTTTGACTCTGACAAGGATTTCTTAGATGAAAAATAGGCAAAATATGGTCTTTCCTTGGGTTTTTTCCTTTCAATTTTGGACTTTTAATAAGATTACAGACTTGGTTTTGAAACAAGAAACAGGGGTTTCTTGAGCTTTTTTCAATGAGTAATTGGGCTGAAAATCCTTTGGAGTTTAAAACAATGTGCAGCATAAACAGGGCTTTTTTCATAAATTTTGACAGGGTTTGGCTTGTTTTTTGGATATTTTAATAGGTTTGTTTGGGTGGATTTGAACTGTGAATGTAATTTGTTCCTTTTTAAAAGTCATTTCAAATTGAAACAGGCTTAATTTGCTGGAGGAATACCTGTTATATGCAGGTACTTTGCTTTTGAAAATGGTTTTGAGGTTTTTGAGTAGATTTAATGGTATCTTTCAGATCTTTGGAGCGATTCTAAGCTCCTAAACAATCTTCAATGGTTATAGGCTGAAATTTGCAGGTTCTCGGCATGAAAATGGTGGAAAATGCTTATTTCACAGTCAGAATAGCTTATACAGGGGTTACGCGCAGAAAGAGAGGAAATCAATGCAATTCCAATGTTATTTAGGCAAATTAGGGTTAATTGGCGTCTGTAATAAATGGCGGTCATATCAGAAATGGCAGTTTTCGAGCTCAAAGGGTGAAAACTGCGAGTGGTTATTGCGTTCACTTTAGCTAGTAAGCTGTTTTGTTTGAAACGAACGCGATCCAGTAGGAACGAAACACGTGAAGGAGGGAGAAAGTAAAAATACCACTCATTTTGCGTAGAAATGAGATGGTGGTTATCACGCAAGTTTATTTGTGATATGGTTTGTTAGTCGTCGGATCATGGGTTTCGATTGCGAACGACCCAAATCTATTGTGAAAGCTGCATCAAGATTTGGTAGTACAGCCGGGGTTTTCATATATGCGGCGATGGGTTTTTAAACCTTATAAATAAACATTTATTTTAAAATTTAAAACTATATATTATATGGTAGAGCAGAGAGATAAGGTTTTTATATGTTACAATTAAAACATTTAAGAAATGTTTCAACTAATAACACTAGCGCGGATTTATTATATAGTTTTTCAAACATTTTGACAATTGTTTAAAACTATAGGGGGCAGGGTATTTGTTTTATTGATATGTTTATAAAGCAATGGGATAAGGGCGATTTTTCTTTTATCACGTGGGATATTTTAAACATTGGTTTAAAACTTAAAATAGAGGGTTTTGTGGATTATTTAAAATAAAGGTTTTATTACTATACGGGAGGGTGTAGTTTTAGGGAGTTAATAAATAAGTTAGAAGTTAATATGAAAAGGGATAATGTATATAATAAAAAATGCATGTTTTAACACTAAGTAAAGTGTAAATTAAAGCATAACTTGTCTTTGTTGTATTTTTTACACTTTAACTTAAGATAAATGCATTTCATGGGTTTTTGAATGCTTTTTGAAAGGAAATGAAATTAGTTAGTTAGGGTTTTTACTTTTTACTAAGTAAAAATGGGTTTTTACTTAGGAAACAGGGATTATGATTAATGGATGAAGAGTAAATGCTGATGAATGTGGGTTTTATGTAGGAATTCAATATTTTTAACCAATCAATCATTGAGCCTTGGGTATGGTCCCAACAGAAGTCAGAGAAATGCTCTGAGCCTTTTTAACTGATAGTTTCGAATACTGAATAATCGTAGGGGAGGGGAAATTAGTAATTTTTTTGCCCGATGATGCTTTATTACATGCTTGCACAACTGCTTTCTACCTACCCATCTTTATTTCTAACATTTTTTTACTTCATTTTCATGGGTGCATTTAGGCTTACAACCCTAAATCATTTTTTGTTTCAAAACATAAAAACTATCTAAGTCTAACCTTATTTCATTCGAGGGCTCAGATTAAACTGTTGAGCTCCTCATTTATTTTCTATCGTAACTACTGATTTGTTAAGTTTATACTGTTTGACATATCCTTGTTCTCTATCTAAAACATGAAATTTAAAGCATGAAAAGTTAATATTAAATTGTGTAACTGATAATGGATTATGGCATTTATTGACAATCTGCACATAATCATTATTCTTGTAGTAAAAGTAAATAGTAGTGGCATTTTGACTTGCTCACTTTCAGGTTTTATTTTTATCTCTTTTTCTTTTGGGGTCTATCTTTTTCTAAGTCCTTTGATCTTTCTTTTAGGACTTTTACCCTCTTTTCACTTTTTATTATTTTTCATTTTTCAAAATATGGGAAAAGAACTTGTAGAAAGCAAGGTATGTATATATTTACAAGACTATCATAGTCAATTCAAAAATTATGAACCCTATTATTATAGGACCCTAACAGGAAGCATTTGAGGTGTTGGAATTGTGGTGGAGAGCATCGCAGGAGGTATTTTCCATCACATCTGGGTGGCAGGACTAAGATTTGTTGTGCTCATGAGGCACAAATAGTTGGATATGTAGGCTAGAGTATTCCTTGAATTTATGCAGCGGTGGATAATAGGCAAGTATATCATTAGGCATATATTATTGAGATGGAAGGTAAGCTTTGTGATAAATTTGTTTCTATTTTGATTTATCCTGGATCTACTTATAGTTATATTAGCCTTGACTTGGTGGATTAGTGCCAGTTGAATAAATAAGTGCATGCAAAATCTTGTTTGGTGCAGTTGGCTGCGGGGACCAAGAGGTTCATCATTGAATGAAATCTTACACATTTTATCTGAATGGTATGCCTACACCAGGACATCTAAACGTGCTTCCTTTGGGATGATATAACATACTTTTGGGTATGGACAAGCTATTCGTTCAGGAGACCAAGGTAGATTGCTATGAAAAGGCCATTGAGTTCCTGGATAATGATGGGGAAAGGAGAATATTGTAGGGAAAAAAGAAGCCTATATCAGTTATAACAATTACAAAAATGTAGGAAAAGCGTAGTTGCAGGAAGGGACATGTATTATTTGCAGTTCATATTTCACGTGACAAAGGTAAGGATGTTGAGGATGAGGATGTCTTGAAGAGGTATCATGTCTTGCAACACTTTCAGGATGTGTTTCCTGTAGAGATTCTAGATTTTCCTCCTCATAGAGAGGTGGATTTTTCTATTGAGTTGATGTTGAGAGCAACACTGACATCTAAGGCACCATACATGATGAATACTCCAGAGTTGATGGAATTGAAGTTTCAACTTAAATAAATGCTTGATAAAGGATACATAAGGCCATGTGTGTCGCCTTAGGGTGCAATAATGTTGTGTGTAAATAAGAAGGAAAGTACTCTTAGATTGTGTATTGATTACCGACATCTAAATATGGTGACTATCAAGAATAGGTATCCAATATCGCAGATTGATGATTTATTTAATCAATTGAACGAAGCTGCAGTGTTTTCAAAGATTGATATGAGATCAAGATATCATCAGGTGTGCATGAAAGAAGAATACATCTACAAGATTTCATTTCACACAAGGTATGGACATTATGAGTTTGTTGTGGTTCCTTTTGGTCTTACCAATGCTACAACCACCTTCATGTGTTTGATGAACAATGTGTTGCACCCTTATCTGGATAAGTTTGTGATAGTATTTGTTGATGACATATTGGTATATTCAAAGAATGGGGAAGAGCATGGAGAGCACCTTGTAGCAGTTTTGAGATTGTTGAGAGAGCATCAATTGTATGCCAATATCAACATGTGCATTTTATTTCAGTATAAGATTCATTACTTGGGACATGTTGTCTCCAAGGAAGGGATAATCGTGGACCTAAAAAATATTAAAGCTATCATGGAGTAGAAAAATACTAGGAATGTGGATGGGTTCAGATCATTCATGGGACTAGAAGGTTATTAAAGGCAGTTGATCAGGAACTTCTCTAAGATTGTCTATCCTATCATATCCTTATAGGGAAAAGGGAAGAAGTTTGAATGGAATGAGGAGTGTGCAATTAGTTTTGAGCAGTTGAAGCATTTTCTTACAAACGCTCCAATTTTGAATATTATAGATCATGATTAGGAGTTTGTGGTTTGTACAAATGCTTGTAAGGAAGGACTAGGTGGGGTACTGATGTAGGAAGGATACTTATTTTGTTATGAATAAAGGAAGCTTAAAAAGCATGAAAATACCTATGTGACTCATGATCTTAAGTTGGAAGCTATCATTCATGCATTGAAGATGTGGAGACATTATCTCCTTGGCAGGAGGTTTGTTCTTATGAGTGATCATAGTGGGCTAAGGTATCTATTTGACCAACCCAATATGAACGCCAGGTAAGCTATTTGGTTGGCTACCCTCAGTGAGTTTGAATTTGAAATTAGGTACATTAAGGACAAGGAGAATAAGGTCGCAGATGATCTCATTAAGAGAGTGCATGTGAATAATATTTCAGTTGTGATCTCTTATGGGACAAATTTGCAAGAGTGGATATTGCAAGCAGGAAAAATGATGAAAAACACCAGCACTTAAAGCATAGATTGAAGCAGCAGGATGAAGGTGATAGAGATGAGGAGTATCAACTCACAATAGATGTCTTTTTTCAGATTCGGGAACATGATTTATGTGCCAGATAACAGTGAGATCAATAAGCTTATCTTGAGGGAGTATCATGTCAAGCCATATTTAGGACACCCAAGATACCAAAAGACTTTGACAGCTATTAATAAGTTCTATCATTCATCAAAAATGAAGAAATAGGTGGTTGAGTTTGTTACAAATGCTTGGATTATCAGTGGGTGAAAGCAGTGTAAGCATCCAACTGGTCTATTGCAACCTATTTTGATTCCAGAATGGAGATGGGAGGTCATTTCCATGCACTTCATTACAGTATTATCAAGGACATTGAATAAAAATGATTCCATCATGGTTGTGGATGATATGTTGAGAAGAGTAGATCACTTTATTGCAGTGATGTCTACTAATTAATCTAGTGAGGTAGCTCATATCTTCATTAGGGAGATAGTGAGAAGTTTTAGGTTAGGGAGCATGTGTACTTGCACATGAAGCCCAAGAGGAGGTCCTTGAGGATTGGGTAATGTGCCAAGCTAACACCTCAATATTGTGGGCCATTTGAGATCCTTGAGAGGATTGGACTAGTGACCATGTGTTTGGGTAAGTCCATGATGTTTTGCATGTTTCATTGCTTAAGAGATATGTACAAGATGTTGATCACGTGATTGATTGTTTTGTATTGAAGGTGGAACTACAGGGAGAGTTCCATACATAGCCACAATATATATTGCAACAGAAACAAATCATGCTTAAGAATAGAGAAATAGAGAAGGTTAAAGTGCAGTGGAAGCACTTTGGGCCCGATGAAGCTACATGGGAGATGGTTGATTAGATGCGGGATTTTTATCCTTCCTTGTTCACTGGTCGAGAAGATGTGTGTGTGTGTGTGTGTGTGTGATTGTAAATATTACATTGAGCTATGTTATAAAGATCTAATAAGAAGTATGTTTGTCATGTTGGTCATGGTTTTTAGCAGTTGTTTTTTGTAAATACTACATCAAGTTGTGTTATAAAGCTCTATAAGAAGTATTTTTTGCTGGTCATAAGTGTCATCGAACATTGAGGATGGTGTTCTCCCAAGGGGGAAGAATTTGTAACAACCCCTGATTGATATTCCATGTAAATTAAATAACGCCAAGGTCACGGGACACATATTCCAAGTTGAATGGCCCACAAACATTAGTGGGAATCACCTGTGGTTTAATAATGTCTATGTAAATTGCAAAGGAATTGGCAAAGGCAAAGAGGCAATACATGGAATTTAATTAAGGAAATTAAGGAAAATAGGAGAAAATGAAGATGAAGAGACATAAATATACATTCAAGGGAAATTAGAGAGAAAATGCGGAAAAAGAAAGAAAAAAGAAAAAGGAAAGGAAAAGACTAGATATCAATGATAAAAAGGCATCAAAGAAATAGTTCACAACTTTTGACAGATTTTGGCTCAACCCTTGTTAATTATAGATCTCTTACACTCTTGCACATTTAGAGAATTATTGGAGCATCCTAGCATTCAATTGGACTTAGAGAGAAGAAAGGACCAACAAATGAATTGTGGGCAGTGGGAAAGAAGGTTAGATCAACAACTACAAATAGAGTTCATTGCAGGTAGCAGGTTGCATGTGAAATTTTCTTGCTGACATTTGGACGCATGGTACGTGCATGTGTCTCTTTAGTTATTTTGTTGTTAATGACATGGGATGTTCTTGTATTGACAATGGTTTCAACCTTACATTTCCATTTCCAAGATAGTCATGATGTAGTGGGTTCTCTATTTGATTTAGCTTTGGATCACTGGTAGACTTGGATCCTGGTTGATGTGGTCTCGGTAAAATTCCCAAGGGTCAAGGGTGGAGATGGGATTTCTCTTAGAACTCTTGATGGATGGGTGGAGACATGAAAATTCCTTTGGAGGGGATAAAGGAAGTCAGAGACATCCACGCTTGTTTTTCTATTAGTGATTTTTGGACCAATTGGGTGAAATCATTGTAGTTGAGGGTTGAGGTCGTTTGGCCTCTAGAAGCAATGGTTGGTTTTATTTTGGTTTACCCATATTATCCCATATTCATGATTTGAATTTATCACGATGGTGATTGGATGAAAAAGAGATTTGGTTCAGCCCAATCTATGGTTGGGTGGTACATGGAAGTCCTTGACTTGGTTGGCTTTTGCATATGTTAATCATTTTTTTTTTCTTATTGTGATTGATGAGAACTTGTATTGGTTATTAACTTTATCTCATGGTTCACTTATCATGGATTTTATGCTAGTTATATGTTGGTTATATGCATGGTTATATGATGTGCTCTTGTTATGGATCTTGTTCATGATTGATAAGTTATGGAATGGTTGATGAATGCATAGGCTAACAAGTGTTGTTGCAACTACCTTAAGAGGGCATTGCACCTTCTTGATAATTCTTTGATGAAGTTAAGACGATATTTGATCATATATGCATTCATGACCTCTAGCTTCTATATTTACCATATGTTTGACGAAATGTTTATTATGTGATTGGCATGTTTGAGTAAGATCTAGCTTCATTATTGATTCCACAGACTTGTTATCATATTAGATTGCATTCTCTCTAGTGATGAGTATTTATAGGCAACGAACTTAAGTCTAGCCCTAAAAAAGTGGTCACAAATCTCGCAACCCCATGCAAAAAATAGGGAAATTTCGGTCATAACTGCATGGAAGTAGGCTCATGCGTGCGGTTGGAGCCTTTCAACTGAATGCACAATTTGTTATGGGTGTGGTTGGGGTGCCAAGCTTGTAAAAATGAGCTTCATCTTAGGGATTGATCATCCAAGGTCGTTGTCAAACTACTGAGTGATTTATTATCTCTTAGGGGTGACAATATGTGTTTCAGTTGTAGGCCTCACTTCCATAACTGGAACTGGGAGGTTGGGTCATGTCATAGTAACTTGGAGCTCATGTTTACCTTGGAGAGCTTATGAAAGTGGGTAAATGTGGGAGGAGGCGATTACATAGAATTACTTTTGATGATGGACAAGTTCTACTATGGAAGATGGATATATCTTTTGAATCTTCCAATATCATTGGTGAGCGAATTGGAGGCCTATATCATCTCCTTGGTCATTCAATTCAAGTTTTTCTACATAACACCACTGATCTATGTGAGCTATGGCATCGAGTGTATGCTCATATTCACTATAAATCTTTGACTATAATTAAAATTTTTGTGAAAGGTGTATCAAAAATGAAGTTTGATAATGGTGGTGTTTTCAATGGATGTTCCCTTAGGAAATTTTTTAACGAAAGATGTACTAGTAGTGATAATATGTAAAGGGATTTTGGATCTTGTGCACTATGATGTTTATGGGCCTATTTCTTATAAGACCTTGGGTGGAAACTTTTATTATGTATCCTTCATTAATGATTATTCTCGCAAAACATGGATTTATCCTCTAAAGTCCAAGGATAAAGTATTTGAGAAGTTTCATGAATTTAAAGGTCAAGTTGAAAATGCTATAGGAAGAAGGATCAAGATCTTGAGGTCTGATAATGGTGGCGAATATATATCCAAGGATTTTATTGATTGTTGTAAGGATGCTAGAATTAAGAGGGAGATGATAGTTCCCTACTATCCTAAAAAAATGGAATTTCTGAAAGAAAGAACATGACTATTATGGAAGCTACCAAGGCCATGCTTCATGATCAAGAGCTACCTATGTTTCTTTAGGGAGAAGCTACAAGAATAAATGTCTATGTTCAAAATTGATGCCCACATCAAATATTGGACTACAAGATTCATGAAGACAAAATGTCGAGCATTTAATAATTTATGGTTGTCCGATTTATGTTCATGTGCCAAAGGATAAAAGTACAAAATTTGAAATTTCCGGAAAGAAAGGACTTTTGTTTGCTACAATGAAGATTCAAAGGCCTTTAGGGTCTATGTACCAGGATAACGCTATATTAAAACTTGTAGGGATGTTATCTTTGATTAGTATGTTGCTTTTTGGAATTCCAAGGGTTCAAACTTGGACTTTGATGATGAGATACACGTGGCTCTAAAAAATGTGGAATAAAAGTCTAAATAACCTAAATCTATGGATCAAGATCCTCATGAAGAATATGATGATCATGAACTCATTGAATCTCCAAGAGCCACTATACCTCAGACTAGAAAAAGACCTACCTGGATTGAAAGAACATTGAAGAAAGTTGAAGGAAATGCTGCACCTTGTGGGACCTTGAGGGAAAGCAAGAGGGTAAAGAAGTACTCTGGTTATACAACTTTGATGTGCAAGATCATTGAATCTGACCCATCCACTTATGAAGAAGCATTTGAGGAACAAGTTTGGAAATATGTTATGATTG
The DNA here is from genome assembly GCA_034641835.2 of Pinus albicaulis. Taxonomy (NCBI): domain Eukaryota; kingdom Viridiplantae; phylum Streptophyta; class Pinopsida; order Pinales; family Pinaceae; genus Pinus; species Pinus albicaulis. Next base: position 1,470,953,430 of record CM076584.1, read on the forward strand.
AATAATATTAATTTATATTGAAGAATGATGTTTGGGAAATTGTGCTAAGGTCTAAAGGAAAGTATGTTGTGTCTTCAAAGTGGATCTACAAAATTAAACATGTTGTTGATAGAAGTGTTGAAAAGTACAAGGCTCAATTTGTGGTTCGTGGATTCTCCTAGAGGCAGGGAGACGATTATGAAGACACGTTTGCTTTCATTGCCAACTATGAATCTATTTGATCTATTATTTATCTTGCTTCTATTGTAGGTTGGAAATTACATCAAATGGATGTGTTGGGTCTCCAAAATGTCATTCATTTCACCCTTTTTTCTTTCATTTTTCTTCAAAATTTTCCATATTCCGAAACTCCAAAACCATACACTAAGACCATCTTCATAATTAAATATGGTTTTAGACACATTATTTTCCAATACATTTATTTTGATATTTTAAGTGAATTTATGGTTAAATATTAGAGAAATAACATGTATTCACTTATATATAAAAGTTGTATGAGTTTTGTTACATGTGTAGGGATATTTGAAGATTCCAAGATAGTCCTATTTGGCCTCCAAGCTCAAATTCGGATTTCATATTCAAACTCTTGAAGATTTGAGATCATTGGTCAAGTACAATTCATGGAGAAGAATCATGGAAGTTTTCATAAGTGTCTCCTATCAAAGCCAAGAGAGATTTGTGAGAGGATATGAAGAGATGTTAATTGTTAGATGTCAAAACATGGCTGTAACTACATGATACATTTGTGGATCTAGGAGAGATTCGTGGATCTACATTTGTGAGTTAGTTATTTTACTTTTTGTATAAATAGGAGTGCCTGCTCCTCTAAAAAGGTGTGAAAAGTTTGAGAGTTGTTCTCATGCTTCAACGTAGAGTTTTGGATGTTAAGGATTGGCACTGTGGTTCTGATTGATGTAATGAATACCATTGTAGTTCACTTTAATATGGTTGTGCCTTCATTTGGTGTTTGATCAAGATTTTTCTCAACTTTCCACCTCTCATGCACTTTGGGATGGCCACCTAATGAGTATGGGATGTATTCTAATGCTTTATCTTTTTAGTTTCTTTATGTTCATTTTAGGTCTTTTGATTAGATGCATCATTTACATTATTTCATACTCATTCCATTTATGTTCTTTTGCAGGTTAAGGGTTATTTCTCTCATTTCATAGATTCATTGTTTTTCAATTTGTTTGATAGATACTCATGAATGATTCTAATTTGACAATGCACATATTAGTAATTTCAATTAATCTCTCCTTGCTTTTAGAATAGGTTGCCTTTAACTCCATAGTTTAAGATTTCAATGCTTTCTTAGTATAGGATTTGTTGTGTTCTAGATTAAAATTTAATTTCAAGTCATTAGAATAGATTTAATTTCTTTTTGGTAAAATAGATTTACTTTCATGTCACTATAAAAGATTTGTATTCATGTAAATAGAGTAAGTTTACTTTCATGTCAATTTGTCATCTCAATTTCATAGATTAAAATATTTCTTCCCAAGTTCCAAATTTGAGACTTTCGAAAAAGAAAGTGTGTGCATACTCATCTTAGACATTTTTCATGAATATGTTTTATTTCATTTATTTCATTGCTTTAAATAGATTAGGATTCCATTTTAAAATTGAAAGTTGATTCCTAGCATATATTGGGCAAGTACACTTCACAAGTCCAAGAACCCTGGGTTTGACAATTTAATGATAAGTAATTTAACTAAAAATTAAAACTCCCAACGGGATGTCAAGGCTACTTTTCTCAATGGGGTCATAAAAGAGGAAGTCTATATTGATCAACCTAAAAGTTTTGAGGTCCATGATAGAGAAACACATGTTTTCAAATTGAAGAAAGCCTTGTATGGGTTGAAGCAAACCCTTCATGCATGGCACTCTCGTATTGATAGTTATATGTTGAGTATTGGCTCTAAGAAGAGTGATGATGATTTGAAGTTGTATTTCAAAGTTGTTGAAGGTGATCCCTTGATGTTTCTATTGTATGTAGATGATTTGTTTCTGACAAGGGATGAGTGTTGATTGTCCAGTGTAAGAGTGAGTTGGTTTCTGAATTTTAAATGAAGGATATTGGTCTTATGCATTACCATTTGGGATTGGAAATTTGGAAAAAACATGATGGAATTTTTTTTGGCCAAGGAAAATACATTATTTTGATCCTTGAAATATTTGTCATGATGGATTGCAAGTACATGGACACTCCTATGGTGACGAATTTGAAGATGATCTGGGACTGTGATTTTGATTTGATGAATCCCTCTATGTACCACAAGCTAATTGGCTCGTTGAACTATCTTATGAACATTAGACATGATATTTGTTATGTTGTGAACACATTGAGCTAATTATTGGTTGAGCCCCGACATGTGCATTGGGTTGCAACGAAACATATTCTGAGATATTTGCGTGGTACCATTGAGTATGGTATGAGTTATGCTTCTAACGGAGAATGGAAGCTGCATGGATTTGATGATGTTGGTTTTCCTGGAATATCTAATGATAGAAAGAGAAATTATGGATTTTGTTTTGGTTTGGGCTCTGCTATGATTTCCTGGTCTAGTAGAAAGAAATTTTTTGTTGATTTGAGTATGGCTAAATATGAGTATATAGATACATGTTCAACTTGTTGTGAAGTTGTGTGGCTTCAAATTTTTTTTTTTTGGTTTGTTTGATCAAGTGTTGGAATCAACCATTATATATTGTGATAATCAATGTTGTGCGATGATTTCTGCAAACCCAATGTTTCATGTCAGGTTGAAGCACATTGAGATCAAGTATCATTATATCTAGAATATTGTACATAAGGGAGCTATGGGGCTTGAGTATGTCCCCATTAATGAGTAGGTTGCTGATGTGCTGAAAAAATCGTTGTCCCAGAGGAAGTTTTCATATTTTAGAGAACAAATTGGGGTCGTTGAGAACCCTTTTCTAAGAGAGAGGGAGCACTAATTGTACAACATCATGTGATGGAAAATATTCCTTAGGCTATGGCTGGGAGCCGTATGGATTGGTCAAGAAGATCATCACTCCCTTAGTTCGGTTGACAATGAGGCCGATGTGTTTGGTTTGGGAGCTTGGTTTTGTTGCATGGAGTGATCTCTTAGGTTTTTACTGCGAGACTTGTTTCGCCGAGGACATTGATTTTGTGACCTATCCTTTAGGTAGTGGCTTAGATACTTATGGATTGGTCGGGGATAATGATCTCGAATTTCCTCCCATAGGTCATGGACTGGGATAACTGTGGAATGGTCAGGGAGATGTATCTTATACATATGATTGGTTTGGTTTCATTGATTGATCTCACTGGTCGGTAGGGAATTGAATTTTATTTCATGGGGTTGAGGCTTGTGGGATGAATTGGATGTTGTGTATCTTTCCTTATTATGAGACTAGTGATCTCTTCCTTCTGCTACGGGATGAGAGACATATGGATTGATCGGGGAGATTGATCCTGATAGATAGTGAGAGACTTGAGCTTATCCCTTAGGCCGTGAGCCAGGAGAACTATTGTTTGGTCGTGGAGATTGATTTTGAGAGAGAATGAAAAGTACCTCCCTAGCTAAGAGAGAGTTTTGAAAAAATGGGTAGCTATGGTCGGTATTTTCATTGGTAAATTATGGAGACAATTCATTATTTTAACTTTGACTAAGTCGACTCACATTTGTGAAAAGGAACCTCTTCAAACACATATAAATAAGGCATCATTGAAACTCATTTTGGAATCATATGATCACACACATTCATTTGAAATTTGTAGAAGCTAATACACACATGTAAATGAGTCAAAGGAGGGTTTCTGACAAATGCGGGTGGATATCGTCATAATATCGTCGTAATGAGTCAAAGGAGGGTTTCTATCTGTTTTGAATTGCTTTGACTTGCATTGAATTGACATATTTTGGATCTGTTTGACTGTAGGTTTGACTGTGCTTGGAACCTGAATATTGCATACTTGTCTTAACCGAGTTTTTACATCTATTTGAGACCTTTGACCATAGGTCAACTCTCTCTTTGTTGGCTGAAATAAGACTTTGACTAAAATTTGAATTTATCTCTCTTCGTTGACTAGTTTTACTTCGATAAATTGAGGCTAGATTTGGAAACTTGTTGGAATATTATTTGATGTACTATTGATGAACATAATTTCTCTCTCATAAGGAAATATTGGTTGTCTTTTCCCCTTGTGGGTTTTTCCCTGGATTGAAGCCTAATATCTCTTGTTTCTTGTTTACTGTTCATTGTGGTCTTTATTGCTCTATTGATGAAATTAAATGGTTGAAGTTTTTCATGTATAAATTATTTATGATTGTAATGCTAGAAGAAGTATAGTTATATTATTGGAAGTAGTTATCAATTGTGAAAAAATATACTAGTATTTATTGCATTAGAAATTCAACACTTGAGGTGGTGGGGTGGCGGGCTTGCCCCAATGTCTTGTCCATCCACGATTACCACCCCAATCGTGGAAATTTTGTCATCATCCAAAATTATTTATAATTATATATGCTAGTCTCACTGAGTCCCAAGTGACCAACCGACATCAAATCATATACCACTTTGCTGACATCCCAAATTCTCCAATAAGTCTAGAAATATATTACCTATTCTTCAAGAGTGAGAAGTAATAACATAGTTGATGGATAGAAGCAACACTAAGATGTGGGAGATTAGATGGTCAAACCTCCTTCTCTTGGACAAATTATCTACTAGAGCTCCATGGATGATCTTCTGGGAAGTAATTATAACCAATTAAGAGTCCCCATCAATCTGAATCTTAGGATAAATTACTGATAAAGCTAACTTCAAACCTCTTTCTAAAGATAGAAATTCTATGATGTTGTTGCATGTAGTGCAACAATCAGTTGCATAAATATGTAAACATTATTATCATGGTCATGAAAGATGCCTCCATAATCAACTATTTGTGGGTTCCCTTTCGAAGTCCGATGGAAGATGAGTTTCACAAATCCCTAGAGATGAGGACAATAGAATGTGGGAGATGAATGGCAAGGGACTGGGGGTTCAAGAAGAATCTGAACACATGGAGAATGAGAGATCTAAGTTAATCAAAATAGTTGCTTCTTGAGGTTTAATCTCCCAGCCTTCCTGAGACCAAGCCTTCGTCAAAATGGTTTCTCAAATATTTTGTCAGATAATTTTCCATAAGACACAATCGATTTAGTTATAAGTATGGATGGTGGTTTTTTTAAAATTTTGTAATTTTAATTTATATTTATCTCTAACAATTATAATTAAAACCAGATAAAAATATGGTCTTATCAAATACATTACTGAATAAATAGAAATTTATCTTTCCAAAAATTGAAAAGGTTTTTGTTTTTGTTTTTTTGTTTTTTTTTTTCAATATATAATTTTCATGTGAACTTTAATAAGCATTATAAAAATTTTGCATTAATTTATGAAGTAATTGAAAATCAAGCTATTTTGACTCATGAGTAATTACAATATACTCTCCCATAAGTAGTACTACAAGATTATAGTAGAGAGGAATAACCCGTTTCCGAGTTTTTCTAATAACCCAACGTTTCGTACTGTCTAAGTGAGTCCATCATCAGGGGTATACGTCAAAATTTCTTTGAAAAGATGAAGGAATAGGGCAAATGAATGGAGGAATAAATAGTGAATAATCTAGATTTCATACAGGTCGGCTTATGATGAGAGATAACAAGGAATTATCTAATTAATTTATTTGATTTACAGATAATGAAAATTAAGTTGTAATATACAATAGTTTTTAAATAGTTGACCTACTATCTTCTTTAGATTTAAAATAATTTAATTAATGTAGGTAAAATAACTTATAAAGTTAAATGATCTAATATTTTATTTTGTTTATTAAATTATATTGTTATTTCTTTGAATAAAAATTAATAGTTTAAATATTAATTTATTAATTTGTTTTAATTATCTAAATAATTTTTAATAGTTGACCTACTATATTTTTTTGATTTAGGATGATTGAGTTAATGTATTTAAGATAACCTATATAGTTAAATAATCTATTATATTATTTGTTTAATATAATTTGATTATTATTAAACCATATTGTTATTTCTTTGATTAAAAAATTAGCAATATATCTATTAATTTTTTAATTAATTAATTAATTAATTTGTATATTAAATATTAATTTATTAATTTGTTTTAATTATCTAAATAATTATTAATAGTTGACCTACTATCTTCTTTAGATTTAGGATGATTTAGTTAATGTATTTAAGATAACCTATATAGTTTAAATAATCTATTATATTATTCGTTTAATATAATTTGTTTATTATTAAACCATATTGTTATTTCTTAGATTAAAAAATTAACAATATATCTATTAATTTATTTATTTATTTTATTAATTAATTAATTTATTTGTTTATTAAAAAAAAAATTATTATTATTATTATTATTATTTTTAAATTTATTTAATTAATTATTTAAATATTCTTATTTCTTATTATTATTATTATTATTATTATTTTTGTCATGTTGCATTTATACTAGGTTTTATTTGTGTTTAATGTCTTGAGAGGTTTTGATGTATTAAGGGTTTCCATGTGTTGCTAATAATAAGCCCATCATCATGATTTAAGTTGTCCTGTCTTTTCTCAATTTCAATAGCTTCTTTGATTTTTCTCTTAAGGTAATGGTCCTCTTTAGAGACAAGTTTGACATCCTCGATTTGTATGTAATGTGAGGATGAGAAGGCATGCTCTACTAAGGCAGATTTGTCTGTTCGGTTATGAGATAAGTCAGCAGCGTGTTCTTTTAGTCTAATGTTAAGGGATCTACCTGTTTCACCAATGTATTCTTTACCACAAGAGCAAGGTATAACATAAACTCCTTTTTGTAGCCTAGGGTTTATAGGGTTTTTAGAAGAGTCTACCATATTTAAAATAGTATTAGGGGGAGTGAAGACAATCTTAATGTTATGTTTGCTAAGAATTCTAGAGATTTTATCAGTGGTTCCTTTTATGTAAGGTAAGGAGATTTTAGGGATGTCAAAGGCTCTTTTTAAGTTATTTTTATTAAGGGTTTGGTGAATGGTTTTGTTGATGACATGTTTATTATATCCATTATGTTGAAAGGCATGGCGGAGATGGTTTATCTCATGTTCTAGGTGGTGGGAGTCTGAGATTCTCAATGCCCTTGTTGTTAGGGTTTTGATGATGCCAATTTTCTGGTTTGGGTGGTGATGTGAGTCAGCATGAAGGTATCTATCAGTGTGAGTCTTTTTTCTATAAACCTCGGTGCTGAGTTTTCCATCTTTCTTTGTTAAAAGTATGTCTAGGAAGGGTAATTGGTTGTCCTTTTCAATTTCAATGGTAAATTTGATGTGATTTGAGAGACTATTAATGTGGGCTAAGAAATCATGTAATTTTATTAACCCATGGGTCCATTTTGCAAAGATGTCATCTACATATCTTTTCCATTCTTCAGGGGTGAATGGAAAGGATTTGAGGGCCATTTGTTCAAAATGTTCCATGTATATGTTGGCAATAATGGGAGATAGAGGAGAGCCCATAGCAACCCCATGAGTTTGTTCATAAATTGTTCCATTGAAGCTGAAGAACGAAGATTTTACGCATAGCTTTAAGAGGTCTATGGTCTCATTATCAGTTATAGTTTTTAAAATGTTGATGGCTTCGTTTATAGGTATCATAGTGTAAAGGGAGACAATGTCAAAACTTACCATGAGATCATCGTTTTGCATGTCAAGGTTTTTGGTCCATTGAACAAAGGATGCAGAGTCTTTGATATGTGATGAGGTGTTTCCGGCAAGGGGGCAAAGTTTTTTGGCCAGATATTGAGCTAGGAGGTAAGTAGGTGAGCCAATGGTGTTGACTATGGGTCTTAGGGGAATGCCTGCTTTATGAATCTTGGGAGCACCATATATTCTAGGGGTGATGGAGCTGGAAGGGGTGATTCTCTTTTTTATGATGTTATCAAGAGAAGACTCTTTTATTTTTTTGGTTACTTTAAGAATTTTGGTACTAGGATCTTTTTCTAAAATTCTGTAGCATCCATTGTTGTTTAGGTGATCTTCCATTTTCTTAATATATTCAACCTTGTCCATTAATACAGTTGCATTGCCTTTATCTGATTTTAGGATTATTATATTTTTATTATTTTTTAGGTTTTTTAGAGCACGTTTTTCTTCTTTGGATAAGTTACAAGGAGGAGGTTTGGCATTTTTGAGGATATTAACAGTTTCTTGTCTTATCTCTTCAGCTTCGATGAGGTTAAGATCTCTTATGGAAATTTCTATATTGCTGATTATATTATCAACGGGAATTCTACTAGGGGTGATGGCAAAGTTTAGACCTACTATCTTCTTTAGATTTAGGTATTGGTCTAAACTTTACCATCACCCCCAATAGAATTCCCGTTGATAATATAATCAGCAATATAGGAAGGATATTGTCATGTGGCGGTGAACAAAGCGTTGATAATCCTCAAAAAATGCCAGACTTCCTCATAACAACAATCAGAAGATTACTACAAAAAATACAAAAAATAAAAATATAAATAATATAGTGAACAAAGGCAATACATATATATCAGACATATTCAATATAAAAAACTTAGTACCTCTCCGTAGATGCCTACAAATTTTAGAAAAGATCACAATACCAAAATTCAAAAATGCCAAAAATAAAGAATCTTCTCTTGATAACATCATAAGAAGAATCACCTCCGCTCATCAACTGTGCTCCAGATTCTTCATGAGAATTCAAGACCATAGTCAACATACTCCTCTCACAAGCAATATTTATTCAAAAACAAGCCTGTCGAAACACCTCATCTATATCAAAGACTTGCGTATCCCTTTATTCAATGGATGTAAAAACCTTGACATGGCGAATATAAATGTGCTCTCTCACTATGACTTCTGCACCATCAACATTTTAAAAACTATAACTGATAATGAGACCATATACCTCTTAAAGCTATGCATAAAATCTTCGTTCTTCAGCTTCAATGGAAAATTTTATGAACAAACTCATGGAGTTGCTATGGGCTCGCCTCTATCTCCCATTATTGCCAACATATACATGGAACATTTTGAACAAATGGCCCTCAAATCCTTTCCATTCACCCCTGAAGAATGGAAAAGATATGTAGATGACATATTTGCAAAATGGACCCATGGGTTATTGAAATTAAATGATTTCTTAGCCCACCTTAACGGTCTCTCAAATCACATCAAATTTACCATTGAAATTGAAAGGACAATATACCCTTCTTTAGAACATCAGCACAACAGATAGAGACGGAAAACTTAACATGCAGGTTTATAAGCCTTGATGATGCAGCTTCATGTACATGCTGACTCTCATCACCACCCGAACTGGCATCAAAACCTAGCAAGGGCATCAATCTCGGGCTCACACCACCCGAGCATGAGATGGCCATACTCAAATGTCTTTCAACAGAATGGTTATAAAAAACATGTCAACAAAAAAACCCTATAAGCCATAATAAAAACAGCAAAAAAGAGCTTGTATCCAAATCTAACAGAAAGGCCAGCTGACTCAAAATCTCTAAGTGCATAAGCAAGCATAACATTAAGATTGCCTTCACCCTAATACTATTTTAAATATGGTAGACATTAAAGACCTATAAAACCTGATACAAAAAAAGGATTTATGTTATACCTGTATTAATTAGCTTGACCAACGTCCGTTAACATTAGACTAAAAGAACACGCTGTTGACTTATCTCATAACCAAACAGACAAATCCGCCTTAGCAGAGCATGCCTTCTCATCCTCACATTACATACGAATGGAGGATGCCAAACTTGTCTCTAAAGAGGACCATTACCTTAAGAGAAAAATCAAAGAAGCTATAGAAATTGAGAAAAGACGAAACAACTTAAATCGTGATGATGGGCTTATTATTAGCAACACATGGAAACCCTTAATACATCAAAACCTCTCAAGACATTAAACACAAATAAAACCTAGTATAAATGCAACATGACAAAATAAAAAATAAAAAAAATAAAAATAAAAAATAAAATAAATAAATAATAAGAAATAAGAATATTTAAATACTTAATCAAATAAAAAAAAAAAATAATAATAATAATTTTTTTTAATAAACAAATAAATAAATTAATTAATAAAATAAATAAAAAATTAATAGATATATTGTTAATTTTTTAATCTAAGAAATAACAATATGGTTTAATAATAAACAAATTATATTAAACAAATAATATAATAGATTATTTAAACTATATAGGTTATCTTAAATACATTAACTAAATCATCCTAAATCTAAAGAAGATAGTAGGTCAACTATTAATAATTATTTAGATAATTAAAACAAATTAATAAATTAATATTTAATATACAAATAAATTAATTAATTAATAAACAAATTAATTAATTAATTAATAAATAAATTAATTAATTAATTAATAAATAAATAAATAAATTAATAAAATATATAAAACATTAATAGATATATTGTTAATTTTTTAATCAAAGAAATAAAAATATGGTTTAATAATAATCAAATTATATTAAACAAATAATATAATAGATTATTTAACTATATAGGTTATCTTAAATACATTAACTAAATCATCCTAAATCAAAAAAAGATAGTAGGTCAACTATTAAAAATTATTTAGATAATTAAAACAAATTAATAAATTAATATTTAAACTATTAATTTTTATTCAAAGAAATAACAATATAATTTAATAAACAAAATAAAATATTAGATCATTTAACTTTATAAGTTATTTTACATACATTAATTAAATTATTTTAAATCTAAAGAAGATAGCAGGTCAACTATTTAAAAACTATTGCATATTACAACTTAATTTTAATTATCTGTAAATCAAATAAATAAATTAGATAATTCCTTGTTATCTCTCATCATAAGCCGACCTGTATGAAATCCACATTATTCACTATTTATTCCTCCATTCATTTGCCCTATTCCCTCATCTTTTCAAAGAACTTTTGACATATTCCCCTGATGATGGACTCACTTAGACAATCCGAAACGTTGGGTTATTAGAAAAACTTGGAAACAAGTTATTCCTCTCTACTATGATCTATTTCACCTATATGGATTCTCTCTTTAAAAAGTATTACAAGATGTGCTCATTGAAGGCAATAATATATGGGTTAGTGTGAGTTGGTTCATAGATGTTGCTTATCAACAACACACTATAGTAACTTGGCTCTCATAATATTGTTGACTTAGAACTCAAAGTGTAGCACACCATCAATGTTCATAACCCATAACCCATAATATTGTTAACACTCAATTTTAATTAGTAAATGAAGAATAAATCCAACTTGGAATTATAGCAAGATGAAGAGATTAAAAATGCAAGGTTAAGCTTTGATAATAACTTATGAGGAAAAAAGGATAAGCAATTTTCTTAACATTGGAAGTGAAAAAAAAGTAATATATTACAATGAACATGTAACTTTTTTAGGGTACATAAACAATTAAGATTTATATTAATAAAAAGTCATATAGTAGGGTTAAAAATATGTACACATTTTTTATTGAAGTAGTTTTCCCTCCTTGTATACAAAAAGAACCAAAAGGTACTAAATTTTCTGAAAAGCATCTAGTGTAAATCCTTACTTAAGGATTCTAAAGTAATATTATTTTACAAAACATCTAAAAGATATCAAACATTATAATTTTAGTTAGATCAACTAAATGTTGTTTTCGTTTGGAGTGCTCTTGCCATCTAGTCCTACTCTTGAGTTAGTTTCCCTTGATTGGCTGTGCCCTCGATTGACTATGCCCTCTTCGACCAGTACACAAGAGACTTTGTAAGACTTGTCTCTGAATTGTGAAGTGAGATACCAAATTTTCAATTTTATAATTCAACATATTATATTCTTTTTTCAGATGAGATATCTCTAATCCATAACCTGACAAAGTGTTGAATATGATGCTCATGTCTTTGTCTCGAGTTTTATTCTAGATGACTTGAAGACACCTCAGGTTATCCAATTTTCCCTTGCGCCTCTTTACTTCACACTTCAACTGAGAGTTATCTTCCCAATCTTTGGAGTGGGAGTGAAGAGGAACCCCACGCCATATTATGGCCAAATAGAAGGAGGGAAACTTGGTTATCAATCAAGAAACAAAAATATGGGATTGAAGGCCACCCTAGATTGGCCATGAGGATAAATTAACAATGAAAAAAATTAAATCACAATGGACCAAATAGGAAAAATAAAAAATATTGAAGGAAGTAGGAATCTCGAGGAGGATAAACTTGAAAATGCCTTAGAGACGTAATATATTTAGGAGGAGCTTGTATGGAGAGGGATTGGGACTAGTTAGCCAAAATCCATGAATAAAAACCAAAGCAGTAGCAAATAATCTTGAACAAAATCACGAGCAAGATGACAAGATTTCCAGATAATAAAATTAGGGGACTCTGCTTGTCACATGCATAGAAAGGATTATCCCACCAGGGATAATCATAGTGAGAGAAATGGGATAAAAGGAGTGTAATCATGAGAAATAAGGTACAATCCACACCGATTCATGGAAGAAATTTGAGAAATGAAGCAATGTATATCTTGTTGATTCCAAGAGGTTTAAATGATTCAAATGAGTAGGGAATTAATGGTGGAGAAAACCAATTTTGAATATTTTTTTTTGTAAATATATAGATGATTAAGGGTAATGAAGCTCAAGCTTCCCAAAAGAGGTAATCAATACTCCATGTGAAAGGGAAGATGCCTCTTTAGCAAGGATGCCATCACAATCGTTATGTTTTCTAAGAGTGAAATAATTTTACCTCTTCAAAGTTCAAAAGGTCTTGGTGAATTCTGACAATTTTTTTATCCATGATTAGATGATTGTCAACTTTATGATTTTGCATAGCTTTAAAAATAATATTTGAATCTCCTAAGACCACTAATTTTGAAATGTGCCTTGAACTAGTGAATTAGAGCCCCATAATTAAGACAAAATACTTAACTTAATTGTTTATTGTGTATCTAATTCCCCATAAAAAAAATTCAAATTTACCCTTCCATTTAGGTTTAACGTAACCCCCACCTACTATGGCCACCCTTATTAACACATGAAAAACCTAATTATATAAAACACTTAACAATAATTCAATAATTCAAAATTTGTATATAAAAAGAAAAGAAAAATTGCAACACCTTCACACTAGTGCGACCATTTACATTTATATTAGTGCAATTATATTAATCACCTCATTTTTCCTAAGTGTGAGAAAGGATCAAGCTTGAGAGACATAATTGTTAATTTTTTCACAAAACACAAATATCTACAAATATTTGGAGCTCAATTAAAGCACAATGAAAATATCTCCTTAGATGATGTCATTGATATCAATAGAGTTACGAGGTCAAGGTCCATGGTGAAGGAGATTCTCGGCATATGCCTTTCCGTTGGCTGCACAATGGATGCTCTGCTCAATCTGGAAAACACTACAACACTTTTCTACAGAAATATCGAGAATGTTAAACCCCAGCTGAAGGATCTGAGCAAATTGTTACGAAAGGCTTTAGGATGATTGGTGAAAGGCACTCGATATACGACGTTGTAGCATCAACAGAGGTCTGTTACTACTAACCATATTCGCCTTACAATCACTGGAAAGCAGATCTTTTCTCTTTGTCTTGGTGTTGCATTTGCGACAGAGGATCTTAACAACTCTGCAAGAAGCGGGTTTGAGCAGGCAGGAAACGATCCCTGAGCAGCGAGCAGGCAGTGATACACAAAAAATGAGGGGGAAAACAGAGAGTACTCAAGATACGAAGTAATTTTGGCCCAATTTTCTAAGGGGACAGGGATCTATAACCATAATTAAGGTTTTATGCTTTCTCCCACGGAGACTGTTTTCATGGGACTACTACAAAGAAGTGTAGGAAGGAACTAGCCTGCCCCATTTTCCTATGTGTCTTTTTTTGAAATATAAATTTTAACTTTTACTGCATGCTCGAGTTGGAAGAAATAATTTTCAGCTGCAAATAGAGCGATTAAACAACATCAAAATGGTTGTGCCATTTAAAGTGATGTCCTTTCCTCAAGTAGGTCAAAGCAGTATTAAAACAAGAGATTCTAGTTCTGTTGCTAGTAAAAATAAAATTTCAGTGGAAAAAATAGGCCCTCACAGTATTGGATTAGTAAAATGGAAAGTGTTGTGAGACGGTGAAAATGCTTATAGAGACATATCATGGATTAGAATGGAAACCCATTTTATCAGAGTTTCAGCAAGTTAACACAAGTAATTCAACCAATAAGTGGCTCTTCATAAATGAGAAACAATATTTGGGGATATTAAAACGCAAACAAGCTAGGAAAATGAAACAATTGCATGAAAAAATGCTCATTATGATCTTACCAAAAGTAACAAAAAACAAATATGTGGCAGTAGCTAGAAGGGGCCATTCAGTAGTGAAACAAATTGAACATGGATGTAACAAAGGCAAATAGAAAGAGGCACTGTCTTCCTAGGAAACATACAAGAAAAAAAATTAGAATTGAAACCTTTGCATTAATCAAAGGGAAGAGTAAGGATGGACATCAAAGCAACAAATACTTATATAGCCCCACAACCTCACCTTTAGTATGATCTCCAAATCTATATGTAAACGAGTTCATGACTGTGAAAAAGAAGATTGAAATTTTAGAGGCAAAGGTACAATAAGAAGACGACTAGAAAAAGGAAATCACAAAATCTAAAGGGAGGATTGAAAGAGAGAACAAGTTTTTGAAATAACATGTAAGAAGCCTACAAAAAAAGAGGAGAAAGGGCAACAAGATCTAATCAACTTAAAGCAAGAAATGGAACAGACAAAAGAAACAAAAAAAAATCGTTTAGAGCCAACAAGAGTGGCTAATACAATTCAAATGGAAAAGTTCCAGTCAGTAATGGTAGAGATGGAAATAAGAGAAATAAATCTATTGGAGCAAATAAAAGAGGCTAAATCCTGGTCCCAGGTGGTAAAAGAACCGACAAGTGAACAAAATTGAATTCTAGAAAAACAAATCAAGAGACAAATGAAAGAGGAAAGGGACAAAGAAGAAAAAATGATAATTATCATCATCAAAGGTTTGAAAGACTTTGGGGAAAAAGAGAGAACAAATATTCTAGCAAGGAATTTTCTCAAGGATGAGATGCACTAGCTAGACGGTATTCATCAGGCAAGCAGGATAGGAAAGATTACGGGAGTAAGAAGGAATAGACACATGATAGTTACTTTAAGAAGCATGGAGGACAAGGTGAGGATCTTAAAGAATAGAGGGTTTATTAAAGGCATTAGTATATACTTAGATGAAGACTTAACACTCTCCCAACAAGAAGAAAGGAGGAAATAATGGGAGAAAGTAAAGTGAGCAAGAGAGGCAGGAAAGTGGGCATGGTTGAAAAATGGGAAATCCCGAGTCACTGATAGATTAACACACAAGAAATATGGATTTAGGACCCCATAGGAGTACCTAAACATGGTAAGCTTGAATTACAGAGGTTATCCATGGAGAGGAGGGATGTGGTTGGGGCCCATAGCTGAGGGTAAAGACATTATTTTTCTTATGGAAACACACAAATGCAATGGATGTAGAATTCTAGACTTCAAAAGATAAACTAAAATCTCTGTTTGGAACGAAGAAACTAAATCAGGTAAAGGACATGAAGGAATAAAAATCCTAATAAAAGAAATATGGACCAGGATTATAAAATTGTATAAAGAAGACCAAAATAAATAATTTATATGGCTTAAAATAACAAAATATGGACACAACAATATGGTTGGATTCTTGTTATTTTGCTCCAAAAAGTTCAAAATTGTACAAAAAAAGGAAACTAGATAGTGAAGACCCTTATGCAACATTAAAAAAAGATATTTCAAACTTTAGCACTACGGGAGAAATATTCCTAATTGGTGATTTTAATGATATAACATCAAACAATCAATCTATTCATTTGGGCAATGATATGGGAGAGGATAACAATCTACTATGGCTTAGAGAAAATGAAGAGCACCCTTAGAGGAGGACATCACAAGATGGGAAAGGGAAAGTTTTACACTTTAGAGTAGAACTATTAGGCCTTTGTAGCCTAAATGACATGGTTATATGTAATGGCATGAAAAATTGGCCGAGGTAAAATAGTATTACTTGTAAAACATACAATGGGAAAAGCACAATAGACTATGTTATATGATCTCAAAGGTCTATTTCCAAGTTGTTGAACTTTAATATTGCGTGTTTCTCTATAGAGATAAACTATGACCATTTGCCTCTTCTTATTAAGCTTGGTATAAATACATAATATCCAAAGGGGGAACATCCCCATCATTCACACAATAAATTTTATGAGCATGGGAGAATTATCTTAAAGCAAGAAGATCGAGAGATCTTTAGGGTTTCTCTTAAAGAGCTCCTCCAGTTGGAAAAAGGCAACAATAGGGGTTACAAGGACAACGAAAGAGATAAAATATATATTTGCAGTAGTATGTTGATTCCCTTAATACACAAAGCTTTAAAGGTATGTAAGAGATATATGCCTATGAAGAGGATCTAAAACACCTTCCCAACTAATCCTTGGTATGATAAGGAATGAAAGGATGCGAAAATATTTCTCAAAGAAGAGTCAAGCAAAGAAAAAAATATTATACATAAACAATTGATAAATCAAAGAAAGAAAAGCAACAAAAAAAATATTATATATAAACAATTGATAAAATCAAAGAAAGAAAGTTATGTGATATCAAGAAGGAAAGAACTAATTTCTTTGGGAAAACACAATCCCAAAGGTTTCTAGAAGGAATTACAACAAAAGAAAAAGAAAATAGAAAACAATATCACAAAGGCTCAATGGTTAGACTACGCAAAACTTCTATATGAGTGGAAAAATGAGAAAAGTAAGCCTCCCATAATTTTATCCTCAACAAATCTATTTTCGGTTGCTAATATTGAACAAGGTATAAAGAAACTGGAAAATGGCAAAGCGCAAGACATTGACAGTTTACAAGATTTTTTTTTGAAATGGGGAATGAAACTTATAGCCCCACACATTAAGGATATATTCAACATAGTCAATCAAGATAGCTTTCCGGTTGAGTGGAAAACTAGTGTTGTTATACCTCTTCACAATACCGGAGACATAAATAACCCTTCTAACTATTATACTATTATGATCAACCCTCTTCTTGGAAAATTTTTTGGGAGCATGCTCGAGCACAGAATCAGTAAATGGGAAACAAAATAGGGAAAAAGAGCAAAGGGACATGTTGGATTCAAGCCTAAACATTCTACCATTGATCATTGCATCACTCTAAGACATTTCATTGAAAAATTTCAGGAAAACCAAGGTGGGGGAAGAATTTTGTTGCTTTGTTGACTTGAAAAAAGCCTTCGATGTTGTCCATGGAGATAAACTATGGCACAAAATGGAAGAACTAAAGGTCCCAAATAAATACAGGGCAAATTTTCATAAGCGTTGTTAGCACTCTATAAATTTCTCCACACCGAGGAGAGAAATCCCAGAGGTAACCACAAACCACTTGCAAAATTGGAATCTGGTTCTTCCAACCCCAAAGAGGGCTCTCTCTCTAAGCCTTTTCTCAGGCAGTTAGATGACTGAATGATTTTTCTGATCTTCGGCTAGTTATGAGGATCAAAAGATTAAGTTTGTTTTGATAGTATTGATAGGTAGTCTTACAGTTCTTAAAGAAAAATTCATTTGTAGGAGGGTGAGTTGAGGAATAGTGAACTTAACAACACCTAAAGCACCTATCCAGGGGTGCATTTCATATGTTCTAATGAGGAATAAACATTAAAATATTTAATTGACCATAACATAGCACATATAGTGAATTCTGAAATATATCTTCTTAATTAAAAATTTGAAGACTTAAAACTCAAGCATGTAAATTACATAAGAAAATTGAACAACACAAAGATCACATCACCATAAAGGAATGAAACTTGAATTCCTGCAACAAATCACTTCAGCCTTCTTTCATTAACTAAAAATTAATCAAATATACAGGGCACTAAGTTTCTTTCACTCACATACCGACCGAACTTTCTTCATAATTACTCATGGACTTAAATACATTTACAACATGATAAGATCACATGATCAGATACAATGCATCATTTATCCACTAAGGGGATCGTATCAAATCAAGTCTATGAACATACTGTTTTTTGAAACAAAATTAAATAAAGCTAGGCATAAAAATCTCCAACATTTTTCTTTTTAGAAAAAGTATGAAAATCTATATTCTATCCAACTAACGCTATCTAGATAATGACCCTATCCACTAGACTTCAGAATTCCTTCTTGATCATGATGATAGTTCCAAATTCAAGATAAAAGTTGAAAAAACAAAGAACTTGTGTTGCGCAACGACTCCAAGTTGGCATGTAAACTGGAAAACAACTTACTGATGAAAATGTGATGAGCAGGAAACTGAGGTGGAAAGGGACCCATTTCACACATTTCTTAGCACTTGACAAATTCTAAACACCCAATTCCTTCTTTGTGCAGCACATGCGCAACATAAATTTAAAATTGTGGTTGCACCATGTCTTCCTGCCCCAAACCAAACCAGAAGTGACAACCAATCATCTGAGGCTCTCTGTTAAGCCAACAACATCCAAAACTACAAAAATGTGTCCATGATGTCCTCATTTACAAACTGAATTCCAAATTTTTTGGAATTATGTTCGCAGAAATTGCGAATAATATGTCCCAAAGTAACCCTCGTAACTCCCAATGGTAAAAACTGTGTAAAAAATGATATATTTTTTTGTAGATGAACTTATCTTGGAGACAAACCTCTCTCAGTTTCTTTGAAGTCTTCCCCAACTCCTTAGAAACTGTTCCCTAAAATCATGACTAAAACAAGTAGTTACACAATCTGAAAAATACGCTTGAAATATTCATTTATATCTCCCAATCTGTGACACCTGTGTAGAAAATGAAATATATTGTTTTTCTTTGGTCCATGATTGAGAAAAACATCTTTTAGTTTTTTTAAATTCATCTCCATTTGGTCCTAAACAACTCTTGAAGCTGATGACTAAAACAATCAATTTCAGAGAAATTTCGTTGCAAAGTGTAGCAGACCTCCATGGTTGATATGGTTGCAGATTCTCCTGAGAAAAATAGAGTATATGAGCATGCTTGCAATGATGGTGTAATGGTGTAGAACCCTTGAATTAGACCCTCCAACTCTTGTAGAACTCCTAGATAGCAGCTACCCACTTGCGCAACAATTGTGCAACGAATGTGTGGAAAAATTCCCCCACTTGAAAAACTTGCCTTTGAACCTCTGCCAAGTTGATTTTGACCTTCTGATCTTTTGTTTGAACATGCAACATTCTCATAGCACATTTTGTGGATGGAGAGAGGGGGAAACTTCAATAAAATTTGAAAATGTGTGCCTCATATGTCTTATTTTGGTCATGGGTGTAGCTTTGGCTAAAGGGGTTATAATAGTAATGAATTATAAATGATGATGATGAGATATGAATTCAGGGGGATGTAATGGCAATGATGATGAGAGGTCTCTTGAGGGGTGACATGATGGTAAATGGTGAATGAAATAAATATACAACGGTCAATTATGAATTTATGAAAGGTGAAATGTGAATGGTGACATGGGGATATGATGAACACCAAAAACAAACCTCTAAAACTTTAACAAATGGAACTTGACCATTATGGTTTTAACTTGTAATAAATGGAAACTCCATGAAATGAAACCCTTAAACCCTCTATGACCTCAAGACCCTCTCAAAGACTTAGACTCTTTCACACTTTGGATGAACCCTTTATGGAAGAATTTCAACCATGTCAGATTGTGACTTTGAGGCTATGAAAACAACAATAGTCATACGCTAAACTGCTCAAAAGCTGAAAATCAATGGATAAGGAAAATTCATTTGACATAAAAAATCCTAGGACCCTAAGAAGCTTTATGAGCGGGTTAAAGCCATAATTGGAATAAAGGAAGGCATGTATGAATGCTTTGGTAGTGACATAAGAGTCAAACAGGGATGTCCTCTTCCCCCAACATTGTTTGGTTTATATATTGATAAGCTTTAAGAGTGGATAAACAATATCGAAGGAGAAGGAACCCAACTAGCAAGATATGTGGTGAAACTATTTTATATGCATACGACCTTATTCTTATCGCTAAATCGACACTAGGTTTGAGAGAACACTTGAAAGCTTTGGAAATATTTTGTTAAGGTGTGGGAATGCAAGTAGATACCAAGAAAACTAAAGTCATGATTTTTTCTTTGGCAAAAAAGAAACATCAGGTTATTTTTCTCTTTGAGGGAAGCCCCTTGGAGGTGGTAGATGAGTACAAGTATTTAGGAATTGATTTTCATATAGGATTAGCTGGGAAACATGTAGATCAAAGAGAATCCAACAGGGGTGGATAGATTCTTACCTTCTTAAGAATAGGTGTAGACATGCATAACTATGGGATTGGAAGACTAATAAAAACCTCTTTGGTATATTAGTGGTGCTAGTTATCCTCTATGGTTGCGAAATATGGGGGAACAACATGTCAAACCATAAATGGAGACAGATAGGAAAAACTCAAAAACACCTGATCACAAGTAGCCTCAAATTCAAATCAACGGTACCATATGATATCCTTTTAGCGGAGGCTAGGATGTTTCCAATTGAGGCTTCATCGATCATTTGTTTGCTAAGTTATCTAAATAAGGTTGAAAATATCGATAAGCATCAACAACCTAAATTGGTTGTTGAAGATGAGCTAAACCGCCGGAAAAAGACATGGATGAAACAAAATATAAATTCATTAGGCAAATGGGACATAAATCTGCATGATTCCCTCACGCTAAGGAGGATATAAAAAGGTGGGTGTTAGAAAAATTTAAGACGGCCATGTGGACAAAGAAAGTAAGAAAAAATAAAGCATATTATGTTAAAGAATTAACCCAATGTGGAAACACGATGGTACAGAGTATTTGAGTTCCTCAATCAAGGGAACAACTAAAATTTTAATTGCTTAACTAAGCACTAGATCCCATAATCTAAGATGTGAAACTGGTAGATGGGCGGTCCCTAAAGAAGATTAGGAAGAATGAACTTGCATTTTTTGCAAAACAGGGATGGTAGAAAAAATGGCATTTTATCAAAGTGTGTGCAACATATGAAGTTATCCATCATCAATTTGATAACAGCCTAAAGGTGAACAATCTTAGTGAAATTTTCGAGGAAACAAGGCTTCACAAAACTTCAAATTTGTTATTCAAGATCCATAACAACATAATCAACCTAGAAAAAAATATGAATATGGATTAAGCGATAGTGGGTGGCCCCTTAGACCGCGAGGTCTCGTGGACGTCATTAAAAGCCATTTAATTTCATTTCTCTTAAAGAAGTTGGTGTAGGTATGCTAGCGGAAGCAAATTTTGGGATATTTTGTGTCGTTGGATTCATATGTACCCCAAACCACATTCAATGATTATTTTCTTTCAAATTTTCTAAAGATTTTGAAGACCTTCTTTGGAGGACACTTGGGCCATGGGCCATTGTTCTCAATTTTTTTTGCTTAGAATGTTGGCATGAGGCATTCTTAGATCTCAAGCCTGCCCACCCTGTAGGCCCCTTTATGATATCATGATGAGGTTTATACCTCATACTAGTCACCCTTATGATATTTGTGAAACTAATCTGAGGAGGTTCCCTTTATATGCTGGTCAAAGATACATATCTCATATCCTCATTCACAATGAGGATACAAGAGTGGGTTAGAATCCCATATGGTAATTTTCGGCTCCTTTTAGGAGGACTACAACTTCAAGATTGAAATTCTCTAAGGGAGTACAACATAGTCAAGGATGGCACAATTTATATGGTATCAAGAGTAAGAGGTGGAGTGACAGACTAGGTCGTGTCCTCCTCATCCCAACCCAAATCCTTTAAGGATGTCATTAAACCAAGGCCTCCATCACCAAACCCTAAATATCTCTCTGGACCAACACTTGTGGTGGAGAAGGCAACGAAAACCCCTTCTTATGAGGTAAATAATGGTTTAGTTGAATTCCTAGCTTGAAATTATGAATGGAACAGGTATTATTTTTTGTTTGAATCGATTTTGGCCCTCAACATCTGCTCTCCAACTAATCCTTCATAGGAAGAGATTCATACTTCAAATGAAAAGGAAAGATACTCGGTCATAATTGTGGCTTCTACAATGAGTGGCAAAAACACACCCACAACTCTGATCAATTAGATAGTGATAAGGAAACGACCAATATGATAGAGCTATTGGCAGTGGAACCATTCCAAAGAAATGGTGTCAATATTTTATCTATAACTGCACTTGATAATTTAGCAGGATGGATTAACATTAACAAAAGAAAAGAAAATCAAAATCAAAATTCCACGTCTAATCTTGGGACATGATACTAGGAATGTAATAAATGTATTTGATATATTGGGGTCATTGGTGATGACAATACGATGTAATATGTTTTTATGAAGCAATACAATTTAACTATATATATATATATATATATATATATATAAACCTATTAACAAAATTTCCCTAAAACATATTTAAATAAGGTTGCATTCCTACCAAATAATGTACATTCTATCATTGTTAATGCTAAATAAAGTTATATCCTACCAATCTAAAAATCAAACACACACACACACACACATACAATCAAAATATTGAAAAGACAAAATTAATATATATAAATGTTATCAATAATATCCATATAATATTGTATTTATCTTGAAAATTGTGTACATGGGTATATCTATATAACAATATATTCTTTTAAGTGTGATTACTATTTTAAAATTACGTGTTTGTTTAATAAAAATTCATTATTTTAGAAAATTGTATTCTTTTTAGAAAATATTGTTATTTTTATTTAGAAATAATGCATTTGTATTTTTTTTTTTAAGTGTGGTTCATGTACACCGGAGATCAGTGGCCGCTATGCCCATGGAAATATCATAGTAGATCCACTTGAAGGGATCATTTCCTGTCAACTCATTAGTAGAGTCTAACCCCAAGAGTGTAGAGGAGAATTGACCCCTTGGCCTCCCTTGAACTAACCCTTGGGGCTAAAAGTGTATTTGTGTTATAAAGTACTAGTGCAGTTATATAAATGAAATGGATAGTAAATGTTGACAAGAATCAATTAATAATAAGCATAAAAACATTAATTATACACGTAGTATAATTAATATACGAAATGACCTTTTTTTGGATACTTTTTCTAGGTAACTTGGCCCAAAATCTAATAGATGTTTTTAAGAATCATAAGTTAAAGTTGTTTAATCTACAAATTTCAAGTGTGCTAGAGGTCTTTCAAGGTGCTAAATCTATTTATGCATTCAAATGTGTATCTTAAACAACAAGAAATCACAATCATACTTGAAATTGTATTGTCGGGTTCTGGCAAAAAAAACCATTATGTTTTTTAGTTAGACTACTCCCTTATTATATGATACATCTCACATTGTTAAAATTTAAAAAATCATAAAAACTAAATAAATTATAACTTTATTATTATTTTAGCCTACACAAAATATCTAGAGAATATTCACATAGTATACATACATAAAAGGTTTAGAGTGATTTCAAAATTAGTCACGGGCTTATTACAAAATCAATTCGAAAATTTCAATTAAAATAAATTTGGATTGTCCCCTTGATTGAGATGTTGGAAGTCAGGACGTTGGAGGACAATGGAAGGCCACCACCCTACTACCTCCCATTGCATTTAAGAGGTGGAGTGGCATGGACAACCCACCCCATGCAACAAACATGTGAACAAGATTACCACTCTTCATTCATATGCCAAACAACACTATGCTTGACCTCTTTGAGATGAGAGAACTTGCTCTTCTTTTTTTCTATTATGTCTAGGCTTCTCCTCTACCATAAGTGGGACAATTCCCTTGGGAAATTAACAATAGAAGGCTTGTATTAGACATAAAATTCACGAAGCAGGGGCATAGTCAGTGGGATTTATTTCAGGTCCAGGCATTGAATTTTTTTCCTGGATACGAATTAACATGCACCTACATTTTTGGGGACCAGGATTCAGGGAGTGACACTCTTCGGCTCATGCATTACCCATTGATCAAATAAAAAAGGGAAGGCCTAGGGAAAAATGGGGCACATCATGGGTCTTTAATTCCAACCTTAAAGCTTGACATTACCGGAGCGAGAGGAGTTAGTCTTCGTCTAGTTCACATATCCTCATTAATTTAAGTCTGGAGGATTGGTCAACACCGAGAAATTATCTATATATCAATTTTTTCTATTCAACTATTTCATTCTTTGGTTTTGTAGTTATTTGGTGGATGATAGTTTTCTATGAATTTTTCTCAAACGAGGTGCGTGATGGAATAAAAACTGGAATCTCCAGATGGTTACTAGACCCAATCAAGATTCATTCATCTGCCATTCCTTCTCATTTGTTTTCCTGTTGTCACATATTTCTTTGGAAATCTAGAGCTCCCTGGTTTTGCAATTTTTTTTGGTTTACTTGGTTTTAATCCATGGGTCTTCGAGTGTTGTGGGTAAGAAATTTACCTTGGTTATTTCTCATTTGGTGTAGTATGCATTGGAAAAGAATGTGTTTTCATCGGTGGGTTTGAAGGCATAGGTCTTCAGGGCAAGTCGCATGCCCAAGCCCAAGCCAAAGATGTCACAACCATCTTCCACTCCACCACCCCCCTAAAATTCATGAGGAAATTCATCAACTTGAAGCTTTGATCATGTGAAAGTTTAATCTATTGCAATAACTGAAAATTATCCTTCTAACTGTAAATTTAATTATGTAGTTTATTTGCTACAACAAACAATGAATAAAATCACAGCTGCAATTTTCACCATAAAAATATCGCAAAAAATAAAATACTGGAAACTGAGAAA
This sequence comes from Pinus albicaulis, assembly GCA_034641835.2. Lineage (NCBI taxonomy): Eukaryota > Viridiplantae > Streptophyta > Pinopsida > Pinales > Pinaceae > Pinus > Pinus albicaulis. The sequence continues at coordinate 1,470,978,394 of CM076584.1, forward strand.
TTTTAGCACACACACAAGAATTTTGACATAGTTATTTTGGACAATTGTCCCCGGAAAAACCCAACTTGGGAAAACCGGTGCAACAAATGAGGGTTTTATTATTATTATTCAACAACAATTATGAGTATAAAAATTTAGATGCTTTACTAGCAATCTAATCAGAAGAAAATGATGGAAAAATTATTGTGATATTTGTTCTCACCCCACAGCTAATTTATACCACCGAAATTGCCTCCCTAGCCACACATTGAGCCTCTTGCATCACTCTCTGCGTAGTGCCTGTGCTGAACCTCTTGGGATTTCAACCTTCCTTTCACTGCCTCTTCTCGGGATTGGAATAATTTCTCCTAGAATGCTATTTACCTCCTCTACCACCTTCTACTCACCCTCTGGCTCTATCTTCTCTGTTGAATCTCTGCCATTGAGAAAATTGAATTGCCTGGGAAACTGAGTATCTTCTCTGGTGTCCTCTCCATCACCACATCGATATCCTCTTATAATACACTGTTGGAGCACCAACAACCAAAATTAAAGCTTAATAAATGGCTTAGATATTCGCACCTTATCTCAATTAATATTGATTAATTAACCATATTCCCTAAGTTTAGAATTCATAAATATTTAGAAAAAACGGTTAATAATCTAATTAAGATATTTCTGGGTGGAATTTCTAGAAACTATTTCTGGGTTTTGGATATCTCATTTATTCTATTCTCTCCACCAAATTTCATGTCTAGAACACATCCGATGCTACAAAAACTAACACTCCCTCTTAGCGAGGAATGTGTTGTGATGTTGCATACCCAGTCAACGCCCTGTCTTTGCACCATGTCCTGTCACACTATTGATGTATTGTTGCTACTGCCCGCCAAATACTGCGCAACTCTAATATATGTTGTATATGTGTTGTTGTTGACCCTGCTATACTGTTGCCAACACTGCATCTCCACTCCCTCTCATCTGTTGTTGTTGCAACTAAGAATTATCCAAAGCAATCGATCCCTGCTACTAAAACGGGTTCTCCACCATACCCAAATGTTCTATGAAATATATGAACTTAGCTCTCCCTAGAGCTTTCATGAGTATATTTGCAACCTGATCTTATGTGGGAACACACTGTAGCTGAAATTCTCCATGTTGTACACAATATATGATGAAATGACATCGAATATCTATGTGTTTCGACATGTCATGAAACACTGGATTCTCAGAGATATTTATGAAATTATGATTATCACAGTAGAAATTGGTCGCATTTATCCTTTGCTTGAAAAAACTTACTAGCATCTTCCGAAGCCATATACCTTTGCATGTACCTGTGTTTGCTTCCATATACTCTTCTTATATAGAGCTTAGTTCTTTTGACTTCTGCTACCTGCTACACCAAGAAACCACCCCTGACCCAACACTTAAGTAGTACCCAAAGGTACTTTTCCTGTCCACTGAACTGCCTGCCCAATCTGCATCTGTGAATACATGTAGTCTGAATTCGTCCCCTCGGGTATATCTCAACCCGTACTCGACTGTGCTACACACATACCTCAAAATATGCCTTGCTGCTTCCCAATGTATCCTCTTTGGTTCTAGCATAAACCGACTGAGGGTATTGACTCCAAAGAAAATATTTGGCCTAGTGTTGACCAGATACATGAGAGACTCGATAAGTTGTCTATACAAGGTGGGGTCAACATCCTTGTCATCTAATGCATCTATATTCTTCTAATTGGTGATCATGGGCGTAGACATGGTCTACAATCCTTCATTCCGAACCTCTTTAGAATATTTGTAGTGTATCTTCATTGCCCAAGGAATATCTCCCTATCCTTCTACCACACTTTCAATCATAGGAAATAGTTCATTAACCCCAAATCCTTCATATCAAATTCTACTACCAGGTTCCTCTTGAAATATTCTATGAGCCCTAATTATCCTGTCAAGAAGATATCATCCACATACAATACTGGGATGAGTGGTTCACCGTATACCATTAAATATTAAAGGTTGGGATTTGTTTCACTCTTGACGAATCCGATTTGCTACAAGTAGTTGTCAATCCGACCATAACAAGCCCTGGGAGCCTGCTTGAGCCTGTATAGAGCTTTCTTCAATATGCACACATGATTGCGCCTCTCGCGAGTCTCAAAGCCCTCTTGTTGTTCGATGTACACCTCTTCCTCTATCACCCCATTCAAGAATGTTTCCTTGATGTCCATTTGGTGAATCTTCCATCCCATCTCAGCTGTTAGGTTTATAATTTACCAGATAGATATGTATCTGGAAACTGGGACGAAGGTATCCTCATAATCTATCCCTTCTTTTTGTGCATACCCCCTTACCATGAACCTAACCTTGTACTTTTCCACACTACCATATGCAACATACTTTATCTAGTAGATCCATCTAGAACCTACAATTGACCTGTCTTTAGGCCTTGGAACTACCTTCCAAACATCATTAAACATTATTCGTCATGATAGAGTTATACTCTTCTACCATGGCGTCTACCCACACCTAATGTTGTGCAGCCTCGTGAAAGCTAGAAGGTTCTGCAACCTGAGCCATCAATTCTTGGTACTTCTCAGGTTGTATGCGTTGTCTTTTGTTCATCCTATGAGTTCCAATAAGCTCCTCTACATATACCAATGTATGAAAAACCTCTTTGTTGGCTTGACCACTAGCGGTGGGAGGTTAAACTAGCTCCTCCTCATTCTCCCTTTGTTGCTCTGTCTGGTGAAAACTTACCGGATCTCCTGCACCTGAGGGAATATTGGTACTGGTCACTCTACTCAATCCCTATGACTCTCCTCCTTCCAGTTCCACTGGCTGCCTCCTACTTCTGGACCAAAGGAGCTTATGCTGACTAATTCTAATCATCTGCAGGCATATCACTAGATATCTTGAAAGCTCAATCCTCCATTAAATTCACATCTCGTCTTAAAACGATATTCCTATTGCTAAGAATGCATATCATGTATGCCTTTGAGGTTTCTCTATACCTAACGAGAAACACCTTCTCTGTATTCTATTCCAATTTGGTACGCTTTTCATCTGGCACATGGCAATAAACAAGGCTGCCAAAAAATCCTGAAGTGACTAAATTATGGCTTCTTCATTGTGAAAACTCCTTTAGGCGTTCTCTTCCCCCACTTGTCTATGAGGAGTCCTGTTCTGAATATACATTGTCGTGTTATATGCCTCTTCCCCTGCAAATCTGGGCAAATACTGCTCATATAACATAGCTTTTGCAACCCCAAATATGGTTATGTTTTTTTTGCTCCGCTACCCCATTCCGCTGTGGATTATATGGAGTCGTCCATTCTCTTCGGATGCATTATGTCACGCAAAAATATGTGAAGTCTTTATCAATATATTCTCAACCATTATTTGAGAGAAGGACCTTGATATTCTTCCCTGTCACATTCTCCACGATAGCCTTAAACTCTCTGAAATGATCAAAGACCTCATCTTTGGTATTCAAGAAGTAGATCCAGGTTTTTTTGGAATGGTCATCAATAAAGGCAATCAAGTATTCGAAATTACTGAGAGATCCAGTGGCCATCGTGCCAAGTTCTGGAACCCTGATTACTGTTTCTTTGAGCATTTTGAGTTCTCCATGGTGTATATGTCCCATTATCCTATGCCATAACTCATTCAACTCCTTCCCACTACTACTATCATTGCTTATTAGTTCCATTGGAGAGTTGAGCTGCAACCTGTAAAATTTGTTGCCGTAAAATCCAATATGTCTTACCTTCTTTTAGATTGAGTGTTTTACATATACTTTCTTCCCTACATAGTGGATATCATACTCCTTATCCTGTAACTGGGATATTGAAATCAAGTTCATACCCAATCCTAGCACATGCAATACATTTGTAGCGCTGGTGCTTGCTCTCGACTCCCTCTGAAAATCTATGGTACCTCTCCCTACTAGAGTACATATGGTTCTTTTTCCCACAGTAATCTGGAAGTCCATCTGCTTCTCCTTGCACCTAGAGAAATATTCTTTAACCCCTATCATATGAGCTGATGCCCCACTGTCTATACACCAGACACCCATGTGAGTTGATGCTCCACTGTCTATATACCAGACACCCTGTGAAGTTGATCCTGACAAGCAAGCAAATTTTTCCTCCAAACCATTCCTCTTTCCACCTGACGTTGATTCTACAATTTCAAACTATTGCAAAACCCTCTGCACCCAACCAAGGACACTTCTCAACAAAAATATGAGCTGCAACTGCTCCATCTGATTGTTGAAATTGTTCTCCTGGGCAGTTCAATTTTTATGCCACCCTGCAACTGATAATCAAATTCATGCCCCAACAACTCAGCTTTCCTGTCAAGGAATTTCGCTGCTCTAGAAAATTTTGGCCTGCAGCTCCCTCTGAGCAGCAAAATTTTCTCTTATGCTTATAAGATTCACAACGAATCACTTATGCTCTGAAACCATGTGAAAATTTCATCAATTACAACAACTAGAAATTATTCTTCTAACTGTAAATTAATTATGCAATTTATTTGCTACGACAAACAATGAATAAAATCACACCTACAATTTTCACCATAAAAATACCACGGAAAATAAAATACTAGAAACTGAGAAATTTTAGCACACACACAAGAATTTTGACACAATTATTTTTGTACAATTGTCCTTGGAAAAACCCAACTTGGGAAAACCAATGCAATAGATGAGGGTATTATTATTATTTTTCTGCAGCAATTTTGAGTACAATAATTTAGATGCTCTACTGGCAATTTAATATAAGTAAAATGTTGGCAAAATTATTGTGAGAATTTTCTCTCACCCCATAGCTAATTTTCCCCCCAAAATTTCCTCCCTAGATGTTAGGCCCTATAAATGTTCTAATTTTTACTGAAAAACCCTTTCCTTAATCTCTGTTTTCCAAGTCAAAGAAGCCTCCATGATTATATTTTTTACCTTTTCATGTTTCTTTGTGTTTAATGGATAAATGTTTCTCATTCATGTTAAAAGGGTTAATGAAATAAATATTTTAATTAAAATCTTACCATCGTATTTTCTAAAGGATCTATTACAATAATTGTCACTAATTTTAAATTGAAAAGTTGTGGTACAGGAAGATCATATCCCGAGATTTCTGCACTATTCTCAATTCTTTCACTAAAGGAGGGAGACCGTTGGATTCAAGAAGTTGACTGAGGATTTCATGTGATCTTTCAATGAAGGAACTGTGTGATTCTACCCATAGTCTTCGGCACGATTTTTTTCATTGGCCTCCTGGAAGTGGTTCTATAAAAACAAAAGAATGCAAGGGTTTCTATTTCTAGAAGTGAGTTGGTAATCAAATATATTTTTGTAACTGGTTTGATATGGAAGAGAGGTTGTTCAAGATGTATATATACCTAGTTGCAGGAATAAATAGGTTAGCGATACTCTGGATAGTTCTTAGTGTTGATAGTTTGAAGGCTTGTATCGCCATAACCTCCTTTGGAGTTGGATTTGTTACTTTATCAATTGTATTGAGAAGAGAATTTTGAATCAATAAAAAGGAGCTTAATGCCAGGTTCATGTAATTTCTTTGTCTTCCCTATGAATGTTTAATCTATCTTTCATAAGTTAAGCTCTTTTTTTCAAAGGGAAACAAGCTGGTTGGCTAGGACCTAGCCAACCTAGCTCATTCTCCCTCAAATTGTTTCACTGTGTGGTGTGTTATGTGTTGAAGCCGGTGTGAGGTATTCTATATTAATTCGATTGCTTATGTTGGGTACGTGTGTAACAACAAGGGACCGTGTGTATTCTTTTCATGAGAAATGAAAATAGCTCAGATCTAAAGTTTGTTTCCTTTTTAAAGAGTTATTTCTTGAATGGTATGTTTATAAATTATGGATGTTTTTTATATCAAGCAGTGATGATTCGAATCTAAAGGTGAATCTTTATTTTCGAAGTTGTTTCGTGAAAAAAGGTTTTAACCCTAGTTTTTGTTTTTGCAACAATTCATTTATTTAACAATTCGAGGCCTATAGATTGGGATTTTATGAAGAAGAATATTTTTGCATTGAATATTTCATTTCATAACTGAATATGAAAGTTTAAAATTGAATGGATCACATCGAGGACTGCTCCTGGTGTATGATTGATGACTGTGGTATCGTGTTAAAAACCCTAGGGATACCTATATGAAACTATATATTAGTAAGAGGGTTATTATTGTTATGAAAGTATTATGATTTGAATGATACAAAGTGACATGGGTTTCATGAAACTTAACATAGAAACTCAGTTTATTTAGGAATTTTAGTACAGGAACAAAGATTTCTCTATTGTTAAGTTATCAGTATAAGCTTGGGGTGATTCATAATATACTTTTGCATAAACTCTAATTGATTTTGAAAGATGGTTTTGATTATTATGAGCAGTGAGTGATTGAATTTGATTATTATTCTTTTATATTGTGTGCATAGGTGTGAGACAACTCTTTTTGTGTGTGGTCAATGAAAGTTTCTTATTCCAGGTCAATATTTGATTGCTAAGTTACAAAGCAGTGTGTGTTGAGTTTGAGAATGCACCTTTAACTTGAGAAAAGTTTTTATTTCACATCAAAGTAATTACTTTGTCACAATTTGCAGGAATAGATTTGTTTGAGAGTGCAAGAACATAGTTCGTCTCGAGTGTAGAAACATAGTGTTTCAAATGGTTGTTTAGTACATGAACAAAGTTTTTATTTGATTGACTATGCCATTAAAATCCTAAGTTATTTTTCTTGATATGAGATGTTTCTAAAGAGTTTTTTTATTGTTGTTTTGTGAGGAGATTCAATTTCTGGAGTAGTTCTAGTGTTACTGTGTGAAAAATGCAGGAATATAAGTCAAGATTTTTATTCAAATCCTTTTTGAAACTGATTAATTTAGTCGTTGGGATAGAGATAGTATTTACAAAATTTGTCCAGAATCTTTGGCATTGATTGTGCTACGCCTCGAAGTCTACGATGCCCTAGTTTTAAAAGTGAATGTTATGAATTGAATTTACTATTCCACCAACCAACACTAGCCACACGCTAAGCCTCATGCGTCACTCTCTACATAGTGCCTACGCAGAACCTCTGGGGATTTCGACCTTCCTTTCGCTGCCCCTTCCTGAGACTGGAATACTTCCTCCTAGAATACTGATGACCTCCTATACCACCTACTACGCACCCTCTAGCTCTATCTTCTCTGTTGAATCTCTACCACTGAGAAAATCGAACTTCTTAGGCAATTGAGTATCTTCTTTGTGTCCTCTCCATCACCACATTGATCTCCTCTTATAATCCACTTTTGGAGCACCAATGACCAAGATTAAAACTTAATCAGTAGCTAGGATCATATCTAGATCGATCCGTGTGAGTTTGTAGACTATTCTCACCTTATCTCAATTAATATTGACTAATTAACCATATTCCCTAAGTTTAGACTTACGAAATATTAAAAAAAATGGTTAATAATCTAATTGAGACACTTCCGGGTGGAATTTCGATAAATGATTTTTGGGTTTTGGAGAGGGTGTTTTCCAGAGATTTCCAGAAAACTTTAGATGGTGTTGTAGTACCGACAACAATTACTTAAAAAAATTATGTATTTATTTAATAATTTTTATTCTTATTTTCGAACTAGGTTGAGTCTAGGCTAGGGCTAGGGGGCCATCCTTAATGATGGATGGAAGAACGATTTTTCCACGAGTTAACCTTGGATGCCCCGTGGGATAGTTTAATTCCCCCAAAATTGGCTCCCATCCTCAAGCCCTCCCCATTATATTTTTAAATATATTTTTTTTCAAAGAAAAAAATGTATATATTAAAGTGGAAAATAATATATGGCATATACTTTTTATTTTTGTCGAACAATTGTTGGAACGGGGTCTCCTAACAAGTTGCGAAACTGGTCCATTTTGATTATTTTTTATTATATTTAGTCTAGCTCCGGGGTTTTGGGGCGGGTCAAAGCCCCAAACGCATTGTAATGGGTCAAAGGGTAAAGTAGGGGTCCAAAAACCATGGGTTGCGGACCATAGGAAAGTCGAGGCTAGATTGTTATAAATAGAGATGTATTTTGTATTGTAAAGGATGAGAATTGATGAGCTATTGATGCGATTTGTTGTTTAAGCTATATGTTTGGGTTTTGGGGAACGAACTCCTGCTGGTTGTGTGCATGGAGATCCTAGTCCAGCTGTGTGCGGACCCTGCTGTTGTGTGTGCAGGTTGGGAAGGGAATTTTAAGGAAATATTGATGAATGAATGAATGCGAAGGATTATTAGAGATATGAATCCGTGAGTACTATTGTATGAATTGCTGATAATTGTTGTGTTGTGTATTTTATGTCTTTTCGCTGTGAAGATCTGTGTACTGAATGCTTGGATCTAGATCTTTTCCACTCTGTTTATGTAATAATGTGTTGATGATATAAAAAGCATATAACTATAGATCTAGTGCACGTGGAGGCAAATAGATACATAATTAACCCTGTGCAGAACAAGGTAATCTAGGAATTACAGAAACATAACGTAGCTCTGCTTGCCTTACCCATCCTTTCTCAGGGTGCGGAAACCTGGTTCCAGCACCCACCCATACTACTTTGGGTGAGACTTTGACCTGTGAAAGAAGGTCACTGCCCAAAAGGGCCAGTAGTATAGGGGTTTTTTGGTAAACCTTGCACAACGAACGTGGGTCAGGACCCGTTGCCGGGACCGGAAGAAGTCTGAGAGAGGAATCGGGTAATGACAAGAGAATACTGGAAGCTTGAAAGAAAAGAGATCGAGGACTGGTTCGAAAGACAAATCCAGGAGTTCGCAGTAAAAGAAAATCGCAGTGAGAAGTTAATGGCGGAAATGTGGAAAAATGGGTACGTCATTAATGAAAACTACGAAATATTATTTGTGACTTTTGCGATTGAACTCCAGGAGTGGCTAGCCAGACTGGTGGAATTCCAGAAGTGCTGGAAAGACGAGTGAGTCACTTAGTGGACCCCAGAACTGCTCGAGCAGCTGGAAAAAATTGATAATACTATCACTCGCACGGTGGATCATTGGGTGGATAGTATGCTGGGAGGATTTGTGACGGAATTTGCCATTGATCAGTTTGTATCATACTTTGAGGCCGAACGACGATTCTTCAAAGGGTTCCAGGGCGAGTTTCTAAGGATGTTACCGTTGCTAATCAAGAAATTACTGTGTGAAAAGAGCATTTTGTGTAGTCATACTGACTGAATGACCTCGGATTTGGACGGGAGTGCGATGCGCAGTGGTAAGTAATATCAAACCAACCTTGACGGAAGAAGATCCGCCTATAATCTATTACAATAACCAGCTGCGCAAGATCCTCCAGCTACACCACCACCTAGGCCGCACAAAGGTAAGAATTCATCTATACCACCGCCTCCCTGGGACAGTGATATGGCTGCGCATCTGAAGCTGCCTACCTTCAAGGGGGTAGGCGATGAGGATATGGACCAGTTTTGGTTTGTGGCAGACTCTGTCTGGACTGTGCAAAATGTGGCAAGTGAAACGATAAAGAGGGCGTAGCTGTATTTAGCATTCGAAGACAGAGCTCTGGATTGGTATATGCGATACATTTCCCAAAATGGAAACGCCTCCATTCAAGATATTAAAGATGTTCTGAAGCAACAATTCCGAAAGCTGAAATATTATTCCCAGCTGGTAGCAGAAGTAAAGGACTTCAAACAAGGTGTGTCAAAGTCAATATGGGAGGCTGACGAGCGATTGAAGAAGGCGATCAGGGAAGGAGGGTTCGAATATGTTGATAGGAAACATACGTAGTGGTTCATCACTATGCTATTACCTCATCTGCGCATGCCGATGAGTCATCAGACCTTTGATTTGCAGGAGAAAGCTATGGAAGTCGCTATGAAATTAGAAGCTGCACCCCGGGAGGATACATCGGCAGGGGTACAACAAATCCAGGAACAACTTGGGGCTATGCATATGGAGATACAGAACCTGTGAAAAGAGCGAGGAAAGGACATCTGCGCAGATCTCTGGTGCATACGTTTTTAGGTGTCTGGCCATACGAAGGATCAGTGCCCTCTACTGACGGATTACATGCAAGTAGGAGGGCCTAGTCCGATACATCCAGGGGCAAGTAGGGAACCTGTCCTATTGCAACTAGGTTCAAGCGGATTTGCGCTATGGTGTGATGATTGTCGGGTAGCAGGAATACATGATACAAACCATTGCCCTCGGCTAGGTGTGTATGTCCCCGAACTAAAGCAAAAATGGTGTCGATTCTACCGATCAGTGGGACATGATGAGTAGAGCTGTTGTACATATGACTTAATGATGGATTGTGGGAATTTATATAGGGTACAATCGGACCCTGCATCGCCAAGACTTGTTGCGCACTTTGGAGGATCACCGGCCCGAGGTAGAGGAGGTAGGGGAGGAAGCGCAGGTCGAGGACGTGGACAGCTAATCGGTTATAACTGTGGAGAAATAGGGAAATTTGATAGAAAATTCCCTAATCCCACCAGGCCATCGTGAAAATATTGTAGAAAGCTGGACCATGAGGTAGAGGACTGCCCAATTTAATAGCCAAGATGCAGGAAAAGCAGCCCACCCCTACAAAGAATGTACATAGAGTTAAAATCGAGCTAAGGAGGGCAGATCAAAGTGTAAAAGTCATGACACATAGTGGGATGGTCACCCAGGGAGCTGAGGAAGGGCTTGCCTCTCGGAAAGGAGTGTCTTTCAAAGAACAAGCACCATTGGCAGCCCCCGCGCAGCCTCAGATAGAAGGAGTTGAGTCCTTTTTGAAGGCATGTCTGAAGTTGCTAAGGAATCCGCAGGCCGTGGGAAATCTCCTAGCATTACTGAATACCTGCGCAGCTTGGCCCAATTTGATCCCTAAGACCAAGGATGTACATAAAATATACAGCTATAAGAAACGCACCGGAAGAGAGATGCAATTAACTGCACAGATCAGTGACTATGAGATGGATCAGGTTATCTTAGATATTGGATCGAATGTGAACGTCTTACCAAAGAAGACATGGCAACAAATGGGAGAGCCTAAATTGGAATGGTCCACTATCCAACTACGAATGGGAAATCAACAAAAAATCATCCCTCTGGGTAGTTTACCGAAATTCATGGTTGACATCGCAGGGGTAAGGGCCCTAGCTGATTTTGAAGTAATAGAAATAGTTGAAGACGCAGACCCCTACCCTGCGCTCCTCGGGCTGGACTGGGAAATAGAAATGGGGGTATCATCAATCTCAAGAAACACAACATGGTGTTTGAAAACAAAGGTACGCGTGTCATAGTACCACTAGATCCAGCAGAAGGTGCACGGTATACAGAGCCATCCTATGAGAAGGAGGAATTGGATCACATTTATAAATTAACTGTGCAGGATGAAGACCGGGCTAACCCCACGGATGAAGGAATGCTCTGCTAGGAAAATGACAGTGAATGTTTTTCCAAATCCGATGAGGAGCTGGAAAATTGACAAGGTCGGTTGCACGAGGTCTCGGCGCTTCGAAGCCTTCAGACCATCAGGAACTTTCGTCGCATCTCTACCACAAAAAGAACCCTGCCTTGCCAGGAGGACGCAAGTGATAGTCAACGGCCCGTTGAACCTAAGATTCCCATAGAGTGCAGGCTAGGAGCACTGCCACTAGCACTACGCGAAGCACCTACGCAAGGACCAATATTCTTCACTCAGGGGAAGTATTGGAGTAGGGTGATCCTGTACATAGGGACCCCAGTTTCCAGATGGGCTCCAAGGTCAGTCGACCTACGCAACTACTTGCTGACGTGCAACACTCAAGGGTGCGATCGAACCTTGCCTGGACAAAATTGTCGGGGTACCATTGACCTACGCCTGCGTCGGATTACGGACCTGCCTGAACCCATGTATAACTGGGAGAATTTGCGAACGTCTCAAATAATAAATGACACAAGGACGCATGACACAACCCTATCACACAAAAATTTTCCACCCATGGGAAAAGTAAAGGGCTTGAAAAGACTAATGGCCAACTTGCAGCTACACCTTGCGTCGACCCTCATTCAGGGTACGTGAATGACCTACAAGCGTCATCCATGGTATGACATTCCGTGGACATGACCTCAGGCACGAAGAACAACCGTCAGCACCTCCGAATTTAATAAGAAAAGAACCTCGCAAGTACGAAAAACAGGCAGCAGATCATCAATGCAGCCATTTATTATAAGAACGATCCGAAGGATTGATAGTACATGCCATGAACGAGCTACTTCACCATTAAACAACTCCGGACGAGGCGCAGATGACTGGAAGACTTCGCGCCAGGCTATTTATTCACCCTACAACATGCTCCTACTATCTGCGTACTGGTTTTTTGTGCTCATTCACATTCTCTGTGACGCTTGTCTTTTTGTTAATAGGATGGACCCTAACCCGCCGATGGATCTGTTCCCAGCAGACATCGTCTTGAGAGGACCTGGGAATGCTGAGTGCAACCATAGGAGTGAGCATGGGATTTTGACAGAGAGGATTGTCTGCGAGCCATGAACAGAAGCAATGCTGAGATACAGGGACATGCTGCGACTTCTCCACAAATCTCGAATGCCGCCCACCAGAAGCAATGTATGTTCACTCCCCCGCACTGCCAAAGTTAACACTCCTGACCCAACTACTGGGGGCATCCACATAGATTTAGCGCAAATATCTAGTACAAAACTACAAAGACTATCCTCTAGAGTGTTGCGAGAGGTTCGCCACCATGACTGGGATAGGCAACAACAGTATGACATACCTCCAGAAGTATGGGCCCAACAGATTGTCGTGGTCATAGATGCAATGTGTATTATTGAGGAGTAGCTGACGCAGGGAGTACAATTGGTCGAAATAGCTACACAACTACGGATGACAGTGCAACACCATTCCACGCTTCAGCATGTCCAGCAGGAATTACAGCAGGCAGAAGATGTTCTGGATCAAATCCGAGCCTCCACCATCTTTGCGCAGTGCCTAGCTGCCATAGACAAGATTGAGAACCTTCATCACTCCAAGAAGGATGTTAGAAAATGGTTGAAGCCATGGTCCGACACCGCACTCTAGCTCATGATGCCCAGTCCACCATCGCGCGCCTCCACCGACTGTTGGAATGGGTTATTGCGGCTACAGATGGGCTTGCCTCCCTGACGCTGGTCAACATTGCGCAACAAGCTACGGCCCAAAGTCAGGAAATCCTTCCGTCGCTTGCCCGCACTTTGGATACTTTGCGCGCGCGCATAGAAGCCATACCATTGGAGTGACTCGGGACGAGTCACAAGATTGTGTTGGGGGACTGTTGGAACGAGGTCTCCTAACAAGTTGCGAAACTGGTCCATTTTGATTATTTTTTATTATATTTAGTCTAGCTCAGGGGTTTTGGGGTGGGTCAAAGCCCCGAACGCATTGTAATGGGTCAAAGGGTAAACTAGGGGTTCGAAAACCATGGGTTGCGGACCATAGGAAAGTCGAGGCTAGATTTTTATAAATAGAGAAGTATTTTGTATTGTAAAGGATAAGAATTAATGAGATATTGATGCGATCTGTTGTTTAAGCTATCTGTTTGGGTTTTAGGGAACAGACTCCTGTTGGTTGTGTGCACGTAGATCTTAGTCCAGCTGTGTGCGGACCCTGCTGCTGTGTGCGAAGGTGTGAAGTGAATTGTAAGGAAATATTGATGAATGAATGAATGTGAAGGATTATTAGAGATCTGAATCTGTAAGTACTATTGTATGAATTGCTGATAATTTCTATGTTGTGTATTTTCTTTCTTTTCGCTGTGAAGATCTGTGTACTGAATGCTTGAATCTAGATCTATTCCACTCTGTTTATGTAATAATGTGTTGATGATATAAAAAACATATAACTATAGATCTAGTGCACGTGGATGCAAATAGATACATAATTAACCCTGCGCAGAACAAGGTAATTTGGGAATTACATAAATAGAACGTAGCTCTACTTGCCTTACCCATCCTTTCTCAGGGTGCGGAAACCTGGTTCCAACACCCACCCATACTACTTCGGGTGAGACTTTGACCTACGAAAGCAGGTCACTGCCAAAAGGGCCAGTAGTATAGGGGTTTGTTGGAAAACCTTGCACAACGAACGTGGGCCAGAACCCCTCAAGCCAACAACAATATTATGACCTGTTGTAGAGGTAAATCCCCTCTGCGGACAGAGGCGATCCCTACTAGCCCAGATCGGGTCTAGTAACAATCGTTCACGCTATAGTGCAGGTTCCTAATTTGAAATAAACCAACTAGTGATGAAGGCTTACCTGGAATCCAATGCTGTCGCTCGTAGAGAAATTAGCGATCCCGTTCCTTAGCTCTGGCAGATCACAATCCTCACGATCTCCGTGATCGGATACCTGCACACGCAAGAAACAAAACCAACGAAAGCATAAAATCCAGTATATGCAACTATATGTCAGTCAAAGAAGACATAACTCATCATCATAATCAACAACAGGGGTGGAACCATAACCGATAGTCGCTTATCATTAATCAATCAAAGAAGAATACAACCATAGCCCTGATGCTGAATTCTCCTTCGGAGGGTCGCTAGCGGAACGCGTCTCGAAAAAGCCTGTCGGGGATGGGACAAACCTCTCTCTTCGGATGTCTCGACAATAGTCTCCTTGCTTGGATTTGGCCTTAAGGGAATGAATCAAGGCTCTTGCAGCATAAGGCTCTGGTGGCTCTTGGGAACTTGGAGATTAGCTTGCAAAGGAGATGAGCAAGCTTTTATAGATGGAGGAAGGGGAGTTGGGATCCCTATAATCATGGGATTGGCCCTATCCTCAAGGAAGCTTCCATGAGAGGTGGCAAACCACTTCCTCTACATGGAGATCCGGAGCCAAACCTCCCAACTCAAATTAGATACCATTTTATGGATTGGTTAAGACGAAACTTCCGCCATTTATTTTAAAAAAACACTCCTTAAAATGGCTGGTGCGAGTGCGACTCTGAGACAGAGCGCCAATTGGCGCGCCCTCTTTGAAGGATTTCCCCCATTGGCGCGGGTACTGAACTGACTAGTCGCGCCAATGATGAAAAGGCCATTTTTAGGGTTTTTCACAAGGAGGTGTCTTTAGGGAAATGAAAATACATGTTCAGGGGAATGCCATGAAAGTGTTTTCAAGTTATGTCACTGCTCACAGGTCACAGAATGAGCCCTCCAATTGTGCGGGATGGGGAATTGCAGGGACGGTGACAAATTGCTGTGTAACAGATGCCCCCTAAAGCATGAGGCCCGAGAGAGAGAGAGAGGGGTGAAATGCTTTACAAGAACGTGTCCAACTGAAAACACCGCCGTCAGAAAACCTGCGTAGAGAAGTACAGCTGATATCTCAAATACATGATAGATACGTGGTATGGGCGTAGCCATCCATAACAGAGTATGCAATAATCCAGATCCGAGGCATGGACGCAGCCATCCAGTGAGGATCGATAAATAGACTCAGGTATGGTCGTAGCCATCCAATCAGTGAGTCATGTAACTAATCATAAGAATCCAAAAAATCGCAGCCTGGATTATAACAGACAGGAATCCAGGGTCTTGCGCTCCATCTCGACCCGAAAAAAGTACAAGTTCAAGCATGCGAATATGTGAGCTGAAGTTGAACATGCAAGAACATCGCCTGATTACCAGCCAATGATGAAAGCTGTTAACAGACGCGAGAGGTACCACCAATAATGACAATGGTCCTCAAGGTACTATAAGTACAATCCACAGTGTGTGAATCAATGAGCTGGCGTCGAACACCCGTAGAATCACTCGATCGGAGGCCAATGATGAAAACCTCACGTCGAATGCGAAGAACACCATTGAGAGCATACGGGCTCTCCAAGGTGCCGGAGAGAGCTCTAGATCGACTTCACGGATAATGAGCTGAAGTCGACAGGAAGTGACCTTGATCGAAGGTGGGCCATAGTGTTTCCCACATCATCGATGCGAGACAGAGGAACATAGTGTCTTTGTGAATCAGGACCAGATGAGAATCAGAGGAAGGTTGATACTTGCAGAAATCAACTTCTCTTGAACATATGGCGGTAGGACAGTGAGTTTGGCAGTATTTGACATCAACGGATCAGAGGTCATGGTGACGAGGCAAAGAGCAGATGAAAGGTCAAAAAGGATCACTCAAACCCACGGAGGCAAGTGAAAAACGAGATGAGATGTCCCCAACCCGACACGAATGCAGAGAAGTGCCATGTTCAAGAGCGACATACTGCCGACATGACAATGATTCTGGTTCCATTTTCCCCCACCATTTTTGGCGAGTACCCCGATTATTTTGATAACAAGCTTGAAGGGGATAGCATATGCTTGTAATATAAGTTCGTCCTTCGGACGAATCCATCCTAGTACATTTAACGAGCCCTAGGAAGGAGCAACTCGAATAACGTCATTACGACTGAATCCAATGTCATCAGGGTTTAATGAGTTTGACAGAAAAATAACTCGACGTCTTTTCATGTTTAGAGAGTTTGAAAAGACAGCGGAAAAGTAAACTCCAACAGTCCCTTTTCGTAAATAGTTCCTCAGATCCGAAAAGGTAGAAAACTATGTCTGAGAAAACCTCCTAGTCGCAACAGGCTAGGGTATTCCTTTTTCGTAAATAATCTATCCCAGCCCGAAAAAGGGGTAAACATATACTGGGTAGATGTCGTTTCGTGGCCACTTTAACGAGATCGAAACGACAAGGGCCTCGGCAATATTTTCATGTTTAGAGAGTCAGAAAAGAGCTGAAAGATGACTCCGAAATGAATTTTTCGTGTATTTACCGAGTCCAAAAAAGTATAAAATACAACTCGTGTCACCGTTTAAGTTGCGTAAAAACCTGTTGCTGCACATAAAGGCAAGTGTAAAATCCATTTTTGACAAAATATATTAAAATATTAATAAAAAATGACTTTTAAAACCTAATTAGATTTCAAAAAGTTATAAATAAGTCTCAAATGGTAAAAACAAAATTACTTTTAATATTTACCTCATTGGAGAGTAGTAGTGGTCCATTTGTGTGCAAACTTCTGACGGCGACTACGACTGATCCGGGACGTTATTCAGTTCCGCGTTTGTTCCAGGTAATAGGCGTTTCCTTAAGCTCCATTCCAATCCATTTTTTATATGTTTTTATTATGTATTAGACTTCTGGGCGAACCATTTTGAAATTTTAGGGCTCGCTCCATCAGCGCGGGTATAGGGCATGGACCCGCGCCAATGGACATTTCTTCACAAAGAGGTCGCGCCAACTAGTGCAACTGTTAGGAAAACAGTCGCGCCAATGGCGCAACGCAATTTTCTGCTCAAATTTTGAAAATGTGAGCTATCTATGTGGATTTTCAAATGTTCCAGAGATCTAACAATGTATTTTTGATTGTGTTGATGCAGATATAAAGGAAAAATGGTTTTCGAATGGAAGGAGAGGGAACATGGAGAGGAAGATGAAATGGCTGTAGAGAATGAAGCCTGCATGACTGCACTTAAGAACTGTGGACTTAAGAAATTCTTCCTCACACCCTGTTTCCGAGCTCAGCCAGAGCTGCTACAATACTTGGTTAGCATATGGGACGAAAATGAAGAAGTATTTAAACTTCGGGACCAAGTGCTGGAACTCGAGGTTTCCGACGTATATTTCATAACCGGACTGTAGCGCAGAGGACCGGTGCCCATCCTGACAGGCAGCAGACCATCTGGAGAGAAGATGGAGCAAGTAATGGCGAGAGTGTGCCCAGGGGCACGAACTGGATCGGGAAGCAGGAAGGTGGATATCCACACTGTCCGCAATCTAGCATTCAGGGTAGTGCTACACACCATTACGCGGGCTGCGGGATCGTAAGTGCCGCATGAGGCGACCAAGGCCCAACTCATACTAGCCTCCGAGTGTATGAGCCCTACATTGTTTGATTGGGCTACTGCAGTGACAACAAATATCAAAAGGCAGCTTACAAGGTGCAAGCAAGTCAAACTGAAGCAGTTTGGCTACGGTTCCATTTTGGTATCGTTCATCCTGGAACGACTACCTATCTTTCAGGGCCAAGGGGCCATAGTTGCTGAGCCGATACCAAGAGAGCCAAGGATGGCTCACTGGGCAGCACTTATGCCCAGGTCAGGAGGAGGCCAACAAATGTCTTAGAGGCCGGAGTTTTTTGGATGGTTACGGCGTCAGTTGATCGTGGTCGAGGATTGGCCCTATGCCGGGACTGATTTCACTGGAGACCCAGATCTCCCACTTCCGGAGGGGGATGACTGGGATGAGGAGTTGAGTATGACCTCTCTTTCTGATTTTTATGTTTTATGATTTTTTTTGGTAATACATGTCCGTTCTAACACCAGTTTTATGTGTATGTAGATATTGGCCCAGAGAGACCTGCCAGTATGTCTCGCATTGCACGGAGAACTCAGCTCGCAGCTGACCCTCAGGCAGAGGGTGCCGAGGGGGGAGAGTTGATCCAGAACCTTGAGGGGATTGCCCGGGGGATTCCAGACTACGCCGCCTGGCAGATGTCCCGATGGCGTATCAGAGACATACGGTGGGAGTGCCTAGTCGCCTCCACTGACTTTTGAGACGCTTAGTGTGCGCGGTACCATGTTACCACGAGCACCATGCGGATTAGACACCTAGGGCTTCTTTCATGCATATTGTTTTGAGAGACATGTCGTCTCCAGATGTATTAAGACGAACATGTATATTTTTTTGATTTTATGTGATGCACATTATGTAAACATTTTGACACACACACACACACACACACACACACACACATATATATACATACCTCTTTCTGGGTGGATCTTTTTACATGTGATGATGTTTTTGTTTATAAATTGCGCAAATGTCTATCTAAAACCGAATTATCTACTGCATCTGTTAATGTATTCATATGTCTGGGTATGTGTTGATATGTAATATAGTCAAAATTTCTCTCCAGCAGACGAATACGCAAATACAGACGTAAAATGGATGGATTTCTTACTGAATAATGCCTGTTAAGTTGTAATACTACAAGTTGTGAGTCTAGATACACAAGTAATTCACGAATGCCGAGGTTTACAGCCTCAGTTAATAATTCCAATACGGCACTATATTCCGCGATATAATTTGTAGTAGGACCCAGACACACACCTTGCAGGTTAACCAATTCACCAGCAGGATCATAGATTACCCAGGCTGCCGAAGACAGATTCCTGGTACTGCGGGAGGCACCATCCGTGAAACCCACAAACGGAGTAATGGACATCTGCACAATCAGGAAGACCTGATCAGCAGAAAGATGCTTACATCGCACACCACACCACACATGCACACAAATGAATATACATACCTATGTACACACACCACACCAAAAATAACTTCAAGCATAGTATTTCTTAAGGTACAACCCATTCCTAGGCTGTGCCAACAGAACTCCTTCATAATCAATGAGCTTATAAGCCCCATTTTTCAATACTCGTTTTACTATATAGGGTCCATGCCACATGGGTTGGAGCTTTCCTGCCCCGAGTTTGTCGTGCGATTGGTCGTATAGGAGGACAAGGTCTCCTTCAACAAAGGAACATGGAGAGACAGATTGATCAAAGTGTGCTTTGAACCGCTTTTTCTGTGCTTCAATGACTAAAGCAGCCAAGCGGCGGGTTTCATCCAACCGTTCCAAATACAAGAGACGCTCTTCTTCAGGAGAAGTATCGGGCAAAAGTTCCACAACCAACTTTAAGGAAGGAATTTCGCACTCAACTGGAAGAGTTGCTTCCAGACCATACACCAATTGGAATGGTGTGAATTCGGTTACACTCTTTGCTGACGTCCGGTATGCCCATAGAGCTGAGAACAATCGGAGCTGCCAATTGGACTTATGAATTCCAACTGTTCGTTGAAGCATTGTGACCAAAAATTTGTTCACAACCTCAACCTGGCCATTTGCCTGGGGGTAATATGGCGTTGAGCTATCGTGTCATAAGCCCAATCTTGATGTTAGCTCGACCATCATATAATCTCGAAAATGAGTGCCATGATCGGTTACAATGGCCTGAGGGACCCCGAAACGTGCAATGATGTGGTTGAAGATAAATTGGGCAGCTGTCTTACCGTTGGCGGCTAGTGTAGGCATCACTTTGGCCCACTTAGTAAAGTAGTCGATAGCGACGATTATATATGCATGCCCCCCGGTCGAATGAGGGTTACACGTCATGAAATATACGCCCCATTTTGCGAAAGGGTCGACGGTAATGACAGGATGCAGAGGGAGGGGTGGCGCGCACATCTTGTGCTGAAAGACCTAGCACGCGTGACATTTGCGGACTGCAACAATACAGTCTTTGAAGATTGACGGCCAGAAGTAACCCACACACAGAATCTTTTGGGCGGTGGCATATCCAGACATGTGACCGCCACAGGCGCGACTGTGACAGTCATTTAAGACTCTTTCGGCCTCTTCCAAAGTCAAGCACCGATGGAGCACCGAATCTACTCCAACCCAGTATAATGTATCTCCCACAATGCGGTAGGGTTGAGACTGATGCCGAATCCGACGTCGGGCATCTTTGGTCAACTTAGAGCGGAAGGTTGACGTCTGAATATACACAATAATATCGCCATACCATGGGTCACAGGTGCTGATAAGGAAGATGGTTTCGTCTGGAATATGTTCTTCAGAATGAGATGGGGGGGAGTCTGTCGGGAGGGAGCAAATAAGATCTGCAAAAACCAGTGATTTGGTCGACCTAGCAGTAGTAAACTCTAGGTAGAACTCCTGAAGGATAATGATCCATTTGGAGTATTTTCCCCCGAGTAATTGTCGAGAAAGAATATATGTCATGGGGTTGCAATACGAAACCACGGTAACGGTACGCAGCAGGATGTAGTGGCGGAAATGTTGCACAGCTTGTACAGCTGCTAAAGCTAGCTTCTCGACGTGAGCGTAATGCGTTTCCGTGTCGAGAAGATTCCGTGATAGATAGTAAACAACGTGTTCGTTGCCATTATCGTCATCCTGCACCAGAACCATAGCTATGGTGCTAAAGGCGGTGGCCAAGTATAGAGTTAAATCACGGTGATAGTTTGGAGGCCGAAGCAACGGAGCATTGACAAGTAATGTCTTAAGCTTCTCAAAGGATTGTTGAGCAATGTCGTCCCAATGAAAGGGAACGTTCTGCTTTAAAAGACGCATGAATCCTTTGGCTACTTCCGCGTAGTTCGGTATAAAGCGTCGGAGGAAATTAGCTTTTCCCTGCAGACTCTGCAATTGATATAACGAAGAGGGTGATGGGAGATTGACAATGGCCTCGACCTTTAGGGGATCGAGGCGAATCCCGTCCTTGGAGACTATGAACCCCAAAAGACGGCCAGAATCCACGCAAAAGACACATTTATGAGGATTGAGCCGGATATTATAACGTCGACAGCGAAGGAAAATCTGGCTGAGGTGTTCTGGGTGGTCCTCTCACTAAGCTGAGTGAGCTGGAAAATCGTCCAGATAAGGTTGAACGATATGGCATATGTCGTGGAATGCATAAGACATAGCACACTGGAAAGTAGCTCCAACATTCTTCAAGCCGAATGGGAGCTTTTTATAGGCAAAGGTACCCCAGGGACAGATGAATGCAGTCTTGTGTTGATCGGCAAGTAAAATATTTATCTGATTATACCTGGAAAAGCCGTCCATCAGGGAATAAATCTCACTCCCAGCACATTCATCAATGATTTGATCTATGAAGGGAGTAGGATAGTTTTCCTTAGGACAGGCGTGATTAATTTCATGGTAATCAACACAGACCCTTATAGTACCCTGTTTCTTATCTACAGGGACAATGTTGGAGACCCATTCTGTGAGGGGAATTGGGTAAATGAAGCCCGCGTTCAGAAGTTTTTCAACTTCTGCTTTAATGGCAGTGGCTTTGTGAGGGTGCACCGGGCATAGGCGTTGGCGCACGGGTTTCGCACCAGGATAGGTAGGAATCTCGTGCACTACTATGCTGGGATCAATCCCGGGCATTTCCTCATAGGACCAGGCGAACACGTCTCTGAATCCCAAATTGCTGTAGAGGTAAATCCCCTCTGCGGACAAAGGCGATCCCTATTATCCCAAATCAGGTCTAGCAACAATCATTCATGCTATAATGCAGGTTCTTAATTACAAATAAACTAACTAGCGATGAAGGCTTACCTGGAATCCAACGCTGTCGCTCGTAGAGAAAGTAGCACTCCCGTTCCTTAGCTCCGGTAGATCACAATCCTCACGATCTCCGCGATCGAACACATGCACAGGCAAGAAACAAAATAAACACAAGCGTAAAATCCAGTATATGCAACTATATGTCAATCAGAGAAGACATAACTCATCATCATAATCAACAACAGGAGTGGAACCATAACCGATAGTTGCTTATCATTAATCAATCAAAGAAGAATACAACCATAGCCCTGACGCTGAATTCTCCTTCGGAGGGTTGCCAGCGGAACACGTCTCGAAAAATCCTGTCGGGGATGGGACAAACCTCTCTCTTCGGATGTCTCGAAAATAGTCTCCTTGCTTGGATTTGGACTTAAGGGAATGAATCAAGGCTCTTGCAGCATAAGGCTCTGATGGCTCTTGGGAACTTGGAGATTAGCTTGCAAAGGAGATGAGCAAGATTTTATAGATGGAGGAAGGGGAGTTGGGATCCCTATAATCATGGGATTGGCCCTATCGTCAAGGAAGCTTCCATGAGAGGTGGCAAACCACTTCCTCTACATGGAGATCCAGAGCCAAACCTCCCAACTCAAATTAGATACTAGTTTATGGATTGGTTAGGACGAAACTTCCGCCATTTATTTTTAAAAAACACTGCTTAAAATGGCTGGCGCGAGTGTGACTCTGAGACAGAGCGCCAATTGGCGCGCCCTCTTTGAAGGATTTCCCCCATTGGCGCAGGTACTGAATTGGCTAGTCGCGCCAATGATGAAAAGGCCATTTTTAGGGTTTTTCACAAGGAGGTGTCTTCAGGGCAATGAAAATACATGTTCAGTGGAATGCCATGAAAGTGTTTTCAAGTTATGTCACTGCTCACAGGTCACAGAATGAGCCCTCCAATTGTGCGGGATGGGGAATTGCAGGGATGGTGACAAATTTTTGTGTAACATGACCTGTATTATCATATATTAAAACAAATTACTTGATATTTTTAATCTCTTGGCAATGTTACTCTTACACTAAAAAAATGCACAAAGAACAAAAAAAACAAACTAAAGTGGAGGGGAAAACTAGAATGAGAAATCAATCTCCATTGACACAATTTATACTCCATTTGGAAACTCATATATCCAAATACAACTTGGTAGAATGGAAAGTGCTTCCTTCAATAGACCATCCATTTTTGTGTTAAGTTTGCAGAGTATATGACAAAAAGAGACATGTTCGAAAGTGCCCACTGCTATCTAAATATCATTTAAAAGGGATATGAGACCAATGTTAGAGACTTCCACCTTGTAATTTACCCAATATTTGATAAGTTCTGAATCCACATAAATTTTAATATGGATAAACCTTTTTTTTTCCTAGCCACTTCTAATAGGAACCATAAAGCAACAAACTTGACTTTTTTGTTTGTTCCCCTATAACGGTAATATATGAAATGTGTATGGCTAAAATAAAGGACAACCCAAACGCCACAACGAGGAGCGTGGCCTTGAATGGCACCATCAGAGTAACCAAAAGGTTTGTCATAATCCAACTTTAGAAAAATATATTCCTCTACTTTTTTTGGCTTTGGACCCGACTTGAATTCATAGGCCAATGCAACCAACTTTTCTCCACAAACTTTCGAGGGCAAGAATTTGTCTTGAAAAAAATAAATAATTCTAGTTCCCTAGATGTATGATGTTAATATACAAGAAAGAAATAAAGTGTTTTTAACGTCCAAGAGGCTAAAAATATCCTATGGGACAGATTGCTTCTTGATCTGGCTCTTGTATTCGACCCTTTTCCTGTGGAGTTTTACAATAAACGCTCCTAGCTTCTCGACAAACTCTTCGCTGAATAGATTATCCCAAGAGATAGCTGCCAGATACCTGCATAATTTTCCCTGATGTCTTTGAAGTCCTCGCATTCTAAAATGAATTGTTTTTTAGTTTCCACTTTTCCGGAAGAGAAAAAAATACATACTCTTTCCTCCCACATTTATTTTTTCTTTTCCAACGCCCTGTTTCACAACGGAGTTGATAAGAATTAGTCCTTAATTGATCAATAATAATTTTAGATCTCTAAGAAATATTGGCCGCTATGTACGCTTTTTGCTGATGATTATGAGAGGTGTTAAACTCTTAAATGTAGTACCTCTTCTTTCTCCCTAGCTCTTTCTCCCATGTACGTTTGTGGAACATATCCATAACAAAAGTTTTTATCTCTTTAATGTTTGTAGGATACATGCTTAAGCAAATACCTCATTTACTAAACCATTTGTTATTTTTCCGCATCCAAGTCTTCTTTCTTTTGTACAATATGTCATTAAACACAACCTTAGGCCATCTACCCTCTTCCATTTGCTTAATTTTTTTCAAATACCTTATGACTCGCACCATAGCAATTTCTTCAATAGGAGCAGCCCCTGTTTCACTTAACAAGATAGCATAAGGAGCCACACTTTTAATTTTGAATTTGTTTGAATTAAAACACTTCTGAATTTTCTCAATTTGTTTCCACTGCATCTCAGTTTTGCTACTGGCCCACAGTTCACAACCGTAGAGAATCACCGGAATCACTAGAAGCCCAAAAAGAGTTAGAGTGGTTTTCTAGTCCCACAACTCTACCTCTTTACACCTGTTTTGAAGAGCATAAAATGATTTCCAACCCCCAAAAGTTATTTTCTTTCTACAACCATCCCAAATTAAATTTCTATTTTTTCCCAGGAAAAAGTTGTAATTTCTCATTATATAAAAGAAAAATTACATGTTACATTTTACATATAACAACCAGCAATGTTCATGGTTCTAAATAATTTCCGAGGAGGTAAATAGTAGCCAAATAATATGCAAGAATTAGTGCTAAAAACTCTAATCTAGTCACAATGTGTACAGAAAATACATGGTAGCAGTCCATATAAATAGAGCTGATAATAAGTGATCTATCAGCAAAATATAACTAATCGTCAAAAATAATGATGATGACAAAATTGCAGTCATGGAGTGATTGCTCTCATATCCTGTATGTCGTCTATGAATGGTTTGTGATAGTATTGGAACACTTGTTCCCCATCATGCTCAATAATGATCCACCTGCCCCAAACTAACTCCGTTGCTTCTTTGGAAAGCTTGTCTGCCACTTGGTTCCTCTGCCCGGAATAGAAGTTAGATCCCTCCGAGTAGAGTATACAGTATGGCTCTGTGAACGTGCTTGATTAATCAACCAAGATGACAACAGTTCCTCGGACCGAGTATGGGCACCCACCGGGTTCACCTCCGGTGTCGATACAAAACTGACCGGGTCCGTTTGAGTAGCCATGTGTATGACAATCTTGTTGAGGGGAAACGCACCACACATGAGAGGGAATTCTTTTTATAGATGCCCAACCGCGTGACATCGCCAACATCTAAATGGAACCCCCTCATAATCCAGCATCTGCTGCCATACCATCCCTTCAAAGAACATGTTGTATTTATCATGGAGGCCATCCTTGTGTCCAAAAAAACCAAAATCTGAGAAACAAAAATGATGCCTGTCTCCAAATAGGATCTGTCATGATCCAGATAATGGCCAAAATCTTCCCCTATGTTGTGTAGAGAGGCTTCATTCCAAAATTGAAGTGGAAAACCTGGACAATGCATCCAAATCAGTCCAACACCTTAATTCTCCTTATTGGGATCAAATAGAGGGAACCATCTCTTCAACAGTGCCTGGTGCATCTCGATATGCCAGTACTTGGATAACACCCATTCTACCAATGTGGGTTGAGAAAATGTGAGGGAAAACCAACCCCTGTTCATAATCAAAACACCTGGTAGATGCTCCATGTGGCCGCTCCAAATCTCCTCTGTCTAAAGATTTAGCCGCACAGTGGTGTATTTTCGACCCTGGACCTTGCCCACTGTCATCTCAATATTTTCCATTCCTCTATCTAGCCCAAAATTTGCATTGTGGCTATTCCGGTTTTTGGTATGGCGACGTTTTTTCTTACCTCTGTGATCATTCAGATCCCCATAGGCTACGCCTGTATCACCAATTCCATCTGAATCGTATGAGTGTTGTGCATCCGCAATCTGTGCATCAAAGGGTATATCCTCAAAGCACCCTGATGCCATAATCGGCTCGGTCGCAAAAAATGAAGAAATCAGTTGTTACGAGGTATCCGCCCCGCCGATGAAGAGGTCCACAAATGCAAGTGAATCAGCACTGATATTCTTTGTAACCTCAGCAACACCCAAGCCCAAAATAGATATGTTGTGCAGAGGCAAGTCAGGGGTATCTTGTGTGTGTAGCTCCCAGAGTCGCAGCATGGAAGGTGATAGGATTGAGAAGGACAGAGAGTCCAAACAACAAACAATAGGTTCTGAACAGATTGCATGCATGACCTGCAGAGACGGAACTGGCCGGTGCGAAACCGGTGCTGACTCCATATCCGCCATGGCATCCACATCATCACCAGTCCTATTCCCCCAAATCTTGACACCCTCCATAGGGTCAACAATTTAGTCGAGTTCTTCCTCGTATATGCTCATGACCAATGGATGGAAAAGTAAAGGTAACCACCACAGACCGTGAAGAAAGTCCCGAAAAACTCAAGGTAGTGCCGCCGGTTGTAGCCTCAATACCTGTCCAATGCCTTAAACTTCATGGTGAAAAACAAACAACAGTTGAGGAGATCAAACAATTGTCACAAGTGGGTAAATGAGGTCGTTAATGAGCACCAATATAGAGTAAGTGGGTAGCAGGTTGGAGTGATTACCGGGCCGAGGTCAGAAGCAGTGGGTGAGGGTTAGATACCGCAGCAAAAAATAAGTAGGGCCCAGACCACCACGGAGTATATGCACTGAGCAGAGTAGAAAAAACGCCACCTAGCAACCCGAGATAGCCAAATCCAGTCCCACCAAACAAATTCAGCGTCAGAAAAATGGTTGGAAGTAAACAAACCTTAGTGGTATAACCGAGGGTCGAATAGTGGCTGTCAGTTGTTCACGAGAACCGCGGAGATTAACAGTGCGCTATAGGTTGTATACTGAAAACAAAGAAGAAAACCCGACAAATCACCAAATCATGTGTTAAAGGAATAACACGTTACACCCACTACCGTCGAACAGACCAAAGACGTGAGAGTCGATATGAACCCCGTGAGGTATTAGTCGTGAGCCAATAGACCATCAGCTCCATTCGTTAGCGAGTAACCCATGGTCGCCATGGCTAATGTTTCGCACCAATCATGAGGTATTTGTAGTCTACAACTTCTTCCAGAATGTTGCCTTTAAAGTAGAACTTATGTTGGTTATGCTTTCTTTTGTTAGATAAAACCACTACTTTTGTTTTGAAAATATTGACTTGCATCCCCACCCTTCTACAAAAATTCTCAAGGGAAAGTAAGTGCTCTTGCAAACCAAGAGACGATTTAGCAACCAGTATAAGGTCATCTATGTACAAAAGAAGCCTTATAATGAACTTGACCAAATGGATACCGTCACTGCCTTGTGAATTTAGCCACTCTTCAAGCTTGTCAATATATAAACCAAAAAGGGTCGGAGACAATGGGCAACCTTGCTTGACCCCGATATCGCTTCTAAAACTTTCAGAAATGCTTGCTAAAGTTCTAATTTTGACTTTCACCTCTTCATACAACCTATGCACAACTGCTCTCAAATGCCTGAGAACCCTGAGTTCCTCCATTCTGCACCAAAACATATCCCTAGGAACCATGTCAAAGGCTTTCTGAAATGAACAAAAAAACAAAAAACTTCTTCCTTTTTTTCCCAAACTTTTTCAATGATGTGCCTTAAATTTATACAATGATCAATTGTGGAATGTTTAGGTCTAAAACCTGCTTTGTAACATGCTTCCAAATAACTTTGAAAAAAAGGGGTTTATCATTATGGTTCTATAATTAGAGGGATTATTGACGTTACCATTCTTGAAAAGAAGTATTGCCATACTAGTTGTCCAATCTGTGGGGAACCCCTACTGTATGATGTTGTTGAAAATTTTTGTGATGTGAGGTGAAATAATTTTTAAGCCCCACTTTAGATACTTTTCTTAGAGTTCAGCTAAGTCTTTTTCTTTTCTAGCACCCAAATTCTTGATACCCATCTCTACCTCTTGCACCGTGAAGAGTTTTGTGTCTGTGTTGACCAAGGGAGGAGGGTCAACCTTGGGATCCTGCTCATAAATTTGTCTTGCATAGTTGAACCATTTAGAATTTGTAATGTTGTTTTTAGTTTGCACCTTTTTCGGTTGGAGCTCCTTCTAGAATAATTTGGGGTTATATTTCCTGAGGAATATTGATTCTTCTCTCCTCGAAACCATGAAATCAACCTTTTTCTTTCCTTATATATGTTTATAAGATTTGAGCTTTATGTTATCCTTGTTTGTTTCCTTCCACATTCTCCTTGCCTTTTTTCATTCCTCATCAAACCAAGCATTAACCGGAAAGAAATTTGTTTCAGACTTCTTATGTTTTCTCTTTTGAACTCAACAAGTGGGATTTGAATTAAATGTGTTAATTCTTGACTATGAAGGCCATGAAATGAGATTTCCTCCTTCTCAAAGAGCTTCTCTAGCTTTATTTTTAAGGTATTACAATTATCTGGAGTCAAAAGAATTCAACCCTTTGGGGGATTTTGTTGAACACACTGCTTTTTTGACCCTAATTGCTTCTTTCTGGTCCAAGAGAAACTTAAATAAATTGGCTTGTGATCTGATTTTAAGTCCCAAAATTGATCTCCAATCAACACTTCCTCCATTTTCTCACACAAACTATGTGAGAAAATTACATAATCTACTACACTTGCTCCATTTTTAGTATTGCAAGTGAAATTATGAGAATTTTCCTGTCTAGTCAAACCATTACAAATGACTAAATCAAAAGCCCCACATAGCGTAAGTAATTGTTCTCCAAAGAGATTATAGCCTTTATCCTTTGAAATTATTCCCCACTAATAATTACTCTTTTCTGTAAGCCAGATAGGGTCACAGTCTTCTTTACAACAAAGAATGCTATCTTGTTCACTTGCAATTCTAGCATTGAAATCCCCCACTATAAGGACTTCACCTAGCTGTGAATATATTGCAATATCTGCTTTTAGGGCTGCAAAGGGATGTTTTTGGTCAAGCCCTCTACTTTTGTAGATTTTTGAAACTTGTAGCCCAAAATAGCATGCTGCAATTCTGATGTGATTTCCATTTTCTGATATTATAAGCTAGACAAATTTCTTATTTGGGTCTTCTTTTTCTAGTTGAATGAAAAACTATTGTATCGTAGAACTTGTTTATTAGCCCACCTGGCACATAAAGCATCATAAAGAGATAACCTGCCAAACAAGCCTTTGGCTTGAATGTGTTCTAGAGGATGTCTCGAACCTTAAATATATAACTACACCTCTTAAAAAGGTGCACATGTGGTTCCTTTTGTTCTTTACACAATGAACAATGGTTAGGGCCGAGCCATCCGCGCTTCAGAAGTAAATCCCATGTGAGGAGCATTTTTAAAAATGTTATCATTTTGAAAAAGGAAATAATTAAATCATCAAACATATATTATTGGCTAGTTAACTTCCTTATAAACACGAGACATCAAAATTCCATAAAATAACATAAAAATTTGTTATGCAATTTACAAAATTTAGAATTTATAAACAAAACATTATCCTATTATTTTAAAAATAGAAATTCATATACAATTATAGAAAAATTTAGTTACTCATGATATGTAAATGTGTTAGTTTTTATGGTGTTTAGTGTGTATTTGGTCATTTGTTTAAACACTTGCCTAGATACATATTAACTCAGGATCTACCACACACCGAGAGGGATCAAATATCTTAAGATACAAACCTATTTTAAAATGAAAAGAGATTTGATCCATCTTGGTGCTTAGGATCTAAAGTTATGATGGATCTAGACTAGTTTATTTATTAATTATAATTACATTATTATTATTATTATTTATTTAATTTGACCCAATAAAAAATGTTTTATTGATAATTATAATTATTATTTATTTTATTTTGACCTAGTTAAAGTCTTTACATTACATTACAACATCTCATCATACTAGGCCGGAGGGTGCCTCCCGGCACAATTATAGAGAGAGGGTGAATGTGGGAGTCATTTGCAAGGAAGAAAAACTATCCCATCAAACAACTTAATCTAACCTTGCAAAATCTTAGTAATAACATTTAGTAGTGGATAAACTTCTCTTACAACATTAATCTTAATCTACTTAGGATAGTTATCTATAAATTGCTCTTACACCATTAAAACTAATCTTTATCTACTTAGGATAGTTATCCATAAAGTTCAACATCAAATTTCCTCGTTACATTGTCTCACAAAATAAAAATTCTTTGATAAAGATATTGGTTGTTTGTTTAATTTACAACTCACTTATATGGCCCCTAACCAATTAACCTCCCTCTTATAAAAATTATATTTGATTGATATCTCAATAACTACGACTTTTCAAATTCCTTTTTTTATTGTGTAATATTATGAATTTGAGTAAGAAATTTTGTTAATTTCTCTATCAAAGGATGTGGTGATCCAATAAGTTAAAGTTTTGATTGATGAGTAACTTTGATTAGTTTTTTTATGAGTAGAATAAAATGCTTTTAAAATGTGTAATTTTGTTTTTGTTTTTTCGTTTTGTTTTTATTTTTTTTATTTTTGGGTGTGGTAAGAGGATCTTTTAATTAATTAGAAAAATTTATATATAGCTTGAATTTCCAAAAGAGGACTAAAATCCAAGAGAAACTTGAAACTAACATGTTTCCCGCCAAGATAAAACAATAAAAATCTACTACAATAATCATAATAACATATAAAATTCCTTGAGGATTCAAGATGTAAATGGGGGAAAAGCATATGACATTTACATGGATTTCCCTGAGTTGACTAATGGTTCATCATATTCTTGGATCCATGCCTTATTGCTCTTACAACCTTGTTTTTTGGCTTGTTTGTCTTTCCTGGAGACCACCTTGAAATCCATCGTGTGAACCCCAAGACTAGATTGTGAGGAACTCGATCCCAATTGATTTCTTCGAAGCTAGGCATTATATAGAATTATAGCCTCATGAGCTAGCGTGTCCTTTACATATTTTTCATGTCATTATCCAGATTCATTTTTTTTGGTAGGAATTCTACTTTACCCTCTTCCGTAGGGGAGCTAATCATTTCCTATGGTAATTGATTTGGTTGATGCTCCTCAAGAGAATTTTTCTCGACCTCTATAGGGTTATGAAATTCGATTTCTACTAGTTGCATGCTCGATATAGTGTTGAATTTCTCTGTATATTCCTTCAGAGAGGAGAGAGACTCGAACCTGTTTTTAGATGTAGGGATCTAGTCAATATTTGAGGTACCTTGGGCACTCAAATTTCTGTTTGTTTAGGGGATTTTTCTCGAATCAACTAGCTATTTCTAAGAAGGGCTTTCTTCAAATGATTCCTCGGTATTCATTGGGAATTCCCTAATAAGATGTACATATTGATTACAAATTTTGCATTTAAAGGGGACCTGTTCATAATATTGAGACTACTTCCAAACAATATCCTGATAGTAAATATCTATGGAGGCTAAATGTAATGTCCCCATCATTTTAAACAATGGGTGTATTTTACGCATTTTTGGAAAATTTTGGCAAAAAGGTGGCAAAATGGTCATTCTAGTGTTTTATATTCTTGTAAAAAATATTACAAACATTTCAACTAAATAATAAATTAAAATAAATTCTAAAAAGGGCTCAATGGGGAATTATAAAAAGGGGAAAGGAGCTCATTTGTAGAGCATGCTAATTGATCATTTTCTTATTGCAGCTGAAGAAGAGCTCAAGTGAGTTCACCCATAGAGTTTGAAGGGAAATTATCCACCTAGTTTTGGTAGACTCAATTGCTCCCTAGCTGGAACCCCAATTTCAGTGGAAGTGTTTTCCACTCTAGTTGGTTTTTTCCAATTGACATAATTTGATAATCTTCTTGCTAGAGTTACGAAGATAGTTTTGTTGCAAGAAGATTCTCATAGTCTTGGAGATCGATTTTCATGGTGAGGGCCAAATTTTGTGACTAGAAGGAGGTTGAAACTATAGAGAGGCCATACTCGCCATAAGGGGCCAATTTTGACTTAAGGAGGGTCAAATTCCATTTATGGGTGGCTGGAAAATGTTAAGTTATAAGGGTCAAGCAACTGATATTTGAGGGTCCAACCTTCTACTTGCCGA
Source organism: Pinus albicaulis (assembly GCA_034641835.2). Lineage (NCBI taxonomy): Eukaryota > Viridiplantae > Streptophyta > Pinopsida > Pinales > Pinaceae > Pinus > Pinus albicaulis. The sequence goes on from CM076584.1 coordinate 1,471,010,800, forward strand.
TGTTCATACCCACATCAATTTCAACCATTCAATACTGAGTTCTTGTTGAAGATAGTATTGGTGTGCACTTTGTTGAACTGAAGATTAATGGGGGTCTCCAACACTATTATTATGGGAGTTTATAACGAGTGTGCAATCTAAGAAACTCATGTTTTCCATCTTTGTTCCATGTACAATCATCATATCAATAATTAAATTTGAAATACATCACTTGGTTGCTCATTATATTGACCTATGAAATTTTTCGGTGTTATGTAATAATATGGAGTTGACTGGAAAATCTTCTTTTGAGTTTTTCCTTGCATTACATTGTATTATTTCAAACACAATATGAAAAATGAACCTATAGGACTATGCATGTAAACTATTTGTAAAAATTCCTAGGTGAACCAGATTATACAACTCAGATTTTTTTTGTGGATTTTTGAGATATTTTGGAAAGGAATATTGCAATGGTATTAGAGCTTTATCTTAGCTAGTTGCGAGTCTAAAGCAAGGTGGTACAAATAAGTAAAAATATAATCCAAAGGTATCAAGGAAAAATGCCTCCTTGAAAATTTGAAGATTATAACACATCCATTGTGAAGGCAACAAAACTCTTTGAAGTATAGATATGATTAAGGGATGCCAAGAGGGGAAAGAGTGATTATGGAATTGAAGTTGAAGGCATAACCAAAGAGGAGGTTAAAGATGAAAACTTGAAGGTAGCTAGATACCCTGAAACATAAAAGGAAGTTGAGGATTCTAGCAGAACTAAAGGTCTAATACATTCATTTAAAGAGACAAAAGAAGACTAGAAAGTAGTTGATCTAGATATCGTCAAATCTCTGAAAAACATATCTAAAGGGAGCATGGACATAGTGGATAGTGGTATTGAAGAGAGCTACGACCAGAAGGCATTCTGGTTAAATGGGAAAATATATGGACTTCAAAATTTTCCTAAGACAATGGGGTATGTGTTTTATACTAATGAGAAGGGTTGCACTACTAGTTCGGAGATCTTCTATATTCCCATAATTGTTGGGCTTTATGGTTAGCCATACATTAATAATCTGCATCTAATATCATTTTTAACACACACTTGATGTTCTACATAGGAATATCACCATCAAGATGAGTGGTTATAATAATCAGTGATGTAGAGTCCCCTAGATGTGAAGGGATTGGAAACGATAACAGAAGCATTCATAAATATTGGGAAATGGAATTTGATTCAAGCATAGGAAGTATGTGGGACAGGAATATTTAAAACTTTATTATCCAAAAAAGATGTTTACTTCTGTGTTTTGGAGGGGTTAAACTGACAATGATAAAGGTGGAAGCTCAATTATTTATGCTTCTCGATGGAGAGCTTTATTTTTGGACAAATTATAATTTCACACTACAAGATGTTATATTAAGAAACTCATTCAACATGTTTTCCAAACAAAAGTGACCCATCTATTTAAATTCACAGATATTGAAGACTCAGATGAAACAACTCGTAATGCTAAAGTATAAATAGATAGTGATGAATCCTTCTCCCAGGACTTTCCAAAAATTCAACTACCACCTAGTTAGAAGTGGGTTAATGAATGGAATATTAACAATATAATCTCATCCACTCTTGAAGGTGGGACATATGCCATATGGAATCTTAAATAGATACTTTAATGAATTTCCCCACTCCTTGTCAAGAAAAAATGATGGGATGGGTTGCTAGGAAAGCACATCTACCTAAAGCATATATGATTATGGTTGGCGAATGTGGAAGGAGAATACAACGAGTCATCATATTGGGAACACTACTCAAAGGACATTGGATTTTAATTTTCGATGAGGCCACTAGTGTATTAAATTCATCCACAAAGGTTTTTGTCTTGCAATTTCTAAAAGAACTGGAAAATAGGCGAACATGCAAGGTCCCTGTTCTAGATGTAAAATAAATTGTGGCGGTAGGAACATTGTAAAAGTTGTTAGCAACTATCTTTTCCCGCGCGCTCGCTCTGCAACTCTCGGGCTCGGCTCTGCCCGCCGCTGTTCTGGGCTCAGTGTTGCTTCTCTGGTTCGTGGCGCCCTGGACCCGTGTGGCTTTGGCCCATGTGTGTGTTCTTGCCCCTGCGAATTGTTTTCTCTGGTGGCCGATCCGCATTTGCGCATGGGATTCCTACATTGATTCGGCTCTCCATCCTTGGCCATGTCGACTGATGGAGACTCCCCCCCGCCTCCTGATCTCGAGGCTTTTCGAACTCTTGTAGCTGCTGCAGAAAAGAGGCCGACCTCGGCCTCACAGCAAAAGTTTGTAAAAAAGTTGGACAATATTCCTACGGTGTCTCTCCCGGTGGACGACGCTTGCAGATCAGCACTAAACCTGGCCGAGAGAGGCCTCATCGGCCTGTTCACAGGGCTATGGCCATCCCCGAAAGCTGTAGATGATTGGGTCAAACGAAACTGGTCACCATTGGTCAAGGAAGGAATAAAAAGCCATTTTGTAGGCAAAGGGTTCTTCGTCTTCGTGTTTGACAGTGTGGAAGACCGAAGCCTGATCTTCCAAAACGGGCCATATTTCATGGGCCCCCAAGGGTTATATTTGAATAAATGGTCTCCAGATTTCGATCCTGCACAAGATGTGCCCACTTCCGTCCCCATTTGGGTGTGTCTCCCGCACCTCCCTCTCCACTACTGGAGTCAGAGCTCGCTACAATCCATCGGCAATGCTCTAGGCAGATATATCGATCAGGCCCCGAGGAAGGATCAATACTCCTACTCCCGTATTTGTGTGGAAGTTGATCTGGAGGTCGGGCTCCCCGAAGCCATCAAACTCTCAGTGGCAGACTGGACGCACATTCAAGAGCTCGATTATGAGCAACTACCCTTCAAATGTCGACATTGCCATGAATATGGGCATTTTTCCAGATACTGCAAAAAAAAAAATGAGGAAATAGCAGAGAAAGAGAAAGGTGAACAGTGGAAGCAAGCAAAGAGAACAGCAAGCAGTAGACAGAACAACAAAAGTAAAGCAAAAGAGACAGTGGCCAATACAGGGCAAGGAGATTCAAGTAACCAAAACAGTGGAAGAAGGGAAGCTAACAGCATTGCAGGAGATAAAAATCCCTTCGAATCTCTTACACCACCGTCAGATCCTCCAGAGCTTGAGCAGGAAGATCCACCACAGCTGATCAATGCAGACAACGAAGAGCCAGGTAACATCCCAAACCCGACCCCTAGCAATACTCCTTCCCCTTCGTATGCTGATATTATTAAACAAAAGAAGAAGAGCCCAGAAAACATGGGATCATCCGATGAAGAAACCTTTGAAAGGCCATCCAAAAAAGTGGGAAGAAGAACAAACAAGGAAACCAGGGAAGAAGAATCAGAAAGGCAGAAAACCCTAGGCAGCCAAACTACCATTGAAATGACCGTCGGGAGAAATACAAGACCAAGGGCGCCCAAGGGAGGAGGCCCCACCCCATCAAGTGGTAAATGATGCAGATGGTCTCTTGGAATTGCAGGGGTCTGGGAAATCCCAATAAGGCAGATGCTATCAAAGACTTACTGAAGCTGGAAACCGTGGACATCCTTATGCTCCAAGAGACCAAAATAGAAGGGGAAACCCTTCTAAATACTAGCTCTATGAAATGGAAATATGACTCTGGAAAGGCTGTTAGTGCAAGGGGCTCGGCTGGAGGTATAGGCACATTCTGGTAAAAAAGCTCCTTCTCTTTAGAACGTTTCTCTGAGACCCAACATTGGATCTATACAGAACTGCGTCACACTGCAAGTAACCTCTCCCTTGCCCTGTTTAACATGTACGTCCCCGTTCATTATGAAGAAAAGAGAGAGTGCTGGAGGTCACTCTTAGATTATATAGAGCATATCAATCCTTCCAATATAGTCATAGGTGGAGATCTGAATATAATCCTAGATCCCAAAGAAAAAAGAGGAGGGATATTCTCTAGGGACCCTTTCATCAGCACAGTGGAAAATCTGATTCAGCAGTGGGACTTGGTTGACTACAAACTAGTGAAAGGAAAATACACCTGGACTAACAACAAAACAGGAGAAAACCATATTTCAGCCAGGCTGGACAGATTCCTTATCAGCAGCTCGCTAATGATGGACAACAGAATAGTTTTTACCAAGATCCTCCCAAAGCTCACATCGGACCATAAGACAATCCTCTTATGCTTGAAAGAAGAAGAAGATCTAGGTCCCCTCCCATTTCGTTTTAGTCCTCTCTGGGCCGGAAAAGAAGGGTTCTTTGAAACAGTCCAAACAGCATGGTGGATTTAAGTTTCGGGATCCCCAAGTTTTGTTTGGGAACAAAAAATGAAAAACACAAAAAAAGCTCTTAAAGATTGGATAAAGAAATCCATGAAAACCCCCACTAGACAGAGGAAGGAGGCAGTTCTTCTACTAGAAGGTCTCCAATTTGAAATGGAGGAGAAAGATCTCTCATCCACTGACTTAGCCAACGAAAAAGCTGCCCAAAGGAATACATACAGCTCTTTCAGAAATGAAGAAGAGCATTGGCGTTTAAAGTCTCGAAGTTTGTGGCTTAAATCCGGGGACAGAAATACCACTTATTTTCACAGACAGTGCAGGGCACGTCTCTCACGAAACCATATTGCAGAAATTACTACCTCTAATGGACAGGTGTATAAAGGATTTGCACAAATCAAAGAGGCAGCAGTAAATCATTTCCAAAACCTCCTTAGTGCAGAAAGAAATGGGAATGAGGAGGATGCATTAGAGTTTCTTACCAACATTCCAAATCTAGTTAGCGTGGAGGATAATGATTCACTGTTGAGCCCAGTCACAGAAGAAGAGATAACTTCCATAGTCTGGTCCATGGAACCAGACAAAGCTCCAGGACCTGACGGATTCTCAGTGCATTTTTATAGAATCTTTTGGGAGATAATCAAATATGATCTCTTCAGAATGATTAGGGGATTCTTGAGGAAGGCAAAAGTTAGAGGCAGAATTAACTCCACCTTCCTCGCTCTAATCCCCAAGGAAACAAACCCTGGCACCTTTGACAGATATAGGCCGATTTCACTTTGCAATTCTTCATACAAGATCATGGCCAAACTACTGGCCAACAGAATTAAGCCCCTCCTTCAAAAACTCATCTCTCCGGCCCAAGGGGGATTTGTGAAAGGCAGACAAATACTGGACAATGTCATTCAAGTCCAAGAAGCCCTTCACTCCAGTCACACTCGAAAAGAACCAGGTATGATCATTAAACTGGATATGTGTAATGCATTTGATAGAGTAAATCGTTCTTTTCTGTATAGGGTTCTTGCTGCCTTTGGATTCAGTCAGGATTTCATAAACCTCATCAAAGCCTGCATTGAGAATATCTGGATCGCCCCAATGGTGAATGGAAGACCAGCAGAATTTTTCTTAGCCACCAGGGGATTGAGGCAGGGTTGCCCTCTTTCTCCCCTTCTTTACATACTGATGGCTTATTCACTGAGCAGAAAGCTGACACTGGAGAAACAAACAGGCACCTTAACTGGGATAAGAATTGTACAGGGCATCGCTCCAGTGAATCACGCACTCTTTGCAGACGATTCACTCCTGCTAGGGGGTGCATCCTTGAGGATCGCTAACACTTTCAAGTCCATTCTCCAAAAGTTCTGCAACACCTCTGGAGCGCTTATCAGTGAGAGGAAAAGCGCCGTTTTTGGATGGAATACAGACCAAAAAACAATTGAAAGGATTGCTAGCGTTCTGGGATTCAATGGCCATGTAGTCTAGGATAAAATTAAGTATCTTGGACTTCCATTATCGATGGGATCCAATTGAAATCATATGTGGGAGGAGGTGATTTCTAAGTTCAAGAAAAATATTATAGCGTGGGGCGGTATTTGGCTCTCCACTGGCGGCAAACTCACCCTTATCCGAACTGTTCTCTCAGCGTTGCCAATATTCCAAGCCTCACTGCTGATGGCACCGAGACAAATTGCAGATCGTATCTCCTGCCTCACGCGGATTTTTTTATGGAATGGTGGGCGAGGTAACAGCAAACGTTTTCATTTAATTAACTGGGAAACTGTGAAGCGTCCCTTGGCAGAAGGCGGACTCCAAATCCGTGACCCCCAGCATGCCAACTTAGCATTAGGGTGTAAACTGCTGTGGCAGCTGCTAAACGTGCCCTCCCATCCTGTAAGTCAGATCCTTAATCTCAAGTACCTCAATAATCAATCGATCATCACCTTCAATCCAGAGAACTCTCCCAAAGGAACGCAGGCTTGGAAGCTCTGCAGCAAAGCAATCGTTTTCTTCAGAACTCACCTGTATAAAATCCCAGGGAATGGCAAAAACACTTCGCTGTGGAGAGATCGAATCATGGGCCATCCTCCCCTTTCAGCTAACAATGAAATTGCAGAATTAAGAGAATGGTTAAGTTCAAAAGGAGTTCGAAAAATCGATGACATTGCAGATTGGGATCACAATGGCAATTGGCAGAGTTGGACTTTGCCCAATACCCCAGCACATTTAAAAAACCAGTTAAATGTTCTCATAGCTGCAATTACAGACTTCACTCCAGTGCACAAGGACGAGGAAGATTCATGGGGATGGGGAAAAACGGGGGTGTACACAACCAGACAAGGATACTTACAGCTGCAAGGTAAAAAGGACTCTCCACATCCTAAAACAGTGTGGAAACAGATCTGGGAAAATTTCAGTATTCCCAAGATCAATTTATTTTTTTGGACTTTGTTTCACAACAAAATCCTCACTGGAGAAAATCTGTGCAGAAGAAACATAGCTGGCCCTCACCGATGTGTTCTCTGCAAAAACGCTTTGGAAACCACTGATCACATGTTTATTGATTGTGAGTTTGCACAGAAGGCCTGGTCTATCTTCTTGACAGGTCTGAATGTGAGAATCCCTGCACATTGCTCGATCATAGACATGTATTCGTCTTGGAAAGCTCGATACCCCTTCAACATTGTAGACAAATCACTTTGGCACAAGGTGTGGATTGCAGCTCCAAAATATGTATGTTGGAAGTTGTGGCTTGCTCGGAACGAAACTATCTTCAACCAAAAAGAAATGACTGTAGATATCACTGCGGAGCAGGCCAAGAAACTTCTATTTGAAACCCTGAGACACTCCACAGTCAAAAACGACAGCTCCCTTCGAAATGAAGAAAAGGCATGGCTGGATGGCTTCTCCCCCACGCTTAGACCTTCAGTACTCACACGTCCAGATCTCAAAGGAAAATGGCAGATTCGAGACACTTTGGACAGTTTTCAGAAGTGGTGGAAAACACAAGGAAAATGCACTATTTTCTTTGATGGAGCCTCAAAAGGCAATCCAGGCAGGTCAGGAGCTGGAGCGGCTATTTATTTTCCGAATGGGAAAAAAGAGGACTTCAGTTGGGGACTTGGGATAAAAACCAACAATCAGGCTGAAGTTCTCAGTCTTTTAAAAGCTTGTCAACTGGCCAGGAAAGAGAATCCAAGTGAAATTTTAGTCTTCGGAGATTCTGAGCTGTTGGTAAAATCTCTCATAAACAAGAAAGGGCTCAAAGATCCAGTGTTAAATAAACAGCTTGCAAGAGTGAATAGACTCCTGAAGGATTTCCCCTCAGCTCAAATATTCCACATTCTTAGAGAATTAAACACTGAAGCAGACAGACTGGCAAATATAGGATGCACTCTAGATAAGAGCATGATCAGCATAAATGCAGGAGCAGTGAGCATGGCAACTATCCCCTAACAAGGCGTTCATGTTAAAACAGTGAATTGTAATGCTTGATGCAGTGAATTGTAATGTTTGATTTGGCTTTGGCCAACCCACCCTATCAATAAAAATAACCGTTTCAGTTAAAAAAAATAAAAAAATTGTTAGCAACGAAATGCAACACTAATGAATGACACAACCCCATTATAGTTCTGGAGAGAATAAGAGAAAGAGGAATTGTTTCAAATTGGGTCACTTGTAATGATTTTCTTGTAACATGTCAAAAGAGGGATGATTTTGAATTAAGAGTGAATATTTACTCAAGGGAAATAATATATGGTGTGTACCCACTCTTATAATGTGCAAGGGTGTTATCGACGTATGTTTGTGGAGGTCTCAGAAGGCATCAACACGTAGATAATCGATTGTGTCCTATGACTCAGAAAGTGCATGGACGCATAACCAATGGACATGAGGAGTCTTACTATCTTATCGCCAAACAATTTTAGCTTGGGTAACACCTACTACAATATCTCTTTCACAAGTTTTAGGATGTTTACGCATGCCAACCAAATCTACTAAATAAAATGGTTTCAATGAAAGCGTCAGATTCAAATATGGCTCTTTAAAATGACCAAAAAATAAATTTGTCTCATGGAAGGCTTGGGGTTTATGATTTGCATGCCTTTCCTTTGTTTGAGGAATCCACATCGCTTAGTGTGGACCGAATTTATTCATTTAAGGGTACTCATACTATTATTAATGCAAGGGAAAATGAAGTGTATGTTGTTGAAGTTTACCGACTAACTATCCTAGAAGAACTACGATATAGGCTTGTTGTTGGAGCATTGTGGCTCAATATAACAATTTTATTTACAAAATCCAAGATACATGTAGGGACCAACTCTATGTTTTTTTTTAAACAAACTATAAATCATGCAATTAAGCTTTAAAAAACCATGTAGATAAATCAGGATACAACCATACGCAAATAACATTGGGAACTCAAAGATATTAATACATTTGCATCAACATCGAAGAATTACAATACATTCCACATACCATCAATTTTACATTATATTAACCATAGGCATATCAAATCATAAAACAAAACTTCGTAATACCACATGTACCGTTCACCCATAGAGAATATTTGGTCTTAGCCTTGCCGCTACTTGCACTCCCTTGCTGTCGTCCACCTCCACGTGTGAATGTTGGCATGCTATGACTGAATGTAGTGACCCACCGGTTGACCTCCCTGCCTACTCCTTGGGTAATCTCCTTCCCCATGGACCCCCGAGTTGCAATGGGATTGTACCATGGAGGAAGTGTGTAGTTGATAGAGGTGAGCACTCATTGGCTCAAGAGGACCGTCTCTAAAGACCTCTATCTCACCAAATTCAACTATAGCTCGTATTCGCTCACAAAGACATAATCTCATCCATCCAACAATAGGGTAAGTCAAAGTCCCTTCTCCCATGGCTTGCCCCTTCATTTATAGGAGGATTCATAGGTGACACTTGGCATTTCATGCATAATTAATTATTTTTATTAATCCAAAAGTTTGATTATTCACCCACCCACGTGTCACCTCTCACCAAGTTTATCCAAAAATATTTACCTAAATTTTAATTTAACAATAATATTTTTCCTCACCCAAATAAGACTTTCTATTTCTTCCCCTAGTTGTCTCTTGATTCCCCTTTTATACTCCTTAATTGATGTTCATTATTGAAGTCAATTGATAAGTCTCATATTTCGTCCCCTAAATGCTTCCTAATTGAACTCAATTTTCCTCTTAGATGGATATTCTTATGTTGGCTCTTGCCACATGGAGTTTCTTTAAATTTCTCTAATTTTAATTTACTAATCTTATTTTAATTCACCACTTTGTTCTCTTAATGAAGTTTAACTATTCTAGGATTAATCTTTATACTTAACTCTATGTCCCTCTTCCCCCTTTTACCTAATTAAGTTACTTTTTTTTTTAACAAAAACGGTTAGGAGTTTATATTAATGCTGACTCATAATCTCAAATCTGATTACAATTTCAGATGTACAGGTCTGCTGGCGCCATGGCCAGGCCGACACCTTGTTTTCTTTGCTTCCCCATGAGTTCATACATTCAATTTTTCGGTTCACCGCTTCTATTTTTCCTCCCTTAAACAAACAGACAAACTGATTCAATATGAGTCTGTAATACATAGGACAGAATTTTAAGGAATGGGGTCTCGGCGTTCACTTCCCTTGCTGTTGACGACTCCTGGAGGAAGGCTGACTGCTTTATTTGCCTCCGTATCAACTTCTCTGTTATTGTCTCGCATAACATGATAGAAACTTAGTCTCTGAAAAGCCTTTGACAGAGTTCTAATACGTCTGATCAATCTTGACAGTCTTGTATCTGAGGGTGAGGAGTTGTCTACCATGATTTTAATTATAGACTGAGAGTCTCCAAATACAGAGGCTACAGTGATGTCAAGCGCTTTTAACTGTTTGAGCCCTTGGAGCAGCGCCAGAGCCTCGGCCTGGATGCTGGTGGTGAACCCCACACCCCAGGCGTAGCAGAGAACCATGGTGCCTGCAGCATTTTTTATCACACCCCCCGCTCCAGATCTACCCGGGTTCCCTTTCGCAGCACCGTCAAAGAAAAGATGGTAGTGCGCCTTCGATAGACAGAATGACTTGAGGTCGGGCGCGGAAAGTCTGAGCTGCCACTCCTGCAGGGGATTAAGCGTTCTGTCTGCAACAATGAGATGGAGATCCAGATGATCTCGCCAAACAGCTTCGTTATCCCTCCATTCCGCCCCCTCGAGCTGGTTCCCAATGCAGTCTTTGAGCAGGGCTTTGGTTTTAACCCAAATTATCTTGTGTGCGTTCCTCTGTTCTCGAAAGATCCTCCGATTCCTCTCCAACCAGATTTGCCAGCAGAGAAACTTGGGGAGGATGTTCCAGGCTCGCTTGAGATGCATATTCTTAGAAGGTCCTCCAGGGTATAGACGCCACCAGAGGGAGAACAGCTCCGGAATATTATTAGGGAGATCAACGTACTGTATCCAAGGGCCTAAAGCTTCAGTCCACAGGTCCTTGGAAAATCTACAGTGAAGGATCAAATGGGCAGCCGTCTCTTCGCTTTCTTCACACATTGAACACCGAGAAGGACCAGCAAAGCCCCTTTTTCTCAACCTGTCCGAAGTTAAGATCCTCTGATGGCATAATATCCAACAGAAGTGATCGATTTTGGGCAGAGTTAGGTTGGACCAGATTCCTTTCCAAGAAGATGGATCTGGAGGAACATGAGGAATAGATGTGATCTGTTTATAGCCCTTTGAGACAGAGTACTGCCCAGGGGTCGAACCCCAACCTCTGACATCCCTTTTCCTGCTTCTCAGTGGAGCTTTGCCATTAAGATTATCTAAGAAGGAATCCAGTTCATTAATCAGATTCTGAGGCACATCGAAGTTTATCCAACTGTGCCAAAATCCATTATCCCAGATGGATATATCCCACAGAGAGTAATAACCAGCTCTCTGCATCCAATCTTTCAACAAGTGGAGAGACCGGTCCTCCTCCAAGGGGTCACATCCCATTATCCGATCCTCCCAGATTCGAATATTCTTGCCATTGCCTGGTATCCAATGAGCGTTTTGTCTGATGAGAGGGGAGGATTTTGCACATAGCTTATGTATAACCGAGTTTGAGATGGCTATGGGCTGATCCAGACACCTTGTTCTCTTGCCACGGAAGTACTTCTTCCACAGGGCTAGCTGCGCCCACCCCGGATTAGGGGCTATTAATCTCCAAAGCAAATTTGCACCTAAAGCCACATTTTGGTAGCTAAGACTCTTCAAATTCAAGCCTCCCTCCTCTTTGGGCAAGGCAATTGTGGCCCAGCTTAATAATGGAATTTTTTTTGCATTATCCTTCCCTCCTTTCCAGAAAAATTTTCTGGTCAAATCCTCCATTTTCTTTATTATTCCAGCTGGGGCCAATAGAACAGCAAATTGGTAAATGGGGAGACTATTCAATACAGCTTTGATGAGCACCATCTTCCCGGCCAGATTCAGCCAATTAAAACCCCATGCACGTATCTTAGCTTCAAATTTATCCAACAAGGGCTGCCAATCTCTATTTGTAGCGCTTTTATGGAAAATAGGGAGGCCCAGATATTTGAATGTAGTCCAGGAAGAGGAAGCAACGAAGCCAAAGCAGCTGGAGATGGCATGTAATATGGCAGCAGGGGTGTTCCAACAATAGATGTGGCACTTACCTTTGTTGAGACTACTTCCAGAATTATAGCAATATTTATCAATAACCTCTTTGAATCTTCTGGCTGAGATCAATGAAGCAGCTCCCAGCAGAAGGGAGTCATCTGCGAACAACGCATGATTAATATTCTGAACTCCTTTGGAAATGTTCAGGCCTAACAACTCTTGATCCTGAAGTTTTTTGTTCAAAAGAAAACTAAGAGCCGAGGCTTGGAGCACAAAGAGGAGAGGGGATAATGGACACCCCTGTCTCAAACCTCGAGAAGCTTTGAAGAACTCCGTGGCTCTGCCATTCACCAGAGGGGCGATCCAAGGCTCGCAGATACAGGCCTTGATCCAATTTATGAATTTGGAACCAAATCCAAATTTTTCCAGCACTTTCAGCAAAAATTTATGTCTTACTCTGTCGAAAGCATTTTCCAGGTCTAGCTTGACTGCCATACCTTGCTCTTTGCGAGCCACACTGGATTGGATTGCCTCTTGGACCAAAATGAAGTTATCCACTATGTGTCTTCCATTAATAAAGCCTCCTTGATTCTCAGGTATGATCCCAGGGAGGATGGTTTTAAGTCTGTTGGCTATTACTTTTGTGATCAGCTTATAGCCTATATTGCAGAGAGATATGGGGCGAAATCTGTTGAAGGAGCTGGCGCCTTTTTCCTTGGGGATGAGGGCCAAGAAGGCAGAATTAGTGCTCCCCCCAATTTTCTGGCTCCCTTGGGATTTCCGGATCATTCTACACAAGTCCTTCTCCACTATGGGCCAGCAGAATTGCAAGAAACCTGCTGTGAACCCATCTGGTCCCGGAGCCTTGTCTGGTTCCATGGCAAAGAGAGCTTTTTTAATTTCATTGTTGTCTATATCGGATTCCAGGAAATAATTCTGACTTTCTGCTATCAAAGAGGGGACTTCATTAACCAGATTCGGATCCAATTCCAAGGCCTCATCCTCCGAATATAGGTTTTTGAAATGAGTAAAGGCTGCCTTTTTTATATTATGAAAATCTCTATAAGTAATGGTCTCAACTGAAATTTCTGAGATAGAGTTCCGACAGTTGCGAGCCTGGGCTTGCTTATGGAAGAATGAGGTATTTCTGTCTCCCCCCTTGAGCCAGAGGCTGCGAGACTTCAACCTCCAGTAATTTTCCTCCGCCAGACTAGCCTTAAGAAACAGATTCTGCAGTGAAGCCTCCTCATCAAGAGTGTCTTTGGTGATCTCCACATTTTCCGAGGCCAATTGATGTTTCTCCAACCGATCCTGAATCATTTTTCTTTCCTCTGCCGGATTGGGTAAAGACCTGACCCAGTCTTTTAAAGCGGCCTTAGTTCTCCTTAGTTTCTCCTCCCATACATAATAAGGGGAACCTTTGACCGGGATATTCCAGATTTCTTTGATCAAAGGTAAGAACGACTGCTCCTTAACCCAGTGAGAGAAAAATTTAAAGGGAATGGGTCCTTGATTCGTATGTTCTACTAACTCAAGTTTAATAGGGCGATGATCAGAAGTACAACAAGACAAAATGTGCATTCGAGACTCTAAACCATGAAGGAAAAAGGAGCTATTGACAAGAAATCTGTCTAACCTTGCTGCTATGTGGCCCGGACCAATCCTTTTGTTCGTCCAAGTGAACTTTCCGCTCCGAGGCTTAACATCGATCAGATCCCAATCATGGATCAGCTCATCAACCCATTCCCGCGCTGGATCTCTAACCATGCAGCCCCCACTTTTTTCTGATGAAGACAAGGTAAGGTTGAGATCGCCTGCTATAATAGTGTTTTCTAAAACTTCGGAATCTGCCAGCCTTTTGATAGATTCCCAACAAATTTTTTTCTCCCCTACATTGACCGGGGAATAGACATTTAATAAAGATATGATCAACTCAGTTTCAACATTACGGAGTTTTGTAAACAGCCAATGGATGCTGTTCACTTCTTTGATCTTTATAAACTTATTAGTATCCCAAATCGTGCCTAGACCGCCTGAGGCACCTCGAGCAGAAACAGCATGTCCATCACTATTCTTCCACAATTTCTTCCCAATCTGGAGGAAATAAGAGTCCTCCATCTTAGTCTCCTGGATGAGGATTATATCTGGGGTTTCGATTCGTTTCAGGCTTCTCAAGGCATCTTCTTTATTTCTGCTCCCCAGCCCCCTACAGTTCCAGGAGACGAACTTCATTACTTACCTTTTGGGGGATGAGCTCCTCGCGAGCTCTGAGACTAGTTTCTATTCTTCTTCGGTGTGTTTGCCAGGAGCTTCTCGAGAGTAGGTTGACTTCCCTGGAGTTTGTCCTTGTAGGTCTCTTGCTCTCTTTTTTCCCGATCAGTTTTCCGGCCTCTTAAAGACCTTCTTGCAGAAGTTTGTGTAATCTCTATTTCGCCTTCTTCTTCTGATTCTTCCGAATCATTCCCTTCCGCTGGCTCTTCAATGGGGACCTCTTTTGATCTGTTGTCAAAGCTATCCACTTGCATTGGTCCGGAGGGGGTCTCTGTGGGGATTGAGTCCTCCTTTGACTTTTCAGATTCTTGGGTTCCTTCTATGGCTGTGCTTAACTGCACGAACTTGTTGCCTTGTTCTTCCATTGATGGAGTCTGCTTTTTAGGGGCTGCTTGGGAGCCATTTCCATTAGTATTTCCGGGGCGAGAAGCTCTGTGGGCGTTTTTAGATCTTTTAACCTGTGACCACCCCTCCTCCTTACCCTTCTCTGCTTCACTGTTTTTTGGGCAACTACGGGCAAAGTGACCATAAACCTGACATTTCCGACACTTGAATGGAATCTGTTCATAATCCAGCTTTTGCAAATGAGACCAGCTTCCAACCTTGATCTTTATCGCTTCGGGCAATCCAATCTCCAAGTCGACTTCGACACAGATTCTCGCACAATCAAATTGATCCTTGATACTTGCGCGATCAATGTACTTGCCTAGGATATTCCCAATATGACTTAGGGATTCCCCATTCCAGCAATGAATAGGAAGGTTTGGCAGTCTGACCCAAACGGGCACCGCCGTGGGCACATCGACTGCAGGATCAAAATCAGGGGTCCACTTGTTCAGATAAAGCCCCTGAGGGCCCATGAAGTAAGGGCCATTGCGAAAGATCAGATCCTTATCTTCTTTATCGGAGAACTCGAACAAGAAGAATCCCTTACCCAGGAAGTACGAGGTAACTCTCCCTTTGATCAGCGGAGCCCAATTTCGAGTGACCCAGTTTTCCGTTGATTTGGGGGAGGGCCACAGGCCCGTAAACTGACCGACTAAGGCTCTCTCCGCCAAGGAGAGGGCAACCTTAATCGGACCTTCAGGGGGGAGATATATCTCCGGGATGTCCTCCATTCTCTTCACGAACTTTGCAGTTTCCGAGCATTTTTTCTTCGGAAGGGAATCGAGAAGCTTGAGAAAGGCAGCAGCATCCGCAGGGGGCGGCGGAGGAGGCTCCATAGCCGCCAATCCACAAGGCTCGCAAAACCAACCCCAACCCTCAGAACAACATTGAGCAAGCCGCCAATGCAGCAGCGCCCAGAGCCAGAGAGTCAACTCGGAACAAGCAGCAACACGACGCTGAAACGATCCAATACCCGGTCTCTCCAGCAAACCGGGCCCACCGAGGAAGGCAGCAACCCACAAAGCGATTGGGGGTCAACAGAAAACAGGCCAGGCAGCGCCAGAGGCCTCAGAAGCCGAGCGGCGGCCTAGGTCAGATCGAGGAATATGAAATTCCTTTGTTACAAGCAGAGAAACCTTTTGGATATTCACACTTACCTAATTAAGTTACTTATGTACATTATCTACCTAATATTTTCCAACATGGGAAGGGTAGAGTTCTCAAGATAAAATATTTATTTCTTCTTATTCTCCCCTTACCCCAAGTTTTATTCTTGATTTAATTGCCTTGGTTCTAATTTCATTTACCACTTGATGTGAATTTGTAGGTTTTTCATATCTTGATTATATTTATTAGTTTATTTTTGATGATGCCAAGGGTGTTAAGTTGAATGTGCCCTTGAAGAACTTCCCTTGAAGTTCCAAGGGTTCTACACCTAACATTTTATTTATGATGCCAAGGTTTCCAAGTCATTTGTGCCCTTCAAAAACTTCCATTTAAGTTCCAAGGGTGCCACACCACTTACCCTTCAAGCATACAATGGTTACGAGGGGAAAGTCTAGATGCAACGATAGAGACCACTATCATCTCTTATGTTGTCCACTATAGTGAGACTGATGTTGCTAGGGAACAAGGAAACCTCCTTAATGCGCGCCCCCCAGTAAAATCCTTGCGAGCAACCCAAATTTGGGACCTGCTCCCACGACATCGTGATCTTCAAGGTGAAAGTGTTTCGACCTTTCCAACCCAAGTCACGATGAGAGTGCCAGTGGGTGAGATTAGGGACATTGTCCCACCCCTCCCATGCAGTTCCATCCAATTGTACAACCCCATCACCCATGTGCGAGTCATTCGGCCAAATAGCTAACTTGTGCCTACAACCACTAACATGTCATTAGAATTTATAGCAAGTTTTAAACTGAATCTTAAAATTTAAAAGACAAAATATTCATTTCCACCAAACCATATGTCGTTGACTCATCTGAGTGCATATCATGGTTTCCTATCATGCTTGATAACCATCAGTAACAAAGTTCCGCAATGTTATTCATTGTCATAATAACATCATCAACATGACATAGTCATCCACATCATTGTTCATCATAAACTAGAATCAATGTAAGTAGTCAGCATAAGGAACACATCCATCATAGCTATCATCATCATAAAATCAATAGAAAACATACATATCCATAAAATTTGTCATCACTGTAACATCAATAGAAAACATACATATCCATCAAAGCTATCATCATCCTAACATCGACTAGGAAAATAAACACATTCATCACATCCACTAATAGTAGAGTCAAGTGTATGGATCCTCAACTTGAGGTCCTCCAAGAATAATATGTGAGCCTTAGACTAAATAAATTTTAATGTCACATAAAGGTTAGTCTTGTAGATCGGGGCACTACATACACCCCCTCTTAATAATAGACTTCATCCCGAAGTACTAAGAATAGGTAAGGAAATAATGATGCATCTCCTCTACATCCTCCCGAGAGGTTGAATAGGGACTATGACTATCCCATTGGACCTTTACTTGGTGTACTAGTCATTATCTATGTTGTAGAATTCATAATCACAAAATGTGAGTTGGCTCTGCCATTATTATTTCCAGTTTCCTTCATGATATGAGTATCAACAATGCACTGCAGTCCCTCTTTTCAAAGGAAATAAATGTTGATCTCTTCATGTCGAAAAAGAATGAAGTCAATTTAAAAACTAATGCCATTCTTTCACTGTTTGAAAGAGATGACTTAGAACTAGATTACTCATCTTGAACCTCCCATCAGTCCAACTAATTATTAATGAGAAATTTCCCACAACCTGAAATTTAGGCACATCTTTATCTATTATAAGTTTATAGGCTAAGAGTTTTACTTAATTTCTTGATCTCTTGTGATAGCCGAGTATAATGACGCATATTGAAGACAATAAGGAGGAAAGGAAGAGGTAAATATCTGATGCATGGAAAACATATCATGACCCTCTATAATAAAAATATGAAATTTTAGCTCAAAATTGTACTTGATTGATGGAGAGAAAATTTTAATCTTCTCTCTAGAATTTTGCTAAAAATCTTTGTGGTTGTTAGTTGAAGCTTACAATATTAGTTTGGTGTTTTTTTTTTTAAACCTTATTTTCAAAAATGGTTCTTCTATGTTCTTCCCCACTTCATGTTGGGGTGCTTGATATGAGGATGCATATTTCAAAATTTTCCACTCTAATGCCTTCATAGGCTGTAAATATTGAGAAGAAATGTGACACATATGCTATTTACTATATAATTGAACTGAAATTTTAGCCCTAAGAGCATTATTTCTTTATCCCGACTTTAGATGACAGACTCATTTTTTTTTATTTTTTTTATTGTAAATGGCCCTTTGCTAAGTGTGTTGTACCTTACTTACCAAAGGTATTATTGTCAAAACATGCCTTCAAGGGGCCTCGAATCTATGTTTGAGCCACTTGATGAGAACTCTTTAGAGTATAATCACATTATACTAGCATTAGGTCCATAGAATTCTAAGATTAGTATCATATATAATTAATAAAAATGTTCCCATCAAGCTAACTCATCGAATTTATGAAGGTTTGCAAGTTTTTTTGAGTTACATCCCAATGTGTATTATATAAAACAAGATGTTCTTAATTCATGTCTCTTGATTTTTTTTAAGATTAAGCCAAACATTATGACTATTATTTTGGGGCTTGCTTCGTGATAAGGAAATCACTTCCATACAAAAAATTCATCAACAAACATACTAAGCTCAACCATAGCCATTTTGCTGGTGAGTAAGGTATGGTTTTTATTTAGGATCCTAAAAGTGTTGTCAATCTCCCAATCCACATTGAGAACGTGACTTCCTAATAACCATGGTGTTATGTTTGAGGGCCTTATAACTTTTCCCAATGAAAATGATAAATCAGTTTATGTGCTTATGTACTATAAGTTTATCCACACTCGTGAATCTCTCTAAAGTCCTAAGGTTTAACCAAGCCCTTATTAGTTTAGCATTGACCAATGCACCTTATAATGTTTAACTTTGAGAAATAAATATGTATTTTTCAATATGATAAATAAAAATTTTAAAAATTTTATTTTTCAAAGATTTGATTGAACTATAATTTGAAGGTCTTTAGCATAATATAATGCCAGCTCACATATTTTATGCCAGAATTTATGGATATGGTTGCAATATTATACATATTTGGTAGATATGTGAGTAGCCATTTTATTTTATTTATTTAGTTTTTTTGTAAGTTTTATAATTTTCACGACAACAATCCAAAATAAAGACTTGGAAAAATATTCCATACTAAGGTAAATAATATATTTACCATCAGTTAGTGGATAAGAATGAGATATAAATCAATATAATTAGGAGTTATTTTATTTAAATATATATATATATATATATATATATATATATATATATATATATATATATATATATATATATATATATATATATATATATATATATATATATATGCAAGTTGTATTTAGTGCGATTTTTTGAAGGCTTTTCCTTCTGGTCTAATTTCTCTAAAATCAGGTAGGAATTCATTGAAAACAGAAGTCAAAAAACCAATTTAAATAACATAAATTATGATTTCACCTCAATTTTTTTCGCCAGATTCCGGCACTGGAAACTCCAAAAAGTCGCACTAAAGACAACTCCTATATATATATATATATATATATATATATAATTTGTTTTTTTTTCCCAGCAATTATGTAGGTATAAAACTATACATGTGTGGACTTACTAGTAGTTACTACTCAACAAAATTCATGCAAATATGTGTGCTTAATTCATCAATTAATTTATCCACTTCATATCTCAATTTATTTGTTCCTTCCAAAGCAAGACCAAGACTATAGTATTATTTGTCTATTAACGACTATTAATTTAGCATTGGTCAATATATGGTATAGTTTTTTTTTTTTCCAATTTATCTCCAAGCATACTACCCTATAACAATTGTTAAGAAGTTGAATTTGTATATATATATATATATATATATATATATATATATATATATATATATATATATATATATATATATATATATATATATATTAATCCTAAATCCATTGAATAATATTTTTGAATACCATAATAGCGCCCCCCCCCCCCAACAAAAAAAAAAAAGAAGAGGAAGAATCTTTGATGATAGAGGTCAATTGATTTCATAACACAACAACATAGATGAGAATTTCGGATTAACCATAAAATAAATGAATGAATAAATGATTAAATTATTGAAAATAACCCACTCTTAGGTTATGAAAACAATTATTTTAACCCTATCCTAAATTTCAAGTTGGCACTTAAACATATCTCTGAGAGGTTTACGGTAATCACAACTTGTATATAGATTTTTTTGTCACAACAACGTGTTATACTAAAATTTGCTATAACATAACAGAGTAATAAAATTTACATGGTATCATATCACTTATTTATTAAATCTAATACCGTAACCTGTCAATTATCATACACTTCCATTTAGGTGGAAGCATCCTATATGGCTCTACTTCATTAATCATTCAAGTTGATGGGGGACTAATTGACGAAACAAGGAATTATTTATTTTAGTCACAATTTTAAATTTTAACAACTCAATCATTGAAAGGTAAATGCTATAATTCTTGATAAATTATCATAATCATAATTAATTCGTGCAAAAACTTTAAAGTTTAATTAAAAAGTATATCACCTAACTACTTAGTGGCGAATGAAATAAAAATAATAAATGAAATGAAAAAAAAATAGAATTTTAATTCATTTTAAATTTAATTGTATTTTAATTTTATCATACTTAATGTTTTTTAAAACCTTTTTCTTCATATAATTAATTATATCCTATTAATATATATTATTAAAAAAAAATCTTATGTTTTATTTCTAAGGATCCTAGCTTTCAACAATGTTTTCTCTTCATCTGAGCAGGTGAATTGGTTTTTTTTTTTGGCATCGCTAGGGTTTATGCAGCTGCTCTGCATCGCCAGGGTTTATGCAGCTTCTCTGCATCGCTGATCTGCAGCGTTCCCCCACCAGCGACTATTGTTTTCATTATCAGGTCTTTTGACTGCACTCACCTTAATGAATACCGTGGACGGAGGGGCGGGTGCGGCCCCCCCTCCTCCAAATGGTCCTTCTGCTGACTCTTCTGCAAATGCAGATTATTCTGCCAAACACGGATCTAAACCCCAGGCGGCAAACGAAACTAATCAGGTCAACAACACTCCTGCAGCTACAGCCAAAATCGAAACCCCTATTGACAGCTCCACGGCTGCTAAAGACAACGCCTCTGACCAGCAAGCTTCTGCAACACAGACAAAGGCGTCCTCAGCTACTTGCATTCCAAGAACCACAGAAAGGACCAAAATCGATCTCCCTAGTCATCGAATCAATGGCAAAATCTAGTTTATGAGAGATCATGCGCTCATCGGAAATTTCTTAGGTTTATGGCCTACTGAAAAGGCCCTGCAAGGATGGATCCTATCCAAATGGAAGCCAAAAGGACAGGTCACTCTTCAGCTCGGCCCTAAAGGCTTCTTTACGGCTATTTTTAACTGCTTGGAGGATCGAACTCGTATCTTCGAGGGAGGCCCGTATTTCTTCAACTCAATAGGCCTGTACCTTCGTGACTAGGTAGAGAGATTCAATCCAGACAAAGAGGATTTCACCTGGGCTCCAGTCTGGATTCGCATGTACTCTCTGCCTCTGGAATATTGGGATGAGGAGACCCTTAGGGATATTGGAAATGGATTGGGAGTCTTCATCAAAGTGGCCGAGGAAACAAGACTCCGCAGATATACATCTTATGCCAGAATATGTGTTCAAATGCACTTGTCAAAAGCTCTCACTGATTCGGTAAGTTTATTTCATGACAATTTTGAATGGATCCAAACTATAGACTACGAGCATATTCCCTTTCGTTGCAGGAAATGCCATGAACATGGCCATTTATTCAGGGATTGCCCCTTGAATAGCCAAACCAAAACTCCAGACTCTGAGGCCAACAAAGATGCAGATGGTTTCACCAAGGTCACTAGTCGAAGAAAGCATGCAAAAAAATCCCCAGTTGTTCATGACCCTCCAAGCAAACCAACCACTCACAATAGCTTTGGAATCCTGTCCCCTCAAAACGATCTGGTAAGCATTCTTTCTCAACCTTCTTCATCAGATCGGCCTTCCACTTCCATCTCACCCCCTCCTGATTCTTCTACTCCGATCTCTGCTTCTGATCTTGTCAAGATCCCGGCCTCCCCCCCCTCGGATGACACTGTTCCAGATCCAGGCCAAAAAGCCACATCTATGGATTTCGATGCTGCTTCTGCACTCATAATCCATCAACAACAAAGTACTGCCAACCAGAATCTCCCGATCCATATGGAAGAAGAACCAGAGAGCATAGAGTTGGGGGACCTGGACATCCTCGGTTTAGAAGCAGCCTGCCGACAGAGAAATTACAATACAATACTTCCTAGACAGATTGATAGTCTTGAAGTGGTCTTAGCCAGAGCTCAGCAACACAGATACCTTGGTATTCAAGCAGGAAGCCCCTGGGATGGAAAAAAGATACTGAAGGAATCAAAAAAGAGAGGGCGCAAAACCGATTTGCAAAGAACCATTATACTAGGAGAAATGCTTGTGGACTCTGGAAGATTCCCCAAGCTGACAAAATTTTACAAAACCCTCCCCCACAGTTCCTCATGAAACTCATTTCCTAGAACGTGCGAGGGCTCAATAGTCCTGCAAAACATAGATTCCTAAAAAACATGATACAGCAAGATAAGCCTTCTCTGGTCTTTCTTCAAGAAACTAAATGTAACAGTACTATTTTGGAAAGAATTTTAAACAAAGTCTGGTCAGGATGTCGCTCTGTCTCGGTGGATGCGTCAGGCGCTTCAGGTGGGTTAGCCATCATATGGAATCCCCAAGCTCTCGACCTATATGATTTTCATGCCTCTCACTTTGTTATTCAGTCCACTTTCCACCTAATAGGGACGAATATCCACGGACATCTCTCTAATGTCTACTTCCCACAGGACATTAAAAATAAATTGGATCTCTTGGAGACTCTCACAGTTCTTAACTCTGAAAGATGCTTCCCTCTCTGGATCTGTGGCAGAGATTTTAACATCATTACAGCATTGGAGGAAAAAATAGGAGGAAGGACGAAGCTGCACAGTGACAGCATCAGCTTTAAAGACTTCATACACAGAAATCAGCTAATGGACTTGCGCACTTCAAATGGCCTGTATACTTGGACTAACAAAAGGAGAGGACCTCAGCACATTGCTTCCAGGTTGGATCGTTTCCTACTGTCGGACAACGCCATCCACCTGGGAGGGGACTTCAATGCCTCAATCCTGCCCCAAGCAGGATCAGACCACTGGCCTATTATGCTTCATTGGACGCGCCCAGGATCCAAGTGCAATAGACCTTTTCGCTTTGAAGCATTTTGGCTTTCGCATCCCAATTTCAAAGACATTGTCAAAGATGCTTGGAAATCCTTCATCCCTCCGGAAGGAGCCAAGATGTACAAATTCCAACAAAAACTAAAACACCTCAAACAGGCTCTCAAATCTTGGAACCATACTCACTTTGGCAACATTTTTGATCACCAGAAGGAGCTGGAGCAGCAAATGAAGTCCCTACAACAGAGCATTATCTCAGGAGGCAGGACGGAAGAATTTTCTCAACAGGAGCAGGACCTCCTATCCAAGATCGAGGCCAGGCGGCATCAGGAAGAAATATTATGGCGTTAAAAATCAAGGATTAAATGGCTCAAGGAAGGAGAAAAGAATACCAAATTCTTCCATAGATCCACCGTTAAAAGGCGCATGCACAATAATATTGCCTTCATCAATAATTGGCAAGGGGAGCGATTGGAGCAGCATGAAGATATGGAAAAGGAGCTAAAAGGACACTTTCAGGACATCCTAAGAGAACCTCAAGGCTGCAGAAATCAGGCCATTCGTTCTATCACGCAGCACATCCCGAAAATTATAACTGACGATCATAACAGCAAACTTCTACAGCCAGTTTCTATGCAGGAAGTGGAAGATGCTATGACTCAATTTAAAGATGGTAAAGCACCGGGTCCGGATGGCTTTATTGCCAATTTCTTTCATGTTTTTTGGGAGATGGTTAAAACAGAGGTCTGGGAGCTTGTGGAGGAATCTCGCTCGATGCACTGGCTACTCCCTTCTCTGAATGCGACCTTCATAGCTCTGGTTCCAAAAACGGAGGACTCTCGCACCCCTGACAACTTCAGGCCCATTGCGCTCTGCAACGTTATTTACAAGCTAATTTCAAAAGTCATAGCCAATAGGTTGAAACCTCTTCTCCCTCTCCTGATCTCGCCGGAGCAGACAGGCTATGTAGAAGGGAGCCAAATTCTGGATGGTATCATTCTCTCGCACGAAGTGATACACTCACTCAAAATTCTCAAAAAACCAGGTATGATTCTAAAGTTAGATCTTTCAAAGGATTTTGATAAACTCAGTTGGTCCTACATTAATCAAATGCTATTAGCACTTGGTTTTCATGCTACCTGGACTCGTTGGCTTATGAACCTTATTACCTCTCCAAGCTTCTCCATTCTGCTAAATGGGTCTCCTTCTTCAACCTTTCGCCCCTCCCGTGGCATACGACAAGGCGACCCTCTCTCCCCTTTCCTTTTTGTCCTCATGGCCGAGGGCCTTAGCCGCCTCCTTCATGCTGTCGTCTCCTCCCACACCCTCAAAGGAATTTCCCTTCATGACCAGCCTCCCATCTCCCATCAACAATTCGTCGATGACAACATGCTGTTCGGACACCCGTCCGTCCAAGAAGCCACTGCCTTTAAATCCTTGCTCAATCTCTTTTCAGCAGCCTCGGGTACAACCGTCAATGAGGCTAAATCCCAGCTCTTCTTCTTCCATACTCCTATCTTCACTCAGCGTAATATAGCCAGAATTTTGGGCTTTCCAATAGCAGTGCTCCCTTTAAAGTATCTTGGAGCTCCCCTTGTTGGCTCTGCCATCAAACATGCTACCTGGCGCACTCTGCTTGACAAATTAGATTCTAGGCTTTCTTCTTGGACCTATCGGTCGCTCAACATTGCCAGCAGAATTATCCTCATCAAATCAGTCCTCCAAGCTATGCCTATGTATTTATTCTCTATACTGGCAGCCCCTAAATGGGTCCTGAAAAAAATTCACACTCTTCAAAAAAATTTCCTTTGGGGTTCCTCAGGACTCAACAAAAAATGGGCCCTGGTCAAATGGACAGATTTTTGCCTTCCTAAGTCTGCTGGAGGGCTTGGATTGCGGGACCTCCTTCACAGCAATAACACAATGGGAGCCCGCATCTGGTGGAAATGGGTTTCTAACCCTCATCCTCCTTGGGCTCGCCTCTGGCAGGCTAAATATGCTTCAGGTAGTTCACAGGCAGCTCTAATTCGATTCAGCTCGACCATCTCTGGCTCCTTAATTTGGAATGCAGCAAGACAACACAGTGCCTTTATACAAGTGCATAGTTTTTGGGAAATCCATTCAGGTACCTTGGCAAGATTTTGGGATGACTCCTGGCAGCAAACTCCCAAACTTGCCTCTCTCTTTCATAAACCTAAGTGGCAAGCATCTATGAGAGACAATGATCAAATTTTTGTTCATCAATTCTGGCAACAAAACTCCTCACATGGTCATCAAATCTGGAGCCCAACTGAAACTTGGCAGACCAACTGGCAGGAGGAAACGTTTGGAGAAATAGATCAGGAACTTAAACTCAGAAAAATCAAAATCTCTGATCAACAATATAGAGTGCGTTGGGGATACACCCCTAAAGGTATGTTTACGACAAAGGAGGCTTATCAACTGCTCTTTCTACCCAGACAAACTATCAGGGACTAGCTTTGGGATCAGATTTGGCAACCAGGAATATGGTCCAAAGTTTCGACCTTCCTATGGCTCTTAAGTAAAAAGAGAATCCTCACTTGGGACAACCTTCAAAAGTGAGGATTCATAGGACCTTCAAGTTTCCCAAACTGCAAACTCCAAACAGAGACAATTACTCATCTCACGGATCTCTGTCCCCTTGCAGATCAACTTTGGGAGAGAACAGCTCATTGCAATCGCAGAACAGGTCGAAGAAAAGGAGACATAGTTAATATTATCCGGAATTGGCCTAGGCATCCTTTCCAAAGTCCTTTTCTCAACTCCCTATGGCTTCTTCTACCGGGATTTATTTACTGGATTCTCTGGAAAGAGTGCAACAATCGGATCTTCAAGGATCAAAGTAGATCTCCTGATACTTTGTGGACTCTCCTCAAACAATCCATTCAAGAGACTTTGGCCCTTAGATCTTGGCAGGATTCGGACATGCCGGCTTCCCCTCAGGAACACCTCATTTTGAGGAATTGGAATTTGTCTCTGTCCCCTCCAGTCCGGGACATTGCCTCCTCCTCTAACCAGCCGGATTCTCCCTTGTCCTGGACTCCCCCTGTCACTCATCCCTACAAACTTAATTTTGATGGTGCTGCTAAGGGTAACGCAAGTCCTGCAGGGTATGGAGGCATTTTCAGAGATGCAGCTGGTTCAACCCTGTACATTTACCATGGTTCATTAGGCAAAGATACCAACAATGCTGCCGAACTTGAAGGTATGTGGCAAGGTATGTGCATTGCGGTACAAGAAAATTTTCTCCCCCTTGAGATCGAAGGGGACTCCAGAATCCTAATTGAAGTAGCGACTCGCATCCAATCTGGGACCTCTGTAGCCAAGATTTCTTCCAGTTGGAGGCTTCTAAACAGACTGGAGCAGATTGAAGAATGGCTCAGGATCCCGTGAAGCATTATCTTCAAGCATGTTCGTCGAACAGCTAACAAGGTAGCTGACAAACTAGCCAATCAAGGAGTGGATCAGGATTTACCGTTCTTCTCTGGCCCTCTCAGCAGTTCAAATGACTCACAACTTCAACAAGATTGCACTCTCCTGGTGCACAAAGATCTCTCACTCCCGGATGCGGGTGGGCTTTGTGATTAATTGTGAGCAGCTGGTTAGGTGGGTTGGCGCGTGGCTCACCACCACCGCCACCCAACCTCGCATGCTCCTGCTTTTAAATGCCACTATCCGGCTCTTAAATGAATATTTATGGGAGCTCTCTCCCTGATACCTGCTCATTTCTACTTCAGCGATGGCGAGCTCTGGCGAATTCCTGTGTGTTAATCCTCTCCACGTTTGTTGCACCCCTACTGCTGCTAAGCGTAGCTCACGCACCAGCACAGGGTCTCGTTGCATCTTAAACTGTTGCATTGATATACTGCCGGGCTTCCATTTCTCCAATTGCGCCTCCTGTAACCTTTCGCGCCCGTCCTTTTCGTCTACAAGTCACCCGCAAGTTTATCCCGCCCTTGTTGTTCCCCCTGTCCATAAAACTATGCCTCGCCTTCGCCCGAGAATGCGTTGCAGGCGTGGCGGTACCATTGGGCGTGCCATCAGCAGATCCTCTCCCTCCACCTTCGATTCTTCGTCTTACTCTTCTGAATTCGGACCAGTCCATCTTCCTGCTCCGCGAAGAGGTCGAGGAAGGGGTCGCAATCGTTTTAATCCCGCTGGGCACTTTCACTTGTCTTCCAGGGCGCATTCTCACCATGCTCGTTTTCATTTCCCCTGCAGTATTAACAACACCTCTCTCCTTGCAACGGTTACCATTGACCTTCGGGCAGCCTCCTCTGAACAAGTTTCTTCAGGCCAGGTTCGCGCTACTACGGAGGCTTCACTGGAGCCCATAGCGGAGGCAGAGCACAGCAATCCTCAAGCGGACAACCAACAGAATGTTTCTTCTGGCAAGGTAGCCACCTTGGGCCTTCAGGCAAGTTCTTCTGCTCCAAATGATGGCGGTCCTGAGTGCCAAGATGACCCTCCTCCTGAAGATGAGGATCCTTACAAATTCGGTTGCCTCATTGTCGAGGAAGATCCTCCCTCTGCTCATTAACATGTATCCAGGTTTGCGCTCCCGAGTTTTGGTTTCCGTCGGCCTGAAGGTGTTCATATACAGTATGATGCATCTGCTTAATTGTGCTACTGTTCTTATGGTTTCTCTTTTGCTTCATGGACGGTCTCCCCTGCGTGGGAGTTATATTCTGATATATGTCCAAGTTCAGGCTCTGGTCACAGGTTCTCGAACTGTCACTTTTGTTTTTGTTATGGTTCGAAATTGTAAAAATATTGCCACTCTGGCTTACTCTATAGGGGTCATACTGTCAAGGTCTGTTCAATTTCCAGTCATAGATTTCAGTCATTTCTTAGGAACAGACAGTATCACTGCTCTTCAATTCTCTCATGGTCTACCTCCTAAATGTTTTGATGGTCAATTATCAGATTGCAAAGTAAGAATGCCGCAGCAATGGGCTGGAACTCTCGAGGCTTCGATCTCTATGTAACACTATTTTTGTATCAATATAGAAGTAGCCATATTCAAAAAAAAAAAAAAAAGTTTTCTCTTCTCTATTCCACAAATTCCAGCTTTTTATGACAAGCTTATAAGGAAATTGACAGTTTAATGCAATTAAAAATAACAAGGAAAAGTGGCTTATAAATGGAATATAGTTGACTTAATGTGTTAATCTCTACATGATACCCATATTTACCTCAACTCGTTATAATTTTTCAAAGGTAAAAGTTTTTGTATTCAAAATTTGAACGCACAGATCAACATTTTCCATCTATGGTGCACTCTTCCTAGAATATACATATTCATGTGTTTACAATAGGATTCGAAGAGTAAGATAGGACCATGAAAACACAGAAACTTACAAGAAAATGTAATCTCTCCTCACACATTTACCCAATTCCACCGGCCTGCCAATGTAAACATGAGACGAAGAATTACTATGACATGACTTGACCTCCAAGCTCCAGTTAAGGAAGTGGGGCATACAAACTGACCACAAGATTACAACTCACAACATCCCTAAGGGCTACAAGACACACAAGGGCCAAAGGGACACCCCAAGTCACCAAACCCTGAGTTTGGGCTATTTTTCATTGACCTAGGCTACCAACCACATGCATAACAAGGCTTGGGTGTAGTTATAGGCCTCCAACTTCAAGCACAACACCTCTTGAGTGTGGTTGTCACCCAACTTGCCTAGTTCATAGGGTGTGGTCATGGGATTTGAGCCACAATTCCAGGCCAACCTCTAGACTACTACCTAGAACTGCCTGAGACTTTCCAAAATCTTTATTGACATGAGGACAAAATTAAACATTCAAACTTGAATCAAGAACTTGACCTAGACTGCCTAGAACACATTAGAAATTTGTCAAACACATGGAAAACATGTAAGATACAGGTCATGAATGCATATTTGATCACAATAGTCTGAGATTAATCTGAGAATAAAAAAAACTCTATTCCGTCTCCACATAGCTGCAACAACACTTATTGGTCCATACATCCATCAACCAATCAATAGCTAAACAATTAATGACAAGATCCATATATAACACACATCATATAACCAACATATAACAAGAAAATAACTAGCATAGAGACCATGGAAACTCAACCACAATATCACCAACATAATCACTACAAATGCTCATAGATCACAATAGTAAAATGTCCCATATTAACATGTGAAAATACCAACTAAGTTAGGGACTTCCACGTACCACCCAACCATAGATTGGGTCGAACCAAATATCTCTTTCAGCCAATCACCTCCGCACCATATTCCAAGCATGAATGTGGGATCTCATGGAATAAACCTAGATGAAACCAACAAGGATTTCCAGGTGCCAAACCACCTCAACCCCCAACCACATTGATTCCACCTCCACGGTCATACATCACTATCACCAACCAGATTGGTCTCTACCCAAGATGTCTAGGGCTCTAGGAACTAGTAACTCAACCCAAAACCTTCCAAGGCTCCAGATCATCTGTCCAACCGAGATCTAGGGACTAGTAACTCAACCTAAGTTGTTCTAGGGACTCTAGAGCGTTTGTTCCATCCCACAACCATAAAAAATTATGAGCACCAATAAGAAAATAATCAAGTGGAAAAATACACAACACCATGGGTATCCAAGAAATGGAAAGGCAAGGCTAAACCACTCTAAATCCAGGTAAATCTCCATGTCAATGACAACACAACCAAAAAATTATATTAATGTACCATGCATCTAGAAATTAGAAAGGAAATCACATGTGTAACTTATTACCTGCAAATAAATTCAGCTGTAACTATTGATCCACCTGTTCCCTTGCGCTTTCCTGCTTTCCTTTGCTTTCTTTCTCCAAGTCCAATGCATGCCAAAGTGATCCAAGAATTCTCCAAGAATACTCTAAGTGTGCAAGAGTATGAGAGAGTGAGATAATATAAGAGAGATCCACCCAAAAAAATTCAAAAGTCTAGCAACTGATCCTTAGAAGCCTTTTTATCATTGAGGCCTCTATTTTGTTTATTTTCCTCTAATTTTCCTTCAATTTTCCTCACATGCAAATATGTGACCCTTCTTATCCCTTTTCCCCAATTTTTGCTTATTTCATAAATAAATTTCATTTAATACCTATTTGTCTTTGCCAATTTCAATAGCCATTAATTAATCACCATTGATACCCATCAATATGTTTTTCCCAACATTCAGCTTGGAATAAGTTTCCCATGACCTTGATCTTATATTTTATTTACATGAAAATCAATCTGGGGTTGTTACAAACCCCTCCCCCTTGGGGGAACACCATCCTCAATGTTCACTGACACTTATAAACCAACAAAACAAATGTTTCCCATGGAGCTTTATAACAAAACTTGATGCAACATTTACATCATATCATATTAATGAGACCATGACCATCATAACATGAACACCATACCGCTTATTGGAGATTTATAACACAACTTGATGCAATATTTACAACATACATATGCATATACATATAACCAACATAACATCAAACACATATACCCAAATACATCTGCTCAACTGACAAATAGAGAAGGATACATAGCCTGCATCTAATCATCCATCTCCCATGTAACCTCATTAGGCCCAAAGTGCTTCCACTGCACTTTAACCTGCTCGATTGCTCAGTTCCATAGCACGAGTTGTTTCTGCTGCAATATGCATTATTTTTATGGTTGGAATTATACCTCTAGTTCCACCTGCAATACAAATCAATCAATCACATGATCAACATCTTGGACATACTTCTTAAGCAATGAAATATGGAAAACATCATGGACTTTCACTGTCGGAGGCAGTGCAGGTCCAATCCTCTCAAGGATCTCGAAAGGCTTGCAACACAGAGGTGCCAACTTGGCACATGACCCAATCCTCAAGCATCTACTCTTGGGCTTAATGCACAAGTAAATATGCTCCCCAACCTAAAACTCCTTAAATACCTTGTGTTGATTTACATAACTCTTCTACCTGATATTTTCTACCTTCAAATTCCTTTTAATAACATACATTTCTCGTTCCATCTCTTCCAACATATTTGGTCCAATTAATACCCAGTTCACTGGATCATTCCAGTTGATAGGAGTTTTACAACTCCGCCCATAAAGTGCCTCAAACAAACTCATATTCAAGGACTCCTGATACCTATTGTTATAAGCAAACTAAACCAGTGGTAGATACTCTTCCCACTTCCTCTTCTGATGCATGGCATATATCCTCAAGATGTACTCAAGAATCCTCTTCTGAAAGCCAACTTTGTCCCTGTTAAGATTCAACAAGATGATGAGCTTAGTGAAAATTAAGCACATTCACTAAGTGGGGCCCGCAGGATATTTTTAGGTGTATGTCTATTTTTAGACATGGTGAGCATATTCTATATGTTGCAGGAAGATATTTGTAGATGGTTGATTAAATGGGAAAAATAGGTGAGATTCTATTTTTAGAATATTGGGCTAAGTCAATTTATAGATCGCTAATCTAAAAATAGATGCATTTCGATTATTATTAGCCCTTAATAATAATCATACTATAAATATCAACTTATTCTCTTGGAGCACTTTATTTCAGTGAACAGATGTGGCACATCAGTGGGTTGAAGGAATTATGCAATTCCTAGGGTAGTTGGTGACTCATGCATGGAGGACTCAGTTATAACTGATAGTGGCAAGTTGTGACAGAGTTGGAAGAGTAGTTATGGGAGTTGTTATTTAGTTTAACTCAGTTGTTCTAGTTGTAACTCATGATACACTAGTGAGAGTTCAGTGAATTAATTAGTTAATTAATTCACAACTAGTGACTCACTTGCAACTGAACAAATACATCAATTAACTACTTGCATGTCAGTTCCAGTGGAGACCCAATGGAGAGATAGGTGAAAGGGTGAGATGGACTATCTGTTGTGACTATAGTGATGAATTCAATGCATCTACATAGACATTGGAGTTTCCAATGAGTATTGTGCAATGAAAGCAAGACAAGATCAAATTCAGTCAGGGGTCTTCTTCAGCATGGATTGCGCAGTGGTGGCAGGCTATCAGGAGGCAAGAAATTGGTGCATGGATATGCAAATTTCTGCATGACATTGTGTGACGATTGTATATTGTATTGAGAGCTTGATGTACTAAGCTTTGTATGAGAATGTTACGTGATTCCATTGATATACATAATATATTATAGTTGGGGTTTTTAGCTTTAAGCTTTCCCGGTAAAACATCTTGTTTATGTGCGATTGATTTTCTTCAGGTGTTTGCAATTGGCGATTTAATTTCCACAAAGAATTAAGTGGAAGGATTTTGTATTTAACATAAGATTAATTTGTTAGATCAAAAGAATCCGGTAATACATATTAGTATTAATAAATTTATACATGGTATCGGAGCAGTGTTAATCACTGGAGATTGCAATATTGAAGTGGTGTTGAGTTTAGTGCTGGTGGACAATTCGAATTTGCTACAGATATTTCTTGGTGCGACAATTGAGTATTCATTGAAATGGCTTTCAATGGGTTGCAGTTGGAGTATGCGCTTGAGGGAATCTCCAACTACATAGCCTGGAAGGACAGGATGGAGGCGGTGCTTGAAGATAATGGTGTGAAGGAGTTCATCGATAGCGATGTTCCTAAGCCCACTTCGACGGATGTTGCATTACTTGATGACTAGCAAAAGAAGGTAGCGAAGACAAGAAGAATTCTATTGGAAGGTGTGAAAGACCATATTGTGTCAAGCCTTCATGAGAAAGCCACTCCATTTGCAATGTGGAAGGCTTTGACAGATATTTTCTAAAGCAGCAGCGACCATAGGAAGTTGGCGCTGAAATATAAGCTTAGAAAAATCAAAATGGAGAAGGGCGACAGTATTCCAAAATATCTCACAAAGTTTTTCCAATGCAGGGATGAGCTGGGGAGTGTGGGAATTACAGTTGCGGATGATTACTTGGTGATCTTGGCTCTCCTTGGGCTTTCGAAGAGTTGGCACAACTATGAAGACTTTGTCAATGGATGGGAGGAACTGCCATATTGGGAGCGACTTTGGTCGGATCTAGTGCAGGAGGAGATAAGGCGGAATACCAGGGATGGATCTTCATCAAAGAATGATGATGAAGAGAATTGCGCTTTGGATGCCAAAGAAAGGAAATGGAAGGGGAAGAAATCCCATCCAAAATATGAGGCTAAAGGCAAGAAGCTGGATTTGTCCAAGGTGAAGTGTTTTCACTGTCACGAACATGGGAATCTCGCCACTAACTGCACAAATAAAAAAAAGAATAAGAAGGTTGTTGGAGCTGCAGTTGGTGAGGCCCTTTCCTCGCAATTTGAAATTTATTTCTCTTTGATCGTATGCTTGGTTTCAAGTGCAATGGGATCGGTGTGGTATCTTGATAGTGGTGCTTCCTTCCACATGACGGGAGACAAGGAGTTTTTTAGTGACTTGGAGGAGAAAGATATCCAAATTCATATAGAGATGGGCGACGATGGTAGATACAGTGCGACCGGCATTGGAACCATTACCTTTGAGAGGGAATCAGGTAAACCATTTCTGTTGAAAGATGTTATGCATGTTCTAGGTCTGAAGAAGAACTTGGCCTCAGTCATGATGTTGGAGGACAGAGGTTATGTCGTTGTTTTCAACGAGAGAAAAGCTTTCTTGCGACATAAAACAATGGGTCAAACCAAGAGGATAGGGATTCGATTTAAGAATATCTACAATTTGGAGGCATATGGTTGCGCTGCAATGATGGGAAAATCAGAAGAAGTGGTGAGTCGGGATGAGGGCGAATTATGGCACAGCAGGTTGGGCCATCTTCACCATGGCGCCTTGAATATTTTGCAGCAGATTTCTACTGGACTTCCCAAGGGTACGTTATGGGAGTTGTTATTTAGTTTAACTCAGTTAAGTGAGTTAAACTCAGTTGTGCTAGTTGTAACTCATGATACACTAGTGAGAGTTTAGTGAATTAATTAGTTAATTAATTCACTAGTGAATCACTTGCAACTCATCAAATACAAAAGTTAACTACTTGCATTTTAGTTCCAGTGGAGACCTAGTGGAGATAAAGGTGAAAGGGTGAGATGGACTATCTGTTGTGACTATAGTGATGCATTCAATGCATCTACACAGATATTGGATTTTCCAATGAGGATTGCATGGTGCAAGCAAGCCAAGATCGAATTCATTCAGGGGTCTTCTTCAACAAGGATTGCGTAGTGGAGGCTGGTTGTCAGGAGGAAAGAAATTGGTGCATAGATATGCAAATTTCTGCTTGACAGTGTGTGACGATCGTATATTGTACTGAGAGCTTGATGTACTAAGCTTTGTATGATATTTTTATTGTTGGGTGTGGAGCTTGATTATCTTGTTTATTTTGTATCACAACATTGGACCCTTGTACCTAATGGGGCGGCAACACCGCCCGTAATTAAACGCTGCTTGGGGGGTCTTGGGGGGGGCAACTATGAATTTATGGAGCCCCCCCTGGTGGGGGGTTTCGGGGGCAGCGCCCCGAAGCTAAAAACAGATGTAAAATTGCCTTGTAAAACTATAGTAATTTCTAGTCAATCTAGGCCATTCATTAGGCAGATGATCTGACGGTAGAAGTTATGTTTAGTTTAGGGTTTTTTTCCCTAGAAGGTAACCCCTCTCTTTGTATGAGGGTATTGTATTGCAGCTATGTGTGGCACGAGTATTTATCAAAGCAAAAAATAGATAGGGAGACTGTGAGAGAGAACAGAGGATATTACAACAGATTTGCTGTAGGTTGTGTCTCTTCATTTTGCTGGATAATAGAAAGGAAGGACTAGCTATTTGAAGTGGACGTAGCCCAAACTGGGTGAACCACATATATCTGTGCCTCTCTGATTTTATGTGTTTTTTGTGCTTGTGTTTTCCGCATATTTTATGTGTTTCATTGCTGTGTAATATATATAATTTTCTAACAGTTACATGATTCCATTGATATACATAATATATGATAGTTGGGGTTTTTAGCTTTAAGTTTTCCCGGTAAAACATCTTGTTTATGTGCGATTGATTTTCTTCATGTGTTTGCAATTGGCGATTTAATTTCTGCAAAGAATTAAAAGGAAGGATTATGTATTTAACATAAGATTAATTTATTTGATCAGGAGAATTCGATAATACATATCAGTATTCATAAATTTCTATAGTCCCCAAACCTGCAAACAACTCTTTCCAAAACCTGGAAGTGAACTTGGCATATATGTTGGATACAATCCTCTTAGGAACACCATGCAACCTCACTATCTCCCTGATGAAGATCTAAGCTACCTAACTTGTTGAATTCGCAGACTTAACTACAATGAAGTGAGATATCTTTGTCAACCTGTCAACCACAACAATAATATAATCATGCTGTCTAGATGTCTTCGACAAACTTGTAATGAAATCCATGGAAATGACCTCCCATTTCCATTCTGTAATTAGAATTAGCTACAATAAACCACTTGGATGCTTACACTTTGCTTTTACTTGTTGAAAATCCAAACACCTAGCCAAAAACTCAACCATTTCCTTTTTCAAGTTCAACCAATATTAAAACTTATTCATAGTTTTCAAAGTCTTCTCATATCCCGGGTGACTTGAATATGCTTAACATGAAATTCCCTCAAGATAAGATTCTTGAACTCACTATCACATAAATGTGGCCATTAATATAAAAGGAATGTACCCAAGCTCCCTCTTAATCAGGGACTTGACTAAGCTCCATCTTAACCAGGGACTTGCTTCTGGCAACTCTTTAGGTGGATATCATGAGACAACTAGCTGCTTGAAGTGCTCCTCCTCTAGATGTCATGAATTTCTTTATTTTTTTTTATATAGGATCCTTCATATTTTCGGGACTTCTTCGTACGGAATTGACCATCCATCACTTTCATCATGTTAGTCATCTCACCCTTTCTTTCATTGGAAAGTGATCCATTAGTCCATATTTGACCTTTCCTTCATGCCTTGCTACCTTCTTCACATCATGTTTCCTTCAAGATATTCCATCCTACCACATGAGTGTTAGTTGTAGATGACATCTATAACTCTTCCCTTGCTAGCTCTACATTATCCCATCCAGATATTGTTAAAAAATAGAAAATGAACATTAAATCAAAGATACCTTTGTGATGGTCTTTCATCATGACATTTCCTTGCTTGCATCAACACCTTGCACATATATTGACACATCTCCAAAAATATATACAACGTCAAGGGTCTCTCTTTTTTTTCAAACTTTATCAGGATCTTCATATCTTTCCCATGGAGATATCATAACAAAATATTCTAGTCCTTGGATGTTGATTGCCTTCTCCGTATTTTCATTTTTCATGATCTCTTCCTTTATTTATTCATGCATTTCCTCCAAGGAACTTCCAATCATAGTTCCTTAAACTTTGTCAACCACCTCATATTTCATATGAGGAAATATTATGTTGATTTTATGTGGTCAATGTGTGAACCATGCCTTCATTCACCCTTTCACAAGAGGATATCCTTTCTTTTGATCATTATATTGAGGTAGAGAGCTCATTCATGATATTTTCAACCATATGACATGACTCTATTTTATAAAGTATAAGCATACATACCTCATCTCTTTCTTTTGGTCATCTAGACTTCCTTCGATAACTTCCTTGATTGAAAGAACTTCAATCCCTTGACCCGATTCAGTGCTTTTGAAATCATACCATCATCCCATGAATTCCATACAAGTTGGATTTCCCGACGAGACACTTGCTTCTTCTAGTAGGTGAACCTTCCAATGAAGATTCCAATGGAGGATCTCAATCATCATCCTGCAAATTCTCATTTTGAATGATGTATGTTGAGATCTATACCAGATGACTTTATTTTTCCCATAAGTACTACTTATGCTTCTAATGAGTCTAATAAGATCTATATTCCTCTATAGGCGACTGCCATAGACTTATATTTCAGTTATATTTCATGATTCTTTATGATGATCTCTTGATTTCAATCGTATGCTTCTATGATGCCATCTCCTAACATGATGCCTCTTATCATTCTTCTAATTCTTCCTACCATGATAGTTATATTTCATAAAGATTGAAAAGAACTAGGTGGAGAATAATTATCTCAATAGTAGTAGGGATCTTTTACTTTCTCTTCCTTGGATTTCTTATTTTTAGCTTCTTCCACTTCTTTGGTGATATAGGCTTCTTCCCTTCTTTGTTTGGTTTTTTCCTTCTTGAGCTTAGGATAGTCTCTCTTGTAGTGACTATATTATTGATCCATAACATTGGATTCACGACATATTGATCTTCTTATTTTTTTGAGGACCAAACTTGTCAAATTTTTCTTCTCCTCTATACATGACAACAAATGTTTGAACTTGCTCAGTTGATCCTACATCATGTTTTGCCTTCAATATTATTTCTTCCATCTTGCATAGTGACCATAAATTAATGAATGTAGTAGTTACCTTGTTCATCAGTTAGTGCATTTAGAAAAATGGTAATCATTTCTTTATCAGATATCATCTCTCCTAGATCTTGAAGTTGATTCCTTATAAGTGATGCTTTGGTAAGACATGTGGATATGCCCTATCCTTTGATGCTTTCAACTTGTACAATTCAACTCTTAGTGATATGAATTTTCCCATTATGCTTTCAAATGATAGTTCTACTAGCTTATCATATATCTCTTTTTATGTCTCTAACTCTACTACATACGGGACGAGGTAATCCTGGATGGATTCTACAACTATCCTTTGAGCCCTAAGATACTTTTTCATATATTTAGATAGAGCTTTTCCTCCAAATGGTTTGGAGACTTTTCCATTGACATGATCAATAAATTCATTTTCTTTGAGGACTAAGTCTATGCTCCTTTTCCATGCAAGGAAGTTCGATGACCCAACCAACTTGTTCTTTTCCTTGCAAAATGAAGTTATTTTACTAGATTTATTTATATAGATAAAAATAATTACTTGTCAAGTGAAGATAAACTTTTTTAAATTGATGCCTTTGTTGATGATTATTGATGATGACTTGTTGATCTTACCTTGATGTCTTTGATGATGACCTTTGATCTATATTTCCTTGGATGAGTAATATTCAAGATGTTTAAAATCGAATTCCTTCCTTTCTTTTTGAGGTCTCCTTCCTTGATCCCAAGAATGATTTAATTGTGAACTTATTCTTTGATCAATCTAGTGTTTTGACATTTCCTTCAAGATAACGAAGTAACCTTTATCTTCAAATTTCCTTGGAGATGAGAGAACCTTCTTGATTGTTTGATTCCCTTGATATCCTTCAAAAACCTTGATATTTAAGAGCTTGATTGTCCCTTCTTGATCTGCCCTTCCTTGAATTGTTACATTTGCTCTGATACCATGTTGAGAAATCTAGGGCACAAATTATATGATTTCTCTTATAATGATAACTTATTCTGAGGAATTTTTACTTTTCTTAATTAGGCTCTTCTTTTACTTGATTATTATTATGTGTTCTTATTCATCAAATTGATACCAAACCATAAATAACAATGGGACAAAGGACACAAGATGTAGGTGATCGGACAGGGCCAAAACCTCTCCAACTTGAGAGGAAAACCCACAAGAATTATTCTTCTTACAAAATATTCAATTGATGAATTCCAATACCTATACCTTTGACCAAGAACCCCTCCAAGACCTAGTTAATGCTTCCTCTTTCAATAAATTCTCCTTCCAGCAACTTCGACCTACTCAAAAATTGCAACTGCAACTACAACTTCGTCTTGCCTAGAAACTGCCACTTCGACTTCCCCAAAAATTGTAACTTTAACTGGCTCAAAAACTGCAACTTTGACTTGCCCAGTGATCTGAATGGAAAAATTAGTGTTTTCTATGCCAAATTCTAATTCAAAATATAAACAAAGTGTTTAGGATTATGAGGTAAATTGCAAGTTAACCATGAGTTTCTGTGTTTTTTTATGTGAATTTCTTGAGCAAATTAACATAAACAAAACTATGAACAAAAACATCTAACAGACATGAACATCGCCATAAATAGTAACATAACAACACATGATGAAGGAGTTCACCCTGCCTGGGCTATGTCTCCTTGGTCCAGCTTCCAATGGCTTGGCCCTCTTCTATTATGCTCAAATGTGTGATTCATATGTTTACAAGACTCAAATAGCTCTGAACCCTGTTCCATCAGCTCTAGAATGCCCAAAAAATTCTAGGTAGCCTCTTTTTTCCTAGAAATTGGTAAAAACTGGAGTAAGTTATGACTTCTCTAAGTTTTGGCACTAATTGCCCCACAATTTCCTCCAAATTCGGCACCATCCTAAAATTACGCCCGTAATTCCGCTAACTGAGCACCAAATTGCCCAAAAACCAGGCAAAATTTTCGACGCGTTAATTTTTCCGATAAGGCCTTAATGCTGAATTCCGAACCATATTGTATATGGTCATAAATATTATTTTATAATAAAAATTTGGCGCGCTTTGGAATACCATGGTCTTCGTCTTGGTGGCCACATGGTCGTCGGCATTTGATGTCACGGTGAGTTAAGAGGCTAATAGGATGACGGTCCAACAAGATGTCACATGGAGTGGCAACGGGTTACGTTTCACAGTTAGGGTCTATTGGGGGGGGGGGGGGGAGCCTCCCGCCCCCGGCGTGGTGACCAGGGCTGGGGTGAGACCCTGACCCCCTCCCCCATGACAGAAACAACGTTAAAACAAAACCAACCTAACACCATATTCTATGAAGAGATAACATAATGTCGCAGTGGATAAGGCTTGGTGCTTGTCGCTTGGAGGTCATGGGTTCAACCCCTACCTACTCCGCTCTAGATTTGACCCAATTTTGGTGGCCCTCGGGCTGCCACATGGCAACATGTGGTTAGCCACCCAATAACCAATAAAATCATGCCATTCGACCCAATAAAAATGTGCCACTTGGCACAATATCATACGTCGAAGGAAAACAGTCATATGCACAGTCACCCTGCCACGTAGGCATGCCTAGTTAGCTGTACGAATTGTTGAATGGGTTATCCTTCATTTTTTTTTAATTGCATGTTTGAAGTGGACAAAATGCTTTTTTGAGAGCATACAGTGTAGGTTTTCAGCAAAACGAGTTACATCGGATTCAGAACAACGATATCTACGCGGTCGTTTAGGTTCCACACCATTCTGACAACTTTCAATTTTTAGCATAATTTTGAGCACCTGATCACACCTCCCCGCTAAAGGATTTTGAAACCGAAAATCTCTTTCCTTAATGAACATGTGGATGGTAGCCCCCTCACCCTTCTAGTCTCAATCCACTGGAATTTTCCTAAATTCAACAATTTGATATTTTCATGAAAACTGATCTTTTTCCTTGATTCTAGAGACCCTGTCTTGCTGTTGTAGATACCATATTGCTACAATTTCCCAGAATTTATAGAAAAATAAACTATCATTGAAGAAAGAAACGTATTCCTTCCTTGGTCGTCAATCAAAGGAAACTTGAATAACTTGAAATTTTTCTCACCTCGAACACTATCGACATGGTGATTTTTAGCTTGTCTTGCCTTGTACTTGCATCAACTTTTGACCAAGTGTTTTCGTCATTGCCATGTACCATTTTCAAACCCAAAAGAATTACTTTTGGAACCTATTCCTTCTTTTTCATCTTTCTTTGGCACTTGTTCTTTGATTTTTGCACCATTCAACATCGGCATCTTGTTCCCATCACTGTTCAACAATGATGTGGACTACTGCAAATATTTCACATCTTGTTTACCTCTTTTCAAAGGCAACATCTTAGAGCCTTGAAACATATTATTACAACCATTGGAAACTTCAATGAAATCATCTTGTTCATTTTATGCATCTTCTGGAAAGGTCTCATTCAAAACATCATTATGCTTGAACATTAACAAAGAAATTTTTTGACTTTCATTCACTATTCTCTTCATTTGTCCTGCATGCATAAGAGACAAAATCATCTTATTATTATACACTCTAACTATGTACTCAATTCCATTCTTGAACAAGTGGTATTTATTCTCATGGAAATGAAATACTTCCCTCTTATCATAAAGACGAGGACTTCCCAAAACAATACCTGAAATATCAAGCAGAACTATATCAAGTTCAACTTCGTCAAGAAAGTTTGAATTGATTGCAAACCTTAGGATGCACTTCCTTGTTACCTGCAAGTTTTCATTCTTGCACATCCAGCCTAAAGGATAAGGTCTTGGATGTGCAACAGTTTCTAGATTTAACCTCTTAGCTAAGTCTTCATAATCAAATTGGCTTGAGAACCACTATCAAATAGTATGTCTATTTTGGTATGCTTTGAAACAACTCTAATATGAAAGAGTTAAATTATTGTATCATCATCTTGAGTTAGATTGGAACAAATTGAAGAACTAGTGCTTGATATGTAATTACCTTTCAAACCCATCGTTGTAATCTTGGTTTCATCTCCTGAATCTTAACCTAAGTCATGTTCAGTTATTGCAGTTGTTTTCTCCTCTCTTTGGTTTTAAGTTTGTTGGGCCTCAACTCTGGATGGAGTTGCCAACAATGGTCCTCATCATGGCCATTTTTCAAACAATGTTTACATGTGGGTTTCTCTTTTTATAATTTAATAGAACCATTTTTTTTTTCCTTTTCCCTTAAACTCATCCTTTCCTTTTCCTTCATACCAAAGGGAACTGTCACTTTTATCATTTGCGTTATGTTTCCCTCTTGCCTCTAGATGTGTGGCTTGAACACAAACCTCATCTAAGTTTGTGGGATTGAACATGAGAATAATATGTCTAAGATAGTGGTGAAAAGCCCCAATATACTTTAACAAAGTGTCTTGAGAAGATAAATTGACACCCAAAACTAGTGCTCTTCTCCTAAACTCTCGAATATAATTTTGAACACTTTGTCCCTTTAGTTGTCTAAAATTCTACCAGTCCATAATTTCTTTCTGTATATATGTTAGAGGGTAAAATTTCCTTTTAATTGCAATAATAAAATCATACCAAGAGATTGAAATTGTACCATGGTTTTTAATCTCTTCTTGTCTCTTGGCTTCCCACCATACTAGTGTTGCACCCTCTAGTCTCAAGGAAGCTAGCTGAATCTTTGTGTCATCATCTTGAAGGTTTTGAATCCTGCAGTAGACCTCCAACTGACGAACCCAATTTTCAAGATTCTCTGCATTCACTTCACCACTATACATAGGCAGCTCAAATTTAATATCAAGTTTTAATAAGGGTTTTTTACCAATTCCTTTTGAGGTATGTTGATGAGTATGAGTAAGGGTTGTAGTAGTGGAATAGGATGAAGATGAAGGTGAAGATGGTGTTGAGGATAATGGTGGCTTATCACCATTTCCATTACCTACTCCTCCTGGAGAACCCTCTCCTCTTGGAGGCCTAGATATTTCACCCTGCAACCTTGTATTCCTCTCTTCATAAAGGAATTTCACCATATCTGTCATGTCAAAGAAAGCCTTCCTAAAATCCCTCTCATCCTCTATCATGTTATCATTTCCTCCTTCATAAGACATGCTTAATGAAGATTCTTATGCAACTGGAAGTAGATCTTGTGGTGGAGATTGTGGCAACTTTGCCCTCCTTCTCCTTGCTCCAACTTAAGAACCTGCACCCACACGCTTTCCTTCTCCTCTCTTGAGCTTCAACCTTGTAACCATTTAAACACTTGTAAAACAATTAAATCCTCCTTGCACAAGTAAACCTAGTGCTCTGATACCAACTTGATCCGAATGGGAAAATTAGTGTTTGTTGTACTAAATTCTAATTCATAATATAAACAAAGTGCTTCAGGATTATGAGGTAAATTTCAAGTTAACCATGATTTTATATGTGTTTTTATGTGAATTTCTTGAGAAAAGTAACATAAAAAAAAAAACTCTGAAAAACAACATCTAACAGACATGAACATCACCATAAAGAGTAACACAACATCACATGATGAAGTAGTTCACCTCGCTTGGGCTACGTATCCCAAGCTTCTCAGTGGTTTGGCCCTCTCCTATTATGCTCAAAAGTGTGATTACACATGTTTACAATGCTCAAGCAACTCTGAAACTTGTTCCATCAGCTCCAGAATGCCCAAAAATGCCTGTGTAGCCTCTTTTTGCCTCAAATTTGGTCAAAAGATGAGTAAGTCGTGACTTCCCCAAGTTTTAGCACTAACTACTCCACAATTTCCTCCAAATCTGGCGCCATCCTACAATTTCGTCAGGAATTTTGCTAATTGAGCACCAAATTGCCCAGAAACCAGGCAAAATTGTCGGCGCATTAATTTTTCCAATAAGGCCTTAATGTCGAATTTTGAACCATATTGTATATGGTCATAAATATTTTTTTATAATAAAAATTTGGCGTGGTTTGGAAGACCACGGTCTTCGGCTTGGTGGCCACATGGCAGTTGGAATTTGATTTCATGGTGAGTTGGGCAGCTAACAGGCCAGCGGTCCAATGACATGTCACATGGAGCGACAACATGTTACGTTTCAGAGTTAGGGTCTATTGGGGGGGTGCGAAGCTAGCCTCCCACCCATGGTCCCTCCCCCGACGTGGTGACCAATGCTAGAGCTAGACCCTGTTCCACTCCCCCATGGCGGAAACAATGTTAAAACAAAGCCAAACCAACACCATAGTCAACTAAGGCATAACACGATGGTGGAGTGGTTAAGGCTTGGTGCTCGTCACTTGGAGGTCACGGGTTCGACCCCTGCCCGCTCCAATCAGACCTTGACCTAATTTTGGTGGCTCTTGGGTTGCCATGTGGTGGCCCATGGCAGGGCCACGTAGCAGCCTGTGGTTGGCCACCCAATAATAGTATAAAATGCTCCATTCAACCCAAAAAAACGTGCCACTTGGCACACTATCATACGTCTGAGAAAAACAGTCATATGCACAGTCACCCTACCACATAGGCATGCCCAGTCAATTGTACGGACAGTTGACTAGGTTGTCTTGCATTTGTTTTTTAATTGCATGTTTGACAAATTGGACAAAACGCGTTTCTGGGAGTATACGAGGTCGGTTTTCCGTGAAACGAGTTGAGCCGGATTCAGAACAACAAGATCTACGTGGTCATTCATGTTCCATACTGTTCTGATAAATTTCATTTCTTAGCATAATTTTGAGCACCTAATCACCCAGAAACTGTAACTTCTCTTCTTTGCTTGGGTAGATAATCTCTTCTTGAGAACTTGACTTTCTAAAAA
The DNA here is from genome assembly GCA_034641835.2 of Pinus albicaulis. Taxonomy (NCBI): domain Eukaryota; kingdom Viridiplantae; phylum Streptophyta; class Pinopsida; order Pinales; family Pinaceae; genus Pinus; species Pinus albicaulis. The sequence continues at coordinate 1,471,055,024 of CM076584.1, forward strand.
AATATTCTTGGTGACCTAACTTCACTTCTGCAACTCAGCTTCACTGCAAAAATATGTGCCCTAATTCCTTCACACATGTGGAGAGAAGTAGCCCATAAACAAATCTGGAATATCTCGACTTTTCCTCCTTCCTTTGTCTTCCTCTTCTTTGCACTTCTTCTAATCTTTATGATCGAAGTTGTGTGTGAGAGTGAAGTGTCTCCAATTGAGGTCAAATTATTCTTTATATAGGTTTCTAAATCGGTCGAATTTCTCCTTTAGGCTGACTTATCTCTTTATGTAGGTTGACTTGATATTTGTGTCATGATGAGGTCTTGTACGGTATTTTGACTCAATAAAAAAATTATTTTACAATATGTAACATGCCCAAATGGTCTTTAATACAAGACAATGGCTCAATGACTTTATGAAAAACCTAGAAGCACTCAATGGGTGCTTGACCTATAAAATAAATTCTCTTGAGCATGAAACCCATGCCTCAAGACTCACAATAATAAATTTATTTTTATCTTTTCATTAAATACATAAAATCATGATTACATATGTCATTATGAAGATCGAACCTAGTTTCATATTTCAACACTGTCTAAATTTGGACCAACAAGGGTTTGACCGCATGACGTGCCCAACAACTATGTAACATGTTAACAATTACACCAAACCTTTGTAAAATGTTTGTAATAACAACAAGGATTCATTTTGTTTTAAAAATATTGTAGCAGATCGAAAATGTTAACAACTTGCAGGCTTGACCCTGGGTTTGTTGTTTTATATGTAACATATTTCACCACTACGCCACACATATAGGTTGTGTAATTTGGAAAACCAAAACCATTTTGTGTTGTAACATTAACCTGCAACTTTATTAAAATGTGGTTTTACATCTAAGTTTTGAAGTAGCCCAAAGGATGTGTTGTGGTTTTGGGAAAATTTCTCCTTGTTGTAGAAAAAGAAGATAATTTGATGGTGTTTAGGAAACCTGAAGACAGATGTAACACCAAATTTTGAAGGATAATAGAAGTAGTCACTCATTTGGAAGCATGATTCAGATCCGTAGCTCGAACATTGGGTGAACTCTATTATCAATTTTGGTGTTTTTGGTTTATTTTGTCTCTTTCTATCTTCAACTATTATATCTTTAATTGCAACTTAATTATGGTTTCTTAAGCATTGATTAAGTTAATTATTCATTCACACTTAATTTAAATTTTTAAACAAGTCATAGATTATTTTGGATCAATAATAAAGCATACGTTAAAAAGGTGGGGATGAATATGTAATTTGGAATATCAAGAAATGGGAGAGGCGGGTTATAAAATGAAACATAATCTACCACTTACCAATAAGGACAAGAGAGGATAATTATTTTGTAAACTATTATAAATGGAAGAAACTCGGAGGAGAAAAGGATTTTGGCTTTTACATCTTTCAAGTAGTATTGATGGAACTTTAATGAGGAGAAGCCATTTTTCACCAAATTATTTTTTAGATAACTCTTATTCTTGCCTTCATTTGTGGTGAACTATTCTACTCATTTTTCTCAACACTAGATTGTGTAAGAATGTATCTCACATTTTATACTATTCTTATTTTTAATTGTTGCATTCACATTTATATTTTTTGGAAATATTTATTTTGATCTTTGAGCATATGACTATAGATTGTTGTTTTAATGTTGGACTATTCTGTGCAGTTGTTTCATACCCTTGTGTTTGTTCTTAGCAAACCATTTCTTGGCTCTTTAGCCAGTGTTTATGTGGTGATGTATTTACTTTCCAGTAACCATTAGTCTTGTTCAAACACATGCATTTGAATTTTACATTAGCTACATTTCATTCTTTAGATTATAAAATTATAGACAAGCTTTCCTCTGTGGAGCAATTTGTAGAAATTTTCATAACTGGCCCATGGCTTCTTTCCATATCTTCGTATCAGACACCCCTTTGAGTCTTATTAAAATTCTTGGTGACATCCTAGTTAAGATAGTTAATCCCTTGTCAAATTCAAAGTTTGATGGGGAAGTGTAAGTCTTTCTATTCATGCATATTAATCAATTTAACATCGCATGTCAAAATCTTAAAATTTCTCAAGGAAATTAGATATGATGATTGTTTATCCTCACATTAGAAGTACAAATCAAGGCTCGGTATAAGACAACACAAGGTATCTCAATTCAAATTCATAATTAATTCATGGAAATATTTGTCACCACTCATGTAAATTATGATTATGAAGAACCCTATATGATATTGATGAAATATATAGGATTAAAAATGAACTTCTAGATGATTTATTTCAAATAGCTATACAAATTTATTGTAGATTCCTTAAAATATTATCGGTTTTCGTGCCTTATCTTTATCCATGAAGAAGATGAGTCTCCCTTGAACAATGAGAAAATTTAATAACATCCCCAATGTTTTCTACTTAATCTATTACCCTCACTATTTGTTGAGACATACCCATTAGAATTTTCATTAGGGGAGGTAAAGATATTGGAAGAAAATATTCTAGAAGATGTAAAGGTTTCTAACCTACAAGAAATGATTTCTCAGTTCTGTAATACGAATTTACACAATTAGATTTCAACCACCTCCCATCACCAAAGGATGTCTTTTAGTCAATGAGAACCCACATGCTAATATTTAGGACTCTTGTACTCTAAAATATAATTTTGAAGCACAACTTAAGGGCATTATTTTAAAGGATGATTTCAAACCTGTATTTATTGAAGAATCAGTTTGTAGGGCTACTATAGATTTTATTGATAGGTTAACATTATGAAACATAGACCCTATATTCTCTAGTGAAAATCATGAACCAAGAAGAGAACATAGAGAATAAAGTATTTATAACTAGTATTCTCTATCCTTAAAACAAGAGATTTTCCTTCAGAATTCTTAACTCCTTAAGATCATAGTGGGAACAAACTAGTGATGTTTCTTTTGAAATTGGATCACCTATTCACCATGCATATCAAGAGAACGACAAATATGTTGCAGTTTGTGAAAAATCTTAGACTGAAAATTCTAAGCCATTTCTAGAGTTAGTATATTTATATACCCTCTACACAAATATGTTTTCTAATGTCCACTTATAGGAGAATCCACTACCTCATCATGCAATGCAACTTGTACATCCTTATATCAAGAATAAAACATTGAGTGATGAAAAAGAGTGGAAATATTTACAAACTTTAATTGATTAACATTTCATTGAAGGTGCACAATTTTGAAAACTCTCTACAATCAAAATTTATGGAACATAACAAAAGAAAAGTTGATCTTGAAAACCTTGGTTTTTATGATTGTGTTTATTTTCCATAAGTGAGTTTGAGCATTAATATGTCATTCATTAATCTAGTACAATTGGAACTACTAATCTCTATTTACAAGTGTCAATGATGGAATAGATAAAGCATAAAACACCTAAGGAATTTTTAGATCCCGGTGGGGGGAAAACAACAAATAGATAGCCCATCATGTTAGAATGTTCAAAATATGTAGAAAATTATAACAAAATAAAACAAACCAAAAATTTACTAACCTAACCTCCTATGCATAATAACAACACTTAATCAATATTAGAGAGGAGACAAAAGAAAAATAAAACAATGTTTATGTGGTAAGACCTCAATTGGTGAGACATCCATGGGAAGGTAATAACGTCTTTATTATCTTAAGAAATATTTGATCTTACAAAGAGCACCACCATAAATACTTCATCATTAAACAATGATAGGATTGTCATGTTTTTTCTATGTATCATGGGACTCCCTAACCTATATTATAACCAAAATATATTGAGGAATTACATCCCAATAAATATATGTGGGATAATGTAATTTCACCTTTTTATGTAATAGATTATTACAAGGGTATTTTACTCCACGATGAATGTGGGACATGCTTATTTTACATAAAATTAGAGTCTCTTTCTGTATAACCTAGACATCATTACCTTTCAAAGTGACACATTCCAACATATCATCATGCAAGGTAAAAGAAACAATGAGCTAATAAAAGAAGCATTTCTAGCTAGATTTGTTTTATAGTCATAGGTTAATCATTATGAATAAGTACTTCACTTACCCTTTTATTCTATTCCAATACTCCAACATGGCCCAAATGGATATGATGATATTATGGGAGATCTCTTGGAGTTGTCTTTTGCTTTATGATTTCCTCAAACTAGTAAGTAGCTAATGCTTATTGTTTTGGTACCTACTTTATAATGTTTCAATTCTTTCCATCATGAATTGCAAAATACCTTAGGCATATGCATCTACATAATTCCATAGTATTCTTATGGATATTTAGGTAATTAAATGGATACATTGGCTTTTAGTTCACCTAGCATTCATTGAGCAAAGGGAGCTTGGGATATAAGTAGGAGTAGCATATATTTTATTTTCATTTATGTTTTTAAAAAAATATGTTGTTTTGTATAAAGCCACATATGTAAATTAGGATTTTGTTATTTTTTTAAGGACAACTTACTTTACTTCTAGTTTCTTTACATGTGATTTTTCTTCTTTTGAATAACATCCTTTGCTTTGTTTTTAACTTGAATATGGGCTTGAGTCTATCTCCTATGATTTCATAAGTCATCCATGTGTAGAAGTATTTTGAAAATATTTAAATATGATTTCTTTACTTCATGTCATTCACTTTAGCACTGACGCCCTATAATGCAATTATGAACCTCTAAAGAGGTAACTATTTTATAATAATCTACATTACCGGGAAAGTTATAACATGATATTCATGAGATTCCAAATTAATATTGGGCTCCACAGCATTGAATAACATACCTTTAGAATTTTGGGTATATAACCAAAGGAGAACACTTATGATATTTACTGTCTCAGTTGTCTTCACATAATTAGAGGAAGTATATTTTAATTTCATATATTCAACGCTACACTTACATAAGGCTAGCCAAAAGCATTATAATGCATCATGTATATCTTTCGATGTGGAAGCAAGAAATCTCTCATTTTCACTTCCTTTGGTAAGCTTCATCCTTGGATATGTTAGAATTTATCCCCCATGCTCAATGGAGACAAGACACTAGCCGACAAAACAACTCAAATTGATAGGGATGCTAAGAAAAATGACCATCAATACAGTTTCAAGATCAACTAGGTTTATGAATTAAACAACATATGGCAGGTAGCCAATTCACCTGCATACATATTTCCTACTTATTTGCAATTCCTTATCTAAGGAAAATCTGAAGGAAGAGTTATGGGAAACATTTCCTTTCATTTTAATTTCTACATGATGCAAAAATTTGTTCTAGTTTCGTAAATGGAACTTGGTTAAGATTCAACCATAGCAAATCGATAATCAAACTTTTGAGAGGTTGTCGATAGTGGGTTTTGTCTTTATTGAATGTGGCAATCAAGCCTAAGATTAACGGGAATATTATAGCTTGGTAAATACAATACGTTTATTCTCCAGTTAAGGCAATAAGAATATTGAAGACACAAAATATTATATGTTTTTGTAGAATTCTTCTCCTTCCAACTTAGAGTATGTGCTAGCGGAAGCCTTATCCTTGATGACTATCTATAGCTTCAAAAAAAAAAAAATTCAAGAGCACCAACCTCATGTAATAGATACACGGTATGGATCATCCTATGAAGATCACAACCTCTCTAGTAAGATTATAAAACCTTGGGAGAAGTGAATCATATCAACAACTAATTTTCATGCTTGGTGAAAGAAATATAATGGTAGGTGGAAAAGTTATTTTCAGTAAGCATCACTCAAGAGTAGCTAATACATCATTAAATTTAGATTCATCTTTTACTCAAAATGCTTTTTCCAACCCTAAGATCATTCAAGGTAGTTCACCCCACTTCTTTTCTTTTTTTGCTAGGACATTGGAAACATGAAATTGGAAAGATTCAAAATTAGATTTAAGCCATCCGAACAATTATGGGTTCTTGTTAATTGAAGCATTAGCTTCCAAATGAGTGCCACATCCAACCTAAATATAGGATTAATTATTGATTTATTCCATAAGACCTATATTAGTGTTCGCTTCTCGGGAGGATATCTTAGTCTTGCTTTAGAACAATTTTCACAATTTGATTTGAAATCCTTTCACTTCTTCCAGGATAATTAAAACCAAACTTATGTCCTATATAATTTTGTTATACATTTACAAGTTTCTAGTTGATATCACTTGCTTGACTTGAATTGGTGATAATGTAAGAACATTTATGCTTTGGATTAATTTACGAGATCTAGAAAATTAGAGAATAAGCAAATATTCCACAATCCTAAGGATAATGCAGGAATAATGAAAAGATGTATGAGAATAAGAAAAGGGAAACATTGTTTATTCCATGAATTTCTTAGAACACAAGGCCACAAGGATTATTTGGTAGGATTTGAGAAATTAAAAAAGAAATTTAGTTCTTAGATAGCCTAGCACAAAAGTTTATTTAGACAAATAACTATAAGTCTAAGGGTTAGTCTTTTCAAGAGGCGGCATGAATACTTATTGCACTATGATGCTTGAATTTTTAAAGCCATGTGCAACACTGATATTTATGTTTTTTTCTCCCCTCCTAACATCCCCCACCCCACACACACCCTCTTTAAGCCAAAAAAAGGTTCTCCGCTATGTGGGGTGTTGTACCTTAGAAGACAACATTTGGCTAAGGGGAGGTCAATGCCCAAGACATTTAAATAAAACTGTGAATAAACTATTTGTTGTCCCATATTCAAAACCCCATAAATTAAAATATTAAAACAATGTTCCAAAGTCTTCTAATGAGTAGAACAATCTTTCAAAGTGGCCTTTTTATGTTGCATATGAATTAAATGGTAATGCTATGAAGAAAATGATGATGGAAAGCTTTTTAAACAACAAGTTGTTTAACACAGAATCTCTTGTTATTAGCTTTAGAAGAAAAATGGAATTATTGCAGAGTGAAAAACAGAAAGGAGGAGCGCATGATTAAGGTTTTCTTTTATTAACTCACATAAATCAAAACTTGAAATTGTAAATATTAAAAGGCCAATAGCTTCATTACTCCTTTCTATTGAAGAAAACATTAAATGGAAACATAACAAAAATACATATCATACTCAACAAGTGTATGGAATCACTTTGAATACTTTATTCATATCACCAAGAAGATCTGAAAATACAATAGACATTCTGCTTCTGAGGTCCAAAATTCAGAACCTCACTTTCTCTTCCAAAATTGCTTTTATACAAAATTACAAAAGGGGACAGTTATAAAACTGTCAATTGTCAAAATCTGTCAATCAACTAAACTACTCTTAAAACTACTTGTCCTTCTGATGATTACATTTTTGATGAAAAATAAAAGAAAATTACATTATTACATCATTTTCAAAAACTTTTCCAAAAGATTGCTAAAAAGACAGGTGTCATTAAGTCACTGAGTGGGTTGGGACTCTGTTGCAGCTGAAGTTCCATCTTCTGCACTTGTTACTATTGGTGACAACCATTCTCTGCATATTTTCCAAATATTTTTATTTGCATTCAGACTCTTCACAAATCTAGTATGTGCCATCCTTAAATTTGTGATTGTGTTGTATGTTTCCTTATCCATAAATAGGGTTCTCATCAGCCATAGTAACTAAAAATCTATCTGCAAATAGTTTACAACAGTTTCTCCCTTCAGTATTGTTGTCTTCTCATGTATGGAACCAATATTTCTCTTGGCCTTCACCAACATGGTCTCATATGTCTCCCAGGGTAATAATTTTCCCTATTGATCCCAGCAAGAAGGTAAACCTGCTCTGGTCCTCTTATCAGAATCATTGTTGAACTTAATTACAACTTCCTTGACTTCAGATAATTTTGTTTATGTTGTTTTACTACACAAATTCTTTAGAATCATTTTATTAATTTCTAGAACATATTTTTTCATGTCTTCAATCTTTAATTCCTTCAGTTCCTGTGATGATCTTGAATTAAGAAATTCAATCATCTTTCTAGAAAAATTGGCACGTTGTTGAAGCTTTTGCTTACTAGCAACGATCAAAATTTCCATATCCCTCACTATAGTTTTCTCTTCTGCTACTATATCCAAAGACCCCCACATATTCTGCACCATATGAATGATATCAATCCAAATTATCTCCCTTGCTTGGATAAGGGACATATTTCTCTTCATGTTCTCTTTCAACTCTTTGATTTCTCGAGAGGCCAACTTAAATTCATTTCTATAATTGTTGGCATTTTCTCGATACATGGCCAAATAATTTTCAGTTACTTTTATTATTTTCGGAGCATCATCATAATTTCTTTGAATTTTATTCATTTCACTTTCAAAAATATTAATTTTAGTCATGACTCTCGTTAGCTTGTCTGTTGGGTCTTCAGAGTCTGATTGCACTAAAATAGTACAAACATGAGATTATATTTTCTGTTGTAAAACAAAATTCAACTCCTTCAGCTTAGCGTTTTCCTCATTTCTTTGCAAAATCTCTCTAGTCGGAATCTCTTTCTCTTTCTCTATTTGTGCAACTTCTGGGGAAATGACATGTTCCACAGAAGGTAACTTTAGATTTTTTGTGAGAACCTGAATCTTTGTTTCAACTCTTTGCAGTAATTTCTAGACAAAACTTCTATCTTCTGGGTTCACACCCACTTTTACAATTATTTTCTTCAGTTCTTCATTCTCTGTATTCAAATCCCTTGAGTTAGCTTTTTCTAATTTTAATTTATTTACTACTTTCTCTAATAAGGCTTCAACTTTGCTAGCAGCTATATAAGTCTTATTTAAATCACTATAAATCAACTCCCCAATTTGTCTGTGATTTGTCTATGCAAGTTGATTTTGTCAGGTAATGGGATCTCTCTAGCATCCACTGTCAAGTTGACAGTCTTAACACCTATTTAAGATGATACAGTCAAGGCAAAGGGATGAGAGAAATATAATTTGAGTTGTTTTCTCTCAATATCCATGGCAAAAATTAATCCATTTTTAAAATCAACAATTGATTGTGCCTCCAATTGGGATTCCATGCTCTCTTTTACCCTTTTGTTCATTTCTTCTATGTGTGAATACAATTTTTTTTATGGCTGGAATAGAACTCTGAATGGCCTCTTCTGGAGCAGGGGAAGAAGGTGTGCAAATGACTTCCCCCAGCTGCAATTAAAAACCTCCTGCTACTGAAAAAATACCCCCTTAGAAAATTTAACCCTTTTGGAGCCCTTGTCTGTCTCTTCATCCAAGTCAATGATATCCTCACTGCTTCTTTTCAAGTTTTTTCTCACTAGGGCGAGGAGTCTCAATCTCCATTCCTCCTAATGTAGCAGTTTTTCCTCCATTTGCCATTTTTTCAACATCTGTTTGAGACTCATGAACATAAGGGGCATAAGCATTATCCACTCTCCTATTTGAAATGATATGATGAGGGTCATAGGACCATTTCTCACCCAACTGAAACTTCATGCTTTCCAGGATCTTATGCACTTCTCCCATAGCCTGCCTAGTATTCACAATGAATGGCCCAACTATCCTAGGAAATTTGAACAAATGCCCCTTATTTGTTGGGAAAAAATGTATTTGATCTACATTTAAACTTTGTCTGACAAAATCCAAGGAAAATGGTCTCATTAGCACAAATGTAGGGATTCTGTAGGGGGGAACCTCTGCTCCATATAATCATATTTCTGAATATTCTTCAAATAAAAACAATCACCCACCTTTACATTCTTACTGAGTTGAAGAAGAGACTATGGTTTTGGTAAAATGTATGGTGAAGGACAATTGTTAATAATTGAATAAGAAATTGATAGAAAAGAACTGGTGAATACATAAGGCCTTCAACATTTGGATTACTCCTTATAACATATGTCCATAAAATCAATGACTGCTTGTTTTTATGAGGATCTATGATGTTTAGACCCAGGTGCATAAACTTGTCAACATGAGTATACAAAAAGAGATATGTGACCAAAGAAGTAAATCTGAAGCATCCAGTGAGGGAAAGATCTGTTAACTGTGAATTGACCATCCTCTCCCAAAAGGAAGGAATATCAAAATTTTGTATGGATTCATCATCAAATTAAACATTCTCAATATAGCCTTATCAATAACAGTAGTATATTCTCTTCCAAAAATCTTTGCCATGACTTGAAGGATGGGTATTACCTCCTCAACAAAGGTATCTAGAGGAAAATGAGTGGGCTCCAGAGACAAGTATTTCCTAGTGGGCATCAAAAAGAAGATTAATTGGGCATAACTGGGTGCAGACAAGCTTTGGAAAGCTAACAATAGGGTTTCCTCTGAGAAAGAGGTATAAGACTCTGAAGAAAGAAAACATAAGGTTTGCTAGATTAGAAGAGAGAAAAATTGGAAGATATCTCTCCCAATTTTTTCATAACAAAACATTTTTGTGGGTATAGAGCAACAACAAGCCAATAGATAAATTCTAGGAAAACATATGTTTAGGGAACCATTGCAGCTAAAATTCCAGACCTGATAGTTGCAACATAAATTGGGGAGTCTGCTTCATTAAGGAGGAGATGCTAGTGTAATTCAATGATGTTCAGTGAGCAAATTGGGTCAAATAAATCTCTTTTAGTATCCATTAAAGGAATATGCGAGGAAGAACCAGTTAAAATACCTGGTCACTGGAGGTTGATGCTACTGGAGCTATGAAGTATACGATTTGAATCCACAGAGACTAAACGCAGAGAGAATGGTGAAATGAAATGGGGAAGAATAATGGGATTTAAGTAAAAATAGGGAAAACAGAGGGAAAACAGAAATTAATGAGCATGTTGGGTGTACTATTGCATGACGTGGTGACATGACTAGTTTAAATGACAAGGGTGATGTGGAGGATGAGGTGGCAGGAAGCGACGATAACAAAATCTTGATGAGGCAGTGATAAAACAATGAAAACATATATGCGCTCACTTGTTGACGTCACAGGCTTGCTTGATGACGTTTTGCAAGGACAGACTCCAACACGGTGGAGTTCCGACGGATTCCCCCTGTAATCAATCTCCACTGTAAATCTATTTGTCAACAAAACTCCAAAAAGTTTTCCTAGAGGCACTGGGTGGAATAACTGTCGGGCATGTAGTGTCATCAGGTTTCCACCATCATCTGGGCCCCTCATACTTGTTGCATCGCACCTCACAACCCAAACGGAGTTTAACACTATGTTCAACTTTAGCATAGGACCCACTAACCTTATCATTTATTGTTGTTGCACTAAAATTGATTAGTGATATTTAAACTACCATTACAAAAATAAATCAAAATACTAACTTAACTTTTAATTTATATATATATATATATATATGCACATATACAAGTATAAAACTAGCTACAACATGGAGCACAACTTTCTAGATTCTAAAGTGTCCATGACCAAATAGGTGCTTACTTCAAAGTTTTAAATGGTATATCCTCTCAAACGTCTAAGAACATGTTACATCTTGCACCAAATTTCCTTTTTGGTGCGATACACATGGGATAAAGTATTATACCAAAATTTTGTGGGTTATCCACATTAAACAAGGTTTTAATGCACATCATTTCCAAGGACTTTTGAAGGAATATAAACAAGATTTTATAGTGATAAAAAGGAGAAGGTTTTATGAGAGGGATATATTATACATGTTTTAAAGGGTCATACAAAGATGAGTTCCCAACCTTGTTGACTTAAAACTCTTTTGCAATGTGATACTATGTGGAAAGTTGCGAATAAAACACGTAGTTTATGCCAATCAACATCATTCCAAGACAAGGCATAAAAACATACAAATCAAACAAAATTTTTGGTAAGTATGAACCACAAAAAAATATGTGAATGTGATACACTCTAATATCCATACCATGTTGCACCGCCATAAAACAAAAATATGTGGGTGTGATACACTCAAATCTCCATACCGTGTCACACCACCATAAAAAAATATGTGTGCACTACACTCCAAAGGTTATCATATCACAAAAAAGTGTAAATAAGTGTGATACATTTTAAAAAAAAATGAAACCAAAGTTTATGATACATGAATAAGACATGGGGTGAGATGCACATAAAACAAAAAACATGGTAGGAATACATAAGACAAAAGCTTTGGTGAATGTGCATAAGATAGAGGAGTGTGCATGGCAAAGTTTCTTTTGTGTGCGCCTCATTTCAAGGGTGTACATCATCCTAAAATTTTGTGGGATGCAAGACAAAGAAAAGATAACAAAAAAAAGATTTGCATTGTCCCAACTATTAAGAAGGTATCACACAAGGTGTATTGCACCAAAATTTAAAAGAGGTGCAAAATAGCATACAAGGAAGAACACATTTCTTGGTATTTTCATCGTAATTTTTTAGCTTGAACTGCATTTGGTGTGCTCTTTATAGCGTTGGAAATATATTTTTGGACTCTACAAATTTTTTATATAAATTTTAGGATAACCCTTATAATTTGTTTCAAATTTTAATATGGGTACATTGTCAATGGCTTGGAAACTTGAGAACAAATCATTTCAAATAAGGTTTATGCAAAATTATTATCACAGAGATGAGAGATTAAATTTAGGGAAATAAAATTGAAATCTTTATCAAGTTTCTGATTTGTTTTTGTTAATGTTAAAGGTATTTAAAAAATATATATTATTAGAAGTATTTTATATTTGGAACTTGTATATTTGGAAAAATACAGATTTTAATCTAAAAAATTATGTATGAAACTTTAAACACACAAAATTGATAGGTTGATTTGAATAATTCATGTGTTTCATTTATATTCACAAGATGTATATATAAATACAAGTTTCTAACTCTTGGTTTCATATTCCAAGAGGTCTTTTGGACATTTATGGCTGTTGGAATTCTTCTACATCAACCCTAGCAAATTAGGTGTCCAATATTCCGCTTAATTTGAAAGGGTGTATATGAGTCCAAGAAAAGAAATAAAATACAAAAATGAATATATTGGAAATACTAAAAAGGAATGAATCAATATTTCTTTTACAATTATTATTTTAACGGCTTAATATTTTTCACAAAATATACCAAAATAATAATAATAATAAATTTATTAATAAAATATTAAAGACACTAATCCTCATTACATACTCCAACTTGTAAAAATTGTTCAAGACTTTAACACTAAAACCACCAATTCCAAATCCAATTATAAATTTAGGACAAACCTCTCATCAACGGTTCAGGCTCCAACCTGAAAAAATTGTTCCAAGGATCCTACCTTGAAGACTCTAATCCTTTAGTCAATGATAAGAACTTTTAAATATCTTTATTTCCCAATTTCATAGGTTCAAGGTGCTTCACAAGGTGGTCTTCAGATTTGATAATGAACGCTCTTACTGCTCTTAATTGAAGCTTCAGGACTACTTTTAGAGGTGTCTTCACCAACTGCCTTCAAATGCTGGTTCCAAGAAGTTTAGTGCTCATGTTTAAAAGTATCCCAACAGTTCCACAGTAAATGAATATACTTCAAATTCTCTTTCTAAATAGTCACAAGGGGTATCTGCTACAGGATGCACGAAATTGCAGAGGACTCTAGTCCGAGAGTATTGCTTCAATTAAACTGTAGTTTAATGCTTCAACAGGGCCAAGAAAATATCTCCACAAATACCCAACAGTCTCGGTTTATAACATGTGATCTGTAATAAGTAGGTCCGCAGTCATCAACTGAGATCCGAGTATCACAGGTCTGAAATTGTGCTGATACAAAGGTCTTTCCACACAATACCAAACATAAGGCATGTTCTTTTTTGTTCTTTACCCTTGAATTATACCGAGATTATAGGGAATAACCCACATGACCAAGCTGTCAGCTGTCATCGTTCCAAATTCTTGCAAATCCGAAATTCAAACAATTCGTCACAGGTTAAAATCCTCTCCACAGATTTGCAAGAGGTGTCTACAGATAAAATAGCTTAAGTAATGTGATCTCCGTTTTTCTTTTGATAGTTCACGAAATGTCAACTCTACATATACTTTTGTATCTTTTCACAGATATCTTTGTTGAAAACTAGCTCAAGTCTTCTTTTATTTCTACGATTTTGAAGGGTGGAACCGTCGCAACTGAAGGAGAAGTCGACCTGTAGATTGAGGCCGACTTATGTAGTGGAGGATTTTATATAGAAAGAAAGAAAGAAAGAATTTTTAATGTCCACGAGGCTAAAAATAGCCTATGGGACAGATTGTTTCTCTATCTGACTCTTGTATTCGGCCCTTTTCCTGTGAAGTTTTACAATGAGCACTCCCAGCGTATCGACAAACTCTTTGCTGAATAGATTATCCCAAAAATTAGCTGCCAGAATACCTGCATAGTTTTCCCTGGTGTCCTTGAAGGCCTCACATTCTAGAATGAAATGTTTTTCTGTTTCCACTTTTCCGGAGGAGCAAAAAATACATACTCTTTCTTCCCACATTTCTTTTCGCCTTTTCCTTCGCCCTGTTTCACAACGGAGTTGATGAGAATTAGTCCTTAATTGAGCAATAAGAATTTTAGATCTCCAAGAAATATTAGCCCCTATGTATGCCTTTTGTTGAAGGTTATGTGTGGGGTTAAACTCTTCTATGTAGTATTTCTTCTCTCTCTAGCTCTTTCTTCCTAGTATGTTTGTGGAATTTATCCATAACAAAAGTTTTTATCTCTTTATTGTTTGTAGGACACATGCTCAAGCAAATACCCCATTTACTAAACCATTTGTTATTTTGTTGCATCCAAGTCTTCTGTCTTTTGCACAATCTGTCACTAAACACAACCTTAGGCCATCTATCCTCTTCCATTTGCTCAATTTTTTTCAGATACCTTATGACTCGCACTATAGCAATTGCTTCAATAGGAGCAGCGCCTGTTTCACTTAACATGATAGCATAAGGAACTGCACTTTTAATTTTGAATTTGTTTGTAATCAAACGTTTCTGAATTTTCTCAATTTGTTTCCACTGCATCTTGGTTGTGCTGCTGACCCATAGTTCACAACCGTAGAGAATCACCGGAATCACTAGAAGCCCAAAAAGAGTTAGGGTGGTTTTCCAGTCCCACAACTCTGCCTCTCTACACCTGTTTTGAAGAGCATAAAATGCTTTCCAACCCCCTAAAGTTCTTTTCTTTCTACAACCATCCCAACTTAAATTTCTGTTGAAGTCAATTTCGAGGTATTTGTACTCTGCAACTTCTTCCAGAATGTTGCCTTCAAAATAGAACTTATGTTGGTTATGCTTTCTTTTGTTAGAGAAAACCACTACTTTCGTTTTTCTAATATTGACTTGCATCCCAACCCTTCTACAAAAATGCTCAAGGGAATGTCAATGCTCTTGCAAACCAAGAGCCGAATTAGCAATCAATATAAGGTCATCTGCGTACAAAAGAAGCCTGATAACGAACTTGCCCAAATGGATACCGTCACCCCCTTGCGAATTTAGCCACTCTTCAAGCTTGTCAATATATAACCCAAAAAGGGTAGGAGACAATGGGCAACCTTGCTTGACCCCGATATCGCTTCTAAAACTTTCAGAAATGCCAGCTGAAGTTCTGATTTTGACTTTCACCTCTTCATACAACCTATGCACAGCCGCTCTCAAATGCTTGGGAACCCCGAGTTCCTCCATTCTGCCCCAAAGCTTATCCCTAGGAACCGTGTCAAAGGCTTTTCTGAAATCAACAAAGCAACAAAAAACTTCTTCCTTTTTTTCCCAACCTTTTTCAATGATGTGCCTTAAAGTTATACAATGATCAACTGTGGAATGTTTAGGTCTAAAACCTGCTTGCCCTTTAGCACGTTTATCTCTTTCTTCTGCCCACTTGCTTATTTTCTTTTCCAACATGCTTCCAAATAACTTTGCAAACAAGGGGTTTATCATTATGGTTCTATAATTGGAGGGATTATTGACGTCACCACTCTTGAAAAGAGGTATTGCCATACTAGTTGTCCAGTCTGTGGGGAAGCCCTGCTGTAAGATGTTGTTGAAAATTTTTGTGATGTGAGGTGAAAGAAATTTTAAGCCCCACTTTAGATACTCTGCTTGGAGTTCATCTAAGTCTTTTGCTTTTCCAGCGCCCAACTTCTTGATACCCATCTCTACCTCTTGCACCGTGAAGAGTTTTGTGTCTCTGTTGACCAAGGGAGGAGGGTCAACCTTGGGATCCTGCTCATAAAGTTGTCTTGCATAGTCAAACCCTTTAGAAGCTGTAATGTTGTTTTCAGTTTGCACCTTTTTCGATTGGAGCTCCTTCCAAAATAATTTGGGGTTATTTTTCCCGAGGAAGATTAGTTCTTCTCTCCTTGAAACCATAAAATCAGCTTTTTTCTTTTTTACTAACTGCTTGTAAGCTTTGAGCTTTATGTTATCTGTGTCTGATTCCTTCCACCTTCTCCTTGCCTTTTTGCATTCCTCGTCAAACCAAGCATTAACCGGAAAGCAACTTGTTTCGGACTTCTTAATTTTTTCTCTTTTGCACTCAACAAGTGCGCTTTGAATTAAATGTGTTAATCTGTGACTATGAAGGCCATGAGATGGGATTTCCTCCTTCTTGAAGAGCCTCTCTAGCATTATTTTGAAGGTATTACAATTCTTTGGATTCAAAAGAATTCTGCCCTTTGGGGGATTTTGTTGAACACATTGATTTTTCGACCCTAATTGCTTTTTTCTGGTCCAAGAGAAACTTAAATAGATTGGCTTGTGATCTGATTTTAAGTCCCAAATTTGATCTCCAATCAACACTTCATCGATTTTCTCACACAAACTATGCGAGCAAATTACATAATCTACTACACTTGCTCCATTGTAAGTATTGCAAGTGAAATTACCGGACTTTTCCCATTTAGTCAAACCATTACAAATGACTAAATCAAAAGCCCCACATAGCATAAGCAGTTGTTCTCCAAAGAGATTGCAACCTTTATCCTCTGAAATTCGTTCCCACTGATGATTACTCTCCTCTGTAAGCCAGATAGGGTCACTGTCTTCTTTACAACAAAGAATGCTAGCTTGTTCACCTGCAGTTCTAGCATTGAAATCCCCCACTATAAGGACTTCACCTAGCTGAGAATATATTGCAATATCCGTTTTTAGGGCTGTAAAGGGATCTTTTTGGTCAAGCCCTCTACTTTTGTAGATTTTTGAAACTTGCGGCGCAAAATAGCATGCTGCAATTCTAATGTGATTTCCATTTTCTGATATTTTAAGCCAAACAAATTGCTTATTTGGGTCTTCTTTTTCTAGCTGAATGAAACGACCTTCTTTTTCTCTTACTAATACCATGATACCCCTGTGCCCTTTGCCATTCCCTGTTGCCTTGTTCCACACTGCTATCTTCCAATACCCTTCAAACAAAGGTGTCTTACACCCTTCATGCTCATGTGTTTCTATGAGGCAAATTATGTCTCTACCTTCCACAATAGGCCCTAACCCAGGTCCTCGTCTCCATGGGTAACCCCTGCAGTTCCAAAAAACTAATCTTAAGGAAACCTGGGTAAGACTTGATTGCTATTTGTTTTGACATGCAAGACTCACAGTGGAGTCTTTGTCCCTGTTTGCCCATAATGACCTTGCTTCCTCATTTCTTGCTAAAGAGTTTGCTGCCTCTTCTTTGTTATCATTTTGCTCCCTTGTTTTGGAAGGAGGTCCAAATTGCGCAATCACGGCTTTACCTTTATAAATCCATGCTTTTTTTCCCTCATCTCTTGCTGCCCTAACTTTTGTCATTTCATCTCTCCTTTCCTCTTGTTGTCCTACAGTTAAATCTTCTTCTATAAAAAACCGAGAACCCCTTAAGAGTTGCTTCTTTCTTAGAATGATATCTTTATCATGCAAGTTGGGCATGATGACTTTTATGGGCCTGGCTCTCTCACCGTTGAGCTTACCTACTCTCCATGCTTGACATACTTGTCCTTGCCATTGGAGTTTGTCTTTCAAGAAGTCTCTTGCAAGGTCAAGAGTACATTCATTTTTCCCATACTCTTTCACCCCTTTAATAATTATGTTTGTTGCTCTATCCAGTCTTTCCTTGCTTTCTCTATCTTGCATGTTGTTAACCTGAATGTTTGTTTCTCCTTCCCTCTTAGCAGAATTGCCAATAACTTGAGCCCAAGTTTTGCAAAGTTTTCTGGGATCTTCTTTCCTCCCTTCTCTTGATGTTTCTTTATTGTTGTCTATTTGAGCAATTGCTTTCCCCTTATCTTGGGGTGGCTTCGCACTCATCACCTCTGTGTTTTCCACTGCAAATTTCTTCATGTTTTGCACCTCCACTTTCATGCGTTGCCATTCTGTTTTCCCTATTCGGAGAGCTTCCTGCAGTAATGACACTTGTTCCTTCAGAATTTTGTTGCTTTCTACTAAAGCCTGATTTTCAGTTGTTATTATATGGATTGTACAATCTCTTTCTAGCGCTTTAGCTTCTACTACTTCCAACCTTTCTTTTACATTTAAGAGTTCTTTCACATAAAGATCAGATGACCAAGTGAGAGGTGTGGATGTGGGACTATATAAAGCATAATCATCACTAACTTTTTCTTTTCCTTTGGACTTGTTGCCACATGCTTGCGAAGAAGACTTGTTTGAATGTTGTTTCTTGCGAACAATACTCTCTCTTTGAGACCTTTTTTTCCTTGTCTGCTCCCATTTTAGACGAGCTAGTCTCCTTTTTAAAATGCCCTGATATTGTTTGGCATTGACCCAAACCCACTTCCTAGTTTTCGTTGATGAGGCAATTTTCACTTGCCCTATATTGTTTGTTTCTACAGGTTCTAAAGTTTCTTGTTCCATTATCACGATGATATTAAGGGAAATCAAAATCTCTGCCCAAAACTGACCCTTTGTTTTATGCTTAACTCTTCAATCTCTGTTGGTCTGACCACTGAAAACTTGCTGCTCTGTCCTTGCTGTTCTGCCCACTGTCCACTGAAAACTAGCTGCTCTGCCCACTGTCCCTGTCCTCTATGCTCTGCCCTTGCTACTCTGTCCTTGTCCTCTATCCTCTGTATAAAATTGACGAAGAACCGTACATTAAAAAATCCCATTTCTGGAAAATGCGGATGGCAGTGGTCTAGTAGAAAGTTGTCCAATCTCGTCGGAAGTTGAATTTTCTGAAAAACCTGCAGCCGTCCCCATTTACACTTCAATCTAGTTGAGATGGAGATAAAAAGGTACAGTATTTAGCAGGCACCGTTATAAGTTGAAATGATCATTGAAAATTCCTAGAAACGAGGTTTTCAAATTCAAACATTCATAGAAACAATCTTGATATTTCACCATTTCAAATTCAGAGTAAGCGCCCTATATGAGTGCACACGCTCCGTCTCGCCGAAAAATATGTGTTCATTTAAAACTGGTTCCCCCATTGGGTAAGGCAGCTAATCGTTAAACCCTATGCTTTGACTCTCAATGAAAAAGGAGACTAGGGTTGATTTAAATAGGAATGTATTAATAGAATTTTAATGGAAATGATTGTATTAAGTCTTAATGGAATTTTATTCGAGAAATGACTACAAATTTTGTAAGGAAAGGGTTAGTTTTTATAATGGAACTAGGACTAGGATTTTCTTGTTTTATTGAATATACATTTAGAATTTAGTGTTTCAAATGTTTCTTGGGTATAGATATTAAGGCAAGGAAGGTATTAGGACTTACGGTTTCAAATGTTTTTTGGGTATTAGGGTTTATTAATAGGGAATAAAGACAAAAATTACTTTAGAATATGGGTTAGGATTTTTAGGTATATTGATATCAATGACAATTTTTTATCCAACAATATCCCCTTTATTATTGATGTAAATACTCTTTCTCATTCGATGTTTTCTCTCTCTTTGAAATCAATGGGTTAGGATTTTTAGGTATATTGATATCAATGACAATTTTTTATCCAACAATATCCCCTTTATTATTGATGTAAATACTCTTTCTCTTTCGATGTTTTCTCCCTCTTTGAAATCAATGGCAACTTCTTCAACTAATGCCCCCCTTGCCATGGTGTTTTTCCTTCTGTCATGGTTCTCTTTCTTCTATCATGGTGCTTTTCCCCCTTTCAATGTGCTACTCTAATGTGATGCAAGAGAGATGACCCCCATCTTTTGGTGAATATATTCAAATGCTTCTCATGGTAGGGGCTTTGTCAAAATATCTGCAATTTATTCTTTTGTATTGACATTTGATTGGGATATGTTTTGTCTTTGAATGAACCACTAGATTTTTTGAAATATTGATGGCGCTAGTGTTGTCACAATAGATATTGATTGGTTGATTAGTTTCTATGTTGACATATTTTAGGGCTTCCTTCATCCATAATATTTGTGTATAACAATTTGCAGCATTGACGTATTCAGCTTCGGCAGTAGAAAGAGATATAGATGTTTGATTTTTGTTGAGCCAAGATACAAGACAATCTCCCATGAAGAATGCATTTCTGCTAGTAATTTTTCAATCATCTATGCTTCCTGCCCAATCTGCATCAGTTTATGTTGTTAAAGTAAGAGTTGTGCTTTTAGGATAACATAAGCAAAAATCAAGAGTAGCTTTCAAATATCTGAGAATTCTTTCTAGAACCATCAAGTGGGATTTCTTGGGAGCTAATTGAAATCTTGCCACCATTCATATTGTCTGCATAATATCTGGTCGTGAAGAAGTTAAATAAATAAGAGCTCCAATCATTGATCTGTAAAGTGTAGCATCTACCAAAGAGGATTCAACATCTTTGCTTAATTTGCAGTCTGTAGTCATAGTTGTTCTCACAATAACACATTATTCCATCCCATATTTCTTAAGCATGTCTCTAATATATTTTGCTTGGAATATAAACATCTTTATTTTGTTTGAGTTACATGAAGTCCAAGGAAGTAAGATAATTCACCAATCATAGACATTTCAAATTCCTTAGACATGTTTTGAGCAAATTCATGACTTATCTCATCGTTATTGTTGGCAAAAATTAGATCATCAACATATACAAGTGTAATTAGCAGTATATCTTTGTCTATCTCCATGTAGAGATTGCTTCAAGCTACTCCCCTTTTGAAACCTTGTTGTTGTAGATAATGATCTAATCTTGCATACCAAGCTCTAGGAGCTTGTTTTAATCCATATAAAGTTTTTTTTCAATTTACAAACAAAATATTTTCCTTCTGCTAGATCAAAACCTTTTGGTTGTTCCATGTAAAATTCTTCCTTTAGGTCACCATTTATAAATGTTGATTTCATGTCCATTTGATAAACTTTGAAACCTTTTCAACAAGCAAATGCCAATAGCATTCTTATAGCTTCCAATAGATCTATAGGGGCAAAGGTTTCTTCAAATTCAGTGCCTTCAACTTGTGAGTATCCTTTGCATACCAACCTTGCTTTATTTCTAATTATTTGGCCATCTTCATTCATTTTGTTTTTGAACACCCACTTAGTTCCAATAATATTTTTATCCTTTGGACGAGGCACTAGTTCCCATGTTTTATTATTTTTATTTGATAAAGTTTCTTCTTCCATAGCTTTTATCCATTGAGGAATTACAATCCTCACTAGCTTGGGAAAATTTCTCTGGTTCTATCATAGATAGTAGGGAAACATCACCCCTTTTTGGTGTATTTGTCATCCTTCTTCAGGTTTGTATTCCATTATCTACATCACCAGTAGTTTGTTCTTTCAGATGATGCTTTTGAACGAATTTTACTCTTGATGGAGTTTGAGATGGTTCTTTTTTACTTTCCTGATCCTTTTATTCATTTGTAGTATCTTCTTTAGATTCTCCAAGACTTGGATCTTCTTCAAGAATTTCAAATTATTTCTTTGGAAGTGCCTCTTCAATCTTTACATCAATACTTTCTACCACCTTCTGCAACCGATTATTGTAGCATTTGTAGGCTTTGCTTCTTATAGAATATCCAAGAAATATTCCTTCATCAACTCGAGAATCGAACTTGCTTAGTGAGTTATCATTTGTCTTCATAAATCATTTACTTCCTAAAATTCTAAAATATTTTATTGAAGCAGGTCTTCCTTTCCATAATTCATATGGAGTCTTGTCACTTTTTTCAGAGTTGAGCTCTATTGAAGATATACATTATTGTCCCAACTACTTCTTTCCAAAATTTGGCCTGCAAATCCGCTGCAAGCAACATTGTTCTTGACATCTATTGTACAATTATGTTCCTTCTTTCAACCACTCCATTTTGTTGAGGAGTTCTAGCAACAGAGAGTTCTCTTTTGACTCCATGTGTTTCACAAAATTCATTGAATTTTTTTGAAGTAAAATCTCCACCTCCATCTGTTCTAAGACACTTGATTTTTTATTCTTTTTCATTTTCCACAAGAGCTTTGAAATTCTTAAAACATTCAAGTGCCTCTAATTTAAATCTTATAAAAAATACCCACGACATTTTAGTATAATCATCTATAAATAGAGTAAAGTACCTTTCACTTTGTAAGGTTGGATTTATAGTCGGTCCACATAAATCTGCATGTATGTTTTCCAAAGGCTTTGATGTTGAGAATTCCTTCGTCTTGAAGCTGACCATTGTTTGTTTTCCATGTTGACATGGTCCACAAATAATATTTTCAAGTTTTAAAATTTTGGGCAAATCTCTTACATCTTGTGACTTGTTGACCTTCACTAAGTTTTCAAAGTTTAAATGTCTCAAACGTTTATGCCATAACCAACTTTCATCTACTTGACTTATATAGCAATTTTCTTCTTGAATTTCATTGAGACTATACACATTATCTAATGTTCTTACTCCTTTTCCCACAAGTTTTCTTGAAGAATATTTTTGTATCTTACAATCCTTGGCACTGAAGATAATATCGTGTCCTTGGTCACAAATTTGGCTGATGCTTAGAATATTATGCTTGAATCCTGCAATAAGTAATGTATTTTGATCTTTTCCCCTGCCATTTACAAGAGACATTATAACTTTACCAGTAATTTTAGCAGAATCACTTCCAAAGGACACATTTCCATTCTTTTTTTCTAGTGAGATGAACTTATTTTGGTCACCATTCATGTGCTTAGAACATCCATTATCTACAAACCACTTGTTTTCTTCATTTTGTGCACACAAGGCTAGACCACATTTATTTGTAGTAGATTCCTTTCTTCTCCAAAATTTCTCCTTTGACATAAGTGGACAATTTTTTGCATCGTGACCTAAATCATTGCATTTGGAACATTCTAGAATATACTTAGACAAAGGATCAAAAGAATTATAGGTCTTGATTTGACCTTGTTTTATTGAAAAAATCAACTTATTCTAATAATTGGTCTTATATCTTCTTAAACTATTATTCTTGTAAGCTTTGCAATGCTTAGCTTGATGACCAAATTTTTTATAGTAGAAGCAATGTCCAAGAAAGATAGTTTGATACATGTTTGGGTAGCTTTGGCTTTATGTAACTTTTCTTTCTGAAGATAGCTTCTTTTCATTAATTGGATTGTTGTAAGTGGATATTTGTCCTCGATTGATTACCTTTTCTTCTTTTGGATAATCGCAAAGAATGTTAGCATAACATGTTTGTATTTGTTCATTAGTATTCTCCTTTGCAAAGGGTCCACTTATGAGTCTGCTATAGGATGCACGAAAAACATGGTGATGGGGATCTCTGGTGATTAATAATTGGCTATGACAAAGGCAAAGTGGCATTTATTGGCATTTATTTATCAAAATAATGGAAAATAGGAGAAAAGGAAGGTGAAAGGTCACAGGTTGCATGTGAGGATGAAATTGAAGGAAAATGATGGAAATTGAAGAAAATAAAGGCCTCAATGATAAAAAGGCTTCTAAGGATCAATTTTTGTCAGTTTTGCAGATATCTCTATATTATCTCTCTCTCTCACTCTTGCACACTTAGATTTTTCTTAGAGCACATTAGATTTGGAGATAGAAGGCAAGGGAAACCAGGAAAGTGCAAGGGCACAACGGGAAAAGAAACTACAACTGGATTTATTTGCAGGTACCAAGTTGCATGTATGATTTACTTGCTAGTTTTGGCATGCATGGTGTATGCATGTGGTTATTTGGCTATGATTTTCCACTGGCATTGAGGATTGCCTATATCGAAAATGGTTTTTCCTAGCCTTGTCATTTCCTAAATAGCCATGGTGTTGTGGGTTTTCCATTTTCTTTTCTGATTGGTGCTCATGTTCCTCATGGTTGTGGGTTGAGTAGTTCCTGGAGCCTTGGTTGGAAAAATTCTCTGGAAGCCCTGGAACAACTTGGCTTGAGTTACTAGTCTTGGAAGCATTAGTTGGAAAAACACTCTGGATCCCTTGGTGGGTTGAGTTAATATTCCTAGAGCCTTGATTGGAAAAACGCTCTAGATCCCTGCGAAAGTTGTGGGTAGAGTTACTAGTCATGGAGCTAGGTTTGAAAAAACACTATGGAGCCCTTGACAACTTTGGTAGAGATCGATTTGGTGATGGTTAGTGATGTTTGACCATGAGGTAGAATCAATGGTTGAGGGTTGAGGTGGTTTGGCCTTTGGAAGCCCTGGTTTGGTTATGTTTAGTTTTTTCCATGAAATCCCACATTAATGCTTGGAATATGGTGCGGGGTGATTGGCTGAAAGAGAGATTTGGTTCAACCCAATCTGTGGTTGAGTGGTACATGGAAGTCCTGAATTGGTCAGATTTTGCATATGTTAAAAAGAGGTATTTCCTATTGTATTTCATGAGAAATTGTGTTTGTTATTATGTGGCATTGATGGTTGCTTTATCATGATGTATATGTTGTTCATTTATTGGTTATATGTTGGTCATGAGATGTATAATGGTTATGGCTCTTAATGTGTTTTAATTGATTGAGGAATGGTTAATGAATGTATGAGCTAATATATGTTAATGAAACTATTATGAGAAGGAATTATACCTTCTTGACGATTCTCAGATAAGTATGAGATCCTTAGGTTCAGATATGTAAATATGCCCCGTAGATTACATGTTCATGATATGTTTGATGAAATGTATGTCATGGTTAGGCCTAGTTATGTTAAGTTCTTGTATAAGTTTGTATGGAAGGCCTTATATTTGTGTCATTCATTTTTTTGGAGAGTTTCATTCATTTTGGGGCAGTGGTCTAGAGACTAGCCCTGAAAAATTGCCTCAGATCTCGTGATCACAGGCTTAGAACTGGGCGAAAAAGACTGCAGTCTCTCCCTTGCAGGCTTATGCATGCATCTGGAGGGTTATAGTCAAATTCCTGCAATGTTGTGCTAGCGTCTGGGAGTACAGGACATTAAAGAAGAGGTTTAACTCAGGGTATGGGCGCCTCAAAGGGTGGTTTAGACTCTGGGGGTCCTGTAGCACATGAGGGAAGTTAGTAAGGTTTTGGTTTATCGATTCCACTTCCTTAAGGTGATCTTGGGGGTTGAGTAATATCATAGTAACTCTTTGCCACATGTTTACCCCGGTAGGCTGGTGAACACGGGTAAATGTGGGAGGAGGGTATTATCATTTTCATTTATTCTTCAGTAATACCCTCCCTAATGATATGGAAGGAGCTCCAGAAACCCTTTCTTTGCATGAATTTTTTGCAGATCTCTGATGGGATTCATTCAATGGTGAATCCTTGTGATTTGGTGCAAAATACAATTTCTTTTGCAGCTATGGTTGTCAATCAAGCTATCTCTTCTTCGGTTTCGTACAATTCCATGTCGAAATTTGGTTTTGGTCTTCCGCTGGTTTACGAAATTCCTTTCCTCAATATTATTTTGAATGAGGAAGCTTCTCGTTGTGAAAATTATTTTTATGAGCATTGATAGGTTTGCAAGTTTAATGGGTAGTCGTTGTGGTTGGCAGATTTGCAAAAATGAGTCTTTGAGACATGGAATCCCCTTTTGATGGATGAATTGAACATTTACCCTATGGCTCATGGTTTTCTCGTTGTGGGTTTTGATAATATAGAGGACAAGAAGGTTGTTTGCGATGTTGGGTCATGGTTTTGGGGTAGTGCGGGTCTATTTATGTAGCCCTAGACTCCCAATTTTGACCTGGTAACAACATCAATATCCATGGCACCAATTTGGGTAAGGTCCCTAAATCGTCCCTTGATTTTTTGAAATCTTTCATCGCTTTCATTTATTGGGATATGTTAAGAAATTTTTATTGTTGTCCTAAAACTGAAAGTTTTTCAAGACTACTTATGCCTATATATGTGTGGAGATGGACTTCAACAAGGGTTTTCCTGTGGAGATTAGTTTGAAGGCTCCAAAATGTGCTTGATTCCAAAATCTCGACTATGAGAATATTTCATTTCGGAGTAAAGCATGTGCAACAACCCCAGGTTAAAAAATGTAATAAAATTAATAAAGGAAAAATAAGACCACAATCATGGGACACGTATTCGAAGGTTGATGTTAGGAAAATACATAGTAACGGGGATCACTTATGATTAATTAATGGCTATGGAAATCGGCAAGGGCTTTGGAAAGGAAAAGTAGCATTTATTTATGAAAATAATGGAAAATAGGAGAAAAGGAAGGTGAAAGGTCACAGGTTGCATGTGAGGAGGAAAATGAAGGAAAATAAAGAAAATAGAGGCCTCAATGATAAAAAGGCTTATGAGGATCAGTTCATGGCTTTTATCAGTTCAACCTTTTGTCAGTTTTAGCTTGGATCTCTTTCTCTTCTATTCTTTCTCATAGTCTTGGATACTTAGAGTTTTCTTGGAACACTCTTGGAGGAGTGTGGCATACTTCGGATTTGGAACAAGAAGGCAAAGGAAAATTAGGAAACTGCAAGAGGACAATGGGATTAGTAGTTGCAACATATTTTCTTTGTAGGTACTAAGTTGCATGTATGATTTCCTTGCTAGTTTTAGCATGCATGATACATGCATGTGGTTTCTTGGTTATGATATGTCATTGGTATGGAGGATTGCCTAGATTGACAGTAGATTTGCCTAGCCTTTCCATTTCCTAGATAGCCATGGTGTTGTGGGTTTAATTTTGTTTTATAGTTAGTTCTCATGTTCCTTATGGTTGTGGGTTGAGTTACTAGTTCCTGGAAGCGTTGGTTGGACAAACGGTCTGGAAGCCCTATAACAACTTGGGTTGAGTAACTAGTTCTAGAAGCCTTGGTTGGAAAAACGCTCTGGAAGCCCTTGGTGGGTTGAGTTAATAGCCATGGAAGTCCTAGTTGGAAAAATTATCTAGAAGCCCGACAAAAATTGTGTGTTGAGTTACTAGTCTTAGAAGCCCTTGTTGGAACAAACACTCTAGAGCCCTAGACAGCTTAGGTAGAGACCTATTCGAAGATGTTTAGTGATTTCCAACCATGATTTGGAATCATTGGTTTAGGGTTGAGGCATTTTGGCCTCTGGAATCCTTGGTTTGGTTTGGTTTGGTTTATTCCATGAGATCCCACATTCATGCTTTGAATATGGCACATGGGTGATTAGTTGAAAGAGAAATTTGGTTTAGCCCAATCTATGGTTGAGTGGTACATGGAAGTTCCAGACCTAGTTGAATTTTTCATATGTTAATAAGAGCACTTCTCCTCTTGTATTTGATGGGTAGATGTACTTGTTATTATGAGATATTAATGGTTTTTCTATCATTGTTATTTTGTTGGTTATAAGCATGTTTTGTGAAATTCTTAATGTATGGCTCTCATCATGTTTTGGTTAGTATATGAAATTTCAATGTATGCATGACCTAAGAGACAACAATGCAACTATTGGTAGGAGATATTGGTCCTCCTTGATGATTCTTAGATAATTATGAGATCCCTATGCCTAGTTTTTGTGTTATGACCTATAGATTACATGTTTATGATATGTTTGACGAAATGTTTGTTGTGTCTAGTGGGATCCAGTTCAATTCCTTGTTTAGGTGTTTGCATTATTAACCTTATCATCATGTTATTCATCATTTTTGGATGTTTCATGAAGTTATGGACAGTGGCCTGAGACCTAGCCCTAAAAAAGTGGCTCAGAATACAGGGTCGTTGGCACGGAACTGCCTAAAAAAGGTACAATTGCATGGATGCCTTGTTGTGCATGCGACTGGAGGGTTTCAGTCGCATGGAGGGCTTGTCATCAATGTGATTGGGGCTCTAGTTTAGAAAAATAAAATAAGTTGTCTCGGGGGTTAGTCACCTGGAAGGGTTAGTTGGCTCTTGAAGTTTCTGTAGCATTTGTGGAAGGTCATATTGGTCTTGTCATGTTGGTTCCAATTCTTTAATTTTACTTGGTAGGTTGAATCATATCATAGTAACCCTTCGTAACATGTTTACCCCGATGGACCGATTAGCTTAGGTAAATGTGGGAAGAGGCGGTTAGAGAGTGGTATCATAGCATGGTTGTCTTCTCAATGGGTGATGTATGGTTTCCGTTCTCTTTGAACGAATGTGTTATCATATGTACATGTTGTTTGCATATGTGTCCTTACACTTGTGGTCTATGTGCTTGTTGCGTATGCATGGTGGTGGTAATGGTTATCGTTGCGATGTCATGCAAAAGTTGATGGTGTTGATGTCGAAATGTGCTTGTCATGAATGCATGTCAATTTCTATGTGTATTGTGTATTCATGCAGGTCATACATATGTTGTTATACATGCATTATGTCTAGATGGTGTTGTAATTGTTTCATCATGCATGGTAACTGAATGATGATTGAGATTATGTATATATATTGTTATGATTATGATTATACATGTATTGTGTTAATCTGGTTGATTTTACAGACAAGATATCCTCCCCTAAAGCATACTGAGGTATGTTGGTTATGTTTATGTTTTGATTTAGATGACATTATATGCTTTGCAAGAAGAAAATAACAAATATGACTAGCAAGATGGTAGACTACAATTCATGACATTCTCCCTATAGATCAAATGAGCAACACGGTGATGAGTACTCCCCTCACATAACAAACACTTTGAGAAGTTTAAAGGAAGAAATAAGGAGTTTCAAAGAAGATAATGACATAATCATTCAATCAAAAGAGAGACTTGCTATGGAGCAAGAGAAATGAGCAGAGGTCAATGCAATTATTCTTCAGATATTGTTAGATTTGCAGAGACATGGACCGCTTAGAATCATTCATGGATAGGGGGTAGGATATGGAAGTAGGTCACATGGTGGGCACAGGTTGGATAGAAATAATACGATATATTTTCTGGATGAGTTCAAGAAAGCAAAGGAGCCTAAATTTGATGGAGAAATAAATAAGTCACGGGATGAAAAAGCTCAGTTGCTTGGAATGAATAAGTTCTTTAGATTTCACGATTAATTAGCGAACATGAAGGCCAAAAAGCTACATTCAGTCTTAAAGGTAAAGCATACATCTGGTGGGAAGATGTAAAGAGTGTCAGAGGTATTCACGAAGAGGAGTTGACTTGGAGTGAGTTCGAGAGGCTATTCAGGAAGAAGTATCTATCGGATAAATACTATGATGACAAGGAAAATAAATTCTATGAAGTGAAGATGGGATATATGACCAATGAGGAGTATGCTAGCATATTCTTGGATTTATTGAAGTATGTGACTTATCTTAAGGAAGAGAAAGCGAAGATTTAAAGATTCATCAGTGGCTTGCCTATAGCATTCAAATATAGGATTGAGTTTGATTAGTCAAGATCATTGGAGGAAGCCATCAGGAAGCTAAAGCATTGTTATGAGCAATCAAAGCGTAGATCTGAGACTAAGAAGGATTGGAAATATAAAGATAAGAATAAAGGAAAATGGGATAATAAGCGAACAAGACCTCAAGACATGGGTAACAAAGAGAATGCAACACCCCTAAGAAGTTCAATGCATCTAACATGGGATAGGAATTTCAGCCTAAGGAGAAGAAAAAGGGTGCAGGTTGGAAGCATTTACAGTGTTGGACTTGTGGCAAGGATCATCGCAAGTGAGATTGTTCACAACGTAAGGGTAGTAGACCGTAGATCTAAAATTTTCATGAGGAAAATACAATGGGGGATGTTGGACAGAGTATTCCTCATATTTGTGCAGCGCTGGATAACAGAAAGGCATATCACTAGGTGTCTATTATCGATATGGATGGTAAGCTTTGTGATCAAGTTGTTTATATTTTGATTGGCCCTCGATCTAATTATAGTTATGTTAGTCTTGACCTGGTGGATAAGTGTGGTTTGAATAAAGATGTGCATGCAAAGTCTTGGCTAGTGTAGTTGGCTACAAGTACAAAGAAAAGAGTTCATCATTGTGTAACATCTTGCGCATTTGAACTGAATGGTATGCCTATGTCAGTGCATTTGAATGTACTTTCGTTAAGATCATATAATATGTTGTTGGATATGGACTAGTTGTATCTTCACAGGACCAATGTGGATTGTTCTCACAAGGCTATTGAATGTTTGGATGACAAGCGAGAACAAAGAATCTTACAGGGTAAGAAGAAGGCAACATCAGTTAGAATGGTCACAACTATGTAGGAAAATCGCAGTCGTCGAAAAGGGTGTGTTCTATTTGTAATAAATATTTCCAGTGATAAAGGTAAGGTTGTTGAGGATGCAAAGGTATTGAACAAATACTTGGTTCTTACAGCGGTTTCGAGATGTGTTTTTTGTATAGATTTCAAATTTTTTGCCTCATAGGGAAGTGGAATTTTCTATTGAATTGGTAACATGAGAAACACCAACATCAAAGAAACCATACAGGATGAGCACTCCAGAGTTAGCGGAATTGAAGTTGCAGTTGAAGGAAATTCTTTACAAGGGGTACATTAGGCCAAGTGTGTTGTCGTGGGGTGCACCAGTATTTTTTGCGAAGAAAACAAATGGTACTCTTAGGTTATGCATTGATTAAGGAAATTGAATAAGGTGACAATCAAGAACAAATATTTGTTGTCAATGATTGATGACTTGTTTGATCAGTTGAAGGGAGCAACAATGTTCTCGAAGATTAATTTGAGATCAAGATACCATCAAGTACGCATCAAAGAAGAAAACATTTACAAGACAACTTTCTAAACCAGTTACGAGCATTATGAGTTTGTTGTAGTTCCTTTCGGTTTCACTGATGCTCTAGCTAATTTTATGTGCTTGATGAATATCATATTGCATCCTTATCTGGATAAGTTTATTATTGTATTCATTGATATATTCTAATAATGTGGAAGAGTGTGTTGAACATTTAGCAGCAGTATTGAGATTTCTAAGAGAGCATCAGTTGTATGCCAAGATTAGCAAAAGTAGTGGTAAGGTCATTTATGGGGTTAACAAGTTATTACAGGAGGTTCATTAAGAACTTCTCACAAATTACTTATCCTATTACATCGTTGCACAGGAAAGGTAATAAATTTGAATGGATAGAAGAATGTGCAGCTAGTTTCAAGCAATTGAAGCAGTTGTTGACAAATGATCTAGTTTTAAAGATTACATATATAGATAAAGAGTTCGTGGTATGTACACACACATGCAAGAGAGGACTTGGTGGAGTCCTTTTGCAGAAAGGACATGTTGTATGCTATGAATCAGGGAAATTGAATGAGCACGAGCTGAATTATGTCACACATGATCATCCATGCTTTGAAGATGTGGAGACATTATCTTATCGACAGGAAATTCATCTTGATGAGTGATCATAGTGGATTGAGATACTTATTTGACCAACAAAATCTAAATAAAAGGCAATTTATATGGTTTTCCACGATCAGTGAGTTTGACTTCGAGATCAGGTATATTAAGGGTAAAGAGAACAAGGTTGCAAATGCTCTTAGCATACAGATATTGGTAAGTCATATAGGAGGTATGAGCTCATATGGGACAAATTTAAAAGATCGTATCTTGCATGAAGGTCAACTGATGACAGGTATATGGAGCTTAGGCACAAGTTACAACAGGGTACAAATGATGAGGATGTGGACTATGGTCTCTCAATGGATGGATTGGTAAGATTTGGGGACATGATATATGTGTCAGAAAATAGTGAGCTCAGGAATATTATCTTGAGGTAATTTCATGCTAATTCATATTTAGGTCATCCAGGATATTAGAAAACATTAACAGCGGTGAAGAATTTCTACTATTTTCCAAATCTGAAGAAGGAAGTGGCATATTCTGTGGCTAGATGCTTGGATTGTCAACATGTAAAGGTAGAGTGTAATCATCCAGGTGCTCTACTACAACCAATTTTGATTCCAGAGTGGAAATGGGAGGTCATTTATATGGATTTTATCAGAGGTTTGAAGAAGACATCTAGACAACATGATTCCATCATGGTTGTGGTGGAAATATTGACAAAGGTAGTGCACTTCATCTCGGTGAAGTCTACGTATTCAGCTAGTGATGTGGAAAAAATATTCATTAAATATGTGGTGAGGTTGCATGGTGTGTCGAAGAATATTGTGTCGAATAGGGATGCTAAGTTCACTTATGGGTTTTGGAAAGAGTTTTTTGCAGGTTTGGGTACAAAGTTGGCCTTCATTACATTTATCATCTACAAACAGATGGACAAACAAAGAGGGTCAACATGATTTTGGAGGAAATGTTGAGGACGTATGTGATGAATCAACAGTGAAAGTGGGAAGAGTATCTACCTTTGGTTGAATTTTCCTACAACAATGGGTATCAGGAGTCTTTGAGGATGAGTATATTTGAGGCACTCTATGGGAGTACTTGTAACACTTCCATCAGTTGGAGTGATCCAGTTAACAGGGTATTAATTGGACCGGACAGGTTGGGAAATATGGAATAGGAAATGCAGGTTAT
This sequence comes from Pinus albicaulis, assembly GCA_034641835.2. Lineage (NCBI taxonomy): Eukaryota > Viridiplantae > Streptophyta > Pinopsida > Pinales > Pinaceae > Pinus > Pinus albicaulis. Next base: position 1,471,087,671 of record CM076584.1, read on the forward strand.
CAAGCAAAACTTAAAACTAGCACAGGATAGATAGAAGATCTATGCAAATCAACACAAAGTGTTTAAGGAGCTTTAGGTTGGGGAACATATGTACTTGCACATAAAACCCAATAAGAGCTCCTTGAGGATTAGGACATGTGCGAAGATGGAACCTTGGTATAGTCGACCTTTTGAGATCCTTGAGAGGATTGGACCAGTGGCCTATCGACTTGCACTGCCTTTGATAGCGAACGTCCATGATGTTTTCCATGTGTCAATACTTAATAAGTATGTTAACTATGTTAACTGTGTTGATGATGTGATTGATTGGTCTGTATTGTAGGTGGAGCCAGAAGGAGAATTCCAGCTGGAACCTTAGTGCATTTTGTAGAGAAAGATGTTCATGCTCTAGAACCGAGAAATCGAGTAGGTTAAAGTGCAGTGGAAGCACTTTGGGCCCAATGAAGCTATGTGGGAGATGGTTGATTAGATTTGGGCCATGTATCCTTCCTTGTTTGTCAGTTGAGGCAAAGCAATTTTGGTATATGTTTTGATGTTGTGTTTTGGTTGTGTCCATGTAGACGTATATGTATGTAAATATTGCATCGAGTTGTGTTATGAATATCCAATAAGTGGTATAGTTGTCATGTTGTTATGTTTTTCAAGTTTGTTATGCATTTTTCTTCCAACATCTAGTTAATCTTAAATACGAAATCGATTTGATTTATAAGGCTCCATAAACAATATATTTTGGTTTTTCAATGATTTTTCTAGTTGTAGGTGTCATTGAACACCGAGGACAGTGTTACCCTAAGGGGGAGGGGTCTATAACAACCCCATGTTTAAACTTCATGTAATAAAGTTAATAAAGGAAAAATAAGACCATGGTCATGGGTAATGGCTATGGAGATTGGAAAAGGAAATGGTAAAGGCTTTGGAAAAGAAACGTGGAATTTATTTATGAAAATAATGGAAAATAGGAAAAAAGAAAGGTGAAAGGTCACGGGTTGCATGTGAGGAGGAAAATGAAGAAAATAGAGGCCTCAATGATAAAAAGGGTTATGAGGATCAATTCATGGCTTTTGTTAGTTCAAACGTTTGTTAGTTTTAGCTCAGATCTCTCTCCCTTATATTTTCTCTCATACTCTTGGACAATTAGATATTTCTTGGAGCACTCTTGGAGGAGTGTGGCATACTTGGTATTTGGAATAAGAAAAAAAAGGAAAAATAGGAAAGCGAAAGAGGACATCGGGATCAAAAATTGTATCGGAATTGATTTGCAGGTACCAAGTTGCACGTATGATTTCCTTGCTAGTTTTGGCATGCATGGCACATGCATGTGGTTTCTTGGTTATGATTTGTGATGCAGGGGCATTAGATTCGGAAAATACTTTGTATTTTAAATAAACATAGGGGTCTTGTGTTTTTAAGAATATTGGGTTTCTTATGTAGTTATTAATGGGTTTCTGAGTGATCTTAATTATTGAAAGGATTTTGTAAATGTTCTCGAATGATTGGTGAACATGAGGGAAATAGGATAGTTGAGATTCATAAGGATTGAGAGATTTAGAAATTTATTGTAAATCTTAAGTTAGAATCAGTTCCATGATTTTATGAGGAATTTTAGGGATAAAAGATAGATTTTAGGAGTTTGAGGATTTTAAGGATTTTGTTGAGATATCTGAACCTAAATTGGTTCATCATATTTTGTATAAAAATAATAAGCCTCAAAGGCAAAGAGAAGAGAGTAGAGACAGGAGTTGGAGTAGGTTTTGGACAAACAGAGTTTTGTAAGCCTGCGGGCAGTAGTTGAACATGGCCATCGATTTGAATATCTAGCCAGTAACAAGAAGGCTTTTGTATTTGATTTCATATGTATATATGAAGGAATTTGTTCTGAAATATATGTGCATTGGTTGGTTGGAATATGTGTGATGAATGCTTTTCAATAAGCAATTGTATGTTTAAACTCTGTAATTGGGTTTTGAGGTGAGATTCTGCATATGATTGAGTAAATTGATGTTATTTACAGCATAAGAGGGGTTACATATATTTCTGAGGAAGATTAGAGAAGATTGCAGTCATCGATCACTGCAAGGATCGATGACGCAGGAGGAAATCTGAATTTAAATTCATAATTCGGCATATGGACATGTTGTTTTGAAACCCCGTATAATGCCGTGGAGCTGGAGCGATAGATCAACGAAAATTTAATTAATGCTAGAAAATCTAACATAGATAAGATATTTGTTTGCCGAAATGATGGAGCGGTATTGAGCCAACAGCAAAGTGCTAGCATGGGAGGCACCATGCAGACGAGTGCAGGTTCGAACTTGAGATCAGAATCTGCGTAAAACGTTGGAGTAAAACTAGAATCGAAACAATTGAGTTACGGTTGTGTGGAGTGTGGAAACCTGAAATGAAACGTGGATGAACCGTGGTCAATTGCGAATAGAACAGTGAAGGTTGTAATCCCTTGAGCGAAAACATGAATCGGAAAGGAGTGGAACCAAGCGATGAAATGGAGTTATGAAATTGAATGGAGATTTGATGGTGCAGTTCGGAAGAGGAGATTATAATTCATTTTGCAAAATTGTATTGAAACTGGAATGAATTAAGTGGAATTAGAAGACGGAATTGTGAAAGGTGGTTTTTAAAACCAAACCAGTGGGTTCGCGCAACTTCGGAATGGTAAGTGATTTGTGTTGAGTTGAATGCGATAACGTTTAACAGTTGACACATGTTGTTAGCGTAATTCTGAAATCGTTTTTATCGCGTGATTTTGAAAGACCAAAGAATGTGCATCTTTGTAATGCGATAGTCGTTGATTCATTGTGTTGAAATGCGATGAAACATCGACCATCCGATAAATGGTGAGTTGATGTGGGTTTAAAGAATTTGGAATTCGATGAATCCAAAAGGGCCGGAATTGTTGAACAATGGAAGGTAAGTGTGGGACCAACATCTATGCGTTGGTTTATATTTAGGAAAAATTGAAGTTTCGTATGAATGAAATGTATGATGTGGGCCAATGTTATTAATGTTTATTGGTAATAAAAGGTGAGCCGGATATAAACCAAGTTAAGAACTTTATGAAGTGAGTTTAAATGTGAAAGTGAAATGTGAAATCCAACATACATTAATATTGCTTTGCTTGGGGTTATTTCCAAAGTTCGTAACAATTTCATAAGTGGGTTTGATATGGTTTTAACCATCGAATGAAAAGGTAACTTCTGCATATGAAGTTGGAGCATTGAGTTTTAAAAAACCTTGATAATAATAGTGAAGAAATATTCATTGGAAGATTTATTTGTAGAGAAGCTTCTGCAATTTGTGTTAGATCAAATCTGGGAATTAAACTGGGTTGAAAATTGAAGATGCATGCTTATATGCACCAGTGAGGGAGAATGTGGGTTTAGCAACACTCAGGCTGCTATCAATTTGTCATTGGCATGTAGGAGTGCCTGGATTGATAGTGGTTTTTCCTAGCCTTGTCATTTCCTATATAGCCATGGTGTTGTGGGTTTACTTTTATTTTATGGTTGGTGCTCATGTTTATTATGGTTGTAGGTTGAGTTACTAGTTAATTGAATCCTTGGTTAGAAAAACGCTCTTGAAGCCTTGTAATAACTTGGGTTGAGTTACTAGTCTTGGAATCCTTGGTTGGAAAAACACTTTGGAAGCCCTTGGTGTGTTGGGTTACTAGTCCTGGAACCCTTGGTTGGAAAAATGCACTCAAATCCCAACAACAGCTATAGGTTAAGTTACTGGTCCTGGAAGCCCTAGTTGGAACAAATGCTTTGAAGCCCTGAACAACTTGGGTAGAGACTGATCCAGTAATGGTTAGTGATGTCCTACCATGATGTGGAATCACTGGTTGAGGGTTTAGGAAATTTGGCCTCTATAATTCTTGGTTTGGTTTGGTTTTGTTTATTTCATGAGATCCACATTCATGCTTGGAATATGGCATGGGGGTGATGTTGATTAGTGGTTTTCATTGATGTCAACCCAAGCAGCACTAGGGGCTACCCCAATCTTACATGGTAATTTTGACCTACCAAATTACTATATTCTGGGTCAAGAATATTTTTGATGGTTTCTACTTGTCGATATGTTTCCGTTGATATATGGCATGCCACGTAATTCTTCACGATTTGAGAGATATTCATATTTGAAGTTAGTAACCCGAGTTAGTGGGCTAAAACCCCATGGGGTTGTGGCATGGGTCATTGAAAAGTCAATAATTAATCATTTTTAAGCTCCTAAAATCCCTCCCACATTCACTTGTTGAAGTCCCTCTCAACCCAAGCATTTATATAAATTTTGATCCTCATCTCGTCCTCTTGTAGGGATTTCGCTACCTGAAACATGTCATCGTGGCATTTGCGCTCTAAATTTTTTCTACGAAGTTTCAGAAGCTAAAATTTTTATGAGACGAAGCTCAAATCCTGAGGAAGCTTCTATAAACATTTCAGATAAAAGTGCGCAATATTTTCAGAGATATGATTTGTGGAAGTGAGTGTTTTTGCAGGCTCCTGAACTTCATCTCAAAGACGTGACCTTGGGGAAATCGTCATAAATCTCTCTCTGAGTATCGGATTGGAATTATGTAAAAAGTGGAAGATAGTTCACGGACTGTATTTTTTTTTGTATAAATTTTAGAGCCGAATTAAGAAACAGTGACACATGGCACGTCATACAAGTTCGCTCTACTGAACCAGTGCATAATTATGTCATTGTGAGAGATTGGACATAACTCTCCCTTGAAGAATCCAAATTGGGTCAGACCTGTAGCATTGGAAATATGACTCAGAGGACTACTACAGAACCGAAAATCACATATTGGGGATCTGAAATAACAAAGATACACCAGATTCAATATCGAGATCCTAGAAGGGAAGAAAAAGCTAGATCATGTGTTGTCAAGGGCTGCAAAGGACCAGACTTTCTAGGCAGAAAAGCAATGCAGGGTGCAGAAGAGGGTAGCATGAAAAGAGCAGCAATCAAGGTGCATAACAACAAAAATAATTCACCACATCAAGTCTTCAAGTGGGAAACATTGCATACAATCATTATAATGGTATCATTGTACTAATTCATTGTAAATGTATCATTGTAAAAAGTGTACAAGTGTCTATTTTCCAAGAGTTGAAGAGGCAGTGTTTGGAGGTCTAGGATCATCATTAGGTGGTTGTTTCATATTTGGGGTTATGTTCTAGTGTGTATTCTTCTTCTACATCATTCTATATCACTGTAAAGTGGACCATTTTCCCTAGTACGGGAGTCCATTATTCGTTTATTCTTATCTAGGGTGGTAGGGTGTCGCTAGGCTAGTGCATGAAGTCACCAACAGGTTCAAGCCTGTGAAAACTTCAGGGTGGTAGGGTGGTGCTAGGGTGATTGGTAGCTCATTGGGTGTTGGGGCATCTATTCAGTTGACTACTAAAGAATCTAGGGCGTTGGAGCGTCCATCCAGTGGGAGCTGGAGAAGAATGATTTTATAGATTCTAGGAAGTTAATCTTCAATTATTATCAGTGTGTTCCTTTTGTTTACTACTATCATTGTTCAAACACTGATAATAATTGAATATTAACTAATGCTCTAAAAGATTAATAATAATACTAATTGAAAGGAATACTGATTCACCCCCCCCCCCTCTCAGTATTTCCAACAATTGGTATCAGAGATTGGTTCCTTCAATAGCAGTTTAACAGCTGGAAGGAGGTCATGGAGCATACCAAGAATGGTGTACCTCTGTTCAATGAAAATAATTATACACTATGGAAAGGAAGAATGGAGGTCTATCTCTTGGCACAAGGTTACGAAGTATGGGACACTGTTCAAAATGGATTTACATCAACCAAGAATGAGCAAGGTAAGAAGAATTTAGTAAATGATGCAAAAGAAAAAAATATTGTTATCAGTGGACTTATTAGTCTACTTAGCATAAGGTGTTGGGTTGTAAAATAGCCAAAAATGTATGGGAGAAGCTTGAGAATATATATGCAGGTAACTCGAATTTCAAAGAAGCAAAGCTTCAAATCTACAGAGCAAAATTTGAGCAACTCAGAAGGAAAGAAGATAACAACATTGTTGCATACTTCCAACACATTGATGAAATAAGCAACACTTTGGAAGGATTGGGAGAGCCTGTTGAAAAGAAGACTATTATACGAAAGATTCTTAGAACGTTACTAGGGAGATTCAACCCAAAGGTATCGGTCTTAGAATATAGTGCAAATCTGGACAAACTCATCAAAGAGGAATTACATGGAGTTCTCATAGGACTTGATGAAGAAGAGGGTACTTCGCATCTAGAAACTACATTCACTGCATCTAAGAAAACCAATAAGGAGAAACAACCTTCAAAGGCACAGACCTGCACCTGCAAGTGTGAAGAAAAGGAAGATGATAAAGAAGGTCTTTCATATGGAGAATTTGCTTACTTTGCGAGAAAGCTAAAAATTGGTAAGGGAAAATTCAAGGGTAAACTTCCATTGATATGTTTCAGTTGTGGTGAGGTTGGAAATTTCGCAGTAAAATGTCCGAACATAAGTGATGGAAACTCAAAAGAAAAGAAAGGCTTTAAGAAATTCAACAAGCAAAGAAAAAATAAAGGATTCAAAAGGAACTTTCTCTCTGAAGAATATAGCTCATCATCCAATGAAGACAATGACAGCAAAGAAGAAGCCAATGAGAGAGTATTGTTTATGGCCAAGCACATTAAACAAGATGTATCAAACAACGAAGAAGAAGGGCTGACCATAGAATAATTTTCTAAGGAGGCAATCAAGCTTGTAAAAGAGCTCAAGGCTGAGAAGATCCGTTCCAATACTCTTGAAGAACAAGTTCAAGGTCTCAAAATTGAAGTTGAAGAACAAAAATGTATTGAAGAGTCACTTCAAAAGAGTTGGAAGAAAGCAACCAAGAAAGGGAAGCATTAGAAGCCGAAGCAGTCTCGTTGCGTATGGAAGTGAAGAAGGGAAAAACTGTCCAAAACTATGCCAATAGCTCAAGGGCATTGGAAGAACTCATCAACAATCAACAATCTTACAACGACAGAACTGGCCTTGGTTACAAAGAAGAAGAAGCAGGACCTTCTACAACAAAATACAATGAACCTATGAGATTTGACATGCATGTAGACTTCATTGGACAAGATTCACAAGAACAGCCTTGGAAGACAATTCCTCGACAAAGTTTTCCATCCAGGTACCAACATATTTTTTATGCCTATTGTTATTCATGTGGAAAATTTGGTCATAAATTTGTAGAATGTCTCACGTACCCTAGGAACCAGTACAATTCCAGGAGATATGTCAAATATAAACCTCCTAGGGCTCAACGAAACATCAATAGATTTTAACATTTAATAAATAATATTGAATGTTACAAATGTTGAAACTTTGGACACATAGCCAAAGACTGCATAATTGAAAATCCTCCAAAAGAATCTTCGAAGCCACAAAATGAACAAACATGGAAGAAGAAGAAGACTGATAATTGTGCTCTCGCTCTCAAGGCTCAAAACAACAAAGATGTGTGGTATGTTGATAGCGGTTGCTCGACGCATATGACTAGATATAGAAACAAATTTTTATCTCTGAAAGAGAAGAAGGATAGAACCGTGTCCTTTGGAAATGATGGATCTTCAAATGTTATAGGATCAGGTACCATCGCTCTAGAAGCAAATATTCTCTAGCCAATAATGTTCTATTGGTTGAAAACATGAATCGCAATCTGCTCAGTGTTGGAAAAATGTGTGATCAAGGACACACAATATTATTCAACTCCACAAAATGTGAAATTAGGAAAGGCAGGTATGGTGAAATTGTGGCTACAGTAAGTTGAGCTCCAAACAACATATATGTTCTGGATGAAGTAACTAAAGCACGTCTAATAGCTAAAGAGGATGATATAATATTTGGTAGCAATGATGATCGACTAAGTAAGAACTTTGCTACAAATATGAAAAGTGAGCTCCAGATGTCTTTACTTGGTGAGTTGACATACTTATTAGGGCTTCAAATATCTCAGCAAGAGAAAGGAATATTTATATGTCAAGCCAAGTACATCAAGGAAATGCTTAAGAAATTCAAAATGGAAGATTGCAAACCCATCCTTACTCTGATGGTAACAGGTTGCAAATTGAGCATATACGACTCATCTAAGGATGTGGATCAGAGGTTCTACAGATCTACGATTGGCAGTCTTCTATATGTAACAGCCTCCTGGCCAAATGTTATGCAAGCAGTTGGACAAGCAGCAAGATTCCAAGCAGCACCAAAAGAATCACATATTATTATCGTCAAAATAATTCTTCGATATCTAAAGGGAACAACATAATATGGCTTGTGGTATCCCAAGGGTAACAATCTTATTATTCAAGCCTTTACAGATGCAGATTGGGTAGGAAGCATTGATGATCGTAAGAGTACTCATGAAGCATTTGAATATCTTCGCCAGAAGCTTGGGATTCTCCTAAGTTCTCATTATATTTTCCTTATTCAGAATATAAAGGGGGAGTGGAAGTGTGTACAAGTCCGTGGGATGGTTGTCTGTCAGGGGGAGTCAAAGTGTGTACAGGTCCGCAGGATGGTTGTGTGTCAGGGGGAGTTACTCTTTGTCATTAATGTCAAAGGGAGAGATAATGTTGTAGGAATAGGTGTCATGATCACAGGGGGAGTACTTGTGTTGCCATCAATGCCAAGTGGGGAGATTGTTGATAAGTGGTTGTCATTGATGTCAACCCAAGTAGCACCAGGGGCTACTCCGATCTTGCATGCTAGTTTTGACCTACCAAATTACTATATTCTGGGTCAAGAATATATTTTATGGTTTCTACTTATCGAGATGTTTCCATTGATATATGGCACGCCAGTTAGTGGGCTAAAACCCCATGGGGTTGTGGCATGGGTCATTGAAAATTCAATAATTAATAATTTATAAGCTCCTAAAATCCCTCCAATATTCACTTGTTGAAGTCCCTCTCAACCTAAGCATTTATATAAATTGTGATCCTCATCTCCTCCTCTTGTAGGGATTTCGCTACTTGAAACGGGTCATTGTGGAATTTGTGCTTTAAATTTTTTTCTACAAAGGATCAGAAGCTGAAATTTTTATGAGAAGAAGAAAAAATATTGAGGAAGCCCCTGTAAAAATTTTAGATCAAGGTGCACAATATTTTTCAAAGATATGATATGTGGAAGTCACTGTTTTTGCAGGTTCCTAAACTTCATCTCAAAGAAGCGACCTTGGGAAAATCGTCATAACTCTCTCTCTGAGTATCAGATTTGAATTCTGTAAAAAGTGGTAGATATTACACAAACTATAGTTTTTTTTATAACAATTTTAGAGCTGAATGAAGAAACAATGACACGTGGCACGCCGTACAAGTTCTCTATATTGAAACAATCCATAATTAGGTCATTGTGAGAGATTGGGAATAAATCTGTCTTGAAGAATCCAAATTGGGTTAGACCTGGGGAATTGGAAATAAGACTTAGAGGACTAATACAGAACCAAAAATCACATATTGGGGATCTAAAATAACAGATATATGCCAGGTTCAATATCGAGATCCTAGAAGGCAAGAAAAAACTAGATCATGTGTTGTCAAGGGTTGCAAAGGACCAGACTTTCTAGGGCAGAAAATCAAAGCAAGGTGCAGCAGAGAGTAGCATGACAATAGCAACAATCAAGGTGCAAAACAGCAACAAGAAGTTCACGACATGAAGTCTTCAAGTGGGCAGCACTGCATACAATCATTATAAAGGTATCATTGTACTAAGTCATTTTAAATGTGTCATTGTAAAAATTGTACAAGTGTCTATTTGCCAAGAGTTGAAGAGGCAGTGTCGAGAGGTCTAGCATCATCAATAGGTGGTTGTGTCATAGTTGGGGTTATGTTCTAGTGTGTATTCTTCTTCTACATCATTCTATATCATTGTAAACTGGACCATTTTTCCTAGTACGGGAGTCCATTCTTCTTTTATTCTTCTACAGGGTGGTAGGGTGGTGCTAGGGTGAGTTGTAGCTCATTGGGTGTTGGGGAATTCCTTCATTTGACTATTGAAGAATCTTGGGCGTTGGAGCATCCATCCAGTGAGAGCTGGAGAAGAATTATTTTCTAGATTCTAGGAAGTTGGAGCTTTATTTTCAATTGGAGTTGAATATAAAAGAATTATTAGAAAAGCATTCACGTGGTTTTGTCTTGGAGAGGGTTTCCACCTTAAAAACTATGTGCAGTTGTGTTCCTTTTGTTTACTGATATCATTGTACAAACACTGATAATAATTGAAGATTAAATAATGCTCTGAAAGATTAATAATAATACTAATTGAAATGAATATTGATTCACCCCCCCCCCCCCTCTCAGTATTTGCAACAGGTGATTGACTAAAAGAGAGATTTTGTTCAGCCCAATCTGTGATAGGGTGGTACATGGAAGTCCCAAACCTGGTTTCATTTTGCATATGTTAATAAGAGCTCTTCTCCTCTAGTATTTGATGGGTAAATGTACTTACTATTATGAGATGTTAATAGTTGTTATACCATTGGTATTATGTTGGATATAAGCATGTTTTATGTTATTCTTGATGTATTTCTCTCATCATGTTTTGGTTAGTATATGAAATGTTAATGAATGAATGACCTAATAGAGAATAATGCAACTTTTGGGAGGAGATATTGGTCTCCTTGACGATTCTCAAATAAGTATGAGATCCTAATGCCTAGATCCGTTGTTATGACTTGTAGATTACATGTTTATGATATGTTTGATGAAATTTTTATTGAAATTTGCAACAGGAAACAGTGAAATTGGCATCCATAAAGGACAAAAATTAACTACATAACTGGTGTGGGATTCCAGTCACACATGATTGAGGAATTCAGTTACACACTAGCGCTAAATGTGGGCGTCTAATTCATTTATCCCTTAAATAAATTGGAAATTAAATTGTAATTTCATATCATAACAACTAGTATCACTTAACTAGGTCAGAAAGACTGAGTTAGCTCAAGAATTTCGAGTTAAGGGTCAAAGGTGAGGCATGTAGAGTGATTCTATTATTTTGGGGGTCGAATTGCAGTTAATGCATTAGTTTGGTGGATGTGTAATCAGTTAACTCAAATTAATTGAGTTAAAATCAGTTTAACTAGTTCTAACTCAGTGATGAATTAGCGAGAGGTCTAGTGAATTAAATTAGATTTAATTCACAAGTAGTGATCTATAAGATAACTGATGATTCGCTATTATTAGTTACATTCATGTTAATTATGATGACGACCCAGTTGAGACAGAGGTTAAAGGGAAGTTAACTATCAGTTTTATTATTAGTGAATTTCCTGGGCACAATTATAAAGTCAGAGGAAGGCTCGTGAAGGATTGCACAGTCAAGGAAGGTTGATTATCCTATTTAATAGGTATTTATTGCTTAGGGATTGTGTGAGAAGGGTTTTGCTAAGAAAGGGTTGATAATTGGCTAAGTGTTGGTCAATTTTTCTTGAGAATTGCTAGTAAGCTTGAAGCAGGATCAGGGTGAGACGATCAATACAGTGTATGATTGTCTCGATGTGAGAAAGCATTGTATTGTTTCATGATTATTTTACTATGTACAATATATGATAGAGGGGTTTTGAGAAATTTCTTTCCCCAAGAATATCTTGTGTTGTGCGATTTATTTACTTCTTTCTCTTACTTTAATGTGATTGAGTGATCGTGTTTTATATTCTGAAAATATAGTAGAAGGATTCAGTATCTTGTTTTAGTACATTACATGACCGGATTAAATCCATTGGTATAGAGTTTCTATAGAATTTCTACATGGTATCAGAGCAAGAATTGTTTGGACGACAAGTATGCATAGAATATATGAAACTTTTGATGCAAATTTTTCAAAAAAAAAAAGCATATTTGGATTCCTTGCGAAAAAATACCCAAATTGAAGAAAAAAATTGGTTGAATCAGAGCTCGGATGAGGGATATATTGTCGATTTAAAATCATCTCTTTTTTTAGAAAATTTTGCGATGACGGGACAATTACAATGTGCACGAGTCAGAAAAGGAAAGAAAGCCAAGGGAAAAAAGTCCCTAGGCAAAGAGGGCAAGAGAGACTTGTGTAATATCAGATGTTTTCACTGTCACAAGCGTGGGCACTATGCTTCGACTTATCCACAGAAGAAGGCAAGCAAGAAGGATCCTGTAGTTGCAGTGGGTCAAGCATTGGCTTCACATTTCAAGCTTGATTTTACTCTCATTGCATGCATGTCCGGCACTGTAATGGGATGCATGTGGTATCTAGACAGTGGTGCCTCGATCCATATGACGGGGAATAGAGATATCTTCAGTGACTTGAAGGAGAAGGACCTCTAGTAGAATATAGATTTTAGAGATGACGGGAGTTATAGCATGACCAACATAGGTATAGTTACCTTTCAGAGGGATTCTGGCTCCCCTCTCAGAATAGCAAATGTTTTGTATGTTCTAGGCCTAAGGAAGAATCCTATCTCCATAGCAGTACTGGAAGAACACATTTATGAGGTAATGTTTATAAAAGAAAATGTTTTCCTTAAACACATAGCCACGGGATAGGTGAGGCAGATCGGTTCAAGAGTCAAGAACCTGTATGCTCTCGAGGTTCAGGATGCATGCAAGGCTTTGAGGAGAAAATCAATGGTTAATGACTTGGTGGTTGAGAGGTAGCAAGTATCTCTCAACATGTAGTCTCAGAAGGTTGTGGAGCAGCCACAATTGGAGAACCAGAGAGGAGACTGAGTGGAAGAGTCCACTCAAGAAAAGACCTCCAGGAGGGGGAAATTTTAAGCCAGAAAGGCAGAGGGAGTACATGCAGCTATACTTCCTAGTGTGAGGTGGGGCGATGTGTAGAATTAATCCCAAGAAGAAATTTGGGCACGGTATATTGAGATGGTGTGTCTCATGGATCGAACCTGGCTACGAGGATCCAACAGTACAATAGTAGCAGAAAGGATAGGTTGGATTGATGCAGTTGGATGTCAGGAAGATGGAAATCAAAGTGACAGATGTCGGATACTGAAGCGTAGATCAGAGTTGGAAGTAGTTCAGAGTGCATTGATGCAGATGTCAGCAACAATGCATAGATTCCAATAGACATGTGCAGTGGCTATTAGTAGTCAGAAGACTCTAATGACACATGAATTATATTGATTCAGTTGTTCAAAGGCTATTTAGTTTCAGGAGTTGCATGTGCACACAACACTAGAGAAGTGTTGCATGCATAACATTCAAAAGATACTAGATCGGGATAGATTGATTCCTTTCTTGTTGAGAGGGAGTGCTGAAATTTGCAACAAGTAACAGTGAAATTGGTATCCAGAAAGGACAAAAATTGGCCACATAACTAGTGTGGGATTCCGGTCACACATGGGTGAGGAATTTAGTTACACACTAGCGCTAAATATGGGTGGCTAATTTATTTATCCCTTAAATAAATTGGAAATTAAATTGTAATTTCATCTCATAACAACTTGTATCACTTAACTAAGTTAGAAAGGATGAGTTAGCTCAAGAATTTCAAGTTGAGGGTCAAATGTGAGGCATGTAGAGTGATTCTATTATTTAGGGGGTCTAGTTGTAGTTAATGCATTAGTTTGGTGCATGTGTAATCGGTTAACTCAAATTAATTGAGTTAAAATCAGTTTAACTAGTTCTAACTGAGTGATGAATTAGTGAGTGGTCCAATGAAATAAATTAGATTTAACTCACAAGTAGTGATCCATTAGATAATTGATGATTCACAATTATTAGTTGCATACATGTCAATTCTGATGACGACCCAGTTGAGACAGAGGTTAAAGGGAAGTTAACTATCAGTTTTATTATTAGCGAATTTCCCGGGCGCAATTATGAAGTCAGAGGAAGGCTCATGAAGGATTGCGCAGTCAAGTAAGGTCGATTATCCTATTTAATACAGATTAATTTCTTAGTGATTATGTGAGCAAGGCTGGGCTAAGAAAGGGTTGAGAATTGGCTAAGTGTTGGCCAATTTTTCCTGAGAATTGCTAATCAATTTGAAGCAGGATCTGGGTGAGACGATCAGTACCATGCATGATTTTCTCGATGTGAGAAATCATTGTATTGTTTCATGATACTTTGACTATGTAAAATATATGATAGAGGAGTTTTGAGCAGTTTCTTTCCCCAAGAATATCTTGTGTTGTGCGATTGATTTACTTCTTTCTCTTACTTGCATGTGATTGAGCAATCATGTTTTATATTCCACAAATATAGTAGAAGGATTCAATATCTTGTTTTAGTACATTACATGATCGGATTGAATCCATTGGTATAGATTTTCTATAGAATTTCTACATCGTATCAGAGCAAGAATTATTTGGACGGAAAGTTTGCAGAGAATATATGAAAATTTTGATGCAATTTTTTCAAAAAAAAATAGCAATTTGGATTCCTTGCGCAAAAATACCCAATGAAGAAAAAAAATCGGTTGAATCAGAGCTCGAATGAGGGAGATATCGTCGATTTAAAATCAACTCATTTTTTAGACAATTTTGCGACGACGAGACAATTACAATGTGCACGATTCGGAAAAGGAAAGAAAGCCAAGGGAAAGAAGTCCTAAGGAAAAGAGTGTAAGAGAGACTTATCCAAGATCAGATGTTTTCACTGTCACGGGCATGGGCACTATGCTTTGAATTCTCCACAGAAGAAGGCATGCAAGATGGAGCCTGTAGTTGCAGCGGGTGAAGCATTGGCTTCACAGTTTGAGCTTGATTTTACTCTCATTGCATGCATGGCCAACAATGTAATGGGATGCATGTGGTATCTAGACAGCGGTTCGTCGTTCCATATGACGAGGAATAGAAATATCTTCACTGACTTGGAGGAGAAGGACCTCTAGCAGAACATATAATTTGGAGATGACGGGAGGTATAACACGACCGACATAGGTACAATTACCTTTTAGAGGGATTTTGGCTCCCCTCTCAGACTAGAAGATGTTTTGTATGTTCCAGGCCTAAGGAAGACTCTTGTCTCAATAGCGGTATTGGAAGACCGTGGTTATGAGGTAGTGTTTAGAAAAGGAAAGTTTTCTTTAAACACATAGCCACGGGATAGGTGAAGCAGATCGATTCAAGAGTCAAGAACCTGTATTCTCTCGATGTTGAGGATGCATGTAAGGCTTTGAGGAGAAAAGAAGTGGTTAATGAATTTTTGGTTGAGAGAGAGAAAGTATCTCTCAACATGCAGTCTCAGAAGCAGTCTGAGAAGGTTGTGGAGCAGCCATAATTGGAGAAGTAGAGAGGAGACCGAGTAGAAGATTCCACTCAAGTAGAGACCTCCAGGAGGGGGAAATTTCGATCCAGAAAGGCAGAGGGAGTACATGCAGTTATACCTCTAGGTGTGAGGTGGGGCGATGTGCAGAATTAATCCCAAGAAAAATATGGACAGGGTCCATTGAGATGGTGTGTCTCATGGATCGAACCTGGCTATGAGGAGCCAACAGTACAGCATTAGTAGGAAGGATAGATTATATTGATGTAGTCTATTGTCACGAAGATGGAAATCATAGTGAAAGATGTCGGATACTGGAGCGCAGGTCAAAGTTGGAAGTAGTGCAGAGTGCATGGATGCAGATGTCAGCAGCAGCGTAAACAATCCAGTAGACATGTGTAGTAGCTACAAGCAGTCAGAAGACTATGATGACATATGCATTATATTGATTCAGTTGTTTAGAGGCTATTCAATTACAGGATTTTCAAATGCACACAACACTACAGAAGTGTTGCATGCATAACATTCCAAATGTATCAGATCGAGATAGATTGATTCATTTCTTATTGAGAGGGAGTGTTGAAATTTGCAAAAAGAAACAATGAAATTGGCATCCAGAAAGGAAAAAAATTGACCACATAACTGGTGTGGGATTCCAGTCACACATGAGTGAGGAATTCAGTTACACACTAGCGCTAAATTTGGGCATCTAATTTATTTATCCCTTAAATAAATTGGAAATTAAATTGTAATTTCATCTCATAACAACTTGTATCACTTAACTAAGTCAGAAAGACTGAGTTAGCTCAATAATTTTGAGTCGAGGGTCAAAGGAGAGGCATGTAGAGTGATTCTATTATTTTGGGGGTCCAATTGCAGTTAATGCATTAGTTTGGTGCATCTGTAATCAGTTAACTCAAATTAATTGAGTTAAAATCAGTTTAACTAGTTCTAACTGAGTGATGAATTGGTGAGAGGTCCAATGAATTAAATTAGATTTGATTCACAAGTAGTGATCTATCAGATAACTGATGATTCACTATTATTAGTTGCATGTATGTCAATTTTGATGACTACCCAGTTGAGGCAAAGGTTAAAGGGAAGTTAACTATAAGTTGTACTATTAGCGAATTTTTCGGGCGCAATTATAAATTTAGAGGAAGGATCATGAAGGATTGCACAGTCAAGGGTGAATTAATTGCCTAGGGATTGCGTGAGAAAGGCTGGGCTAAGAACTGGATAAGTGTTGGTCAATTTTTCCTGAGAATTGCTAGTCAATTTTGAGCAGGATCGGGGTGAGACAATCAGTAGAGTGCATTATTTTCTCAATGTGAGAAAGAACTGTATTGTTTCAGGATTCTTTGACTATGCACAATATATCATAGAGGGGTTTTGAGTATTTTATTTCCCCAATAATATCTTGTGGTGTGTGATTGATTTAATTATTTCTCTTGTATGTGATTGAGCGATCGTGTTTTATATTCCACAAATATAGTAGAAGGATTCAGTATCTTGTTTTCGTACATTACATGATCGGATTGAATCCATTGGTATAGAGTTTCTATATAATTTCTAAAATGTATGTCATGGATAGTGGGGGCAAGGACAATTCCTTGTTTAGATGTTTTCATTAGTAACCTTGTCATCATGTTATTCATCATGTTTGGAAGTTTCATTAAGTTATGGGAAGTAACCTGAGACCTACCCCTAAAAAAGTGGCTCAAATTCTGAGGTTGCTGGCACAAAACTACCTGTAAAGGCTATAGTCACATGGATGCCTTTTTTTGCATGCGACTGGGGGGTTTTAGTCGCATCGAGGGCTTGTCATCAATCCGACCAGGGCTCCAATTCAGCAAAACAGTAAGTTGTCTCGGGAGTTGGTCACCTGGAAGGGTTGGTTGGCTCCTGAAGTTTCTGTAGCATTTGTGGAAGGTTAGATTGATATTGTCATGTCGGTTCCACTAACTTAATTGTACTTTGGAAGTTGAATCATATCATAGTAACTCTTTGTCACATGTTTACCTCGGTGGACTTGTTAGCTTAGGTAAATGTGGGAGGAGGTTGTTACATGGTAGTATCAAAGCATGGTTTCGTTCTCCTTAAGTGATGTCTGGTTTCCATTCTCCTTGAATAATTGTGTTGGCATATGTACATGTCAGTTGCATATGTGTCCTTATGCTTGTGGTCTATGTGCTTGTTGCGTAAGTATGGTGGTGGTCATGGTTACCATTGTGATGCCATGTAGAAGTTGATGGTGTTGCTGTCGGAATGTGCTCATCATGAATGCATGTCAATGTTTGTGTGTATTGTATATGCATGTGTGTCGTACATATGTTGTTATGCATGCATTGTGTATAGTTGGTGTTGTAGTTGTGACATCATGCATGGTAACTGGATGATGATTGAGATGATGTTTATATATTGTTATGATTATGATTATACATGTATTATGAAAATCTGGTTGATCTTGCAGACAATATATCCTGCCCTGAACTATACTAAGGTATGTTGGTTATGTTTATGTTTTGTTTAAGTTGACATGATATGCTTTGCAAGAAGAAAATAACAAAGATGACTAGCAAGATGGTAGACTACAGTTCACAATATTCTCCCTATAGATCAGATGAGTTGCGTGGTGATGATTACTCCCCTCACTTGGAAAACATTTTGAGAATTTTAAAGGCCGAAATGAGGAGTTGCAAAGAATATAATGACATAAACATTTAATCACAAGATAGACTTGTTAGGGAACATAAGAAACAAGAAGAGGTTAATGCAGTTATTTTTCAAAGCTTGTGAAATTTACAGAGACAGGCGCTGCTTAGAATCAGTCATGGATAGGAGGATAGGACTAATGGAGCACATGGTAGCAGGTCACATGGCGGGCATAGATTGGATAGATATGATACAACCAAAGATGGAAGATTCTTGGATGCACCTGATAGACGAGGCAATGGGCATGGGCTTTACTCTAGTTTTGATTCGAATAGGTATCACGTTTATCATTGTTATCATCCTTATAGGAGGAATGAAAAAGTATATTTTAGAGATGAGTTCAAGAAAGCAAAGGCACCAAAATTTTATGGAGAAATAAAGAAGTCACAGGATGTAGAAGCTTGGTTGCTGGGAATGAATATGTTCTTCAGATTGCATGATTACTGAGTGAACATGAAGGAAAAAATAAATATGTTTAGTCTTAAAGGAAAAGAAAACGTATGGTGGGAAGATGTAAATAATTTCAGAGGTATTCAATAAGAGCAGTTGACTTGGAGTGAGTTCAAGAAACTATTCAAGAATAAGTATCTATTGGAGAGATACTATCATGACAGGGCAAAAGAATTTTATGAACTGAAGATGGGATCTATGACCAATGAGGAGTATACTATCATATTATTGGAGTTATTGAGGTATGTGCCTTATCTAGAGGAGGAGAAAGCGAATATTCAGAGATTCATCAATGGGTTTTCGGTAAAATTTAAAGACAAGATTGGGTTCGATGAGCCAATATCATTGGAGGAAGCCATCAGGAAGATAAAGCATTATTATGAGCAATCAAAGCGTAGATCTCAGACTAAGTAGGATTGGAAATGCAATTATAAGAATAAAAGAAAATGGGATATAAAGCGAACAAGACCTCAAGGCACAAGTAACAAAGAGAATGTAGTGTCACCTAAGAATTTCAATGCATCTAATAGAAGAGAAGAATTTAAGTCTTAGGACTGGTTGTATCTTCATAGGACCAAGGTGGTTTTTTATGACAAGGCTATTGAGTGTTTAGATGACAATGGGGAACAAAAAATCTTACGGGGTAAGAAGAAGGAAACATAAATTAGAATGGTCACAAATATGCAAGAAAAACACAGTTGTCGGAAAGGGTGTGTGTTATTTGTAGTACATATTTCTAGTGATAGAGGTAAGGATGTTGAAGATGCAGAGGTACTGAACATGTACCCGATTCTACAACAGTTTTAGGATGTGTTTTCTATAGAGATTTTAGAGTTTCCGCCTCATAGGGAAGTGGAATTTTCTATTGAGTTGGTACCAAGGGTAGCACCAACATCAAAAGCACCATACAAGATGAGCACTCCAGATTTAGTGGAATTGAAGTTGTAGTTGAAGGAAATGCTTGACAATGGGTACATTAGGCCAAGTGTGTCACCGTGGGGTGTACCGATATTGGTTGGGAAGAAAAAGGATGGTACTCTCGGGCTATGCATTGATTATAGGTTGTTGAACAAGGTGAAAATCAAGAACAAATATCCTTGCTTAGGATTGATGACTTGTTTGATGAGTTGAAGGGAACAGCATTGTTCTCGAAGATTGATTTGCGATAAAGATACCATTAGGTATGCATCAAATAAGAGGACATTTACAAGACAACTTTATGGACCAAGTATGGCCATTATGAGTTTGTTGTAGTTCCTTTCGATTTGACTAATGCTCCAACTATGTTTATGTGCTTGATGAATAGTGTATTGCATCCTTATCTGGATAAGTTTCTTATTGTATTCATTGATGATATATTGATACATTCTAAGAATGAAGAAGAGCATGTCGAACATTTAACACCAATATTAATATTGTTAAGAGAGCATCAGTTATATGCCAAGATTAACAAATTTAGTTTCTTTCAAACATAGGTACATTACTTGGGGCATGTGATATCCAAGGAAGGTATAGTAGTGGACCTGGAAAAGATAAAAACTATCATGGAATGGGAATCTCCTAGGAATGTGGGTGAGGTAAGGTCATTTATGGTTTTAGCAAGTTATATTAGGAGGTTCACCAATAACTTCTCAAAGATCACTTATCCTATTACATCATTGCAGAGGAAAGGTAAAAAATTTGAATGGACAGAAGAATGTGCGACTAGTTTTGAGTAATTGTTGACAAATGCTCCAGTTGTAAAGATTGCATATCTGGATAAAGATTTCATGGTATGTGCATATGATTGCAAGAGAGGACTTGGTGGATTCCTTATGCTACACATGATGTTTAGGAATTATGTTACTCGTGATCTTGAGTTGGGAGTGATCATCCATGCTTTGAAGATGTGGAGACACTATCTTATTGGCAAGCGGTTCATATTGATGAGTGATCACAATGGATTAAGATACTTATTTGACTGAATGTAAGACAAGCTAGATGGTTGGCCATGATTAGTGAGTTTGACTTTGAGATCGGGTATATTAAGGGTAAAGAGAACAGAGTTGCACATGCTCTTAGCATACTGATACAGGTAATTCATATAGAATCTATGAGCTCATATGGGACAAATTTATAGGATCATATCTTGTAGGCAAGTCAGCAGGATGACATGTATAGGGAGCTTAGTCACAAGTTACAACATGGTATAGATGATCGTGATGTGGACTATCATCTTAGAATGGATGGATTGGTTAGATTTAGGGACAAGATCTTGTTGTACAGTACAACAACCCTCCCCATTTCAAATTTTTAGAATAAATTTCATTTAGAAATAGGTCCCCTTTCTTTCTTTTTAGATAGGAATAAAAGACTTAGAGGAAATCTGATCATTTTGAAATAAAACAATAAAGGTTCATTGTTAAAAGGGCATATATTGCATATCTTTAATAGCAAGTGTATATAAACAAAATGCAACATTGAAAAATTCTGATCCGATAAGATATAAAGACTTTATCACATTAACATAATAACTAAAAGTATTCAATTGGAACAAATTCCGATGTGATAAAGTAATCGCAATCGCAAATCGTAGATATCCTTAAGTTGTATATTTGTTTTATAAAAACTCCGATGTGATTGAACTAATCGCAATTGCAAAATCGCAAAAGTTTAAGTTTTCACATTTGATCTATAAAACTTTGATGCGATGTGATTGATCGCAATCGCATTTCGCAAGAACAATGTAATATGCGCCTCTTTAATAAAATTATGATACGATGGGCCCCATCGTAATCACAAATCGCAAAACTAAAATGCAAAGTCTTCATTCGATTATTCACAAAACTTCGATGCGATGCGATTGATCGCAATCGCATTTCGGAGGAATAAACGAAAGATTCGCTCATGATACTAAATCTCCGATGCGATAGACCTCCACTGTAATCGCAATCGCAAATCGGCTAATATCATTTTACAACTCATTTCTTTTGAAAAAAGTCGATGCGATACACCATCATCGAAATCGGAAATCGGCAAAGATTTTGAAATTTTATTTTTTGATCCTCTTGAAAATCTTCAATGCGATTAATACTTAATTTCTATATTTGACATTGCACATATATTATTTATTCATTGTAGTCGCATGATTCAAAGGGAAAGTTTTATGTTTTCATTTCAAAAGCCACCGATATCCAATTGTACCTTTATTATTAATAGAAAATCAGAAGGATGATGGTTATTTATTCTGTTTTGAATGCGTGAGTGTGACTCTTGATAAGGCATTTAAGTTCATTGCACGGAGTTAATAAATGAAAATCAACGAACAAATATTTTATACAGTTGTTCTCCTTATTTCTCTTTTATCACTTCTGAAAAAAATTTCTCCATTGCAGAGCCACAGATCACCCAATTCTTTCAGTCGCCGAGCAAGAGAAACATTGCTGAACAACGAAATGTCTAAAAGATCTAGGAAAGCAAAGACCACTGTCGTTGAAAAGACTCCTATTTTCACCATGGTACCTAAAGAGAAACCAGCCAGAATTAAACTGGTAACAGATACATCGTGCCAAGGTCTTGGAAAAATCTCTTGGGAAGAGGTATATAACCTTATTGAAAGGGAAAATCCTAAATTCATTGTGGCTAAGGCAACAGTCCCTGATGAAGATGACTTAGAGTCCGATTCAGAAACTTCTCTTCAAGCACTTGCGAATTCATTCCTGCATCGAATTGCAGCTCGGGCAAACATTTTTCCCTACTATGATGTGATCCAGTGGGTGATAGATAATGTCACCATCCAGAACAGAACGTTTGTTTCAGCTCCTGGGACAACATTTGGGTCATTTAAAGAAGAGGACATTAAAGAAATGTACCACCTTCCAGACCCGCAGAAAATCTACAACAAAGCCTTCATCAAGGAATTTGCTGCAAATAATGAAAATCAGTCGGAGCCAATCAAAGAGTGGAGAAGAGCTCCAGAGAAGCACAAAAATGAGGCATCAGGTATGTACTCTGTGGAGTCCCTTTCACCTCCATACTGTTATGCCGCCGCAATGATGTGCTGACTATTTGGGAATGATAATTCAGCTAGGTTTTCGATACAAATGGTGCCTTTAATTCATTCTGTTGTAAATTCTGAAATCATGGACTAGGCTTTCATCCTTTCAGATAAGATAGCCAATAGAATTCTCAAGTATAGAAGGGATAAGAACACTGGAAACACAACCCCGTTTTACTTTTGTGCTTATATTCTAGATGCCCTTTGTTTTAACTCTGAATTTCCTATTCTTGGTTGGAAATGGACCCCCAAAGAACTCATTCCTATCCATATTTACCATAAGTTCTTATGGAAGGGGCGTTTTAAAAACTATGTTTATAGAGTTTGTCATGATTTCCTCATCCCTGTTTATCAAACTATTTTTGGTCGATTTCCTCCTAGGCTTTCTGAAAAAGCTAAGTCTAATTTATCCCAGATTGGTGACTGGTTTGGGGAAGAGAAGTTTACATATGTCAGAATTTTTGGGAGCATTATAGAACCCCATATTTTACCATTGTATATTCCCGATAAATTGTTGGCACAAGAGATTTCCTATCAGTTAACAATAGAAGGCATGTCCATGTCTTTGAAGAATAACAAGAAATTGATGTGGCCTACCTTTCCATTTAATTGTGGAGATTTTACTCTTAATAACTTCACACATGCTGAGAAAGAGGTTATCAAAATCAGAGATCTTAAACTCTCAACAGTCCCAGGAAGACAATATGACCCAAAGAAGGTTGCGTTTGATTTCACAACTTTAGTTTCAATCGCCCGATTTGAGCATGAGCCCGATGAGTTTGATGATTTGTTTGTTTCTGTTGATAATATTTCCCAAGTCTATAACTTGGCCAAGTCTAAGTTTCAGACTAAAGATATGAAAAAATTAATGTTGTTTCGAAGTCAGAGGCTACTGAAAGCTCCTCTTGACCAATTAAGAATTAGGCTGCAAGAATCTGAGCATAAAGAAACAGAGCAAAAGCAAAAAGAAGATGCAGCCAACAAAGCAGCAAAAGAAACATCTACCAACCAAGGAGATGTACAAATTGAAAATATAAATACAAGTGGAAAGCCTGATATGCCAAAGGAGAATATCGACAGCAAAATAGATAAGCCTATTGAGAAAGAGATTACAGTTCAAACATGAAAGAAAAGTACAGGTATTGAAACCAGTGTACGTATTGAGAAAGAGAATACAGGCAATGAAGCTGATGTGCAGATAGACAAGGGAGATATTGGCAATAAACCAATTAATCAACTTGAAAAAGAAAAAACCACTGAGAATGTGGTAGATTCTGCTGAAATTATTATTTCTTCACATTTGCTGAACCAATATGAGAAATTCGCTTAGCAAATAGGATTACAAAATAATCCTCAAGTTGAAACGCTGAAAGACCAAGATATGGAAATCATCCCTGAACACCCTACTAAAGAAATTGTGTTGAAAGTAGAAGATATTGCCCCTCATGATATCTTTTATAGTCCTAAACATAGGGCTGTTGTCAGAAAGCAGAGGAAGAGAAGAAGAACATACCAAGAATCTCTTTCAACATCACAAGGTGAACTGATGAATATTCTTTGGAAAAATACTGAGGTGAATCCATCAGAGGATCTCACCAAATTATCTCAATACACAGGTGCCTATAGTGCTGCAACTATAGACAAAGCTTCTGAAGTCTTCCAATTGATGAAACAAAAAAACTTACAGATAGCTATGCTGGAAGAACAGGCCACAGAGAATCAACAAAAGATTGTTCAGTTGGAGCAACAATTGCAGGATGAAGAGCTCAAATCTAAACATTTGGAAGAGCAAATTAGCGTTGAAAAGAAGAAAATTGATGAACAAGCCTTGAATAAGCAGCAGCAATTAAGGCAACAAGTGGAAAAATTACAAAATCTACTACAAAATGAGAAAGATGCGAAGATTGAACAAGAGAAAAGATTCCAATCAGCATTGGACAAATTTAGGGATTACCCTAAATTAGATCAATTCAAAACTGAAGCTCTTGAAACGAGAAAACTTCTATCTCAGCAATTAAATGAATTTTTTTTCTGAAATTGGCACAAGCTGAGCCCTTATGCGAAATAACATCATCTTTGATGGATGAAGCAGTCACTCTTAGGCAAGAAATTGATGATGCTGATGACAAAATTTCTGAATTCCTTTCATGGCAGGATACAGAACAGGGAAGAAAAGCTAATCTTCCCATAATCGAGGAAAGGCACAAGGAAATTTTATTTATGGAATGGGAACAGTAGCTGATGAAATCAGAAAGAGCAATATCAAGAGCTAAAAGTATGATGAATAATATTACACAGCTGGTTAATGATAGCTTGTATGCCACTAATTTAATCTTAGATTGTACCCCAGGCAAATTACCAAAAGTAAAAGAAGCTGATTCCAGGTGGAAGGAAGAGATAATCAATAAGAATCAACAGATTAGCAAACTTCAAGGAATTTCATGGGATATTATGTGGACTTATCTGATCAAGCCACACAGTCAACAAATGGCCATCAAAATCCTTTCAAATGTCATTCAGTGTATCATTCCTGAATTCTTTGATGCTACGTATACTGGGCAGCTACATTCAAGGCTAAGTCATCCAACATAAGTGAAAGATATGCTCAAAATCTGCCATCTAAGCACATTAAACGTAGGAGATAATCAATGAATCGGTTTCACTTCAAGATTGCAATTCTGTTTCTAGATTTCCGATTAGATAGATTGTAGCAGTAGTTTTAGTTATTTTGTTTTATTAAGTACCTATTTAAACCCCAAAAAATGCATTTAGAAAGGGGTCCTGAATTTGTAATATTTTGACTTGGATGTTACATTTTTGTACTCCATTGAGTCTTATATCTTTATAAAGGATCACATCTGGTGATTTTATGGAAAATTGTCTTTAAGAATTGCATTTCTGTATCTTGGAGTCTGTTTTACATTGAAGTGTTGGATTTGGATATCGAATTGCATCGGGAAAAGTATCAAGATGGATATGGTATTTCTATCTATTCACTTTTAATTTTCTTATGTTATGAGATATTCTCTTTAAAATTTGCTATCATTTATATGTACTTATTTTACAATATTTCTCTATACATATCATTTCTGAGTGTGCAGAAATATTCATCTTTTATAGTATATGCAAATGATATATAAAATGATGAATGCAATGTGTTATTATAACTCTATTTAAATTCTTAAACAGAGTTATATTTATTTGTTACTGCATATTTCAATTAAACTATAATACATTTTCATGGTTATTGGTATAGTTGAAACAATTTTAAAAGTTGTATTCATATTTGGTACCCGGGTTAGTTTTAGAATTATTTATCAGTTATAGATTAGATTAGATAGTTTATTTCAGTCATTTAGTCCCATTTTCCATTCATCCAACCATTATATCACCAAGCCATTTAAGTTATTAGGAAATTGGTCCTATCAATCCAGTCGGAGCCACCACACCAAATGGAAAAGGAGTCGTCCTAAGGTCCCGACCTGGTGGTTTTCCCCCAATATTTGAAGCAGCAATTTTCGAGGCTTCAACAGATCTATGTGCCAAACAACAGTGAGCTAAAGAATATTATCTTGAGGGAATTTCATGCTAAGCCATATTCGGGTCATCCAGGATATCATAAAAAATTAACATCGGTGAAGAAGTTCTATTATTGGACAAATTTGAAGAAGGAGGTGGCAAATTTTGCGGCTAGATGCTTGGATTGTCCAAAAATAAAGGTAGAGTGTAAGCATGTAGGTGGTCTACTACAACTGATTCCAATTCCATAGTGGAAATGGGAGGTCATTTATATGGATTTTATCACAGGTTTGGTGAAGACATCTAAAAAACATGATTCCATCATGGTTGTGGTGGAAAATTTGACAAAGGTAGCGCACTTCATCGTGGTGAATTCTACGTAATCAGCTAGTGATGTGTCACAGGTATTCATCATAGATGTGGTGAGGTTGCATGGTGTGCCGAAGAATATTGTGTGAGACGGGGATGCTAAGATCACTTCTAGGTTCTAGAAAGAGTTGTTTGCAATTTTGGGTATAAAGTTGGCCTTCTCTACAACTTATCATCCGCAAAAAAATGGACAGAGAGAGAGGTTCAACAAGATTTTGGAGGACATGTTGAGAATGTATGTGATGCATCAACAATGAAAGTGGGAAGAGTACTTACCTTTAGTTGATTTTTCTTACCAAAATGGGTGTGAGCAGTCTCTGAGAATCAGTCTATTTGAGGCACTCTATGGGCAAGGTTATAACACTTCGATCAATTAGAGTGATCCAGTTAACATGGGATTGATTGGATCAGACATGTTGGAAGATATGAAATAAGAAATGCAGGTTATCAAGCATTATTTAAAAGCAATGCATGACAGACATAAGAGCTTTGCAGATCAACAAAAGATGTTTATGGAGTTTCAGGTTGGGGAACATGTGTACTTGTGCATCAAGCCCAAGAAGATCTCCTTAAGGATTGGGACATGTGAAAAGTTGTCACCTCAGTATTATCAACCTTTTGAGATCCTTGAGAGGATTGGCCCAGTCGCCTACTGACTTGTGCTGCCTTCGACAATGAAAGTCCATGATATTTTCCATGTGTCATTACTTAAGAAGTATGTCAAGGATACTAATCATGTGATTAATTGGTTCATATTGTAGGTGGAGCTAGAAGTATAATTATAGTTGGAACCTCAGTGTATTTTGCATAGAAAGATGCTCATGCTCCGTAACAGAGAAATCGAGCTTTAGTGCATTGGAAGCACTTTGGGCCCGATGAATCTAAATGGGAGATGGCTGATCATATGCGTGCTATTTATACTTCCTTGTTTATCGGTTGAGGAAAGGTAGTTCTGGTATATGTTTTGATGTTGTGTTTTGGTCATGTCCATGTATGTAAATACGACATCAAGTTGTGTTATAAAGCTCCAATTAGCAGTATGGATGTCATGTTGTTTTGTTTGTCATGTTGGTTATGTGGTTTTCTTCCAATAGGTTGTTCATTGTAAATACTGCATCAAACTAAGTTATAAAGGTCCATAAGTAGTATATTTTGGTTTTTTAGTGGTTTTTATGGTTGTAGGTGTCACTGAACATTAACGATGGTGTTCCCCTAAGGGTGATGGGTATGTAACAACCTCGAGTTAAAACTTCATGTAATAAATTTAATAAAGGCAAAATAAGACCATGGTCATGGGACACTTATTCCAAGATGAATGTTGGGAAAAAAGATAGTGACAGGGATCACTTGTGATTAATTAATGGCTATGGAAATTGGCAAAGATAATGACAAAGGCTTTGGAAAGGAAAAGTGGCATTTATTTATGAAAATAATGGAAAATAGGAGAAAAGGAAGGTGAAAGGTCACATGTTGAATGTGAGGAGGAAAATGAAGGAAAATAATTGAAATGAAGAAAATAGAGGCCTCAATGATAAAAATGCTTCTGAGGATTAGTTCATGGATTTTTTCAGTTCAACCTTTTGCCAGTTTTAACCTGGAGCTCTCTCTCTCTTCTATTCTCTCTCATAATCTTGGGCACTTAGAGTTTTCTTGGAGCACTCTCAGAGGAGTGTGGAATGCTTGGGATTTGGAACAATAAGGCAAAGGAAAAAGAAATCACAAGAGGACATCGTGATTAGTAGCTGCAACGGATTTGTTTTGCAGGTACCAAGTTGAATGTATGATTTCCTTGCTAGTTTTGGCATGCATGGCACATGCATGTGGTTTCTTGGTTATGACCTGTCATTGTCATGGAGGATTTCTTAGATTGATAGTGGTTTTTCCTAGGCTTTATATTTCCAAGATATCCATGGTGTTTTGGGTTTACTTTTGTTTTCTGGTTGGTGCTCATGTCCCTTATGGATGTGGGTTGAGTTACTAGTTCCTAAAAGCCTTGGTTGGACAAATGCTCTAGAATTCGTGTAACAATTTGGGTTGAGTTACTAGTCCTGGAAGCCTTCGTTGGAAAAACGCTCTAGAATCTCTTGGTGGATTTAGTTACTATTCCTAGAAGCCCTGGTTAGGCAAACACTTTAGAAGCCCGACAACAACTATGGGTTGAGTTACTAGTCTTGGAAGCCCTGGTTGGAAAAAATGTTCTAGAGCCATGGATAACTTGGGTAGAGACCGATCCGACAATGGTTAGTGATGTCCAACCGTGAGGTGGAATCATTGGTTGAGCGTTGAGGTGGTTTGGTCTCTAGAAGCCTTGGTTTGGTTTTTTTTTGTTTATTCCATGAGTTCCCACATTCATGCTTGGAATATGGTAAGAGGGTGATTTGCTGACAGAGAGATTTGGTTCAGCCCAATCTATGGTCGAGTGGTACGTGGAAGCCCCAAACCTGGTTGCATTTTGCATGTGTTAATAAGAGCTCTTCTCCTCTTGTATTTGATGGGTAAATGTACTTGTTATTATGAGATCTTAAATATTGTTCTATCATTTTTATTATGTTGGAAATATGTTGGTTATAAACATGTTTTATGACAATATTAATATATGACTCTCATCATGTTTTGGTCAGTATATGTAATTTTAATGAATGACTGACCTAATAGAGTTAAGTATGAGATCCCTATGCCTAGACATGTTGTTATGACCTGTATATTACATGTTTATGATATGTTTGACGAAATTCTTGTCATGGCTAGTGGGGGCTAGGTCAAGTCCCTGTTCAAATGTTTGCATTAGTATCCTTGTCATCATGTTATTCATCATTTCTAGAAGTTTCCTAAAGTTATGGGCAGTGGCCTAAGACCTAGCCTTGAAAAAGTGGTTCAAAATCTAGGGTCATTGGCACAAAACTGCCTAAAAAGGCTACATTCACATGATGCCTTGTTGTGCATGCAAATGGAGGGTTTAAGTCACATGGAAGGCTTGTCATCAGTGCAACTGGGGCTCTAATTCAACAAAACAGTAAGTTGTCTCAGGGGTTGGTCACCTGGAAGGGTTGGTTGGCTCCTGAAGGTTCTATAGCATTTGTGGAAGGTCATATTGGTCTTGTCATGTTAGTTCCACTTCCTTAACTGTACTTGGGAAGTTGAATCATATCATAGTAACTTTGTCGCATGTTTACCTCAGTGGACCAGTTAGCTTGGGTAAATGTGGGAGGAGGCGGTTACAACCTGCTATGAAATGAGGCATGCAATTAAAAAGTCCCCCAAATGGTCTCAGAATAACAAAGATTGAAAAAAAATCTCGAGGGCCCAAATGGTGGGAAGGAGTGAAAGGTGACCATTATACGATATACAAAGAAGAAGAACTTATTGATAAGAAAGAACCAAAAGACAAAAAGGAAGCATATGTGGGTAAAGAAAATGCATCTATGACATCAAAGTCCAAGTAGTAAAAAACACATGCTAATGTGGATCCTCTAGATGCCAACAAGGATTCTCCAAACATAGTAAATGTGGAAAAGCAACAAATCTTCATGGAAAATGGATCCCCTCCAAAAACTACAAGGAATAACGTTGAAAAGGAAAATTATTGGGCAAATTAGGTGGATGAAGAAGATTTCAAGAATAACAACGTCCACTTGCGAAAGGACGACCCGCTGGAATGTAAATGTGGCTAGATATTGAAGGTTTTTTGAAAACTTTTAGTTGGAAAGGATTGATATTTTTATATGATAGGGAACTTGTTTGAGGTTTTGGATTGAGCCTTCATGCTCAATCTCAAATTTCAAAGCCTTGAAAATCACGAAACATGTAAATAGTTATAGTATTGTATCCAAATGATATAATATAAATGTTATTTGTTTCGTTTAAAAAACAATAATATACATTATTGATAAACTATTAATAAAACTATATGTTAACAAATACAAAACTAATTGCTATAATTTAAAACCTAAATCAAGTAAATTTAAAGTACTTATATATGACATCTCTAAATTGTAAAAATTATTATCTGAGATAGATCTTAACATTCCACATAAATATATATTAAAAGAAAGAGTAAAGGACGTAGAACGATAAAATTGTGTTATAAAAAGATTAATATTAATGTGTAAAAAGAAAATTTGAAATGATGATATTTAACAAGGTTGTATAGTTAATGTTCCTTGCCACTTAATTTAATTATTGAACTTTGAAAGAGATGAACTAACTTCCACATTTGAACAATAGCTGTATTGTCGATATGATTGCTTAGTTTAAGTATAGTTAAATTAGAGTAAAAAACATTGAAGACATACATGAATAAATGAACAAAATAATTTTCACTATTAATGACCTTAAATCAAGAATAGTGCCTCTAACAAATAAAGTAGTAGAAAATTTAAAAATATTGATTCACTAGAACTGAGCAAAATATATTGATAAAGTATATTTTAATGCAAAAACATATAATATCTAATATTTAAATAATAACTACAAATAAATATATAGCATAAACGATATACAATATTTAAATGATAAATGAAAATAAATACAAAAAATATTAAAAGTTACACCTTCTAAAATATAATCCAAAAAAAAAATTAGTTGAAAAGTGGGAGTGTAGTCAAATTTATACCTTTTACCTTGCTTCTCAATATGTTTTCTAGCTTTCTAGCGACAAGGAGATAATGCGAACCCTAAAACACTGATAGAGATTACCGTTGTGAATTTTTGTGTTTTTAAACCTTATTAAGATGCTAATTCCTGATCATTTATTACGCCGAAGGCGTTTTCTTTGTTGGCTTTGGATGAGCAAACACTGTTCATCCCAACCAATGAGAGGCTTTGCCTATCGCCCTTCTAACCAATTAGAATTTTACATTTGTCTATTCCTTAGACCAATAAAAATTGGTCATCTGTCCAACGAATTCCTAACGCTTCTCTGTTTCGTATTAATGATTTCCTTACAGATCTCTGTTGCGCATTTTGTGTTCTTTGAACAAAGGGTTTTCCTGTTGGCCGCTGCCTTCATGAGGGTTAAGGTGCCCACCATTGTCGCAATCTGTGGGCACGCTGCAGCAGGAGGTTTCATGGTCGTCATATTGAGCAAGCTCTCGCCCGGAACCCTAAGGGATGTCGTATTGGGCGCCCGAAAGTTTAGTGCTCAGATGGTTGTGGAAAGTGGGATCGTGGATTCTGTTTTCACATAGTTTTGAAGTCCTGGCAGCTGATTGCAATTCCAATTTGAAATACCCTTTGTGAATTTTGGATGGCCACCGAGTTCAATTGTTGATGTCTTCAATGGATTCAATTGTGGGTTTTAGTGGGAGGGAAGTGACGAGGTCCAAGCAATTTGAGCCATAGGGCACATGGGTTTTTGTTGAAGATGGGGTGGAGATGCTTAGTCCTTCTCCCTGTGTTTTTCTTGGCTCTTCGGATGGAGTTGAGAGTCCGAATGAAGTGGAGATAATTCATTCCGCCGAAGGGTCTAAGATGAGGGACCGTGATTCAGACTCAAGCTCCCTTAGTAGCAATAGCAAGCGTCAGAGGGTCTTGCACTCTGCAGGTTGGTACTTAGAGCCATGCAATTTTCTTAGAATTCATAGCTAAACGCAACCCCTGTTATATTTCAAATTATGTTCTAGCCAGTAGAATCTTGATCGGCCCGGTAAAGCCCTGATCAACCCTCAAACTATAATGCTGTTTTTTTCCACTCTTTTTCTATAAGTGTTTTTTTTTGTTTAAATAAATAAAAAATGCTTTCCACAAGTGTTAACATTATCAAAATAGGTACATACTACATTCAGGGCATTTTAGGAAGAAATTCTTTGTTTTTTCTGTACTTTTATATTTAGAGTGAAACACTGCTTCAATTATTAAGATGATCAAAATATGTACATACAGGACATCAATGAAAAATAGAAGAAGGGTAGCAGTTACCACAAGTTAGTAGTACTTGGAATCTACAAAGCAAAATAGCCAAACATCAGGTGCAAGTTGCCTTGAAGGCTCAAAATTTATTAAAAAAAGGGCAGCATAAGTACAAAATTCAAACCTGTTGTCTGGTCTTTGTTTTTGCTGTACAAAATTCAAAAGTTGTTCTCTATTTTATTCACAGTTCAGAGTCATATTATTGTGGAACAAAATCCTCGACAAGGGATTTGCCACTGATTTTAATACGATTGCATTTAAGGATGCATACACAAAAGGGTTAAATACTAACTGACAAGCTTTTAATGGGAATCCACTTTGAAAAAGCTTAAAGGTATTGTTTTTGATATTATGCCATCATTGAATGAGCCAAGGGCCATATGGGTAGGGACTTCCAACACTTTAGGGCACATATGGGTCGGATCCTTTAGAGCGAGGTGATTTAGAGAGTGTCTTGGGTTACTTGGACTGTTATGTATAGGAAGACTGCAATGATAAAAAATTCATAAGTAGCCAGTGTAAACTTCCCAAGTGATTCTCAGAACATATGTTATGTTTAAGCTTTTCCAGCTCAAATTAAGAAACTTGTGTGAAATTTATCTTCAAAACATTGTTTTTTTTGTAGGATAAAGAATCAAGATCCAGAACCTGATAAGTGTGCATTTTTCCAGCTAAAGTCAATAGTTTAGGGGAAATATATCTTGAAAACATTGATTTCTGCAAGATAAAGAACCCTAACCTAATAAGCGTTACTAGGTCAAAATAAAAAATTTATCTGAAAGCTACCTTGAAAGCATTGGTTTCTGCAGTTAAATAAGTCTAACTAATATGCTGATTGATTTGATTTTCGGTAATATTGTGTATCAGCCGCAAGCATAACCCAGGGCTTCTAATGCCTCGTGATGGTCATGGTTTTTCCACAATGAACGAATAGCCATTGTTGGTATTTGGAGAGAGCTTGAAAACTTTGGTTTTTATTGTGTCAAAATGTATGTTTCATGAATTGTTATAGGGCCTGTCTTCACCAAAAATCATAGATTTATGAAAATATATGTTGTTGGAGAGACCACTTTGAATAATTTCATTGTTTTAATGTGAAAATGTATTGTTCATGTGCTTTTAGAGAGAACTTGTCTTGGCAGAACCTATTTTCTTCAAGTGGGTTTTCTTTTGCAGAGCATTTAAAGGGAACCCATCTTAGGTCAATTGGAAATATAATGCCATAATACATCTGTCATGGATTTTTAGCTTGTTTTATGCCAATTCGTGAACTTCTTGGGAGAACCATGCTCCTTCTTGGAAAAATTGGGGAAAAGAAAGAGATAAAAGGGAAAATTTTTTATGAAAGATGGAGAAGAAACCCAATAAAAAGCAAATTTGTAGAAATCTATAGTCCATACATAACAGAAAGAAAACCAGAAATTTGTCTTAGCCCAACTAGTATGGAACATTGTTTATTTTGTTTGTTGCAAAGGAAGATAATTACAAGTTTCTGGAGAGAAAAGGTTTATAAATTATAACGAGGAAAAGGTTTCGGGAGAGAACAGCATTAAAAATTGTAGAAACATACAGAAACCTTTTAACACAGTTCCTCATTATTAATTACAACTGTGGAAATCTGCATTTGAAAATATTATTTAATTTTGCTTTTTCCCTTTGCCCTAAATTAATAAAAATATTACTTAATTTTAAGTTTCTTTTTCTCTAAATTCCAAAGTAGAAAGAAAACCATATACGAAGCTGGGTAGAGAGAAAATTGAAGACAATTTCAAGTATGTGAAGAAAAATTCCGTAGGGCCAGTCTGGTAAAGGCAATCCAACTGGTAAATACCTTTAAATGTTTTAAAGTAAATATCTAGTTTATGAATTAAAGTAAATACCTTTTTGATTTGGTGTATTTGTTGGAAATGTTGTCATTGATGGCAAAGGAGGCAGCAAAAACAGAGAATGCCAAAGGAGGAAGCAAAGAAGCGAACAAAGGAAGCAAAGGAGACAGGCAGAGGTGGAGGCAGCGAATATAGAGGCAGAGCCATTACCACAGCAGAGGCAGAGGCAGAGGCAGCGAATATAGAGGCAGAGCCGTTATCACAACAGAGGCAGAGCCGTTATTAGAGGCAGAGTCGTTATCACAACAGAGGCAGAGCCGTTATCAGAGGTAGAGCCGTTATCATAGCAAAGGCAGAGCCATTTTTTAATTCCGAGAATCGCTACCCCAGCTGGACGATACATAAACACAATTCTGGGAATCGTATAACCCAAGCAGCAAATTATATATATATAAATCTCATTCCGGGAATCATTACCCACGCTGGAGTATATATGCAGCGTATTTACATATATTGCGCCTTATGCACAAAGTTCCAAAGCATACATATTAATCTATATGGAGCGCTTTATTATCAGAACCAAAGTACCATAAGGTGGGACCCTTCCCAATCGCATCGGAGATTATAAGGGCAGCGGAACAGGTTAACAACAGGTTGTGATTGCGATTGAAGCCCAGACCCGATGGGTCTATAAATCATGTTTAATATGTGTTTGAGTTCCAGTTCCAATCGCATCGGCAAAATGCAGTGAACAGTGGTCAATCGCATCGGACAAAAGCAGAACATCGGAGCAATATATTAACAGAATTGCGATTGTGATTGAAGCCCGGACCCGATGGGCTTATAAACTATGATTAACAATTGTTTGAGTTCTAGTTCTAATCGCATCGGAGAAAAACTGTGTAGCGGAACCTATAAACAAAGAGTTGCGATTGCGATTGGAATTTTGGACCCGATGGACTTACAAAATATGATTTATACAGGCTTAAGTTCCGTGTCAAAGCAAATGATTCATCGCATTGGAAAATTTGAGTGAACAGAGTATCAATCGCATCGGAGCAAGGCAACTTGCGATTACGATCAATCGCAATCGAAAATTTGTGGAGGGTATCAATCACATCGGAGCAAGGCAGCTTGCGACTGTGATCAATCGCAATCGAAAACCTCTGGAGGAGAAATATATCGCATCGGAAAGCGTGGCAAGTGGGCCCGAAAGGGCATCTGTTAAGTATTAACATGATTCTTTATTTTTATAGTGGAAGTGGCAGTTTTTTTGTTAAAAATTTATATAAGTATGCCGAGTATTGAAATGTGCCACGTGGTCTGTGGACCCACGGGCCTCGGCTTAAGGTGGAGGGCGATTGTTAATATAAAATGATTGCGATGTGTGCAATCGCATCGGGCCATAAAACAAAGGCCGTGGTGTATGTATGTTCCGCTTGAGGAAGATGAAGCATGTCATCTTAGCAAACTAGAAGAGTCATGGTTATGGCATAAAAGGTTGGGACATCTCAGCTTCGATCACATAATCAGACTAAGCAAGAAGAAAGTTGTCAGAGACATGCCAGAAATAAAGAGGCCTTCTAATACCATATGCAAATCATGTCAATTAGGCAAACAGACTCGCACATCCTTCAAGGCCAAAGATGAGTTATCAACAAGAAGACCTTTACAACTTGTGCACATGAACCTGTGCGGACCTACAAGAACTAAAACACCAAGTGGAGAATCCTACTTCATGCTGATAATAGATGATTTATCCAGAATGACATGGGTTGCACTTCTCAAGAATAAATCAGAAGCTCTGGAAAAATTCAAAATATTCAAAGCTTTAGCAGAAAATCAGACAAGATGCAAGCCGAAATGCATCAGATCAGACAGAGGAGGTGAATTCATAGATTGTGACTTTTCTGACCTATGTAATGAACATGGCATAAAACAACAATTTACTATTGCAGGGACACCTTAGCAGAATGGAGTAGCAGAGAGACAAAACAGATATGTTCAACAAATTGCCAGAGCCATGATGCAAGAGAATAATATTCCTCAAACCTTCTGGGCAGAAGCAGTACACACAGCGGTGCATATCCTTAATAAATCTCACTTAAGGCCAAGCAGTGACAAGACTCCCTATGAACTATGGCATGGAAAGCCAGCTTCAATCAAACATTTCAGAATCTTTGGAAGCAAGTGTTACATAAAGAATAATGATGAAAATCTTGGAAAATTTGATGCAAGAGCAGATGAAGGGATATTTCTAGGATATGCATCCAAAAGTAAAGGGTACATGTGCTACAACAAGACTCTTCGAAAAATAGTAGAAAGCATTGATGTGAGATTTGATGAAGAACTTCCAGACAATACAAGAGATACAGACTGATGCAGCCCATCAGACAACCATGAAGAAGAAAACCAAGATGATGAGGAAACAAGCAAGACAACAGAAGATACAGAGCTGAGTTCTAAAGCTCCCTCAAGATATACTCAGAAGAACCATCCTGAAGATCAAAACATTGGAGACAAGAGAGTAGGGGTCCAAACAAGAAGGCAGTTATCAGAACAAACTGAAGAGGTATACATAGCCATGTTTTCACAAATAGAGCCAAAGAAATTTGAAGAAGCCAGCAAGGACAAGTCTTGGGTGAATGCTATGAATGAATAATTGGACCAAATTGAGGAAAATAATACCTGGGAACTAGTTCCTAGACCCACTGAGAAAAATTTCATAGGCTCAAAATGGGTATTTAAAAATAAAATGAATGAGGAAGGACAGGTAATCAGGAACAAAGCCAGACTTGTCTGCAAAGGATATTCACAAATCGAAGGACTTGATTACGATGAAACATTTTCCCCTGTAGCCAGAATGGAAGCCATCAGAATGTTTCTGGCCTTTGCATGCTACCAAGATTTCAAGGTATATCAAATGGATGTAAAATTTGCATTTCTGAATGGAGACTTAGAAGAAGAAGTATACATGGAACAACCAGAAGGTTTCTCTTTAACAGACAAAGAAGACTATGTGTGCAGACTGAAGAAGGCCCTTTGTGGACTGAAACAGGCTCCTCGTGCTTGGTACTCAAGACTGGATAAATATTTTCAAAAACAAGGCTTTAAGAGAGGTGGAGTAGACAACAATCTATACATAAAAGTCCATGAAAATGAACTCCTGATTGTTTTAGTATATGTTGATGACATTATGTTTGGAAGCAACAGAGAAGAACTAGCAAAAGGGTTTGCTGAGGAGATGAAATCAGAGTTTGAGATGTCCATGATTGGAGAACTCGGTTTCTACTTAAGACTTCAAATTCAGCAAAAGAACACAGAAACATTCATCTCAATAGAAAAATACTTGAAAGAAATGTTGAAAAAGTTCAAAATGGAGGACTGCAAACCTGTGTCAATTCCCGTGATCACGGGATGCAAGTTGTGTGCTGATGATGGGTCTGCTGATATAGCTCAAAAACTCTACAGATCCATGATAGGAAGTTTGTTATATCTAACTGCATCAAGACCAGACATCATGCTAGCAGTAGGACTAGTGGCTAGATATCAAGCAGCACCTAAACAAAACCATCTTCTGGCAGTAAAAAGAATATTCAGATATCTACAAGGAACAACACAATATGGACTTTGGTATCCTAAAGGCAAAAGCTTCACTTTGATTGCATACACAGATGCAGATTGGGCCAGCTGTGTGGATGATAGGAAAAGCACAAGTGGAGGTGCTTTCTATCTAGGAGAAAGTTTGGTGGCATGGTTAAGCAAGAAACAAACATCTATCTCTCTGTCTACAACAGAAGCAGAATATATAGCAGCAACAACATGTTGTACACAAGTCATCTGGATGAAGCAAACCCTCCAAGACATGAAGGTAAGCATTGATGAACCTATCTCAATCAAATGTGATAATACAAGTGCTATAAGTATATCTAAAAATCATGTGCTTCACTCAAAAACTAAACATATCCCAATCAAGTATCATTTTCTCCGAGAACAAGTGGCTCAGAAGATAGTAAAACTGGAGTATGTACCAACAAAATAATAGATAGCAGATATATTTACTAAACCGCTTCCCAAAGAACCATTTGAATATTTGAGAGACGGACTAGGGGTAGTATCTGTAGATGCTACTCTCTAATATGAAGAGAAATCACAGTTTCAGGGGGAGAACAGAAACGAAAATATCATTCTCAGGGGGAGATCAACCAGCAAGGGAAGCATGAAAACAGGTCCTCAGGATCAAAAGGATTATGGCAAGAATACATTTAGCATAAAAGAATCAATAAAAAGTCGAAAAGGTCAGTGGTGCAGCGGAAGAGTGGTGAACCCGACGTGAACTGAACACGGAAGAGTAGTGAACCCGACGTGAACCTAATCCAAAGGTTGAAGCAATAGCGTACAAAGTCAGAAAATTTCAAGCTTATAAACTATGATTTATATAGGCTTAAGTTCCGCGTCAAAGCAAATGATTCATCGCATCGGAAAAATTGAGTGAACAGGGTATCAATCACATCTGAGCAAGGCAGCTTGCGATTGCGATCAATCGCAATCAGAAATTTGTGGAGGGTATCAATCGCATCAGAGCAAGGCAACTTGCAACTGCAATCAATCGCAATCGGAAACCTCTGGAGGAGAAATATATCGCATCAGAAAGCGTGGCAAGTGGGCCCGAAAGGGAATCTGTCAAGTATTAACATGATTCTTTATTGTTATAGTGGAAGTGGCAGTTTGTTTGTTAAAACTTTATATAAGTATGCCGAGTATTGAAATGTGCCGCGTGGTCTGTGGACCCACGGGCCTCGGCTTAAGGTGGAGGGCGATTGTTAATATAAAACGATTGCGATGTGTGCAATCGCATCGGGCCATAAAACAAAGGCCGTGGTGTATGTATGTTCCGCTTGCGGAACTCACCACATCAACAAGACACTTGCTGTGGGTAAAGCGTTGGAATTTTCCCAAATTTAAAGTCAACAGTTACATATATATATATATATATATATATATATATATATATATATATATATATAAAGCGCTGATATAAAAAGCACAGTTACAAATGTATGGCATATGGTCGTTACCCTGCGACAGTGAATAAGGAAACAAACAGAGCCGAAAGGGACAAAAACACAGTCAAAGAAAAGACAAATGCGCAGCTAGCCAAGAGGCTGAATGAGTGAGCTGGAGTTCTCATTGTAATTGAATGTAAATAATTTTAATTTATATTGTTGTGATGCATTGGCAAGTCTCCGGAAGAGAACAAATATCCCACTGTAATGTTAAATTGATACCTACAGTTATATTTTCTGAATGAGCAGATAAAAGGAATGAGAAGACATAAGCCAAAGAGTCATGACTGTTCACTCCAAATTCCTAGTGAAATACAAACAGTCATGTGAGGAACTCTATATATAATATCAACTGGATATGCATAAAAGAGTTAGAGAGAGTAAAGATAGAGAAGCAGAGTATAGAAGAGTGAGGCAGAGAAGATTAAGAAAAGAAGAGCAGAGAGATATGCTACAGAACAGAGCTGATATCTGAGGTAAATCAGCAAACATTCAGTTTGATAAATTGAGGAAGTTGGAGCTTCCCTATCAAGTTGCAGCTTGATAGCTGTCAGTTGTAGCTGACTGAGGTTGGAGCCTCATGTAGGTTGGTGCCTGCAAAAAATTGAAGGGAGTTGGTGCTTCCTTGCAAGTTGTAGCTTGCAGAATTGAGGTTGGAGCCTCCTGTAGGTTGGTGCCTGCAAAAAAACAGTGGTGAGAGGGAGTTAGAGCTTGCCTTTGCATCACAACAATAATAAGATGTGGTTTTCTCCCTTTATGGGTTTCCACTTATATCTGGTGTCTCTGTGCATGATGTTTATGTGTTGATCTGATTTATATCATCTGCTTAATACCTACTGCTCTCATATTAAGTCTATTGTTATATTATATTAATACTTGTTGCTCACATTCTAATATTACTCACATATTAAGTTGGACATGAAATGAAGGTGGAAATAAGGTTTAATGAAAAGTTTTAAAAGTCCATGAATGTGTTAAACTGATTCACCCCCCCTCTCAGTTTAACTAAGGGTTCAACAGTATTTTGTGTAATCTCATGAGTTTAGTGGATATGCAGCCTCACTATCTGGGGTCGGTGAAGTTCAGACACGTGTGATGGTTCTCACAATATAGACACATGCGATTTTGATCAAATTGTTGATATCTATTTGTTTCTTTCCAGTGTGAAGCGAGCAAATGGGCCAGTAGGCCAGTCTAGAGGAAATTCCACTGCAGGCCATCCTCAACCTAATTCTATTCCGAAGATTCAAAATGGTGGGCACGCTCAAAGGCAGCAAACGGGGGGGAATCCCACTGCAGGATCCTCTCAACCTAATGTTAATGTGAAGAGTCAGAATGGCAGAAATACTCAAAGGCAACAAATAGGAGGAAACCCCACCGTAGGCTCCCTTCTTTTAACATTCATTATGTCCCACATGTATCACACTTTCCGGCGTTCCTTT
Organism: Pinus albicaulis; assembly: GCA_034641835.2. NCBI lineage: Eukaryota > Viridiplantae > Streptophyta > Pinopsida > Pinales > Pinaceae > Pinus > Pinus albicaulis. The sequence continues at coordinate 1,471,128,255 of CM076584.1, forward strand.
GCGCCTCCTGGTGCAATTGCTAGTTCAATAGCATTGAAGTAAATCAAATAAATCTTACCAAGGAGCAATCGTATATCCATCTCAAGTCATAAAAAAATCATTTATTCAATAGCATTGAAGTAAATCAAATAAATCTTACCAAGGAGCAATCGTGTATCCATCTCGAGTCGTAAAAAAATCACACTGATGATTACACTACTACCTTAATACACATAGATTGATACCTACTTTCGTACTACTCCCACACATTCTTTAATTGTTGGATAGATCGATACAATCTTTCGTACTATGTACAGTTGCACTGTACGGTCTAGCGGCAAAATTCATCATTACGAAATAACAGTGAAGCTTTTTGGACAAGGTTTATTTTTCTGGCTATTGGTCGTTTAATGCAGTGTGGGATATATTGCTCATCGTCACATTTAAAGTTATTTAAATATGATGGTGGGCAATATATCCCACACTGCATTAAATGGCCGATAGCCAGAGAAATAAGGCTCGCCAAACCTTTGTACCAATGACAACATAAATAAACTATATATATATGTTTTGTAAAGTGGACTTTATATATTGTTTGTTTAATTTTTAGACAACTCTCGATTAATTCAAGGGTCAACACATTATCATAAAGAATATTAAAAATAATTACATTGTAAAGTGTCACTATTTGAAAAAAAACTCCTTTCAATTGCCACTTGTATCATTGTGTATCGTTGATTTTGATGTTAGACGATTGAAATAATATATACCTTAGGATTAAATATTGGTAAACAACTCCTCTCAACTGCCACGTGTATCATTGTGTACCGTTGATTTTGATATTAGACGATTGAAATAATATCTACCTTAGGATTAAATATTGTTATTAACAGTTACAGAAATAAAACCGTTTTAGGTCCTCTAAACAATTGCACTATGCGCATAAAATTGCAAGAAATGTCAGGGGAAAATGTCTTTGCATGTTCACTGTCATATAAGGGGAGGGCATTGGCTCATGGACACCATTACCAGACTTAGATTTGACATCTTCCGCAAGGAACTGCCACTGATATGCCTCTTATTTTCCTTCATTCCTTTGTTCCTTTACAAGGGTTTGAAAGAGTATTTCCAGTCAATTTTATTATATTGTTGCATTTGGTTGGGTTAATGAACATATTCATGAATTCACAGGTGCTGGGGGCGTTAATACATGGATATTATGTGCCATCTTTATTAAAAGGGAAGATCTCCCCTGCATTTCCACACCCCAATCACTCTTCCTGCTCTCTGGAAGCTTTGCATGATGTTTACTCTTCAACGTCTTTATACTTGGATTCAGAGATTAAGCTTTACACACTTATCTATTGTTCACTATAGCTGTTAACCTTTTGCTCTGAGAATTTCATTCTGTATTTAGGAAAAAAAAACATGGGATCAGATCAAATGGAAGAGAAGAAAACATATAAAATAGTTTGTTTGACAAGAGTAGGAGGATTCATTGGCTCATGGCTTGTCAAGCAGCGCCTTGCTAAAGGCTATACTGTGAGAGGAGCAGTTCACACCAACCCAGCTGGTATAATTCTTGTTTTATGAATTTAATTTTGTTAGGTATATGAATTTAATATAGGATTGCGTTTCAGCATTGAATGATTAATTTAATTACTTCATGATTTCATATGATGGGCGTAAGTATGAGCATTTAAGAGCGCTGAAAGGAGAAAAAGAGAGGCTTGAGATTGTTGAAGCTGATATTCTTGATTGCCAGGCTTTGGCCATAGTTATCTGAGGTTGTCATGGTGTTTTCCACACAACTTGTCTTAAAAGTAATGACCCTGTAAGTAATTATGGCTACATATGAACTTTTATATTGGACTGTTGAATTTTTGAATTATGAAGAAAAAGAATGAAATGGTAAACATTTATTTTTTTAAATAATGTTTATTCAAATTGGGTGGAGTTTTTTTTTAAAGAATAATAAGTTTAAGCTGTTTAATGTGCAAAAGTTTTAGTATTTATAAATTTTTTAGGTGTTCACCATATTAAGAAGTGTATTTTAGACAACAACAAAAAATCACAATGTTGTTGGAAATTCTCTAAAAAAAATTATTTCACCTATTAATTAGTTAGTTAGTCTGCTCATATGAAAAATAGAAAAATCAATTATTTGAGATTTAAAATATTCTTTAAAAGGCCACAATTTTGGAAAACAATAGGATTTCTAGAGAGATTTTGAGAAAATCTGGCAAAATTTTTTGAAAATCTGGTTACAGATGTTAAGCTTGATTTTGGATGTTCCTAAGATTCCTGATGGTGTTGAATCCATTTCTCCCATGAAAAAGTATTAACCACTCCTACAATCATATTTTTGAAAAAAAAAAAAAAAATCAAAAACTTGCCATTTGGGTGAAATTGTGACTTCAAGTAGAAAACCTATTCTTTAATAGAAACAAAGCCAATTATGTGACTTACTTTTTGTTTATAAATATTGTAAGTTGTAGACTTAGCAATCACACAACACCAAATCATTGTCTTTAAGTTCAAGAATAAAATATTTTTGGAATCTGCGATCACTGCAGAGTAGTTTAGGAGTTGTCTAACAAGACGGAGGAATTGCTTGGATGGCTAAAATTGGTTAGAATCCGGTCCAAAAAAATTTAAGAAATCTTACAGTAAGAGTGTTTGAATCATGATTTTGATGGTGGAAATGGATTCAGCACCATCAAAAACCTCTAAGCCACCCAAAATATTAAATTTTGACAGTTATAACGTGGATTTACAAAAATCCCTGCCGGATTTTCTTAAAATCTTACTAGAATTTCCATGATTTTCAGGGAAAAAAAGTAGTCTAGTTAGACTACGGCAGTAGCTTAAGTAGTTTCTTTAGGAAAAGAATGGAAAATCAGGTACTAACTCCAGTGGAAATTTTTGGAAATCTAGATACAGCTCTCAAGTTAGAATTTTGGTTGTAATTTTTTATGAGGCTAAATCTACTTCCACCATTAAAAAACTATTCAAACAATTCCATAGTCAAAAAAAAAAAAAATCAACAACTTCTACATGCAGCGGTCAACCTATAATTTTGGGTGCAGTATTTCATGATGTTGAATCTATTTCCACTATTAAAAAAACTTCCACCATTAAAAAACTATTCAAACAATTCCATAGTCAAAAAAAAAAAAAATCAACGACTTCTACATGCAGCGGTCAACCTATAATTTTGGGTGCAGTATTTCATGATGTTGAATCTATTTCCACTATTAAAAAAAATATTCAAACGGTTCCGAGCCAAATTTTAAAAAATAAAAATAAAAAATTCAGCAACCTCAGACAAGAAATAGAAAATCATCCTCGGGGAAATCTTCACCTCGTTAGACCACGCCTTTCAATATATTTTTGAAATCACCCTAAAAATGGTCATATTCAAAGCTCATGCGGCTTTACTATTTCCATTTGATGACTATCGTTGTTATCGTTTAACGTGTCATGGATTAAATGTTTGTATGTCTGCATCAAAAGGGTAAAGTTGTCATATTAATAAGTTGTATTTAACGACGCATGAGCGAGTGATAGAGTCAGCAGTGAGTGGAACCATGAACGTTATGGAGGCGTGTGCAGAAATGGGAATGAAGCGCGTGGTAGTTACATCTTATATCGGTGCGGTTTACATGGATCCTGACAGAGACCCACTCGCCATAGTCGATGTTGAATGTTGTAGAGATTTGGACTACTGCAAACAAACCAAGGTATTAATTTTATTAGATATATGTAGATTATATGTAAATGAGCATTGTGGGTAATTTCATGTACTAATTTTATTAATTGATCCCACTCCTGCATTACAGAATTGGTATAGATTATAGGTGAATGAACATTGTGGGTAATTTCATGGACTAATTTTATTAATTGATCCGACTCATGCATATGAAGCGTGTGCCCGATGGTAGGGATTGCAGTGACACGGTTTTTTGTTGCAGCCAATGGGTGAGCGCCGGAAGACTGAAACATGGAGGTGTACGTGAAGTGAAAGAGAGGGGGGTTTTGGGACTGTTTGGCGTCATTGATCTCGAAGGTAAGGTAGTGAAATCCTTAAAGAGGAAGCGGTGTAACGATATTGTAGGATAATGGCTGCATCTGAAGAGCTTAAGCATTGTGTGTTTGAGGTTTCACAAGCTAATCTTCAGAATCATGAAGATAAATCTTACAGAAAGATCAAGCTTTGTGCAGACTCGAATTAAAAAGCTTTAGTGGTTATCTATAGGGCGCTGGGTAAGTTAAACTAGTTGGCAATTGCTGTTGGCTTACTACGCAGAGATTTGATTGCTGGTACCCATGAAGATTAATATTATCGCTGTTGGTGGATATTGCTGACGCTGTTGGATTGCCAATATCTGGTACCCTTTGGGATAATTTTTGTTATTGCTTTTGGTGGATATTGCTGATGCTGCTGATGTATTTTATATCTGGTACCCTCCGGGATAATAATTTTGCTTCTGGTGGCTATCTGTGGCCTCTTGCATTTTGAGTCGATCTTATATTGTTACTAGATTAGGGCGCTGGAAGTGTGGGGGTGAAAAATGGAAGGTGGTACCCGATGTGAATACAAATTGTTGCTTGTGGTGGTCATCTAATGCATGTTTGTGCTGCTTCTATTAGCTGGTACCCTGAAGGTCAGTTCTGTTGCTTCTGGTGGCTAAGGTAGTTACAGCTGTATTTCTATTGGCTGGAACCCTATCTTGGACGATCTGTATTGCTATTGGTGGCTTCTATCTTTTCACAGTTATCTCACATATTTTCCTATACAATTAGGGGTGAAATGTCATCTTTGGAATACTAGTCCTCCGTCTATTCTGAGATCCTCATGATCAGTCTTCTGATCTCAATGGCCATGTTTATTCTTCTTTCTATTTACAACACACATAGATCAAATGGTGGTAGACGCTGGGATTGATACATATCCTTCATCATCTCAAAAATTGTCCTCGGTCACATATCAGTTGGAACCGGTGCCCAGTAATGTTTCTTGCAGCTATTGGAGTGGGTGGTTAGGTTTATGCTTCATCTCTCGGCCATGCAAAAGCTTTAGTATTAGAATTCGCAGGAAATGGTGGATTGTTCCTGGTTGTTTGTGTTGTTGCTGCTGCACACGCTAATGAATCTGATCAGTCATGTTCCTGATGGTGATTATTGATACCGCTGGTTTTAACCTATTCCGGTATTATTTGAATTGTATACCAGAATGGCATTGATTCACTAGCCGGGATCAATTGGCTACTACTCCAAGACATTCATGCGTGGACTCCACCTACAGTACAGGCCAAAATCTTCCAATTTCTTATTTTGATCCTTCAAGGACGATTTCTTTATTCGCCGTTCCATCTGACCTTACCTGCCTTATCCGTCACCTTTCTCCAAGCACAAAATTGATCATGCATCTACTTCAAATTGTGATCGTTTACCCTTCCCCATTTAATTCCCCATCTACCTTCCTACCATCTGCATTCCCATACGACATCTCCACATGAATATGCCCATTAGCCATTGATTGCCCGTCGGCCTTCTATATTTATTTCCGACCCAGCTCCTGGCCTGGCTCACACTGATTACAATTAAAAATTATTTGCCTATCTTATCAATCCAATCTACCACGTCTCCAATCAATGTTGGGTGTGCAGTGACGGTTATTATCCTGCCGAAGATATCTTTCGATCTCATGGCGAGTACAGGGATTCCAATTCCGAGATCGTCCAGCACTTGCTACGTGGATTGTCATGCAACAAAGGAGGCCCATCCATCCATCTCGTCCGCGGATGATATCAATACGTTTATTGTGAACAAGGGTGTTAATTTTTCCTCTTCCCGCGCCTCATCTTTGCCTGGTTCTCAACAACAGAAGCATCGTGGTGGCCGACACAGGAAGAGATCGTCCTGCTTCAAACACAAGATGGAGATTAGAGAGCTATCGCTCGACCACGATGATCTATGTAGGAGGGTGGTTAGTTTACAAAAGCGTGAGGTTATTGGCCGGTGGTTATTTCCTGAAAACCCCGACTTTGACACAGGCAAATGGATTGGCAAGCACTGGAGCATAATCATCGGTTACTCCCCGAAAGTGAGTGTCCTCATCAACGGCTGGTTTAGCGTCCATCTTATGGATGAGGGCGACGTTGACAAGATTCTGTGCAGAACATGGGTACGTGGCCGGAGCTTTATGCAGCTCATGCCCTGGTCATTAGGTTTTAACCCAGTCATGGAGGCCCCAAAAAATCGCATAATCTGGGTTAAACTCCCGGGCCTCCCTCTTGAATATTGGACTCTAAAAGCCCTTCGGGATATTGGCAACTCCATTGGAATAACCAAGTATATTGATCCTGGAATCGTGGGCTCAGGCGACAAGCGGGTGGCTTGGATTCTCGTTGAACTGGAATATTCTGGAGGTTTGCCAGGGGACATCGATCTCTTGTGGGGCGACAGACGGCACAGGCAGCGCATCGACTATTGGGGTATTCCATTCCGCTGCCTCATTTGCCATCGTACCGGCCATCTAAGGGATCATTGCCCTTATCGACTGCGTATGACTCATTCGGGTTCAGCTGATTATAAACCTATCAGTGACAGTCGCTCTAAGGAGGCATCTGCTGCTCCTCGGGCCAATATATCAGGTAATTCTAGCCCTATCTACTCTGATGATGATGCCATTCTAACTGCACAGGAACAAGCGGATGGTATACTCAACAATCAAAGAGTATTACAGCCTGAACACAATTATGATGTGGTCGATGAATTAGCTCCTTTTCGGTCATCTGAATCATTGGTACAAGAGTCTAATCAATTGGATAAACATGGTTCAAATCTCTCTCCTGTTGATTCACTAATGAATATCCCCAAGGATGATGAACTGCTTTTATCATTACATTCTGTAACCCCGCCATTGCCTAAATCTAATCTCCACGTTGGCGAGTCTTCCAAATCTACTAGTTTCCATGACCATGGTCCCCAAACGACATTTGAGATTCCATCAGAATCTGTGGATCCTAACAATACCCCCGACTCACCAAGAAATTCAGTCGGAAGTGACCTAGAATCTATACTAGCCAACCCTAACAATGATTTGGTTGCTCTTACGGTCTTTGATAGACCTCCAGTCATTTGTCCTCCCCCTATTCCGGCATCCCACAGCAGAAATAAGTCTAAAACTGCCAATAAATATTCCAGAGGCAAATTCAAAGCAATCGCTCTTTTTTCCGGAAATGACGATGATCTCACGGACATTCCGATCTCATCCAGCGAAGGCACATGGTCCTCTCCTCGGGCACTTAGAGCAGGTTACCCGGACCGTGTTTCTCCATGAATCACATTCTCTCTATGAATATTCGGGGTTTAGGCGATGCCCCCAAAGTTCATTGCCTTCGGGATTTAATGCAGTCTGTAAATCCTTTTATCTTCTTTGCTCAAGAGACTATGTGTGACAGAGAGCGCGCCATTAACTCCTTTCTCAGCATTAAAAAAGGTTGGAACGCTGCTGCTGTTGGTGCAGTGGGCCAATCCGGAGGCCTTATTGCAATCTGGGATCCTGTCCTGGCATCTTTTCAGGCTTACAAGTTTTTCGGGGGGATTTTACTATCTGGTCACCTCATGGGAATGGCAAAGACTATTAATTTTGTTAATATATACGCCCCCTATGCTGATCGACAATCCTTCTGGTCACAAATGAAGGCTTCTGGTATCTTGTCTCTGCACAATTTGATAATGATTGGTGACTTTAATGCGACTCTGCGTCCGGATGAAGTTTGGGGCGCCTCGGCAAGGTATGATCCTCTGTCATCCTTCTTATCAGATACATTTTTCGAATTTAATCTGGTGGACATTCGCCCTTCTCCCATTATGCCAACATGGTCCAACAAGCGGGCGGGAATATACTACATAGCTAAGAGGCTCGACAGGGTTATTGTCCATGCTAATCTCGTCGACAAGTGGAGCATGCTCCGTTCAGATGTTTTGGTGTCGGATCTATCCGATCACATGCCCATTCGGCTGTCTTGGAAAATCAATCTCATAGCCGGGGGTAAGCCTTTTAAATTTAATAGAATCTGGCTTGAAGACCAGGAGTATACGTCCATGATTCAAAAACTATGGATGGATGATAATGACGTGGAGGGGCCCAGAGATTGGGAACGTTTCCATTCTAAGCTTCTGAACGTTAAGCGAGCCTCTAAGGATTGGGAGATAAGGAAAAAGATGATGCTTAGGAAGGAATTCTGGGAGATATCAGTCAAAATGGAGGTCTTATTTGCTTCTTTCTCCCATTGCCCTCCTGATCAAATGGCTCTTGACTTAATGAAGGAACTCGGGGCTCGCAAAAAGGAAATCCTAAGAATCGAAGAAATCACATGGCGACTGAAAAGCAGGGTCCGATGGCTACGTGAAGGTGACCTTAATACTCACTTCTTTCATAAGTCTACTAATGCCCGTCGCAATAAGAATTCGATTTGGCGTATTCTAAAAGCGGATTCCAGTTTTGCATACTCCACGGCTGAGATACAAAAGGAAGCAGTTGCATACTTTTCCAAATTCTATTCTGCGGACCCATCTATTGATGCGGCTCATCAATCCTGGATTCTTGATCATGTGCCAAGGTTCTTTGATGAAGCTGCTATTAATCTGATCGATCAATGCATCACTAGGGATGAGGTCCTCTTGGTCCTTAAATCTTTTCCTCATGACAAATGCCCTGGCCCTGACGGCTTGCCTGCAGAATTCTATATTTTCTTCTTTGATATGATGGGTGAGGAGATCACTGAAATGATGGAGCTATTCCGCAAGAATGGTATGATGCCTGCTAATCTAAACTCATCTTTCATCGCTCTTATTCCTAAGATTTCTGATCCTGCTTCATTTTCTGATTTTAGACCTATAGCACTTTGTAATCTAATCTACAAAGTTACTTCGAAGATTATTGCTAATCGCCTCAAGGCGGTATTATCTGCTAACATCTCTGCCGAGCAATATGGTTTTCTTAGTGGCAGGTCTATACATGATGCGATCGCCGTTGCCCAGGAGATCTGTCATTCTATACACGCCAAAAAGCAGGAAGCGCTCATTATGAAAGTCGATCTCCACAAAGCATATGATTCTCTAGATTGGTCATTTATTCGGGCTTTACTGCTCAAGATTGGGATTCCCATTAGATCTATCTGCTGGATTATGTCTTGTATTTCTAATGTCAGGTATGCTGTTATTATTAATGGGCTCCCATCTAAATTCTTCAGGGCGGCTAGGGGACTGCGCCAAGGATGTGCGCTCTCCCCTCTCATCTTTATATTGGCGATGGATGGTCTCAGTAAGATATTACAAGCCTCGGAGACAAAGGGTTACATCAAAGGCTACTCTTATTCAAACACAGTGTCCATATCCCATTCATTATTTGTGGACGACCTATTATTGTTTGGATACTTAAACAGAAATCACTGGTTCTACATCAAATTTACCCTTCATCGCTACAAGGCAGCTACAGGACTTTGTCTTAATGCCGATAAGTCTTTTCTTCTTTTCGAATTTGGCGATGCAGCCGAAATCAATTTTATTGCTGAATTTTTGGGCATCGGGACTCGTCATATCTCCAGGGGATTCAAATACCTCGGATTTCAAATCAAGGCTTGCGGGTATAAAAATTGTGACTGGGCATGGATTCTTGCCCGTTTCCGAGACCGTTTACAGAGCTGGACTCACTGCTGGTTATCTCTGGGAGGATGGATCATTTTGGTTCAATCGGTTCTATCTCAAATGATCGTATTTTGGGCTCATTTACTACTCCTCCCGGCCGGGGTCATCGCCAAGATCAATGGCATCATTTCCCATTTCATATGGGGTGGGGCAAATCTGTCTAATAAAATTCCACTCTGCCGATTAGATGTGATTTGCACCCCGAAGGACAGGGATGGATGGGGCGTCCTTTGTACACGAAGATTTAACCAAGCTCTTCTCATCAAATCATTTTGGCGGGCAATTCATAGCACGGGGATCTGGAACGACATCAACAGGATCAAGTATTATGATGGGGATGCATTGCAGATGATTAACAGTAATGGTTTATCCTTTCCCTCTGTTATTTCTTGCATCTGGAGGAGTTTCAAAGCGATTATTCCTATTATTCGGCCAAGGATAGGATGGAAGTTTCGGGATGGTAGCAGTATTCCCATCGGCGCATTGAACTTTCTTCCTCCACTAATTCAATCTAATCTATCAGTCCACCTACTGCAAACCTTTACCACTCGCGGGATCCTCTATTTTTCTCAGTTGATTCACTACTGGTCTCATTGCGCCCCCAATTTTAAAACTTCAGACATTCTGCTACTACAGGGGCCGGACGCTGTGGAATGGGAAACAATCCGAAATTCTCTTCGCTCTGCAGGCCTGTGTTATGCGTAGGGTGGGGATTATCTTGCATGGAATGGTCCTCTCAGGGATGGCAACGTCATTGTCAAAGAGATTTATCAGGACATTACTCACTCTTCGCTTCAGGCCCCGGATCCGCCCATTTTCCTCGCCTATTGGAAAAGAAAGATTCCTACGAAAATCGTGCTCTTCGGATGGTTAGTTTGGCGAGGTAAAATCTTAACATGGGACAATCTTATCAAGCGAGGATTCCAGGGTCCGGGCTGGTGTGTACTCTGTCAATCTGAATCGGAGTCTATTGCCCATCTTTTTTTCGAATGCCCCATGGTCGCTCAATTATGGAAGCTTTTCAGCGATTTTTTATTGGATCCTTCTTGGCGTCCTAGTGATTTTATCTCTACTGCATGTGAATGGGATCAGCTCAAGAGTAATTACAAATCTCTTCCTTTCTACTTGGTCTGGGAGGTCTGGAAAGCACGGAACCTGGTGATATTTGAACAGAAGCCCTTCCTCTTCCAGAATGTTTATTTAACCATTAAATCCTGGATGGAAGACTGCCCACCCCCGGTACTATCTGTTGCTGATGCTTCACGACGTATTAGGCCCCATGATATTGCCCTCCCTGCTCTGTATTTCGATGGTGCTGCGGTTGATGGATCCACCGGATGCGGTGCATGGATCAAAATCTCTGATAAAGAGCGCATTCTTATCCATTGGAATGGCGGGCTTGGAACCAATAACAAAGCTGAAATATTGGCTCTATGGGGGGGCCTTTTCATTGCCATTGATTTTCAAATCCAACTGCGGAGTATCTTTGGTGACTCTCAACTTATCATTGGATGGATTGACAATGGTTTTCAGATGTATGATCAGCTATTGTCGGGGTGGAAGGATCGAATTCTCAGTTTCTGGAATAGGCTACACTGCCCTATTATTAAACACATTTACCGGGAAAATAATACTAGGGCGGACAGATTATCTAAATTGGGTCTTGCTGACGAATTCGGGCTCATGTATCTTTCTCATTTTGCTGATGGCACCATGATTGCGGAGCAATCTATTCCTATTCCATGACCTTCCTGGAGTTAGGACAATTTTGGCTTCTTTTTGCTACAGGTTCATCATTTTTTGCTACGCTACAGGGGTTTTTATTTCGATGCATATTATTCTCCAATATATATTGGCCAAGCATCTACTATCACAGGGTTCTCTGCTCTCGGCACACTGGTCTAATCTTTATCGTTTCAAAGGCATGGCTTGTTACAATCAGCTACATCAAGCGAGCGTGTTAATGTTTTTTCAGGCGAGCCAGATATCCTCTACACATCAGGCGAGCCGGTTTTCTACTTCCTTCAGGCGAGCGTGGAACTAATCTACAGGTATGCATGAAGGCTCACAATCAGGCGAGCGAGTTTTTCCATTATCTGATGGATCCTTCGATGCTGTCCTGGTTCTTCTTTTTTCAATCCGGATCTACCTCTGCCTTTTACATGTAGATAGCCATTCGAACCAAGAGAGCATATTTTCTTACCATATTGTTTTCCTACAACGCTGTTTTCATTCTATGGAGATAATTTGTATCAATATCATCTATCACAATCTCCATTTTTGTTCTTTTATAAGTTTTATCAGTACTGGGGTTAATCTGCCCCTATCTATGTCGCTGCCCTTAAATCCTTTATCATTGCTCAACCATCTAAGCTTGCTTATAAGGGCGATTTGCTGGATTTCTCGCTGATTTTTATCTCAGCTGAGAACTATGTTGATCATGTACTGCTTTATATCAATATATAAAACAATGTTTTTTTCTTCTGAAAAAAAAAAAAGAAAAAAGAAAAAAGAAAAAAGAAAAAAAGAGAAAGATTTTGGCAGAAAAGATGGCATGGAAGATTGTGGAGAAAAGCTAAAAGCTAAATTGATGAAGTAATTTCATTTCACACGTCCAAATGAAAAAAAAAACCAAAGAAAATGGATGTTGCACGCGTCCAAATGAAAAAAAACAAAGAAAACAACCATACAAGTTTTCCAATCAGAAGCTTAGAGATTTGGGCCTGTCCTTCACCCCCATGAAGAAGTGTTTAGCAGATACGGTGGCCAGCTTACAGTAGAAGGGCTTTCTTCAATAGATTCTACAAATTTTATTCCTATGAAATATGTGATATACAACATTTAGTTTCGGTACTGATTGTAACGCTGGCCATTTTGCGGTGAGGGAACATATGTTTCAATTCAACTTTTTACATGAAATTTATATAATTTTCATTATAATAAGAATAAATATTATTGTAAAAAACCGTTTCCCCTTTTAATGTGTTTGGTTTTTATGTTGTCATTCAAATTTAAGCATGGTTGTACTTTGCAAATAGAGGCAGACATGTAACTCAGGGCGTAGCTTTGTGATTTTAAGAATCTAATTAGGATCTCAATAATTTAAATTTTTTTTTATTCCTTCAATTTCATAAAGGTAAATTTATTAGTAGTTATTATTTTCATTCATTAGCAGGAAGATGAAGATTCACAGTCTGAAGAGTTACACCAAAAATACAAAATCTCAAATTTTTTTAATTATTTATTAATATTAAAAGATATATAAATTTTTTATATTAAATTGAGATAAATGTATTATTATCTATAGAAATTTAAATAAACAAAAATCTCATTTTAATTTATTTAAAAGTAGTTTATTATTTTGGAATCCCGCAATGAAATCACAAACAAGATTTATATAAAAATTGAATTTATCATGTTATTACAATGAAAAAAGATATTAAGCTAAATATACAAGGTTCTAATGCATATGTTGAGCCTGCATAGGTTATAAAAAAACCACTTTTTAATCCAAACAATTCTCCAAACCTATAATTTCTTTTAAATAAAATAATTCATATTTATAAGTTAAATATTCAATTAACTCACATAATATATCAGATATTTTTTCCTCTATACTACTTCCTATGTTACTGCGTTACAATGTTTCCTTTGCAACATATAGTGCAATTGCTAGTTAAGATTTTTTTGTTAATTAATTTATAAAGAATTTGAATTAATGATTTTTTCGTAAAGACGATCTTAACAATACAACCATTTCTCATCGATTCAAAGCAATACAGATAAATAAAACATATAGTTGCGTAAAGTGGATATAGATGAATTTTTGAGAAATGCCTTAGAAATTTTTTTTTTCTTTCTCTACCACCTTGTGATGGATTTATTTACCACCACTGCTAAAAGATTGAGTTTTTGAACAGCAAAATACCAAAATGTTTTTTTTAATCATGCTAATATCAATTGTGACAAGGTTACAATTTAAATCAGAAGCTAGTGTACTATGTTGTTGGTGATTTTATTGTTATTTGGTAAAGTATAAATAGAGTTAATAGCAACTTCTATTCATGGATATATAAGAAATATTAGTCTCTATGTTGTAATATATATATATATATATATATATTGCAATTATGGTCGATTTTCATAATTATTGGTGTCTTTGATGAAATTTGTAATGCATGCTCTTTATGTTCTAATTGAAGAAAAAATATTGTAAAGACATGTTCTTCATGTCGATTGAAAAAAGAAGAAATTTGAAATTTTGAAAAATATAAATTTTGGCTCCAAAATGAGCCAATTCCCTCCTCCTAGTCAAGTTGGCCCCTTCATATGCTTAGGTCGGCTCCAACAAATGACACACCTATTCAACCTCCAAGAAAAGCTATATAAAGACACCAATTAATTCCTCCTAGCAAAGAGAAACTCGTATATTCTGAGGCATTTTCACATCTCTTTTGCTCATGAATATTTTTTATTTTCTAAGGCAAAAGAAGGATTCACATGAGGCAAAAGAAGAATTCACATGGTCTGATCTAAGGCAAAGCATGTGCAGTTTGAGGCCAATGAAAACTTATGATTTGAGGAAGGTTCTTATGTTTGGGCTTGTAAAGAAGGAATGATTTTATGGATGAAGAATAACATATTTTTTCTTGGGCCAGTTGACTTGACTAGGAGTATGGACCAGGTTTGACCTAGTTATTGTCTAAGATGTATCTCTGTTGAATTGAAGACCGCTCTATTGAAAAGGTTGCTCAGTTTTTCCCCATGTGTATTTTCCCATGATAAATTCTTGTGTTATTTGTGTGACTACCTCTTTATGATCCTAATGTCTTAATTGTTATATTATCCCAAGGAAAAATTACAACTTTATGCATAATGAACTAAATTACATATAGTAGATGCTAAATAGCATATGCAAAATAATCAGATCTTGGCTTCTCATGATCTATAGAATCTCATCAAAGAGCTAATAACTATTCTACTCTTTTCTACCTTTCATTTTTTCCACTTTTCTCCAACCACCAGTGTTGGGTGTGGATGATACAATAGTCATTTGATTCTCTTTTACATTTACTATGAGTTCTTTATCAGAATCTGAACCTTCTGACGCATGGATTCATTTGATACCACTTACCTCTTTTTCAGGGGTAATCTTTACACTCTGTTGTTGTGGAACAAAATATATTGGAACTAATGCGGAGTTATGCTCGATCTCATCCTTCTGTGAGGTGTTCTTAACATTCTGTTCATTGATGTTTGTGGTGTTTTCTAGGGTTTCTACATCTTCTGCTTCCTCTTCATGAGATTATGAAAATTGCCAACATTTGGGCTTTTGAGGTTGTCTCTTTTTCTTTTGGGCTATTTTTTAGCTTGTGGATAGGCACTTTGTAGATGTCCCCTTTGAATACATGTACAACAATGAAATGTCGTATTTTCATAATAAAGAGATTATGTCCTCTGAAGGTTATTGTGGACCAGCATGATGCGATCAGTTAAACCTTGGACGAGGTCAACTTCAACACAAATTCTGGAAAATGTAAAAATGCCTTTGGTGGCTCGATCTGCATCAATCTTTAGAAATTTCGCCAAGGAGTTCCAAATTCCTTGTAAGTTTGTGGAGTTGTTGGCGCCTTTGTTTTGAAAAAGGAACAATTTTGAGTTGCAGAGAAAAGGTGGCGAAGCGCAATCACAATAGACAGGGAGTTGTCACAGTTGTGGATAGCCAGAAGATAGGTGGCGCGACAATTGCGGAGAACAGCGCAGATGGCAGGGATGGGAGACAAAGACAATCAGCAGAACTCCCAGTAATCAAGAAGAAGTGGTAAACATCAGAGCAGGAAAAGAGGAAAGACTGACATTCACGTTGGCGGAAGAAAAAATAGGCAATCAACCAGCATAGATGAGAGAGTTGGTCCGGCAGAGGGCTGAGTGAGAGAGCCATAGGAGAGCTCTGTTAGATCTCTGTTGCACTGAATCACCTTGTAATAGACTCTGCGGGATGATGTATGTCATTTTATAATGATAATGATCAAGAGATCATGTCCAAGTTATGCAAATTTATCAAAAATTAAAGTGTTAAAAATCACTTGCAATCTGAACGATTGAAAAGGTCTTGTCGCTGCGATTCTGGCGCCACAAACAGTTCTCAAAACCAAGGTCGTATGCAAAAGTTATTGAGGTTTGAAATCTCCAGTAAACTTCAAAATTCAGTTAACCAAGTTTGACTTTTGTAATTTGGAATATATATATATATATATATATATATATATATATATATATATATATATATATATATATATATATATATATATATATATATATATATATATATATATATATATATATATATATATATATTCCATGGAATATTCCTTAAAATATTCCCCAGAATTTTCCTTGGAATATTCCATTCGGGCCAATCCTATGATGACAAGTGGCATTAATCTGTTGGATGTCTGTTTGATTTTTGAGTTTTTAGGCCTATCACGGGCTGCCACGTGGTAGGCCCAGAGACAACCACATGGCCCCAAGCCAGACAGAAAGTGGTATGGCAAAATATTTTCAAGTTAACGGATTTGAACTCTAGTCAACGGGATGCTCGCCCACAGGCCCGACTGGCTCTGCTGGTGGGTGTTTCTTACCAAGTATGGGCACCGGTTACATTTATGTTTTAAATTTTGGTTGGGCAGAAAAAAATGGGGCTAGCCTGGTCTTCACAGGACCTGGTGCTTGTGACTAGGGGGCTCGGAATTGGCGGTCATGGTGGCGGTTAAAACCTATCCACCCGCTAATCATGAACAAATGAAGTAATGTGACCACTTAATGAAATTTAATGCGGAGGTTTTGGATAAGCTATAGTTTTTCATCGGCGGTTCCGATGGGCCGGTCACATGCCGCCCTCAAACATTTATTGTCAGCGCATTGACCGCTAACAAATTTGGGCGTTTTTGGGGGACATTGGGCATTTTTCTTGGAGAGGTTGGAAATTCCTCGTTATTGAACCAAATTGGATGAAATTTTAGTCAATTTTGGGTCTCTTCGACCTTCTTAGAAGTTTGGAACAGGTTTTAGGTGGAACAAAGGTGATCTTCAGTAGCTTTTTCTTCAGGGAAGATGAAGGAGCCATCAGGGCCACCATGAGACAATTTCAGTTTGAGGCCTAACCAGGGGTGTTAGAGTATTTTTCCAGAGTTCCAATAGTCTAAATTGGATATTTTAGATGTTATGAATCTTATGAGATGGTTTAAGATCTTTTAGAGAACATTTGAAGACTGAAAAGCTTTAGTAAAGTTCCAGGGGTCATTAGTTCCAGCTTTTGCCATCAGCAGTGCAGGGCTTAGACAGAGCTGTTTGGGACAATATGCAGTGAAACAGTGGTCATTCTTGACTGAAAACATCATTCTGAATATATTTACAGAGGTTTCAGCAAGTGTTAAAGACTTTTAGAGGTCTAAAACTCATCAGAGACATTTTCATTAACCCTAGTGCCAGGGGGTGCCAATAGGTGATTGAGGCAAAACCGGAGCAGCCGGAGGCTATTTTTGATGAAACAAAACTCTATAATGACTATTTTAGTCATTTTGGAACCGATGGAAGTGGTTTCAGAACATTTTGAGAACTTATAGAGCTTGAAAAGCTAATGTGAAGTTCTGGGAAGCCTTGGGAAAACCGTGGAGGATAGCCTATTTGGGGAATGAAGTGCTCAATTTGAGAAATTTATTAGTTGATATTTGATGTTTGATGTGTATTGGATACATCAGGAGTGTTTTCAGTGACAAAAATAGAATCCTGAGGGATTTTGTGCCATTTAGAAGCTCATAGTAACTTAGTGCACCGATAGAAGGAATCGTGTCGACAAGAGACTAAAGCTGTTTTTCAGAGTTTGGACAGCCAATTGAGGGATATTTATCGTATTTTCAGTCCTTTGGATCATTGTTGTATTCATTGGAATTAAGTATTTACTTGTAAAAAAACTTACCATAATCCCAAAGCGCTGAGCCATGATGACAAAGCTCAAAGGAGACGTAGCCCACGAGATTTAGGGTGAACTCCTAGATTAAAATTGTTGTTGTGTTTGAATGATTATTTGATGCCTTATGTTGCTATCATACATGTTAAATTACAGAAAGAAAAAATGAAGTTAAGACACATAAACAGTAAAAATTCATACACCACTTTCAAGTAAATAATTCCGCAAAATTGTCAAGAACAAGCTAGATCATTTTAATTTAAACTGAGTGATAGGTTCTTGAAATACATACAAGTTATCCAGACCATTGTCAGATGAGATAATGAAATATGGTTGTTGTTGTGTTTGATGTTCTAAGTTGGGTATTAATTAGTTGCTTATTGTGACTGTGTGCCCCGTTTTAAATTTTAGTTCAGCATCCTGAACATGCTTAATGAGTAATAGCTTATACACAATAGTGAGATCTATTTGTTGTTTCAATTTCCTTTAGTTTCTCTTCATGGTTGTAACCGTTTGGTACTTTATATGTATCCTAACCTTACTAATTTCACGGCATGCCTCGGGTGAGACGCTTTTCTCCTTAGAGTAGGGTGAAAATGTCGGCGTTGTGCTAGACTATTGCGGAAACCTTGTTGGCATCTATCTTGAACCTGGGTCTTGCTCGGAGACCTCCTTTTTTGCTAACAAATGGTTTCGTTGCCGAGACCCTGAAAATTCATTTAGGAGTTAGATCATGGTATTGGGGATCTACGATAGAGAACTACGAAGCTAGTGGGATAACCACTTAGGCCAGTTCATATCGCAACAAGCGGAGTTGCGATAGCAGAGGGAGAAAATTGTCAAGGATCGGGTCCTATTTTCTAAATCTGCAAGTGACCTGTACGAAATTTTTTGGGGGAATTTTCCAGAATAACTTTATAATTGGTTACGAAGACTACAAGTCAAGTCACTTTCAGGAGGGTTGCGTAGGGTCTGTCGCAAGTGGATGCACGTGGAGCTAGTAGCACTCCATCGGTTAGACACCGATTTAACCCGAGATGTAGATTTCTAGGTACAATCTACCTTGGAAGGATACATTGTGAAATTCGCAGCCGAGTGTTACCAATCCTTTTCAAAAACAGAAGACGTATTCAGATCCGAATTGCGGGGGGAACTGTTGAAGGAAATCCCATTGTGGATCAAAGCTTTAATGGTGGACGAGGGTTTGATAGAATTTCAAAAGTCTGAGATGGAGACTTAAACATCCAGTACTAGGGGAAGGAGCTGAGGGAAAGATGCTACAAGTAAGTTAGAAGGGGGAATAGGTATATGGATGCCGGAACCTACAGTATATTGAGAGAGCGACGAGCACGTCAGAGGGCGCAGATTGCTGAGAAGTGGCGGGAAAGAGTGATGAAGGAGTTTGAGAAGCAGGAAAGTAGTTGACAAGATAAGGACAAGGCGCCGCAGATTATAAAGGAAATGGAAGGTGAGACGAGATCCTAAGGAATAGGAGGGACCATCAGAGAATTTAGGCAAGTGTATAGGAGCCCAGCCCAAAGAGAAAAGGGAGAAAAGTCCAATGTGGAGGACGCGCGCCCCGAGGAGATATCCGATGTGGAGTTGCATGTTGCGATGGAGCAACTATTTTGAGAGAGGTCGGCACCCGTAATTCAAGGTAATCCTATTCCCAAAATTTCAAGTAGCTCTAGTCCCAACCTTCCCCTCGTACTCTATCAGCCACCAGATAAATTTTTTGTTAATTTATGGGAGCTTAGCAAGTTGAATAGTGTTAAGTATACATTACATATATCTACCAGCTATAGTGCTAGTAATACAATTTCACAGCCAGGAAGTAGAGGTTTTATTTTAGTACCACCCATACAAAAAAATATGGCGGGATCATTTACCCGATACCCAAAATTCTCTGGAAGAGGCAACGATGATGTGGAGCAACACTGGTATCTCTGCAAGGCGATATGGAGGGCGCGACAAACACTAGAGGCGGTTAAGTTGATCGAGTTCCAGACTACTCTAAGAGAGAGAGCTCTTCGCTATTTCATTGCACTACAAGGAAAAGACCCTCTAGCAGAGGTTATAAAGGAGGTTTTTAGTGTTATAAAATTGGCCAAAATTGTCAAAAAAACATATGCTACCACATCCCTTTTTGGATACAGAGGTTTTGGCAGAGCTTTTAACAGAAATTCAACACAACTAAAAAAAATGGGCGGCCGGAGGTTATTACGGATGTTTTTTTCATCAGTGTGCTAATCAAGATTTAACGCACCAGTGCGTACCTATAGCCAGAGCCCCGGGGCGGTCGAAAGCGAATGCACCGGACCGTTAAGGTATAAAACAGCACCGGGTGTAGTGTTGGTGATACAATGCATGGGGTCGTTCTAATTGGTCTTGGGATTTGAGCGGTGCCCATAGGTCGTATCAAAGCGCCGCTGCGTATACTTATAGAAACGCCCCAGTGCACCGTATCACACAAATGCACCAAGATTTATAATCGGTATCAGTATTCGTGCAGTGAAAATATGTCATACAAATGCACCAGTGCGTATCGACACATAAACACTGCGGTGCACAGTATCACACAAATGCACCGATGTTTATAATTGGTATCGGTATTCGTGTGGTGCTTATGGGTCATCCAAATGCACCGGTGCGTATAGACACAAAAACACCTCGGTGCATAGTATCACACAGACGCACCGAGATTTGTAATTGGTATCGGTATTCGTGCAGTGCTCATAGGTCGTAAAACGGCACCGGTGCGTATATAGACATAAATACATCAACACCGGTATAAAAATACACACACCAGTTTTCATTTTGTATTTTTTAGAAACATCGACCTGTGAAAGTGCAATTATTGTGAATGTTTTAAATTCATTATTCATCAAAATTCGACACATCTTATAACAATATTCATATTAATTAAATTTTTAGTTATGGATTTGAATGTGATGTTTGGATTAATTTGTTACATCATATCATAATTATTGTGGTTTTTTAAAATTCATTATTCATGAAAATTTGACACATATATATCTTATAACAATATTCATATGAATTAAATTTTTATTAGTGCATTTGAGAATGACAATGGAGAATGCAATAGTGACAATAGAGAACGCAATAGAATAAATTAAAACATTATATATATATATATATATATATATATATATATATATATATATATATATATATATATATATATATGAATAAGACATTCTTTGTCATACAAAATGGGACAGTTATTGGTATCCCTTTATCTTTCAATTGGGACACTATGTCCATTACATTAAAGAAAATGTCTGATTTCACAGACATTTTTCAAAAAATACAATGCCTTGCTTTTATATCCAAACATAGTGATCATCATTCTTCGCTTGAACTGTTGTCACTGCTAGAGCTACTTCCATGACTTGGGTTATTTTCAGAAATATTTTGTTCACGGTGTTGATTGTTTTCCTCTTCTTCACCTTCCATCTACAAACATAAAAATAAATTGTAATGAGTGTATATACATTGGTGAGAATAATTAAAATTGCAATACTAAATAATATACATCAATCTAAATCGAAAAGAGATGACGTACCAATGCAACAATTGACTCATAAACTATACACATTCTTTCAAAACCATGTAACATGCCATCTTTCAAGATTTGATTTGTTAGCGCAGTGCCATACTTTGTTTCCTGCAAGTTTTATACCCCATAACAGATCATATATTTAATATAAAACGTTTATTTTTTCTGTTAATTATAGACGGAGCTAAGTAAAACAAGATCGATAGATGCTTACAAATTCCACAATTAAGTTCTTATATGCCAACATATACGCACAACCATATTTAACCCAATTTCAATCAATTCCTCTGATGGTTATTCTTTGTATGTTAGCACCCGTTTGAAGACATTCAATGATGATTTTTGTAAAACAACTTAAAAAATACAAAAATGAAATCTAGTTAAGTTGTTATAAGGAAGTAACAATTACTCACAAACTTAGATATCAATCATTTTCTTCCTTGTCGTCCTGTTTTATGTGCTGAATGGGTTCCATTTTCTCTTCTTTTCTGCAAGAAATTACTTGAAAATTAATATTTAATGCTAAATTGTCTATTTATTTTACCTAATGATCAAAAAATTCAATTTATTACATTTGAAGCAAGTTGATGTTGAGATGGCTCCTCCAGCGATGCAATTTTGTCCATTTCTTTGACCATCTCCTTGTACACCTTTTTGAACATTTCTACTGGCATATTTCTGATATCAGCTCGTTCATCTTTTGAGATTTTCATAATCTTCCTGAAAATGTAACATGACAATAAACTATTTAATTTTTATATTGATATATGAAAATTAAGTATAACAAAAGTGATACTTATAAATAATTCTAGACAAACATCTAAAGGAATATTACTTTTTCATTCATTCTTTTTTTTTTATACGTTTTTGCTATTAAAAGTCTGACATGTCTCATTGACCAATTCTCTGGAAACTCTTCCAGTAGTTTACATAAAATTTGGTTCTTGGAATCATTGGACTGGTTTTTGTATTGTAAGTGGAAATAACGTCTATACATTCGTTCCACTAGATCCCTCAAACTTTTGTAAAAGTTTTTACCCCTTTCGTTAACCTCCAGCACCACTCCAGATGAGCTAAGGAGCAATTCATTTTCATTTGAATGTTCTATTTTTTTCTTTTCTTAGAACAACATTCCTTTTATGAGTTGCTGGTCCCTGGAGAACATTAAATAGATGTGAATTAATAGACTTTTTTCACACATGTTATCTAATAATTTTAATTATATTATTAATGAAAACAAAAAAAAGAAACTCATATTGGATCGATAGTATTTTTTCATTCACCTGATTCATCCTTTTGCAATTTTTCCATCAAGCTTTTACGCTCTTCTGGTCCTAGATCAGAAATAAACTTATCGAGTTTCGTCATTTTGTGGCTCTGCATGATACACAGTAAACAATACATATTAGTTAAACTTACATATAGTTCAAAAATATTTTTTTTGTAAAAAATTTACAAAGAACTTGTCTTTTTTTATTTTCTTGATGTGTTATCAGTATTTTTGTAACTTGATCTCTTGTCAGAATTTATTTATCAATCTCAAAATTGTACCATATCATTCAATAATATATTTATAAATAAATTGTCAACTTTTCAAGTAAAAAAAAAAAATCTCAAAAAACCGGTGTGCCATTCATGGTTTACGCACCGACGTCGGTGCATGTCTCTCCTCCAAACGCACCGCCAAAATAGTATAATAGACCGTACAGTGCTCTATGTCAACAAGGAACACTAGTATGTTACATGTCAATGACCGCACCGGTTAACCATGATAAAATAATAAAAATTGTTGAGTGTTATTTTTTTAGCATAAATAGGTGCCATATATTTTTTTTTAACTATAACGGTTATGAGTTTTATTTATCTGAAAAAGAAAGAGTGGGTCTTTGCCGTAGCGACCCCTATTACAGCATTGTTGTCCAGCAAAAGCTGTTTTTAAATTTTGACATAATCAAGGAATTTCAAAGGATCTTTCCTCATTTATGATTAGCTGCCCTTTCGTAATTGTGCACCCTTTGTTTGCCATCAAATTTGCTTCACAATTAGAGTTTCTGAGGATGTGATAAAACTTGTAGGAAGCAAAGTCTAATAAGACTCTTCTCAATCTGCCCAAGATTCTGTTGTGACCTGCATTTCTAAAAATCTCTTCTCAGTATAGCTTTTTAATTAAGATTTCTGAGTCGCCAAATACTTGAATATCTTTGATCCCTTTGTCTCTTGCTATTTGACAGGCTTTAAGGAGACCAAGAATCTCCGCTTGATTATTGGATTTTTGGCCAAGACCCCAGCAGAAGGAGTCTCTTGAATCCCCATTCAGAGAGTA
Organism: Pinus albicaulis; assembly: GCA_034641835.2. Taxonomy (NCBI): domain Eukaryota; kingdom Viridiplantae; phylum Streptophyta; class Pinopsida; order Pinales; family Pinaceae; genus Pinus; species Pinus albicaulis. The sequence continues at coordinate 1,471,151,826 of CM076584.1, forward strand.
AATGATCCCTCTAGCACCGGAAACTCCGGGGTTCCCTTTGGACGCCCCATCAAAAAAAATTGTGTATGACTTTTGAGAACGCCACCAGTTCTAGAAATCGGCATCTGGTTCTCTCTTTCTCCATACCGGGGGTGCATTTTGGGGAGAGAGGAGGTGCTTGTGATGTTGAGGTTCAAGGGGGCCAAGCCACCTCTTCTCCTCAGGCAGGAAAAACGGATCCTCTTTAAAGTACTGCAATTGGGTTGCTTCCAGTAGAAAATACTTGGCTTTTGCAGTAACTTGCATCGGAGTGTGATTCATATCTTTAAAAATCGTCTGATTGTGGGCCAACCAGATCTTCCAACAGACGAATTTGGGGAGAGCATTCCAAACTTTGCGCCAGAATGACTTGTGAAGAATTCGATGGGGGTATAGTTGGCTCCATGCAGCGAAAAGATCCGAGACAGAGATCTGTGAGGGAGAATTAATTTGGAAATCCTGAAGGATGAGATCTCGGACCTCCTTGGCATAAAGACAATCAACAAATAAATGTTGAGCTGTTTCAAGATTGCTCCTGCATAATGCACATCTGTGAGGGACTGCAAATTTCCTTTTCACAAGATTATCACCTGTTAAGAGCTTATTGTGGACCAGAGTCCAGAAAAAGAAATTAATTTTAGGGAGAGCTAAAGGCTCCCAGACATTTTTCCAGAAGGCTGAGTTATGGTTGCTCTTCCTTGAGACCTGTAGCGCTCTATACTTGTCAGCAGTAGAGTACTACCCAGTTTGGCCGCATCCCCATCGGTCTTTCATGGAGTGATGGATCGGAGCTGCTTCCTCCAGCAAATCGACAAGAAAATTTTGTTGAGTGAGAAGCCTGGCAGGAGCGTCGTGGAAATCCCAGCCGGCCCAATCACCGCGCTGGTCCCAAGACGAAAGGTCGTATATGCTATGAATGCCAGCTCGTTCAAGCCAGGTTCTCAACTCAGATATCTCCTCGTTGTCAGACAGGGGATCGCGCCCCATAATGCGGTCATGCCATAACTGAGTGCGTTTGCCATTACCTGGTATCTTGTACACATGTTGTTTGAAGAATTTTCTACTTTTGCAGCAGAGTCTCCACAATTGCGTGCTGTTGACTGTATTACCCAATTGCATATTTCTGAACGCTATGTTGTTTGTGTATTTTGACCTCAAGGTAGCGCTAACAGGATGCGTTGACTCATGTATCATCTTCCACAGGATTTTGCCTCCTAGAGCGATGTTAACAAGAGAGGGATCTCGAATTTGCAGACCACCCTCTGCAATTGGCTTTTTGACCAACTCCCAATTAACCAGGTGCATTTTCTTTTCATTGCCCCTCCCTCCTTGCCATAGGAAATCTCTAAGGAGACCAGAGATCTGGTCCATAATGTTTCTTGGGGCGAGCAGGAATGCTGCTTGATAGATAGGTTAGGCAGACAGCTGACACTTTATCAATATGACTTTGCCACCTTTTTTTTAGCCAATGACCTCCCCAAGCTGCTATTTTAGTTTTGATTTTGTTGATAATTTTGCTCCAAAGCGACCTCTTGTTCACACCTGAAATGATGGGGAGGCCAAGATATTTAATCCTATCCCATTGAACATGTCCTTTGAAGCCAAGGAGGTTGGCAATATTGGTGAGCTCTTGTTGGTCTGTATTCCAACTGAATACTTCGCTTTTGCTATCATTGACTAAGGCTCCCGAGACTCTGCAATAGCTTTTAAGGATAGAATCAAAGGCCTTGGCTATTCTGGTAGAAGCTCCTCCCAAGAGAAGGGAGTCATCAGCGAAGAGGGCATGATTCAGAGGATCAACTCTGTTGGAAGGTTTGAGGCCTGGGAGGGAGCCTGCCAATCTTTCTGCTTCGAGTTTTCGACTTAGAGAATCAGCCATTAAGATGTATAGAAAGGGGGAGAGGGGGCATCCCTGCCTAATGCCTCTCCTAGCTTGGAAGAAATTTGTAGGACGACCATTGATGAGTGAGGCTATCCACGGGTTGTCAATGCAGGCTTTTATGAGATAAACAAAGTGAGGAGAAAAGCCAAAGGAAAACAAAACTTTGCTTAGAAATGATCGGTTGACTCTATCAAAGGCATTCGCCATGTCTAGTTTTATCAGCATACCTTTCTCTTTTTGCTGCTTGCTTGAAATGATAGTCTCCTGCACTTGAATGACGTTGTCCAGAATGTGCCTGCCTTCCACGAATCCACCTTGTGGACTGGAGATCAGTCTTGAGAGCAAAGTTTTAACTCGATTTGCTAAAAGTTTTGCCAGGATTTTATAAGAGGCATTACACAGCGATATGGGCCTGAATCTTGCAAAAGTTTCCGGGTTGGTGTCTTTGGGGATCAAAGTTAGATAGGTGGAATTGGTTCCTCCCCCTATTTTAGCTTTTTTCATGAATCCTCTTATCATTTTTTGGAGATCGAATTTGATGATGTCCCAACAAGCCTTGAAGAAATGGATTGTGAATCCATCGGGCCCAGGAGCCTTGTCTGCTTCCATGGACCAAATAACTTTGGTAATTTCTTCCTCAGTTACCTGTTTACATAGATCTGCATTGTCTTCAGGGGAGATGAGAGAAGGAATATGAGTAAGAAATTCAGCTACTTCCTCTTCATCACCTTGGGTATCCTCGCTGAAAAGGTTTCTGAAATGAGTTTTAGCAGCTTCTTTGACCTGCCTAAATCCTTTGCAGATTTGGCCCTCCACAGTCTTGATTTCTGATATGTGATTCCTTGACAGTCTAGCTCGAAATTGTCGGTGGAAAAAATTGGTGTTACGGTCCCCTGCTTTTAACCACAAACTTTTGGATTTTAGTCTCCAATACTCTTCTTCAAATCTGAAGGACTGATATGCTGAGCGTTGAGCTTTTGTTTCCTTATCCAACAGCTCTGCCGTGATATTTTTGCTTTCCATTTCATTTTGCAGGGTTTGCAGAACCTGCACTGCATCTTCTCTTTGACTGGTGGGTGTAGGGGTTGGTTTCTTAATCCAGTCCTTCAACGCTTTTTTGGTGGCTTTCAGCTTTTTCTCCCAGACATAACTTGAAGAACCTGTGATGGGAGTGGCCCATGCTGCTTTCACGGTCTCTGAGAAGCCCTCTCTCTCGATCCATAGTGGGGAGAATCAGAAAGGAATGGGGCCCAAATCCTCTTCATCTTCCAGAATGAGCTAAATTGGCTTGTGATATGAGGTCAGCTTGGGCAGAATTTTAGTGACAATGATCTTTTTGTTCATCATGAGAGAACTTTGCACCAGAAAACGGTCCAAACGTGCAGAAATATGATCAGCCCCAGTTCGGTTGTTGGTCCAAGTAAAGAGACCTCGAACTTGATTGAAATATAAAAGGTCCCATTGTTGGGAGAGCTCTTCCACAAAGGCCACCAAAGGATCTTTGGTGTTGGATCCTCCCCTTTTCTCTTTGGCTTTCAAAACAATATTAAGATCCCCGGCTAAGATGATGTTATTAGGGGAAGACTGCTCTAGAAAAGCTGAAAGAGAGTTCCAGCAATCTCTTTTTTCATTGTAATTAACAGGAACATAAAGATTGAAAAGAGAGATAGTCAGCTTACTTGCAAGATGGGTTAATTTCGTAAAGATCCAATGTTGAGTCACCTGAGAATTGTTCAGCTGGAATTTGTCTTCGGTCCAGAGGGTTGCCAGCGCTCCAGAAGAGCCTCTAGCGCTGACAGCTTTGCCTGAGCTTTTTTTCCATTTTGATTTGCTGGTATTTAGCAGAGCTTGCCCTTCTATCTTAGTCTCTTGGAGCAAGAGGATATCTGAGGGTTCTGTTTTCATTAGATCCTTTACTGCATATATTTTTGAGGGGGTCCCCAGACCTCTACAATTCCAAGAGACGATCTTCATTATTTACCTAAGAGAGGGGTGGATCCACCCTTAGGTGGCCTAGGTCTGGTGTTTCTTCCGATAGACATTTCTATTGTAGACTGACTTCCTTGTGTTTTGAGCCTTTCGGCCTCCTCTTCCCTTTTTTCTTTACGGGATTTCCTTCCAGCTCTTTTTAATGGACGCTCATAGATTTCATCCTCCGAGGAGTTGAAGCTTTCTACTGCCTTTTTCTTTGTGACTTCAGCGTAAGTGGGATTGGAGGGGCTGCCTTGGGTAGTTTCGATCTGGATAGCTATCCCTCCCTCTTTGCTTGGAGGGGTGGCTTCTACTTGTTTCACATTTTCCTGGGCAGAATTTGCAGGTTCGATCTGGGCGCCTTCTGTTCCATTTGGGGTTGCTTCCGTTTCCTTATTAGGGTTGGGGTTGTTCCCTGCTCCTGTAGCATGACCTTTTCCTGCACCTTTCTTTGGGTGTGCTGTTTTCTGGACTAGTGTCCATTGGTCCCCGTTTTGTTTGTCTATTTTCTCCTCTGCTTTCTTCTTGCAGTGCTTTGCAAAGTGTCCATGGCCATGGCAGTGTCTACATTTAAAGGGGAGCTGTTCATAATCCAGTTCTTGGACATGCATCCATCCAGCAACAGTGAGCTTGATTGCTTTCGGCAGGCCCTCTTCAAGATCCACTTCAATGCAAATTCGTGCACATGAGTACTGGTCTTTTCTTACCGCTTGGTCTATGTATTTTCCCAGCGCATTCTCGATGATCTGAAGAGATTTTTGGTTCCAGCAATGAAGAGGCAGATAAGGGAGTCTCACCCAGACCGGCACAGCAGATGAAACATCCTAAGAAGGATCGAAGTCTTGAGACCATTTGTTTAAGTACAGACCCTGTGGCCCCATAAAGTAGGGGCCATTTCTGAATATTAAGCTTTTGTCTTCCGGGTTTTCGAACACAAATACGAAGTACCCTTTGCCCACAAAGTAGCTCTTGACTCCTTCTTTTATCAGAGGTTTCCAGTTTCTTTGGGTCCATTCTTCCACAGACTTGGGAGAAGGCCAAAGGCCCGTGAACTAGCCTATGAGGCCTCTGTCGGCCAGATTCAAAGCTGCTTTACACGTTTCCTCCTCAAGCAGGGCAACAGTTGGAATCGAGTCCATTTTCTTGATAAATTTCTGTTGGATCGCTGTGGGAGGGCGTTTCGGAGCAGACGCGATTAGGGATCTAAAGGCAATGACCTTCGGAGGCGGATCAGGAGGGGGGACAAGACCCCCGGTAGGCTCCATGAGCAGAGAATGGAAGGACCGGGGCTGTGCGCAGGGGCGCAACAGCCAAGACGGCGCGAGAAAGCTCTCAGCCGCCCTAGGGTGCAAAGCGCGGAGCCAAAAAAAAAATGTTATCAAATCGGTGCCATATTTTACATATGGCGCACCGATTATAAAAAAATAATAATTTTTATCACATTAGATTTTGCGGTGCGCTTGTAAAATACAGAGCATCGGTGCGTTACGTTACTCCAGGCACACCGATTTAAAATAATAATAATAATAATAATAATAATTAATTCATGCCAGGGACCACATGGATTGGGATCTCACCATGTTAATCGCCCCGTCGATTAGATGTCTTAGGTCTATATTTAGCAATACAAACCCTATAAATATAAATTGAAAAGCCCTAATTCTGAAATCACAGAAAGAGGAAGACGAAAGGGGAGAAACAAAAAGAACGTAAGGATTTTTTTTTTCAATTTTTTAATTTTTTAATTTTTTTAATAGAACGTTTGTGGTGCGCCATAATGAAATAGTGCACCAGCTCCCTTTTTTTTTTTTTTTTTTTTTTTTTTTTTTTTTTAATAGAACGTTTGTGGTGTGCCATAATGAAATAGTGCACCAGCTGCATATTTTAAAAATGGCGCACTGAGAAAAAAATATTTTGTTTTTCTAATTTTTTATCACAGTACCTGCGCGGTGCGTTGGGACAACAAAGGGCACCGGTGCGCTATGCCACACAAGGGGCACCGACATTTTTTTTTTTAGTTTACGCAAGGGTCGACATGGATTGGGATCCGACTATGCAGGTCCTCCCATTGGCTGGATGTCTTAGGCTTATATTTAGGAATACAAACCCTATAAATATAAATTGAAAAGTCCTAATTCTGAAATCACAAAAAGTGGGAGAAGAAAGGGCATAAACAAAAAGAATGTAAGGTTTGTTTCTAAAATGGTTTTTTTTGCAAAACCGCACGTTTGCGGTGCGCCATAATGCACTGATATATATATATATATATATATATATATATTTTTAGGCTTTCGCAGTGCGCTGCTATAACCAAGCACACCGGTGCGCTAGGTTACGCAGGACGCACCGACGAAAAAAAATCTATTTTTTAAAGATTGACGCAAGGGCTGACATGGATTGGGATCCGACTATGCAGGTCCTCTTGTTGGTTGGATGTCTTAGGCTTATATTTAGCAATACAAACCCTATAAATATAAATTGAAAAGTCTTAATTCTGAAATTAAAGAAAGTGGGAGAAGAAAGGGCAAAAACAAAAAGAATGTAGGGTTTGTTTCTAAAATGGTTTTTTTTTGCAAAACAACACGTTTGCGGTGCGCCATTATGCAATAGTGCACAGATATCGTATGTTACATATGGTGCACTGATAAAAACATATTTTTTTTTTTTATCACTGTACTTTCGCGGTGCGCTTCTATAACCGAGCACACCGGTGCGCTATGTTACGCAGGGCGCACTGACGAAAACAAAATAAAATAAATAAATAATAATAATAATAATAAATAAAAAATAAAAAATAAAAAATCTGTATTTTTTTAAGATTGACGCAAGGGCCAACATGGATTGGGATCCGACTATGCAAGTCGTCCCATGGGTTGGATGTCTTATGACTATACAAACCCTACAAATCTAAATTGGAAAAAAAAAAAAATAATAATAATAATAATAATAAATAAATAAATCTAGGGTTTTGTTTCTAAAAATGGATTTCTTTTTTTTTGTTTCTAAAAACTGCAAAAAAGGTAAAAAAAACTGCAGGGAAAAAAAAGAAAGAAGGAAGGAGCTTTGATTTTGTTATTTTATTTCATAAAAAAAAAAAACTACCAAAAAAATAGGTAAAAAAAAACAATAGACTTTGATTTCTTATTTTACTACAAAAAAAGTACAAAAAAACAATAACCTTACTCACATCGTTTGAAATTCTATGGTACAGGATTTGACTCACCAGAGGTTTGGAATTCTGATTGTCTGAATACTTCTGTTCGAACGTATTTCTGTGCTCCATAGTGCTCTCGTGCTTTGTTTGCTCCAGGTATGTATCCTGCAAATCTCTGGCTGAAAAGTTTTGCAAAATAGTGAAATAATGAAAAGTGTTTAGTATTTAAAGAAATGTTTTATGAAATTAGATTTTCGAAAATAGTTTGCCGCCCATTTTTCAATTTACCTCTTTTTTTTCACTTAAAGAAAATAGGGTTGCGCTTTTTTTATTTGCGGTTATTCATTTACTGGTGTGTCCTTTAATTGAACCGCACCGATGCGTCGTGTTATAAAACGACACCGGTGAGCAAAAAAAAAAGCTCACCACCAGAACGACATTTAAGTTTGTGCACCAAAATTTATTGTTGTTTTGCTCAAATGCAGGGAGAAAATATCATATATGGAATGGAATGGACAATTCTTCAAAATCCAGTTCGTTCCATAATATTTTTCAAAGTCCATCGCGGAGTTCTCCCTATCCATGTGGAGATGTAATATTTACTTCAGATTTGTTTTATTTTTTCACTATCTAATTGAATTTATATATGTTTTTTATCCATGTAGTCAATCACGCACAACTTAATTAAATTTATAATATATACAAATTTGCAGGCTCATGCAGATTCAGCATCGAGTTCAGATGCACAAAATATTCAAACTACTCTAAAACGTCGGAAGTTCTTATCAGGAGTTGCATACCGCAAGGCGCAATTGGTAAATTAAAATGGACAGTCGCTTCACCTTGCAAGTTGTAACAATATTGCATCTTCTAGCCACAATCCTGGGGCAATGATGTTAATTATAATTATAATTGTTTGGTATATATATTGATCAATATGTAATTATTTCAACGTCAAACCAATTTATAATCATGCAATATTGTCAACGTGGTTACTAATTGATATCATATATTTTGTACTAAGCCAGTTCTTTTCTTTTCTTTTCTTTTCTCTCTTTTTTTTTTTTTTAGGATTCTAGTTATGATGAACGACCTACCTACCATCTTCCATTGCACCCCATGACAATGTCAAATCGAGAGAAGACTGAATTAAGAGAAAAAATCGGAGAGGAACGATACCAAGAATGGTTGAATCAACCACGAATTCAATTCCCGCCATGTTCAGATTCACCAATTAGGAATGACTACAACAATAGTAGTTCTTCACAAGCTAGCAATGGAGGCAATCAAATAGAGGTTGGTATGGTTGATTACTTAAGGGATACGACTGCCATGGAGACAATGTTGTTAGATGCATTCCAAAATGATGATCGGCTAGGGGATGATGCTCATATCGCTGACACATTTTTCAAAAGCCTTAAATTTGCTTCCACCACCCCTCTCTTTGGACCTGGCGGTCAGTCAAAGTCTACCCAGTTGGGGACAACAATGTTACTATACAACTTGAAAGCAAATTTTGGCTTGTCGAATGCATGTTTCTCAAAACTTTTGAGGTAAGTTACCATAAAGTACTCCCCTTATATAAATTTGAAATATAATCAGTACACTGCAATGAACATGACAACTGTTAAATTTTATGAACGTTAATAATTATAGCGACATTAATGTACATTTATTAATATATTTTTCCATGATCACCAACTACAGGTTATTCAAAGATAAGGTTCTTCCAAGTGATAATGTCTTGCCCGGTAGCTGCGAAGAGGCAAAGAAATTGTTGAAAATGTTGGGTGTTGAGTACATATCATATCATGCATGTCCAAATGATTGTATTCTATATAGAGGAGAATATGCAAACAAAGGGATATGTCTGAAATGTGGGCATGATAGGTATGATAAATAAAAAAAGAAGGGTAAATCACGTGCTGGTCCTCCTTTTAAGATATTGAGGCACATGCCTATAATACCATGGATTCCAAGGCTCTTTCGTTGCAAAGAATTAGCTATGTTGCAGGGATGGCATGCCTCACACAGAAGTGAGTTGGGAGTTATGTGAATCCCAACTGATTCAATAGCCATGAAGCATATAGAGGATACATGGCCCAAAAAATTCAAGGATGAAGTACGAAGTCTATGACTCAACATAGCCATGGATGGCGTCAACCCATTTTCCCTCCAGAACACCAACTATTCTGTTTGGCCTATAGTAGTGATCAATAACAATATCCCCCCATGGTTTTCTATGAAGAATGAACATCTTATGTTAGCTCTCATAGTCCCTGGTAGAAGACAAGTGAAGAATATGGATGTCTACTTACAACCACTGGTAGATGAATTGAAGGAATTATGGGATGGGATAAATGTATACAATGTATCAAGACCCATCGCAGCAGAGAGGAGTTTTACGTTGTATGGCATATGTGCTTACACGACACATGATTATCCAGGCTTAGGAGTTTGCTCTGGTAAATTACATGTTTAATTTATTGATTTGTTTATATATAATGTAACAATATTCTTTCACATATTAGTTATTTAATTCGTTGTAATAATATTTGTTATGATCTTCATGATATTCTTTAATGTGCCATGCATATTAATTAATGTATACAAATATAATATCGTAGGTCTTGTAACAAAAGGGTATTTTGGATGTAAATGTTATGGACCTTCTCTGAAAGCTAGATGGTCCAAGGACCTACAAAAGACAGTGTATGATTGCTCCAGGATATTCCTACCAAAACAACACCCTTATAGAAGAGTAGCATCCACTTTCAATGGTAAACGAGAGAGAACCCAAAGGCCTCCAATAATGACACCAACTGAATGGCTTAGAGCATATGCAAGAGAGAAGGAGAAGGAGTTCATAGAAATGTTCAATTCAAATGGGGAGCCTAAGTTTGATGATCGAGATTTCTTCAACACCTATGTTGAGAAATTGCCCATTGGGATGAAAATGAAATCTATCTTTTATGACCTCCCATATTGGGAGCATCTTAAGATTGCCCACTTATTAGATCCCATGCATATATTTAAAAATGTTTCATCTTCTTTATGGAGGCACATATCATCGAAACAAAGTGACATATTGGCTGTTAGGAAAGATCTTATTACTTCAAAAACTAAAAAGAAATATTGGCTAAGACGATTAGAAAGTACGGGATTAGAGGCAGGCGTTGGTCCCTCTAATTCATGGTTTTTCAAAGAAGGTGAGGTCCCATGGATCTTTAAAAAAGATGATATATCTTTAGCAAAGGAAGTTATAATGGATGTGAGGGTGCCAACTTCATACGGGTCTTCACTACGGCGCTGCTTCACCATGGATGACCATTTTTCGGCATTGAAATTGCATGACCATTTGAATCTTCTAAGAGTACTTATAATGTCAAGAGCATGATTTTATTATTTGTTATATTAATAAATTTTATCCCATGCGGGGATCATAAAACATAACTAATTTTGTATATTATTGCACGTGTTTATAACTTTGTAGTGTCATTATCCTTTGTTTGTGCGTGGGTTGTGAAACATGAATTCCCTCAAGACCTAGGACATGCCATATCTAAATTATCTGCATTTGTATGTTGGATCACGTCAAAGGAGATTCATGTGGCTAGCATTCCATGGTGGCATCAATAGATAGTTGAGATTGTTTGTATGTTTGAAAAGGAACTGCCGACGAGTTTCATGGACTTAAAGGTTTATCTTCTAATCCACCTGGTAGATGAGGTTGAATTAGTTGGGGTTGTTTCTTGTCGTTGGATGTCCTTCTTAGAGAGGTACATGAAGAAATTGAAAGGTTTTGTTCGACAAAGGGCAAAACCTGAGGGGTCTATGGCAGAGGGGTACATATCATATGAGTCTTTCTACTATGCCAGTGAGTACATCAAGCAGATCGACAATAGACTAGGTGTGGTGATTTGGGACGATCAGATGGATGAAGACAAAAGAGAAGGAGAGTTGCTCCAAACAAGTGGAAAAAAGCGCTTGATAAAGAGTAAGCGACTTATAATTTTTCAAATTTACAAAAAGTAATTAATATTCATATTGAACTTTGATATAATGTATATATTGATCTCTAAGTACCATATAATGTTGGTTTTATTTCATCAACGAATGCAGAAATTGAAGCAATCGATAAATTCATTCTTTACAATTCTGAAGCGACACAACTGTGGGTCGCATTATATGAACAAAACAGGATGAAATGGGATAGTGACAGGAAAGAATTCATACAGTTGAATGGTAGAAGTGTGCCTTATCCCAGTCATTTAAAAGAAGAATATGCCCCAACAGTTGGGTTGTTGACCAAGTCAGAGAGAAGTATGGTGCTACCGGTCCTTACCCATGTGCTGAAGAGGATGCGCTAAACGTAGGGATTGGGTGTAGCAACTCGGTAATAATCTTTTTAATTTATATGTAAATTTGAAACTTATATTAAGACATTTACATTTCATATTTTAACAATTGGATTATTATTTATAAGACACATGACACTATGATTTTTTTAACTTTTTTATAATAGGTGCATTTGTTCCCATCGATGTGGGCATATGGACACCATTTTCGCACAGAAAATGCCGATGTTGGAAACATCACACAAGACTGTGGAGTGGAAGTCGAGTTCTATCAATCTAGTCGATCTAGCCACCGTGATCAACAACTAATATGAGGGACGTTAGGTTACATCGAAAAGATACAAGATATCATTGAAGTGGATTTTTCTTCTTTCCAATGTGTTATTTTTAGGTGCAAGTGGTGGGACACCTTTGATCGGAATAATGTAAAGGAAGATCGTGATAGTAGGCTGATATGCATCAACTCTAGAAAGATGTGGGATGAAGCTAAGGAGCCCTATGTTTTCCCTAAACACTGCAACCACATGTTTTTTTACCCAGATGTGTTGGATAGGGATTGGTGGTTCGTATTGACACATGACCCTAGATCAAAACATATTTTTGAGAACAGTAGTGTTATCATGCCATGTGAGCTAGAAGATAATGAGGGTGAACATGAGAACTGAGAGTGATATGGTACATGTGTTATTTCATCAATATTTATACTTTTTAAGATGGGTTTTTCAAAATATTAATATAATATGTATTTTGAATTAATTGATAATTTGCATTGTGTTAATGTTAAAATCAATAATTCACTTGATAATTTGGTATTATGTTAATCTCGAAAACAATGGCGTATTGTATAAAATAATTCTTTTTTGTATCTAAGATCATAATAAAATAATGATAATTCTAAAGTACAAGAATTTATTTGCATTATTTTCTAAACTTTATTATGTTACAATAAATCATATTATTCTAGATTTATTATTTTACAATTATTTAAAATTTACAAATTTAAAAATTTTAATAAATTCATTTCACATTAATACAATTAAAATTTTACAAATATTTTACATACAATTACAATTACAATTACAATTTTACAATTTCACGTACAATTAAAATTTTAGAATTTTACATATATACAATTACAATTTTACAAATTAAAAAATTACAATTACAATTACAATTTTAGAAATTTACATATATACCATTACAATTACAATTTTAGAATTTTAAATACAATTAGAAATACAAATATTACAAATTTACAATATCATTATCATTTGGTATTAAATTAATTAATAAACATCACGTTCATGATAACCATCGTACAAACATCATATTTGACTAAAAAGCACATTCAAAATCGCTAACTGCATCATCGTGATCATGATCATCTAACAAAACACAATTAACATTATATATTAACACCATCAGTACAACACAAACATCAAATATAAATCTCATGTCAAATATACATCTTATGCTATCACATACACATCTATCTGCAAGCTGCACATTAAATGAACATATCTAACATGTCCTAACAACATACACATCTTGATGATCACCAACATGTAAAATAAGTACAACTGCAACATGAACATTAAATATATATATATAATTGAGTAATGTTAAAAATATACAACTGTAATATAAATGTCATGGATTAGCTGGTGGTAGTACAACATCAATATCAGTACTAGTGGCCGATGGTCCAGCTTCATCTCCATGATGACTGCTGGTAGATGCTAGTGGAGGCTCATGCAAATCTGGTGCGTCACGAGGCTGTGAACGATCATAAGATGATGGCACGTTGCGCCTCGCAGACTATCCATCATGTGTTGCGGCTCGATTGTAACGTTCAACAATCCTCGTCAGTCGCGTAAAAGTTGTCGTAACTCCTACGACATGCCGCATCAGGCTGTACATGTCACACGACATGCCTCTCCACATCTATAATAGCCTATCATCGGCCTTTATGTCTCTAAAATCAGCGGGCCGGATGCCCGCCTCAACAATCAATGCAATGAGTTGGTCGCCCAACTCCATCCTGTATCTAGCATCACTAAGACGTCGACCGTGCACTGACATACCAATAGGAGCAGGTCTCTGATCTGCACCGACCTCCTGATGATCCTCAGCAATATCTGGCATGCCCTCATCCTCGTAAGGATCCACACCTGGATCAGGTGGTGGTGGCGACATCTCCTCGCCATCAAAAGAGCTAATGTCTGCAAAATATATATAAGTACACAAAAATAATTAGAGGATTTTATTATACAATTTAATAAAAACAAGTTAAAGAACATGTTAGAATAAATTTAAATAAAACAATAATATTACCTCTATCATCTGGCGGCTCATCAGCTGTGAAGAGGATGTTAGCACACCCTCGCCAGTCCAACCCCGCATAAGGACAGGGGACCAAAATGAAGGGATTCTCATCAACATTGGCTAGCAACTCCAGTGCATCATCTGATATCCTCGCTGGAAAAAGAGTCTCCTCCCTCTTGGGCATATCGGTGCGTTTGCACTACGCCGCCTCGGGCAGTTTCTGTTTTCGCGCGCATTTAGGAGGCACTGGGGCGGCGTAGCGGTAACGTACCGGTGCTCTATAGTAATAAGACGCACCGGGCATGCTGTCCGGTGAACCAATGATTTGTGCAATTTATTGGCCGTAATTTTGTTTTTTTTTAAACCCTTTTCTGATGCACAACATTAATGGGGCCCTAGTGTGTTTCCGTCATTCCGCACCGGGCAGTTTCTATTTCGCGGGCTTTTTATGACACACTGGGGTGGCTTAACAGTAACGCACCAACGCTCTACAGTAATAAGATGCACCGGGAATGCTGTCCAATGAACCAATGATTTGTGCAGTTTTTTGGCCGTAATTTTGTTTTTTTAAACCCTTTTTCGGTGCACGGAATTTATGGGGCCCCGGTGTGTTTCTGTCATTCTGCCCCGGGCATTTTTTGTTGCGCGCGCTTTTTATGAGACACCGGTGCTGACGAGTCGACACACACTGGTGATGTTCCTTAATTAAAGGCACTAGGCGGGTGTGTGCGCAGCACATGGTTTTCGGTGTGCCAATGTTTTATGCAGTTTTTTTGCCATATTTTTTGTTATTTAACCATCTACTGGTGCACGCGTTTTATGGGCACCTCGATGCGTTTTCTTCATTCCACACCGGGCGGTATCTGTTTTCGCGCAAGTTTTCGGAAGCACCGGTGCGGTAGACATGTAAGGAACCGGTGTTGTACAGGAATATGACGCACCAGCGAGGGTGTTAGGAGTGCACAGTTCCCGATGTGCCTATGTTTTGTGCGGTTTTTTGGGCCGTAATTTTTTATTTATTTAACCCTGTGCCGGTGCACGGGGATTTCAGGGCAGCCCGATGCATTGGCGACCCGGTGCGTTTAAGGGCGACTCGGGCAGTGTCCGTTTTTGCGCATTTTTTATGAGGCACTGGTGCAGAAGTTATGTAAAGTACCAGTACTCTACAGAATTACAACGCATCAGGCAAGTGTGTACAGAGCACACGGTGTCCAGTGTGCCAATTTTTTAACTGCACCGGTGCTACGTCGTCTTGAACGCACCGGTGCGTTTTACGGTGATAAGAGCACCGAACGAAATACATCCGAAAAAAACCTCCGCCCGCCAACCTCCTCTAGGAACCTCCATTATAAACGGATGTCTGGGGTATTTTTATAAGGGGTTCCTCAAAAAAATCCGCTAGAGGGTCTTTTCCTTGTAGTGTTAAATGGTCTGAAGCTCATCCAAACCCATCGATAGACGATGTAAAGAAAGAATTTGTCAAAGAATTTAAGTTGCCTTAGACAGACTAGCAAGGGTTATCTGAGCTGTGGGAGATTAAGCAGCGAGAAGGTGAAACGACATGGGACCTGATGAGGAGGTTCAAGGATGCGATTGGGAAACTGAGTTACCCAATTTATTCGAATCATCAACGAGATTGGTTTATTAAAACACTTCTTCCATTGGCGAGAACTCCATTGACACATCAGAAGATTGATACCTTACAAGATGTCCTGGAGAAAGCTATGAAGATAGAGCCTATGGCAGGGTATCCGCAAGAGTTCAGAGGAGCAGCAGCAGTTCAAGACCCTTCCATATTGGGGCTACAACATCAGATAGCCAGTTTAACAGATAAGTTGAAGGACATTCAGCCGATACGACCTGCAGGGCCCAATGTATGGTGTACCAATTATTTGATGGAGGGACACGTGTCCACATAATGCCCGAAGTTGCGGGGGAAGAATGCGGGAGCTTTAGTAGCAAGGATACAAGGGACTCCACCAGTTGGGGGAGTTGCACATATAAACACTGAGGGATTATACTAGCCGTAACCCCACTTTCCAGGGTTCCCTGCTTAACAGAATCAGATCGCAACCGAATATTCCAAAATATGCAAAGGCATTGGTCATCCTCCATGACTATGCCCAATTTTGCAGAAGTACTCCAACATTCCAAATAATACATATTGTGAGTTTTGCGCTTCCACAACGCATAATACAGAGCAGTGTATAGCCCTTGATGCACTAGCAGAACGATTGGACATACCATCTTATAGAGTGAATGAGGCTCCAAGGGGACGAGGAGGAGGAACGAGAGGAGACAGAACTAGAGGAAGAGGACCAGTAAGGTGCTACAACTATGACCAAGAAGGACACGTAGCAAGGGAATGTTCGCTACCCAAAATACCATGGTGCTCTCAGTGCACAATCAATACACATGCAACTGAAGACTGTCTAGAATTAATTAAGAGGTGGGAGGAAAGAGCTAGACAGAGAGGAACGAATCTGGTGAATGCAGAACCAAGGATAGTAGAGGCTCAGGCTATGCAAAATGTAGCCATAGTAACTAGGGGAGGAATGAGAACATGGGAGGATACACAAAATATCGACCCGATAAATTTGATCAAGCCAACATCTCCAAAAACTACTTTCATACCAGATACACAGAAGCGATATTTTAAGGAGGCAGTGGAAACATTTTCCCAAATAGGGGGGAGCAAAGGCATTGAGCTTCCACAACCGACCGTAGAAAAAGAGTAGCAGGCCCATACAAGTACAATGATTGAGGAATGGTTCCGATTGTTTTTTAAAATTGTAACCAATGCACCAATGCTAGAACAACTAAAGCAAAATCTAGAATTGGTGGTACAGGAAAACACAGAACTATAAGAGTTAAGGGATTCAACCCATAAATAAGTAGGAAGGATAAAAAGAAATAAGAGAAAAACAGGAAAGGAATTCCGCATGAATACTCAAGTCGCGAGATTTCAAATCAAAGACAACATGCTCAACCTAGGATCATATGTCAACATTCTACCAAGAAATATGTGGGAAGCACTAGGGAGACCAAATTTGACATACTCACCAATACAACTTCGCATGGCAAATCAATACTGCATTGTGCCCATAGGAAGGCTAGATGAGGTCGAGGTTGATGTTGCGAGAGTGAAAACATACACAGATTTTGAGGTGATAGATATCATGGGCTACAAGGATCCCTATCCTGCTTTGTTGGGGATAGATTGGGCCTTTGAGACTATGCAGTGATTGACCTGAAAAAGGAACTGATGATATTTGAATACGGGGAAGTCATGGTCACTCAGCCACTTGACCCATATCAGGGACCTCGATATACAGAAACTGTTGACAACAAAGAGTATGCTCAACTTCTCGATCACCTCTACCAGATGATGGCAGGGAAGAGAGAAGACTATATCAATCCCACAGCAAGAGGGACCGTAAGCTGGAGAAGCGTTCAGAGTTCAGACTTGGGCTCGTAAATAGCTTGGGATGACTGGCAACAGGGAGGATACGAGACTAATACAAGAAGATTTGCTAATATCCGAGGAGTCACTAGATTGGAACTGAGGTAAGAGGATATCTGACTCTATCAAATACGAACGATGTAAATACATTTATTTGAAAAGTAGAAGAAACAGTACCAATATAACATAGAGTCCCTCTCATGGATGTAGCACTGCAATCCACATCGGTGAGATGGTGGATCAACCATCGCAACTCACTTCCGAGATGGGAAGATGTTGCAATAGCACTAAGAGCCAGATTCAAGGAAGATGTAGGACCACAATTCATTGAGAAGTACCAAGTGGATTTTGACCCCATGAAGCATTTAGAAAATTGTGAGTAAAACTGGAATAAAGCAGGGTATCCAGAATATCTGTGGATGCACAATTTTATACATTCACTAGACACAATCCCATGGGCCTGGTACTTAACCGAAGAAAAGAAGAGAGGAACTGGCACCTGGAAAGTAATTGCGGAAAAGTTTACGCAATGTTTTTCTTTGGAAGGAGAAACAAAATCGGTTACACAGGCACTACAAGGCATAAAAAGAGTACTATTTTTTCCAGAAGTTCAAGAAGACAAAGAGAAACTGCTCTCGGAGTAGATTATCAAACAATTAGTAGCATGCAAACGAATAGATAGTGAGATGGATGACAATGATTTAAAGAATCTCTGACACTTATAGTTTGAAGAGAAAGAAGGGGAGCAGGATATACAAGAAGAACCAACAACAAAGGGACTACATCTGCTACCCTTGAGGATTATGCTAAACATTGGAACCCCGGAGAAACCCAAATTAGTGTCCATTGGTGACTACAGGGATACAGAAACGACCAAGGAGATCTTTGACCTTTTACAGGAATATGAAGACTTATTCCCATCCTCAGTAGTGGAGCTAAAGGGGATAAAAGGGGACATGGGGTAAATGCGCATAGTCTTGAAGCCCGACGCAAGACTAGTGAAGCATAGACCTTACCGCCTAAATCCAAGGGTAAAGGAGAAAGTCAAAGCAGAAATAGATAAAATGTTGAAAGCGGGACTGATTTTTCCAGTAGAAGAAGTAGAGTGGGTCAGTCCCATTTCCATACAAAGAAAAAAGGAAAAATATGAGATTAGAGTATGTGTTGATTATAGAAGCCTCGACAACGCATGCATACATGATCCATTTCCCACTTCGTTTAGTGATGAGGTGCTTGACAATGTGGCAGGAAATGAAGCCTATTCATTCACAGATGGTTTCTCAGGATATCATCAAGTGAGAATAGCCTAAGAAGACGAGAAGAAGACCACTTTTACAACCGAATGGGGATCGTTTGCATACCATGTCATGCCCTTTGGACTAAAGAATGCGCCAGTAGTGTTTTCACGAATAGTGATAGCAACTTTTCGGAAATATATCCACAAATTCCTTGAGGTATACATGGATGATTGGACAGTTTACAACTTACTGAAAAACCATGCAACCTTGCTGAGAATAATGTTCGACAGATGCAAACAACTCCAAATTTCACTCAATCTCAAGAAATGTATATTTGCAGTACCTTTTGGGATGCTGCTTGGACATGGTGTTTGTAAACAGGGTGTTTGTGTGGATCCAAAAAAAGTAGCAATCATTGTTAACATAGAAGTGCCATAAAATGTGAAACAGTTAAGATCACTACTCGGGCATACCAGGTACTACAGAAGATTCATCCACAACTATGCAAAGATAACAACACCATTGGAAAAGCTGTTGTGGAAGTCATAGCAATTCAGTTGGACTAACGAATGCACTAGTGCCCTCAATACATTGAAAGAAAAGCTAGCAAGTGCACCCATCTTGGTTCAACCTAACTGGGACAAACAGCTCCACGTCCATATTGACACCTCCAACATTGCATTAGGAGCAGTGTTAGCTCAACCAGGAGAAAATTTTGTTGATCATCCAGTCTATTTTTTAAGTAGGAAGTTGTCGACTGTTGAAAGGAACTACACAACAACAAAACGAGAAGCTCTTGCGATGGTGTATTCCCTTCAAAAGTTTTTCCATTACCTACTGGGAGGTACGTTCAAACTCTTCACGAACCACTCAACATTGAAATACCTAGTTAACAAGCCTGTGCTTGAAGGAAGGATTTGTAGATGGCTACTACTGTTCCAGGAGTTCACCTTCGAAGTGATAATGAAACCAGGAAGGTTAAACGTGGGTCCTGACCATTTATCAAGGCTGGAAAATGGGGAGAATGGGGGATCCCTGGATTATCAGTTGTCGTATGTTGATCTCTTCAGAGTAGAAGCCATCCAATATTATTTGGAGAAGATAGTAGTTTATCTAGCAACAGGACAGTGCCCAATTGAATACATGATGACTCAGAGAAGACATTTGGTAGTGAAATCGGTTGAATATCAATTGATAGCAGGACAATTGTATAATATGGGGTTGGACCAGGTCTTGTGGAGATGTATCATGGACCATGAAAGAGAGGATATATTGTGGGAGTGTCATCGCGGAGTTGCGGGGGGGGCATGTTGGCGCAAAACCCACCGCAAGAAAAATATTACAAGCAGGGTTATGGTGGCCCACATTACATAAAGATAGTAAATCATATGTAAAGAAATGGGATGTCTGCCAAAGAACGGGATGTCCATCACACTGTGATGAGTTTCCACTTCAACCTGTAAGAGCACTACAGCCATTTGAAAAATGGGTCGTTGATTTCGTAGGGCTAATTGCACCAGTGGTAAGACATTCACAGGAAAGGTACATAATTACCGCAACAAATTACCTCACAAGATGGGCAGAGGAAGTACCAGTGAAATATTGCACAATAGACATAGCATCCAGGTTCATTTTTTAAAATATCATTAGCAGATTTGGCTGCCCCAGAAGCCTAACCAGTGATCAAGGTACACACTTCATCAATAAAACAATCAAGTCTCTGTTAGATAATTTTATGGTACAACATCATAAGAATAGTCTGTACCACCCTCAAGCAAATGGAACCGTTGAAGCATCTAATAAGATATTAGAAAAAGGACTAACCAAGATATGCAATGCCAATCAGGATGACTGGGATGAGCAGATACCAACAACATTATGGGCATACAGGACAACTGTAAAAAGGTTTCACAGTCAAACTCCTTTCCTGCTGGTGTATGGGAGAGAAGTGGTGGTACCTATTGAATTTATCATACCAAGTCTATTAATCACTTCAACAATACATCTGACAGAGGAAGACTCAAAGAATGAATGCCTCCATGAACTACAAGAGCTTGAAGAAGAAAGTTTCCTAGCGGAATTCCATCAGACGGTCCAAAAATAAAGACAGAAGACTTGGCATGACCGTCATATCAAACATAAAACATTCACAATCGGAGGAAAAGTTATGTTGTATGACAACAAATTTCAAAAGTTCTCGGGCAAACTCATAATGCACTAGATGGGACCATACCATGTCATTGAAATTAAAGATTCAGGTGCAGTTCGATTGGCACAGCTAAATGACCAAGTATTACAAGGATGGGTGAACGACGCACGCCTGAAGCCATATCACGAGTAAGTTTCATATTTATTTATTTTTTAAATAACTCTTGCAACCGAGAGGAGTCAGTAGGGTAGAATAGAAATATATCGAGTTAATAACTCTCTCGCAATCGAGATGAGAAATAGAATAGAAATCTCGATAAAAAGAAATCACAATAACGCAGAGAGTAAAATCACCTATTGCGATGCGGAGACCACATCGCAACCAATTGTGGTTGGGGGGTAGTATCTAACGCGTCATCCATGTCAGAAATAAAATGTATCAAACATCATTCCATCATAATAACCCATCATACAGATGTCAGTCCGTATGATCACCCAGATTTGAGAATTAACTTCTGTTGATCAGCGGTTGTCATTGATGTCAACCCAAGCAACACCAGGGGCTACCCCAATATTGCATGGGAATTTTGACCTACCAAATTAATATACTATGGGTCAATAATTCTTTTTATGGTTTCTATTTGTCGAGATGTTTCTGTTGATATTTAGCACGCCACATAATTCTTCATGGTTTGAGAGATATTTATGTTTGAAGTTTGTACCCCTAGTTAGTGGGCTAAAACCCCATGGGGTTGTGGCATGGGTCATTGAAAAGTCATAATTAGTATTTTTAAGCTCCTAAAATCCCTCCCACATTCACTTTTTGAACCCCTCTCAACCTAAGAATTTATATAAATTGTGATCCTCCTATCCTCCTTATGGAAGGGATTTTTTTATCGGAAACAGGTCATCGTGAAATTTTCACTCTAAATTTGTTTCTAGGAAGGTTTAGAAGTGGAAATGTTTATGAGGCAAAGCTGAAATCCTAAGGAAGCTCCTGTAAAAATTTCAGATCAAGGTGCGCAATATTTTCAGAGATATGATCTGTGGAAGTCAGTGTTTTTGCAGGCTCCTGAAATTCATCTCAAAGAAGTGACCTTGGGAAAATCGTCATAACTCTCTCTCTGAGTATCGGATTGGAATTCTGTAAAAAGTGGAAGATATTTCACGGACTGTAGTTTTCTCCCTATCAATTTTAGATCCGAATGAAGAAACAGTGACATGTGGCATGCCATACAAGTTCGCTCTACCGAAACAGTCCATAATTAGGGCATTGTGAGAGATTGGGCATAACTCCCTTGAAGAATCCAAATTGGGTCATACCTGTGGCATTGGAAAGAAGAATCAGAGGAATACTATAGGACCAAAAAGCACATATTTTGGATATGAAATAACAGAGATACACCAGATTCAATATCGAGCTCCTAGAAAGAAAGAAAAAGCTAGATCATGTGTTGTCAAGGGCTGCAAAGGATCAAAATTTCTAGGGCAACAAAGCAAAGCAAGGTGCAACAGAGGGTAGCATGACAAGAGCAACAACCAAGGTGTAGATCAACAGTAAGAAGTTCATCACATGAAGTCTTCAAGTGGGCAGCACTGCAGACAGTCACTGTAAAGGTATCATTGTACTAAGTCATTGTAAATACATTATTGTAAAAATTGTACTAGTGTCTATCTGCCAGGAGTTGAAGAGGCAGTGTCGGGAGGTCTAGGATCATCATTGGGTGGTTGTGTCATAGTTGGGGTTATGGTCTAGTGTGTGTATTCTTTGTTATTACATGTCATTTAGCAAAGTGAACTATTTTCCCTAGTACGAGAGTCCATTATTCTTTTATTCTTCTACAGTGTGGTAGGGTGGTGCTAGGGTGAGTTGTAGCTCATTGGGCGTTGGGGAATCCATTCAGTTGACTACTGAATAATCTCGGGCGTTGGAGCGTCCATCCAGTGGGAGCTGGAGAAGAATGCTTTTCTAGATTCTAGGAAGTTAGAGCTTTATTTTCAATTGGAGTTGAATATTAAAGAATTATTAGAAAATCATTAGGTAGTTTTTGTCCCGGAGTGGGTTTCCACCTTTAAAAAATGTGTGCATTTGTGTTCCTTTTGTTTTCTGCTATAATTGTACAAACACTGATAATAATTGAAGATTAACTAATGCTCTAATTGAAAGGAATATTGATTCACCCCCCCCCCCCTCTCAGTATTTCCAACAACTTCCATAATTAGTAACAACCATACTGTAATAAATTTTCCATATTAAGCCATAATCATTACCCGTCACGTCTACCCCAATCCCAAAGACACAGTTAGCAATGTTAGAATACACCTGACCGCGGTAACTAATTGCACGATTATAGCTGCGGGAGAGATAGAAAAATCAATTAGTTATGGGGTCTTATGAACCTCATTCATGCCGGTTACATTACTTAACCCGCATGAAAGAAGAAAGCACGAGAATGCCGGAAAATTCCGAGTTAGAACAAGAAACAACTACAGCAACAAGTGAAATTTCATCAAAGGAAGTTCAAAGAGATAGTCCAATAGCAGGAAGTCACAGAAAGAGATCAGGAAAAACACTCCAAGTATACAAAAGAAGGACGAATATGACAAAGGTAGCACCAGCAATCGTCGAGCCTGAGCTCGATGAGAGAATTCAGAGGATGGAATCGTTAGTGGGCAAGTATGACAATGCGTCGTTGATTGACACATATTTCATATATTCATATCAATTTCTGGCTATGAAGAGACAGGTATACATAGAGAATTATGCTACATAAGGAGGAGGGGAAGAAACAAGAATGAATTCGGAGTTCATAGGCATCTAGAAATCGACAATACTAAATCTCGGGAACCTCCTAGGGTTTGGAACAACGAGAGCGGCAATGCAGTGTACGGAATTCCTGCTAAGAAAACTCCATAATGGATCATTGTGGCTACGACGAGAAATACTGATACATGCAGAGGATATCAATAGGCTTACGGGATTATCAGCAGAAGGAAAGGATGTCTCAACGACATTCTAGAACATGTCCAAGAGAGCCAAGAAGGCGAGAGACGATGATTACTATAAGAAATATGAGACTAGGAGAGGAGGGAAGGGGGCGAAGATATACCTCATCAACAATCCAACAGTCAAATTTTCCTACTACCTAATAGCAGGTAAGATGATGAGGCACTACACCAAAGGCGAATGCACCCTCGACACCATTTCAATTGCGAAACATTGCCTCCAGGGAACCCAGTTGAACTGGTGTACATTCCTACTGAACGAACTATTCGAAGCCTGCGAAGATAACTACAAAAGAGCCACATGGTTCATTTACAGCTACCTCATAATGGAATTTGCGATGTGAAAATGGACTCACTCGGGGGTAAGATAACTCATAGAAATCACAAATGACTAGCCGATGGCGATGAAGTTTACGCCTTGGAGAATCTCAAAAGATCCCAACACCAAGGAGGTAAATGAGGAGTCTTTCTCATTCTGGTACAAGTAGACGGTGGATGTGGTGGAAAGACAACAAAGGGTTCCGAGGAACCTGTTGGACAGATATTCCTCTCATATATGGTTTGGGGTCACCCATAAGCAGACCTATATCAGACCCACTTGCATGGACGAAACCATGCTTAAAATGAGACCGTTAAAGTTTCAGGTTGACGAAAAGGCATTCCACACCGAAGTCAGTTCATGGCTGGGAGTTGGAATGGAGATTATAAGTGGAATACATCACTATTTGTTTGAGGGCACGCTACCGAAAGCACTACCAGGGGAGACGCCAGAGGAAACAATGAGTAGGATTTCTCGATTGCAGCTAACACCCTTACTGGAACAATTGGACATGAGGATGAAGGACTTCAATTGGGTAATACAAACTCTCACAAGTGCTTCTCTTGTGTTTCCTTCTTTTTCAGATTTTCAGTCTTCAAATTATGCATCACAATCCATGATTACACCTATCGTCACTGCCCTACCTTCCACCATGTTCAATTCACCCCCAGCAACCACAGTAATTTCAATCCGTAAGAGTAAGGCACCTAAACCACCAATAGCTAGCCCTAAGGTCAAGAAAGCAAGAATGATGGTGCCTAGGAAAATAGTTGACCTCACCAAGGAATATCAGACCCAACCCATGGATACGGGAGTACCAATTCGAGAAGAGCCAGAGGTCGCCACCTAGGTCACCTCCGCACTACCTATGTTTGATCCATTCTCGGTTTTGAATATTCAAACATCATCTCCACCCCACACTTACACTTCTTCACCTCGCACTTACCATTCATCATCCCATGCTTCATTTACTTCCAAAGACCAATCCACTCGCACTCCATCCACCTCAACAACTATCTCAGACCCAGTAAAGTTACGAAACAAGAAAAATGGGGACACCGAGGCAGAAGTTAACTCGAGTAAGGAGATGGTACCCGAGGTTAACTAGCCTCTAGTGGGGCAGGGCACCTTCCTGGAACTATTAGTTCAAGGAGGATCTTTTAGTGCAGATACAACGCCCTCGCCAAAAGAGTTGAACACATTTCAACAAGCCAACTTAATACTACAACAGATTCAACCGACCACTAGTATGAACAACCCAGAACATCAACTACCGCAACAGAACCAACCCGTATCACCCCATGAGCACTCAGAGAGATCAATAGCCAGTAAGCAACCCCTCAGAGAAAGACCTCCAACCCACGACATGTCGGGCACAAAGAGCATGCAGAATTGGGTTACTGAATAACTATACAACTTCATCCAACGAGCAACACAGCAGGCAGAGGGGCTACATAATGACCTCTAACAGAGGTTCGAGTAGCAACAACAATGGGTCCTTGCACTTACTGAAGAGCGCAATCATCTAAAAGAGGAGAAGGAAAGTCTACATGAACAACTATAAAAGGTAACAGATATCTTCAAGGACCTCTGGCCAACGGTAATTGCCCAGGATAACAATACACCGGAGGACATATCAGCCTGCTCCATGGTCGAAAGGTCTATCCGATTGAAAGTGACATGTGAAAATCTCAGCAAAGAAAACCAAGAGCTCAGACAAATGCTAGCAGCAAGACCAACATTACCAAATCCTGCCGTGATATATGCTGAGAAGGTTATTGAGAAACAAAAGCAGGTAACCGAGATGAAAGAAACCCTAGCGACGACAGTAAAAGAGACTTACAACCTACTGAAACACCTACACGAATGCTCTAATTCGTTAACCATGAAAGCCCAACCTATCTCAACACAACTTCAGCAAATTTCACAAGAGATCAAAGAGGCCATGGACCTCGTCGGCATAACCTAGCTCTACAACCAAGCGGAGGTACTAGAAACCAGAATACAGAAGATAGAGGAGCATTATGCTACCATAAAGCAGGTCCTCAGAGAGCTAAGGCAACCAGTCAAGCAGAAAGCAGAGGCAATACAACAGATGGCAGCCGAAGCCGGACCAAAGATTCAAGAGGTATTCAGCGAGTTGCCGCCAATAGCAGGTTAAACCGAGGCTGAAAAATTCGCCACTGAAACCGAACATCTAATTAGGGAATGGCAACAGGCAATTAATGAGTTTGCGGAACTCAAGTATTCAGCATTAAGCAAGGTTCCAGAGTTGGGGACTTTGTTTGGACAGAATGAAGAAACGGAGAAGACTGAGTCAACCTCATAAGCAGAAAACCGATGGAAGCTGCAGCAGGAGGAAAGGATTGACTCGAGACGAGTCAATAACGTGTGGTTGGGGCCTGTTGGGTCCTTTTTTTTTTGAAAAAGGAACAGTTTTGAGTTGCGGAGAACAGGTGGCAAAGCGTAATCATGGTAAACATGGAGCTGTCACGGTTGCGGATAACCAGAATATTGGTGGTGCTATAGTTGCGGAGAACAGTGTAGATGGCAGGAATGGGAGACAAAGACAATCAATGGAACTCCCAGTAATCAAGAAGAAGCAGCAAACAACAGAGCAGGAAAAGAGGAAAGACTGACAGTCACATTGGCGGAAGAACAAATAAGCAATCAGCCAACGTAGACGAGAGAGTTAGTCTGGCAGAGGGCCGAGTGAGAGAGCCATAGCAGAG
This sequence comes from Pinus albicaulis, assembly GCA_034641835.2. Classification (NCBI taxonomy): domain Eukaryota; kingdom Viridiplantae; phylum Streptophyta; class Pinopsida; order Pinales; family Pinaceae; genus Pinus; species Pinus albicaulis. The sequence goes on from CM076584.1 coordinate 1,471,178,440, forward strand.
CTCTGTTAGATCTCTGTTGTACTGAATCACCTTGTAATAGACTATGTGGGATGATGTATGCCATTTTATAATGATAATGAAATATGGTTGTTGTTGTGTTTGATGTTCTGAGTTGAGTATTAATTAGTTGCTTATTATAAATGTGTGTCCCGTTTTAAATTTTAGTTCAGCATCCTAAACATTCTTAATGAGTAATAGCTTATACATAGTAGGGAGATCTGTTTGTTGTTTCAAGTTCCTTTAGTTGCTCTTCATGGTTGTAACCGTTTGGTACTTGATCTGTATCCTAACCTTACTAAGGTCACGACACGCCTCGGGTGAGATGCTCTACTCCTTGGAGTAGGGTGAAAATGTCAGCGTTGTGCTAGACTACTACATAAACCTGGTTGGCTTCTATCTCAAACCTGGGTCTTGCTCATAGAGCTCCTTTTTCGCCAACAGGTGCCAAAAATGCAATGGTAGATTATGTATCCTTATACTCATACGGGAATTTTGAATACCACCATGGTGTTAGCGTCAAATCCGGGAAACTGGGGTATCATGAAGAGCCCAATATTGCCCGAAAACCATGGTCCCTCATTTAATACATAATCCTTTTCTTTTACTATATCAAACTTGACAATAAAAAACCCTTTAGAGCATAGATGAATATCACAGTTTGGTGTCCAAGTAGAGAAAATACATTGATGAAGAGCCTCTGATTTCGGCCAGAAACTGTTAAATCTACATATAACTACTTTGGTGTAGAAATCTACATAAATCTCATTTACCTCGTCCAAAGTGACTGTCAAAGCTAGAACCTGGGACTTCTGCTCCACGATATAGGGCCCATGTAGATTTGGGATATGTTCTGGGTTGTTTTGAGTCTCCACCTTCCCTTTGACAACACCCTTGAATGACGTGAGGCCTTTTGAGCTAGAACCCTAGCACCCTCCAAGTAGTTTTGTGTTGAGAGTGATGGTCGCATCATGACCGATGCCATAGTCTTGCAGCGTGAGGACATCCTGCAACAGCTTCCTTGCATAAATCATATTTTGTAGACGTGCCAGTATACCTAGTTATTTTCTAATCTCGTGCTCGAGGGCTTGTATCCACATCCTGATCCAAATCCTCATACAAATGGATTTCCCGCTTAGAGTTCTTATCAAAAATTGATTCAGGACTTCGTCACGTGGTTATGGGTATTGTGCTTCACAATCCATATTTTTGAAAAACACCGCCAATCTATCATTTGAGATCTTTACATAGGCTTGATAGACGTCCTCTGTTTCTAGATCATTATGATTCGTTGAGACCCATAAGTTCCCAAGAGCCTGTCGATAAAACCCCCGATTGATTGCGCTTATTGCTCCTGTGTGCATGGTTGAAATTTCTGTCGAGGATTGCGATTCTGTTGTTGATGCCAGATTTGGCATATGTTTGCTGCCCTTAGATTCGGTGAGCTCTCCGACCTTGGATCAAGCCATCTTCAAAGCAGATCCATGCTCATTTATCGTGAAAAGCTTCCATGCGATTAAACAGATGCCGACTCACCCCTGTGATAGTGCGATGCGAAGAGCACTGCCAGATCCCTTCATGAGTGGAGTCAATTCGTGTGCCTAGTCCTTTATTGATCCAACAATGTCTCCGCGTCCAATCTCCAAACACCCAGATTTGCCCCATCAAACTCTTCAGATGTAGATTCGAGCTTTGTGGCGAGGGTCTGTAGCATATCTCTTATGAAGGCTCTGAAATCGGTGATCGGTACTTGTGAAATGTAGAGATTCGATCTGCTCGGTAGCAATAACCCAATGCTTCTACCAGTCCAACTCGTACTATGGTTGTTTGCGAGAGTGCCCAAAGAGGCCATGACGAGATCGACCCTCACCATGAGCTATTCTGGTTCAGATTTCATCGAAACACCATCCTCACACGCCATCTCCTCCAAGTTCTCCTCGTCTGAGAAGTTAAAAACATATATCTTAAATGTTATATTGCTGATGTCTTTTGCTTCATTTGGTTAATGATGAAATCATAGATAAGAAAGTGTAAAATAATTAAATCATTGAAAAAAATAATCAATATAGAAAACTCTTTAAAAAACAACAAATAATAGTAGTGTTACTATCTGAACACTAACTATAACCTCAAAAGGATAACTATATCCCCAAAACACTTATTTTTGCACTAAAAGCATGAAAAAAACACTCCGAAATTGAAAAATGGTGATGTTGCATCGCCCCTTTTTGTTAGTGACAAGATTCCAACATTTTTCAACCATGACATTAAAAACCAAAATCATGATAACATAAAACCTTAAAATTCCAACAATTCTTAACCATGGCATTAAAGATCAAATAACACAACTAAGAAAATTCTTAAATTTCTAACATTTGTCAACCATGGAATTAAAATAAAAAATCACCGTTATAGGCTATTATACTTTCACTGAATTAATAGGAGAGACCTTTGACTTGTTGACCAAAAAGCATGGCTTTTCCTCTTGTTTTTGCCTTTTTTTATAGCAGAGATGCCAGTCTTATGTTGACAACCTATGTCTAAACTGTAGTTCATAGTCTATAACCTGAGTTTGTGAACACATGTTTCCCTTTTACAACTTGTGTCTTTTCTAAAACTTCCAGAATTTATCATTACCGAGGAGAATAACTCGATCTACTTGCTCATGAGTTCGATAAGGGGCCTATTATTTTAGAAATTTCCTAACTTCTCAAGCTCTTGGATGTCCAGATACATCCTCTTGAAGAGGGCAAAAGGCCTATATGATATGATCACATCGAGAGAGAAAGAGTTAAGTTGAAATTTGTGAGAGAACTCTACCATATTGTTGGCTTGCTTAAATATTATCTATAAAAAGAGAGAGATTAAAATCGTAAAGTGAAGAAGTATCACTTGTTATTGAAAGTATACTTGGTATTCATTCGATTCATTAATGAAGGTTTATAATTTATGATGATATTAATACCTAACCCACAAGAGTTTTGATTGGATATATGGAAAGCACATGACCCTAGTTTATGTATTGAATGGTACTTCAAACCTATTTGATATTTTGCCATATGTGAATCATTAATGATATTTCAGTGGGCAACATCAGATTGTAATATATTTGACCCCGATTTCTTGTATTGTATCCATATTTGGACTAGCCTAAATCCATCTTAACCCCGAATCTATAAAGCACCTATAGGAATCCAATCTCCTGAGGTGCAAACCCCTTTTTTGAGTGCAAAACTTAAGGAAATGTTTGCACCTCGAGAGATTTGATCCCTCTTGATAAATTCAAGGTTAAGATCGAGCTAGGTTGGTTATATAATACCATATAATATTTGTATTTGTATCTATGTATATCTTTCTTACTCCCTCTATTTATGTCACCCCCAAAACACACACACACACACACACTCTCTCTTCTCTCTCTCTTGGCCCCTGCTTTCCTCTCTCCCTCACTCTCTCCATCTTTCTCCCTTTATGTATTTTTTCTTCCTTCCCTCTCTCCCCCCCTCCAACTCTATCTCTCTCTCCTTCTATCTCTTGAGTTCTCTCTCTCTCTTCCTTCCTCTCCCACCTTCCTCTGTCTCTCCCCCCATCTGTGTGTGTGTGTCACTATCTTCCTCCCACTCCCCTTCTCTCTCTCTCTCTCTCTCTCATACCATTCTCTCTCTCCCCTCCATCTCTCTCTCTCTCATACCCTTCTCTCCCTATCTCTCTCCCCTCACTCTCTCTCTATCTCTCCCTTGTTACTCAATCTCTCTCTCCATCTCTATCTCTCTATCTTTTTTCTCCCCCCCGTCCTCTCTCTCTCTCTCTCTCCACCTCTATCTCTTTGTCTTTTTTTCTCCCCCTCACCCTCTCTCTCTCTCTCTTTGCCCTCCAAAACATACTCTCTCTCTCTCTCTCTCTCTCTTTCTCTCTCTCTCTTGGCCCCTGCTCTCCTATCTCCCTCACTCTCTCCATCTTACTTCCTCTATGTCTTTTTTCTTCCTTCCCTCTCTCTCCCCCTCCAAATCTATCTCTCTCTCCTGTTATCTATTGAGTTCTCTCTCTCTTTCTTCCTCTCCCACTTTCCTCTGTCTCTCCCCCCATCTCTCTCTCTCTCTCTCTCTCCCTCTCTCTCTCTGTGTCACTATCTCCCTCCCTCTCCCCTTCTCTCTCTCCCCTCCATCTTTGTGTGTGTGTGTGTGTCTCTCTCTCACATACCCTTCTCTCCTAATCTCTCTCCCCTCACTCTCTCTCTATCTCTCCCTTGTTACTCAATCTCTCTCTCCACCTTTATCTCTCTGTATTTTTTCTCCCCCCGCCCTCTCTCTCTCTCTCTCCAACTCTATCTCTCTGACTTTTTTCTCCCTCCCTTCTTAAATTTGATCCAATTGTATTGTGTTTAAGAAAGTATCTAAATTACAAAAACTCAATTGGTTGTAAAATATTAAACCTATATTTTGCATCAATCACGTCAAAGAAAATACAATAATGAAAAACTTAAAAGAATCATGCACTATCTTTCCTCTATTATTGTTTTTTTTTGTAAGTTTGGTAGGACCTATTTCTCTCTCTCTCTTTTTACTCCATGTTCATCAACATGTCCAGATACATCACCTCTCTATTATTGTTTTTTTTTGTAAGTTTGGTAGGACCTATTTCTCTCTCTCTCTTTTTACTCCATGTTCATCAACATGTCCAGATACATCACCTCGATCCGGGAAATAAATTGAACCTGTGATGAGTGCCATAACAGCCTGCCTCATCACCTTTTAACCAAGACCCCACAGGCCTTTCCTATACTATTGTTAGTTACTTTGCTTGCTGTCATTGTTTGGATCCTTAGTTAAGATGGATCTAGGTTGGCTCTTAATAATACTATTTATATTATATACATTTCACAACTTTAAATATAAAAGTATTCTCATTTTTAATTTTATTAAAACCTTGATCTAATTTCTATGGAAATATTTTTTGTAGTCCTTAGAGGGTTTAGATATGTCTCAAAAGTAATTATAACCTTTTTCCTTTTAAATTCAATTAAAAATAAAATATAAAATAAAATTAATTATTATTATTATTATTATTTGTGAAATAAGTTACGGTTTTTGGGCATGTGGTATTGATAAGCGATGGTATTGAAACAAAGCCTATTTACAAGTTTATAATATCCATGGTAAAGTGGGGGCCAATATCCATAGTTAAGGATCTTGTCATATTTTTGGCGTGTGGCATTGATAAACCATGGTATTAGCCCATGGTCTGTTAACAAATCCTATTCACACGTTCATAATATCAATGGCAAAATGGGAGTGAATATCCATGGTTACTAATCTTATCACATTGTTATAAAATATTCTGATTGTGAAATAAGTTATGTTTTTTTGGGCACGTGGTATTGATAAGCCATGGTATTAGCTCATGGTATTGTAAAAAAGCCTTATTTACGAGTTAAAAATATCCATGGTAATGTGGGGTGAGTATCCATGGTTAAGAATATTTTCATATTATTATAATTTTTTTTTTATTGTCAAATAAGTTATGTATTTTGGACATGTGGTATTGATAAATCATGGTATTGACCTATTTTATTGTAATAAAAGCTAGTTTTTACAAGCTAATAATATCAATAGTATTGATAAGCCATGGTTTTGGCCTATCATATTTAAAAAAACCTATTCACAAATTAATAACTAAATCAAAATATAACAAATTGAATTTTTTCATTTTTATTTTTGTTATTATAATAAGTTAACATTTAAATATTTACACTCATAAAAATGTCATTTTTCAAATAGCTTTAAAAAAACAAAAAATTCAATATTTAAAATTGTTCACATACATTACACCTACACATCTATCTTATACTTATACTAATCTATAAAGCACTTCTCATCTTAGCAATAACTTAATTATGACCATCTCCTCTTAGCAATATATACTTGGTATTCATGCCAAAGATAAATATAAATGTTTTTCATCTATGGTCATCTTCAACAGCACAACCAAGATGCAAACAAATTCAAAATTAAAAGTGCAGTTCCTTATGCTATCCTGTTAAGTGAAACAGGGGCTGCTCCTATTGAAGCAATTGCTATGGTGCGAGTCATAAGGTATCTGAAAAAAATTGAGCAAATGGAAGAGGATAGATGGCCTAAGGTTGTGTTTAGTGACAGATTGTGCAAAAGACAGAAGACTTGGATGCGGCAAAATAACAAATGGTTTAGTAAATGAGGTATTTGCTTGAGCATGTGTCCTACAAATAGTAAAGAGATAAAAACTTTTGTTATGGATAAATTCCATAAACATACTTGGAAGAAAGAGCTAGAGAGAAAGAAGAAGTAATACATAGAAGAGTTTAACCACACACATATCCATCTACAAAAGGCATACATAGGGGCTGATATTTCTTGGAGATCTAAAATTCTTATTGCTCAATTAAGGACTAATTCTCATCAACTTTCTGAATTTGTGAAACGAAGTGACTGAGGAAAAGGCCAAAAGAAATGTGGGAAGAAAGAGTATGTATTTTTTGCTCCTCGGAAAAGTGAAGCAGAGAAAAACATTTCATTCTAGAATGTGAGGCCTTCAAGGACACCAGAGAAAACTATGCAGGTATTCTGGCAGCTAATTCTTGGGATAATCTATTCAGCGAAGAGTTTGTCGATAAGCTGGGAGTGCTCATTGTAAAACTTCACAGGAAAAGGGCCTAATACAAGAGTCAGATAGAGAAGCAATCTGTCCCATACGCTATTTTTAGCCTCGTGGACATTAAAAATTCTTTCTTTCTTTCTTTCTTTCAAATAACACGGCAGTAGAGCATTTTGATATTCGGTTAAATATTCTTTTAAGTTTTAACTTCAATGTTCAATGGCAGCAGTTGTGCGCTTCTCCTTAGATGTTAATATTCAGTTAAATAGTTAAATATTCTTTCACTTCAATGTTCAATGGCAGCAGTTGTGCGCTTCTCATCACATTTTAATCCATCTTAAATATGGTTCGGTTCCTTGAACTCACAAAGATCCTCCCATTCACAAAAACCCAGAGACTACCATGGCCAGTTTGTTCAGTAAGGTCCTACCACACAAGTCCATTCGCAACGGACCCCAGCAATGATAATACCAGCAAAGGCAGTAGAAACGTAGCCATCTTCTGGGATTTGGACAACAAGCCACCTAACAGCGTCCCCCCTTACGATGCAGCTCTCAGGCTCAGGTCCGTCGGGAGAGCCTTTGGATTCGTCATTGAGATGGTTGCCTACGCCAACCGCCACGCATTCAGCTTTGTCCCGCCACGGGTTCGAATCGAGAGGCAGCAGAGAAAAACCCTCGATATACTGGAGGCGAGGGGCATAATACAGCCAGAGGAACCCTACATCTGCGAAGTCTGCGGTCACAAGTTCAAAACCCACATCAAATTCCAGAAGCACTTCAGGCAATTGCACGAGAGAGAGCAGCTCAAGCGGTTGAGGCGTCTTGATTCCATGAAAGGGAAGAAGAAGGATGCTTTCAGGGCTAAAATAGTACCAAAACAGGAGAAATATAGGGAAGCGGCCAGGCAGGTTTTGGTGCCCAAGGTGGGCTATGGGCTTGCAGGGGAGATTAAGAGAGCAGGGTTTTGGGTCATCACGGTGTCCGATAAACCTCAGGCAGCTGACATTGCACTGAAAAAACATATGATGGATTGCATGGACAAGCGTATTGATTGTTTGTGTCTTGTCTCGGATGATACTGATTTTGTGGACGTTTTGAAGGTGGCGAGGGCGAGATTGAGGACTGTTGTTGTGGGTGATAATGCAGAGAGCAGAAGAGGTTTGCGAATGCTTATTTTCGTGGAGGGAGGTAGCCAATGGTCAGGCGCGGGTAGGCTGTTTCGACTCTGGGGATTTGGAGGGATGATGATGTGTTGGGGCAGGCGGAGTGGAGTTACAAACCGACGATCAGAGATTCTGAGAAGAAGGATGATGATGGTGGAGATTTCAGAGCTGAAGAGTCAAAAGCAGATGATGATGAGGAGTTGGAGGCCACGTAACTTGATAATTTGATAGGCCGGAGTAAAACCCAGAAAGTTTGGAAACTCGGAGAAAAGCAAAGACCTTGGTGGAAATTGCCATTTGATTCGGAGGATTCCTGTTCTTCTTCTTCGTCTGTATGACGCGGATAGGCGTTCGAGCATTTGTGGGAAATAGGTATCTATGTTTTTTCGAAATTTACACGATTCCTATATGTGCAAGTTAACTCAAGAGAAAGGTCGATGGGTTTCAAAAGTTCAGCAAACTACAATAGTGGTGTGGAAGTGCCTAAATCATCTTTGAAAATCTAGAGTCTAGATTAGTTAAAGGACCAAAACAAAAAATAACAGTACAAAGGGGTAAACCCAAACAGGTAACCTTTGAGTATAAGTGTAATACGTCTGCTACAGATCTTAGATTGGCATTTGCCGCCATCTCTACATTATGGTTTCTTAGTTCACTTAAATTGACAAATTCCACAAACTTTGACGCATATATGATCTGATCCAATATGCAAAGACACCAACCACTTTAATACTTGTATTCAGCTCATTGTTTTTTGTTACAGGATTGGGGAAGCTTTGTCATAGCTACCTAAGCACAAAACCTTATTTTCTTACTTTATTCTTTTCATAGTTTCTGGAAAAATTTGTTCCTTCCATAGCTGTCATTTTCCGTTGCAATCAATCTCAGGTTTGCTGTTGCTACTGAAAGGGATTAACAATTTTAGGAAATTAGGTGTAGGGTGAATGTGAGGTTCCCTTCCAATTTCAATTGACACTCAGATGTCAATGAAATTCGGTCTCTCTAGTTTGAAATTGAACTTCAGGGAAAGCTTATGCGATCCTGATCAGCTTCTGCAAATATGGCCAGTCTCTTATTTCTGATATCCGTGGTCTCTGTTGTTAACCAAGACCCCACAGGCCTTTCCTATACTATTGTTAGTTACTTTGCTTGCTGTCATTGTTTGGATCCTTAGTTAAGATGGATCTAGGTTGGCTCTTAATAATACTATTTATATTATATACATTTCACAACTTTAAATATAAAAGTATTCTCATTTTTAATTTTATTAAAACCTTGATCTAATTTCTATGGAAATATTTTTTGTAGTCCTTAGAGGGTTTAGATATGTCTCAAAAGTAATTATAACCTTTTTCCTTTTAAATTCAATTAAAAATAAAATATAAAATAAAATTAATTATTATTATTATTTGTGAAATAAGTTACGGTTTTTGGGTTTGTGGTATTGATAAGCGATGGTATTGAAACAAAACCTATTTACAAGTTAATAATATCCATGGTAAAGTGGGGGCCAATATCCATAGTTAAGGATCTTGTCATATTTTTATAAAATATTTTGATTGTGAAATAAGTTATGAACTTTTGGCATGTGGCACTGATAAACCATGGTATTAGCCCATGGTATGTTAACAAATCCTATTCACAGGGTCATAATATCAATGGCAAAATGAGAGTGAATATCCATGGTTACTAATCTTATCACATTGTTATAAAATATTTTGATTGTGAAATAAGTTATGTTTTTTTGGGCACGTGGTATTGATAAGCCATGGTATTAGCCAATGGTATTGTAAAAAAGCCTTATTTATGAGTTAAAAATATCCATGGTAATGTGGGGTGAGTATCCACGGTTAAGAATATTTTCATATTATTATAAAATATTTTTATTGTCAAATAAGTTATGTATTTTGGACATGTGGTATTGATAAATCATGATATTGACCTATTTTATTGTAATAAAAACTAGTTTTTACAAGCTAATAATATCAATAGTAATGATAAGCCATGGTTTTGGCCTATTATATTTTAAAAAACATATTCACAAATTAATAACTAAATCAAAATATAACAAATTAAATTTTTTCATTTTTATTATTGTTATTATTAATAAGTTAACATTTAAATATTTACACTCATAAGAATTTCATTTTTCAAATAGCCTTTTTTTTTAATTCAATATTTAAAATTGTTCACATACATTACACCTACACATCTATCTTATACTTATACTAACCTATAAAGCACTTCTCCTCTTAGCAATAACATTACACCTACACATCTATCTTATACTTATACTAACCTATAAAGCACTTCTCCTCTTAGCAATAACTTAATTATGATCATCTCCTCTTAGCAATAACTTAATTTTTTCATATATACCGTGTATATACTTAGTATTCATGCCATGCCAAAGATAAATATAAAAGTTTTTCATCTCTGGTCATGTTCAAATAACGTGGCATAGAGCATTTTGATATTCGATTAAATATTCTTTTAACTTCAATGTTCAATGGCAGCAGTTGTGCGCTTCTCCTAAGATGTTAATATTCAGTTAAATAGTTAAATGTTCTTTCACTTCAATGTTCAATGGCAGCAGTTGTGCGCTTCTTATCACATTTTAATCCATCTTAAATATGGTTCGGCTCCTTGAACTCACAAAGATCCTCCCATTCACAAAAACCCAGAGACTACCATGGCCAGTTTGTTCAGTAAGGTCCTACCACACAAATTCATTCGCAACGGACCCCAGAAATGATAATACCAGCAAAGGCAGTAGAAACGTAGCCATCTTCTGGGATTTGGACAACAAGCCACCTAACAGCGTCCACCCTTACGATGCAGCTCTCAGGCTCAGGTCCGTCGGGAGAGCCTTTGGATTCGTCATTGAGATGGTTGCCTACGCCAACCGCCACGCATTCAGCTTTGTCCCGCCACGGGTTCGAATCGAGAGGCAGCAGAGAAAAACCCTCGATATACTGGAGGCGAGGGGCATAATACAGCCAGAGGAACCCTACATCTGCGAAGTCTGCGGTCACAAGTTCAAAACCCACATCAAATTCCAGAAGCACTTCAGGCAATTGCACGAGAGAGAGCAGCTCAAGCGGTTGAGGCGTCTTGATTCCTTGAAAGGGAAGAAGAAGGATGCTTTCAGGGCTAAAATAGTACCAAAACAGGAGAAATATAGGGAAGCGGCCAGGCAGGTTTTGGTGCCTAAGGTGGGCTATGGGCTTGCAGGGGAGATTAAGAGAGCAGGGTTTTGGGTCATCACGGTGTCCGATAAACCTCAGGCAGCTGACATTGCACTGAAAAAACATATGATGGATTGCATGGACAAGCGTATTGATTGTTTGTGTCTTGTCTCGGATGATACTGATTTTGTGGACGTTTTGAAGGTGGCGAGGGCGAGGAGCTTGAGGACGGTTGTTGTGGGTGATAATGCGGGGGGCTTGAAGAGGTTTGCAGATGCTTATTTTTCGTGGAGGGAGGTAGCCAATGGTCAGGCTCGGAGTGAGGCTGTTTCGACTCTGGGGATTTGGAGGGATGATGATGTGTTGAGGCAGGCGGAGTGGAGTTACAAACCGAAGCGATCCAGAGATTCTAGAGAAGAAGAGAAGGATGATGATGATGGAGATTTCAAGGCTGAAGAATTAAAAGCAGATGATGATGAGGAGTTGGAGGCCGCGCTTGATAATTTGATAGGCTCGAATGCGACAGAAAGTTTGGAAACTCGGAGAAAAGCAAGACCTTGGTGGAAATTGCCATTTGATTCGGAGGATTCATGTTCTTCTTCTTCGTCTACTTCTTGACCCGAATCCGTTCGAAGGCATTTGAGGGAAATAGGTATGGATATTTTCTTCGAAATTTACACGATTCCTATATTCAAGATTAACTCCAAAGAGAGAAAGGTCGATGGGTTTCAAAAGTTCAGCAAACTACAATAGTGGTGCGGAAGTGCCTAAATCATCTTTGAAAATCTAGAGTCTAGATTAGTTAAAGGACCAAAACAAAAAATAACAGTACAAAGGGGTAAACCCAAACAGGTAACCTTTGAGTATAAGTGTAATACGTCTGCTACAGATCTTAGATTGGCATTTGCCGCCATCTCTACATTATGGTTTCTTAGTTCACTTAAATTGACAAATTCCACAAACTTTGACGCATATATGATCTGATCCAATATGCAAGGACACCAACCACTCTAATACTTGTATTCAGCCATTGTTTTTTGTTACAGGATTGGGGAAGCTTTGTCATAGCTACCTAAGCACAAAACCTTATTTTCTTCCTTTATTCTTTTCATAGTTTCTGGAAAAATTTGTTCCTTCCATAGCTGTCATTTTCCGTTGCAATCAATCTCAGGTTTGCTGTTGCTACTGAAAGGGATTAACAATTTTAGGAAATTAGGTGTAGGGTGAATGTGAGGTTCCCTTCCAATTTCAATTGACACTCAGATGTCAATGAAATTCGGTCTCTCTAGTTTGAAATTGAACTTTAGGGAAAGCTTATGCAATCCTGATCAGCTTCTGCAAATATGGCCAGTCTCTTATTTCTGATATCCGTGGTCTCTGTTGTTAATCTACGTTGCATGGGGACTTCTTCCTGCCCTTAAAACCTATGTACCAGCTGAGCCGGCATTCCGGGGTCCTTGGGACTTGTCTGAAGTGTTATAAACTTCTAACACTTGCAGGGATATCATCAGGGACATTGGAACATTCCTGTCGTCTCTTGTTTCGTTGCAATTCAGTCTCTGGGTTGCTGTTGCTATTGCAAGGGATGAATAATTTGTTGAAATCAGGTGTATAGTGAATGTGAGGCTCCCTTCCAATTTCAATGGACACTCAGTGGTCAAGGAAACTTGTCTTGGCTGGTCTGGTATTAAACTTAGGGGCAAGCTTATGTGATCTTGTAAATTTATGTAGATGTTCTATGCTTGATGCAACTTTACTTTCTCTTCAATATTAGACAGCAATCACATAAACAATAAAGTAAAACGCTGATAGAACATACCAGTAGATTGACAGAAGACAAGCCAAAAATATATAAGTGTGTTGGTGTGTTACGGCGGTCAATAGGATGCTTCAACCAGCAAAGTCTCAATATGGTCAGCCAACCAGCAATGTCACACAACCCTCTAGGACAGCCAAATGGTCAACTCAGAAGTCAACCCAAAACTCAACAGTCAACACAAACAGCAGCAGCAGCTAGGTCAATGCTGAAAAGTCAAAGTCAATGTTTTTCCTTGGGCATAGTGCCAGAAAATGTGAATTAGGAAAATCAAACTTTTGGGAGAGTTTCAGTTCAATTTGACCTTGCATTGACCAAAGTCAACGCTGCTCAAAGTTTGCTGCAGAAACCCTAGACCAAAATTAGAAATGTGCTGCTGCTGGAATTTTCCCACGTGTGGAGAGAAGAGCCACCAAGGACATCGAACCAATCAGATGAGGAGAGAGAAATGTGTGAGGACGAGATGAGTGAAAATGTCCTCCAATGTTGAGCAATATATATCCATCAGTGAAGGTGTGTGACACAACTACTGGGGCACAAAACTTTAAGGCCGACCTGCACATATCTTGAATAAATTCAAAATAAATGTTCTGCTCATCGGATCAAGATGATCTTGCACCTCTCTGAAACAGGAACCCAATAAAAATATTGGTATCTTCATCTGAGCATCACAACATGGAGTTTGGATCTAGTTGTCCAAAATTAACAGATCTTGATCAACTTATGCAATTATAGTCGGTCTCAGATTTTTGATTTCTTTGTGTTGAAATTCCAATGCATGGGGAATTTCTTAATATGATAATTACTTGTGAATTTATTCATTGTGCTTTTATTTTTCCTTTCTTATTCATCAAGCAATTACCATTCAAAAACCAAAAAAAAATAGAGATCATAGTGCACAGTAGACGAGACACCAGAAATTACTAAATTAGGCTCCAAGCCAGGGCAAAAACCCCACAAGGTGGAAAACCCAACAACAATCCTTCTCTTATATAATCAGATCAAAATTAGATATCCAAGACCAAGACCAAGACCCAAAATTGCCACCAAAACTCCAATTCCAACCCCCCTCCAAGTCATGTCCAAAGTCAAAAGTCAACATAAGTCAAATTTGGTCTTCCTGAATTTTTGGGCCCTGAAATTTTGCCCCCCCCTGAAATTTCGGGCCTGCAACAAGATCAGAACTTCGACTTCTTCTTTCCACGTGTGCGAGCTCTTCCTTCATTCTTATTCGTCCCTTTCTCCATTAGATAGGTGCAGAAGATATCTATGTTGATGATGAATGGATGTCTTCCAAAATGATCAAACTGTCCTCTATATATATCTGTCTAGGAGGTCGAATATGTGGCTCTTGGAGCCCAGTTTGACTTGTTCCCAAGGAGGGTCGACTTGACAGTTTTGGTGGACTTTGACTCAATAAAAAAATATTTTTCTTTTCTTTATAGAAGTCCAAATGGGACTTTACTTAAGTACAATCTTTTTGACTCAAAATAATTGTCCTTTTTTACTTGTTTGACTCTTTTAAGCATGAAGAACATGCTTTGAACATAAATAAATAATAATGATAGCAATTTCATTTTATTACATTATGAAGACCTACACTAGCTACATTTTTCAACACTCCCTCTTAACTAGGGAGGTATTCATAATGATCCACAACAGGATACTCTAAAGTTGAAATATTCATAATGACACAACAAGATACTCTAAAGTTGAAATATTCATATAAGAAAGGATTCAGATTGATATGCATCAACATAACTAGCATTGTTAAAAATAGCAAGGCCTTGACTAACAAACTCTATCTCTCCACTAGATCAGTGCACAATGCTGAGAGGCATAAATTTGGACACCATCGCCTCTCTAGGTACATACCCCATCTGGATGTTCACCAGGTATGTCCTCACATGACTATTCTTATCTTGGATACACATCCTCAAAGCATATTGGTCCTTAGGACTATTCTTATCTTGGAAATCCTCAAAGAATATTGGTCCTTGGGACTATTCTTATCTTCGATACAAATCCTCAAAGAATATCGGTCCCAGATGCTTATACAATCCACCATTCTCCCTACCAGCTCCTACACTAGGCTTACAATTGTTAGTCCCGGCCATGGTGCATGACACATGGAGAATACGAATCCTCATAGAATATCGGTCCTTGGGACTTTTTTTTTATCTTGGATACATATCCTCAAAGAATATCAGTCCCAGATGCTTATCCAATCCACCATTCTCCCTACCATTGCATACACTAGGCTTACCACTGTTAGTCCTAGCCATAGTGCATGACACATGGAGAATATAGTGTCCGCCAGGGCAGCGAGGGAGCACCCCCCTCTCCCCCCCTTTGAATCTGCTCCCAAAGTGGGCTCCGAGCGGGAGCACCCCCCCTTGAATCTGCTCCCAAAGTGTGTTCCGAGTGGGAGCATATCAGGAACGCGCTCCCGCAATTTTTTCTTTGTTCCTAGCTTTCTTCGCAATTTTTTTTCTCTCAAAGGTGTTCTAAATGATTTTTTTTTCAAAGAAACAAGATTTTTCTGAGTGGGGCAACCTAATAATCAAGCCTATGGCCTTAGTATTGATATGAAATTCATGTAATGTTAAAATAAAAGTGACATTCTCCTTTATCTTTGATTTTCATCCTTTTACTTAGATTTTTAACATTATCATGAAATGACTCAGGATGTTTGAGAGTGGTTCCTGTTACCGACCAGCTATGGTTAGTATCCATAAGAGAAAATTTTCTCCTAGATGACAGTCCGCAGCCCTTTGGTCCAACAACCCTTTACAACACCCAGATAGCTCGATGTGCCACTATCTCTGCCACTTGAGCCAATGATGTGGTCCCTTGCCCATCTGTTATGATCGTATGTTTGAAGGTGAGCCTCCCAATCCCGAAGGTATGGCTTTCCATTGGTGTAGTGGATTAATTTTGTTTACTTATCATGGACACTTTGGGCATGGATTACTGGGGGGATTTGATGGAAAGAGTGGGCTAGGTCTGTACTCTTGTTTCCTTTGCTCAATTTTGTGGTTAACCTTGTATCCTAGTTCAGTGGAATCTCCTTTACTGACTATTAGCTTTAGGGCTGACACTACATGGGAAATCTTGATTTTGGTTGCATGGTCCTGCTTCCCGACACCATATACATCACTACCCTCTGATTATTTTAACCCCATCTATCACATTTCCCATCCGGGTCCACATTTGTCCATTGGGTCCACATAGGGTTAGCCTCCCCCTCCCCTTGCCCGCACCTTGGGTCTGGCTTGGAATGATGCCCCGAAGGTTGATGCAGCTAAAAAGAAAAGAAAAAACATAATTTGGTCACTTTCAACAGGAAATGTACCACAAAATGCAAAAGACGGTTGGGACATACAAATGTAGCATGTGGGCAAAAGCCAAACATGAGCTCTACCCCTTATTTATGGCCATCACCCTAGTTCCTATAGGAACTAGATGAGCTCCCTCCACATTAAGGAACCCATGATTGTCCCAACTCTTGGTGGGCAATGAACTGCCCCACCTTAAAGGGGGTATCTACTGCTATATCCTATACATCATGCTTTCATCCCTTGGAGCCGCAAGCAGTTATGAAGAAAAATTAATCAAAGGCAAAAGGCATATGAAGAAGGGTGGCAAGACAAAGGTCGAGGTGTTGATTTGGGGTAACATCGGATGTGCTCTAAGTCTCAAACTTTGTGGAGAGGCTTAGACACATGTATTTTAGATAACATAGAAATTGTTTGGGGAAATTCCACCCGGATTGTATTTTCTTAAGAAAATTAATTATTTTAAAGTGACCCTAAGTCTAAACTTAGCAAAATAAAATAATTAAAGTGAATTAATAAAATACGGGTGTGAATGTTCTAGAAAAAGCAGATCAATTGAAAATGTAATCTTAGCACTTGATTGGAGATCTAATCTCGGCCGTTGAAGTCTCAACAAGAAGACTATAAAGAAGGCTTGAGGGTGATTTGGAAAAACACACCGAGAGATCAAGAGATCGAATTTTTTGAAGTGAACAGTGCTCAGAGGAAAACTTTGATCGAAAGATTCTCACGCAGTTGAGGGGTAGAGACAGTTTTGGTCGGAGGATCTTCTCCAGGGCCAAGAATACTCAGCAGAGAAAGACACAGAGGAGGCAACGCTATGTCAGAGGGTAACACAACACCCAGAGAGGGTGATGTAGGGCCACAAAGGCCACACACAGAGGCTACACAGTCTTCATGAGTAGTGGTTTGATATTTTGCTGGGAGATCGAGATTCTGAGTCGGGAGGGCTGGAATCGAGTTTCCTGAGAGCAGATCGATCCAACAGAGGAGGTGACGCAGTCCTCCAGAGTTCCCCAAGCAGGCCCACATGATTACTGCGTAGAGGCAACACAGAGGGTGTTGGAGGTTTGTTGTTTCAACTACCGAATCAACCAGGACTTGCAACGTAGAGTGAGGTAATCTCACTAATTTCTTCGACCGAGTGATATTCTCTGTACTGGATTGCCAACAAGGCATCCAGAGATTGTATTCAGAAATAAATACTGCTCAGTAATAAAACTCTCGGATCTGCTGCACTGGTTTTGTTAAATTTGGCAACTAGGGCCGAACTCCATGTTGCACTGCTCATATGACGGAGATGATATTTTTGTTGGATTCCTCTTTCAGAGAGGTGCAAGATTGATCTAAAGATCATCTTGTTTGGATGAGTAGAAGTTGGATTTTGAATTTATTTTCCATACGTGCAATTTGTCAATGTCGGCCAGATTTGTAATTAGGCTCACAAGCCTCAAAAGATGTGTCACACACCCTCAGTGATGGATATAAAAAGGAGAGACACAAACCTCATTTGATCATCAACTCATCTCACACATTCCTCTCTCATTTGATTGGTTCGTACAACCTTAGAGGCCTTTCTCTCTCCTTTGCACGTGTGAAGGACAAGCTGAAAATTTCGGATTGTTTTAGGGCTTTTCTGGACAATTTTGACCAACGTTGACTTGAAAGAGTAGCAAAAAGTTGCTTGACCACCGAGAGAGGAGAGTTGTTGAATGAATAGCTTGGGTCAACCCTTGTTGTTTGACTTTGTTTTTGGGTCAGAATTTCGATTTTAAGAGGCTGCAGCTGGAGGCACAAAAACCGAGGAGAAATGTTGACTTTGACTGTTGTTGATCGCATCGTTGACCGCATATTTGATTGAAGACTTTGACCAATGTGTTGACTGAATTTCATGACTGTTTTGGGCTGAGTTTGACAGTGATTGGAGGCCGAGTTTGACTGGGTTTGATCGAGCTTCATTGGAGGCTGATTTGTTGGTTTGACCAGCGTTGACTTTGCTAGCTAGTGCATCCTGTTGATTGTTGTAAAATGTACTTTCTCGCTCTGTTGAATTTGAAGAATAATAAAAAAAATTAATCAAAGGGTTTTCCCCGCATTGGGGTTTTTCCCTGGCATGCGCCAAATTATTTGTTTGTTGTCTTGGCTTGTCTTCTGTTGATTTATTTATGTTCTATCAACATTTACTGTAAATGTTAATGTGATTGCATGATAGGAAATTGGATTGGGCTTAATAAAAAAGATTGAAGTAAATTGCTCTAAGCATACAACATACCATGGTTAATTAAAATTAACAGGTTTTCCCGCATTGGGTTTTTCTGGGAACGTTTGTCCAAAAACAACAGTGTCCTGTGTGATATTCTCTTCTTTTGCTCAGTTTCTTGTTTCAACGTATTAATTTAATTAAGTGAAGACTGCTTCAGTATTTACAGAAGAAATCCGTAAATAACTTGTTAATGTAATATACAAGTAGGTGAAGTAAATTCAATTAGTTGTAGTAGGATTTCAGACTTGTAATTTTCACACGGGGTAATTCATGTACCACGATTTCTCCCTCCTACACTCATATAGCGAAGTGTGGGCTTTCCTTATTATAGCTACCCTTGTACCATGGCATGTGGCTTGGAGCCTTCCCCTGATCCCCACTCCATTCCATCATTATATCACATGCCACCTACCACTTGATGGATGTACAATTGGCATGTCACCCAATTAAAAGGTTGAAACCACCTAATAGGGTCCTTGGTTAACCCCCTTATTGAGCTTGGAGACTCTATTCATGCCAAAGCCCACTATGGAAGGGAATGCCACCATGAAGTGTCCATTAGATTCCATGATTTTTAAGCTCTTTTATTTAATTACTTTAATGATTTGTTGTATTAGAGGGCAAGGGGATGCATTGGATCTTATGCAGGATTGCAGGTGGGTCTCCATTTTTGGTTTGGTCTCCCTATACGGGGTCCAAGCCCTCCAGAGGGCCACATTGGCACTTTAGGGTGAGCGTAGAGAGCCATGGGCTTCCTCCATAGCAGAGAGCACTTCATGGATCCTCAACACCATTCAATGATTTCTCATGTTCCACCTTTTTGGATGAGGATGACGCACCTAGATCACCATGCCCAACCGACTTCACACTTGTACCACACACTTGGTAGAGGTTCTAGGGCCCAGATGAGGATGTGTCTCATCGCGAGAGATGTAGGGAGGGCTTATGTTATCATTCTAGCCCTCATAGATGGTTTACAAGCATTATCGATCCACTTGGAGATCCATGAGTATGTCATTGTGACCCCTCACCTAATGAGGGACACCACAGTGACTTGCTTGGATGTCAAGGGGCCAAACTCTTATTCACTATGTTTGGAGTCTATTCTCTCACCTCGACACACTTTGGACTCCACTAGGCCTTCTCAATGACCCAACGACTCATTATGTTTACTATTGTGCCCTCTTGAGAGGCTTATATTTCTATTTTGGAGCTATCTTAGTGGGATTGTGACCAAGGGATGTTATTATTGCACATTGTTTTATTATTTGCGGCTTAATTAGGCCTAATTAGGAAAATCAAACTCTTTAGAGAGGATATAAATTGATGAGAGGCTTATTCATTCCTCTCATCATCACTTGGATTGGATTAGTATCTCTTGAAATATTTTCACACTTGTTGCTAAGATGGAATTTTTGGAGTTTTCTTGATGCACTATGATGTTTGGATTTTCGCAATTGTCTTTGGAGCTTCTTTCTAATGCGAAGTTGATGAATGGATATATGCTCTCTCTCATGTAAGTGAAATTTTAATCCTATTCTTGTTATCTTAATTGTCTAATGCATGTTATTGTTATCATTATTCTTGTATGGGTTAAAGTAATGCGAAATTCTTCTAGAGACCTTGAATAAGTGATTTAATGCATGTGTTGTTCTTTGAGGGATTGGGTGAACATTCCTAGAGGTACCTCTTAGGTTAAAAGACCTTGAAACTTCATCTCTTTTGTAAATTTGAAATTTTGAGGTATAAGTCCCTAATAACATAGTTGCTGCACTTGGAAAAGGCTAACGAAGGTTAATTAGGGCTCTTTAGCTCACTTATGTGTATCTTGACTCCATTAAGCCCAAAAAGCAAGGCACTGATCCTCGCATCCCCTTGGTGGTCAAATTAACTCTCGTTTCTTCACTTTTCCCAATTCTAGGCCTAACCTGGAGGGTCACCTAGGGCACCAAGCGAAATTCCTTGTAGCCATCCAAAGCCCTTGAGTCCACAATTGTGCTGAGGTCTTCTCAAGGGGTCATCCAAGTTTGAGCTCAATTCGATGGTGGGATCCCGAGATATTGTAAGCCCTAGCCAAAGGATCATTCATCTCCCTAGGTTGATTTGGGTTAGTATCCTCATTTGGATCATTGCTTTCAATTTTCAAAAGAAAATTAGTCCTTTGATCCTGTTCTCCGTCCTAACTAGGTCAAACCCCTCTCTTGTTGATCAACTCCTCACCCTTGACCTAGTTTGGGTCTGCTTTGGTTCTTTGTGGTCCCACAACTTTATAACTCAAATTCCACAACGATTGCATAGAAACCATTTCTCCACAACGATTGCATAGAAACCTAGCCAAAGGATCATTCATCTCCCTAGGTTGATTTGGGTTAGTATCCTCATTTGGATCATTGCTTTCAATTTTCAAAAGAAAATTAGTCCTATGATCCTGTTCTCCGTCCTAACTAGGTCAAACCCCTCTCTTGTTGATCAACTCCTCACCCTTGACCTAGTTTGGGTCTGCTTTGGTTCTTTGTGGTCCCACAACTTTATAACTCAAATTCCACAACGATTGCATAGAAACCATTTCTCCACGAGGATTCTTAGATCTGGGAAGTTTCTTGTCAAGCAATATTCTCCAAACCTAGGGTTACATATCCTCTTAGCCCTTCGTAGAGAGCCCATCACCTTGCTTCTTAAGTAAGTAAGCCATATAATTGAGTCTCTCTTGTAAATAGGCTCTAGGAATCACCCTCCGTCCATTCATTGATCTATTCATCCTCGTGATTCCTCTTATACCAAGTCTCCTCCCATCGGTGAAAGTCCGTAAAGAGCAGGGAGCTATAGCTAAGGTGATAGTGGGTTATTGCTCCATTTTTGCCAGTTGACCTAGTAGTTGCTCTATAGGATCCCCTCCTAGGGCCCTTGCTAGCTTGAGCAGTAACAATTCTGACCTTATTACATTTCATATGGAGAAAGTAGAATTTTAGATCTCACTCAAATCCCAACAGACTTATCAGTTTTTCAGGATTTCAAGATTGGGGGGATTGCAATGTTTCCATTGGATTTCGTCATTTACTAGGGTATGGAACTCGTATTTAATCAAGAGCACCAAATCCTCTGTGTACCTTGATGTTAGTGACATTGGTTGTCGAATGTGAAAATTCCACGATTGGAATCCTTCTACAACAACTGGTTAAGTTTCTTGTATTTTGTTATATAAATGAACAAAATTATTTACTGTTTGCTACATTAAACAACGAAACTAACACACTACAGTCTTCACAAATATAAAATGTCGCGGAAACAAAATGCAACGCAAGAAAGAAATAAACACACACAGGACACCGTTATTTTTTGACAATGTTCCAGGAAAAACTCAATGTGAGAAAGCCGGTGCAACAACTGAGGGTTTGTATTATTATGCAGTAGTTTATGAATTCAATTTTGGATGCCTTACTGTGTTAATTTTGGGCAACTAGGTCCAAACTCCATGTTGTGATGCTCAGATGACGATGCCAATATTTTTATTGGATTCCTCTTTCAGAGAGGTTTAAGATCGATCTAAAGATCATCTTGATTCGATGAGCAGAACATTTATTTTGAATTAATTCCACTTATGTGCAAGGTCAGCCAGAATTGTAATGTAAGCTTGGAGCCCCATCATATGTGTCACATACCTTCATTGATGGATATATATAGGTCAACGCTGGAGGTCATTTTCACCATCACTCATCACACATTCTCTCTCTGCATCTGATTGGTTTGATCATCATCTTGGAGGCTTCTCTTCACTCACATGTGGGAAAAACAACAGCTAGGGTTTCAGACTGTTCTAGGGTTTCTAGCGCAGAATTGACCAGTGTTGACATTGGTCAAATTGACTCGAAACTCTCCCAAAACTTTGATCTCAATTTGCATTTTTTGGCACAAAAATCGAGGCTGGACTTTGACTTTGACTTGTCTGCGTTGACTTTTTGCTGTTGCTGTTTTACGTTGACTGTTGACTGGAAAGCGTTGACTTTTGTTGACTTTGGGTTGACTGTTGTAGAAGCTGTCCAAGAGGATTGTGTGACACATTCTAGTTGGTTGATTGTGAGGAGACTTTGCTGGTTGAAGCATCCTGTTGACCGTCGTAACGCACCCCACACATATATTTTGCTGATCAAGTTAAGTGTATTTTTGGCTTGTCTTCCGTCGATCTATTGGTATGTTCTATCAACATTTTACTTTCATGTTTATGTGATTGCTATTTGATATTGGGTATAAAGTAAAACTTGCATCAAGCATAGAACATCTACGAAACATGGTATCAAAACTAAGGTGAAGACAAAGCCCGAGTTTGTATTGAGAGCAATCACCAAAGAAGTAGCATTTGTCAAGGACCCAGGGGTACCTCAAATTATAATGACTTCAATGCTGATGACGAGTTAACTGGCAAGGCTGACTTTCATGCTTGGAAGATGTCTTTGGATTTAATGTTGGAAGACCAAGATGTCATGGACTATGTGCAGGGTAAAATCCAGGAGCCTCCATTATCTGCACCTGTTGCCACCAAGTCGAAGTATAAGAAAGGGGAAATCAAAGCAAAGCTGATCATCCGAGAGCTGTGCACATCTAAGGAGATGTATGATAAGTTGGTCAATATGTTCAGGGCCAACAATGCAAATCAAGTTCTTTTCTTCAAGAACCAATTGAAGAATCTTAAGAAAGACAGGGATGAATCCATTCAATCTTATTTTCTGAAGTTTTATGAGATCAGGAATAACCTTCTTGCCATTGGGGAGACAATAGCTGATCGAGAAATGGTTCTCACTGCACTTGGAGGTCTCTCCTCTGAATGACATGTATTCATTACTACCATTCTCAATAACAATGTGATTCCTGATTTTGACGAAGTGTTGTCGAGATGCAGTCTAGAGGAAACAAGAATGATGGAATATGAAAATGAAGGTAATGCTGCCTTCACCACTCGTGCTAAGAAGAAGAAAAATGGTGGTCCGAGGAACTATGGAAGAGCAGGGGCCTGAGAAAAGAAAGGAAGATGTTACACATGTAACAAGACCGACCACTATGCTAGAGAATGCCCTAATAGAATGTGTTCTCCTAGGGATGATGATAACAAGAAGAAGAAGAAGAATGAAAATTAAAGGAACAACAGGTTCAAAGGAAAGAGGAAGGCTCCCTTCGATTGGAATGAAATGGGCAACCTTTCAAAAGGTCAAGAAATTCCAGGAATGAGGAATCTAATGTTGTTGATGATAAGAAAAATGAATTCATTCTTGTATCCGTCCTCTCGGTTGCATCTCCACCTGACACTATGGATATTTGGTTGATTGATAGTGGTGCTTCAAGGCACCTCACTGGGTTTAAGGAAGCACTTTTTGATTTGACTGAGAAGGATACTAATTTGAAAATTATCCTCGGAGATAATGCCACCTATCCCGTGAAAGGGACAGGAACTGTGACCCTTCACTTATCTCAAGGCCAAGTCCTTCGCTTGCAAGATGTACTATATGTACCTGATTTGAAGAATAACATTGTGTCTATTTTAGCCATGGAAGACAAAGGTTTCAAGGTGGCATTCGTCGATGGGAAGGTACGCATATGGAAGAAGAGTTTCAAGGAGGCTCTCACGATTGAGTTTAGAGTTGATACACTCTACCAGGTTGGAGGAAGTCCACTGGGGGCTATGACATGTGATACTATTCGTCAAACTGAACTATGGCACCATGGGTTTGGACACCTTCATTACAAAGCACTTCCCGAAGCAAGGAAGGTGGTGACAGGGATGCCCGAATTCAAAAATGATCATGAAGGTGTATGTCAGGGTTGTGCCGAAGGAAAGCATACAAGGGGACCTTTCCCCTCAAGTGTCACAAAGACATCTGATGTCTTGCAATTGATACATGCTGATCTATCTGGTATGCTGCCCATGACATCCTTGGGGGGATGTTCTTATTATATGAAGTTTATAGATGACTTCTCTCGTAAGACTTGGATATACTTCTTGAAGAAGAAGGATGAGTCTTTCATGTGGTTTCGTACTTTCAAAGCCTTGGTGGAAAATCAAACAGGGAAGAAGATCAAGATTTTGAGGACCGATAATGGCACTGAATATGAGACGAACGAGTTCAATAACCTTTTCAGAGAAGTTGGTATCAAAAGGGAGACCATAACCGTATATACTCTTGAGCAAAATGACGTTGCTGAAAGAAAGAACAGGGTCATTGTGGAAGCTGCCCGTGCCATGCTATGTGACCAAGGCCTCCCGAAGTTTCTGTGGGGAGAAGCTGCGAACACTGCTATGTACATACAAAATCGATGCCTGCATTCTGCTCTGGACTCCGAAACTCTCGAAGAGGTTTTCTTTGGTAAGAAACTTGACGTCTCTCATTTTAGAGTTTTTGGTTGTCCTGTTTATTTTCATGTGCCAAAAGAGAAGAGGAGCAAGTTGGATGCTTCTGGGAAAAAGGGAATGTTTGTGGGCTATAGTGAAACTTCGAAGGCTTATAGAGTCTATGTGCCTGGTCAAAGAGAAGTAGAGATCTACCACGATGTTACCTTTGATGAAGATGCTTCCCTTAGGAAAGTGATAAATCTTCCGAGCTTTGAGGAAGATCATGAAGTAAGGTCTGGGAATCAGGAAGAACTGAAGGATGAGATGATGCCCGATGTTGAAGGACCGATGGACCCCATTGATCCACCTCCTTCAATGAAGAGAAGACCCTCCTCGAAGATGTCGAGAGACATATGGCCCCAAGGGGGACATTTCGTGAAAGCAAGAAGCCGAATAGATACCAAGGGTATCTAGCAACCATGAGTACAATCATACAATCTGAGCCTGGATCTTTTGAAGAAGCCATAAAGCATCAAGTCTGGAAGGATGCTATGCGCGAAGAGTATGAGTCAATTATGAAGAATGATGTCTGGGATGTGGTTCCGAGACTGGAGGACAAAGCTATTGTCACCTCGAAATGGCTTTATAAGATCAAGCATGGATCTGATGGTAGTGCTAAAAAGTTCAAGGCAAGATTCGTTGCCCAAGGTTTCTCTCAAAAGGAAGGCGTAGACTATGATGATATATTTGCACCTGTGGCTCGATATACCACAATCTGATCTATCATAGCCTTTGCTGCTACTCAAGGATGGAATCTTCATTAGATGGATGTGAAGACTACTTTTCTGCATGGTTCGATAAAGGAAGAGGTGTATGTGGAGCAACCTCTGGGGTTCGAAGTCCATGATAGAGACACCCATGTATGCAGGTTGAAGAAATCCCTCTATGGGTTGAAGCAAGCCTACAGGGCTTGGTACGAGAGGGTAGATAACTACTTGATGACGCTGGGCTTCACTCGTAGTAATGCTGATCCGAACCTTTACTTCAAAGTTGATAGAGAAATACCTCTCATTCTGGTTCTCTATATGGACGATCTCTTCTTGACAGGTGCTGACCCTCTCATTCATCAATGTATGAGGGAGCTCGCTTATGAGTTCAAGATGAAGGACCTAGGACTGATGCATTACTTCCTAGCCCTGGACGTTTGGCAGAGACCTGGTGAGATTTTCCTCTCTCAAGGAAAATATATTGTGAAGCTGCTGGAAAGATTTGGAATGGTGGACTGTAAGTCCGTGGCGACATCGATGGAGCTCAACTTTAAGAAGTTGAGTGGAAGCGCCGCTGGGCCCGTGCTAGCAAATCCTACCGAGTATCGTCAACTCATAGGGGCCCTGATGTTCTTAGTGAACACCCATCCGGACGTATGTTTTGCCGTGAACAATTTGAGTCAACACATGGTTGATCCTCATCACATTCACTGGGTTGGGCCAAGAATCTGTTGAGATATCTTCGGGGCATGATAAACCATGGGCTGTGATACACTGTCGGGAGCTTGAGACTCCATGGATACACAAATGCAGATTGGGCTGGCAGTGTGGTGGATCACAAGAGCACATCTTGATGTTGCTTCACACTTGTGTCTGCTTTCATATCTTGGATAAGCAGGAAGCAGAAGTCAATGGCTTTGAGCACCGCTGAGGCCGAATACATTGCAGCGATCATGGCCTGTTGTGAAGCAATTTGGTTGCGAAAGCTCTTTAGTGAGCTGTTCGGGCGTGTGCTAGATACCACCGTTATCCTTTGTGATAACTAGAGTGGGATTCGTTTGTCAGAGAATCTTGTGTTCCATGATCGATCCAAGCATATTGATATCAAGTACCACTTTATCCGAGATATGGTACAGCGAGGCGCCGTAAGGCTCAATCATATAGGAACTGATGAGCAGGTCGCGGATATTCTCACAAAACCCTTGGGGAAGGTCAAGTTCCTAATCTTCCTTGAGAATCTTGGAATCGTGGAATGACCCTATGCTGAGGGTCCTGTTGGACGATGAGCTCTGGGAGCTCCAGGGGGGCTTTGGGGATAACATCTTGGAGCTATAAACAACCATAGGGCTAGCCTTGTCGAACCTTGTTGGTGCGATTTTGCCCCACCGTTATGATATTGAGTTGGTTCACCTCTCTTTGATCTGTACCCCGTATGCATCCTACCCATGGAGTACCAGACTCATGGGAAGTACCTCTCATCTTGGCCAATTAGGTGGGAAAAGCTACATTGCCGTACTCTCTATGTCTAGGATGGCACGTGTCCAACCATTTGATCTGGGATCAAGTCTAGTGAGGTTTCAGACCTCCAACTGACTTCGGGTCAGTTAAACCAACTTCGGGTTGGTATGTGACTGCTTTGAGTCCTATAGAGGTTTTAGACCTCTGAGCTGATTTTGTCAGCCGAGAGTGATGTCTTTGTGACTCACCTTTTTGTTCTGAAATAAAGAAACCAACAAAGCAAGTTACGGCGAGATGATGCACGATGTTTGGGTGGCACAGGTGGATGGAGTTCTCCCTAGTTGAGAGGGAGTGTTAATTTTGGGCAACTAGGTCCAAAGTCGATGTTGTGATGCTCAGATGACGATGCCAATATTTTTATTGGATTCCTCTTTTAGAGAGGTGCAAGATCGATTTAAAGATCATCTTGATCCGATGAGCAGAACATTTATTTTGAATTAATTCCACTTATGTGCAAGGTCGACCAGAATTGTAATGTAAGCTTGGAGCCCCAACAGATGTGTCACACACCCTCACTGATGGATATATATATAGGTCAACGTTGGAGGTCATTTTCACCATCACTCATCACACATTCTGTCTCTGCATCTGATTGGTTCGATCATCATCTTGGAGGCTTCTCTTCACTCACACGTGGGAAAAACAACAACTAGGGTTTCAAACTGTTCTAGGGTTTCTAGCGCAGAATTGACTGGCGTTGACTTTGGTCAAATTGACTCGAAACTCTCCCAAAACTTCGATCTCCTCAATCTGCATTTTTTGGCACAAAATCGAGGTTGGATGTTGACTTTGACTTGGATGCACTGACTTTCTGCTGCAGATGTTTTGTGTTGACCGTTGATTGGAAAGCGTTGACTTTTGATGACTCTGGGTTGATTGTTGTAGAAGCTGTTCGAGAGGGTTGTGTGACACATTCTGGTTGGCTGACCATGAGGAGACTTTGCTAGTTGAAGCATCCTGTTGATCGCCGTAATGTACCACACACATATATTTTGCTGATCAAGGTAAGTGTATTTTTGGCTTGTTTTCCATTGATCTATTGGTATGTTCTATCAACATTTTACTTTCATGTTTATGTGATTGCTATTTGATATCGGGTATAAAGTAAAAGTTGCATCAAGCATAGAACATATACAAAAATTTACATACTGGCTATTCGATACAAAGAATATGACTGGTAGAAAGTTAGTAAGAAAATAACCTCACACTATCACTGACGAACCGACACTAATCCAACCTTTGAATGGATAGCCTCAAGCTGCCTTTGCGCAGTCACTGCGCTGCCTTTGCGTCACAACTGATAGGGACTGCGTCACTCCCTTGGCTGATCAATCTGCTGGTTGGATGCTCCAATCTCTGGCCCTCCGATCTCACACCTCAGCTCCCGGCACTAGATCTGAACTGCTCCTGAACAGAACTGCGAATCTCCTATCAGTCTTTGTGCTGCCTCAACGTGGCTCTGCGCAGCCTCCCTGGATCTCTCTTTGCCTCCTTTGCGTTGCATTCACCGGATCAGGAAAACTTCCACTGGTCACTATCCCTGCCCCTCCTTGCAAGAAGTCCCCTCGATCTTCCTTCGACAACTGCTGCGTTGCTCTCTTGAGAGATCGATCTCTAGATCTCTAATTCGATTTATGTTCCAAGTGCCCATTGAGCCTCTTCTTATAATATTCTCGTTGAACATTCAACGACCCAGATTAATTCCTAATCAATGGCTCAGATCATCTTGACTCAATCTCCGTCTTTTTCTAGAAGATTCACACCAGTTTCATTAATACCCTTTAATTATTTTAATTTCCTAAGTTTAGACTTAGGCATCCATTAAAAATAATTAATTATTTTAACAAAACTGTCTCCGTGTGGAATTTTCGAAAATGATTTATGGGTCTTGGAGGATGCATGTGTCCTAGCCTCCCTGCAAATTTTGAGGCTTAGAGCACAACCGATGCTACCAGAAATCAACACTCCCTCTTAGCGAGGAATGTGCTCTAGTAATGCAACCTGCTGAAGCATCACCTTGACTTTGTATCATCTCCCTCTGTGCTTTGATGTTTGACATCACTGCCCACCAACCACTGTGCAAATGTTTCATTTGTGTTGCTGCTGACTCTGCACGCTGCTGCCAACTGCATCTGCACTGCAACTCTGCTGCTGACTCTGCACGCTGCTGCCAACTGCATCTGCACTGCAACTCTGCAATGTTGCAACAGAAAAACATCCAAAATACTGAACCAAATGTGCTCAACATGATGCATCTGTCGCTGGAGTTCTAACTGAGGCTAGTCTCTGTGCTGGCCCTCTGAAGCCTCTGCGTTGCTACCGACTCTGCACTGTGCCAACTGCACTGCTGCCAACTTTGCTTTGCGCTGCTCAGTCTCTGGTGCTCCTAGCCACTGCAAGTGTCACTCTTTGTTAAATTTGGAAACTAGGGCCAAACTCCACTTTGGACTGCTCATATGATGGAGATGATATTTTTGTTGGATTCCTCTTTTCGAGAAGTGCAAGATTGATCTAAAGATCATCTTGTTTGGATGAGCAGAAGTTGGGTTTTGAATTTATTCTCTCACACGTAGATTTGTCAAGGTCGGCCAAAATTGTAATGTAGGTTCACAAGCCCCAAAAGATGTGTCTCCACCCCTCATTGAGGGATATAAAAAGGAAAGACTCATTCCTCATTTGGACATCATCTCATCACACACATCTCTCCTCTCTCATTTATTTGTACAGCCTCAAGAAGGCTCTCTCTCTCATCCGCACGTGTGAAAGGAAGGGCAAATTTTCGGACTGTTTTTAGGGCTTTTATAGCAGCGTTGACAAACGTCGACTTTGGGTCAACTTTGATGGTTTGAATTTGATTTCTTGGGCAGAATTTGATCTTGATAGGCCGCAACCTTGGGCATGAACTCCGAGAATTCTGGGTAGTTTGACTTTTGGGTTGGCCATAGAGTTGACCGAATATTTTAGGATTGTTTTGGTCTGACTTTCACTGATTTTGGAGGTTGAGTTTGACTGGGTTTGACTGAGCTTCATTGAAGAAGGAATATTGCTGGTTTGATCAATGTTGACTTTACTGGCTAGGGCATCCTGTTGATTGTTATTTGACTGAAGGAAATTTGTAAATGTACTTTCTCTCTCTGCTGAATTTGAAGAATAATAAGAAGATTTGATCAAAGGGTTTTCCCCACATATGGGTTTTTCCTTAGCATCCGCCAAAATATTGTGTCCTCTTGTCTTGGCTTGTCTTCTGGTTATTTGTTTATTTTCTATCAACATTTACTATCAATGTTAATGTGATTGCTAAACATGAAATTGAATTGGGCTAATAAGAAAGATTGAAGTAAATTTCTCTAAGAATAGAACATACCATTGTTAACTAAAAATTAACATGGAATATGAGCCTAGGTGAACACAAAGCCCAAACAAGAGTGAGAAGAGCAATCACTGAAAGTTGGTTAGACAAGGACAAGGGTCAATGGCTTCCTCATCATACTTCAAATCTGATGACAAGCTCAATGATAAGTCCTTGGACTTGACATTGGAGGAGCAAGATGTTGTGGATTATGTGCAGGGAAAGATCATTGAGCCTCCATCAAATGCACCGGCTGCCACTAAAACAAAGTATAAGAAAGGGGAAAACAAGGCGAAGAAGATCACCAAGTATTCTATTCACAAGCACTTGGTTGCTTATATCTCCGAGCTGGGCACATCTAAGGAGATGTATGATAAGTTGGTTGGCATGTTCACGGCTAGCAATGCTAATTGAATTCTCTTTTTGAAGAACACGTTGAAGGACATCAAGATGGACAAGGGAGAGTCCATCCAATCCTACTTCATGAGGATCACCGAAATCAAGAATGATCTCTTATCAATTGGAGAGGTCATAGCTGACCGAGAGCTCACTCTCATTGCTCTTGGAGGTCTTCCCTGGGCATGGTATGTATTCAATACTACTATTCTCAATAATAATATAATTCCTGATTTTGATGAATTGTTGACAGGATGCACTCAAGAGGAGGCAAGGATGGTCCATCCAATCCTACTTCATGAGGATCACCGAAATCAAGAATGATCTCTTATCAATTGGAGAGGTCATAGCTGACCGAGAGCTCACTCTCATTGCTCTTGGAGGTCTTCCCTGGGCATGGTATGTATTCAATACTACTATTCTCAATAATAATATAATTCCTGATTTTGATGAATTGTTGACAGGATGCACTCAAGAGGAGGCAAGGATGATGGAGAGAGAAAAACCCTCAAATGGAAATGGAAGTGAACCTACTGCCTTCACCGCTCATGCAAAGAAGAAGAATAATGTTGTTCCTAGAAATCAAGGTCAAGGAAGAGCAAACCTAAAGGAAGGAAAGGTATATGTTACAATTTTAACAGCTTTGGCCACTATGCTAAAGAGTGCCCCAATAAAAGGGACTCATCTTGAGGTGATGACTACAACAATAACAACTTCAGGGGAAATGGAAATCAAAGGAACAACAGGTTCAACAACAAAGGAAAGAGAAAGGCTCCCTCTGCTCATCATGGAAATGGAAATGATCAACCTTTCAAGAGGTCAAGGAACTCCAAGTATGATGAATCTAATGTTGTTGATAACAAGAAAAATGAATATATTCTTATATCTTCCTTCTCTACTGCGTCTCCTCTCGACACCCTGGATAACTGGTTGATTGATAGTGGTGCCTCAAGGCACTTCACTGGATATAAAGAGGCCCTATCTAATTTGATTGAAAATGATACTAATTTGGAAATTATCCTTGGAGATAATGCCACCTATCTCGTAAAAGGGACAGGGACTGTGACCCTTCATCTAAATGAAGGACAAGTCCTTCATTTACAAGGTGTGTTGTATGTACCTGACTTGAAGAAGAATCTAGTCTCTATCTCGACAATGGAAGATAAAGGATTCAAGGTGGCATTCATTGATGGAAAGTTACGCATTTGGAAGAGGAATTTCAAAGAAGCATTCACTTTTGGTTTTAGGGTTGATACACTCTATCAGGTTGGAGGAAGTCCATTGGGAGCCATGACATGTTGTAACACAACTCTTTAATCCGAACTGTGGCACCGTAGGTTTGCACACCTTCATTATAAAGCTCTTCCCGAAGCAAGGAAGGTGGTCACAGGTATGCTCGATTTCAAAGATGATCATGAAGGTGTATGTCAGGGTTGTGCCGAATGAAAACATACAAGGGGATCACTCCCCTCAAGTGACACCAAGACTACTGATGTTCTACAATTAATTAATTCTGATTTATTTGGTATGTTGCTCGTAACATCCTTGGGAGGATGCTTATATTATGTCACTTTTATTGATGACTTCTCTTGCAAGACTTGGATATACTTCTTGAAGAAAAAGGATGAAGTATTCAAATGGTTCCACACCTTCAAGGCCTTGGTTGAAAATCAAACAAGGAAAAAGATCAAAATTTTGAGGACCGATAATGGAATCGAATATGAGTCAAATGAGTTGAATGACTATTGTAGGGACGTTGGCATTAAGAAGGAGACCACTACTGTGTATACTCCCGAACAAAATGGAGTTGCCGAAAGGAAGAATAGAACCATCATGGAATCTACTCGTGCCATGCTTCATGACCAAGGTCTACCAAAGTTCCTATGGGGAGAAGTTGCCAACACTGTTGTGTATGTTCAAAATAGATGCCCACATCAAGCATTGGACTCCAAAACTCCTGAAGAAGTCTTCACTGGTAAGAAACCTGATGTTTCTCATTTTAGATTTTTTGGAAGTCCTGTATATTTTCATGTGCCGAAAGGAAAAAAACAGCAAATTGGACGCTTCTAGAAAGAAGGGAACGTTTGTGGGCTATAGTGAAACCTCGAAGGCATATAGAATCTATGTGCTTGGTCAAAGAGAAGTGTAGATAAGTCATGATGTCACCTTCGACGAAGACGCTGCCCTTAGGAAGGTTAGAGATCTTCCTATCTCAAAGGAAGACAAAGAAGAAGAAGCAGGAAAGCAGAAAGAACCAAAGGATGAACAAATGCTTGATGTTGAAGGTCCGATGGATCCTATAGATCCACCTCCTAGTGAGCCCACTTCAAATAAAATAAGACCCTCATGGCTTAGAGATACTCTCGAAGATGCCGAGAGACATATTGCTCCAAGGAGAACATTCTATGAAAGTAAGAAGTCGAATAGGTACCAAGGGTACTTAGTAGCCACGAGCACCATTGTCTAGTCTGAGCTTGGAACGTTTGAACAAGCCGTGAAGCACCAAGTTTGGAAGGATGCAATGAACGAAGAATATGAGTCGATCATGAAAATGATGTCTGGGATGCGGTTCCTAGACTGAAGGACAAATTTGTTGTCACCTCGAAATGGTTCTACAAGATCAAGCATGGAGCTGATGGAAGTGCTGAAAAATACAAGGCAAGATTCGTTGCATGAGGCTTCTCGCAGAAAGAAGGAATTGATTATGATGAAATATTTGCACCTGTTGCTTGCTACACCACCATCCGTTTCATTATTGCCCTTGCTGCATCGCAAGGATGGAGTCTACATCAGATGGATGTCAAGACTACGTTCTTACATGGATTGAACAAGTAAGAGGTCTATGTGGAACAACCTTTGGGGTTCAAAGTTCGAGATAGAGATACACGTATGCAGGTTGAAGAAAGTCCTCTATGGGTTGAAGCAAGCCCCTAGGGCTTGGTATGAGAGGATCGATAGCTACTTGATGAAGCTGGGCTTTACTCGAAGTGATGCTGATCCAAACCTTTACTTTAAGGTTGATAATGACAAGTCTCTCATTTTGGTTCTTTATGTGGGTGATCTCTTCCTGACAGGTGCAGACCCTCTTATTCATCAATGTAAGAGGGAGTTTGCTTTTGAGTTCGAGATGAAGGACCTAGGACTGATGCACTACTTCCCAGGCTTGGAGGTTTGGCAAAAACCAGGTGAGATTTTCCTTTCTTAAGGAAAATATATTGTGAAGCTACTGGAAAGATTTGGGATGGTGGATTGCAAGTCCGTGACTATTCCGATGGAACTCAACTTTAAGAAGTTGTGTGGAACGCTACTGGGCCCGATTTGGAAAATCCTACCGAGTATCGTCAACATGTAGGGGCCCTGATGTTCTTTGTGAACAACCATCCAAACATATGTTTTGCAGTGAACACATTGAGTCAATATATGGTTGAGTCTCATCACATTCATTGGATTGCTGCCAAGAATCTCTAGAGATATCTTTGGGGCACAATCAATCATGGAATGAGATTCACTGTCGGGAATGTGAGGCTCCATGGATATACCGATGTTGATTGGGCTGGCAGTGTGGTGGATCAATTCTTTGACTTATCCATAAATCCACTAACCAATATTCAAGAGATGAGACCAAAAGTCAAACTGGTCAACAAGTCAAATCTAGTCAAAGTAAACAGCAGACAACAGCAACAAATGATGCCCTAACCAGTCAAAGTGAGGCAATCAAATCAACTCCAAATCAACTCGTTCAACAGTCAAAATAGTCGGCCTTCTTTGCTAGTCAAAGTCAAGTCAAAACAATCCCAAAAAGTCTTGGTCAAAGGAGAGAGAAAACTGCTGTTAAACTTCAGTGAACAGACCTGCGGTCAACCCAAGTCAAAGTGCCCAAAAAAATTCAGTTCCTTGACCAAGAAATTCGGCCTCCAAAAATCGGATTTTTTCAAGTCAAGTCAAACTTGGTCAACGGCTACCCAAACAAAAGCCAACACTGAAAAATCAAAATTGGCCTTCTTCCTTACGCACGTATGAACTTTGACTTCTTGCTTCAGACCTATACGGACCAATCAAGAGAGGAGAGAGATGTGTTCATTGTTGATGTGATGTCTAAATGAGGTGCCGTTGAAGAGTATTCATATGTGACTTTGGAGACCCAAACTTTTGACTTTAGGCCGACTTGTACTTCTGTGAACTTGTGGGTTTTTTCATTAAAAATAATAATTTTCCTTGACTAAATTAAATTCTTCCAAGGGAAAAGAGTGTCTTCTCTGGATGAGGAACACTGTCCAAAGGAGGGAATTTGTCACTAAGTTGCCAAATTAACACTCCCTCTTAGCTAGGGAGAAATTTCAGGCTGCATCAGAAGTACCATCTCAAAAATCTCGTCATCGTTATCATTGAACCAAGTCATATCTCATCTTTGCTCATCTTTGCTCATTTTCTGAACACTCTCGAATCTAAGGAAGAATCATCATAGGGGAGCTCAAGCTACCACCCTCTATCTAATGACAATAGGTGAGATACAACTTACCAGGCAAGGATCACAACCATCCTATTGTCTAATGACAACATACGAGATACGAATTGCCATGAGAGATAAGGATCACATCCATCCTATCATCCAGTGACAATGGGCAAGATACAACTTACTAGGCAAGGATCACAACCATTTTGTTGTCTAATGACAATATGCAAGATACCACTCGCCATAAAAGGTAAAGATCACATCCTTACCGTTGTCTCCTGATCTTCCCACATTGACCCTCAAGAGTCAAGTGGTAGAACACTTGTATCCCATCACTTGCCACTTGATATGAGAGGCAAGGATCACAACCATCTCAAGTCATCTCAACCCATTGGCCAGATGGGGAGGAATGATCCCAACAAGCCCAACTTGTGGGTTGGATGCATACTGGGGTATACTCTCTAGTCCAATCATGATAGGGGGGGATACCTAACTTGCCATAAATGACAAGGATCACACACATCCTATGGTGACACACACAATAGGTGAGATACTACTTACCGCAAAGGGTAAGGATCACAACCATTCTATTGTCCAGATATCCCTCAACCCAGGAACTCTCTGGCTCAATTCCTCTCCCTGGGAACTCAGACAGGGGGGGGGGGAGAGCATAGCTTAGTGTCCTCAATCAGTCGGGACCCTTACTCGTGAGGGTCACATCCATCAGTCCAAGTTGCTCTCTGAAGGCCAAGAACCTTCCTTTCGACAAAGCCTTGGTAAGAATGTCTGCTATTTGCTCATTTGTTGAAATGTGATGGAGTCTCATTGCTCCTCTTTGCACCATGTCTCGTATATAGTGATACTTGATCTCAATATGCTTGGACTTGTCAAGAAACACGAGATTCTATACCAATCAGATCCCACTCTTGTTGTCGCAATATATCATTGTTGTATCCAGAACCTGCTCAAACAACTCTCCAAAGAGCTTCCTCAACCATACAACCTCACAGCTTGCCATGCTCGCAGCAATATACTCAGTCTCGATAGTGCTAAGGGCATCATACTTCCGCTTCATGCTCATCCAAGATATCATAGTAGATCCAAGGCTGAAATAACACCCTGAAGTGCTTTTCCTGTCAATAACATTTTTGGCTCAGTCAACATCAATATATCCGTGTAGCCTCACATCTCTAGAAATATATCTCAGACCGAGATTAATTCTCCCATGCAAATATCTCAGCACATGCTTGACAACAACCCATTGTGCATGAAAAGGCTCTGTCACGAATTGGCTCAAAGTGTTAACTATAAAACATGTGTCCAAATGGGTGTTCACAAGGAACATCAATGCCCCAATCAACTGTCGATACTCAAAGGGATTTGCCAAATCAGGGCGTGCAGTATCTCCACACAACTTCTTGAAGTTCATCTCCATTGGAGTGGACATGGACTTGCATTCTACCATCCCAAATATTTCCAACAATTTCACAACATATTTTCCTTGAGAAAGGAAAATCTATGCGGGCTTTACCACACTTCTAATCCCAGAAAGTAATGCATCAATCCAAGGTCTTTCATTTCAAATTCAGAGGCCAACTCCCTCTTACACTCGAGCATCAAAGGCTCACTACCTCTCAAGAATAAATAATCAACATATAAAACCAAAATGAGAGGCATACCATGGACCACTTTGAAGTGGAGGTTTGGGTCAACATTGCTTCTCATGAATCCAAGCTTCACCAGGTAAATATCAATACGGGCATACCATGCTCTTGCTTGCTTCAAAACATAAAGTCCTTTCTTCAACCTACAAACATGAGTCTTCCTGTCATGTACTTCAAAGCCCAGCGGTTTTGCTTAACAAATACTTCTTCCTGTAGTATGCCATGAAGAAAGTAGTAGTCACATCCATCTGGTGAACGGTCCAGCCTTTGTTGAAATATGTAACTAG
The DNA here is from genome assembly GCA_034641835.2 of Pinus albicaulis. Taxonomy (NCBI): domain Eukaryota; kingdom Viridiplantae; phylum Streptophyta; class Pinopsida; order Pinales; family Pinaceae; genus Pinus; species Pinus albicaulis. Next base: position 1,471,215,590 of record CM076584.1, read on the forward strand.
GTTCGTTTTTCATAATGATATGATATATTTAATGAATATGGAAAAATAAATTTATTATTGTTATTCTAGAGGCATGGGTTTCATGCTCAAGAGAAATTTATTTTTAGGTCAAACACCCATTGAGTGCTTCTGGGGCTTGTTATTTAGTCTACAAGTCAATTGAGTCATTGTCATGTATTGAAGACCCATTTTGGCATGTTACACATTGTAAAGAAAATTTATTTGAGTCAAAATATAGTCAAAAGACCCTCCAAGACCTTGTCATGATGAAAAGATCAAGTCGGCCTACTCATGGACAATTCGGCCTAAAAGGTGCAATTCGACCTTGTTGAAAACCGATATAAAGGAAACTTCGACCTCACTTGGAGAGACACATTCACTCACCAATTATTACAAGAGCAAGAAGTGCGAGGAAGAGAGACTAGAAGAAGACAAGAAAAGTGAGTTTTTTTATTTGTTTTTGGGCTATATACCTCCACTCATGTGAAGGTTAGGGCATCATCTTGCAACAACAGATATTGAATTGCAGTCACTCCAAGAAGGCCGAGTTTTTGGGTCAAAGGAAATCTATCTTGCAAGCCGAGTTGATAAGAAGGTCTCATGTCAAGCGAAGAAGAAAAGGACAAAGTCACCATCATTCTCTCACACCGGTCACCTAGGATTTCTGCAGAAGAATTTGCTGGGAGGATGAAATTGTAGAAGAATCTTCTGGGAGTTCGAAGTTGTAGAAGAATCTGCTGGGGGGTCGAAATTGCAGAAGAATTTGCTGGAGGTCAAAATTGCAGAAGTTGTTGTGGAATTGCTAGAAGGAAAGCTTATCAAGGAGGAAATATTTGACTTGGTTTTGGAGGGTCTTGGTCAAGGGTCATAGGCCTTGGAATTCGTTAATTGAAGTTCTATAAGAAGAGAAGAATTTTGGTGGGTTTTCCTCTCAATTTGTGAGGTTTTGGCCTTGGCTGATAGCTTACATCTTGTGTCCTATTGTCTCATTATTCTTTATGATTTGGTAGCTGTTTGATGATGGAGAACACTAATACTAATAAAGACAAGAAGAATTTAATCAAGAAAAGTAAAAATACATCATAAGCAGTTATCGAAGAAGAGAAATCATCTACACTTGTTGCCCCTAGATTTTTCAACATCCTTGACTAGTAGTAAGGGCAACAATAGATCTAATAGTGGTGTAGTGGACTACAGGTGCAAATATATCATCATAGTCTTCTCCCTCTTTTTGGGAGAAACCGCTAGCTAGAAATCTCACCTTATGTTTTTCAATACTTCCATCAACTCCATTTTTTATTTTGTATAACCACTTAGAAGTCACAAAATACTTCCCTTTGGGTCTTGGAACCACTTCCCACACCATTCTTCATAATATATTCGTATTCTTCGGTCATAACATCTTTCCAAACCTATTCTTTCAATGCTTCTTCAAAGATGGGAGGCTCGACTTGTATGATGGTGCTCATAGCTACAACATATCCTTGGTATCAACATGGCTTCTTGCTTTCTCTAAAGGTTCCTCTGGCATAGGTATGTTTTTCAACATCCTGTAATGTATCACAAAGCCAAAGGTGTCTCTTCCTGGCAGGGGGATCACTTGGAGGAGGATCCAAGGGGTCCATAGGTTCCATAGGATCATCAACAACTTGGGTCAGGCATAAAAGGCCCATCTAGTAGGTCCATGTCTTCATCCTTCTTCTCAACAAGAGGAGGAAGAATGCCCCTTGCTTTACCAAGGGCCACATTGTTAGGTCCCTATATTACTAGTATAGTCCCTTATTGTTGTTAGTGTAACCCCCATATTGTTATTATTGTGCCCTTAAATTATTATTGTTAGGTCGGCTAGGATTACTGTTAAAATTGGACAACTAGGTCCAAACTCCATGTTGTGATGCTCAGATGAAGACACCAATATTTTTATTGGGTTCCTCTTTCGAAGAGGTGCAAGATCGATCTAAAGATCATCTTGATCCGATGAGCAGAACATTTATTTTGAATTTATTTTTAATACTTTCAAAATATGTGCAGGTCGGCCTTAAGGTTTTACACCCCCAACAAATGTGTCACACACCCTCAGTGATTGATATAAATAGAGTCAACGTTGGAGGACATTTCAATCATCTCATCCTCACGCATCTCCTCTTACGATTTAGTCTGCATTCCTTGAGAAGGTTTCGGTTCACACGTGGGAAAAGAACCAAGGCTTAAGGCGATTACTGACAGTATTCTTCTTGGTGTTATTCTTCGTAGATTGTTGTTGCCGTTCTTTGCCATTGTTACTGGGTATTTGTTGCCGTTAGCATTGGTGTTGTTCTTGCAGTGTTGTTCTTTGTTGTTGTTGGTGTTCTTTGTAATTGTTGCCGGTGTTACGCATTGTAGGTGTTGTTGAGTTGGGTTCTTTCGGTGTTGTTAAGTTCTACTACCGTTGCTGAGGTTGATGGCAGTGTTGCTGAATTTTAACAGCATTGACTTTTACGGGGTTGACTTTGAGTTGGCTTGGTGTGGTTGTTTTGAGGTGTAAAACACATCATAGGTTGGGCGACCAAGGAGACTTTCTTGGTTGAAGCATCCTGTTGACCGCCATAACGCACCACCACATTTTTATGTTTCTGGTTTGTCTTCTATAGATCCACTGGTATGTTCTATCAGCATTTTACTTGATTGTTTATGTGATTGCTGTGGTGAAAAGTAAAGTTGCATCAAGCATAGAACATCTACATAAATTTACATGGTATCAGAGGTGAGGTGAAGACAAGCCCTACTTTATAGCAATCATCGGAGACGAAAATGGGTTCCACAAACTATGGCTTCAAGGAGGATGACAAGTTGACTGGGAAGGATAACTTCCATGCTTGGAAGATGATATTGGATCTTCAGTTGGAAGACCAAGATGTCATGGACTATGATCAGGGTAAAATCCAAGAACCTCCATCTACTGCTACTGTTGCTGCCAAAACAAAGTACAAGAAGGGGGAGATAAAAGCAAAGCTGATGATCAGAGAATCCATTCATAAAAGTCTGGTGGCCTACATCTCTGAGTTGGGCACATCCAAAGAGATGTATGATAAATTGGTCCTCATGTTCAAGGCCAACAATGCAAATCAAGTACTATTCTTCAAGAATCAATTGAAGAATCTGAAGAAGGGTAGGGATGAGTCTGTCTAATCATACTTTCTGAAGCTGACCGAGATTAGGAACAATATGCTGGCTATTGGGGAGACAATAGCTGATCGAGAGATGGTACTCACCGCACTTGGAGGGCTCTCATCCGAATGGCATGTGTTCAACACTACCATTCTAAATAATAATGTGATACATGACTTCGACGAAGTACTGTCAAGATGCATCAAGAATGAAGGAGTATGGAAATGAAGGAAATGGTGCATATGCTGCTCATTCTAGAAAGAAGAACTTTGGTGGTCCAAAGTACAAAGGAAAAGCAGGGACCCAAGGAAAGAAGGGCAAGTGTTTCACTTGTCATAGGCCAGGTCACTATGATAGAGAATGCCCTTTCAAGAAGGATTCTCCTGATGATGATGACAACAAAAACAACTGAAGGGATGATAATCAAAGGAACAACAAGTTCCAGGGAAAGAGAAAGGCTCCCTCCCGCGGAAATGATCAACCTTTCAAAAGGTCAAAAAATTCCAGGTATGAGGAATCAAATGTTGTAGATAAAAGAAATGAACACATTTTTGTATCTGCCCTCTCCGTTGCATCTCCACCCGACACTATGGATGTCTCGTTGATAGATAGTGATGCCTCAAGGTACATCACTGGGTTCAAGGAAGCACTCTTTGATATGGTTGAGAATGATACTAATCTGGAAATTATCCTTGGAGATAATGCCACATATCCCATGAAAGGGACAGGGACTGTGACCCTCCACTTGTCTCAAGGTCAAGTCCTCCACTTGCAGGATGTACTCTATGTACCTAATTTGAAGAAGAACTTCGTGTCTATATAAGCCATGGAAGACAAAGGTTTCAATGTAGCATTCACTGATGGAAAGGTGCACATGTGGAAGAAGAGCTTCAAGGAAGCTATCATGTTTGGGTCTAGAATTGATACACTCTACTAGGTTGGAGGAAGTCCACTGGGAGCTATGACATGAGATGTTATTTGACTTTTCGATAATGGCACTGAATATGAGACGAATGAGTTCAAGAACTTTTGCAGAGGAGCTAGCATCAAGAGGGAGACCACAATGTTTGTGGGCTATAGCGAAACTTTGAAGGCCTATAGATTCTATGTGCTTGGTCAAAGGGAAGTGGAGATATGCCACAATATCACCTTTGATGAAGATAATTCCCTGAGGAAAGTATTCAATTTTCCGAGATCTGAGGAAGGTCATGAAGCAAGGCTTGGAAATCAAGAGGAACCAAAGGATGAGATAATGCCTGATGTTGAAGGACCAATGGACCCGATTGGTCCACCTCCTTCACTGGGAAAGAGACCATCATGGCTCAGGGACACTCTCAAGGATGCTGAGGGACATATGGCCCCAAAGGGGGACATTCCGTGAAAGCAAGAAGCCGAGTAGATACCAAGGGTATCTAGCAGCCATGAGTACTATTGTACAATCTGAGCCTGGATCTTTTTGAGTAAGTCGTAAAGCATCAAGTCTGGAAGGATGCTATGCACGAAGAGTATGAGTCCATAACGAAGAATGATGTCTGGGATGTGGTTCCTAGATCAGAGGACAAAGCAGTTGTCCCCTCAAAATGGCTCTACAAGATCAAGCATGGATCTGATGGAAGTGTTGAAAAGTTCAAGGCAAGATTCATTGCTTGTGGCTTCTCTCAAAACGAAGGCATAGACTATGATGATATATTTGCACCTATGACCACCATCCGATTTATCATAGCCCTTGTTGCTACGCAAGGATGGAGTCTTCATCAGATGGATGTGAAGACCGCACTTCTGCATGGTGCGATAAAGGAAGAGGTGTATGTGGAGCAACCTCTGGGGTTCGAAGTCCAAGATCAGGACACCCATGTCTGCAGGTTGAAGAAAGCCCTCTATGGGTTGAAGGAAGCACCCAGAGCTTGGTACGAGAGGATAGATAGCTACCTGATGAAGCTGGGCTTCACTCGTAGTAATGTTGATTCGAACCTTTACTTCAAGGTTCATAGAGAGAAGCCTCTCATTCTGGTGTTGTATGTGGACGACCTCTTCCTGACAGGTGCTGACCCTGTCATTCATCAGTGCAAGAGGGAGCTTGCTGCTGAGTTTGAGATGAAAGACCTAGGACTGATGCACTACTTCCTAGGCCTGGAGGTCTGGCAGAGACCTGGCAAGATTTTCCTTTCTCAAGGAAAACACATTGTGAAGCTTCTGGAAAGATTTAGTATGGTGGACTGCAAGTTTGTGTCGACACCGATGGAGCTCAACTTCAAGAAGTTGAGTGGTAGCGCTGCTGGGCCCGTATTGACAAATCCTACTGAGTATCGTCAACTTGTAGGGGCCCTGATGTTCTTAGTGAACACCTGTCCGGACATATGTTGTGCAGTGAACACTTTGAGTCAACACATGGTTGATCATAACATTCACTGGGTTGGTGCCATGAATCTCTTGAGATATCTTTGAGGCACGATAGACCATGGGCTGAGATACACTGCCGGGAGTATGACACTCCATGGATATATTGATGCTGATTGGGCTGGCAGTGTGGTGGATCGCAAGAGCACATTTGGATGCTACTTCACACGTAGATTTGCTTCGGGCAGGAAACCGAAGTCGGTAGCCTTGAGCACCGCTGAGGCCGAATACATTGTAACATGTATGGCCTATTGTGAAGTCACTTGGTTGCGAAAGCTCTTCAGTGAGCTGTTCGAGCATGTGCTAGATGCCACTGTTATCCTTTGTGATAACTAGAGGGGGATTCGTTTGTCATAGAATCCCGTGTTCCACGATTGATCCAAGCATGTTGATGGTTCGTACCACTTTATCCGGGATATGGTACAGCGAGGCACCGTAAGGCTTGATCATAGGAACTGATGAGCAGGTTGCGAATATTCTCACTATGCCCTTGGGGAAGGTCATGTTCCTAACCTTCCGTGAGAATCTTGGAATCGTGGAATGACCCTATTCTGAGGGTCCTGATGGACAATGAGCTCTGGGAGCTCTGGGGGGCTTTGGGGATAGCTTCTCGGAGCTATAAGAAACCACAGGGCTAGGCTTGTCGAACCTTGTTGGTGTGCTTGGGCCCGACCGTGATGATTGAGTTGGTTCGCCTCTCATGATTTGTGCCCCGTATGCATCCTACCCATTTGAGTTCTGGACTCATGGGAAGTACCTTTCATTTGGCCAATGAGGTGGGAAAAGCTAGAAACTAGTAGCAAAGACTGATGGACGCATCAGAGATTGCCGTACTCTCTATCTAGGATGACACATGTCCAACCATTTGATTTGGGATCAAGTCTAGTGAGGTTTCGGACCTGTCAGTGAGACTAACTTTGGGTTAGTATATATGACTCTCTTGAGTCCAAGCGATGTTTCGGACCTCCTACTGACTTCGAGTTGGTATGAGACTCTTTATGAGTCTGATAGAGGTTTCGGACCTCTGGGCTGAATTTGTCAGCCGGGGAATGATGTCTTTGTGACTGACCCACTTCTGTTCTAAAATAAAGAGACCAGCAAAGCAATTTACGGCGGGATGACACACGATGTTTGATTTCACAAGTGGATGGAGTTCTCCCTAGTTGAGAGGGAGTGTTAAAATGGGACAACTAGGTCCAAACTCCATGTTGTGATGCTCAGATGAAGATACCAATATTTGTATTGGGTTCCTCTTTCGAAGAGGTGCAAGATCGATCTAAAGATCATCTTGATCCGATGAGCAGAACATTTATTTTGAATTTATTTTTAATACTTTCAAAATATGTGCAGGTCGGCCTTAAGGTTTTACACCTCTAGCAGATGTGTCACACACCCTCAGTGATTGATATAAATAGAGTCAACGTTGGAGGACATTTCACTGATCTCATCCTCACACAACATCTCCTCTTCTGATTTAGTACGAGCTCCTTGGAGGCAGTTTCAGTTCACACGTGGGAAAAGAAGGACGAAGAGGTGTTGCTGCCGGTGTTGTTGCCGTTGCTGCCTTTGTTGCTAGTGTTGCTGCCGTTGTTGTTGCCGTTGCTGCCGTTGTTGCCGGTGTTGTTGCCGTTGTTGTTGGTGTTGCTGCCGGTGATGCCGGTGTTGCTGCCGTTGTTGCCGGTGTTGCTGTCGTTGCTGCCGGTGTTGTTGCTGTTGCTACTATTGCTGCCGTTGCTGCTGTTGCTGCCGTTGTTGCCGGTGTTGCTACCGTTGCTGCCGTTGTTGCTGGTGTTGCTGCCGTTGGGGCAACATTGACTTTTCTGGGGTTGACTTTGAGTTGACCGTGTGGTTGTTTTGAGGGTTGTTGTGACACATGCTGGGTTGGCTGACCAAGGAGACTTTGCTGGTTGAAGCATCCTGTTGACCGCAATAATGCACCACCACATTTTTCTGTTTCTGGTTTGTCTTCTATAGATCCACTGGTATGTTCTATCAGCATTTTACTTGATTGTTTATGTGATTGCTTTGGTGAAAAGTAAAGTTGCATCAAGCATAGAACGTCTACATAAATTTACAATTACATAGTGGCCCCACTAGGATTACATTGTGGCCCCATGGACTCCTATATATAGAAAGTAGGTTTTGTCATTTGTATCATCCAAGAATTGTTCATTTATGTAATGTATTGGAGGTTGCCCCCTCGAAGTGGCTGATTTCTAAGGCGTTGATCTCTCTTTTCTTCTATTTTTGGAGTTGGTTTCACAACAAACATCTTCATCAAAGGTCACATCCCTGCTAAACTTGATATTCCTCGACCTGGTACATATATTCTAAAAGTTTTAATCACAATATCCAACAAACGTACCTTTCTTTCCAGTGGCTTCCAACTTGTTCCTTTTTGTTTTTCGGCACATGAAAGTATAGGGGGCAACGAAATATCCTCAGATGTCCAACATCAGGCCTCACACATGTGAACACTTCTTTGGGAGTCTTGTCACCCAAGGCTTGATGAGGAGTCTTGTTTTGAACATAGACCATTGTATTAGTGGCTTCTCCCCAAAGGAACTTCGAGAAAGTTTGATCATGCAGCATGGCTCGGGCAACATCCATGAAGGTCTTGTTCTTTCTTTCAACCGTTGAGAAATCTAGGGCATCATTAGTTAGGAGATTTCTCTTCTTGATAATTACTTGTGATATACTTTGTGCTTCTTGATTATGATATTTTCTTCGATAGGTGATTATTATGTTCTTTTCATCAAGTCAATTATAAAATACACAAGAGACGCAATATGTAGGCTTGTAAGCTAGTGCCAAAACCTCTCACTCGTTGAGTGGAAAACCTGATTGTAAATTCTTCTTATAGATCTTCAATTGATGAATACCAAGACCATGACAAAGACCCTTGACACAAGTATCCTCCCAAGAACCTTGTCACTAGCTTTCACTGCTCTTCTTGACTTCTCTTCGTTCCTTCCTTTTTTGCACTGCACTACACTACACCTTTCGACTGCTCTAGAGAATCTCGTTCTCTATACTTCAACAACCTTAGACAAATGCTCCTTCTCAACTTCCTTCAATCTTCTCCTCGACTTCCTTTAGTCCTCTTCTCGTTTTCCTTTCTAGACCCTTTATGAGTTACCTTATACCCAAGATTGGATTATCTTGAAGCTGTAATAGGCCTCGACCTTTCTGAATTGTGCTTGAGAGAGAGTGACCCAAGACCGAACCACAATAACCCTTCTACCTCGCTGATTTAGATTTCTCCTTTTCACACATCATGTAGTCCCGTAGTTCGCACTTATGACTGCAATCTTGACTGAACTGGATGCTGCTAAATGAGGCCGAGCAAGGTACTTATACCTAGTGTCTTATGTCCTTTAGGCCAACATGATCATTGGAGGAGAGACGACTTCATCTTTGAGGATCTTCGTTAGATTTAGGATGACTTGGAGAGGCCTAGTGACAAGGTCTTGGAGGACTACTTTATATAGACAAGTGTGACCTTTTACAAAGTGTAACATGACTTCATTTACATGACAATGACTCTATTATTTTATGACAAGATGACAAAACTCCTAGAGACTCCTAATGAGAGTCTTGACTCAAAAATAAAATCCCTTGCTCATGAAACCCATGATGCAAGTAATAGAATAAATTTATTTTATTTTTCTTCTTTGCATCTACTTACATAAAATCATGACTACATGTCATTATGAAGACCGAACCTAGTTACACTTTTCAACATCAACCACACCATTTTGTTCGAAATTATAAGGTACGATGGTCTCCTTCTTGATTCTAGCCTTCTTGCAGAAGTCAATGAACTCATTGGAAGTATATTCTCCACCATTGTTAGACCTGAAGACCTTGATCCTTTTCCTTGTTTGATTCTTTATCAGTGCCTTGAAATCCTAAAACATATCAAAAGCTTCATCTTTGTGTTTCAAGTAGAATATCCATGTCTTTCAGGAGAAGTCATCCACAAAGATTATATAGTATAGATAGCCACCCAAAGATTATATCGACATGGGTCCACATAGATCAATGTGGATGAGTTGTAGAATATCACTGTACTTGCTTTTGCTGGAGGGGAATGGTCCCCTCGACTTCTTTCCACTGGCACATCCCGAACATACTCCATCATGGTTAGTTTGAACTTTAGGCATCTTGAAAACCATCCTTCTAACTTTAGGCAAGGCTTCGTAATGTAGACATGCAAACCTTCGGTGCCATAGCTCATTTTGATGATTGCTCTCATGTATTGGTGCTCGCAATGGTCTTCCATTAATTCTATAGAGTCCTTCAATTCTAGATCCCAGGGTGAAAACATCCCTCATGCGAGATTCCATGGGCCATGTGAGGACCTTTCCTCTTATAAAGGCAACTCTCATTCCTTTGTCTTCCAAGGCAGATATAGATAGTAAGTTCTTCTTTATTCCCGAAACATGCATCACATCATGAAGAAGAACGATTTCCCCATAGTCCAAATGAAATTTAACAGAACCAAAACCCTTCACATGATAAGTGCAATTATCTCCAAGGGTGATCTTTAGATTAGTCTCCCTCTCAACTAGATTTCAGAGGACTTCCCGGTACTTAGAGAAATGTCTGGAAGCCCCACTATCTATCGATCAACTGTCACACGAATTTGGAGGAGAAGAACTAGAAAGAGCATAAATAAGAATATATTTAGATTGAGTAGCAGCAACATTATTTCCATGCTTTGATTTTCTTGACCACTTTTGAGGATGATGGAATTCACGATCATCGAGAGCATCTCTTCTTCTTCTATCATTGAACCTGTGGTTTTTGAAGCCACGATTGTTGTTGTAGTTGGACCTTGGAGCATTTCCTTTTCCAGACAATCTTGAGCATATTGACCTTACCTGTGACAAATATAAGTTATAACATTCAATTTTTGACATATCCTTACCCCTTCTTGATGTTCTATTAGAGTCCTTCGATGCTGGAGCAAGCTTTCTTGAATTAGTTGGACCTCCTCTTCATTTTCTTTTCTTTTCTCGAGCAACAATTGTAGAGGGCTTTCCTTCGTCATGCTTTTGAATCCTCCCTCTGGAGATCATCCTAGATTCGTGTTGAGTACATTTGCCAACCAACTTATTAAATGTCGGAAATTTTTCATTGTTGCTTATAGTGGTGATGAAGGTTTCCCTAATAGGAGGAAGGCCTTGAAGGGTGACTAGCACCAGCTCTCTATCAGATATAGCCTCATCAACAGTCTGTCATTGACCCCTTAGTTGGGATATCCTCATGCAATAGGATTGCACAGATTCCCCCTTGTGCATCTTAATGCCCTTGAGTTGATTCTTCAAGGAAAGGATGTTATTCAAATTGCTGACTTCATACATACCAACCAACTTGTTATAGATATCCTTAGACTTTCAATTTTCCATCATAATTAAGAAAATGATCCTTCAAAGAATCAATAAGAATTTTCTTGGCTCTGAGCTCACCTTTCTTGTATTTGGCCTTGGCAGTAACAAGAGCATTTTCTGGTGGCTCAGGTACTTTTCCTTCCACATAATCCAAGACATCATTATCATCCAATATCACTTCCAACTTGATCTTCCAAGCAACAAAATTTGATGAGTCAACCAACTTCTCTGTATCCTTAAAGTAAGAGGTAGACATCTTGATCAAATAAATTGCTTCTAAGGTGATTGCTTTTTTCTCTTGTCTCCTTGGGTTTGTCTTCACCCTAGCTCTGATACCATGTTATTTTTCCACTATTCTATGCTTAGTACAATCACTTAGCCCAATTCTTTCTTCAATTAGCAATCACTTTTAAATAATTCAATCTTCCAATGACAAATAGCAATTGTAGATAGAACAATAAATCCAATGCACAATAGAAGAAAACAAAGAGAAAAAACAAGAGACATAAGATTTGGTCAAAGACCAGGGAAAAACCCCACAAGGGGGAAGACCCTTTCAAAATTCTTCTTATTAGATTTGTTGGCTCCTTGTGATTTGCAAGATTGGCAAGAACAAGTAGTAGAGAACCACATCAAACCACTTTCCAAGGACCTAGCTTTCCTAGGCTTAGAGAGGGCTCTCTCTATGTTTATGTTTAATTGATTTTATCTTTATGCTTATGTTTTTCTGATTTTAGGCTAGTTATGAAGTTCTGGGACTGTTTGTTTTGATTGATTGATTATTTGCGGTTTGGACAAATAGACTGTGGGAAGCTTAATCCATCGGGCTATGGAGTCATAAAAGGTTTTAAATGTACATCAACTCTACAAGGGTTTTTCATAGGGCAGCTAACTATATCAAGTGGATCTTCTTAGGTAAAATGAATATGAAATGACAAGAAGTTGTGAATTTAGTAAAACTAAAGGGCGATTAAGAATCCTTTAACTATACTTCAACAAGAAAAGCCTTTGAGATAACTGTTTAAGAGAAACTAAAGAGTAGGACACCCTTAAATTCCTTAGCTAAACTTTACTAAGAAAACCTTAAGACAACAATCCAGTAATCCTAAAGAGCAGGACGCCCCTGAATTCTTCAGTTATTACTTTTAGACAAAGAAAACACTTAAGATAACAGTTCAGTGAAATTAAAGAGCAAGACACCCCTGAATTCTTTAACTAAACTTCAAAGAAGGCCTTTAAAATAACATGTAAGAGAAACCAAAGAGCAGGACACCCCTGAATTCTTTGACTAAACTCTACTAAGTAAACCTCAAGGCAACAAGCTAGGTGGAACTAAAGAGCAGGACACCCATGAATTCTTTAATCAGACCTTGTAGAAGAAAGCATAAGGATAATAGAAACAGACAGAGTTAAGGTGCCCAAACAACATATCTTAATCTAAAATTTTTGTTCTATTATCAGAGAAATGATGTACAATATAGTAAACAAAAGAGAAACAATGACAAAGAGGGATAACATCACCATTAACATATCTCAAGAATCCTGTGAACGTGCTTGTATTACTGATGTCCAAGACAGTTACAATGCTCCAGTGCAATAATCTTTGCAACTCAGAGTTTGATCAAAATCCAGCTTAGCAGCCAATCAACTAACCAACTAACCAACAATAATAATGAACAATGCATGCAGTATTTATCTGCAGTTGAGGAGGTGATCCTAATCTAGGGTTTCATGCTACAATTATTACAGAGTAAATGTAATCTTGACCTTTGAGACCATGCAAGGCCTAAGGCAAAGTATCTCTGACTGACTCACTGTAATAATAACTTTCAACTTAACTGCTGAGCTAACTTTAAGATATTTTTGACTATTTGGCTTTAACTTTAACTTTTACAATAGCTTCTGAGCTGCTTAAAAATATCTCTCACTACTTTAATAACTGTAGCTACTTTTATTTAAGTGAAATGAGGCTGTAGGTGTCAGATGTGATTTGAAGAAGTAATCGCTGAGTGACCTTGACACCTGGCTCTATTTCTTTGTTGATTTAGCTTCGGATTTGTCTTTAAACCTTGATTTGTCTTCTAACTTTGATTTGTCTTCTTTTGTATCTTCTATCTGTTTTTCTTCTACTGCTTCTATTGTCATTTGAATCTCATTTTTTAACCTTTCTTATCTGCTTTTTGTCTTCACTCTGTATTTTCACCTTTTCTTTCATCTTTTAATCTTTGACTAATCTTTAACTATGTCTTTAACTTTGTGCTTTTATTTGTCTTTACCTCTGCGCGGCCATTGTAAAACTCTTTTATTTTCTTTACCTTGTTCTTTGAAGAACACTTGCTGTCATTGTAGTAATCATACGATCATTAATGGTCATGATCCATCGCTGATTATGATTTAATCTTGCTCTCCTAACCTTTTTGATTAACAAAGCTTCTGGATCGTCACCCAGAGAACTTAGTTTGAACACTTTTTTGGACTTTCTAGAACCGTAATATGATTATTGCCTTTTCCGATTCTTCGATCATCTGCAAAATAAAACAATTTATTAATAAAACGAGATCTTGCGGGATGAGGAGCAATGGGGGCTTGCATGTAGTAGGGAATTTTATGGATAGAGTCCGGTCAATGGAGGTTTATGGTTCTCTACGTTTGGCTATGACCTTTCGGGTCTTCATAAGTGTTGCAGAGGTTTTTATATGGCGGATCGGGGCTTATTGCGGAGATTCGGGGTTTTGGCATGTTTGAACGGGGTCAGCAGTTTTGTGGTAGGCGGGTTGTGGTTTTCGCATGGGGTAAGAGTGGTGAGGTGGTATTTTTCGCGAGGATGCGATAAAAGGTGGGAGCGACGCGTGGCAGGGCAAGACGGTAGTAAAACCACCCATATCGCAAGCCCCAAAGGTATTATCTCTCGGGCTGTTTGGATTGCGAAATGGACAAGGGGCCGTTAGATCTGGTGATGGCGGATTTGACGGTGATCGAGGTTTAAAACGGAGCGGCGAGGTAAGGCAGTGGGCCCGGGGTTTTGAATGAAACGACGGGTTTTAAATGTAGCGTGGGGTGTTAATAACGCGGGGCTCGGGGTAAGGATTTAAGCGGAGGCACTTAATAAACGATGGGGCCAGGGTCCAATGAGAGCGAAGTTTTAGGTTTTAAAGCGGGGGTTTTAAACGAATAAGGGGTGTCAAGGGTCAATATAACGGGGTTGGGTAGTTCTTTTAAATAAACAGAGTTTTATCTAAAATAGTGGGTCCCTAATCGAATAAATTTTATTTTTAAAACAATGTAAAAAATGGGTTTTTACATTGTTTTAATGGAAGAAAGGAAATGAATGAAAGGGGAGAGGTTTTTAGCAATGGGAGTGGGGTTTTAGGTAGGGAAAGAGGTGAGAATGAGGGTTTTAGGGTCAAACATGGAATTTCAGAGTAAAAGAGTGATCTGAATAGGTAAAATGAGACATAGTGAATAGGTTAAATGGAAAATAATGAAGGCAGTGAGATTTCTGAAAATAAATGATAGTCAGGGAATGTTATTTTCAACACATTGTAGAGAATCCATGGTCATCTAGTGATACTGTAGAATACAGGAGACTAACAAGATTGTCATCAAATGTTCAATAGATAAATACAATGTTCCAAATGGACAATAAAGAGTCAAAGTTATTTCTTTGAATTATCCAATAATCCACTAATCAATATTAAAGAGATGAGCCCAAAAGTCAAATTTGATCAACAAATCAAATCTGGTCAAAGTCCACACCAATCAACATTAGCAAATGATGCTGTAACTAGTCAACGTTCGGCAGTGAAATCAACTCCAAATAAGATCAGTCAAAGTCAAAATATTCAACCTTGTTGGTCAAAGTCAAGTAAAAAACTATCCCAAAAATTCTCGGTCAAAGGAGAGAGAAAATTACAATCAAACTTTAGATCTTTGTTGTCAAACTTCAATCAACAAACTTGCATTCAACCCAAGTCAAAGTACCAAAAATTTTTTGGTTCCTTCACCAAGAAATTCGGACTCCAAAAATGCCAAGTCAAACTTGGTCAACGACTGCCTAACAAGAGTCAATGCAAAAAAATCAGAATTGGCCTTCTTCCCTTCGCATGTGTGAACTCATACTCCTTGCTTCAAACCTATACAATCCAATCAAGTGAGGAGAGAGAGAAGAGATTAGTTGATGTGATGTTTAAATGAGGTGCCCTTGAAGTGCATTTATATGTGACTTTGGAAACCCAAATTTTAACTTTACGCTGACTTGAGCTTTTGTGAACTTGTGGGTTTTTCATTAAAAATAATATGTTTCCTTGACCAAATTAAATTCTTCCAAGGGCAAAGAGGGTCTTCTCTAGATGAGGAAGGCTGTCTAAAGCAATGTTTTAAAACTCCGACTCGGGTTCGGAACAGGTCAAGGGTCGACTCCGACTCGGTCGATTTGATTTCAATGATTCAGTCTTTGTAAAAAATACATTAAATATTTATTTTTTTTATAAAAAAACACATTTTAAAGATTTCCATTCATGTTTCCAAACAAAAAGCTTTAGAATATAGAGAGAAGACAACATATGATCAGAGTAGGCTCATGAATATATCCATTATATCACAATGGCACTCAGTGCACTGTCCAATACATGTAATATATAGAGATCAGAAGAAAAGCACATAACCAATGAGGGTCTAAATGGCCTCTACAACAAAACATCACTAGTCACTACTGTTAGAGACGCCAACATCTGGCTCAGACTCTGAATCAGAGTGAGACAGGGAAACCCATGGCTCATCCTCCTCATCAAGATCTCCAATTGCAACTGTAGAAGTAATAGCACTAGCACGTTGAGATAGACGAGCTATGCGCTTGCATCGTGGCTGAGTAGAGGAAGTGCCTGCAACTGGAGGATAGGTGTGAGGATATATGTGAGGGGTTGGGTAGATTTTATTGGCTCGGGAGAGGTTAGATGGACATGAGAAAAACCTAAAACCAATAAAAAACCCACTTTCAAGTCCATTTTCCCTCCATTTTGACGTGCGGCCCGGGTTTGACTGGCTCAGCGAAGTTAAGTCAGACTCGGTCGAGTTGGTTGAGTCGGTGTCCAACTCGGCTAGTTCATTAACAAACTAGCCTTTGGCCTGGTTTTTGTACCGAGCCGACTTGGTTGAATTGGAGTCGATTTGGCCGATTTTTAAAACACTGGTCTAAAGGAGGGAATTTGTCCATGAGCTGCCAAATTAACATCTCCAAGACAAAATACAAGTCCAAAGACACTCTCCTCTCTCTATATCTGATTAGGTAAGGGAGGGCAACAACAATACATGGTCAAAGTCTACAAGTGAACTCTAGGCTACATTGACAACAAAGTCCTAAGTCTGTACAACCCTCAATGTGGTGCACCTTCCAAGTCTAGGTGTCCACATGTCATAACCATTAATGCTTTTGAACATGTAATGTTCCCATTTTTGGTTTCCCTTATGATGCAATTAGGGTAGATTTCCAGGGTTTGTGTCAGCTTGGTCATAGGAGCGAGATTATGTCATCAATGGGCCTGAAGGGTTTGGAGGAGTTTTTTGGGGTCTAACAGGGTTTGCTCACTATATTTAATCACCAGTGTCTATTCCGCACAATTTGTTCTTGGTTTTGTTACATTCCAATGATTCTTGCAAAATGGGGTTATTATCATCATATTTTAATTAAATACGCTAAAGGTGTCATTTGGGGAGAATTATTTGGAGAAACACTTCACTCTAATAACTCGTTGTAACCAGAATGCAGAGATCTACAGGATGGGATGATGAAAAATGACTCTAAGTGGCCAGAGAGATTGTAGAGACAAATTTACCATTTTCCAGGATTAAAAGTGGCTAAAATAAAATAAAAGAAAAAGCCACTTAATTAAAATTATAGAGAGAAACTTCTAGAGTGGGAATACAATAATAAAAATATAAGTGCTTCTAGAAGAAGGTTAGAGAGGGATCCATCAAGTCTTTAAAAGAGGGGAAAGCAAATCATTTGGGGGCATCTTGGATTAGTAGTATTTTTTGTTGGAGAGGTTTTTGGGAACGTGGATCTCAGCTTCAGAAAGCCTTAGGATGAAAACCCTTGGGTACTTTGGTGATATTGGACGGAAACCCATCTCATCCCTTGGTGAATTCATTCAGAATTCACTCCTTCAAAATTCACAGGTGTGTTTATCAGTTCCAGTTTTAGTTTGGGAGGCCAGGATCAATATTGCAACAATATTTCGGGAGGCCATCATCTCAGTTATTTTCCAGCTAATTCAATTGCCGGGTTTTTCTACAATTTATTAATGTAATATCTTCCTAGTATCAAATAAATAAAAATTCGCTGGGGTTTGCAAAAAATTATTGCCAACTTTCTTGGTTGCAATTATATGAGTTATTTCAACACTGGCAATTTTATTGTACGAGTTTATTGTGTTTTTGGTAAATTTTCATTGTGTATTCTACTGCAGAGAATTTCTGAGATCAATTGATCAATTAAATAAACCGGGATATTATAGTGTGCCAAAATTCTTTAAATTTTATCTAAAAGGGATACTATAGAACAAGTGTGACCTCATAGAAGATGTCAAACCTCATAGAAGATGTCAAATCTCCACGTGTGCCAACTACCACATCATGGATTATGCCTTCCTAGCACTAATCCTAAGGTAAGCACACACCCCCAAACTCTCCAAATGTTAGCCAACCAAAATACTGTAAAGGGGCTAAGGGACTACAAGCCCACAACATCAAACATGAGGTGCTCCCTCATCTAGGTGAAAACGCTTTTAGAACAACCAAAAGCTAACATACTTGTGTATATGCTTGTCGTTTGCATATATAGTTACGCTTCTTGTGTTTGCCACATCTTAAGGTAACTGCAAACATCAACTATGAAAGGAAGACTTGTGCCATTTCCACAAAGCATATTAATTGTTTGTTTGGCAAGGAGCTCCAAGGCATTAAAATTTAATCTTGTCTCCTTCACTGTATGGTGGGTGATCTGTCAATCATCGCAAGTAGCCTTTTACTATGTATTTGGAGTGATGTACTATGATTGTTTGGCCTTATCCATTGGAGGGCTCCAAGGTAAGTTTGGTTGTGTAATAGCATGTTCTTAAAGGTGCTTGTCTTATGTCACAGACAATCAATTTATCAAACAATGTTATTAGAATTGGACTAAAACTGGTGGAACCAACTAGTCCGACTAGTTTGGGGGTCAAACTGGTTCGGTTCGAGGTCTAGGATTAGAAATGGTCAGTTTGGTATTGAACTAGCCGGTTTTGTACCAAACTCGTTGGTACCTTACAATGTGACCGACGACGTTCGAAATGCAATTAAAAAAAAAGATTTTTTGAGTGGGGCAACCTAATATTCAATCTTATGGCCCTACTATTGCTATGCAATTAATATTATCATTATTTGACTCAGGATGTTTGAGAGTGGTTCTGACTTCATTGGATTTCATATGGAGAAAGTAGAATTTTAGATCTCATTCAAAACCCAACAGACTTTATAGTTTTTAGGATTTCAGGATTGGGGGGGATTGCAATGTTTCCATTGGATCTTTTCATGTATGAGGGTATGGAACTAGCATTTAATCAAGAATACCAATCCCTCTATATACCTTGATGTTAGTGGCATTGATTGTTGAACTCCTTTATCATGATCCTACTAAAAATGTACCCATCACACAAACAAAATCTTGAATTGACATGCTAAGCATTTTCTATCTTATTTTAATGCTTAAAGGATGATAATGATGACAAAGATCCCCATATAGGAAAATATTTTGATGATATGTAGGTATTTGTTGTATGAATTTTTTGCAAGGTCATATGAGCCTCTTCTTTGATGTATTTTTGGTTCATAATTGTATTCACTTGTTGCTACTTTGGTTATAATATGTACCACTCTTATTTGCTATAAAAATGAGCATATTTGTGTATAAATATGTATTTGGAGTGATGTACTATGATTGTTTGGCCTTATCCATTGGAGGGCTCCAAGGTAAGTTTGGTTGTGTAATAGCATGTTCTTAAAGGTGCTTGTCTTATGTCACAGACAATCAATTTATCAAACAATGTTATTAGAATTGGACTAAAACTGGTGGAACCAACTAGTCCGACTAGTTTGGGGGTCAAACTGGTTCGGTTCGAGGTCTAGGATTAGAAATGGTCAGTTTGGTATTGAACTAGCCGGTTTTGTACCAAACTCGTTGGTACCTTACAATGTGACCGACGACGTTCGAAATGCAATTAAAAAAAAAGATTTTTTGAGTGGGGCAACCTAATATTCAATCTTATGGCCCTACTATTGCTATGCAATTAATATTATCATTATTTGACTCAGGATGTTTGAGAGTGGTTCTGACTTCATTGGATTTCATATGGAGAAAGTAGAATTTTAGATCTCATTCAAAACCCAACAGACTTTATAGTTTTTAGGATTTCAGGATTGGGGGGGATTGCAATGTTTCCATTGGATTTTGTCGTGTATAAGTGGTATGGAACTAGCATTTAATCAAGAACACCAAGCCCTATATGTCCCTTGGTGTTAGTGGCATTGATTGTTGAACTCCTCTATCATGACCCTAGTAAAAATGTATCCATCACTCAAACAAAATCCCAATTTGACATGTGAAGCTTTTTCTATCTTATTTTAATGCTTAAAGGGTGATATTGATGATGAAAATCTCAATATAGGCGATGATTTTGATGATATGTAGGTATTTGTTGTAGCATGAATTTTTTTTTACACTAAAGGTCATATAGAGCCTCTTTGTTGATGTATTTTTGGTTCATAAATGTATTCACTTGGTGCTACTTTGGTTATAATATATATGCACTCTTATTTGCTATAAAAATGAGAACTTTTGCATATTTGTGTATAAATATGTATTTGGAGTGATGTACTATGATTGTTTGGCCTTATCCATTGGAGGGCTCCAAGGTAAGTTTGGTTGTGTAATAGCATGTTCTTAAAGGTGCTTGTCTTATGTCACAGACAATCAATTTATCAAACAATGTTATTAGAATTGGACTAAAACTGGTGGAACCAACTAGTCCGACTAGTTTGGGGGTCAAACTGGTTCGGTTCGAGGTCTAGGATTAGAAATGGTCAGTTTGGTATTGAACTAGCCGGTTTTGTACCAAACTCGTTGGTACCTTACAATGTGACCGACGACGTTCGAAATGCCATTAAAAAAAAAGATTTTTTGAGTGGGGCAACCTAATATTCAATCTTATGGCCCTACTATTGCTATGCAATTAATATTATCATTATTTGACTCAGGATGTTTGAGAGTGGTTTTGACTTCATTGGATTTCATATGGAGAAAGTAGAATTTTAGATCTCATTCAAAACCCAACAGACTTGATAGTTTTTAGGATTTCAGGATTGGGGGGGATTGCAATGTTTCCATTGGATTTTGTCGTGTATAAGTGGTATGGAACTAGTATTTAATCAAGAACACCAAGCCCTATATGTCCCTTGGTGTTAGTGGCATTGATTGTTGAACTCCTCTATCATGACCCTAGTAAAAATGTATCCATCACTCAAACAAAATCCCAATTTGACATGTGAAGCTTTTTCTATCTTATTTTAATGCTTAAAGGGTGATATTGATGATGAAAATCTCAATATAGGCGATGATTTTGATGATATGTAGGTATTTGTTGTAGCATGAATTTTTTTTTACACTAAAGGTCATATAGAGCCTCTTTGTTGATGTATTTTTGGTTCATAAATGTATTCACTTGGTGCTACTTTGGTTATAATATATATGCACTCTTATTTGCTATAAAAATGAGAACTTTTGCATATTTGTGTATAAATTGTTTGGATTCATATGAAAGCATATGCCTATATATGTTTTTCTTAAAAAAAAATTGTGTTTTTGGTTGTATTGAACCGGGAAATTCATTTAAATGGAAAGGAAGAATGAAACTGAATGAGAAACTAAATTAAACACACACAGATAGGTAAATGCACAGATATACGTGGTAAAACCTTGACAGGGTGTCAAGGAAACCTGCACGGGGCAAGGGATTGGAAACTCTATTAATCAAATGATTCTTCTCTTCATACAAGCCTCTCGGGCAATCTTATTTAACCTAGGCTATTTCGTTATTCTAACTTCATTTTGTTATACAACCAACTAACAGGTAATAAGTAAATTTGCCCAAAATTACTTATTTACATTTGTTGTCATATTTTAACAAACTCCACCTTGACAACAATTTTCCTAATCTCTTGCCCATGCCCATTCATCATCTCTTCTGCAAGCCAAGAGAAGCGAGACACCATCTCAGCTTCTCTACTGTAACTGGCTTTGTGAATATATCTGCATGATTTTCTTGTGTACGGACCTTCTTGAGAACTACTTTGCTGCCTTCGATTACATGTCTCACAAAGTGATACTTTACATCGATGTGCTTGGTCTTGTTGTGATACGCTGGATTTGTAGCCAAATGAATAGCACTCTGGCTGTCACAGAATACATTCACTTTCTCCTGCATCCTTCCAATCTCATCAAGCAGACCTTTTAACCAGATTGCCTCTTTACAAGCATCTGAAGCAACTATATACTCTACTTTAGTAGTGGACAGAGCAACTGTCTCTTGAAGCTTTGACATCCAGCTGATTGCTCCACCTGCAAGAGTAAAAACATAACCTGTAGTAGACCTCCTTTTGTCCAAATCACCTGCATAATTAGCATCAACATATTCGCAGATTGAACCTTCACGACCATCAAAGCTGATGCAATGGTCACTTGTGCCTCTCAAATACCGAAGCATCCATTTCACTGCTCGCCAATGTTCTTCTCTTGGATTTGTCATAAACCTACTAACAACTCCAACTGCATGTGAAATGTCAGGTCTTGTAGATACCATCGCACACATTAAGTTTCCTACCGCATTTGCATATGGTACACAAGACATATACTTCTTTTCTTCATTAGTTCTAGGACTTAAATCCGAAGAAAGCTTAAAATGGGAAGCTAATGGAACATTAACAGGTTTCACATTGTTCATACTGAACTTTTCAAGTACTTTCTCCACATACTTCTGTTGTGATAACCATAGCTTACCATTCTTTCTGTCTCTGTGTATCTCCATGCCCAAGATATGTTTTGCCGCTCCAAGATCCTTCATATCAAACGTCCTAGAGAGCTGAGCCTTTAACCTGTTGATTTCTTCCATGCTTTTGCTTGCAATAATCATATCATCAACATACAACACCAAGATAATGAATATGCCATTGAAACTTTTGAAGTATACACAATGATCATACTCACTTTTGATAAAATTCTGGTTCACCATGAAGGAATCAAACTTCTTGTACCATTGCTTGGGCGACTGCCTCAGGCCATACAATGATTTCCTGAGCTTGCAAACTAATCTTTTGTTGCGACCTTGTACAAAACCTTTTGGCTGATCCATATATATCTCTTCATCCAAATCACCATGAAGAAAGACTGTTTTAACATCTAATTGTTTTAACTCAAGGTCAAGTAAAGCAGTTAGTGCTAACACAGTACGAATAGAAACACGTTTAACTACTGGTGAAAAAATCTCATGAAAATCAATACCTTCAATCTGAGAATACCCTTTTGCAACCAGTCTCGCCTTATACCTCTCGATACTTCCATCAACTTGAAGACCCATTTGCACCCAACAACACTTCTCCCTTTAGGAAGTTCTATAAGATCCCAGGTATTATTCTTGGCTAAGGAATCCATTTTTTCTTCCATAGCCTTTTTCCATATCTCGCTATCTGGATCATCTACTGTTTCCTGATAACAAGAAGGTTCCCCATCTTCAGTAATCAATGCAAAAGATGAAGCATAATCTTCATACCTGTTAGGTGTTTTTCTTTCCCTTGTAGACCTTCTTAGAGTGACTGGTTGCTGAATTTGTTCTGGAATTTCTCCAGTTTCCTTTGCTTCTCCACCTTTTTCATCAGAAGTCTCTCCTTCCTTTCGACTTTCTGGAAAAGGTTTAGTCTCCAATTGAATCTGCTGATTTGGCGATACCTACTCCTGTTCAACTTTTCCAACATCTGATTTCAGTAGAGAAGATTAATCAAATGTTACATCTCTACTAATGACTATCCCCACAACCTATATCATTTCATTGCATAATCATACCCAACAAATACACAACATTTCGATTTTGGATCTAACTTTGAACGCTGATTTCTAGGAATAAGAGCATAGGCATCACAACCAAAAATCTTCAAATGCGAATAATCACAAGATTGACCCGACCAAACTTCTTCAGGAATTTTACAGTTTATTGCAACCGAAGGTGATCTGTTAACTAAATAACAAGCAATAGATACTGCTTCTGCCCACAACTCCTTTTGCAGGTTAGTATTGCTGATCATGCTTCTGGCTCTTTCCATAAGAGTCCGATTCATTCGTTTAGCAACGCCATTTTGTTGAGGAGTATAAACAATAGTTTTATGTCTAACAATCCCTTCATCCTTACAAAATTGTTCAAATTCTAAAGAAGTAAATTCACCGCCTTTGTCAGTTCTTAAACATTTAATTGATTTTGTCTGTTTTCTTTTCCACCATTGTTTTAAATTGTTTAAAAACATTAAATATATCAGCGTTCTTTTTCAACATATAGACCCAAACTTTCCGGGAGAAATCATCAATAAATGTTAAGAAATATAATGCACCTCCATAAGACACAGTAGGAGATGGTCCCCACAGATCAGAATGAATGTAGTCTAAAATTTGTTTACTATTATGATTTCCAGTCTTGAACCTTTGTTTACATTGTTGTCCAAACATACAATGTTTACAAAATCCAACTTCAAGGATTTCAAATCAGGAAGCAACTTGCGGTTCATCAGTACCTGAAGACCTTTCTCGCTCATGTGACCCAATCGCTGATGCCATAGACAAGAACCTTTTTCTACTTTTTCTGATACGATCGCTGCTTCACTAACTTGAGTGCTTCCTTTGAGTCTGTACAGATTTCCGACCTTTTTAGCCTTCATAACAACCAAGGCTCCTTTTGAGACTTTCAACACTCCATTTTGACCTGTAAATTTATACCCATTCGAATCCAAAACTCCCAAGGAAATCAAGTTTTTCTTTAGATCAGGTACATGCCTAACATTAGATAATGTTTTAACTGTATTATCATACATTTTAATTTTTACATTACCGATCCCAACAGTCTGACAAGATGCATTATTTCCCATGAATACAAAACTACCATTTACAGTTTCATATGAAGTAAACCACCTTCGGTGCGGACTCATATGATGAGAAGCACCAGAGTCTAATAGCCAATTTTCAGCATCTTGAGAGACATTACAAACAGGGAGAGCTTCAGCAATTAAAACCTCATCAACCATACCTGAATCAACCTGATTTGCTTCCTTGTTATGGTTTTCCGACTCCTTCCGTTTCCAACTATATTTCTTGAGGTGTCCAAGTTTGTTGCATTACCAGCACTTGGCTTTATACTTCTTGCCGCCCTTTGACTTTGATCTGGAAAAACCTCTTGCTTTCTCCCCTCTTTCCTTTGACCGACCTCTGGTTACCATGGCTTCTGGTGCAGATGTCTCAATACTAGATTTCCTTCGTACCTCTTCAGATAAGAGAGCACCCACAACAGATTCAAATTTTAATGAATCGGCAATGCTCAAACTGATTGAAGTTACGAAGTGGTCCCATGACTTGGGCAGAGAACACAACAAGGTTATTGCCTTGTCTTCTTCCTGCATTTTAACTTCCATATCTGACAATTGGCAAATAAGCGTATTAGAAACATTTAAATGTTCTGCAATTTTTGTACCCTCCTTCATTCGAAGACTGTACAATTGTCTTTTTAAATAAATTCTATTTGTCATATACAAGGTTTCCAGTTTTTCCCACAACCCTTCAGCTATACTCTCTCCAACAATATTAAAGAGAACTTCATCTGCCAAACATAATCGAATGGTACTGAGTGCGGCTGAGTGCTTTTTCTTTGGCGGCAACAATGAGCTCGTCCTCTCCCACATGGCTTGGTTCTTTTTCTACTGGCGGCTTGGTTCTTCTATTGGCATCTGGATTTTCTCTGCAGGCAATGAACAATTTTCATCGGTGAAAAATATCTCACACTTGGTAAGCTTTGATACCACTTATTGAACCGGGAAATTCATTTAAATGGAAAGGAAGAATGAAACTGAATGAGAAACTGAATTAAACACACACAGATAGGTAAATGCACAGATATACGTGGTAAAACCTTGACAGGGGGTCAAGGAAACCTCCACAGGGCAAGGGATTGGAAACTCTATTAATGAAATGATTCTCCTCTTCATACAAGCCTCTCGGGCCATCTTATTTACCCTGAGCTATTTCGTTATTCTAACTTCATTTCGTTATACAACCAACTAACAGGTAATAAGTAAATTTGCCCAGAGTTACTTATTTACATTTGTTGTCATATTTTAACAGGTTGACATGTTTTTTTACTGGTTCCTGGTTCAGAGGGTTTTCTGGTTTGATCACCGGTTTTATTTCGATAACATTGATATGAAATTCCTATGGAAGTACTAGTATTGCTTGCTTATTAAACAACATGAAAAAATACTAATTTAAACTATGCTTCATGCTTTAAGGGGAGCACTTCAAGAAAGGAAGGTTGGTCCTTTTCTTGGTGGAAAAAATAAGAATTATTTGTAAAAGTACAAAATTTTTAGTTATCAAGAAGCATAATTCTAGTTCTATATTTCTCTGCCTAACCTTGCTTTGTACAAAAGAAAATACTTTACTAATGTAATGATGGGCTGGCATTTTATGAGATGCATAGGATATTTCGCATATTGGCCTGGAATATATTACCTTTTTGCGAGCTTCTGCATGTTTGAGAATTTAACCTAATTCAACAATAACTGAGAAAGCTATACAAAACCTCTAAAAAATAAGATTGATCTGATACAAAAGAGTTCTAACCTCATCCTGAGATCTAATTCTAGTACATCCTTAACTGCTTAATATTAACCAGTATAATATTTTGTTCGGAGGCAGAAGCCAACTTGTCTCTGTGCTCTAGTCTTAATTATAGATGTGACTATAGAAGGTTGCATTGTTGAACTGGTTTTTGGTGACTTTATCATAGATTCTGGTAATATGATGCAGGGTATGAGTGGTTCGGCGTGGGAATTGATCCTAGCTACACGATGCTGGAACCTGTTGTATAATATGAGTTGATCTGTCCTTGTATTATAAGAAAAACATTTTTGTGGATATTACTGTTCCACTTAGATTTAGAATGGGAATGTCATATGACATACTCCTTCGCTGTTGTAGAGCACATTTTCTTGCCAATTTTATTTTCTTCCTTCTCTTTTGGGCATTGTACTAGTTTTATTTTTGTTTTTTTGCCTAGTCTGTTCATAATTACCAATTTACCATGTATCAGAGTCGCTAGAAACGTATATCTTTTTCAATCCTTCTTTCAAGTTCCTATTTTACAATTTCCTTATATGAAGTCCAAAAATTTAATATTGGCTGCTTCCATCAGATATGTTGCACGACTGCTTTTGGAGTTTAATTTGTGTAAATCTGATTATTAGAGTAAATGTTATAAAATCATATTTTTTAACAAGACTTGGAAATGGGGAACTTCACTTATTGGCTGCTTCCATCAGATATGTTGCACGACTGCTTTTGGAGTTTAATTTGTGTAAATCTGATTATTAGAGTAAATGTTATAAAATCATATTTTTTAACAAGACTTGGAAATGAGGAACTTCACTTTATATTTTGCAATAGACTCATGTCATAAAATAATGACTTAATAGTTAATTACATCAATAATGTCACATGTTACTAAATTAGGTGGTGGAGTTACGTAACTTAAAGTTACAAACTTCGGTTGAATCAATTTTTAAAATTTTGATGTCCAAAGAGCAATTTTTACTATGGGTGTGGAAAACAACAGAGTGTATAGGTTTCATGGTGCGTAGGTTTTGAGTTGAGTTTGACCTACCTGTTTGACTCTGACAGTACCCATTTGTGTGCACAGTTGACATTCTCAACGAGAACGTGCAGATGGTGGTACACACCCCTAGAGTGCAAGTTCATGACACATGCTGGCAAAATGTGCATGCGTAGACTCAACAGGTGTGTGCTGGGAACGGACTGAAAGGCACACACAATATGCAGGTGGAAACATGCAGTAGTGTAGTCTTTTGTTTGGGATCAGATTTATGCTTTTGCAGCCATATCAAAACACGCTTTACCTCTGACAGGAGCATGCAACTCGGCAGTTGCACTAGGCAATGGGAAGGGTAGGCAAACTGATAGTTGCAGCAGGTGGTGAGCATGGCAAGCAACTTGGTTTACATTTTGTATTTTATGCAAGATGCACATGGGTGGCTGGTGGCAGGCAATTATTTTTGGTAGATATGTGAGTGTTCATGTGATATTTTTGATGTATGGAGTAGGTGACAAACTCCTTATTTTTGCCAATAGTTGACAAGTGGACTCTATGGTACAGAGACAACATTTCAAATGTGTGTAGTGATTTTTGTGAGACAATGCACAAGACAGTGGTTGACAGTGGAAAGCAGACAACACAAGCTTGAAAAGTGTTATTTTTGTGGAGGCAACAATTTTTTTTTGTGGAGACAACAATTTAGAAGTCCATGCACTGAGCTGTTGTCTACTAGAAGTAGAGGTAATTTTGGTGTTTTGAGGTCGGCAATTTTTTATAATAGTTTGGTTTTGGTGCTGGGCATTTTCTAAAATCATAACGATGAGAGTTGTAAATCTTTCTGATGTTATTCAGGACCCCTCTCAAAAATCTAATGGTCTCAAATTTTGTGTGTGGTAAATCACAGTTGATTGCAATTTCTCAGTACAGGGGTTCAATGGGAGCTGTGACAGGCAAGAAGGTGAGAGATCCCAATGAAAAGGACGAAAAAAGAAGAATTTAATGCAAAGATTAGAGAGGTAGTTATGCTAATCAAACTGTTCATGGCTGTTGACACTCTTCCACAAGTTTTGAATGCAGAGGATGCTTGCACAATGTGGATGAGATCAAAGGAAATTGAGTTTGACTTCTGATAGCCGCAGGGATTTATATCTTAGAAGTCTGTGTTTCTCAATGAAAATGGAGGAAGTTGATTCAAGGTACAGAAACATAACAAAGTGAACCAAGATAGCGAAGGAGTTACAGGTCACAGTTTTGGAGGTCGGTTCCCTTTACTGAAGGTGTTCAGGCAGCGGCCCACCCCTAATTTAATCCTGAGGCTGTTTACGTCTCTCTGAAGCTGCGACACCTAATTCCGATTCACACAGACCTTGAGACCTGTACGGGCTCAATTGGTCGAGCAGGGTGTCATGGCAACATTGTTCAAGAGAGTGAGGCATGTGGTTAGCCATAAACAGAGTGACCGAAACCTACTGCAGTGTATGTTCAACTTTGGCAACCATTCCGTGTCAATATTCGGAACAGCCAGTTGATTAGGCCTCCCCGAGGCCATTGAGTACTCTTCTAGGGCTGCAGGTATCCTTAATCAAAGAATTTATGAACATGTCGCTGACCTTAAGCATGGTAGATCTCGCTCCTCTGCCTTTGCAGAACATGCTAAAAAGACAAAACATCACATTTGCATTGAAGATGCTAAGGTGATTGCGAGGATTGACCATTTCCACCACCGTAAGATAAGGGAAGCCTTAGAAATTGAAAGAGACCAAGAGACTTTAACAGGGATAATGGGTGAGATTCTTGCACTTTACTCTTAGTTGATGTCCATTCTCCTCTTCTTAACCTCCCCTTATTTTTTTATAGATTAAAATTAAAATTAAAATTATGTAATTTTTTCTAATTACAATATTTATAGCTATTTTTGATATATAAGGTATTGAAATATCTATTAATTAGGATTTAACTTATTAAAATTACTTATTAAGTAAAAATAAATAATAATAATAATATATATTATAATTATGTACAACTATTAATTAATTCATTTTAAAATTAATTGAATGTCTTATTTTCCTTTATTTAGTGAAACTAAAACTTAAAATAAATAAATAAATAAAATAATAATAATAATAAGAAGAATATATGTTAAAATTATATATAACTATTAATAAATTCATTTTTAATTTAATTTAATTTCTTAATTTTCTTATTTTAGTCAAACTAGCCGTTGTAATAAGTAAAAATAAATAATAATAATAATATATTATAATTATATACAACTCTTAATTAATTCATTTTTTAAATTAATTGAATGTCTTATTTTCCTTTATTCAGTAAAAGTAAAACTAAAACTTAAAATAAATAAATAAAATTAATAATAATAATATATGTTAAAATTATATACAACTATTAATAAATTCATTTTTAATTTAATTTAATTTCTTATTTTTCTTATTTTAGTCAAATTAGTCGTTTTACAACGACTAGTTGGAGCGTCCTTTTATCTATTTAAATTGGTTCACTGATCATATCTCTCATCTTGTCTTGATGATGAACCACACTAGCTGGTTCGAAATGCGTCGACAAAATATACTTGGATGTGATTATCACTGAAAGATTTTTTTATACATTTTATAGATCACAGAAGCGAAATTCCTAATAAGGTACAAGATGTTGATCGTGATCTCAACAAATCAAAAGAAGTTGCTCACTTAAAACTTGAAGAGGAATAAAAATCTAAAAATCTCAATGAATTGCATCAAATGGAGAAGATTTGAATTGAAGAATTAACCTACTTGACAAACAAACTAAAGAAAGCAAATAAAAGGGAAGGAAGTTTGACAAACCAGCTTGATCTAAGATCTAAATAATTGAGCAAAGTTGAAGCAGAAATTGTCGATATAAAGAAGGGGTTTCCTCTTAAAACTCAGTTGGAAGAAGCAAAGAAACAACCACAAGGAGCTGAAATAGTGATGGAAGGTTTGGACCTCCTAGAAGGACAAGTTGATGAAGCATAAAAGGAAATAAATGCCATGGCATGCCAGCTAGAAGAAAAGGATGAAGAGATCTCCAAATTAAAATCAGATGTCACCTCTCTGAAGGTCCAATCGTATGAATCAACAAGGATGAAGGAAGAAATGGAGAACCATGTAGCAAAGAAGGATGAAGAATGCAAGAAGATGAAATAAGAAATTCATATCCTAAGGAAAGAAGTTGATCGATTGAACAAGAATCTAAAGAGCTCTCAAACCCTTGATGACATCTTAAGTCATCAAAGATCCCCCCTTGATAAATCAGGTCTTGGTTATGCAGGTAAACCCTCAAGCAAAAAATATGCAAACCCTAATGCATCAAACAACAAGGATGTGGAGAAGCTTAGAAGAAATGTTGATGCCCCCAGTTCCATCAAAAGTAAGGAGATTAGTTAATATAATCTTAAAAGAAACCCTACTCCAAGAAGGTGTGCAGAAGGTGTCAAGAATGCAAGAGGCAATGGATATCATCAAAGGATCTTAAGGCAGAAAGACTTCATAATTTCATCAAGGAAAGCTCTGTCCTCTAGGTACCAAAGAATATTTTTTGGTTTTTCTATTCTTGTACAAATTTTGGGCACATGGAAAAGGATTGCAAGGAATATAACAAGGACATTTATGAGGAATCTGATCAGTGCCCTAAAAGCGAAGGTGTAAGGAGATACTCCATTGTGCTTACCAACGTAAATTATGCTCCATCATTCATGTATAAAACTAAATGTTTCAAATGCCATAATGTTGGACATATAGCTTGAGATAGAAAATTGAGGTGGGTTCCTAAACAATCTGAAGAATCATCAACCGAGCAGAGAAAAATAGTCTCAAAGGTTTGGAGAAGGAAGCAAGTTGCACCAAAATAAGAACATGTTGAATATTTTCAAGGTATCAATATTTGTTGTTGATCAATTTAAGGGCATCATAACAAGATCAAGCATACAGTTAGGGGGGCACATGTAAAACACTATGATAGCAAAAACAACTCTATGACATGAAGACCAACATGATGAAAAGGGGAGCAACATACATATCATGGAGAACTTTCCTTAATGAAGAAAAAATGAAAATATGTCAAATGAAGCAACAAAATGATATAGGGAGAAGCAGGATGATAGGGGGAGCACTTGATGAAAAAAAATTGTCAGGAAGAACACCCCATTTGCCATTGATGTCATAGGGGGAGAAAAAATTGAAATGGGGAGAATTTTTCCATCAATGACAATAGGGGTGATTGTTGGATAAAGTTGTCATTGATGTCAATAATATGGCAACATTAGGTGAATGAGTATATTAATTAAATCCTAAATACACTTTCCAAGTACATTAAATGAAACCCTAGTGATGTTGTCATTATGATAACATGTCTGCATTGTTGAAGCTAGCCCTGTGTGTCATTGATGATGGTAAGCCATTGATAACTAGCCCTTGTATGCATTTCTCGAGCTTTGTTTAAGATGCCCTAAGAAAAACATTACCTTTTTTAATATGCCTTAAGAAAGAAGACATATTGAAGAGGTGCATATCCCTAAAGCTATTTGATGAAACCTTAGATATATGCCCTAGCATGGTTCATTGCTCATATTGACCTAAAAGCCCTAACATCCTAGTCCTTGAATATAAAGAAGCCTTATCTCCCTAGTCCTATTGAAACCCTTATCCTTAGTCCTAGCCCTTATTCCTCATTAATAAATCAATCCCTATACCCTAATCCTAATACTATAAGATCCATAATAATTACACCGTTTCATAAATAAATGAAGTCTTATCCACTACCCTAAAGCCCTATCGACATTCCAAATGTGGATAACCTAAAGGTTATCATAATCCTTAATTTTTTTGAATCTATCCCTAATATTTGAAAAGTATATATATTTACAATTATCTTGAAATATCTCTTATACCAGCTTGTAGAGGGCTTCAAACTCTTTCCAACAAGCTCTTACTCTCTTTCTAACTCCTTATCATTGTAAAGATTTTGAATTTCGATGATGAAAAATGTTAAAATAAAAAAATTTGGCAAGTCGACTTATGTAGGCTTGACATGCCTACGTGTCCCTTCAATTATGACAAATAAATATAAATATAAACCATGTTATATATATATATATTTTCGGTTGAGACAAGACGATAAGTGAAGAGCAGGAGAAAAAGTTAGTTCACAACTCAGAAGGCTAGAGAAGGACAAAATTTAGAGAAGACTCGATTGGTTTTTGGATATATTTCTGTATTGCAAACCTGTGACTAACTTTCTCGGACCTATGGACATAAGATATATTTTGGACCTGAAGAAGCACATTACTGAAGATAACTTCATTTCTTGCAGACCTGTAGAAGCACTTTTTTTGGACCTGTTGTGGCACTTTCTTACAGAATCGTAGAAGTACCTTTTTGGACCTGTTGTGGAACTTTCTTGCAGACGTGGAGGGATATTCTTGGATCTGTAGTAGCATCCTTATTAGACCTCATGTAAAAACTTGGATCTGTGACATTTGTAGACCTGTAGAAGCATAATTTTAGACCTGAGGCTCCTGTAGCTCTAAACCCTCGAACCCGTGGCAAAAAGATCTGTAATTTCATTTATGTTAAAGTCTATAAAGGATTTGTTTTGGCATTCTTATCTTTTTAGACCTGTGTCTACCTGTTATAACTCTTGGAGACCTGTGAAGAAAGTTTTTCTTTGGACCTGTGATCTTTTGTTGTAGACTCGAAGTAGCATATCTATGAAGATATCTAAGCACTCCTATTTGCAGAACTACATTGACAATTTTGCAGACTTGTGAAGCACTTATATTGCGTTTACGAGATCTTGCTTGAAATTTTGGAGCCACGACACTTTGCAGACCTGAAGCACTTTTGACCTAAACACTACATTGAAGAAATTGAAAACATTAAGATTGTTGACTGTGGAGGCTTGGCTTTGAGTCGGATTTTGGACTTGAATATTGTAACATGTATATTGACCAAGCACCTTGAGCCTGTGGAAAGACTAGTGACACCTCTGTGGAAAATTCTTAACCACTTGTGGAAGTCATCATTGAAGAACTCTTGAAGCATAATTAAAGCATAGTTGGTGACCTCTTGAAGCATAGTTTGAAGGCTTATTGAGGGAGTTATTTTGAAGCATTATTGAGAACTATTGAAGAAGTCTTATTGAGAAACCTTGAAGCCACCTCATAGCAGATTTGGTGTTGGAAGATTGTTGTTAAAGGTTTGTTGAAGTAGCTTATTTGGAAGTATTGTTGAAGACCTATTGAAGACTCTTGTAGAAATTGAGCTTGGAGGCATTCTTGGAGACCTTGATGCATGATTGCAGCCCTCATGGAGTAATCTTGGAGAAGACTGTTTGGATATCATGCAGATTCTTGGAGACACTTTTTGTGGTTGCTAAAGCGAAGATTCTGTCAAGGCTTGTTGCAGAAGATATTGGGAGCCTTGAAGAACCATTGAATCCATATTGAAGATCTGAAGCATAGGGTTGGAGCCCTATAGGATTGGAGTCCTCAAGAAGACTAGGTTGGAGCTTGAACCAACTAAGAGGGTTGGAGTCCTCAAGAAGACCAAGTAGGTGCTTGAACCAACTAATACGGTTAGAATCCTCAAGAAGACCAAGTGGGTGCTTGGAAAAGTACATGTTGGAGCCCAATGATTTGAAGATTGGATTCTTCATCTAGGGTTGAAGCCCTGATATATTATTGTACTTCATTCATTGTAGAGAAGATTGGAGCCCTCATCAATTCTTGTTAATAAAAGTATTTATTTTTTTATCATTCTTTTTGTGTTTATCTAAGAGATCTTGACTGGCATAAAAGTAACAATTCTAAAATAAATATTGATTCAACCCCCCTCTCAGTATTTCCAACAAGATATTCAACCACTTTATTGCGAGATTGGTGATAGTGTGAGGGAAGGAGGATATAAAAGGAGGGAATCAAAGAGTTAATGCGAAAGATGAAATTTTCAAGCCTTTAGATTTGACGTATCTTTTCCGAATAGGATCCGCTAATAAGCCTCATCTTTAGAGTATTAATAATCAGTTGAGAGACTCCTTCCACTTGAATATTTGCAAATCCATTGGAAATAACCAAGTGAATCCCTCATTCCAAGTCGAAGAATTATGTTGCATTATTAATGTTTACCCCATAGTTACCTGTCAACAAAAATAATCCTTAACAATCACAATTTATAAAGATATCTCTAAAGCAAACCAACTTCAAATTTCCTTTCGAAGCACCATACAAATTTATTTCGATAAACCTTGTTGGGAGGATAAAGATTTCAAGTGATCCAACTTTAGGATGGAGGGAGAAAAGTTCCAAAGGGGGAGACATGGCATGGGAGAACTCAAGTCTGGCTAAAATAACTGACTCATGTGGGCTTGCTTCCCAATCTTGTTAATTCCATGGGGAGGATAATTTTTTTTCTCGGACATTATGTAGGGTGATTTTCCAAACCAGAGACTCCGTAGACTCAACTTATTTGAATATTATGTTGTTTTGCTCTTTCCATATGAGACAAAGGAGGAATCTTGGCATCAAAACCCAAACTCTATTAAGTAGGGATTATTGAAGATTATGGGACACTATTGATCGATAGTTTCTATGAGAGTCATATTTTCTATCAGATTGCCTGAAGAGAAACAAAAATCGATCTCACAAGTTTTATGAAAATATGCAGGAGTTAAGGAGGTGCTCCATGTCTTCCTCATGGGATCTGTAGAGAAAGCAAGTTGAAGGACCCTCGAACCCTTTTCTTTTGATTATGTCCTAAGAGAGAGATCAACGTCTGGAAACCAACTAAAGAAATTGTGAGATTTTGGGCCAAAGTCACTGGAGCCAAATTTTTTGCCAAATAGATAGTATAAGAAGAGATCTATGTCCAACCAATAGGAATATGCCTCCTTTATTGTGAAGATTACTTTCATTTTATATCCCAAGCGGAGCTTATCTAGACTATTCATTTTGGGGATTTTCCTATTATGCAATTCTTGGTTTAGCTTAATCCCAGGTTCTAATGCTAGAATGATTAGCCAATTCTCCCTGATTTTGAATTCCTCCACACTAAGGGTTAGTGGATGGTTTCTAGAAATCTAAAATAGTGTGACAATTTTGAGAAATGGTGAGGTTCTCTATCTCCGTGAATTCTTCTTGGCAATCTAGGTTAGATAGTTGTTTCCACACATCACTCCATAATAGAATTAAATAGCCATTTTTTATTTCCTAGATTGTGTTCATGTATCAACTATGTGTTGTCTTTTGCTAGATTCAAATTGAAGAGCCTCGAGGGAAATTTGGAGCACATAATTTTTCCAATTGAGAAGCTTGTGGACTATAGTTTCAGTTCCATATTTTTCACCATAGTTCTTATCCACCTTGAATCCATCTCCCCCATAGCCTCCCTCCAATAACATTATTAAGTGTTTCGAGATCTTGTAATTCAAAACCACTTGCTATTTTTGGAAGCAGAGTTTTTCCCAAGCAACTAACAACCATTTTATTTCCTTGGTGGCTCGCCCCCATAGAAAGGATATATCAATACTTTTTATGGATCCAATAATTCCTTTGGGGCCAAACATAACAAAGAGTAGGTACAAAGGGAGTGCTTGTAAAAATGATTTCAAAAGCACAAGCTGACCAACAAGATTTAAAGAACGAGAAGTCCAACTATCTATATTTTATGAAATGTGTTGCAAGGTTTTCTTCCAATGGTCGGTTCCTAATGAACTTTCAACTAACAGGGAACCATGATTGTTGGCAGGAAGAGAACTGATCTGGCACCCCATTAATCATGTCACGTGATACTGTGCAATCGGGTTAGTATTAAAGAAATCAATTTAATATTTTTCAGAATTGATGGAAGTACTTGATGAAACCATGAAATGGTTGAGGAATTGTTTCAAAACATTAGCCTCTCTAGCTGCTGGGATGTTGAACAACATTATGTCATCTAAAAATTGATGTTGTTTAATAGCAATATCATCCCCATAAAGACATAAACGTTTGAGTTTTCCTTGAGAGACATTAGCTTTATGAGAATTCCCAAGACCCTTTGTGGCTAAAATAAACATAATCGGGGAGAAAGGGTCTCCTTGGAAGATATGCCTTTAGAGATTGAAGGTGTACATAGAATATTCATTTAGAAGAATAAAAAAAGGGGGTTGACATCAGGGATCCAATCCATTTAATCTAATGCTCACAGAATCTAAAAGCTCAAAGTACATGAAGTAAGTAAGCTTAGCTTGATATATCATAAGCCTTATAAAGATCAAGCATGATCGTCATCCATACCTTTTTTGTTTCTTTTAAGGATTATATTATTTCATGGGATACTATTATACCGTTTAGAATATGTCGACCTTCTACAAATCCTATTTGTTCAAGGGAGATAACATAACTCAAAAGAAATATTTTGTGAATCCACCTAATCTAGGATCCTTCTTCTTAGGCATAGATATTATGGCTTCCTCTATGTTGGTGAAGAGGATTTCCCTCATCAAATCATAATTTTGGGCTAGTTGTATTAGGGTCAAGATATTTTGAGTTATCTTTTGAATTGTGGAATGATGGTTAAGAGAGATTTTCGAGAGGGGAGAGTGGTAATAAGCTACCAGTTCTTGTTCTAAATCTGCATGAACAATGAGTTGATTCCCATCATTAGTCGTTAAAGAGAAAATTATGTTGTGATGTTGGTGTTTAATCATCGACTTATGGAGGAATTTATTGTTATTTTCCCATTCCTTTAACCACCTTATTATGGACTTTTGCTTCCACAAAACCTCTTGTTTAAGATGCTCTTCTAGCTTGGTGAGTAACTTCCTCTCTAACCAAATCTTCCGATTGGTTTTCAATAATAATTTTATGTTGAACTTGTTGCATCTAGGATTCTAGGGCTTGTTTTTCCTTGAGTATGTTTTTGAGCTGGACTTTATTTTGGTCTTTTAACTTGGATTTGAAAGCTACGAGTTTTAGTTGGAAAGTATGCATGCTATTTCGCCTAGTAATGTCCATTTCCAACCACCATTCTTTAGCCTTAGTTAAGAGGGATGAGTCTTGAAGCCAACAAATTTCAAAGTGGAAAGGTTGATTATGAAGGGCGGCCTTAGGATCTATTTCTATACATATGGGACAATGATATGAGCATGTACATGGGATAATAGAGGCCTCTACAAAAATATCATTTTCAAAAAGCGATTCAGAAACTATTAATTTGTCAAGGTTATAGACAATATGATGCTTACCTCCTTATCTATTGTTCGAGGTGAATGGACCATTTATGGTGTCCATTTATGTCACCCAGAATTGATGGAATAATGATCTATAAATTGCAGTGGATATTCCACTGGATAATGTTTCACAACAAATATAATAAACTTGTATTTAAAAATGCAAAATCTACACTATTAGGGTTTTATTTATATTTATATTTTTGGATTTGTAGATTACAATTAATTATGTATGCATGAAAATTAAAATTATGTAGAAAATAGAGAACAATGAAATAGAAACTCACAAACCATGATTGACACAAGATATTACCTAGGAAACCCTTTCGAGAGAAATCCCAAATGGAAGGTGAGGTCGAATTTCTATCTTTCTCTAAATAGAAATGGTTGTTATTACAAAGAAGTATAGTCTGTGGCCCATGGGCTAATACATGGCATAAATCCCATGTGTGTTCTCTATCTCCTATCTCTCTCGACTATTTTTCTCATCTATGGTACAAATGCACTTGAAAATAATGGAACCCCTTTTCCTCTTAGTGGTCAAGTTATAACACAACTTGATAGCCTACTAGTGGTTAGGTTTGACGACCTCAACTCTTAAAACAATTTATAATATGGACTCCTCTAGAATCTTAGTAATCATAATCACATGGTTAGTCGATTTTACATGAATAATGGGGGCTGATGCAACATCATCTCGAATTATGGTGGTGAAAACATGAAGGTCAACTTCTAAGTGGTATAAATTTTGCATACAAACTCTGATTGACACGATTGTTGCATCGTTAGAAAGTTATATATATGTAGAATATGAAAAAAATGTGTTGCTATAAAGCTATGAAGTTTTACCCCCCAAAAAATATCGTTTTATGCGTCAAAATTATCTCGGAAGGTTTCAAACCCCAATTTTCCAAACTAGTTCCCACCGGTAAAAATGGTCCTATGAGTTGATTCCTCCGCTTTTTTCACTCTAAAAGCATCGAGATGGATGAAAAAAACATAATGATCCAATTTGGATCAAATATAACTTTAAAATGATGAGATTCAGAGTCCAATATTTAGATGCCACCTTTTTTCTCCTCCAAATATTTGATTAGATTGAAGTCACCACTCAAGATCCTGAGCTCCACCTGATGAATGGCTCTAAGTTTTTTAGAAAGCCTGATTTTTCAGTGGGGCATGGGGGTTCTAGATCGTAGTAATACAACCTGTATCCCTAGCTCCTAGATATTGAAATCTTCATGAGATAATGTGAGGTGTAGCAATCCAATATGAAAAGGATACTTCTTGTGGATTCCATAGGATTTCCAGGCCACCGGTATTTCCAACTGCATCGAGTACTATTGACTCACAACCACTCCAACATTGGGAATCTATTTCACTAATTTTTCATTTTAGAACTTTGTTTCTTGTTTTATAATGATTGACAAACATTCATTATGTATTCTTTCTTTGAGAAGTCATTTCTTACCCTTGTTGTTGAGGCCTATAATATTCCATGATATGATTTGCATTGAGAAGATTATGTAGAAGAGGAAAATACCTCCGTTAGAATCATTACCTAGCTTGTATTAACTAGATAATCTCCAAATAATTTTATCGACGATTTATTGGTCCTTCGTCCTTGTATTTTACCTTATTTGGTCTGTTTTTGTTGTTCTTTGTTAAAAAGGGTTTGAACCCCCAATCCTTCAATGGTAGAGCCCATTTGTTACTTTGGTGTGCTGGGATTGTGTTTGGATCTTTAATTCTCAATTAAAGAATATAATTAATTAAAGTATATTCATCCTTTTCAAGTATCTATGGTTCCTCATCTAGTTCAACTGTTGAAGCATCAGGCAAAATATTGTTATCCTAGATTGGGGTTTCTTTATTACCTTTCGAGGTTTTCCTTTTTTTTTGCGGTATTGCACTTTTTTTAATTCCCTCTTCTCTTAAATCAAGTAGCATTATATCTTTTGGAGTATAATTCCCTTCCTATTAATCATTGAGGTTCTAGAATTATTTTTGGACTGAAGGGGCTCCTCAATTGGTTTAACGTGTCAACTTTTTTGAGTCTAGATCCTTCGTCTGGTCATACTTCTTCTGAATCCTTTCAGATCTCTTCGTTGGGAGTCTTTCTTGGGGTCCTCTCGAAGACGTGGGAATTCTTGGAATAGGTGATTGTATTCATGACAATGATGAAAACACAAGTGCTCATGTTCGTAATATAAGGATTGTTTCTAGATTTCCTCTTAGTACAAGATCTCAATGGATTTTGGCAATAATTTTGAAATATTCATGTACACACAAATTATGGCTTATTAAGTGTTGCACCCTTTCCTTGTTAATTCTGAGATTTTCATGAAGGATCCAATGAAGTTTCCAATTCCTTTGAGTATTTCCAGGTCCCCAAATTATTTGGGTAGAGAAAATATTCATACCCACATAGGGGCCACTAGGAATTGTTCTTTTTTTCTGATAAGTATCTCTCTTCATAGAATCTCATAAATAACCCAACATTGTTGAAGAAATACATACCATTAAAAAATCTTGGTCCTCCAAATTCTAAATCCACATGCCGTTTAGACTAGCATTAATGTTGTATCCAACTTACTAAAGCTTGTTATGTGGGCCAAAATCCAATGAATTTGCATATAAGAGCATGGTATTTCATATGTTGTATACAAAGCAAGTTTGGTGGGTCTTATCTCATATTTATGGTGTTTCTCATCTTTTGGAAGGAATTTGATCTTGAATTAGGTTAGGAATTTGATCTTGAATTAGGTTCGGAATTGTGCTCCAAGTGGTGGATTGTTTGTTGTTCCATTTTGCACGAATTTGAATAAGTTTTTCCATCACCAAAGACAATGTTGTGGTAGGAGGGGTTCACAACCCTCCCTATAGGGGTTTCCATCACTGGACAGAAGAGTACATTGGTTATAATAGGGGAGGTTAAGTATGGTTTCCATGTTGCAAATGACTCGAAGGGGATTATCCAAAAAACCTAGGATAGGGTTTTAGCTATGAGCTCTGAGGTATAAATCCTATGAAATTATATAATCTATAATAGCTTTATGACATTATTTATCTAACTTTTAAATTTTAAAATTATTGATTTCAATCATCCCATAAATTTGTAATATTATTTTGATAAAATTGCATGATTTTGGGTTGGAGTGAATTGATTTTTTTTTTCCCTCTCTATGTGGTTTACAAACCCCAGAGATCGGTGACTACTAGGTCCATGTAATAATTGTACCAGGAAGATCCACCTGAAGGGGTCACTTCCTATTGTCTCAACCATGGAGCCTGACCCCGAGGGTGTTGAGAGAATTGAACCTGTGACCTCTCAATAGCAAAGGTGTTTTAATGACAGGGACAACTAATTGAGCTAACCCTCGGGGCTAGAGTGCATTAAGATTTTCATATAATTTTAGTTTATTTTATGGTGGATTTATTTAAAGTATACATTGTGCACAAGGTTACTTGGGAGCGGGAGCGCCATTTTCAAAAGCTCTCGGTTCGGGAGCATTTTGGGGAGCATATATATATATATATATATATATATATATATATATATATATTGATGCATATATGTCAACAAAAGCATGTAGAATTATGAATTAGACATAAAAATAAATAAAAACATAGATTGAACTATATAACATCAATCATCTTGAAGTTATAATCTTCATCAACCACGTCCATAAGTTAGAAACATACAACATATTGACTCTTGAGTCTCATGATTCATCAATATTAAAGTTTCAAGCTTTCAGAATTCAATATATAACATTTATCATCATTGATTCATTGATCACCATAGTTGTACTTGTAAGCTAAGTGTAACCATTACAACAAAGAATATTTAACATGAAATAAAATGTTATAAAATGAAATGAAATGAAACAACTTTCAACTTTCAT
Source organism: Pinus albicaulis (assembly GCA_034641835.2). Classification (NCBI taxonomy): domain Eukaryota; kingdom Viridiplantae; phylum Streptophyta; class Pinopsida; order Pinales; family Pinaceae; genus Pinus; species Pinus albicaulis. The sequence goes on from CM076584.1 coordinate 1,471,256,627, forward strand.
GAAGCATCATATTCATAATTCCTAATGACTTATAAACTTATAAGTTATAACTGCCAACTTCAACGTTTCAAACTTCAAACTTAAATTGTCATATATTGTTTACAAAAAATATCTTCCATTTCATTTGTTTCTTGACCTCTTGCCACGAGAAATGTCTAATTTATGAGCAGCTCGTGGTAATGGTGGTCTTCCAACAATATCCTCACGGAAGATGGAAGTACCACGACCATGAGTAGAAGCCCCATGCCCTCCATGTGAGAATGAAGGTGGAGGTAGAAAAGGAATGGTAGTTGGAACTCGAACACTGGCACTGGCACTACTACCGAATGGTGGGTGTGGCGATGGCATGCCTGCTGTTGCTTCATCCTCATCTCTCAAAATTTCTGTTTCCAATTCTTCTAGATGTATAGTGATGTCCTCCAAATTATCATCCTCTAGGGTTGTCCCAAACTTTATATGAGAGATCCTCATGAGCCCGATCAAAATAATGACTCAACAACCTCAATTTGTAGTGCGCATAAACCAAGCTTTTTGCTCGGTTTTCGTTGAGTTTGTTTCTTCTCACATTATGGATGAAGTTGTAGGTGCTCCAACGCCTCTCTGCAGAAGAAGTATTTATGACCTGGGAGAGAATTGTTTTTCCAATTTTGGAAAAAGTCCCATGCCGCCATATGTATCCCACCATGTGAGAGCATCAAACATGTCCCTATCTTCCATTGCATGAAAAGAACCAAACAAACCAGTGCAATTAAAGTATCTGCCCAATTCAAGGCACAAATTAACACACTCCTCCCTTTTAGGGACCAACTTTTCTAATGCTTTCATGTATCCCTCTTGTATCTCGGGATATGTATGAGGTTTGATCCTAACCCCACCCCCTGGTGCAGGTTGGCCCAACCAAGATGGAGAGTAGTATTTTGGCATAGGGATATATGCCAAAGCATGTAGTGGAACATTCAGTTTATTCCACCGTGCACACACACAATTGTGATTCACTGAATACAAGTTTGGATCTTTGTCCTTAACAACATCTTTTATTTGCGCCAACATGCTATCCATCTACTTATACACCTCCCCAATCATTGGTTTATCTGTATTTGCAAAACGAATCATGTTATAAATGGCTTGGTGAAACTCAAAATTTCCCTCACACGTGCCCAAAACAAAAAATCAAGAGCGGTCTCCTCCACCTGTTCAAAACCTTGTCTGTCAACTATTGTTGTTGCCCTGTCCTTTAATACCTGCCAGTGTGGACTTGATACCATGGCAGCCAGTAACTCTCTTACCTTCAAAAGGCGCCTGCAGGTGAGGTAATAGCTAGCAAATCTAATCTTTGCTATCTTCAACAACTCCAATGTTGAGTGACTGCAGAAAAGACCATGGGTATTGCTATGATTTGTAATAAATCTCATCATTTTTTTCCTCTCTTGTACAAATCACCAAGCCATCTGTACTGAGGTTGTTTGTTTTTAATTATATCATGCATCAAAAGGTTCATTGTGTGAACCAAACACCCAGACCAAAATATGTTGGGATATTTATCCTCAATAATTTCTCTTGCTGCCTTACAATTAGCAGCATTATCAGTGATGACTTGGATGACATTGTATTGTCCAATAGGTTCACTTGTTTCAAGTAATAGCTCTGCAATGTTGATGTCGATCTTGAATTTATCTGAATAATCATATGATGAAAGGAATATTGCACCACTAACAGACACAACAAGAACACTTATCAATGGTTTGAGGCTTTTACATTTTTCCATCCAGCAGATATAATGGACACCCCATGCTCATTCCAAGAACTTGTCATTCCACTTAAAGAATGAGTTATTTTTGCTTTTTCATGATCAAGGCCCATGGTTCTAGCCTTGTCATACCGAGGGCTCTTGTATCCTTTGGGAGCATCATTAATGGCAGAAACCATTTCATTCCAATATGGTGAGCGAAGAAAATTGAATGGTACCCCACATGCATAGAGAAATCGATTTTTTTTTTAATCCACATCACTCCTGGACCCTTCATCAAGGAAATCGGATATGGTTCTACGCCTTAAAGAGATGTTTGGTCCAGGTGTGCTTCCAAATCCACTGCCATGGGTGGAAGTTGATGGACTTCTTTGTCTATGTTGCGATGGTGCATAAGATTTAATGAAACCCTTGTATCTTTTAGATTTGTATTGGGTGTCCTCCTCCTCCCTTATGTATTTGGCTCCCCTGCAACCCTGATTGTGCATATTTGTTGGTCCGGGAGCATTTTCGGGAATGCGCTCCCCAAACACTCCCGCTTGGAGCGCGTTTTGGTAGCCGGATCGAGAAGGGGGGAGGGGTGGGGGGCGCTCCCCTGCAACCCTGATTGTGCATATTTGTTGGATTTGGGTTTAATTTCATAATCAACAATATCTACACTTATAAATTCAATAATACAAACAATGAAAAACATAATAAAAATAATAATGTTTTTTTCACTCTAAAATTAAGAAGTCTCATTTTATTATTTTAAATCTTGTTTCATTATTTCCCTTATGAAAACTATTCAAAAACATCAATTTTTCCCTAATTAGTTGGATAAAATAATAATATCTTCATTTCTCAAACTTAGCCTAATCAGTTAGGCTGGGACTATTTAATTTTGGATTTCACTATGGTGTTGGGGAGGGGGGGGGGGGGAAGGGGTTTGGGAAATAAACTATAGGAAAAAGGTTCACCCCTAGCATAAAAAGTTTTAAATTGTTATCATTAAAATGGAGGAAATTGATAGCTCATGAAGAAATTTTCCATAATTCCTTTAAAATTTTAAATTTAAGAAATTTTTGAGGCATTCAATTGTATACAAAAAAAGAGTTAACAAAGCAATTTATTACCTATGAAAATCGATGCCTCACTCGTAGAGTTATTTTACCATATATTTCCAAATCTATGCACATTTACGCACAACTTGGATTTTCACCATAAATATCAAATCATCTTCTTTTGTGAGACATTCTTTATATCCAACTATAATATGATGGAAAATTGTCTCAAACTACAACATGATGACATGCACTATCACTCTTAAATTCTCACTTCCCTTGTTTTTTTTTGTTGTCATTACATTTTATATGAAGTCTGTGATCGATATCCAAAATGTTCACTATCATAAATCTATTGTTTTCCCATTTACATTGTTTTGTATTTAGTTTTCAAGCTTTGGTTTTCTCATCCCCCATTCAATGAGCTTAAATGAGCATTTGATCTTCCTTAACTTTTCAATTTGTAGAAATGATTCCTTATATTGACAATGAAAAAATTAAAAATATCACGTATTTAATCAACCCTCGAGTGGGATGGAATATAAAGATTGAATCAGATGGATATAATGTATCCTCACCAAAATGATAGCTATGTTTGATTGGTTTTTAATATTATTAGTTTCATTAGTTTTATCAATTATAACATGAGTAGTTCAAGATCTACCTGAATACTTGATCTTAATGGCAAAACTTATTCTACTTTCCTTTTTAGTTAATGTCACTTTGGTTTCTTTCTTGTTGAAAATTTTAAGATAAACATGTTAGCTTAATTTATACTATATCAATATGTTTCATATTGAATGTTAGTGGATTCCCATTATTTACTTATTTTATGTTTTATGTTATTTCGATTTTCTCTTACAAAAAGGAGAGTAACAAAATATTTTCTTTCAAGAATATTTTGACAATGAGGTTTGAATAAGATATCAAAATTAGATACTTTAGTGTAAGTTTTGCCTAGAGGAATGATATTTCTCATATTGGTTGTGATACAATGACATCTAGATTTGACATATATCATCATTTCAATTGCAATGTAGATAATTTGATGGGAATTTAAATTAGGATCCAACACAGGATTTGTCTAGCTGAGTTAAGGAGGGAGGTAATGGAAAATCGTGGCATACTCTTGTTGAAGACAAAAGTGTCATCACCCAAGCTATAACCATAACAAATAGAAATCAGGGAGTTTTATTGAACAAACATGAAATTCTAGAATCCATCATTTCACTTGTATTAGGCTATGGGTAGCGCCACAATCAAGATGTTATACTCTTCCAAAAGACAAAATAACCATCACCCAAGCTATCACCATCACAAACATAAATTAGGGGCTCCATTGAACAATCTTGAAACACTAGAATCCATCATTTCACTTGTCTTAAGATGTGGCTAGTGCCACAATTCACACCAAAATGTTATAAAAAATAGTTAGAATTGGAATTCAAAGAGAATCAACAAAAGTGAAATGGATTTTCCCATCAAAGTAGAAAAACTCCAACCTCTTATCAAGACCACTAGTGAGTAGTAGTTGCCCATTTTGTTGAAACCCCACAATGCACGTTGTAATTGGACCACAACTTTTGCTTGATTTAAACGACAAGATCATCATTTCTCCTTAATATATCATACCTGGATCTAGGAAAACCCTTTCTAACCATAAACCCATTTTCAAGTTTTAAATTTGAATCAAAATCTAATTCAAATTCATTTTTTTCCCTATCCATGTTTTCCCACTTCATATAGGGTTTAATTTAGTATGATGCGACATTAACCTATTGACATAATCCATTTCTAAAAATTGAATCCTCTTATTCATTATTTCTTAATTTTCTCACCATTCACTATGGTGATATCCACATTTGTCTTGATGTCTTCTTCGTCAAATCAAGCTCCTTTTTATTTATTATTATTTTTTTTTTCCAAATTATTTTTACTTTGCAACTTCAAATTGCCTTCATATTCATCTATTTGGGAATGTGTTTTGTGTCTATAAACCATGGAACTACCTCCTTCCCTTGTATATGAGTAATTGTCGATGATTGATAGTACTAAACATAAGACTTTCCATTGATACTTAACCGCTTGAAATTTCATTTCAATACAGTATTTGTAGACTCTATTCAATGGATCCTTTATTATTTATTTATGAACCATTCAACACACTTTTCTTATCTTCAAATAACGTGTCATTCTTATTCACGTTGACGTTCCTTTTCCTCCGCGTCAAAAATATGCTAGTATTTTTAAAGGGTGATTTTAATCAAAACCACCACCTTTGTAGTAAGAGATTTAATAAATAAGCCAATAATTTAAATATTGAAAAAAAAATCAACATAAATTTTTTTTGGTTGACCACTAAACTAATATATAGGGAGAAAACATTAATGACTATATACCATGTTGCAACAAGTATAATAAAACCTTATGTTATTAACTAAGAATTCCTCATGAGTACGAGGTATCGAATCTCAATGAAACCTTTGTTTTGTGTGACATGAGGCATTGAATAAAAATGTAATTCTTGATTAAGGTATTATTAGTGAAGGTGTATCTTGATTTTGTTATATGATGTCTATTAGTTTTTTGTAGCAGCGGATAAGTGTTCTAGTATCTATGATGTCTATGAGACTAAGGAACATATTTTCTCCAATAATCGGAAAAAATTTCACAAGAAATTCCTAAATTAGATTAATTAGCCAATTATTAATTATTTTCCTAAGTCCAACTTAGTAAAACTGGTTAATTAAATCAAATTAATTGAGGTAAATCGATTTTTCTCTAAAGACTTTCGAAAAGTCACTTGATAGGGTGCAGATGCACCTAGCCATCGATTGTGCTTAGATTTTGGCCTTTGGTTTCTCAACGAGAGGTTATAAGAGCAAGTCTAGGGGGCTTTGGAGAACACATAGAGATACTCAGTGAGTGTGATTCACAGTTAGGGTAAAGGCGCAAAAGAAGACGCCAGCAACGGGGTTTCAGCAAAGAGTTTGGGAAGATAATTTCCGGAGAAATTCTCCATATATTTTTCAGTCATTCCGAGGAGGAAAGGAGGTTGTATTATTCTGTAAGAGGGAGGTCAATTCAGCGAGTGCACATTGCCAGTTTACCCAGTGCAAGTTGCAGAGGCTACAATTCGATTTCCAGTGCTGGAGTTAGCTACTAGAGGAGGTGCGAGTGGCTTCAACGTGTTGCAAGAGGCAATGTAATATTCAGAAATAATTTCCAGAGGTTGAAAAAATTTCCTAGTGCCAATAGTGCACATTTCTAGTCACCAGTGTGAGCAATAGGAGGATGCGTGAATAGGCAGAGGGACATCGAATTAGTTTTGCAGAAGGGAAATTGCATTTCCAGTTGATTTTTCCAATGGATAAAATTGTTTGCCGAAGCTCTTCCAGTGAGAGGAAGGCAGTTGTTGTAATTATGAAATTGTTGAAGATTTATTAATAATATAAAGCCTCATCTATAGAACTGGTTTCCCCCACACTCGGGTTTTTCCAAGGACAATTTGTCCAAAAACATAAGTGTCAATAATTTTGTGTGTGCTTTATTTCTCAGTTCCTATATTTATTTGTGAAGATTGTAGTAGTGAATTAATTTTTATTTGACGTAATTAAAATTCTAAAGAAAAATAATCTCCAGTTGATATAAGATTAAATTCCAGTTACTGAAATTAAGGAGAATTCACATAGTATGAGAGTATATTTAAGCACAGAGGGTTTGCAGGAGTAAATCGGCACAGGGCACAGGAAGAGAAATCCAAGGGTTTTAAGCCAGTTCAAGTTATTTAGTTTATTTGAGTTTCACGAATGTATTAGTATGGCTGCAAGAGGTTTGAGAGATCGGGAAAGGTTGGATGGAGCCTCCAACTTTTGCACGTGGAAGGCCAAAATGTCATTCTTATTTGATGAGTATGGATTGAAGGCGTATGTAGAGAATGTGATTGTTGTATCGAAAGATCCACAACAAAAGGAAACCTACAAAAAGGAGAATGCCAAAGAAAAGATGATTATCCTTGATGGATTCAAGGACCATATTGTCTCACATATCGTAGACAAGCATACAGCGAAGCAGATGTGGGACACAATTATCAACCTATACCAAAATCCTACAAAGAACAATAAGTTTATTATCCAAGAGAAGTTTTGTACCATCAAGATGCATAAGGGTGAGGACGTTACATCCTATATCATCAAATTTCAACTGAATAAAGATGAATTGGCTGCAATAGGAGACAAGCCAAGTGACGATGAGCTAGTGTGTATAACACTGAAGGGGTTTTCCAAGGAATGGAGCATGTTCGTCCAAGTGATTTCTGTGCGAGATACACTTCCAAGTTGGGATCACCTATGGAGTGACTTCACTCGGGAGGATATAAGTTTCAGCTTGGTCAATGGCACTAGTAGCAGTGACAAAACATCGAAGGTTCACCCCTAGCATAAAAAGTTTTAAATTGTTATCATTAAAATGGAGGAAATTGATAGCTCATGAAGAAATTGTCCATAATTCCTTTAAAATTGTAAATTTAAGATCTTTTCGAGCCATTCAATTGTATACAAAAAAGAGTTAACAAAACAATTTATTACCTATGAAAATCGATACCTCACTCATAGAGTTATTTTACAATATATTTCCAAATCTATGCACATTTACGTACAACTTGGATTTTCACTATAAATACAAAACATCTTATTTTGTGAGACATTCTTTATATCCAACTATAATATGATGGAAAATTTTCTCAAACTACAACATGATAGCATACACTATCACTCTTAAATTCTCATTTCCCTTGTTTTTTTGTTGTCATTACATTTTATATGAAGTTTGTGATCGATATCCAAAATGTTCACTATCATAAATCTATTGTTTTCCCATTTACGTTGTTTTGTATTTAGTTTTCAAGCTTTGGTTTTCTTATCCCCCATTCAATGAGCTTAAATGAGCATTTGACCTTCCTTAACTTTTCAATTTGTAGAAATGATTCCTTATATTGACAATGAAAAAATTAACTATATCATATATTTAATCAACCCTCGAGTGGGATGGAATATAAAGATTGAATCAAATGGATACAATGTATCCTCACCAAAATGGTAGCTATGCTTGATTGGTTTTTAATATTATTAGTTTAATAAGTTTTACCAATTATAACATGAGTAGGTCAAAATCTACCCGAATACTTGATCTTAATGGCAAAACTTATTCTACTTTCCTTTTCAGTTTAAATGTCACTTTGGTTTCTTTCTTGTTGAACATTTTAAGATAAACATGTTAGCTTAATTTATACTATATCAATATGTTTCATATTGAATGTTAATGGATTCCCATTATTTACTTATTTTATGTTTTATGTTATTTCATTTTTCTCTTACAAAAAGGAGAGACAAAAAATATTTGCTTTAAAGCATATTTTGACAATGAGGTTTGGATAAGATATCAAAATTAGATACTTTATTGTAAGTTTTTCCTAGAGGAATGAAATTTCTCATATTGATTGTGATACAATGACATCTAAATTTGACATAAATCATCATTTCAATTGCAATGTAGATAATTTGATGGGAATTTAAATTAGGATCCAATACAAGATTTGTCTAGCTAAGTTAAGGAGGGAGGTAATGGAAAATCGTGGCATACTCTTGTTGAAGACAAAAATGTCATCACCCAAACTATAACCATCACAAATAGAAATTAGGGAGCTTTATTGAACAAACATGAAATTCTAGAATCCATCATTTCACTTGTATTAAGCTATGGGTAGCGCCACAATCCAGATGTTATACTCTTCCAAAAGACAAAATAGCCATCACCCAAGCTATCACCATCACAAACATAAATTAGGGGCCCCATTGAACAATCTTGAAATGCTAGAATCCATCATTTCACTTGTCTTAAGCTATGGCTAGTGCCACAATTCACACCAAAATGTTATAAAAAAATAGTTAGACTTGGAATTCAAAGAGAATCAACAAAAGTGAAACGGATTTTCCCATCAAAGTAGAAAAACTCCAACCTCTTATCAAGACCACTAGTGAGTAGTAGTTGCCCGTTTTGTTGAAACCCCACATTGCACGCATTGTAATTGGACCACAACTTTTTCTTGATTTAAACGACAAGATCATCATTTCTCCTTAATATATCATACTTGGATCTAGCAAAACCCTTACTAACCATAAACCCATTTTCAAGTTTTAAATTTGAATCAAAATCTAATTCAAATTCATTTTTTTTCCTATCCATGTTTCCCACTTCATATAGGGTTTAATTTAGTATGATGCGACCTTAACCTATTCACATAATCCATTTCTAAAAATTGAATCCTCTTATTCATTATTTCTTAATTTTCTCACCATTCACTATGGTGATATCCACATTTGTCTTGACGTCTTATTCGTCAAATCGAGCTCCTTTTTATTTATTATTTATTTTTTTCCAAATTATTTTTACTTTGCAACTTCAAATTGCCTTCATATTCATCTATTTGGGAATGTGTGTCGTGTCTATAAACCATGGAACTGCCTCCTTCCCTTGTATATGAGTAATTGCCGATGATTGATAGTACTAAACATAAGAATTTCCATTGATACTTAACCGCTTGAAATTTCATTTCAATACAGTGTTTGGAGACTCTATTCAGTGGATCCTTTATTATTTATTTATGAACCATTAAACACACTTTTCTTATCTTCAAATAATGTGTCATTCTTATTCACGTCGACATTCCTTTTCCCCCGCGTCAAAAATATGTTAGTATTTTTAAAGAGTGATTTTAATTAAAACCACCACCTTTGTAGTAAGAGATTTAATAAATAAGCCAATAATGGATTGTAGATTTCTGTGGTGTAGATTTTTAGATTCAAAACTCGGAATCTCCACAGTCCTCATTTTTCAGTCGACGTTTCGGGTCTAAAGCAAGACCCATCTTCAGGACAAATCTAGAAATAAGAGAAACAATTTGTGTTAAATAAATAGAGGAAAAGAGAGCCAACCAGTTATCAACTTACTAATTTAATATCTAAATGTTTTCAATTCATTTTTATCCATATTTTTTTTTTTTTTTTTTTTTTTTTTTTTTTTTTTTTGTAGGCCAATATTTAAATATTGGCTTATTTAAATAAATAAGCCAATATTTAAATATTGAAAAAAAAAATCAACAACATAATTTTTTTTGGTTGACCACTAAACTAATATACAGGGAGAAAACATTAATGACTATATACCATGTTGCAACAAGTATAATAAAACCTTATGTTATTAACTAAGAATTCCTCATGAGTACGAGGTATCAAATCTCAATGAAACCTTTGTTTTGTGTGACATGAGGCATTGAATAAAAATGTAATTCTTGATTAAGGTATTATTAGTGAAGGTGTATCTTGATTTCGTGATATGATGTCTATTAGTTTTTTGTAGCAGCGGATAAGTGTTCTAGTATCTATGATGTCTATGAGACTAAGGAACACATTTTCTCCAATAACCAAAAAAAATTTCACAAGAAATTCCTTAATTAGATTAATTAGCCAATTATTAATTATTTTCCTAAGTCTAACTTAGTAAAACTGGTTAATTAAATCAAATTAATTGAGGTAAATCGATTTTTCTCTAAAGACTTTCGGAAAAGTCACTTGATAGGGTGAAGATGCTCTTAGACATCGATTGTGCTTAGATTGTGGCCTTTGGTTTCTCAACGAGAGATTATAAGAGCAAGTCTATTGGGCTTTGGAGAAAACATAGAGATACTCAGTGAGTGTGATTCACAGTTAGGGTAAAGGCGCAAAAGAAGACGCCAGCAACAGGGTTTCAACAAAGAGTTTGGGAAGATAATTTCTGGAGAAATTCTCCATATATTTTTTAGTAATTCTGAGGAGGAAAGGAGGTTGTATTATTCTGTAAGAGGGAGGTCAATTCAGCTAGTGCACATTGCCAGTTTACCCAGTGCAAGTTTCAGAGGCTACAATTCGATTTCCAGTGCTGGAATTAGCTACCAGAGGAGGTGCGAGTGGCTTCAACGTGTTGCAAGAGGCAATGTAATATTCAGAAATAATTTCCAGAGGTTGAAAAAATTTCCTAGTGCCAATAGTGCACATTTCTAGTCACCAGTGTGAGCAATAGGAGGATGCGCAAATAGGTAGAGGGACATCGAATTAGTTTTGTAGAAGGGAAATTGCATTTCCAGTTGATTTTTCCAATGGATAAAATTGTTTGCCGAAGCTCTGCCAGTGAGAGGAAATTAGTTGTTGTAATTATGAAATTGTTGAAGATTATTAATAATATAAAGCCTCATCTATATAATTGGTTTCCCCCACACTTGATTTTTTCCAAGGACAATTTGTCCAAAAACATAAGTGTCAATAATTTTGTGTGTGCATTATTTCTCAGTTCCTGTATTTATTTATGAAGATTGCAGTAGTGAATTAATTTTTATTTGACGTAATTAAAATTCTAAAGAAAAATAATCTCCAGTTGATAGAAGATTAAATTCCAATTACTGAAATTAAGGAAAATTCACATAGTATGAGAGTATATTTAAGCACAGAGGGTTTGCAGGAGTAAATCGACACAGGGCACAGGAAGAGAAATCTAAGGGTTTTAAGCCAGTTCGATTTATTTAGTTTATTTGAGTTTCATAAATGTCTTAGTACGGCCGCAAGAAGTTTGAGAGATCGGGAAAGGTTGGATGGAGTCTCCAACTTTGGCACGTGGAAGGCCAAAATATCATTCTTATTTGATGAGTATGGATTGAAGGAGTATGCAGAGAATGTGATTGTTGTATCAAAAGATCCACAACAAAAGGAAACCTACAAAAAGGAGAATGCCAAAGAAAAGATGATTATCCTTGATGGATTCAAGGACCATATTGTCTCACATATCGTAGACAAGAATACAACGAAGCAGATGTGGGACACAATTATCAACCTGTACCAAAATCCTACAAAGAACAATAAGTTTATTATCCAAGAGAAGTTTTGTACCATCAAGATGCATAAGGGTGAGGACGTTACATCCTATATCATCAAATTTCAACTGGATAAAGATGAATTGGCTACAATAGGAGACAAGCCAAGTGACGATGAGCTAGTGTGTATAACACTGAAGGGGTTTTCCAAGGAATGGAGCATGTTCGTCCAAGTGATTTTTGTGCGAGATACACTTCCAAGTTTGGATCGTCTATGGAGTGAATTCACTCGGGAGGATATAAGTTTTAGCTTGGTCAATGGCACTAGTAGCATCGACAAAACACTGAAGGTTCACCCCTAGCATAAATTTTTTTAAATTGTTATCATTAAAATGGAGGAAATTGATAGCTCATGAAGAAATTGTCCATAATTCCTTTAAAATTGTAAATTTAATATCTTTTCGAGCCATTCAATTGTATACAAAAAAGAGTTAAAAAAACAATTTATTACCTATGAAAATCGATACCTCACTCATAGAGTTATTTTACCATATATTTCCAAATCTATGCACATTTACGTACAACTTGGATTTTCACCATAAATAGAAAATCATCTTCTTTTGTGAGACATTCTTTATATCTAACTATAATATGATGGAAAATTGTCTCAATCTACAACATGATGGCATACACTATCAGTCTTAAATTCTCATTTCCTTTGTTTTTTTGTTGTCATTACATTTTATATGAAGTTTGTGATCGATATCCAAAATGTTCACTATCATAAATCTATTGTTTTCCCATTTACGTTGTTTTGTATTTAGTTTTCAAGCTTTGGTTTTCTTATCGCTCATTCAATGAGCTTAAATGAGAATTTGACCTTCCTTAACTTTTCAATTTGTAGAAATGATTCCTTCTATTGACAATGAAAAAATTAAATATATCATATATTTAATCAACCCTCGAGTGGGATGGAATATAAAGATTGAATCAAATGGATACAACGTATCCTCACCAAAATGGTAGCTATGTTTGATTGGTTTTTAATATTATTAGATTCATAAGTTTTACCAATTATAACATGAGTAGGTCAAAATCTACCTGAATACTTGATCTCAATGGAAAAACTTATTCTACTTTTGTTGTGTAACCAGCTCCAAAAATAGAAGAAAAGAGATATCAACGCCTTAGAAATAAGCCACTTCGAGGGGGAAACCTCCAATACATTACATAAATGAACATTTCTTGGATGATACAATTTACAAAAACCTCCTTTGTATATATAGGCGCCCATGTGGCCATAATGTAATCCTAGTGGGCCACAATGTAATCCTAACCGACCTAACAATAATAATTTAAGGGCACAATAATAACAAAATAGGGGTTACAAGGGTAAAATAATAACAATAAGGGGGTTACACTAATAACAATAAGGGACTATACTAGTAATATAGGGACCTAACCCTTTGCCCCTCTCTTATTTATAAAAAAAGTGTGCATTAACTAAACGGATAGCTGGGTATACATATAAACTATATCTATATGTAAGATATTGATGAGTAGATTCTTCCCTTGATGGATACTTTGAAAGTGAGAATAGGTCATTATTTGTTGATTCTTGTTTAGTGATAGCCAAGAGTTCCAAATACATGATTTACACTTATTTCATCTAAGTTAAAATATTTTTAGTGGAAAGATTTTCACCTATAACCTTCTTGGAGCATGAAGGCATAGGAAAAGTGGATGCACTCGCGAAGAAGCAAGAAGCTCCAATTTGTATGCCATAGTACCAATCTTTGCAACACCTTGTAAGGACCATAGTACTTTGGCGATAATTTATTATCCTTCTTAGCTTGCTTGAGGGACATTTGTTTATATGGTTGTAGCCGTAAAAATACCCAATCTTCTACATCAAAACTTCTCTCGCTGCGATGTTGATCTGCCTGTTGTTTCATTCGATTTTGTGCCAAATTCAGGTTATCCTTTAAGAGTTGGAGAACTTCTTCTTGATGCTCGATGTGATCTTCCACTGCTTGAACCTTCGAATTTTCTCTTAAATATGATGTGATGGATGGTGGATGATATCCATAAAGTGCCATAAATGGGGTCATTTTCGCTGCAGTATGGAAGGAAGTGTTATACCACCATTCAGCAAGAGGTAACCACTTGACCCATTGTGTTTGTTTATCAGATACAAAACAACGAAGATATCCTTCCAAACATTTATTTACGATCTCAGTTCGACCATCAGATTGAGGATGATAAGATGAGCTATGAGCTAATTGAGTACCCAAGCAAGAAAATAACTCCGTCCAAAAATTTCCAGTAAAAATGGGATCTCTGTCGCTCACAATAACCCTTGGGCTTCCATGTAGCTTTTGAATTCTGTCCATAAATGTAGTAGCAACTGTACTTGCTTTAAATGGATGAGATAATGCACAAAAGTGTGCATACTTGGTAAGTCTATCAACTACCACCATGATGACACTCTTTTCTTCAGACTTAGGTAAACCTGTGATAAAATCCATTGAAATCTCCTCCCAACGTTGACTTGGAGTGGATAAAGGTTGTAGAAGTCCCGGGGTATTAACTATCTCAACTTTATTCTGCTGGCAAACCAAACATTCTGCCACAAACTTTTGAATATCAGATTTAAGGCCATCCCAAAAAAATTCTTTCTTCACCCCGTGGTAAGTTTTTAAAAATCCTGAGTGTCCTCCTAAATGAGAAGTGTGCAATTCTAGAAGAATCTTTTGTTTTAGTTGGGAATTCTTACAAAGATATAAGCGGTCTTTGTACCATAAGGAATCATTTTTCCAACTAAATGTATCAGATGTACTAGGATCTTGCTGCAACTTTTGAATGAGTGTCCATACATCTTTGTCCTTCTTCCATTTATCTCTTGCTTCGGTTATCCAATCTGGTTGGATAATAGAAATGGCACAAAGCAATGCTTCCACCTCTTCATTCTTTCTTGAGAGTGCATCCGCAACAACATTAAGCTTTCCTTTTTTGTAGATTATTTCAAAGTCATAACCCAACATCTTTGTGACCCATTTTTGCTGCTCTTCTGAAGATAGTCTTTGTTCCAAAAAGTGTTTCAGACTATCATGATCAGTTTTTACCTTGAAGTGTCTTCCCATTAGGTAAGTTCTCCATTTCTCTAGTGCATGCAGTATTGCTAACATTTCCTTCTCATAAATAGGTTTCTGTAAATACTTTCCTTTGATTGGACGACTTTCAAAAGCAATGGGCCTTCCTTCCTGCATTAAAACAGCACCAATTCCATTTCCTGAGGCATCACATTCCACAATAAAGGTTTTTGTGAAGTCTGGCGTAGCTAAGACCGGTGTTAGGCACATTGCCTCTTTAAGATGTTCAAAGGCCTTAGTTGCTTCAGGAGTCCATGAAAATGCATCTTTCTTCAATAATGTTGTTAGAGGTGTTGCTATTCTCCCATAATTCTTAAGAAACTTGTGATAATACTCTATTAACCCGAGAAATCCTCGCAACTGCTGTGGGGACTTTCCATTCCTTAATGACTTTAATTTTGTTAGGGTCTACTTTAACACCCTCATTAGATACAATATTACCTAGATATTCCACCTCTTGTACTCCAAAGAAACATTTGGATGTTTTTGCATATAATTGTTTCTCCTGCAATAGTTTGAGCACACTGTCAACATGTTCAACATGATCCTTCCAAGACCTGCTATAGATTAGTATATCATCAAAAAATACTAGCACAAATTTTCTAAGGAAGGGTTTGAAAATGGAATTCATCAACCCTTGAAATGTAGAAGGTGCATTGTTAAGGCCAAAAGGCATGACCAAAAATTCATAATGACCCTCATGAGTTCAAAATGCTGTTTTTGGAATATCTTCAGTCTTCATTCTAATTTGATGATATCCTGAACGAAGATCCAACTTGGTAAAAGAAATTGCTCCATGTAATTCATCCAATAATTCATCAATCACAGGAATGGGAAATTTATCTTTAATGGTGAGCTTATTGAGCTCCCTATAATCCAGACACATTTTCCATGATCCATCCTTCTTGTGTACCAATACTACAGGAGCAGAGAAAGAACTTTGACTAGGTTGAATTATACCCGCCTCTAACATTTCTGCAATCATACGTTCAATTTCGCTCTTTTGGACGTAAGGATATCTATAAGGCCCGATGTTTGGAGGAACACTTCTTGGAATCAAATGAATAGCATGATCATGATCACAAATAGGTGGGATTCCTTTGGGAGTTTCAAACACCTTGGAATGATTGTCCAAGACTTGTTGGAGATCTACAGAAATAGATGATTTTGATGTTGGAACTTCTAGTGAGCATAATTGTGCAATTACGCCTCATTGTTCTTTCTCTAGAAGTTTTTTCATGACATTAGAGCTTATTATCTTTCCTGGCTTCCTCGCAATACCCCGTAATTCGACTTCCTTTCCTTCTGAAAAAAATTTCAAGAAAAGTTCTTGAAAATTAAAAGCTACCATCCCCAACAATTGTAACCATTGTACTCCTAGTACAACATCAACACCTCCCATAGGAATGGAAAGCATTGGACTAGTCAATACATATTCCCCCATGGTTAGCTTGATATTATGGCATTTTCCAGAGCAATTTATAGTTCCTCCATTTGCAACCATCACTTGACATTCTGGTGCTGGGTATGGGAAACAATTTAATTCCTTGGCTACCTTACAATGAATAAAATTATGGGTGCTACCTGAATCAATCAACACTATTACCTTTTTCTTCTTGATATGTCCTTCTATCTTGAGAGTTTGAGAGTGGTAATTCCTACCGGTCGTTACAGGGGATGTAGTGGGACTAGGTACCTACCCATCTACAACCTTCTCAGGCAGTGGTGGGGGGTAGCATATCTGCCTCCTTTGGCTCCATTTTCTTCCTTCCTCTTGCACAATCATGTATATCTGGACTTCCTTCCTTTCATTACCTGGGGCCCTTCTTGTCTCATTTTACTGTATCCATAGGAAAACATTGAAGCAAGGCCATGCTAGAAGAGATTGCTGTTTCAATTGTTGTGGTGTCAACCTTGTAGGTTGTGAAAATCTAGGCGTAGCAACACTTCCTTCTTTATAGAATTGAGTGGTAGGCTTCCTTGTCGCCATTATTTTACATTCAACTTTTCTTGCCAACCTGAATGCCTTCACCAATGAATCCGGTTCCAAAACACGAACTTCATGTTGGATGTTATCCTTTAAAGTGCCTATGAACAGATCGATCCTATGTTCCTATGGAATATCAGTTACCCTTATATTCAATTTTTGGAAGTCCTCAATGTCCTGCCCCACTAAACCCTTTTGTTTGAGATTTATCAACTGGCTAAAGAAGGTGTTGCTCTTTGTATCCTCATAATGTGCTATCATTTCCTCCGTAATAATTGACCAAGTGACAATTTTTTTACGGGAGCAAAGCCATCGATACCATACAAATGTATTTTCATTTCAACCTTAAAGATTACAGCAGATACCACGTGTGTTTGCTGCATGAGTCAAAGTAATATTAACAAATATTGTTAGGGATCATAACCATCTGAACATATCTTTTGGAATAGGTGAGTTCTTCCCGCCAACTTACATTAGAGTTTATGAAATCACGATTAACATTTATTTTGTTCTCATCATGAGGTTCTTCTACTATCTTTTCACCATTAGGAAACATTTCTTGTATCAACTTTGTCAAACCTTCTATGTCTGCTTTTAGATCATTCTTCATGTTTTCCATGTTATCTTTCATGTCATCCATCTTAGCTTCCATGCCATCCATCTTAGCTTCCACGCCAGCTTCCATGCCATCCATCTTAGCTTCCATGCCTTTCTTCAAACCGTCCATCTTCGCTTCCACGCCTTTCTTCAAAACTTCCATTTCATTTTTTGTTGCTCTTTGCGAAAGCGAAATTTGGTGCACTTGCTCTTGTAATTTTGATAGATCATGTTGCAATTATTCATCTTCATGAGTCATAGTAGAGCCTTCTGAAGGCTTAATGGGTGTTGAATTATTTTTACGGGGCATATTTTTAGAACCCAATACTGATATCTATTCTACAATATGCCATTGGAATCAATTCAAATTGATTCTTCAAACAAGACTTATGCAATTCGAAAAAAATACACACCTTTTTCTTGCTTTTGAGGAGGTCAATATTGAAATTGGATTATCTCTGTGATTGCAGCACTTCAATATTTGAATTTCAGTACCAACATAACCCTCTGAATTATCTTTCAAATGCCACAGGTCTGACCTGATTTGGATTCTCCAAGATAAAGTTGTGACCAATATCCCACAATGACCTAATTATGGACTGGTTCAGTAGAACGAACTTGTACGCCTTTCCACGTGTCACTTTTTCGTCCTTCAACTCTGAAATTGATAGCCAAGAAACTACATTCTGTGTACTTGCGACCACTTTTTACGGCACTCCAATCCGATGCTCAGAGAGAGAGTTATGAATATTTTCCCACGATCACCTCTTTGAGATGAAATTCAGGAGCCTGAAAAAACACTACATTCCATAGATCATATCTCCGAAAATATTGCGAACCAAGCTCTGAAATTTTTTGACGATTTTCCTTAGGATTTTGGCTTCGCACCCTAAAAATTTCAACTTCTGAAACTTCGTAGAAAAAAAGTTATAGCGCAAATTCCATGATGACCTGTTTCAGAGCCTGAAAAAAGACCTAACTTCCATAGATCATATCTCCAAAAATATTGTGAACCAAGCTCTGAATTTTTTTGACGATGTTCCTTAGGATTTCGGCTTCGTACCCTACAAATTTTAGCTTCTGAAACTTCATAGAAAAAACATTATAGCGAAAATTCCACGATGACCTGTTTGGAGCAGCGAAACCCTAGAATCCAAAGCTTTGATACCAAATGTTGTGTAACTAGCTCCAAAAATAGAAGAAAAGAGGTATCAATGCCTTAGAAATAAGCCACTTCGAGGAGGCAACCTCCAATACATTACATAAATGAATAATTCTTGGATGATATAATTTACAAAAACCTCATTTCTATATATAGGCGTCCATGTGGCCATAATGTAATCCTAGTGGGCCACAATGTAATCCTAGCCGACCTAACAATAATAATTTAAGGGCACAATAATAACAAAATGGGGGTTACAAGGGTAAAATAATAACAATAAGGGGGTTACACTAATAACAATAAGGGACTATACTAGTAATATAGGGACCTAACAACTTTCCTTTTCAGTTTAAATCTCACTTTGGTTTCTTTCTTGTTGTACATTTTAAGATAAACATGTTAGCTTAATTTATGCTATATCAATATGTTTCATATTGAATGTTAGTGGATTCCCATTATTTACTTATTTTATGTTTTATGTTATTTCAATTTTCTCTTACAAAAAGGAGAGTAAAAAAATATTTGCTTTAAAGCATATTTTGACAATGAGATTTGGATAAGATATCAAAATTAGATACTTTAGTGTAATTTTTGCCTAGAGGAAAGAAATTTCTCATATTGGTTGTGATAGAATGACATCTAGATTTGACATATATCATCATTTCAATTGCAATGTAGATAATTTGATGGGAAATTAAATTAGGATCCAATACAAGATTTGTCTAGCTGAGTTAAGGAGGGAGGTAATGGAAAATCGTGGCATACTCTTGTTGAAGACAAAAATGTCATCACCCAAGCTATAACCATCACAAATAGAAATCAGGGAGCTTTATTGAACAAACATGAAATTCTAGAATCCATCATTTCACTTGTATTAAGTTATGGGTAGCGCCACAATCTAGAGGTTATACTCTTCCAAAAGACAAAATAGCCATCACCCAAGATATCACCATCACAAACATAAATTAGGGGCCCCATTGAACAATCTTGAAACACTAGAATCCATCATTTCACTTGTCTGAAGATATGGCTAGTGCCACAATTCACACCAAAATGTTATAAAAAAATAGTTAGACTTGGAATTCAAAGAGAATCAACAAAAGTGAAATGGATTTTCCCATCAAAGTAGAAAAACTCCAACCTCTTATCAAGACCACTAGTGAGTAGTAGTTGCCCATTTTGTTGAAACCCCACATTGCACGCATTGTAATTGGACCACAAATTTTTCTTGATTGAAATGATAAGATCATCATTTCTCCTTAATATATCATAATTGGATCTAGCAAAACCCTTACTAACCATAAACCCATTTTCAAGTTTTAAATTTGAATCAAAATCTAATTCAAATTCCTTTTCTTTCCTATCCATGTTTTCCCACTTCATAGAGGGTTTAATTTAGTATGATGCGGCCTTAACCTATTGACATAATCCATTTCTAAAAATTGAATCCTCTTATTCATTATTTCTTAATTTTCTCACCATTCACTATGGTGATATCCACATTTGTCTTGACGTCTTCGTCGTCAAATAGAGCTCCTTTTTATTTATTATTTATTTATTTCCAAATTATTTTTACTTTGCAACTTCAAATTTCCTTCATATTCATCTATTTGGGAATGTGTGTTGTGTCTATAAACCATGGAACTTCCTCCTTCCCTTGTATATGAGTAATTGTCGATGATTGATAGTACTAAACATAAGACTTTCCATTGATACTTAACCGCTTGAAATTTTACTTCAATACAATATTTGTAGACTCTATTCAATGGATCCTTTATTATTTATTTTTGAACCATTCAACACACTTTTCTTATCTTCAAATAACGTGTCATCCTTATTCACGTCGACGTTCCTTTTCCCCCGCTTCAAAAATATGCTAGTATTTTTAAAGAGTGATTTTAATTAAAACCACCACCTTTGTAGTAAGAGATTTAATAAATAAGCCAATAATTTAAATGTTGAAAAAAAATCAACATAATCTTCTTTTGGTTCACCACTAAACTAATATATAGGGAGAAAACACTAATGACTATATACCATGTTGCAACAAGTATAATAAAACCTTATGTTATTAACTAAGTATTCCTCATGAGTACGAGGTATCAAATCTCAATGAAACCTTTGTTTTGTGTGACACGAGGCATTGAATAAAATGTAATTCTTGATTAAGGTGATATTAGTGAAGGTATATCTTGATTTCGTGACATGATGTCTATTAGTTTTTTGTAGCAGCGGATAAGTGTTCTAGTATCTATGATGTCTATGAGGATAAGGAACACATTTTCTCCAATAAACGGAAAGCATCTCACAAGAAATTCCTTAATTAGATTAATTAGCCAATTATTAATTATTTTCCTTAGTCTAACTTAGTAAAACTCATTAATTAAATCAAATTAATTGAGGTAAATTGATTTTTCTTTAAAGGCTTTTGAAAAAGTCACTTGATAGGGTGAAGATGCTCTTAGCCATCGATTGTGCTTAGATTGTGGTTGTTGGTTGCTCAACGAGAGATTATAAGAGCAAGTCTATGGGGCTTTGGAGAACACATAGAGATACTCAGAGAGTGTGATTTTCAATTAGGGTAAAGGCACAAAAGAAGATGCCGTCAACAGGGTTTCAGCAAAGAGTTTGGGAAGATAATTTCTGGAGAAATTCTCCATAGTTTTTTCAGTCATTCTGAGGAGGAAAGAAGGTTGTATTATTCTGCAAGAGGGAGGTCGATTCAGCTCGTGCACATTTCTAGTTTATCCCGTGCAAATTGCAGAGGCTACAATTCGATTTCCAGTGCTGGAGTTAGCTACCAAAGGAGGTGCGAGTGGCTTCAACGTGTTGCAAGAGGCAATGTAATATTCATAAATAATTTCCAGAGGTTGAAAAAATTTCCTAGTGCCAATAGTGCACATTTCTAGTCACCAGTGTGAGCAACAAGAGGAGGCGCGAATAGGCAGAGGGACATCGAATTAGTTTTGCAGAAGGGAACTTGCATTTCCAGTTGATTTTTCCAAAGGATAAAATTGTTTTCCGAAGCTCTGCCAGTGAGAGGAAAGAAGTTGTTTAAATTATGAAATTGTTGAAGATTTATTAATATTATAAAGCCTCATCTATAGAACTGGTTTTCCCCACACTCGGGTTTTTCCAAGGACAATTTGTCCAAAAACATAAGTGTCAATAATTTTGTGTGTGCATTATTTCTCAGTTCCTGTATTTATTTGTGAAGATTGCAGTAGTGAATTAATTTTTATTTTACATAATTAAAATTCTAAAGAAAAATAATCTCCAGTTGATAAAAAAATTAAATTCCAGTTGCTGAAATTAAGGAAAATTCACATAGTATGAGAGTATATTTAAGCACAGAGGGTTTGCAGGAGTAAATCGGCACAGGGCACAGGAAGAGAAATCCAAGGGTTTTAAGCCAGTTCAAATTATTTAGTTTATTCTCTAGTTTATTTGAGTTTCACGAATGTCTTAGTATGGTCGCAATAGTTTTGAGAGATCAGGAAAGGTTGGATGGAGCCTCCAACTTTGGCATGTGGAAGGCCAAAATGTCATTCTTATTTGATGAGTATGGATTGAAGGAGTATGCAGAGAATGTGATTGTTGTATCGCAAGATTCACAACAAAAGGAAACCTACAAAAAGGAGAATTCCAAAGAAAATATGATTATCCTTGATGGATTCAAGGACCATATTGTCTCACATATTGTAGACAAGCATACAACGAAGCAGATGTGGGACACAATTATCAACTTGTACCAAAAGCCTACAAAGAACTATAAGTTTATTATGCAAGAGAAGTTTTTTACCATCAAGATGCATAAGGGTGAGGACGTTACATCCTATATCATCAGAGTTCAACTGGATAGATATGAATTGACTGCAATAGGAGACAAGCCAAGTGACGATGAGCTAGTGTGTAAAACACTGAAGGGTTTTCCAAGGAATGGAGCATGTTCGTCCAAGTGATTTCTATGCGAGATACACTTCCAAGTTGTGATCGCCTATGGAGTGACTTCACTCGGGAGGATATAAGTCTTAGTTTGGTCAATGGCACTAGTAGCAATGACAAAACACCGAAGGTAGAGAAGGAGTAAGAAAATGTAGCCCTAGAAGGAAAAGCGAAGTTGAAGAAGGGTTCCATTAAGGGATAAGGATCAAAAGGAGACAAGAACAAGAAAGACATGAGTAAGGTCAAGTGATTTGGTTGCGGTCAATATGGACACTATGTTCGCCAATGTCCCAACCGAAAGAAGGAAAATAAGGTTAAGCAGACAATATCTTCAAAGTAAATTGAAAATTTTTCTTCTAGGAAGGAAGATGAATTCACTCTCATAGCTTACCTCTCTAGCTCAACGTCCACATGTGCCTGGTACATAGACAATGGAGAATCAACACACGTGACAGGGGTTAGAGACTATTTCTCCAATTATGTTGAAGAGGATATGGACTTGCAATTACAAATGTGAAACAAGATAAAGTGCACTCCGGTAGGAGAGGTGTCATCAACATTAAGAGGAAGTTAGGAAAGAGAAACAATATTACAAATGTGTTACATGTGCCAGGTTTAGGCATGAACCTGATTTCAGTTTCTACACTATAGGATAAGGGGTATGATGTCTACATAGTGGGGCAGAGGGTATACATAAATCACTAGAGTTGGAATAAGGACAAACATATTAGGGTTCGAAGAAACAAGTTGTACAAGTTGTACAAGTTGTAGTTCGACTCTCCAAAGGCACCGATTAGAAGAAACAATAGCAGTGGCAGATACTTTGGAGAGATATGGAATAGGAGGGTGGGACAATTTCATCATGGAGCACTCGGGTTGCTTACAAATTTTGTAATGGAAGTTCTAGAATTGAGCATGGAACATGACGACATGTGTATAGTGTACACACTTGGGAAGTTTGCAGAGGCAACGCTCCTAAGGAGTGACAGTAGAGCCGGTGCTGCGATTTATATGATACACTTAGATCTCTGTGGCCTGTTGTCTACTAGATCCATGAGGCATTATTAATATTTCATAACCTTCATCGATGAATACTCTAGGAAAACCTATATCTATTTCTTGAAGACAAAGGACGAGGTATTGAGTCGCTTCCAAGAGTTTAAAGCTCTTGTGAAGAACATGACAAGTAAAAATATCAAGGTGATTTGTACGAATAATGGAGGCGAGTACATTGATAAATCCTTCACATGGTTCTATGCAAAGGAGGGCATCAAGAGAGAGTGGAAAACTCTATATAACCCACAACATAATAGGATTGCTGAACAAAATAATAGGATGATTATTGGAGCGGCGAGGGAAATCTTATATAACCAAGATATGCTCAAGTTTCTATGGGTGAGGCATGTAGCACAACAATGTACATACAAAATAGGGTTCCTCACTAAGCATTGTGAAAGATAACATTAGAGGCAGTGTTCGCGAGGAAGAAGCAAGAGGTTGTGAACTTCAAGATATTTGGTAGTATCGCTTGTTGCCTTGTGCTAGATGATAGACACACCAAATTAGATAACTCTGCATAGAAGGGCTATTTCGTTGGATACAATGAAATTTCCAAGGCATATAGGATTTATATTCATGGTAGCAAGAGGATTATTTTTAGAAAATACATGAAGTTCTAAGAGGATAAATCCTTTAGAATATCTCACGAGTTACCAACAGATGATCAGAGTTGGCCAGCAGAAGCTCCAAGGGTTGAGCAACAATCACAAGGACAATAGAGTACTAGTACAATTACCAACATGAGCACTAGCTTAAGCACATGAGGTCCTGTGTGTTCACAATAGATGGAGCAACACAAGAAGGATGAGCATGAAGCTCTAACCACCACCAATGGAAAAAGAAGTAGAGATGTGCTCCATACATTAAAGTATGGGTAGGAGTTCGTGGGAGATCCTAGGGTGAGCACCAGAGAGTGCAGATGGTAAGACAAGTACAAGGAATTAGTGACAGGGTTAGTTGATAGAGAGCCTTCCAGTTATCAAGAGGGTGCATAAAATTAGGTGTGGAAGGATGCCATGGTGGAGTAATAAAACTCCATAATTATCAATGATGTATGGGATATCATGCTTAGACCTTAGGATAGGTTCTGGGATATCATGCTTAGACCTTAGGATAGGTCAGTTGTAGGACCTTGTTGGATCTATAAGATCAAGTATGCTGCAGATGGAAGCATGGAGAAGTACAAGGCTAGGTTCGTGGCCAAGGGGTATGCATAGAAGGAATGCATAGATTATGAAGAGTGTTTAGTCAATTTAGTGTCCTAAATTGCTAACATAAATTATCGACCAGGGCTAATAAACTGATGAAGTGTGGTGCACTATATGTGCTTAAGAAACCTACTTCTTACTTCGTTGTTTTGATGCTTTATTGTTGTTTTGGGGGTTTTATGTTTTGATTCTTAGTGTTCTACTCTAAACTAGAAAGATGAGATTAAATATAATTAAAAGGAAGAAAAGGAAATGTTGTCAAATGAATTAAAGCAGAGTTTTTTTTGCAAGTTTTTGGAGTCTATTTTCTAATTAAGAAATGATGAAAACAAGAAATCCTAATCCATGGATATTGCGGCTTAACTGAAGATTCAAGAAATGAAAACAATTAATAACTCAAACATTACAATTGAATCTTATTCATTCAATCAAATTTTATTGGAATAGTTTTGAAAGAGATTAATTGTAGTGTAATGAGGATGTCCTATGACATAAAATAAAATGCTGAAACAATTAATAACTCAAAACATTACAACTAAATCTTATTCATTCAATCAAAGTTTATTGGAATAGTCTTGAAAGATATTAATAGCAGTGTAATGAGGATCTCCTATGACATAAAATAAAATGTTGAAACAATTAATAACTCAAAACATTACAACTGAATCTTATTCATTCAATCAAAGTTTATTGGAATAGTTTTGAAAGAGATTAATAGCAGTGTAATGAGGATCTCCTATGACATAAAATAAAATGTTGAAGCAATCATCGTACTTGTAAGTCACTCGTTATTATTCAATAAACTGAACCCAAGGAAACACAATGACTGTGAACTAAGAAAGCAATCTAGAAAACAAGAAGTAAAGAAAGATGCTAAAACAGAAATTAAAATGACTTAGCTAGAAAACGCATGAAACCTCCTCAAATAGCAAGGGCCCTCTACTACCAATTTGGTGAAATTCCTTAGCCCCTTGAAGATGTAATCAAAACAGCATCAAAGAACTGAACTTCTTTATTGATAAACTCACAAACCTACATCCCATTCCATCTTAAGCTTTGTTACAAAACACTCTATAATCCTTTTTCTTCTTCTCCTATTTTTCACACACCCATGATAGGAGAAAAATTTCCCTCTTTATACAAAAATATGAGAAGTTATCTCATTAATGAGAGTCCATGAATCTCTCCATCTATCTCTAGAGTTACAATCAAAATAGGAAATGATAAGACACATGTATTTTTAGAGTTTCAATACAAAATAGGAAATGAGACACATATCTTCTTAGAGTTTTATTACAAAAAGGAAATGAAACACATATCCTCATGACCCCATGATCTTCTCCATTAAAATTCGAATTTGGTTTTGGTAGGCCACATAAAGGTCTTTTAGAAGCTTCCTTTTGACCTACACATGGCAACAATCTCATCCCACTTGTTAGGTATAAGCATATGCACATTATTTTCTAATTTTTAACCACAAATTCACTTAAAAATGCTAAGAATTAATAAAGTTTGAAAAAACATAAATGTAACCCAATAGTGGTAATAGTAAGGTAAATGTAATGAAATAAAGGTGGAGTGAATGTGGTAATATGGAAATATAAGTGAAAATGTAATGGAAGTGAATGACAATTTCAAGGTCCAACATACCCCTCAACTGAAGCTATTGCATGTCCTCATGCAATCTATTACATTAATTCTTTTTTATCCTTGAGTTTTGTCTTAACTTTGTGTGATATCATTTGATAGCTTCATACTTCTGCAAAGTGTTTTACTTGAATTGCAACATGGTTGGTTCTTGTGTTACAACCATATTTTGTTGTTGCATTCAATTTTGACCTTTGATCTTTGCATAATGATAATTTGATTTTTATTGCAAAGTATATCTTTATTGGATTGCATCATGGTTGGTTCTCGTGTGACAACCATGATTGTGTTTGTATCCAATCATCTTTTGATTACTTTTGAAAAGCCATTGTATGCTCATAATAATAATGTAATAGTTAATATCTTTTGGAAGTATGTGGGTTTCTGAATGTGATATGAACGTGACAAAGTATGAATATGAATGTTTCCCTCACCCTCCCCCCCAACTGATGGTATTGGAAATTTTATGAAATGAGGAAGAGATGTTTTTTTTTCAAAAATTATCATTCTAGCTTTTCAAGGAATTCTATGGTAAAAAGTTAGAAAATGACATACCTTAACTTACCCTTTGAAAATGGATGAGTTGCATGTGTGTACTGAAGAGTGTGGTTGTTAATGTTGTTCAACTATGTAAACAAATGAATTTGATCTGCTTCTTTGTTCTCTTTGTGCTGATGACAAGATTGGGATCTTTAGTGCTGCTGATACAAATTGATTCCTGCTGCAAACTGCTGAAATGATGTAGTCTTCAATCGTTACAAAATCTGATGGTACAATTCTAGTCATGCAAATAAATGTGTTGATGTCGAGCATGAAGAGAAGTCATTGGATTACCGACCATTGATGAATTTCATTAACCAATGCAAGACAAACTCACCATTAATGTCAATGAGTGCCAAGGTACCTAAGTACATCTTGGGAAGTGCGAATAGATGGGCTGATGTCGAGCCACTTGCAAGATCTGATGATCAAGGGACATTGATGTATTCCCATTATTGTCAGCGAGAGAACTTGTCATTAATGCAAACAAGCCTCAAGGTACTATTAAAGACTCTAGTATTGGACCTAGATAATGTGCTGATGTCGATAGGCCAAGACTTGTTAGAAGGGAGGTCTTAAGGAATCCTCCATCATCTAACGTGAGCATGAAAGAATAATTTTTGAAGGACTATGGATGAAATTTTTTGCAGTGGATCAAGCTTTATTTGAAAGAATGAAAATGGAAATGAAATGAATCAGCTTTGTAGAGGAGCTGAATGGTTTTATTGCTAGGTTAGTGAAAGCATAGAAGGAAAATATAATGATTGGGGGAAAAAATGAGCAGTGAGGGAAAATGAGACGAGGATTTTATTGAATGAATAAGT
Organism: Pinus albicaulis; assembly: GCA_034641835.2. NCBI lineage: Eukaryota > Viridiplantae > Streptophyta > Pinopsida > Pinales > Pinaceae > Pinus > Pinus albicaulis. Next base: position 1,471,284,437 of record CM076584.1, read on the forward strand.
AGAAATGAAATAGCGAATGTAAAGGGAAATGAGGTGAATGTTTTATTGACTGAGGAAACATGGATGCAATGGAGATACTGGCATCTGAAAGGCTTGCAAGTGTTGGATCTGATTTGCATTAGCATGTGCTCATGCATTGATGTTTCTTTCTTTGTTGCTGATCATCTTCTTGTAAAATAAATGTAGTCTCTGAAAGAGACACTATTCGCTTGTAGTCATCTGTCCTTCCTCCTAAAACTTGTAAAATAAAACTAGTACTTCTTCTACAATGGAATGTAAGATTATCAAAAGAGAGAGGTGATCAATCTCTCTGGTTATGAAATTTACACAAAAAACTGAGAATTGGTACTAATAAAACAAGTTCACGAAGGAAAACCAAAAGAATTTATACTTGTTTCGAAATTAGTGCCTCAAGTTACCTGTTGTGTCTTTTCAGCAATTTCTTTAGTTTTTATTGTTTAAAACTTTGATTATAGTTTTCTCATTATGTAGATCTTGTCGAAATCTTTCCAATGACACTTGAATCATCGAAATCTGATGTTGGAAGAGAAATTTAGGCTAATTTGCAATTTGGGTGAAACAGTGAAGTTTCTCAGCTGCAAAATTGCTTCTTAGCTGCAGAACGTGCACAGCTGCAGAATGTGCACAATTTCTATGGCTAAAAATCCTGAAAAGAAAGTTAAGTATACACACCTATGCAAATAATTAGTCTTGATATTTAAATCAATCAGTACCTCCAAAAACTTTTTACAACAAAAACCTCATATCAGATGACAAAAAATTCATAACAAATTTATTTTGAGCCTTTCAAGTCCAAATCCCAACTGTTTATTTTTATTTTTTATTTCGTGACATGAATTTCCTATATATGTAAAAGTAGTTTGAGCACCGGCATCAAAATGTATGTCCTTTGGATTAGTGAATCAAACTCTCAGATCAAGTGCCATGTGGAAATAGACTTCAATTTCATTTCGAATTTTCTTCTTGGAAGATGTTGTATTTCTCTCAATTGGTTTTCAACAATTAAATTCACAAACTGTTTTTTTAATTTTCTTCACGCAATTTGCAAATCAAGGCTTCAAAGAACCCATAAATTCTCTCAACTGGTTTCGAAATTCATAAAACCATTTTTGTGTTATCTAATTGCCTTTGTTCTGAGAAAAACCCACGTCTTAGATTTTTCAGATTTGCTCTAGTTTGCTCAAAAACAACGTTTTAAGATTGTGTGTTTATGCTGCTGCGTTTTTTGGAAATTACGTCTTCTGTAAAAAATCAATTTCGAATTTGATTGCTGTCTGTCATGCCATTGAATTATTTTATTTTATTTTATTTCAAATATTCTATACCCCTTCACTGAATTCTCCTTTTAATTGTGTTTTAATAGAATTTGATTGCTGTTGCGGGGTCGAGCAATGTTGAAATAGATACATTTGTGTGACTGACAGTAATACGGGAAGAGGTGTTTGTCCAATAACTCATGCAATACATTTGCGTGACTGACAGTAATACGGGCAGAGGTGTTTGTCCAATAACTCATGCAGTAGACGGAAAGAAAATCGGGACCAATTGGTTTGGGTTCAAAGAGTTCACGGCTTGAAGATCTGACTGTCTAAAAAAAATTCAAATGAAGGTTCTCCTGGGAAATCCGTTCTTCACCATGCTCCAACTATTTACTGTCTCAAAAGAAGGAATGAGAGAAGAGGGAGGATGTATGTTGTGGTAAAATTTCGAGATCTTCTTTCTTCAATTCGATAATCTTAACCTAGAAGAATGGATCAAGTGGCTGAATTTTGACTCAGAAATCGATGAATGATCGCTGCCTGAAGTAGATTGAGAGTTTGAAACTAATGCTACAGCTGCAAACTGAGATCGAGAGTTTGAAACAAACGCTACAACTGCAAACTGAATATTGTTTCAGGCTTGCTATCAAATTTTGAATTTGAAATTGGCTTGGAAGTATCTAAATTTGCGTTTTCATCATGAGTGCATTTCGGCCTTTTTCAAATGATGTATTTTTATTTGTTTTATTATGTGAAATGTGGATTAAATTTATTTATTTATTTATTTTTATTTTATTTTTTTTAAAATAAAATTACATATGTTATATTTTCAAAAATTAAAAATATACATATATTTTTTATTATACAAAATATTTTTTTTTTCTTTTTTTCTTTTTTTTTTAATAAAGAAAAATATGACAAGTTTTATTTTTGTTCATTATTATTATTATTATTTTTAAATGATTTTCTAATAAAATGATATACATTATATTTTCAAAGATATACATATATATTTTATTGAACAAAATAATTTATTGAAATTTTTCATTTTTTTATTTTATTTTATTTTATTTTTTAACATAAAAATTATTTTTTCTGATCCTCCAAATCACACAAAGTGCAGGAGGAGAGCATACTCGAGAAATTATTTAATTTTTTTTTTAGATGTAAGAAATAAGGTCTCCTAATTACACTTCCTCGGCAACGACGCCAAAATGTTTAGTCAATTTAGTGTCCTAAATTGCTAACATAAATTATCGACCAGGGCTAGTAAACTGATGAAGTGTGGTGCACTATATGTGCTTAAGAAACCTACTTCTTACTTCGTTGTTTTGATGTTTTATTGTTGTTTTGGGGGTTTTATGTTTTGATTCTTAGTGTTCTACTCTAAACTAGAAAGACGAGATTAAATCTAATTAAAATGAAGAAAAGGAGATGTTGTCAAATGAATTAAAGCAGAGTTTTATTTGCAAGTTTTTGGAGTCTATTTTCTAATTAAGAAATGATGAAAACAAGAAATCCTAATCCATGGATATTGCAGCTTAACGGAAGATTCAAGAAATGAAAACAATTAATAACTCAAACATTACAATTGAATCTTATTCATTCAATCAAAGTTTATTGGAATAGTTTTGAAAGAGATTAATTGTAATGTAATGAGGATCTCCTATGACATAAAATAAAATGCTAAAACAATTAATAACTCAAAACATTACAACTAAATCTTATTCATTCAATCAAAGTTTATTGGAATAGTTTTGAAAGAGATTAATTGTAGTGTGATGAGAATCTCCTATGACATAAAATAAAATGTTGAAACAATTAATAACTCAAAACATTACAACTAAATCTTATTCATTCAATCAAAGTTTATTGGAATAGTTTTGAAAGAGATTAATAGCAGTGTAATGAGGATCTCCTATGACATAAAATAAAATGTTGAAACAATTAATAACTCAAAACATTACAACTGAATCTTATTCATTCAATCAAAGTTTATTGGAATAGTTTTGAAAGAGATTAATAGCAGTGTAATGAGGATCTCCTATGACATAAAATAAAATGTTGAAGCAATCATCGTACTTGTAAGTCACTCATTATTATTCAATAAACTGAACCCAAGGAAACACAATGACTGTGAACTAAAAAAGCAATCTAGAAAACAAGAAGTAAAGAAAGATGCTAAAACAGAAATTAAAATGACTTAGCTAGAAAACACATGAAACCTCCTCAAATAGCAAGGGCCATCTACTACCAATTTGGTGAAATTCCTTAGCCCCTTGAAGATGTAATCAAAACAACATCAAAGAACTGAACTTCTTTATTGATAAACTCACAAACCTACATCCCATTCCATCTGGCTTAAAAACATCAAGAATCTTTTTCTTCTGTTTTCACACACCCATGGATAGAAAACTTTCCTTATACAAAATATGAGAAGTTATCTCATTAATGAGAGTCCATGAATCTCTCCATCATCTTAGCATAATCAAAACAGAAATGATAAGATAATGTATTTTTTAATGTCAAAAATAAAAAGAAAATGACATATTTTAGATTTTTAATACAAAAAGGAAATGAAACACATATCCTCATGATCCCATGATCTTCTCCACTCAAATTCGAATTTGGTTTTGGTAGGCCACATAAAGGTCTTTTAGAAGCTTCATTTTGACCTACACATGGCAAAAATCTCATCCCACTTGTTAGGTATAAGCATATGCACATTATTTTCTAATTTTTAACCACAAATTCACTTAAAAATGCTAAGAATTAATAAAGTTTGGAAAAACATAAATGTAACCCAATAGTGGTAATGGTAAGGTAAATGTAATGAAATGGAGGTGGAGTGAAGGTGGTAATATGGAAATATAAGTGAAAATGTAATGGAATTGAATGACAATTTCAAGGTCCAACAAGGAGGCCTTCGCACCAATGGCTAAATACATTTCCATCAAGGTTGTGATATCTCTAGCAGTGCAAATGGGATTGTAGATTCACTAGATGGATGTCAAGACAACTTTCTTGAACGTGGTGATAAAAGAGGAGGTGTATATCGAACATCCAGAAGGATTTGAGATGCAGAGAGACACATGTATGCAGGTTGAAGAGGGTGCTATATGGGCTCAAGAAAGATCCCAAGGCATGGTATGGTCATATAGGAAACTACTTGCAGTAGATGGGCTTCATGAAGAGTGAAGCGGATTCAAACTTTTACTATTTGATAGTATGAGGTGAGTCAGCCAAATGAAATATTGTATGTGGATGATATATTCTTGACAGGGTCATCAGGTCTCATAGAGGACTACAAGAGGGACTTGGTAGCTGAGTTTGAGATGAAGGACGTGGGACTAATGCATCACTTCCTAGGACTAGATTTATGGCAAATATATGGGGAGATCTTCCTTGGGCAAGGGAGATATACTATGGGGATTGTGAAGAGTTTTAGGATGCAATATTGCAAACCCATGTCCACGCCTATGATTACCAACTGGAGGAAGATAGGAACATTAGAGGATGCAAATGTGGACCCAAAATTATATAGGCAACTTATTATATCTCTCATGTATATGGTCAACACAAGGTCAGATATTTCTTTTGTGATCAATACTCAATCAATTCATGGTGTAACCTAAGAGAGTACACTAGACAACAACGAGACATGTATTGAGGTATCTATGAGGTAAAATTGAGTATGGTCTAAGATATGATCGAGGTGATGGTGTCAGTTTGATGGGATGTACAAATGCATACTCGGGAGATAGTTCAATGGACCAAAAAAGCACCTCAAGGTGTTGCTTCAGTATTGGATCAGAGGTTTTCTCTTCATGCAACATGAAGAAAAAATTTGTGGCACTGAGTTCTGCAGAGGCATAATACACGGAAGTGAGCATGCCCACATGCAAATTTATTTGGATTTGGAAGCTTCTAGTGGGACTGTTTGGTCAGGAGTTAGATTCAACCGGTATATGCTATGATAATGAGAGTTGTATCAAGCTCTCTGGGAATCCAATATTTCATGATAGGTCGAAGCATATATACATCATATACCACTTAATCAAATATTGTGTACAACGTGGATCAATTTGGCTATAATATGTTCCCACATATCAGTAGATTGTGAATATTCTCACATAGGTCGTGGGAAAGGCAAAGTTTGTCTGCTTTAGGGATAAGATGGGAATAGTGGAGAACACCTTCCTCAATAAGAGGGAGTGTTATTTTTTTGTAGCAGTAGACAAGTGTTCTAGTCTATATGGGGTATAGGAGGCTAAGGAACACATTTTCTCCAATACCTTGAAAATTTTTCGCAAGAAATGCCTTAATTAGATTACTTAGCCAATTATTAATTATTTTCCTATCTTACTTAGGAAAACTAGTTAATTAAATCATATTAATTGAGGTAAATCGATTTTTCTCTAGGTACTTCCGAAAAATTCACTTGATGGGATCAAGATGGTCTTATCCATTGATTGTGATTATATTATGGTCATTGGTTGCTCAACGAGATATTATAAGAGCAAGTCGATGGGGCTTTGGAGACACACAAAGATACTTAGTGAGTGTGATTTGCAGTGATAGGAAGGGCGCAGAAGGAGAAACCGCCAACAAGTTTTTAGCAGAGTTTGGGAAGATAATTTCCAGAGAAATTCTCCACATATTTTCCAATCATTCCGAGGAGGAAAGGAGGTCGAATTATTCTACAATAGGGAGTGTAGTGCCACACCCAAGTTGACGAACCCTGATATGACCTTAGTCTTGATACATTATTCTTTAAGTACCTCAAGTTGAGGATCTATATATTTGACTCGTACTATGGATGGATGTGATAATAATTATTTTTCCAGTTTGATGTTATGATTGTGATGGATGTGCTTTATGAATATGTCTAATTGTACGAAGTATCCATTATGTGTTTGTTTACATTAGTTCTTTCTCACAGTTACAAGATCTTGATGATGATGTCACGATGTTGATATAATATACGAGTATATTGGTGACTGTTATTGTGAACAAATGCTACTGATGATTGTTGAGTGTGGTAGGATACCACCCAGATGCACTTGCATTTGATGAGTCAAAAACCTCTGGTTTGATTTGAATTGCATATTATTGTCTCAAAATTCTCAATTTAAAATGTTGTTGTGAATGTTAATGACATGCTAGTTGGCTACAGGCAAAGGGTATATACTTGACTGAACGACTTACACATGGGTTATGGCATTGTATATATAAATGGAACCTTATGGGAGGGGTGGGACAGTGTCCCTAATTCCACCTGATAGCACTCCCACCATGACTTGGGTTGGAAGGGTTAGGATACCTTTGCATTGAATATCACAATGTTATGGGGGCAGGCCCTAGATTAGGTCGCTCATGAGGATTTTATTGGGGGGCGTGCATCAATGAGGATTCCTCAATCCCCAATGCCATTAGTCTCACTATATCGGGTGACGTAGGAGAGGATAACAGTCTTCATCGTCAAACATATATTTTACCCTCGTAGTCATTGGATGCTTGAAAGGGAAGCAACATGGGACCCTTGGAACTTCAAGGGAAGTTCTTGAAGGGCACGACTGACTTGGCACCCTTGGAACTTCAAGGGAAGTTCTTGAAGGGCACGACTGACTTGGCACCCTTGGCATCAAGAAAAAAAAAAATTGGTGTGGCACCCTTGGAACTTCGAAATAAATTTCTTGAAGGTCCCGACTAGCTTGGCACCCTTGGCATACGGAATAAAGTACTGAAATATAATTAAGATATGATAATCACACTAATGCACAAAATGTGGTAAATGAGGTTTTAGAACCAAGTTATCTAAATCAAGAATAAAGCTTGGGGTAAAGGGAGAATAGGAAGAAATAAAAATATTGGACCACTTGAGAAATATACCCTTTCCAAGGAAAATCTTAGGTATATAATGTGGATTAGTATTTTAATAATCAAAAAAAGGGGAAATGGACATATAGTTGATTAGAAATATTAAACCTAAAATAGTATAACCTCATTAAGAAAAGAGGGTGGTGAATGAAAATAAATAATAATAAATTAAATTAGAGAAATTGAAATTTCTTGAGAGAACCTCCATGTGGCAAGAACCAACACAAGTATCTCCATATAAGAGTCTAATTTGAGTTAAACTAGGGTGTAATAGGGGGACCAAATCTAAGACCTATTAGTTGACTTAAATGATGAACACAAATCAAGAAACATAAAGGTGGAATCAAGAGACATCTAGGAGAAGAAATAGGGAGTCATGTTGGGGTGAGGAAACATGTTATTTTTGAATAAAAATTTAAGTAAATAGTTTAGGAGAGCCTTGGTGAGAGGGTGAGACATGGGTGGGTGAATAATCAACTTTTAGATTAATAAAAATAATTAATTATGCATGAAGTGCTAAGTGTCCCCTGTGAAGGCTCCTATGAAAGAAGGGCCAAGCTATGGGAGAGGGGATTTTCTCCCTATTGTTAGACGGATGAGATAATTCTATTGTGGGTGACTACGAGCTATAGTGAGTTTGGTGAGGTGGAGGTCTTTAGATAGGGGAATATTGAGCCAAGGGTGTTCACCTCCATCAGTTGGCATTCTCTCTCTATTACACAACCCCATTGTAATTCGGGGGTCTACGGGGAAGAAGACTACTCAAGGAGAAGGTTAGGAGGTTAATCGATGAGTCACTAACATTCAGTCAAGACACACCAACATTACACATGGACGTGGACGACAATAAGGGAGTTTAAGCAATAGCAAGTCCGAGAACTGAAACTCCACTCTTGAATGAACGGTACATTGTGTATTCATAATTTATGTTATATGTTTATTGATGCATTTATAATGATTAGATTGTAAATGTGAATGTAATGGTGACTTCATTGCAAATTATGACTATTAATGTGTGCATCTCAAATTTATGTGTTTTCAGTTTTGATGTAAATCTAAGTAGTGTGTGACTTCATAATGGGCATGGCTAACAAATGTATATTTGAAAAAAAATGCTTATTTACTTATTATTGTATAATATTTTAACTTAAATATGAACCCCTCACTATACCTAGTAACTGGATTGCTACTTGAATTGTAAATTTAAAAATACAAAATGGTTGTTATAAGAAGGTCCCCACACTCAGTATTAGAGAAAGATTCAACATCTAGGACTTGTGGACCCTATGAAGTTGACCCGACAAAGTATATGGTTTTATTCACTCTTAAATACCCCAAATTTCATGTGTTATTAATTATACACGAAAATCAATTGTTGTTTCCATGAAGGAAACCAAAAAACCTTGACCTCTACTACACAATTGAGTGAAAATAATAATAATTTGATGATAATTTGGTTATTGTGTTCCTTAGGTATCCACAATTTTATTTTAAGATGTTGAAAAATGGAAGGATATCGCTCTACAAATTTACAAGAGAATATTATATCACTTATAATATTCAAATTTTATGAATCCTACCATTCATGGGCCCACTAGCCCACTACCTCTGTTTAAAATCTCATCCTTGTAGTTAAATTTTGTTCCCTAGGAAACTCATAGGAATCATTTTGTTCCCTAGTAACAATCACCCTAAAACTATCAATATCATAGTGCAATCTAGTTTTTAGAGGATAGAAAATTATATCCCTCTTTTCAAATCGCATCAACATAGATACTAGGATCAACGGTGAGATAAAGCATGGATGTATTCAATCAGGGGCGTTGAGTATTACTCAATTATATCTTACATGTAGTTTAAATTAAAACTTTTCGGATGTGGCTACCTAATACTACTAGATGAGACATGTATAGTCAAAATCGACCAATATGAATTAGTATATTCTAGATAAATGGGATCCTTCTACCCCGGTGTTGTAGCCGCTACAACACCACCCAAAATTTTGGGTATATTTAAAATTTCGGGTTCCCCCTTTGCTCGCCTAGGCGTTAAAGTCTTTTGCCTGACCTGCAGTCAATGACATCCCGTGACCTATCCCCAACCCCTAATGAGTTGTCTCGCAATCATGATCAGATGCCCTTATTGCAATCACGCCATATGTGGGGAGGATCATCCAGTGTACGCCCAAACACTCTTGTCTCAGTCGCGCCTTATGTAATAAGATTGACATACATACGTTTGAATGGAAACCTTTTGCGTATTGATGAATAAAAGCCTTCCCGATGTAGGTCATTAAGCATGCTGTTCGAATACTTCTCGTAAACTTATTAGTTTCATGTGTGTTATCTGTGGTCACCATTATCAAAGAATAATTATGATGTCGTAATGTTCCACGCAGGTCGACCCCACGGGTGACAAACTCCTCAGTCGTGTCGCAACATTAAGGGTGATAAAGTGGGCTCAACGACGAGGCCAGAGTTGCAGAACAAGGGAGGATCAGGAGCAAGTGATCAGTACTGTTAAAATGAGGATAGTGTGATACATGGTGATCGGAGAGACCTTTTATGTCATTGATGCAAAAAGCTTTCTTCACTAGTGCGCACCAGACGCTTAAAGCGCTCCATTGGAAATGTCCAGATCCTGCATAATACCATTTCAATGTCGATGGGCGCACACAAAGAAACGTTTTTCGCCACTTCAATGAGTCTAGTATGGCCCGGTGAACAAAGTGGACCCAAAGATTTCTCTAGACAATGACCATCTCGTTTAAGGCGTTCTCGTACGAGGTAGCAGTGCGAAGGCACACATGTTGGTGTGGCAAGCCAACGATAGAGTTTTCAAATATGTGGGCGCATCTCTGGAAGCAGCATTTATGGATCCTGAGCTACATAGTGTGAAATTATTTATGCTGCAAGGAGTACAACGTGGAGCAAGGAAATGGCCTTAAAACCCTAGTCTCCTTTGCTCTTTCATCTCCATAACGTTTGTCTATGTGGGACCATAAGGGATGGAGAACTGAAAATTGAACCTAAAAGATGATGTTGAAACGCATGCACCTTTCAGTAGCCAGGCGCATTGATGCATATGCAAATAGTCTCTAGAACTACAAGGCAGAAAGGCTCAATATTAAAAGGGCCATCAATGTGGCTTGAACAAATGACCATTCTACCCTATGAGGCCGCATTGTTTGAAAAGGAAAAAATTTCTCGGGAAGAATGTGCTTTCACCATAAATAGGAGAAATATGATTGGAGACTTCTCATTGACCTCATGTTTCAAACGCTTCCACGTGGCATCCCATACTTAGTTTAAGATGAGTAGTAGATGTCAGATCTCGGTTTTTCAAAGCAGCAACACGCATATTATGGGTGTGCGGCCTTGGCAATGAAAAGTCCTATTTATTTGTGGAAAACCAAATGGTAAACTTGATATAGTTGAACTAAGGCGCAAAGGAGATAAGGCAGCATGTCTTTCAAACCACGTGCGACGGCAGGCCTTCCACCTATGGTAAATACTTTGGGCAAATGCACATTATTGTAGCGGTCAAACCTCACATGGGCGCCAATGTTACTATGCATGGTGGTCATCTTTAATAATCTGGAGCAATATACATTTAGCATGGAAGGCGTTTTAAACACGGAGTCCAACATTGCATGGTGCGGACGCGCAAGGACACAACGCATGGAGTCCAACGTTGCATGGCGCAACGTGCATCGAACATATTGCATAGAGTTCAACGTTGATGGCGGGGTTTTTGTTTGACAACAATTATATACATGCAACGGAGCAAAGGTTCGAAGGTTTTTTCCAGCTTACGGTCAATGCGATGGAGCAAATATATGAATACAATATTCAGCGGTACAAAATCGTGGGTTCAATACTCTAAAGTCGTTGCATGGAGCTGAACGTGCAATGTTTCTGTTACATAGAGCCAATGTAAATATTTATATATATATACACATGAAGGTCGACTTTTTCATGGAGCGCAGTGCGATAACTATAGCACGTTGCCACTAAGGCGCGAAAGGGATTAAGCCATATGTTTTAAACCACGGAAGTTGGTGCAACACGTGACATTCGACGGCAGGTTTTCCTACTCGGTAATGTGTGGAGCATGTATATGTATATCGGTCAACGATACGTTGGAAATTTGGTGCAGAACCAATTTGCAGCATGTTAATGTGCGTCTACGTCAAAGTTTTAAATATGGAGCGGACACATATACATACAACGACCAAAATTCGCGTTCAAAACTTCAGAGCAGACATATATTGTGATCGCGCTTCACAGTGGAGATGGAGCAGACATATTTTATGGTCCAACGTTCGATATTTACGTTACATGGAGCCAGAAAACCCTAATAAACCTATAATAGCATGCAAACATGGCGACGGTGGAGTCTTGAATTATGGTCAGCACCAATTATGAGCGTTACCGGTGATTCCCTGTTCTGCACACACGCCTTTTCTATTCTTGATTAAAACCTTGAATGGAGAATGGTTTCCTCCCGTTGCAGCGCAGCCACAGCATGCATGAGGCAATCTATGGCGTATTCTCTGGGCTCTTCGCCACGTGTGAAAGGATGTGCTTTGACCCAGTTGGAACAATGCCAGAGTTTTCCACCTCGCAGGAAAGTTTCCAAGGCCAAAGTTGCGTTCAGCGCCTCCCAAGAATGCATTAATAAGGATTAGTAACCTCTTCATGCATGACACCACGTGGATGCATTTCGATGGAGGCAGGCAGCGTTTGGCGTGAATGAGATAATAATAATGGCAACCTAACCCCGTCCAGACTGCACGCGCAAGGATTCAGCTGTGTCAACTTTGTCATTGCCGCAGGATACACCAGGAAACGCTCCGTTGAACCAGCGCAACCGTTAATGAGGAACGTTAGTTTCGTGGGAAACAACCACTTGTTTTTTGGATTCGGCAGAAGAAAGATGTCAACCACATTATGCATGAAATACTTGCTAAGGACGTTGGCTTTCAATATTTGCCGTATTCTGTATTCTAACAGTGATAATTGCACTGGTTCACAATTCATGCCACCCCGCCGGAGAAGTCTTACAATGCCCACGAATTCATTAATACTCTGGCAGAGAGAATAGCAACATAAGTTGACATATTTACGAAGGCAGTGTTTCATAAACATATTTTAAAACTTTTCTGTGCAGGGCCAGACGCAATCCTGCATGGTTTATGGATGTTTGTCTTTTTTCGCTGTACAATTGACAAAAGTTTCTAGTGGCAATGATACGGGTTTTACCGTGTAAGGAAGCATGTGCCGACGCCAAATCCCTGCAACAAGCAAAATTCATGCGCCAAGGTTCCTTTCGAGGATTTATTTGTGTTCGACATTGTCATCAGCGCATACTGGTTAAGTTTGCTCGCACATGTAAATGAAGCTGGAGTGGGAACAGATCGAGATTAATATGTCATACTTTGAGGCAGCTATTGATAGAGTTTTCGGTGGAAGAAAAAAGAAGGACTGTAGCACATCATGAATTAGGCCGTGCTGCAGCTGGATGGTTTTCGAAGCATGCAGAGCCACCCTTGAAAGTAACTATTGTTATATTCAAAGACGAGCCATCTTATCCACCAGCGCTCTTTGCACTTGCATACCAAAATTGGAGAACATTTTATGTCTGAAGCCTATTACATCCTTAGTGATCGGTTCTCTAGATCGGGGTTTACATTCATTAGCTAAGCCTCCACGGGAGTGGGTGAAGACTCTCTAGCAGTCAATGATTGCCGTGGGAGTTTGCATGTTTACAATCTGAGAGAACTGGACCATACAGGGGTCTAAATGCATCTTTTGCTAAATCTTCTGTCAGCTAACTAACTACACTTTAGCATCAATATGTTGAAGATATGTGACCCGTGTTATGTTGTTTGCAGGTAGAGGTGTTCGACGAGCAAATTCGAAGCTGGGGTCTTCCCTAGTGGGTAATATGGATCTTTTCAAAGCTTGAAAGAATGGCTGGAGGTCGCAGATCTGCCGAGGTCACAAATCACAGCAGGTCGCGAGGTCGCATATCTTTCATTCTTTCGCTTTTGCGACCCCGCGACCCAGTGACCTAGTCGCAAGGTCGCAGGGTCGCACCTCTTCATTTTTTTCAACTTTTGCGACCTAGCGACCTAGTCACAAGGTCGCAAGGTCGCATACCTTCGGTTTGTCCACCTTTGCGACCTCACGACTCAGCGACCTAGTCGCAAAGTCGCAAGGTCGCATTCTCTCATTTTCTTACACCTTGCGACCCCACGACCCAGTCAAGTCGCAGATCGCAACAACACCTCAGGTCGCAGGTCGCAACAGCAGCCAGGTCGCAAGTCGCAACAACGGCTCAGGTCGCAGGTCGCAAAAGGAATGGGTCGCAAGGAAACCCAACAGTCAAGAAGCTGAACAGTCAAGGAAGCACGAAGGGCAGTTTCTACATTATAAATACTCCTACGAGAGCTTGTAAAGGGGCTTTTCTTTTTGGAAGACTCAAGAGCTACATTGAATTGCATTGAAAGACCATATTCTTAGAAATATGAATACGAATACTTGCTAAATCCCCTTTGTCGGATGATGTATTTTGCTGTGACAGCACTATGTGTATTTCCTGAACAGTTTCAAAACATCTTATGATTAATGAAACTGCCTTTTTGATAATATCATTTATGCATCATGTTTATCTATGATTGTGTTGATGATGTTCAGTTTTATCGCTTTCTAAATGGATGTTAATACCTTTGTCTATTAGCATTTCGTTTTATCTTTCAGAAGTAAGGAGGAATCTTGCCATAAAGAACTGTTTCTTCTGTGGTAAGATACCTTGCAAGCATGAACGCGCTGCTCTGCTGGCCTGCGCAGCCTTTGCATGAGAGCTGCACACGGCCCTCGTGCTGCAGCTTCGGCCCCCACGGCCTTTGGAGAGCTAGATCCAGCCTTCACAGCCCTCTCCTTCTTGGATCCGCCACTCAGACTCCAGATCTCGCCTCTGGCCTCCCTAGAGCGGTGCCATCTGATCTGAGACTCGATCTGCTGCCCAGATCCGTAGCTGCACCTCGGATCTGTTTCTACTCGGCTTTGGAATGCCTCTTGTCTGGAGAAGGAACGTGAGCTTCTGATCTAGACTATGGAGACCCAAGGCTCGCCTCTCGGGCCCTCACAGTCTTCTCCTCCGGATGACTCTGCCGCTTTCTCCTCCCTGATTGCTTCGCTGCCTAAGAAGAAGAAGCCTGACGCATCAAAGTTCGTTAAGAAGCTCGATGATGTACCAGAGGTAAACCTACCTCCTGAGGGGCCGATCCAGGTTGCCTTGTCGCTTGCAGATCGAGCCTTGGTGGGACAATTTACGGGTCTCTGGCCCTCTCCTAAATCAACCGAAAACTGGGTCGTCAGGAATTGGACGCCGCTGATCAAGAATAAAGTCACCTCGTACTTTCTTGGAAGAGGCTACTTCCTGTTCGAATTCAACACCAAGGAGGATAAAGACCTGATCTTCAGGAATGGACCCTATTTCATGGGACCTCAGGGCCTATACCTCAACAAATGGACCCCAGACTTTGATCCGGCTGTAGACGTACCATCGGCTGTCCCCGTTTGGGTTAGGCTCCCCAACCTACCGGTACACTGTTGGAACTGGGACTCTCTCAAACACATTGGCAATTCACTGGGCAAATTTATAGATAGAGCCAGCAACAATGATCAATATGACTGCGCCCGGATCTGTGTCGAGGTAGATCTCGAGGTGGGTCTCCCGGAGGCCATCAAACTAAAGGTTGGAAGCTGGACGCATGTTCAAGTCCTGGACTACGAACAGCTCCCCTTCAAATGTCGTAAATGTCACATTTACGGACATTTTGCTAGAGGATGCCCAAATAAAAGCGATCCAGAAAAAGGAAAGGAGGAAGGCTGGAATCAAGTCAAAAGGCCAAAGACAAACCACAAGAAACCCGGGGCACAAGGATCTCAACCTGCCGCTGCCCAAAACGTATCCTCATCAAGAAGTCAAGAAAATAGGTACGAGATCCTAAGCTCTGCGGAAGAAGCCCCCAGGGAAGAGGAGAGAACCGACAAACCAGCAGAAAAAGCGACCTCAGCAGGAACAAGACCCGAAGAGAGCACCATGGCAAGGGATAAAGAAAAGCAAACAGAAGCCTCTGAGGAGGAACATGACTCAGAAGAGTCCGAGGAAGAAGGAGAAATCGGAGACACGCAGACTTCGGTAAGAAGATCTGCAAGGGGACGCAAATCTGCAAGAGAAAAGAGAGACCAGGAAACCTACAAAGACAAACTCCAGGGCAGTCAGCCCACGTTGGAAAAACTTCTCAGCAAGAACACGAAAACGGCCAAAAATCAAGCACATGGCTCCAGGGGAGCCTCCCATCAAAGAAATAAATGATGAAGACCATCTCCTGGAACTGCAGAGGAATGGGGAGTAAAGTAAAAGAAGAAGCAATAAGAAGCCTAATAAGAAGAGAAACCCCGGATATTCTTCTGATCCAGGAGACTAAAATGGAGGACAAAGAGTTTCTCCAAATCAACAAAAAGTTTTGGAAGGGAAGCAGCGGACTAGCAGTTTCATCAAGGGGAGCCTCCGGGGGTTTGGGCTCTCTCTGGAACCCCCTCAAGTTCAGACTGGTCTCTGAGGTACACAACAGCCATTGGCTATTCCTGAAGCTATGCTCGGAAGAAACAAGGGAGGATATCTGTCTGTTCAATGTCTATGTTCCTAATAATATAGGCGAGAAAAGGGAGTGCTGGGACTCTATCAGACAACTGGCGGAGACTGAGAACCTGGGAAATCTCATTATTGCAGGTGACCTAAACATTACCCTACGCTCGGAGGAAAAGCGAGGAGGCACAATTGTTAGGGACCCAGCAAGGGAGTGGGTGGAAGACCTCATGCAGGACTGGGACCTACTCGATATCCCTCCAGATAACGGTAAGTACACCTGGACCAATAAAAGAATAGGCCCTGGTTATATTGCTGCTAGACTTGATAGATGTTTAGTGCAGAGTTCTTTTCTTCTGCTTGGTTTAGACTCCAGGTTACACATCCTCCCTTGCAGTGTCTCAGATCATAAACCCATCATGTTAGAAATGTCAGGACCCAAGGATCTGGGTCCCATCCCTTTCAGGTTCAACGCTCTTTGGGTCAAGGAGCCTGAGTTTATTAACTTGGTTCAAGACAGTTGGAAATTGCCAGTGAAGGGCTCTCCCTTCTTCATATGGGAAGAAAAGCTTAGAAGGTTAAAAGCTGCCCTCAAAATATGGGCCAAAGCTCTTCCCACCCCTGCTCAAAAGAGAAAGCAGGCCCAAGACAACCTTATCCAACACCAAGCCCAAAGTGAGGATGTAGAAATCACCGAAGAAGTTTTAGACAAGGAGGAGGTGCTTCAACAAATCTATCACAAAGCCTGCCTCTCAGAAGAAGAGCACTGGAGACAAAAATCCAGGAGTCTATGGCTCAAAGCGGGTGATAGAAATACTGCTTTCTTCCATAAACAAGCTCAAGCAAGGAAAAGTATCAACTCTATAGCAGAAATTAAAGATGGCAATTTGACCCACAAAGACAATGAGAGTATAAAGAAGGCAACCTTCAACCACTTCCAAAATCTCTACAAAGAAGAGGGAGAGACTGATCCAAATTCCAAATTTTTGGAGGCGATTCCTACAAAGATCTCCCCCTTTATTAATCAGCAGCTCGAAGCTAAGATCTCCATTCAAGAAATAAAAGAGGGTCTGAACAGTATGGACCCTGACAAAGCCCCAGGACCGGACGGCTTCACGGCCAGATTCCTACAAACTTGCTGGCAGATTGTGGAGAAAGATCTCTTCAAGATGATCCTGAAATCACAACATTGCCAAAAAATTGGGGGCAGCACGAATTCTGCCTTTCTGGCCCTTATCCCCAAGGAAAAGGGTGCAAAAGAATTCAGTCGGTTTCGTCCAATCTCTCTCTGCAACATTGGATATAAATTAATCACAAAGGTAATAGCAAACAGGCTAGCAGGCATCCTTCCAATGATCATTCCTGAGAATCAAGGAGGATTTGTTCAGGGGAGACAGATTGTTGATAACTACATCCTGGTGCAAGAGGCGATCCATTCGAGTCAACTTCGAAAAGAAAAGGGTATGGTAATTAAACTTGACCTGGCAAATGCCTTCGACCGGGTCAGACATAGCTTCCTTTGGGAAGTTTTGAAAAGGTTTGGCTTTGGATTAGGTTTTGTAAATTGGATTCGGGCTAGCATTGCAGATCCATGGATTGCCCCCTTGGTGAATGGGAGAGCAGCTGGCTTCTTCAAAGCATCAAGAGGGCTCAGGCAAGGCTGCCCCCTCTCACCGCTGCTTTTCGTTCTCCAAGTCTCTGCCCTAAGCTTCTTCCTAGATCAGAAACTGGAAGATCAGGAGATTTTGGGGCTTAATATAGCCAGAGGTGTGAAAAATGTAAACCACACGCTCTTTGCAGATGATACCCTCCTGTTGGGGGCTGCCACAGCTCGATCTGCCATTAGGTTTAAGGAAGTTCTAGATGATTTCAGTGATGCTACAGGAAGCAGCCTAAACAAAGGCAAATGTAGAGCCTACTGCTGGAACATCTCTGCTCACTCTCTCTCAGCCATATCCAGAATTCTGGACTTTGCTGCCATCCTCAATTGGTCCTCCTTTATATACTTGGGACTCCCCATCTTTCGAAGCCTGGTTTATTGCAGAGATTGGGCCCCCCTTTTAGACAAATTCAAGACAAAATTTCAAGCCTGGGGCTTTTCATGGCTTAATCTTGCAGGCAAACTTGTTCTAATCAAGTCAGTTTTAAGCAGTCTCCCTATATTCCAATTCTCTGTGCTATTAGCACCCTCAGGCATTATAAAGAAAATGGAAGCCTACATCCGAAAATTTTTCTGGAAAGGTGGCAAATTAAATGACAGAAAAATTCCGCTAATCAGATGGGAGAAAATCTGTTTGCCTCTGATGGAAGGAGGACTAAATATCAAAGATCTCTGTTCCCAAAATATAGCCATGGGGGCCAAGCTATACTGGCGAATCATCGCTCCTCACCCAGGCTGGGCACAAAGAGCCCTCTGGAAAAAATATCTCACGGGAAGCAGGAAAAGATCTTTGGAAAATATTCTGCCCACAACAGGAACACACCTGGTTAAGCGCTGCCACAAATCAGTGGCTCTCATCAAAGAAAATTCGTTTTGGATACCGGGCAATGGTAAAAACGTAAAGATCTGGGAAGACAGCATAATGATGCATCCACCCTTAGCATCGATCACCTCCGTGCAAGCGCTGAGACAGTGGATGGAATGCGCTGGGTATATCACACTGTGGGACATCTCACAGTTCTCGGACAGAGTTTGGCAGCGCTGGCGCTTACCTCCCGTGCCTCCAGAGTACGCGCAGGCCAGACTTCAATTGTTGTCAATGCTCCATGGAAAATCGCCCCTTCACTCAGGCAAACGTGATGCTAGGGGCTGGGGAACAGGTTCAGGCTTCTACACGGTAGCGCAAGGGTATAGGTGCACTCAAGAACGTCCACACGTCGCCCCAAATCCCACTGTGTGGAAGGCGCTGTGGCAATATAAATCCATGCCAAAGGTCGATTTTTATTGCTGGCTGCTGTGCCATAAGGCGATATTAACAGAAGATAAACTTAAAAAAACAGGTTTTCAAGGCCCATCTAGATGCCACCTGTGCTGTGAAATGGAAGAGAGCGCTCTGCACATTACACTGGAATGCAAATTTTCTAAAGCAATTTGGCAGATCATTATGAAATTTTGGAATACAGAATTTAACCTCCCTGTCTCTATATCAGATTTATTCGCTAATTGGCACAGCTTGTATCCAGGAACTCTCCCTAAAAACGAAAGATTCAAAGAAGCATGGCTTTCCTTGCCTAAATTCACATGCTGGCAAATTTGGCTCGAGAGAAACAGAAGAATTTTTAGAAATGAAAAACTAAATCCTCATCTCATCAGCATCAAAGTAAAAAATCTTTGGAAAGAAAACTTGGGTGATCAGTTATCGGAAGCCAATTTAAATCAAAAGGACCTAGATTGGGGAGCCTCAATGGGCTTACACTTCTCTGACGAAACAAGGCAGCAAAATAACACAAAAGAGTGGCAATTCAGAGGAAACAAACAAGAACTATCAGATTTACTCATCAGACAAGATAGACATTGCTTATTCTTCGATGGGGCCGCGAAAGGCAATCCCGGTCTCGCTGGGGCAGGAGGAATTATAAACAACAAGGAGGGCAGAACAGAGATTAAGTATGCATGGGGCCTCGGGCACTCAACAAGCATTCAAGCTGAATCCTTGGCACTTCTGCAGGGTATTAAACAAGCAAAGGCCTCTGGTATTTCAGATTTAAGTGTCATAGGAGATTCCCAGACTATCATCAAAATTCTAGTGGAGAACTCCTCTCCTTCAGATCTTCGACTAGCTAGAACAATATTAAGAATTCGAAGCATGCTGAAAGACTTTCGAACTGCAAGCTTTCTCCATGTTTTGAGAGAAAACAATAAAGAGGCAGATTCGGAAGCCAACAAGGCGGTGCTGCTTTCAGAAGGCTCCCTTTTGATAGATGAAATGGAGGAGTGGGACTCCATCCCATAAAGTTGCCATGTTTTTTCGCCTTATTTTACAACAATTTGTGTGTTTATATAAGTTAGGAAAAATAACAAATATGGAACATCTAGCCATGTGGAAAACTGAAGGATTTCCAACACTTGGAACCTATTCTCAGACAAAGACAGAAAGTCTAAGGGCTAGGCCCGACACATTGTAACCTTGGATGGCATTTGGCCAATATCTAATACAAAATCATAACCGCTCTTGTAAAAAAAAAAAGATACCTTGCAAGCATGACCCCAAAGGAGTGTCGTTAACTGCATCTCTTCGGGTGTATGTGTTTTTATTCATTCTCTCGCTACGCATAGTGTTGTAGACATGTTCCATGCATCAATCATGTATTTCGTATCCTATGAATAAGTGTGTGTCCGCAGGTTTGAGCAGGTTATTTTGAGACCAGAAGGGAAGGCATCTTAGGCAGTAACCGGACCCACACCCTGGATGGGATCCCTACTCCAAACGGTTTAAGGTCTAATTGGGACTTTTCACCGGGGAGATCCCCTACTGTTGGCCGGACAAATTTTCCCGTCAACAGAATTGGTGCTAGAAGGAGGGCTTGAACCTCCGACCAGATGTTTAACGAAAAGGGGGAGGCCAGATGACAAGTTGAGCCTTTAGAGCCTGCAGTTAATCTCATATCTGTAATGGCTCGTTCCCAAATCATTCTCCCGAGATGTTTGTCGGAGTTTTATGAACCTGGATACTTCATCCCCGATAAACTTATGTATCACTTGTCCCAGTTAAAATTTGATGGTGAAAATGGGGTGTCCATAACCCAACACTATTCAGATTTTTGTGACTTTGGTGAGCGTTATGAAATTGAAAATGAAGGTTTCATTTGTTTGCTTCTCTTCCTCACTCTCGAAGGTCGCGCTAAGCAATGGTGCTGCACTTTGCCGGAATCTTCCATCCATTCATTTGAACAACTCGCCAGTGAATTACAACAAGCTTTTCACATGTATGATTTTCATAACGTTTTACTAAAGATAAATGACATCAGAATGGAACCTCAGGAATCTTTAGATGAGTTCTCTACCAGATGTTCATTATTGTTTTGAGTTCCCTGAAAAGGATGTCGATTGGAGGTTGTTAAGAGAACAGTTCGCGTATGCGATTCTCGTTTCCCTTGAACCATTTCAGTTAGCAACTTGACCTGAGCCTAGTGTTCCCTATGAAAACCCGCAAGTCAATGGTTGTTCTGACCTTGAGTATTTCACGTACCATGTCGAATTGGAACATCTCAGTGGCTCATTATCTCTTTTGGCTCATCAAACCTACCCCGAGCCCACTCAATGTCTCCCTGGACTTAGTCCTAAATCTGGTTCACATTCGGATTATGAATCTGGTTCACAGTCGGATTATGAAACTGGTTCATATTCAGACTATGAATCTGGTTCACATTTGGATTATGAATCTGGTTCATATTTGGATTATGAATCTGGTTCAGATTCAGATGATGAGTCTAGTTCAGATTCGGATGACGAATCTGGTTCACATTCAGATTATGAATCTGGTTCAGATTCGGATTATGAATCTGGTTCACATACGTATTATGAATCGACTCCTACCCCGCATAAAGTTTATTCCCTTACAAGGCCTGTCAAATCATTGTGTCCTCTGAACGACACGGATGTGCGTGTTGAAAAGCCTCGTGTGGTTAACACCCCTGTGATTCAATCTTTTCGTTCATTATTTCCTAGTTTGTTTCTCGATCCCGCCACACCAGTAATTTCTTCGAGACATTCAAAATTTCCTTATACTGGTATTGGCGACAATCATAAGCACGTAGATGGTGTTTCACAATCACAGTCCAAAATCGATGAATCTGTTACATCTGACTTTTCTCACTTGGGATCTTTAGATAGCCATAGGAGTGATTCCCCGTCTGAACAACTTCAAGATGCTCCCTCTGTTGATCCATCCCAGTCCGTAACTCTCGGGGAGCCCGACATCTCAGGTACCCATTTCGAACAAATAAATGATTACAGTGATCCCTGCTTATCTGAAAACATGTTCAATCATACCATCGAGGACTATCACTCGGATCTCTTGGCTGACCCTATGAGGACACCTGAATTCGATGATTCTCTTTCAAAAGATTCAAATACCCACCAAAAAATTGAAACGCTTCAGCTTCCGCCGACCGTTTCTGAAATGACAATTCCCCAGTACCATGCTCCTTCCAGCATAAACGCGTCGAATTCACCCCATCCTGGAAAATCTAGAGAATCCGACATTTTGATTTATCAATCTGTCAGTGCGCAAACATTTGACCAAATTGATACAAAGCCTACTGACATCTTTCAAATCACTGCAATTGACAATCATACCCATTCGCCTGTTGATCTCGCCAAGCAGTCAAAGTTGGAAAACCCCTTGCTTGAGGATCCAGAGTTTGTTCAAGGCAGTGAGGAATTTCAGGCTCCTTTAAATGTGGATTCAGATCCCCATACCTTTAACCAAACCCAGGAGCAACCCCGGACTAGGGTTTTCGAAACTAGAATTTCTACGCTTGGATGTGCATGCATCTATAATTCACCTGGCACTTGCGTATTGTTTCCATTCCATAAAACTGATGGTCCCCAACACCATGATGAGATTGTCAATCAAGTCAACCAACCCCTTTCGGTGAATGTGCTTGCAAATAGGAATTGGCTTACCCATCACCCCTCAAGTCTAGGATCGTGCATGAGTGATTTTGTGTCATTAATAAATAATGTTGAGTTTCAAGAACATATTGCTGGTTATCAAGATGAGAATGGGATTCAGCTTACGCAATCTGTTCTGGCATGTTCTTTGGTAAGTATCTATGATCGTCTTACCGTGGCACCTACTCCGCAGGTAAATTTTGTTGCTACTGCACTTTTTCGGATACTGGCTCTGATCCTAATCATCTTTGTCGTTACAGGATGCAAATTAATGCGGTGGCTGCACTGGAAAACTGATTTTACATAACCCGACCGCATCATTGGTTAAACTAGGGTTTAGGTGTAGGCTAGCTAGGACCTGCAATAAAATTTTTAGTTCAAAGTTAATTAGGTTTACTTGCCAAATTTTTTACTTCATAGGTTAAAAGTTTTTTTTTTGTTTTGTTTACGATTAATATCTTAGGCAACATCATGTTACGAATATCTTCTTTCATTTCCTTTTCAGTTGCTTGTTGCTACATAAATAATCATTGCTTGTATTACGCCTCTTTTCCACCTATAACTGGGTGATCGTTCTCGCACATGGCATTGCATTGCACCTTGAGCCTCCCTTATTACATTGTGTTGTACTCTCTCTCCCTCACATCATTTTTGTCATATCGCCTGCCACTTCATGAACCCTCATTGCAACCCTATTATCTTGCAGTCTTGTTTTGCCCCAATTGCTGAAACAGTAACCCCATTGTTTTGTGTGAGGTTACGGTGGCTATCTTAAGAGGCTGCTTTCTCTTAGGACCAGTCATCGAAGTCGCATTATCAACAAGAGGCCTATGAGTCTAAACTTATTATCTAGGGAGATATGAGACGGTTGTCTATGGGGGACCTGATGAGTTGAAATGACCCCTACCCGTAGCCTAAGCCTTGTGCCCATCATAGTCTTGGACGTCTTAATGATTTGTTTTGCACACTTCACCTATTGTGGTAGATGGGATGTGAAGGTTCGGCACAAGGGAAAACCCAAATCAGGACATCTTTCAGTTTCTGTAACACAAGAAACAACCTCTCTTGCTCGTAAAATAAGTCGGGATCCCTCATCCGCCCATGAAAAATAAGTGCCATGAGCACATGAAAATAAGTGCCACGAGCACATGAAAATAAGTGCTGTAAGCACATGAAACAAATAAGGGTAAAGGATCGAGAAAGGCTTCCTGCGCAGAGAGGTAATGCAACGACTCCGCCGGGGTACTGACCAGGCTCGCTGGCAACGGAGCAATGTTTGTGATTTCTTGAAGTGACTCCGCCGGGGTACTGTCCAGGCCTGCTGGCAGCGGAGCAACACCAGAAACTTACTTTAAAAAATCTTGAAAATAATAAACCCAGTGCCTTGCTCTTCACATCGTCAACAAAATACTGGCGTCTGTGAGCTTTCTCTTTGATGTGTTTCTGATTAACGAGACTTAGTTGAGGCACAAGGATTAGGGATACCTATAAAGGGCCAGAGTAATACGAAGCGGTACCCACGAAACTTGTTCAATATTCCCTTGCATCACTATCTTGGCTCAGACCTTTGTTGTGATATGGACAGAGATGCTGGATTCTACCAGTGGTTCGCCATTTGTTGTAGCCGCTACAACACCACCCAAAATTTTGGGTATATTTAAAATTTCGGGTTCCCCCTCTGCTCGCTTAGGCGTTAAAGTCTTCCACCCAACCTGCAATCAACTACATCCCAGCGACGTATCCCCAACCCCTCGTGAGTTGTCTCACCTTCATGATCAGATGTCATTGTTTCAATCACGCCATAGGTGGGAAGGATCATCTAGCGTATGCTCGAACATTCTTACCGCAGTCACGCCATATGTAATAAGATCACCATACATACGTTTGAATGGAAACCTTTTGCGTATTGATGAATAAAAGCCTTCCTGATGTAGGTCATTAAGCATGCTGTTCGAATACTTCTCGTAAACTTGTTAGTTTCATATGTGTTATCTGTGGTCACCATTATCAAAGAATAATTATGATGTCGTAATGTTCCACGCAGGTCGACCCCACCGGTGAAAAACTCCTCAGTCGTGTCGCAACATCAAGGGTGATAAAGTGGGCTCAACGACGAGGCTAGAGTTGCAGAACAGGGGAGGATCAGGAGCAAGTGATCAGTACTGTTAAAATGAGGATAGTGTGATACATGGTGATCGGAGAGAACCTTCTATGTCACTGATGCAAAAATCTTTCTTCACTAGTGCGCACCAGACGCTTAAAGCGCTCCATTGGAAATGTTCAGATCCTGCATAATACCATCTCAATGTCGATGGGCGCACACAAAGAAACATTTTTCGCCACTTCGATGAGTCTAGTATGGCCCAGTGAACAAAGCGGACCCAAAGTTTTCTCTAGACAATGACCATCTCATTTGAGGCGTTCTCGTACCAGGTAGCGGTGCGAAGGGACACATGTTGGTGTGGCAAGCCAACGACAGAGTTTTCAAATATGTGAGCGCATCTCTGGAAGCAGCATTTATGTATCCTAAGCTACATAGTGTGAAATTATTTATGCTACAAGGAGTACAACGTGGAGCAAGGAAATGGCCTTAAAACCCTAGTCTCCTCTGCTCTTTCATATCCATAACGTTTGTCTATGTGGGACCATAAGGGATGGAGAACTTCAAATTGAACCTAAAAGATGATGTTGAAATGCATGCACCTTTTGGTAGCCAGGCGCATTGATGCATACACAAATAGTCTCTAGAACTACAAGGAAGAAAGGCTCAATATTAAAAGGGCCATCAATGTGGCTTGAACAAATGACCATTCTACCCTATGAGGCTGCATTGTTTGAAAAGAAAAAAAATTTCTCGGGAAGAATGTGCTTTCACCATAAATAGGAGAAATATGATTGGAGACTTCTCATTGACCTCATGTTTCAAACGCTTGATGAGTAGTAGATGTCAGATCTCGGTTTTTCAAAGCAGCAACATGCATATTATGGGTGTGCGGCCTTGGCAATGAAAATTCCTATTTATTTGTGGAAAAGCAAATGGTAAACTTGATATAGTTGAACTAAGGCACAAAGGAGATAAGGCAGCATGTCTTTCAAACCACGTGCGATGGCAGGTCTTCCACCTATGGTAAATACTTTGGGCAAATGCACATTATTGTAGTGGTCAAACCTCACATGGGCGCCAATGCTACTATGCATGGTGGTCATATTTAATAATCTGGAGAAATATACATATAGCATGGAAGGCGTTTTAAACACGGAGTCCAACGTTGCATGGCGTGGACGCGCATGGACACAACGCATGGAGTCCAACGTTGCATGGCGCAAACGTGCATCGACATGTTGCATAGAGTTCAACGTCGATGACGGGGTTTTTGTTTGACAACAATTATATACATGCAACGGAGCAAAGGTTCGAAGGTTTTTTCCAGCTTACGGTCAATGCGATGGAGCAGATATATGAATACAATATTCAGCGGTACAAAATCGTGGGTTCAATAGTCTAAAGTCGTTGCATGGAGCTGAACGTGCAATGTTTCTGTTACATAGAGCCAATGTAAATATTTATATATATATACACATGACGGTCGACTTTTTCATGGAGCGTAGTGCGATAACTATAGCACGTTGCCACTAAGGCGCGAAAGGGATTAAGCCATATGTTTTAAACCACGGCAGTTGGTGCAACACGTGACATTCGACGACAGGTTTTCCTACTCGGTAATGTGTGGAGCATGTATATGTATATCGGTCAACGATACGTTGGAAATTTGGTGCAGAACCAATTTGCAGCATGTTAATGTGCGTCTACGTCAAAGTTTTGAATATGGAGCGGACACATATACATACAACGACCAAAATTCGCGTTCAAAACTTCAGAGCAGACATATATTGTGATCGCGCTTCACAGTGGAGATGGAGCAGACATATTTTATGGTCCAACGTTCGATATTTACGTTACATGGAGCCAGAAAACCCTAATAAACCTATAATAGCATGCAAACATGGCGACAGTGGAGTCTTGGATTATGGTCAACACCAATTATGAGCGTTACCGGTGATTCCCTGTTCTGCACACACGCCTTTTCTATTCTTGATTAAAACCTTGAATGGAGAATGGTTTCCTCCCGTTGCAGCGCAGCCACAGCATGCATGAGGCAGTCCACGGCGTATTCTCTGGGCTCTTCGCCACGTGTGAAAGGATGTGCTTTGACCTAGTTGGAACAAAGCCAACGTTTTCCACCTCGCAGGAAAGTTTCCAAGGCCAAAGTTGCGTTCAACGCCTCCCAAGAATGCATTAATAAGGATTATTAACCTCTTCATGCATGACACCACGTGGATGCGTTTCGATAGAGGCAGGAAGCGTTTGGCGTGAATGAGATAATAATAATAGCAACCTAACCCCGTCCAGACTGCACGCGCAAGGATTCAGCTGTGTCAACTTTTTCATTGCCGCAGGATACACCAGGAAACGCTCCGTTGAACCAGCGCAACCGTTAATGAGGAACGTTAGTTTCGTGGGAAAAAACCACTTGTTTTTTGGATTCGGCAGAAGAAAGATGTCAACCACATTATGCGTGAAATACTTGCTAAGGACGTTGGCTTTCAAGATTTTCCGTATTCTGTATTCTAACAGTGATAATCGCACTGGTTCACAATTCATGCCACCCCGCCGGAGAAGTCTTACAATGCCCACGAATTCATTAATACTCTGGCAGAGAGAATAGCAACATAAGTGGACATATTTACGAAGGCAGTGTTTCATAAACGTATTTTAAAAATTTTCTGTGCAGGCCCAGACGCAATCCTGCATGGTTTATGGATGTTTGTCTTTTTTCGCTGTACAATTGACAAAATTTTCTAGTGGCAATGATACGGGTTTTACCGTGTAAGGAAGCATGTGCCGACGCCAAATCCCTACAACAAGCAAAAGTCATGCGCCAAGGTTCCTTTCGAGGATTTATTAGTGTTCGACATTGTCATCAGCGCATACTGGTTAAGTTTTCTCGCACATGTAAATGAATCTGGAGTGTGAACAGACCGAGATTAATATGTCATACTTTGAGGCAGCTATTGATAGAGTTTTCGGTGGGAGAAAAAAAGGACTGTAGCACATCATGAATTAGGCCGTGCTGCAGCTGGATGGTTTTCGGAGCATGCAGAGCCACCCTTGAAAGTAACTATTGTTATTTTCATATTCAAGACGAGCCATCTTATCCACCAGCGCTCTCTGCACTTGCATATCAAAATTGGATAACATTTTATGTCTGAAGCCTATTACATCCTTAATGGTCGTTTCTCTAGATCGGGGTTTACATTCATTAGCTGAGCCTCCACGGGAGTGGGTGAAGACTCTCTAGCAGTCAGTGATTGCCGTGGGAGTTTGCATGTTTACAATCTGAGAAAACTGGACCATACAGGGGTCTAAATGCATCTTTTGCTAAATCTTTTGTCAGCTAACTAACTACACTTTAGCATCAATATGTTGAAGATATGTGACCCGTGTTACGTTGTTTTCAGGTAGAGGTGTTCGACGCGCAAAGCCGAAGCTGGGGTCTTCCCTAGTAGGTAATATGGATCTTTTCAAAGCTTGAAGGAATGGCTGGAGGTCGCAGATCTGCCGAGGTCACGAGGTCGCAAATCACAGCAGGTCCCGAGGTCGCATATCTTCCATTCTTTCGCTTTTGCGAACCCGCGACCCAACGACCTAGTCGCAAGGTCGCCAGGTCGCATGTTTTCGGTTTTTCCCTTTTGCGACCCCGCGACTCAGCGACCTAGTCGCAAGGTCGCAAGGTCGCATATTTTCGGTTTTTCCCTTTTTGCGACCCCGCGACCCAGCGACCTAGTCGCAAGGTCGCAAGGTCGAATACCTTCGGTTTGTCCACCTTTGCGACCTCGCGACTCAGCGACCTAGTCGCAAAGTCGCAAGGTCGCATTCTTTCATTTTCTTACACCTTGCAACCCCACGACCCAGTCAAGTCCCAGGTCGCAACAGTAGCCAGGTCGCAGGTCGCAACAGTGGCCCAGGTCGCAGGTCGCAAGGCAACCCAACGGTCAAGAAGGTGAACAGTCAAGGAAACCCAATGGGCAGTTTTCGCATTATAAATACTCCTACGGGAGCTTGTAACAATGGGATTTTTTTTTTGGAAATAAGAGAGCTACATGGCATTGTACTGAAAGAGATACTCTTATGCATATGAATACAGATTCTTATTAAAACACCCTATGGTTATGATGTGTTTCGCTGTGCGAAAACTGTGTGTATTCTTTGTACAGTTTCAGAACATCCTATGATTAATGAAGCTGCACTTTTCATGTCATCATTTATGCGTCATGGCTATCTGTGTTGTATCAATGATGTTCAGTTTATCATCTGCTCTTTTAATGAATGTTAATGAACTATTTTGTTAGCATTTCGCTTTATCTTTCAAGAAGTAAAGGGACATCTCGCCATAAGGAACTATTTCTTTCGTGGTCAGATTACCTTACAAGCAGTACCCCCAAAGATGTGTTGCTAATGTAATCTCCTGAGGTCTACATGCTTTATTTATAATCTTGCTATGCATAGTGTTTGATTCGTGTTTAATGCATCAATCATGCATTCTGTACCATGTGAATAAGGGTGTGTCCACAGGTCCAATCAGGTTCTTTTGAGACCGAAGGGAAGGCGTCTTAAGCGGTAGCTGGACCCACACCCCGGACGGGATCCCTACTCCAAATGGTTCAAGGTCTAATCGAGACTTTCTACCGGGGAGATCCCCTACTGTTG
Organism: Pinus albicaulis; assembly: GCA_034641835.2. NCBI lineage: Eukaryota > Viridiplantae > Streptophyta > Pinopsida > Pinales > Pinaceae > Pinus > Pinus albicaulis. Next base: position 1,471,313,643 of record CM076584.1, read on the forward strand.
GCCGGACAAATTTTCCCGTCAACAGATTTGGCGGTAGAAGGAGGGCTTGAACCTCCGACCAGATGTTTAACGAAAAGGGGGGGGGGCAGATGACAAGTTGAGCCCTTAGAGCCTGCAGTTAATCTCATATCTGTAATGGCTCGTCCCCAAATCATTCTCCTGAGATGTTTGTCGGAGTTTTATGAACCTGGATACTTCATCCCCGATAAACTTATGTATCACTTGTCCCAGTTAAAATTTGATGGTGAAAATGGGGTGTCCATAACCCAACACTGTTCAGATTTTTGTGACTTTGGTGAGTGCTATGAAATTGACAATGAGGGTTTGTTTTGTTTGCTTTTCTTCCTCACCCTCAAAGGTCGTGCTAAGAAATGGTGCTGCACTTTGCCGGAATCTTCCATCCATTCATTTGAACAAATCTCCAGTGAATTAAAACAAGCTTTTCACAGGTATGATTTTCATAACGTTTTACTAAAGATAAATGACATCAGAATGGAACCTCAGGAATCTTTAGATGAGTTCTCTATCAGATTCGTTCATTATTGTTTTGAGTTCCCTGAAAAGGATGTCGATTGGAGGTTGTTAAGAGAACAGTTCGCATATGCGATTCTCGTTTCCCTTGAACCATTTCAGTTAGCAACTCGACCTGAGCCCAGTGTTCCCTATGACGACCCGCAAGTCAATGGCTGTTCGGACCTTGAGTCTTTCACGTACCATGTCGAATCTGAACATCTCAGTGGCTCATTATCTTTTTTGGCTCATCAAACCTACCCCGAGCCCACTCAATGTCTCCCTGGACTTAGTCCTAAATCTGGTTCACAGTCGGATTATGAAACTGCTTCATATTCAGACTATGAATCTGGTTCACATTCGGATTATGAATCTGGTTCATATTTGGATTATGAATCTGGTTCAGATTCGGATGACGAATCTAGTTTAGATTCGGATGACGAATCTGGTTCACATTCGGATTATGAATCTGGTTCAGATTCGGATTATGAATCTGGTTCACATACGTACTATGAATCGACTCCTATCCCGCATAAAGTTTATTCCCTTACAAGGCCTGTCAAATCATTGTGTCCTCTGAACGACACGGATGTGCGTGTTGAAAAGCCTCGTGTGGTTAACACCCCTGCGATTCAATCTTTTCGTTCATTATTTCCTAGTTTGTTTCTCGATCCCACCACACCAGTAATTTCTTCGAGACATTCAAAATTGCCTTATATTGGTATTTGCAACAATCATAAGCACGCAGATGGTGTTTCACAATCATAGTCCCAAGTCGATGATTCTTTTAAATCTGATTTTTCCCACTTGGGACCTTTAGACAGCCATAGGAGCCTTTAGACAGCCATAGGAGCGATTCCCCGTCTGAAAAACTTCAAGATGTCCCCGTTATCGATCCATCCCAGTTGGTAAACCCCAGGGAGCCTAACTTGCTAGGTACCGAACTTGACCAAACCGATGGTTGCAGCGATCACTCCTTATCTGAAAACATATTCAATCATACCGCTGACGACCGTCACTCAAATCTCTTTGCTGACCATACAAAGACACCTGAATTTGATGATTCGCGTTCGGAAGATTCAAGTACCCACCAAAAAATCGAAACGCGTCAGCTTTCGCCGAACGTTTCTGAAATGACAATTCCCCAGTACCATGCTCCTTCCAGCATTAACGTGTCGAATTCACCCCATCCTGGCAAATCTGGAGAATCCGACATTTTGGATTATCAATCTGTCAGTGCGCAAACATTCGACCAAATTGATACAAAGCCCACTGACATCTTTCAAATCACTACAATTGATGATCACGCCCATTTTCCTGTTAATCTCGCTGAGCAATCAAAGTTGGAAAGCCCCTTGCTCGAAGGTCTAGAGTTTGTTCAAAGCAGTGAGGAATTTCAGGCTCCTTTAAACGTGGATTCAGATCCCCATACCCTTAACCAAACCCAGGAGCAACCCCGGACTAGAGTTTTCGAAACTAGAATTTCTACACTTGGATGTGCATGCATCTATAATTCGCCTGGCACTTGCGTATTGTTTCCATTCCATAAAACTGATGGTCCCCAACACCAGGATGAGATTGTCAATCAACTCAACCAACCCCATTCGGTGAATGTGCTTACAAATAGAAATTGGCTTACCCATCACCCCTCAAATCTAGGATCATGCATGAATTATTTTATGTCATTTATCCATAATGTTGAGTTTCAACAACATATTGTTGGTTACCAAGATAAGAATGGGATTCAGCTTGCACAATCTGCTCTGGCATGTTCTTTGGTAAGTATCTCTGATCATCTTACCATGGCACTTGCTCCTCAAGTAAGTTTTGTTGCTGCTGCACTTTTTTGGATGCTAGCCCTGATCCTGATCATTGTTGTTCTTGCAGGACAAGAACTAATGTGGTGGCTGCACTGGAAAGCTGATTTTACATAACCCGACCGCATCATTGGTTAAATTAGGGTTTAGGTGTAGGCTAGCTAGGACCTGCAATAAAAAATTTTAGTTTCAGAGTTAATTAGGTTTACTTGCAAAATTTTTACTTCATAGTTTAAAAGTGTGTTTGTTGTTTTTTTTTTTTACGATTAATATTTTAGGCATCATCATGTTAAAAGTATTTTCCTTTCAATTCCTTTTCAGTTGCTTGTTGTTGCATAAATAATCACTGCTTGTAGTTGCACTTACAACTGGTTGATCGTTCTCGCACACGGCGTTGCATTGCACCTTGAGCCTCGCTTATTACATTGCGTCGTACTCTCTCTCCCTCACATCATTTTTTCTGTCATGTCGCCTGCCGCTGCACAAGCCCTCATTGCAACCCTATCACCTTGCAGTCTTGTTTTACCCTGATTGCTGAAGCAGTAACCCCATTGTTTTGTGTGAGGTTGCGGTGGCTATCTCAAGAGGCAGCTTTCTCTTAGGACCAGTCATCGAAGTCGCATTATTAACAAGATGCCTATGAGTCTAAACCTATTATCTGGGGAGATACGAGCTGTTTTTCTGTGGGATACCTGATAAGTTGAAATGGCCCATACCCGTAAGCCTAAGCCTTGTGCCCAGCATAGTCTTGGACGTTTTAATGTGTTGTTCTGCGCGCTGCGCCTATTGTGGTGAATGGGATGTGAAGGTTTGGCATGAGGGAAAACCCAAATCAGGATATCTTTCAGTTTCTGTAACACAAGAAACAACCTCTCTTGCTCATAAAATAAGTCAGGATCCCTCATCCGCCCATGAAAAATAAGTGCCATGAGCACATGAAAATAAGTGCCACGAGCACATGAAAATAAGTGTTGTAAGCACATGAGACAAATAAGGGTAAAGGATCGAGAAAGGCTTCCTGCGCAGAGAGGTAATGCAACGACTCCGCTGGGGTACTGACCAGGCTCGCTGGCAGCGGAGTAACGTTTGTGATTTCTTGAAGTGACTCTGCCGGGGTACTGTCCAGGCCTGCTGGCAGCGGAGCAACACCAGAAACTTACTTTAAAAAAAAATCCTGAAAATAATAAACCCAGTGCCTTGCTCTTCACATCGTCAAAAAACTACTGACGTCTGTGAGCTTTCTCTTTGATGTGTTTCTGATTAACGAGACTTAGTTGAGGCACAAGGATTAGGCATACCTCTAAAGGGCTAGAGTAATATGAAGCGGTACCCGCGAAACTTGTTAAATATTCCCTTGCATCACTATCTTGGCTCAGACCTTTCTTGTGATATGGACAGAGATGCTGGATTCTACCAGTGGTTCGCCATTTGTTGTAAGCTTTCGCTAGCACACCACCCAAAATTTTGGGTTATATTTAAAATTTCAGGTTCCCCCTCTGCTCACCTAGGCGTTAAAGTCTTTTGCCTGACCTGCAGTCAATGACATCCCGTGTCCTATCCCCAACCCCTAATGAGTTGTCTCGCAATCATGATAATATGCCCTTATTGCAATCACGCCATATGTGGAGAGGATCATCCAGCGTACCCCCGAACACTCTTGTCTCAGTCGCGCCTTATGTGATAAGATTGACGTACATATGTTTGAATGGAAACCTTTTGCGTAATGATGAATAAAAGCCTTCCCGATGTAGGTCATTAAGCATGCTGTTCAAATACTTCTCGTAAACTTATTAGTTTCATGTGTGTTATCTGTGGTCACCATTATCAAAGAATAATTATGATGTCGTAATGTTCCACGCAGGTCAACCCCACGGGTGACAAACTCCTCAGTCGTGTCGCAACATCAAGGGTGATAAAGTGGGATCAACGACGAGGCCAGAGTTGTAGAACAGGGAAGGATCAGGAGCAAGTGATCAGTACTGTTAAAATGAGGATAGTGTGATACATGGTGATCGGAGAGACCTTTTATGTCATTGATGCAAAAAGCTTTCTTCACTAGTGCGCACCAGACGCTTAAAGCGCTCCGTTGGAAATGTCTAGATCTTGCATAATACCATTTCAATGTCGATGGGCGCACGCCAAGAAACGTTTTTCGCCACTTCGATGAGTCTAGTATAGCCCGGTGAGCAAAGCGGACCCAGAGATTTCTCTAGACAATGACCATCTCGTTTAAGGCGTTCTCGTACTAGGTAGCAGTGCGAAAGCACACATGCTGGTGTGGCAAGCCAACGACAGAGTTTTCAAATATTTGGGTGCATCTCTGGAAGCAGCATTTCTGGATCCTAAGCTACGTAGTGTGAAATTATTTATCCTGCAAGGAGTACAACGTGGAATAAGGAAATGGCCTTAAAACCCTAATCTCCTTTGCTCTTTCATCTCCGTAACGTTTGTCTATGTGGGACCATAAGGGATGGAGAACTGCAAATTGAACCTAAAAGATGATGTTGAAACGCATGCACCTTTCGGTAGCCAGGCGCATTGATGCAAATAGGCTCTAGAACTATAAGGCAGAAAGGCTCAATATTAAAAGGGCCATCAATGTGGCTTGAACAAATGACCATTCTACCCTATGAGGCCGCATTGTTTGAAAAGGAAAAAATTTCTCGGGAAGAATGTGCTTTCACCATAAATAGGAGAAATATGATTGGAGACTTCTCATTGACCTCATGTTTCAAACGCTTCCACGTGGCATCCCATACTTAGTTTAAGATGAGTAGTAGATGTCAGATATCGGTTTTTCAAAGCAGTAACACGCATATTATGGGTGTGCGGCCTTGGCAATAAAAATTCCTATTTATTTGTGGAAAACCAAGTGGTAAACTTGATATAGTTGAACTAAGGCGCAAAGGAGATAAGGCAGCATGTCTTTCAAACCACGTGCGACTTGTGCCTTCCACCTATGGTAAATACTTTGGGCAAATGCACATTATTGTAGCGGTCAAACCTCACATGGGCGCCAATGTTACTATGCATGGTGGTCATCTTTAATAATCTGGAGCAATATACATTTAGCATGGAAGGCGTTTTAAACACGGAGTCCAACGTTGCATGGTGCGGACGCGCAAGGACACAACGCATGGAGTCCAACGTTGCATGGCGCAATGTGCATCGAACATATTGCATAGAGTTCAATGTTGATGGCGGGGTTTTTGTTTGACAACAATTATATACATGCAACGAAGCAAAGGTTCGAAGGTTTTTTCCAGCTTACGGTCAATGCGATGGAGCAGATATATGAATACAATATTCAGCGGTACAAAATCGTGGGTTCAATAGTCTAAAGTCGTTGCATGGAGCTGAACGTGCAATGTTTCCGTTACATAGATCCAATGTAAATATTTATATATATATACACATGACGGTCGACTTTTTCATGGAGCGCAGTGCGATAACTATAGCACATTGCCACTAAGGCGCGAAAGGGATTAAGCCATATGTTTTAAACCACGGCAGTTGGTGCAACACGTGACATTCGACGGCAGGTTTTCCTACTCGGTAATGTGTGGAGCATGTATATGTATATCGGTCAACGATACGTTGGAAATTTGGTGCAGAACCAATTTGCAGCATGTTAATGTGCGTCTACGTCAAAGTTTTAAATATGGAGCGGACACATATACATACAACGACCAAAATTCGCGTTCAAAACTTCAGAGCAGACATATATTGTGATCGCGCTTCACAGTGGAGATGGAGCAGACATATTTTATGGTCCAACGTTCGATATTTACGTTAGATGGAGCCAGAAAACCGTAATAAACCTATAATAGCATGCAAACATGGCGACGGTGGAGTCTTGAATTATGGTCAGCACCAATTATGAGCGTTACCGGTGATTCCCTGTTCTGCACACACGCCTTTTCTATTCTTGATTAAAACCTTGAATGGAGAATGGTTTCCTCCCGTTGCAGCGCAGCCACAACATGCATGAGGCAGTCCACGGCGTATTCTCTGTGCTCTTCGCCACGTGTGAAAGGATGTGCTTTGACCCAGTTGGAACAACGCCAGCGTTTTCCACCTCACAGGAAAGTTTCCAAGGCCAAAGTTGCGTTCAGCGCCTCCCAAGAATGCATTAATAAGGATTAGTAACCTCTTCATGCATGACACCACGTGGATGCGTTTCGATGGAGGCAGGCAACGTTTGGCGTGAATGAGATAATAATAATGGCAACCTAACCCCGTCCAGACTGCACGCGCAAGGATTCAGCTGCGTCAACTTTGTCATTGCCGCAGGATACACCAGGAAACGCTCCGTTGAACCAGCGCAACCGTTAATGAGGAACGTTAGTTTCGTGGGAAACAACCACTTGTTTTTTGGATTCGGCAGAAGAAAGATGTCAACCACATTATGCGTGAAATACTTGCTAAGGACGTTGGCTTTCAAGATTTTCCGTATTCTGTATTCTAACAGTGATAATTGCACTGGTTCACAATTCATGCCACCCCGCCGGAGAAGTCTTACAATGCCCACGAATTCATTAATACTCTGGCAGAGAGAATAGCAACATAAGTTGACATATTTACGAAGGCAGTGTTTCATAAACGTATTTTAAAACTTTTCTGTGCTGGGCCAGACGCAATCCTGCATGGTTTATGGATGTTTGTCTTTTTTCGCTGTACAATTGACAAAAGTTTCTAGTGGCAATGATACGGGTTTTACCGTGTAAGGAAGCATGTGCCGACGCCAAATCCCTGCAACAAGAAAAAGTCATGTGCCAAGCTTCCTTTCGAGGATTTATTAGTGTTTAACATTGTCATCAGCGCATACTGGTTAAGTTTGCTCACACATGTAAATGAAGCTGGAGTGTGAACAGACCGAGATTAATATGTCATAATTTGAGGCAGCTATTGATAGAGTTTTCGGTGGGAGAAAAAAAGGACTGTAGCACATCATGAATTAGGCCGTGCTGCAGCTGGATGGTTTTCGGAGCATGCAGAGCCACCCTTGAAATTAACTATTTTTATTTTCATATTCAAGACGAGCCATCTTATCCACCAGCGCTCTCTGCACTTTCATATCAAAATTGGATAACATTTTGTTCTTCATGTCTGAAGCCTATTACATCCTTAATGGTCGTTTCTCTAGATCGTGGTTTACATTCATTAGCTAAGCCTCCACGGGAGTGGGTGAAGACTCTCTAGCAGTCAGTGATTGCCGTGGGAATTTGCATGTTTACAATCTGAGAGAACTGGACCATACAGGGGTCTAAATGCATCTTTTGCTAAATCTTCTGTCAGCTAACTAACTACACTTTAGCATCAATATGTTGAAGATATGTGACCCGTGTTACGTTTTTTGCAGGTAGAGGTGTTCGACGCGCAAAGCCGAAGCTGGGGTCTTCCCTAGTGGGTAATATGGATCTTTTCAAAGCTTGAAAGAATGGCTGGAGGTCGCAGATCTGCCGAGGTCACAAATCACAGCAGGTCGCGAGGTCGCATATCTTCCATTCTTTCGCTTTTGCGACCCCGCGACCCAGCGACCTAGTCGCAAGGTCGCAGGGTCGCACCTCTTCAGTTTTTTCAACTTTTGCGACCTAGCGACCCAGCGACCTAGTCGCAAGGTCGCAAGGTCGCATATTTTTGGTTTTTCCCTTTTTGCGACCCTGCGACCTAGCGACCTAGTCGGAAGGTTGCAAGGTCGCATACCTTCGGTTTGTCCACCTTTGCGACCTCACGACTCAGCGACCTAGTCGCAAAGTCGCAAGGTCGCATTCTCTCATTTTCTTACACCTTGTGACCCCGCGACCCAGTCAAGTCGCAGATCGCAACAACACCTCAGGTCGCAGGTCGCAACAGCAGCCAGGTCGCAAGTCGCAACAACGGCTCAGGTCGCAGGTCGCAAAAGGAATGGGTCGCAAGGAAACCCAACGGTCAAGAAGCTGAACAGTCAAGGAAGCCCGAAGGGCAGTTTCTACATTATAAATACTCCTACGGGAGCTTGTAAAGGGGATTTTCTTTTTGGAAGACTCAAGAGCTACATTGAATTGCATTGAAAGACCATATTCTTAGAAATATGAATATGAATACTTGCTAAATCCCCTTTGTCGGATGATGTATTTTGCTGTGACAGCACTATGTGTATTTCCTGAACAGTTTCAGAACATCCTATGATTAATGAAACTGCCTTTTTGATAATATCATTTATGCATCATGTTTATCTATGATTGTGTTGATGATGTTCAGTTTTATCGCTTTCTAAATGGATGTTAATACCTTTGTCTATTAGCATTTCGTTTTATCTTTCAGAAGTAAGGAGGAATATTGCCATTAAGAACTGTTTCTTCTGTGGTAAGATACCTTGCAAGCATGACCCCAAAGGAGTGTCGTTAACTGCATCTCTTCGGGTGTATGTGTTTTTATTCATTCTCTCGCTACGCATAGTGTTGTAGACATGTTCCATGCATCAATCATGTATTTCGTATCCTATGAATAAGTGTGTGTCCGCAGGTTTGATCAGGTTCTTTTGAGACCAGAAGGGAAGGCGTCTTAGGCGGTAACCGGACCCACACCCTGGATGGGATCCCCACTCCAAACGGTTTAAGGTCTAATTGGGACTTTTCACCGGGGAGATCCCCTACTGTTGGCCGGACAAATTTTCCCGTCAACACCCGGTCAAGGGTTTTAGACTTCTCTTTTCTGTAGGGATGTCCTCTCCCATAACATAAATAGGGGGGGAATATGGGTATTTGGATATAGAAAAACATAGTGACAAAACATTAATTCATTTTCTATTATGGGTCAATTTCCATCTCGATGCTTTTACTCCTTTAACCTCCTACTAGATTTGGAACCACTGTCTGCGGTTAATAGTTGAAAGCGGTAACCCGCATTGTTCATCTTATGGATTGTTATAATTGATCACTGATTACACCAAAAAAAAAATCGTCTTGAAGGATAAAGCCTAAATTTATAAAACGTAGGTTCAGGCAGTAAGGACCTTTAACGATATATTTTGACAAATCCACCTTTATAACAAATGCAAATTATGTCAGATTTCCCCACATAGGGAATTATACATTGAAATAAAATAATGAATCTCTCCATCCCATATATGAAGAAGAGGCCCAAAAGGGATGTTGTTTAGGAAACGAATTGTGGCGGGGAAGTTTGAGTGTACTTGTCGGTTCCTTAGTTTTACAAAAAGGACTAGATATCAACTCCCATTATATACATTATCATGGGGAATTAGCATGGATACGTATGTAAACTCGACTTTTTTCTATCACTAAGTTCAAAAATATGATGAATCCATTTGAAAGAGTAAAATTATTTGATGATGGTTTTAGTTTGCAGTCCTTGTTGTCCAAACCATTTTTAGTACTAGAATTTACTAACTTAAATATCTTTCTCTAATATAGAGTAACATGTAACAATATATCCATTCATTAGCAGATGTTGTGATTCCGCACATTAGGGATGGGTATCCAATATACTCCATCGACAAGTGTCATGGTTTGATTACCACGAAAAGGCATATCTTGTAAGATTTTTTAATTAATACCAAGTTAAATTATTTTTGAATTCAACTCATTATTTGATTAGTTGTGATATCCTATGAGATTTTTTAACTAATAACTAGGCTAATTATTTTGAATTCAATTCATTATTTGATTAGATGTGCCTGGAATCCATTCGATCTTCAGTGCTTACCAAGTAATGGCAAACAAAATCATGAAGGATTTTACCAGCTAAGGGTTGATCTCCAACTATCTCACGATGTCGTGAGATGAGCTAGCACCAAACACTTTGCCACGAATTAAAAAATTATTATCACTAATAATGACACCAAACACTTCTCCATGAATTCTAGGGGGATTAGAACTAAAATCTGGGTGTATATGTTACAAGGATCAATTATCTCTTGTTGTACAATGTCGTAATAGTTGAACTCAAAATTAACTATACAAGAACAATCAATTCAACAACCAAATTTTGAAGAATGACATTTGTAAATAATGTAATGAGAATATCCTATCAATTGAATGCTAAACTAAACTAGAGAGTTGCACCGACTGTTTCACCGACAAAGGAAAAGATTGAGAGCAGTGATCTTACCAAGTAGTGAGGATATTGATTGAGAAATGCAAACAGTTCATACCAAGAGCAGTGAGGATACCAAGCAGTGGGAACAATGCATACCAAGAGCAATGAGGATACTGACCGAGCATAGGATACCGTGCACTCAGGATACTAACCAAGCAGTGAAAATAGTGTTGACCGAGAGCAGTCGACCAACAAATGCACCGATTGTTTCACTAAAAAAGGTAGAGATAGGGGCGAGAGACAATAGGTAGAAGGGGAAAGACAACAGACAACCAGTGGGACCAAAGAATGCTCAGAGGGACCTAATATTTGCAGGGGAGGTTTTATCCTTTTTCTTTTCTGTCTCCTATGATTTAAGTTGTGTTTATCTCATTTAAATTGGCACAAATTTATTGTGGTAAATATAAATCTAAATAAAATTACAATAAAATAAATATGATGGTTAATATGGAGGACCCAAAGGAAAGGTTGCCATTGTTGAGTGATGAATCCAACATAGAGAAGACATAATACCACTCCTTAACACAATGGGAAACAAATTTACAAACTATTTGATTATTGTGGAAGGGGTAGGGTACAATGGTGGTTTGTAATCTCAAGTGAAGGGTTCACTGATATTACTAAACCTTGTGCTTCAAGTAGGTGGGAGCTCTCATTGCAAACAAAACCTTCAGCTTGTTAATGGACCTTCATTTCCTCACCCTGCCATAACAGTGGAAGATTCAACATGATCATTGGGTTCTTCTATGGAAATTTTTCTTCAGAAGGAGATTGGTTTTTGTAAATGCAAAACAATATAAGGGGATTTTAAGGCGTAATCAAATCCGAAAACTAAGGTAAACACCTAAAAAAATATTGCAATGATCCGGTGAAAGTACAACATATCTAGGAAGGCCTCTAAAACTAGGGTAGGGAAAAGAGAAGCTATTAAGGGTCTCAAATCAAGTCTGAATAGAACGAGGGGTTTTGTAGCAAACAAAGAAGATTAAAAGCCAGACAAGCATGACAAAAAAGGCCTATATAGTCCCAAATAAACACCTATAATGTGGTCATCGGGACTATATTTGGAATATCTCATGAGCATGAAAAGGAGACACGAAATTTTAGAAGCAAAAAAGTGGTATAAAGGCAAAAAAGTAAATGAAATTGTGAAGTTCAAGGGCATATTAGAGATGGGAAATAAAGCTCTTAAGGAACAAGTCACAAACATGTAGGGTAAAATTGAAAAAGGGAAACAAGAAGTAGCTACCTTGAAACAAGAATTAGAGCAGACAAGGGTAACCGACCTTGAGAAGTCAAGATTGGTAAAAAAATAGGACACACCACAAGTAAAGGAGATTCAATTAGCATTGGCCGAACTAGAAACTAAAGAAAATAAACTAAAAGATCGGAAAAAAGAGGCTAAATCATGGTCGAAAGTTGTAAGTGGGTCATCAAACAATCAAAAACGAATCATTGAGAAGAAAATCAAAATTAAAATAAAATAAGAACAAGACTAGCAAGGAAAGGATACAAATATCATTATCAAAGGGTTGAGGGACTACGGGGAAAATGAAAGGACCGACATCTTAGTAGAGGACTTCCTTAAAAATCAATTGAAGTGGAAATGATGTATTCATCAAGCAATCCAGATCGGAAAGAAGGTAGAGGGAGGAAGACATAGACATGTAAGACTTGTCTTGAGGAGTATAGGGGATGAGAATATGATCCTTAGAAATAGAAAATTGCTTAGAGGCACACACATCTACCTATATGAGGATGTGACTCTTTCTCAACAAGATCAACAAAGAAAGGAGTGGGAAAAAGTGAAAGCAGCAAGAAATGATGGAAAATGGGCATGATTGAAGAGCGGGAAAGCTTAAATGAGTGACTGGTTTCCAAATAAGAAATAGGAAATAGGGGCCCCACTAGACTGCCTATAGGTAGTAAGTTGGAATTACAAAGGTTATCCATGGAGAAGATGTTTGGGGTTGAGGCCCTGTTGTACTATACAACAACCCTCCCCATTTTTGAAATTTAGAATAAATCCCATTTAAAAATAGGTCCCCTTTTTTATATATCTTTATTCCTAAATAGAAATAAAAGACTCATTAGAAGAGCTCAAGACTAAACAATTAGAAGAACAGCTAGCTGTTGAAAAAGAGAAGATTGATCAGCAGACCCTAGAAAAGCATCAGTAGCTTAATCAGGGGATTGAAAAATTACAAATTCTTCTACAAAATGAGCAAACTCTGAAGATTGAACAAGAAAAGATGTTTCAATCTAAATTGGACAAGTTCAAGAAATATCCCACTCTGGATCAATTTAAAAATGAAGCTTTGGAGACAAATAAATTATTGTCTCAACAATTGAATGAGTTTTGTCTAAAGATTGCAGAAGCAGAGTCTCTATGTGAGCTGACATCCTCCCTGATAGATGAAGGAATTACTCTTAAGATTGAATTTGATGAAGCTGAAGAAAAAATCTCCGATTTTCTTTTATGGCAAGAATCAGAAACAGAGAGAAAAGCAGATCTTCCCAAAATTATGGAAAGGCTTAAAGAAATTGTTTTTGCAGAATGGGAACATCGCTTGATCAAAGCAGAAAGAGCCACGTCCAGAGATAAGGGAATAATGAACAATGTTACACAGATGGTAAATGATAATTTATATGCAATAAATTTAATTGCAGATTGTAGTCCTGGCCAATTACCCAGAGTAAAGGAAACTGATCTTAGATGGAAACAAGAGATCATTAATAAAAATCATCAGATTGGCCAATTACAGGGAATATCATGGGATTCAATGTGGACTTATCTCATCAAGCCACATAGTCAACAAATCATTCCCTCAGCCAATACTACCCCTCACTACAGGAAATTCCACTAGAAATTTTTAGCAAACCTGCCCTAGAATTCCATATATATTCCTCAGTTCTACAGAAATTGTGTGTCTTCTCAACTAACCCTCAAGATTTTCTCTTATACTTTTTCGTTGAACCCATCAACGGTCGAGATTAAATTATCCATCAACGGCTGAGATTAAAAGACTGCTTGATCCATGTGACTTAAGACAATTTCAGCACATGTGTTAATTAATTCACTTTAATTATTTTATTTTCCTAAGTTAGACTTAGGAAATCCATTAAAAATAATTAATGATTTGAATAACTTCAACACAACTTGAAATTTCTTAAATACATTTCTAGGTCTTGTATATCAAGTGTACTCTAGCCCCTCCACAAAATTTGGGACCTAGACCACAACTAATGCTACCCCAAATACACAAAATCTCAACACTCCCTCTTAGCATCAAAAGTGTACTCTAGCAATACATCACACCATGCATTACAAGAACTTGAGTACTTGGTTTGTTTTGTTGATGATTGGCTTGCTGCCCTCCATCTACTGCAGTACTGCTCTCTGTACTGTAGCCCATGCCACTGCCACTGTCACTGCCACATTTGTACTACAGCTCCCTCTCAAATTGCTACATCATGTTGCCCATAGCTCTGCCACTGCTAACTGTTGCACTACAACTCAATGGCTGAGAAGTAAGCAAATGAAAGACTCTGCCCAACTGTTTGACAAATAAGTCAAGTTTCCCACCACCATTGAAGCCTTATGGATGTTGAATCACGTTGTCCCCCTGGAGACACTGTCATGATGCAACACTGCACTACGTGAGCCCAGCTTCTATGCATTGTTGAAGTCCCATCAGCTTCTCTGCGTTGTTGCCTCCCCGCAATTGTTGCCTATGCATTACGTTTCTCCCTCTTCAGCTCTACAACTCCCTCTTGCTCTTCAATGTGGTTATCTACAACCATCTATCGACTCATCCCGCTACCGTCTTAAAGCTCTCGTAGCTCGTATGTGATCCAAAATTAGGGCTGACTTAAGGATCCCACCACCAAATATGGATACTCTATATATCCATCTCACCCCACTTCTTCTCTCGAGGTGCATGAGCACTCATGGCTGCATCATCATCAAAGCCTTCTACATTTGCTGCTGCAGCCGTGGAATCAGAAGCTCCTTTGTCCTTCTTCTTAAGACAACTGCTGGCGAAATGACCAATATCACCATAGTTAAAGCACCAGACCTTGGAGAGGTCCTTCTTCTTCTTCCCTTGCTTCTTTTCCTTTGATGCAAGGGTTGCATCCTCCTCCTCTTCTTTCTTTACTTTGGTTGATCCGCTTCCTCCACTAAAATACTTCTTGGTGATCCTCCTGATCTCCTCTTGGCGGAGAATAGCCCACATATCTCCCCAAGATGGTAACGCTTCCCTTTCCAGAATGCTCTGGACAAACATTTCCCATTCTTTAGAGACAACATTCAGGGTTGTCCTCACTAGGAGCCCTTCGTCTGGAGCAGCACCCATGCCAATCAGCTGGTCACGGATAGCTTGAAGTCTGAAGATAAATGGATTTATCTCTTCGCCCTTCATCATTTGGAACATTCACATCTGATTCTCAAGAAGCATTCTTCTTTGCATAGAGCCTCCTTGGTACATCACCTCCAAAGCGTTCCAAATAGCATTTGTTGTATTCTTACCAGCAGTATGCGGAATCACGTGGTCCTTGCCTCTGTCTATGATCAAACGCTTTGTCCGTGCTTGATTTTCTTCATACTTCTTGAGTGGATCTACATCAGTTGGTACAGAAAATGTCTTCTCTACATGATCTTTGAGACCATACTCATCTAGAACTGAGAGGATTATGGCCTTCCAGATGACATAGTTGGACATGTTGTCCAATCTGTCTTGATCCCTTAGTCCATATCGAGCCATCTTTGCTCAAATCTAAAGAAAACAGTACTGCCCCTCTGGATCTAGGTTTCTTGGTGACTAGAAACCCTCTAGTAAATGCTTCTTGCTCAAATTTGACTTCCCTTTTGGAAATCTTCCACCAAAACTCAAACGGACAGTATTCTCTGATCCTTCTGATCAAATCTTAGAATTATTTAGCTCAGATCTGTTGAATAATTTTCTTCCTCCTACCTTTGTTGCCTTAGTTAGGCACAATTATGCACCTGCAGAATCTCTACCCCACCAGCACTACTGAAGATTTGAAGCACTGCTTCTAGAACTTGGCTAAATTCTTCTGCAACAAGTGAAGTAACTGGACAATGTCCTCCTGACTGGCCCAGCGCAGTCCAGCGCTGCTCGAAAGTGAACTGCGTAACCCCAGACTGGGTGACACAATCCTTACGCTGCCCTGGGAAGCGTCTGCATAAGCCCAGAGGCCTTCTGTAGCTTCAGCGTTGTCTCCTGGATCTGCTTTCCCTTACTGTCAAGATGCCCTTTCCAGATCTGTTGCTTCTTCTGCCACCCTGCAGAAAAATATTTCTTCAGTCGATTTGCTGGAGATTCAGCTTGATTTGTTATCGCTCTAATACCATGTGAAAATTCTACTGCAGTGTATTAGTTTATTTCCTCCTACTTGATTTAATTTATACAAGTTATTTTTAGAAATTAGATTAAAAAAATACCTAAAATAAACACAACTACAACCTACACATGCAAATCATTTACTGAATAATTCACTCATGCAACAAAGTGACACATGGATTTTTGGACATAAGTCCCCAGAAAAACCCAAAGCGGGAAAACCAGTTTAGCAGATATGAGGGTTTTATTATTAAGTAATTTTGAGTACAACAAATCTGGGTTCCAACCTTGGAAAACCCAACAGAGAATAAAATATATAAAATATGTAGCTACCCTGAAGATCTAGTGCCAAATATCTGACTGAGCCACACCCTCAAATGGGATTTACAACACTCAGCCCATATCTGACCCTAGAAACCCTCAGCGATGCCCTTGAAGCTTCGACGCCAGCCTTGCTAGCCTCAAATGCCACTGCGCCGCACCAGAAGGGACTGTGTCACCCCTGGAAGTATCTCACAACCTCAAGCTAGCCCTAAAATACCCTCTGCATGATTTCTGAAGCCTCCCAGAGCCTCTGCATTGTCCTGCATAGCACCTACGTAGCTGTTGCCTTGCTTCCCTGTGTTGTCCTTGAGCTGCTCCTCTTGCCTCTTGCTGTCTCCTGGCTCTTGGAATCAGGTCATTCCCTCATCCAATACTACCCATCACTACAGGAAATTCCACTAGAAATTATTAGCAAACCCGCCCTAGAATTCCATATCTATTCCTCAGTTCTACAGAAATTGTGTGTCTTCTCAACCAACCCTCAAGCTTTTCTCTTATACTTTTCGTTGAACCCTTCAACAACCAAGATTAAATCATCCATCAACGGCTGAGATTAAAAGACTACTTGATCCATGTGACTTAAGACAATTTCAGCACATGTGTTTTTTTATTCACTTTAATTATTTTATTTTCCTAAGTTAGACTTAGGAAATCCATTAAAAATAATTAATGATTTGAATGACTTCAACACAACTTTAAATTTCTTAAATCCATTTATAGGTCTTGTATATCAAGTGTACTCTAGTCGCTCCACAAAATTTGGGACCTAGACCACAACTAATGCTACCCCAAATACACAAAATCTCAACACTCCCTCTTAGCATCAGAAGTGTGCTCTAGCAATACATCACACCATGCATTACAAGATCTTGAGTACTTGGTTTGTGTTGTTGATGATTGGCTTGCTGCCCTCCATCTACTGCAGTGTTGCTCTCTGTATTGCAGCCCATGCCACTGCCACTGCCACTGCCACATTTGTACTGCAGCTCCCTCTCAAATTTCTACATCATGTTGCCCATAGCACTACCACTACAACTCAGTTGCTGAGAAGTAAGCAACTGAAAGAATCTGCCCAACTGTTTGACAAATAAGTCAAGTTTCCCACCACCATTGAAGCCTTATGGATGTTGAATCACGTTGTCCCCCTAGATACACTGTCATGCTGCAACACTGCACTACGTGAGCCCAACTTCTATGCATTGCTGAAGTCCCATCAGCCTCTCTGTGTTGTTGCCTCCCTGTTGTTTCTACCTTTGCATTACGTTGCTCCCTCTTCAGCTCTACAACTCCCTCTTGATCTTCAATGTGGTTATCTGCAACCATCTCCCGACTCATCCCGCTACCGTCTTAAGGCTCCCGTAGCTCGTATGTGATCCAAGAGTAGGGCTGACTCAAGGATCCCACCACCAAATATGGATACTCTATATATCCATCTCACCCCACCTCTTCTCTCGAGGTGCATGAGCATTCATGGTTGCATCATCATCAAAGCCTTCTTCATTTTTCTGATGTAGCCTTGGAATCAGAAGCTCCTTTGTCCTTCTTCTTAGGACAACTACTGGCGAAATGACCAATATCACCATAGTTAAAGCACCAGACCTTGGATAGGTCCTTCTTCTTCTTCCCTTGCTTCTTTTCCTTTGATGCAAGGGTTGCATCCTCCTCCTCTTCTTTCTTTACTTTGGTTGATCTGCCTCCTCCACTAAAAGATTTCTTGGTGATCCTCCTGATCTCCTCTTGGCGGAGAATAGCCCACATATCTGCCCAAGATAGTAACGCTGCCCTTCCCAGAATGCTCTGGACAAATGTTTCCCATTCTTCAGAGACAACATTCAGGGTTGTCCTCACTAGGAGCCCTTCGTCTAGACCAACACCCATGCCAATCAACTGGTTACGAATAGCTTGAAGTCTGAAGAGAAATGGATCTATCTCTTCGCCCTTTATCATTTGGAACATTCGCATCTGATTCTCAAGAAGCATTCTTCTTTGCACAAAGCCTCCTTGGTACATCACCTCCAAAGCCTTCCACATAGCATTTGTTGTATTCTTACCAGCAATATGTGGAATCACATGGTCCTTGACTCCTTCTATGATCAACCGCTTTGTCCATGCTTGATTTTATTCATACTTCTTGAGTGGATTTGCATCAATTGGTACAGCAAGTGTCTGCTCTGCATGATCTTTGAGACCATACTCATCTAGAACTGAGAGGATTATGGCCTTCCAGATGACATAGTTGGACATGTCGTCCAATCTGTCTTGATCCCTCAGTCCATATCGAGCCATCTTTGCTCATCTAAAGAAAACAATACTTCTCCCTCTGGATCTAGGTTTCTTAGTGACTAGAAACCCTCTAGTAAATGCTTCTTGCTCAAATCTAACTTCCCTTTTGGAAATATTCCACCAAAACTCAAACGGACAGTATTCTCTGATCCTCCTGATCAAATCTTAGAACTATTTGGTTCAGATCTGTTGAATAATTGTCTTCCTCCTGCCTTTGTTGCCTTAGTTAGGCACAATTATGCACCTACAGAATCTCTACCCCACCAGCACTGTTGAAGATTTGAAGCACTGCTTCAAAAACTTGGCTAAATTCTTCTGCAACAAGTGAAGTAACTAGACAACGTCCTCCTGGTTGGCCCAACGCAGTCCCAGCGCTGCTCAGAAGTGGACTGCGTAACCCCACACTGAGTGACACAATCCTTGCGCTACCCTAGGAAGCATATGCGTAAGCGCAGAGGCCTTTTGTAGCTTCAGCACTGTCTCCTGGATCTACTTTCCCTTACTGTCAAGATGCCCTTTCCAGATCCGTTGCTTCTTCGGCCACCCTGCAGAAAAATATTTCTTCAGTCGATTTGCTGGAGATTCAGCTTGATTTGCTCTCTGATACCATGTGAAAATTCTACTACAGTGTATTGGTTTATTTCCTCCTACTTGATTTAATTTATACAAGTTATTTTCAGAAATTAGATTCAGAAAATACCGAAAATAAACACAACTACAACCTACACATGCAGATCATTTACTGAATAATTCACTCATGCAACAAAGTGACACATGGATTTTTGGACATAAGTCCCCGGAAAAACCCAAAGCAATAAAACCAGTTCAACAGATATGAGGGCTTTATTATTAAGTAGTTCTGAGTACAACAAATCTGGGTTCCAACCTTGGAAAACCCGACAGAGAATAAAATATATAAAATATGCAGCTACCCTGAAGATCTAGTGCCAAATATCTGACTGAGCCACACCCTCAAATGGGATTTATAGACTCAACCCGGATCTGACCCTAGAAACCCTCAGCGCTGCCCCTGAAGCCTTGACGCCAGCCCTGCTAGCCTCAAATGCCACTGCGCTGCACCAGAAGAGACTGTGTCACCCCTGGAAGGGTCTCACAGCCTCACGCTGGCCCTTAAAGACCCTCTGCGTGATTTCTGAAGCCTCCTAGAGCCTCTGCGTTGTCCTGCATAGCACCTACGTAGTTGTTGCCTTGCTTCTCTGCGTTGTCCTTGAGTTGCTCCTCTTGCCTCTTGTTGTCTCTTGGCTCTTGGAATCAGGTCATTCCCTCAGCCAATACTACCCCTCACTACAGGAAATTCCACTAGAAATTCTTAGCAAACCCGCCCTATAATTCCATATATATTCCTCAATTCTACAGAAATTGTGTGTCTTCTCAACTATCCCTCAAGATTTTATCTTATCCTTTTTCATTAAACCCTTAAACGGCCGAGATTAAATCGTCCATCAACGGCTGAGATTAAAAGACTACTTGATCCATGTGACTTAAGACAATTTCAGCACATGTGTTTATTAATTCACTTTAATTATTTTATTTTCCTAAGTTAGGCTTAGGAAATCCATTAAAAATAATTAATGATCTGAATAAATTCAACACAACTTGAAATTTCTTAAATCCATTTCTGGGTCTTGTAGATCAAGTGTACTCTAGTCCCTCCACAAAATTTGGGACCTAGAGCACAACTAATACTACTCCAAATACACAAAATCTCAACACTCCCTCTTAGCATCAAAAGTATGCTCCAGTAATACATCACACCATGCATTACAAGATCTTGAGTACTTAGTTTGTGTTGTTGATGATTGGCTTGTTGCCCTCCATCTACTGCAGTGTTTCTCTCTATACTGTAGCCCATGCCACTGCCACTGTCACTGCCACATTTGTACTGCAGCTCCCTCTCAAATTGCTACATCATGCTGCCCATAGCACTACCACTGCTAACTATTGCACTACAACTCAGTTGCTGAGAAGTAAGCAACTAAAAGACTTTGCCCAACTATTTGAAAAATAATTCAAGTTTCCCACCACCATTGAAGCCTTATGGATGTTGAATCACATTGTCCCCCTGGAGACATTGTCATGCTACAACACTGCACTACATGAGCCCAGCTTCTATGTGTTGCTGAAGTCCCATCAGCCTCTCTGCGCTGTTGCCTCCCCGTTGTTTCTGCCTATACTTTTCGTTTCTCCCTCTTCAGCTCTACAATCCCTCTTGCTTTTCAATGTGGTTATCTGCAACCATCTCCCAACTCATCCCGCTACTGTCTTAAGGCTCCCGTAGCTCGTATGTGATCCAAGAGTAGGGTGGAATCAAGGATCCCACCACCAAATATGGATACTCTATATATCCATCTCACCCCACCTCTTCTCTCGAGGTGCATGAGCACTCATGGCTGCATCATCATCAAAGCCTTCTTCATTTGCTGTTGTAACCTTGGAATCAGAAGCTCCTTTTTCCTTCTCCTTAGGACAACTGCTGGAAAAATGACCAATATCACCATAGTTAAAGCACCGGACCTTGGATAGGTCCTTCTTCTTCTTCCCTTGCTTCTTTTTCTTTGATGCAAGGGACGTTGCATCCTCCTCCTCTTCTTTCTTTACTTTGGTTGATCTGCTTCCTCCACTAAAAGGCTTCTTAGTGATCCTCCTGATCTCCTCTTGGCAGAGAATAGCCCACATATCTGCCCAAGATGGTAATGCTGCCCTTCCCAGAATGCTTTGGACAAACGTTTCCTATTCTTTAGAGACAACATCCAGGGTTGTCCTCACTAGGAGCCCTTCGTCTGGAGTAGCACCCATGTCAATCACCTGGTCACGGATAGCTTGAAGTCTGAAGCGAAATGGATCTATCTCTTTGCCCTTCATCATTTGGAACATTCGCATCTGATTCTCAAGAAGCATTCTTCTTTGCACAGAGCCTCCTTGGTACATCACCTCCAAAGCCTTCAACATAGCATTTGTTGTATTCTTACCAGCAATATGCAGAATCACGTGGTCCTTCACTCCGTCTATGATCAACCGTTTTGTCCATGCTTGATTTTCTTCATGCTTCTTGAGTGGATCTACATTAGTTGGTACAGCAAGTGTCTGCTCTGCATGATATTTGAGACCATACTCATCTAGAAGTGAGAGGATTATGGCCTTCCAGATGACATAGTTGGACATGTCGTCCAATCTATCTTGATCCCTCAGTCCATATCGAGCCATCTTTGCTCAAATCTAAATAAAACAGTACTTCTCCCTCTGGATCTAGGTTTCTTGGTGACTAGAAACCCTCTAGTAAATGCTTCTCGCTCAAATCTGACTTCCCTTCTAGAAATATTCCACCAAAACTCAAACGGACATTATTCTCCAATCCTCCTGATCGAATCTTAGAACTGTTTGGCTCAGATCTGTTGAATAATTGTCTTCCTCCTGCCTTTGTTGCCTTAGTTAAGCACAATTATGCACCTGCGGAATCTCTACCCCACTAGCACTACTGAATATTTGAAGCGTTGCTTCTAGAACTTGGCTAAATTCTTCTGCAACAAGTGAAGTAACTGGACAACGTCCTCTTGGCTGGCCCGGCGCAGTCCCAACGCTGCTCAGAAGTGGATTGCGTAACCCCATACTGAGTGACACAGTCCTTACGCTGCCCTGGGAAACGTCTGCGTAAGCCCAGAGGCCTTATGTAGCTTCAACGTTGTCTCCTAGATCTGCTTTCCCTTGCTATCAAGATGCCCTTTCCAGATATGTTGCTTCTTCTGCTACCCTGCAAAAAAATATTTCTTCAGCGGATTTTCTGGAGATTCAGCTTGATTTGCTATCACTCTGATACCATGTGAAAATTCTACTGCAGTGTATTGGTTTATTTCCTCCTACTTGATTTAATTTATACAAGTTATTTTCAGAAATTAGATTTAGAAAATACCGAAAATAAACACAACTACAACTTGCACATGTAGATCATTTGTTGAATAATTCACTCATGCAACAAAGTGACAAATGGATTTTTGGACATAAGTCCCCGGAAAAACCCAAAGCAGGAAAACCGGTTCAGCAGATATGAGGGTTTTATTATTAAGTAGTTCTGAGTACAGCAAATCTGGGTTCCAACCTTGGAAAACCCGACAAAGAATAAAAGATATAAAATATACAGCTACCCTGAAGATCTAGTGCCAAATATCTGACTTATCCACACCCTCAAACGAGATTTACAAGATTCATCCCAGATCTGACCCTAGAAACCCTCAGCATTGCCCCTGAAGCCTCGACATCAACCCTGCTAGCCTCAAATGCCACTACGTTGCACCAGAAGGGATTGCGTCACCCCTGGAAGGGTCTCACAGCCTCACGTTGGCCCTAAAATACCCTTTGTGTGATTTCTGAAGCCTCCCAGTGCCTCTGTGTTGTCTTGTGTAGCACCCGCGTAGCAGCTGCGCAACACCTACATAGTTTTTGCCTTGCTTCTCTGCGATGTCCTTGAGCTATTCCTCTTGCCTCTTGTTGTCTCTTGGCTCTTGGAATCAGATCATTCCCTTAGCCAATATTACCCCTCACTACAAGAAATTCCACTAGAAATTCTTAGCAAACCCACCCTAGAATTCCAGATCCATTCCTCAGTTCTACAGAAATTGTGTATCTTCTCAACTGACCCTCAAGCCTTTCTTTTATACCTTTTTGTTGAACCTTTCAATGGTCGAGATTAAATCATCCATCAATGGATGAGATTAAAAGACTTCTTGATCCATGTGACTTAAGACAATTTCAGCGCATGTGTTAATTAATTCACTTTAATTATTTTATTTTCCTAAGTTAGACCTAGGAAATCCATTAAAAATAATTAATTATTTGAATGAATTCAACACAACTTGAAATTTCTTAAATCCATTTATGGGTCTTGTAGATCAAGTGTACTCCAGTTCCTCCACAAAATTTGGGACCTAGAGCAAAACTGATGCTACCCCAAATACACAAAATATCAACAATATAAGAATATTTGCATTCAATATGAAAACAATCTAAAGGTTGACAGCATGCACCATCTATTTGACAAAGATAAGGTCAATTAGATTGCTAGCATTTTAGTCAAGACTCATAATAGCAGATCTGAAATTGAAAAGAATATGAAGATGAGTTAAGGTTGTTATTCTCTTAGTCCCTTAGGCTCCCCAACCTCGCAGACATCATTAAAATCATTCATTTCATTTCATTTCAACAAAGCAATTTATTTCAGTTCGCAAATCCTTATATAAACATGTTTTTAACCGTTTTCAGCATCTCTACTCATTCTCTCATCTGGGTCCAATTGCTCTCTCTACCAATCTCATTCCATATATATATGAATTGTATAAAAGCTTACCTTGATGGAGATTACAATGAAATTTTCATTGAGCCTAGATGCTCATTCTACAATCCAATATGAGGGACATGTGTAAGTATGTTATGTCCTCAAAAAATAATATAAATAATTTTCACTAATGTCCGCCAAAACAAAAAAAATAAACAAATTTAAATAACCATATAAATAAACAATTAAAAATGGAGTAATACAACAATTAACTAAGTTAGTTGATATTTCATTTTCACTCTTCGAGTAATAAATAAAATATTTCGATGTCTATGTCAAAGAAATTTATTTTATATAACTTTAAGAAAATAGACTCATTCTACAAGAAGTGTGACAATGTGTAAGTATGTGTGTCCCTCTTAAAATAAAAATAAAATATTCTCTAACTTCATAATTAGAAGTAAAATTTTAAATTTAAAAAAATTGTCATATAGATATCCCATGTGAATTATGAGTAAAATATTCTAATATGAATTAATATTGACATATATTTAAAAATATATTAATAATAAAAAATTCATAACAATAAAAATTCATTTTTAGAATCTAGGCTTCTATGATCCATCATATAAATTATAAAATCTCTTTCGGTAATAATCACATTCAATGGAGTTTTTCGCTGCCTGCTGAGTGAGCCCGCGCACGTTGTTGCTTTCCTACGCATCCATGGAGGATCTAGGCTCGTCCCAAGCCCCTCCTCCCCCTTATCCCCCTCCCCCTTCGTCCGTTGAAGAAGCGTTCAAATAGTTGTTGGCTTCAATGCCGAAAAATAAGAAATCGGATGTCTCCAATTTCGTGAAGAAGCTGGAGGATATTCCAGCAATTTCTCTTCCACCAGAGGGACCGATTCAGGTTGCCTTGTCTCTTGCGGATCGTGCCCTGGTGGGACATTTTATAGGGCTTTGGCCCTCTCCCAAAACCATGGAGGCCTGGTTTGTCAAAAACTGGAGACCGTTGATCAAGCTCAGTGTTACCTCGTACTTCTTGGGGCGAGGCTACTTCCTATTTGTGTTCATTTCAAAAGAGGACAAGGATCTGATTTTTAGGAATGGGCCTTACTTCATGGGACCTCAGGGCCTATATCTAAACAAGTGGACGTCATATTTTGATCCAGCAGAGGATGTTCCGTCGGCCGTTACTGTGTGGGTAAGGCTTCTGAACCTTCCAGTGCATTGTTGGAACTGGGAATTTTTTATGCATATAGGAAACGTGCTGGGAAAATTCATAGACTAAGAAAACAACAAGGATCAATACGATTGTGCTCTAATCTGTGTCGAGGTCGATCTAGAGGTGGGACTTCCGGAGGCAATAAAAATCAATGTAGGAAGCTGGACTCACATTCAAAAGTTAGACTATGAGCAGCTTCCTTTTAAGTGCCAAAAATGCCACGAATATGGACACTTTTCCAAGAGTTGTCCGAGCAGTGGAGAGGTGGAGAAAGGAAAAGAGGAAGGTTGCAAGTAAGTTAAACAAACAAAGTCTGCCCATAAGGCCCAAAACCATCATGGGGCTCCAAAAGGTAAAGGAATCCAGCCTATACTTGATCAACAAAACCCTCCCTCGAAGGAACAAGAGAACAACTTTGGTCCCTTAAGCTCAGCTTCAATGGAAGTCCAAGAGGTCGAAATGCAAATGAAAGTGACCCCAGAGAAAGGAACACCCTCAGACTCGAGGCAAGGAGAAAGCGCCCCAGAAATCCCTAAGGAGAAGAATGCAGAAGCTGAAGAGGAAGAACAAGAGTCGGAGGAAACAAAGGAGGAAGGAGAGATCGGGGAATCACACAAAATGGCTAGAAGATCGACAAGAGGAATAATGCCAGCCCTAGAAAAGAGATAGCAAGAAACTTATAAAGACAAACTTCAAGGCAGTCAACCAACCCTTGAGAAGCTATTGGAAAGAACTCCGAAGGTAACAAGAAATCAGGGTCAAGGCTCCAAAGGAGCTCATCAAACTCAAAAAAGTAAGTGATGAAGGTCGTCTCCTGGAATTGCAGAGGAATGGGGAGCAAGAAGAAAGAATAAGCCATAATAATCCTAGTAAGGATAGAAGCCCCGGACATTCTTCTAATCCAGGAGACAAAAATGGAGAATAAATATTTCCTCCAAACAAGCAAGAAATTTTGGAACAGAGGTGGAAGGCAGGTTGTCTCAGATCGAGGAGCTCCGAGCAGCTTGGGCACTCTTTGCAATAAGACCAGGTTCACTCTGGTCACTGAGATTCAAAACACTGATTGGATGTTCTTGCAGCTTCAGCATCACGACACTAAGGAGGTTTTCAGCCTCTTCAATGTGTATGCACCAGTAAACACAGAAGAGAAGAAGGCTTGTTGGGACTCAATCAGAAACTTGTTTGAGGTAGAGAATTTGGAAAACACCATTATTGTTGGTGATCTCAATCTTACCTTACTTCCGTCCGAGAAGCGAGGGGGGAGAATCGGCAGGGATCCGGCAAGGGAATGGGTGGAGGACCTCATACAGGATTTGGATCTGCTAGACATCAAGCCCTCAAATGGTAAGTATACTTGGTCAAATAAAAGAGTCGGTCCTGGGCATATTACAGCAAGATTAGATAGATTTCTTGTTCAAAGTTCTTTCCTTCTTTTAGGATTAGAAGCTAGGATGAATATCCTTCCCTGTAGTGTTTCGGATCACAAGCCCATTAAACTGGAATTGTAAGCCCAAAGAGATTTAGGCCCAATTCTATTCAGATTTAGCCCCCTGTGGGTCAAGCACTTGGAATTCTTGGACAGAGTAAAGGACAGCTGGAGGATGCCTATCAAGGGGTCACCTTTCTTCATGTGGGAGGAAAAGCTTAGAAGAGTGAAAGCTGCCCTGAAAAGTTGGGCCAAAACTCTGCCTAATCCAACAGTAGAAAGGAAGCAAGCCCAAGATAGGCTTGAGCTCCACCACTTGCAGATGGAAGATGTAGAAATATCGAAATAAGCTCTAGATAGGGAGGCAGATTTGCAACAAAAGTTTCATAAATCCTGTCTGCATGAGGAAGAATTATAGAGACAAAAATCTTGCAGCCTTTGGCTAAAAGCGGGAGACAGAAACACTTCCTTCTTCCATAAACAAGCCCAAGCGAGAAGAAGCTTCAACTCCATCTTAGAAATCAAGGAAGACTCTATAACCCACAATGAATTCAAGAGCATTAAAAGGGCAGCGTTCACTCATTTTAAAAACCTCTACAGTGAAGAAGATGTTTTGGGTCATAATTCTAAGCTTTTGGACATGGTCGCTTCAATGATAACCTCCAGGATGAATCAGCAGCTGGAAGCAAAGGTTACTAGAAAGGAAATCAAGGTTGCTCTCTTTGATATGGAGCCGAACAAAGTCCTCGCCCTGGATGGCTTCACGGCTATATTTCTCCAAGTTTGTTGGCAGTATGTGAAAAAGGATCTGCAGAAGATGGTTTTGAAGTCCCAAACCTGTCACAAAACTGGGGGCAGCACGAACTCTACCTTTCTTGCCCTTATTCCGAAGGAAAAGGAAGCTAGTGATTTTAACAGATTCTGACCTATCTCTCTATGCAACATAGGTTACAAGATGATAACCAAGGTGATAGCCAACAGATTGAAAGGTATTCTTCCAACTATCATCCCAGAGACCAAGGAGGTTTTGTTCATGGGAGGCAAATTGTGAACAATTTTATCCTCGTGCAAGAGGCAATTCACTCAAACATTCAAAGAAAAGAAAAAGGAATGGTGGTTAAACTGGATCTAGCCAACGCTTTTGATTGTGTTCGAAACAACTTCCTTTTTTATGTGTTGCACAAGTTCGGGTATGGGCTCAAGTTCATTAGTTGGATTCGAGCCTGCATCTCTGAAACTTGGATCGCTCCTTTGGTGAATGGGAAAGTTGCGGACTTCTTTAAAGCTACAAGAGGGCTTCGCCAGGGGTGCCCTCTCTCCCCTCTCCTCTTTGTACTTTGAGCCTATGTACTAAGCTTCTATCTGGAAAATAAGTAATTGGACCAAGAGATCCTAGGCCTCAACATTGCTAGAGGAATCAAGAATATAAACCATGCTTTGTTTGCTGACGATTCTCTATTGTTGGGTGAAACCTTGGTACATTCTGCTACAAATTTTAAAGAAGTTTTGGATGACTACTGTGAAGCTACAGGCAACAAGTTAAATGAGGGGAAATGTCATATTTATGGTTGGAAGGTTTCTATCAATTCTCTCAGTGCTATCTCCAGGTGCTTGGGTTTTGTTGGCTCCTCCATTTGGAATTCATTCATGTATCTGGGCCTTCCTATCTACCAAAAAAAGGCCACTAGAAAATATTGGCTCCCACTGTTAGAAAAATTTAAGATTAAGATACAGGCCTGGGGATTCACATGGCTGAATCTAGCAGGGAAGACAGTGTTGATCAAATCTGTTCTTAACAGTTTGCTAATTTTTCAATTTTCTATTTTGTTAGCTCCTATCTGCATTCTTAGAAAAATGGAACAACTCGTTAGAAGGTTCTTCTGGAAAGGAGGTAAACAAAATGAAAAAAGAATGCCCCTAGTCAGTTGGGACAAGGTCACCAAACCACTAATGGAAGGGGGACAGAATTTCAAAGAATTGTGCACTAAAAACATAGCACTGGGAGAAAAAATTATATGGAGGCAAATCACTACAAAGCCAGGATAGGCTCAAAATTTTTTGTGGAAGAAATACTTCAATGGGCAAAGGAAACGAAGCCTGGAAGGAGCTCCTCTCATAAAAACTGGATCGCAATTGCACAAGCTATGCGTGCAGGCTGTCCCACTGATTCAACACTATGCCTACTGGATTTCGAGAAATGGAAAAAAGATATGAATCTGGGAAGATAGTATTATGAATGAAGCCCCTCTTGCAGATACACAAGATCTGAATGAGTTGCGAACCTAGATGTCGAGCTCAGGTTTGAACACTCTGTGGGATATCTCGTGCTGGGAAGGCAGCGAATGGGCAAACTAGAAGCAATTGGAGGTTCCGTCGGGATTGAAGCAAGACTGGCGCGATTTGATCTCGAACCTGAAAGGCAAGGCTCCAATCCATGCAAGGAGGCAGGACAAGAGAGGGTGGGGCTCTCGCTCAGGGAGCTACACGGTGGCACAGGGCTATGCTAAATTGAACAAAGTACCGCATGTCTCGCCTTGTCCAGCGATTTGGAAAGGACTATGGAGACAGAAGACCATACCGAAAATTGATTTCTTCATCTAGCTCTTGTGCCATAACATAATTTTCACAGAGGATAGACTCAAGAAAAGGGGATTCCATGGACCCTCTAGGTGCTCGATGTGCTCTGAAAATGAGGAGAATGCTCAGCATCTAATGTTGGACTTCAAATTCGCTAAAGAAATATGGGGATAGGTGCTGGGACATTGGGGAAATAATGTTGTGACCCCATCCTCCATCGCATATTTGTTCACAAATTGGTTGCACAACTATCCGAGGGGTTGCTCGAACAATGATAGTTTTAAGGCCGCCTTGCTTTCCTTGCCAAAGTTTGTTTGTTGGAAAATCTGGCTGGAAAGAAACAAGATAATATTTCAAGGAAAAGTGCAGAATGCAAAGAAAATCATGGACAAGATCAAGAGTTTGTTGAAAGAAAACTTGGGAGAACAGCTTGAGGAAAATAATTTAAGCCAACAAGATGTGGAGTGGGGTGGAATGATGGGCCTTCAATTTTCTGTGGCAATAAGGCAAAGTAGGACCAGCAAAGTATGGCAAACCAGACTTAATGAGAATGATTTCTCCACTTGGATCATTAAGTAGTCCAGATATACTTTATTCTTCGACGGGGCTGCCAAAGGAAATCCAGGAAAAGCCGAGGCGGGAGGTGTCATCAAGAATTTGGAGGGCAACATGGAGCACAACTATGCTTGGGGCTTGGGCCACAACACCAACACCCAAGCAGAAGCGTTGGCCCTACTGCAAGGCCTCAAGAAAATCAAGGAATTCGGCATCAAAGAAGCGAATGTTATTGGCGACTCCCAATTATTAATAAAATTATGGACAACATTGTTCCTAAGGACCTCAGAATAGCAAGATTGGTGACTAGAATCAAAAATCAGGCTCAATCTCTTCAAAGTGTTAACTTCTTTCATGTTCTGCGGGAAAACAACAAGGATGCGGATTTGGAAGCCAAGAAAGTTTCTCTTCTTTTTGTAGGCACTCTTTCAAGAGACGGGGACGAAGAGTGGGATCCAATCCCTTAGTTTTTGGTCCTCATGTTTTATTGCATTTTGTTGCAGCAGTTTGTTTGTATTCACAAGCTAGGAAAAATCTCGGAGATAGAATCGATTACCAAATGTAAGAAGCACCAGCGTATAAGTAGCCGGGTAGTAGAGTTCCTAAGAGACGAGGAAAATTGGACTTTAGCTCCAAATTTTGTAATCCGATCTAAGGCTTTCAGGCCAAGGTTTTAATATAAAACTATAACCATTTCTGTATAAAAAAAAAATAATCACATGCAATGGAACATTGTCGATGTGTTTCGAACCAACAAGTGTGGTTCATCATCAGGACTAGGTGAGAGATCACATCAGGACATTAAGTCTAAATAGATGTAGAGATGGTTGAACTAGCCATTACAATAATGGCTAGTTTGACTTTTAATTTTTTTTTAA
This sequence comes from Pinus albicaulis, assembly GCA_034641835.2. Classification (NCBI taxonomy): domain Eukaryota; kingdom Viridiplantae; phylum Streptophyta; class Pinopsida; order Pinales; family Pinaceae; genus Pinus; species Pinus albicaulis. The sequence goes on from CM076584.1 coordinate 1,471,343,996, forward strand.
TATATATATATATATATATATATATATATATATATATATATATATTATCTTTTTAATCAATCAATAACGGCTAGTTTTATTTTTAGATTAAAATATTTAATTTATTTATTCAATTATATATATATACTTCTTATTTTATTTAGTTGATTTAAATATTAATTTATTAAAATAAGAAGTATATATATATATATTTTTTACGAGGTCCAAGGAAAAAATAAAATGAAAACCAACGACCAGCAAGAAGTAGGGCAGAAACAAAAGACAATCATGAATATAAGGCAGGTATCCAACACCTGCTAATGTTCCAGCCATCATCTCTATTGATATTAACAGGTCTTTTTTCAATTTCTAAGGCCTCTCTTAACTTACGATGATGGAAATGGTCGATCCTAACAATGACCTTAGCCTCTTCGATGCAAATATGATGGTTAGTCTTTTCTGCATGCTCAGCTAGGGAGGACGAGCAGGATCTACCATGGTTAATGTCAATAGCATGCTCACAAATCCTTTGATTTATAGAACGACCAGTTTCACAATGTAAGCTTAAGCCTCTCGTAGGTCGTACAAACTCCTTTGTTAAATATTCTTCCTCTTTCGTTAATGATTCGAAGGACATTAAATTGGACCATGAGGATAGGCTTTGTCAGTTTTGATGTTGTTTCTCTTTACACCAATATCACCATCAATGAGGCTATTGATGTCATTAATCACATTACTAATCCAGATACGGCCCATTTAGTCATGATCTGCTTAACCTCCACTTTCTTCAGTTTTAAAGGTGAATTTTATGAGCAAACATGTGGTGTTGCCATGGGTTATCCCCTTTCTCCGATTGTTGCTAATCTGTTTATGGAGGACTTTGAATCCAAGGCTCTTTCCTCAACTCTCTTCTAGCCAAAGCTTTGGAAAAGGTTTGTTGATGATACTTGTGTCATCTGGCCTCATGGCAAAGAAAAGTTAGATCATTTTTTCCTTCATCTTAATAGTCAATCTCGCTCCATAAAATTCACCATGGAATATGAAGTGGAGGGTAGCCTTCCTTTCCTCGATGTTCTTATCTCTAGAAAGAATGATGGTTCTTTCACCCATCAAGTTTTTCGTAAGAAAACTCATGCTGATAAATACCTTCACACTAGTTCGCACCACTTCCCCACTCAAAAATTAGGCATCCTAAACACCTTAGCCACTAGGGCATTGAGAATCTCTGATGAGTCTCACCTTGAGGGGGGGAAATCCCATCTGTTGAATGTCATTTGTAAAAATGGTTATAGTAGGTCGCAAGGCCTTAAAGCTTTCCTTAAAGCAAAAAAAGGTCCTTTAATTAAAAATAAAAAAGAGCCTAGAGAATGGTCCTGTAGTGTGCATCTTCCATTCATTTAGGGAACCACTGATAAGATTTCCAGGATTCTTAAGAAGCATAAGGTGTCTGCGTCTTTCAAGCCTCTTAACACCATTCGCAGCTCACTCAAATTGGTTAAAGATTCGATTGACCCTGGGGATGGGAAAGGTGTCTACATGATTCATTGTTCTTGTGGGACCCCTTACATTGGTGAAATTAGTCATTATATAAATCAAAGGATCTGTGAGCATGCTGCTGACATTAAACATGGTAGATGTCGCTCATCCGCCCTAGCTGAGCATGTAGAAAAGACTAACCATCATCTTTGCATCAAAGAGGCTAAGGTCATTGCTAGGATCGACCATTTCCATCATCGTAAGTTAAGAGAGGCATTAGAAACTAAAAAAAGACCTGTTAATCTCAATAGAGATGATGGCTGGAACATTAGCAGGTGTTGGATACCTGCCTTATATTCATTATTTTCTTTTGTTTATATACAGTAAGTACGTTGGTTTCGTTTTATTTACCACCCAGACCTCGTAATATATATATATATATATATATATATATATATATATATAAGAATAATAATTAGATATTTAAATCAAGAAGTATATATATATATATATATATATATATATATATATAAGAATAATAATTAGATATTTAAATCAAGAAGTATATATATATATATATATATATATATATATATATATATATATATTTATTTATAAGAATAATAATTAGATATTTAAATCAAGAAGTATTTTATATATTAATTAATTAATTGAATAAATAAATTAAATATTTTAATATATATATATATATATATATATATATATATATATATAATAAAAGTCAAACTAGTCGTTATTCTAGCGGCTAGTTCAGTCATCTCTACATCTATTGAAACTTAATGTCCTGATCTGATCTCTCAACTAGTCGTGAGGATGATGAACCACACTTGTTGGTTCGAAACGCGTCAACAATGTTCCATTGCATATGATTAATACCAAAAGAGATTTTATAATAAAAATTCCAATTTAATGTGGGTTGTTAAGATAAAATGGCTCAATACACATGTTATATAATCTTTATAACATTTAAAATACAATTTAAACAATAAAAAAATTACACATTATTTATATAATAAAAATTTGCACCTAAAAATATCTAAATAATTAAGATAGATTTATGCTAGTGTACTTTGAAATCTGGTTAGGTTGACTGAAGGGCGAAAACGTTGACCTGAATGGCAGGAGCATATCGTCGCTATGAGATACTGAGGGCGCTAAAGTTGGTGGATATGATCGTAGCTTTGCCCGATGGTGACAGGGCAGCCGTGGTTCACAAGCTCTGTCAACCTAGTGTGCACGGCCGCTGCCATCCCCGTTATGGCCATAATGTTGAATCCGCATATCTGCATGGACTGTTGGGGCCCCAATTCGATTTCAAATACATTACACAGTCTTACTTTGGCAACCTGATAATGTTTTTTTTCCCTCCCCGTGATAATATTTTCCTTATGTTGAGGCTTCAGCGAATAGATGTGGAGTGACAGTATCATAGGATAAATGGGTTGAGAGTGGACTATCGTTCCCATTAGGGGCCCGAAGACCATGATATTGTATATAATCAACTTTTTGGTTTGTAATTACTTTCAAGATTTAAAATTAAAGGCATGGTGTTTGGCATTTGATGTGAGGCAAGTCAATCCCTCTATAGCATTTGTGCTTTCGAAGTCATAGTTATTATTCACAAACTTCCCTTACAGTCATATTTAATGTTGCATGGAGTGAGTGAACAAGGTTGGTTGGAAAGTTAAAATTCCGATTACTTCTTCTTCTTCTTTTCTTATTGAGTGTCAGTTTCGTTTTGGGATTCAAATTTCAAATCAGAAGTTAGTTAAATTATTTCATTTTTATACAGAAATTCTTTTTGTGATAGTTTCATATAAAAAGATTTTGTCATATTTGAGTGTGGTGCATTATTATCCAGACAAGATGACTAGATTAAATAGAAAAAGTATTATAGATATCTTTCATATTTTTAATGGTTATAATAAATAACTAGTTTGAAAACAGATTTTTTTAGAATGACTTAAGTAAAATTTCAAATATTTAAATTAAAATTAAGTTGGCATTTTTTCATTAAAATATAAATAAATAGGAATAAAATTAAATTAATAAAATAATATTTCATTATTTGAAATTTGGCTTTTGTGATTCATAATTTATATAGAGATAATCACATATAAAAAGACAATGATAATCACATATAAAAGGACTTTATCTAAAGGTTGTGGTTCATCTTCCTGACAAGATGAAAGTGGTTCATCTTCGTGACAAAATGAGAGATCACATCGCGATATCAAACTTAAATAAATAAAAGAAGAGTTAATATAACAACTAATTTGACTTAAAAGAAAATATATATAATTATTTTAATTTTTATCATATTTTATTTTATTTTTTTATTTAATTTAATTTAATTATTTTTTTATTAAAATTAATTAAATAACTATTCTAATTCAAGAATAGTACTTAGTCAATGATTAAATGAGATAAATATTATAATAAAATTAAGAGAAAATCATTATTATAATAATTTGTTTTTTATTTATCTTTGTTTATAATGATATTAGTAAATATATGTGTTAAAAATGTTAATCAATTTTGGTTTTAATGAAATTGCTACTCTATTTTTATCTCTAAATGTGCTACAGATGCACCATGCCTTCACAATAGTATTTGATTAAACCGACACATAAATGTCTAGTAATTTGATCTTTTAGGTTCACGCAATAGATTTTGTTCACTCAAACAAATACATGTATGCTAAATCTAGTTCAATCCACCCAACACAAACATAAGAGCCATTAAAGTAGTAGCTCAAGTCTTATTGTTGCATCGATCTAAAGGCTCAATTCTTATTGTTGCATCGATTCAGTCCGATGGGTTATGGATACAACCACGATGCTTCATATTTGTATAATATTAAATTTTAAACCTTTTAATTCACACACTATTATATTGGTGAAAAGTATCAAGATTGCACTATTTATTTGTACACCTCATCAATGAGCAAATGCTCCCATTGGAAAATTTTGTAAGATTTGAAAGCCAGATTTTGGAGAATAAAAATAAAATATGCTTGGTGAGAATTATACTTTTGAGAATGAAAAGGAAATATAATTTTAGTTGGATGACATTGGTTTTATCATTTGATAGTAGATCTTTTGGAGGGAATTTAAAGTGAACCAAAAGGTGATTATCTCATTTGTTACTTATTCAAGATCATTTGTTCAAATCCTCTTTTTGCTAAATTGAAGAGATAAGTTTCCTTGGTCACTGTGAAAGTCAAGAATTACAAAAAGCTAATATCGAAAAAATTTATCATTTTATAAAAAATCACTATATGCATTTTGCTAGATGAAAGCATTTAATGGTTGAAGTTTTTATGAATATGTTCCATCTGATAATGGTCCTCTTTCTTTTTGTTGTTCTCACAAATTGAGTACCACATGGTATGAGGTAGGGTTATCACATACCAACAATGTTATAACTTATTAAATAAACTATAGTAGCTATTTTTCACAAATGTAACAATTTTTTCTTGACATAAACAAGTCATATTGGATTATTTATTTTTTTGGGTTTCAAGGACAAGAAAATAGAATGTCACATGATCAATTGCACTATTACATAATTGCTAATTAAGTAACCTATTTTAATTGCTATGTTGATAGCATTAACTAACTTACAACATTGGTACTGAAATATATGCCATGCAATGGCTTATTTTACATTGCAAACATGAGTTGAAGGTTAGATTGCAGTGCTCCTTTTGAAGGTAAAAGTTGTAAATTTGCAATCATAATGAAGGATGAATTGAACTTAGGACGACATGTTTTAAGGTTTTTTGTGGTGGTTTCAATTTTCTAATTCCATGTGTTATGGTGAACTCTTCTTGCATAGCACCCAACAACAATGGACTTCCCCGTTGAGAGAAAAATATGTGTGCATTGGGATCTGGAGAAATTGTTCATTTCCTCAAACGAATACTGATCCTTGGAATTTGGCTTGTCTCAGCAAGACTTTACTCTATGTATTCATAAGCAATATTTATGTCCAACAATTCAGTGTCAATTGTTTGCTTTTGAGGAAGAGGGTAAAAACCCAGAAAATTTATGTGCATGGTTTCAACACATAGTAACAACATGCACACTAACACTAGAGTAAATCTGATTAACAACACAATGTAAAACATAGTAAAAATAGGGGATGCACAGTAAGACTAGAAATATAATTCTTAGATTGAGCGTGCAAACAGAATATTTTGTATTAAGACTCTAGGGGAGGAAAAAACTGTTACAAAGATAAAACTGAGGCTTCAACTCATTCATTGTTGTGAAAGATAGAAATTTTACACAAAAATGTCTGCTTTTTGGTTATGTGTTGTAACAGACTGTATCAACCTATGAAACCGCTCTTTGTAACCCTTTCTTCTGGTCTGCAGACCTTCGATCCCCTCGAAAAGACTTCCCTCAACTACTCTAAAACTTCACTCTCACAAAATACTTATGTTGTTACATTAAAAAATATGGAAACTTCATATGTTCGGTTAGTTTTAACTTTTCATAAAAATGACAAAAATATAAAGGCAAGTTATGGGTGGTTAGTCACTTAAATTAATTTTATGTAATTGTAGTGAAATCATAGGATTAATAACCACCAACTCTGTGTCCTTGAGCCTACATAACATTAACTTGACATTCCTCCAGTTGATACACAAAATCTGCTCCCTGCTGCAAAATATGGCTTGCTTGATCTACTTTCTTACTTTTCTGAGATTGGTTGTTGTCATTTGTTTAATGTGGTGGTTGGGAGTAATTTTCCAACTCTCCCCCTTTAATCACAACCACTGAAATCCACTCCACCTAAATAATCCATCATATGGACAAAATTATATCTTGCCAATGGCTTTGTGAAGATGTCTGTAAATTGCTCTTGTGACCTGCAGTGATGTAAAACAACTTCTCCATTATTAATCAACTCTCTAATGAAATTATACTTAGTGTCAATGTGTTTTCTCCTTTTGTGGAAAACATAATTCTTGGATATCACAACTATTGAATTGTTGTCATAGTAAATTATTGGCATTCCTTCTTGTTCATGCAATAAATCTGGCAGCATCCCTTCTCATCCAAACTACTTGACTTGTTGATGTTGTTGCAGCAACATATTCAACTTTTTTTGTCGACAATGAGACTATTGGTTTCTTCTTGGAATTCCCTTAAATGGCTCCTGAACCCATGTCAATTACATAGCCTAGTGTTCTTTTTCTATCATCAACACTTCCTGCCCAATCATTGTTAGTGTAGCCAATCAACATGAAATCACTTGTTTCGGTGTACAAAATACCATATTCTTTTGTCCCTTTGACATACCTTAGTATTATTTTTCCTTCTTGCCAATGTGTTTCCTTTGGTGTCTCCATGAATCTTGAGACCAAGCTCACTGCATACATTATATCAGGCCTAGTTGTTGTTAAATACATCAAACTGCCAACCATACTTTTGTATAATGTCAAATTGACATTGTTGTTACAGTGTCCCTTGTTGTTACAACCTTCCTTTTTGTTACAGTCTACTGTATTGTTACAATCGTCTTTTTTTAATTTCAACCCCATAACAATTGGAGTTGGTGTACGCTCGTTTTCTTGCATATTAAACCTCTTCAAAATGTTTGAGGTGTACTTTGCTTGAGAAATAAAGATTCCATTTTCTGTTTGCTTCACTTATATGCCCAAAAAGTATCTTAACAAGCCCAAATTTGTCATTTCAAACTCACTTTTCATGACTTCTTTGAAATTAGCTATGAGAAGGTCATCACTCCCAATGAAAATTAAATCATCTACGTATAAAAAAACAATAAGAAGCTACCATTACTCTCTTCGATGTAGAGAGCAGCCTTACCATCACATTTGTCAAAGCCATTTTCCAACAAGTATGAATCTCTCCTATTGTAACATGTGCGCGGTGCTTGCTTCATCCCATAAACAACTTTCTTCAACCAATACACTTTCTCTTTTTGTCCTTGAACCTCATAACCCAACGAGTGCTCCACATACACTTCCTCTTTCAACACTCCATTCTATTAATTTTTCATAGGGATACATTGTTCTTTGCTTTAATAGTTTCATTTCTTCAATAGCATGTCAAATTCACCCCAAATCATTATATCATCATCTAAGCAGCGAAACATAAAGAAACAAAGGAAGAAAAACATGCACACATAGAGACACTAGGATTGGTATGAGACCAAGGAAAAACCCACTATGGGGAAAACCCTTGCAAATTCTTCTTCTTAGATCGTCATCAAATGATTCAATACACAAAAGTACAATGATCCATTGATCCATATCTTCAAAATGCAGTAAAAAAACTAGCACATGCATAATGTGACCTTAAACACATCTCTATTGAAGGAACTTGATTTTGAGAACCGATATCCACTGACATTGGTTGTAGCATATTGATGAACATAATTGTCACTGAGTGGAAACTTCGGAGAACTAAAGATACGTCTTTGAGGACCCGATCTGCAGCGAAAATATACTGAACATATCTACAAATCTGTAGATCTACAACATCAAGAAACACAGATCCAATAGATCACCGAAGCTAGCTGAACTCAACTGCCAAATCCTAGATCTGAATTCAAGATGTTATTAAAGATTGATTGCAAGCATCTGTGACTGAGTGACTGATGTTTGAAAGCACTGCACAAGCAACTGAAGATGAACTAACTCAGATCTGCCCAAAATAACCCTTAGCCGCAACCTCAAAACGTTGTGTCCATGGTTGAAGCTTCCATGGTCACTACCTAGACTCACTGTTCCCATGGCTGAGGTCCTGATCAGACCGATCTAGCCCAAGAACCCTAGCTGCAACCTTGACATGCTATGCCCATGGCTGTGGCATCTTAGCTGCTACCTTTCCATGATATGCTCGCGAATCTAGCCTGAATTCAACAGTTTTGTGCCCATGTTTATGGCTCATAAGCCCTAGTTTAGAGCGAGCCTCTCACCTGTCATCCCGTACCTTGCGCGAGCTTCTTCCGTTGAACCTGTGCGAGCCAAGAGAAAATAGACGAACCATGAAAATGGATGCAAATCTAAGATTTTTTGAGCAAGTGTGTTATAATGAGCTTGAGGTCGCCTCTATTTATAGATTTTGTGTGGGTCTACTTGGGGTTAAGGCCGACTTGACTAATTCCACATGTGGTTAGGCCAACCCATTCCATTTCACTTTAATATATAAAATAATTCATAATTTAACTTATGCTTAACCGATTGGGGCGATCTATAGTTTGATTTTGGTCCTCTCGAAAAGAGGAATCTAATGCAATTATAATCTAAACCATCTAAGTTTTCCATAGTGGAATTTGACCGCAGTTGCATAATTTTAACACTCTCTCTCAACCAGGGATAATTCCACTTGCTAATATATGTTCATTGATCAATATGCCATTATGGTATCTTCATGCATCATCACATATCGTCATTGATCATATTTTTCATGTAGTCATCATGTTGTGATCATTCATCATTACAAATCATCAATGAACCTCTCATGCGTATTCCAGCTTATCTCTTGAATGTTGTTAGTCATGTGTTGAACATTCTCAAATCTAGAAGAAGAATAATTTGTCACTAGAGGGGAGCTTAGGCTACCACCCTTCATCCATTATGCTATCATATTGGATTCTCTGACAGCGGGCTACTACCCAAAATATCATCATCAATCATCATCAAAGAGCATATGATCAAGGAGCACGCCTCAACCTGTAACCACATCGAGGAGCACATATTTACCCAGAATCTCATGGGGGAGTTATACCTCTATAACCCCATATCTAGCAATAGGATATCCATCCACATAGGGGAGTCCATCTCGACCATGGTATCTCATCGAGGACCTTAATCTCAATCCATAACTGCATAGGGTTATCTCAACCCATCCTATTGCTTATTGATCTTCCCATCGATGACCCTGAATAGTCATGTGGTAGAACACCTGCATCATAATCGACTTGGGTTGTACACCCCAAGTACACTCTCAAATTGTTGGCCAAAAGAGGAGCGGTATTCCCAGTAAGCCTTTCTTGAGGGTATGATGCCAACTGGGGTATACTTTACATAGAACATATAGGGGAGCAACATCTCCAACCCTATGAAGATATGGGAGTAGCATCTCAACCTTGGGTAACAGATAGGGAAGTACCCTGTTGTCTAGAGATCCCTCAAACCCAATAGCTCTCCATCTTAATTACTCATCCTGAGAGCTCAGACAGGAAGGAAAAGTTTGCTCAATGTCCTCGATCATCGTTTCTCTCATCATACTCATATATGGTATTTTCTTATCACTATAGCAGTTGATTCCTATTCATACATCAAATAAAATGTCATGTTATAACATATATAATCATGTAAATCACAACAAGATACCATAATCATCCTCCCTCTCACGAAGGTGTCAATCACACATGGATACCATAATCATCCTCCCTCTCAAGGAGGTGTCAATCATAAGTCTAAGCATGTCTCGAACAATTGCACTATCTCAATGAATGGTGAAATAATAATCCCAACTATATGTATATGGGATTCTTTGTCCTCATAGTGTATCCATGTCTTATCCAGATCATGCTCAGACATCTCTCTAAGGAGCTTCTACGTCCTGCCTCACAGCTAGCCATGCTAGCAGCATTGTACCCGACCTCGGTCATGCTATGGACCTATAATCTAAGATATCATGGAAGATCTCATATTAATGTAGCATCCAAATGTGCTCATCAATATTAATCCCAAACATCATCGTTTCATTCATGTAGCTACATATCATGGGAGAAATATCTCAACCTTTAAAAGTAGAATGTTTCATGTTGATATTTCAAAAGATGTTTAGTGGAAATTCTGAATGAAGCAACTCAATCATGAATTTAATCATGTTCTATACACATCATATACATATGGATGTTCAAAACGGAACATCAATGCTTCAATCAACTACCAGATGTCAAGTTCGACAACTTTTGAACTTTAAATCAAAGTGTCCAAGTGTTTACATTTTCATTACACAAAGATATTTTTCAACAGTTTTACAACATAAGATTTCTTTCCCAAATTCCAAAAATCAATTCATTATGCCATGATACATCATTATGAGATTTAGAAGGCATCTCCCTCTTACTTAGATTGTCATAGGCTCATCACCTGTCAAGGGTAGACTATCAGTATGTATAATCAAATCCATAATCAAAATCAAGGGCATACCTTGGAACTCATTATCCTGGCTTCATCAAATAATTGTCAAATATAGACAAATTTGAATCAAGGAGCTTGCATAATGAAAAACTCTCTGCAAGCATGATTCCTTACCACGCCAACATAATCAGCCTTACATAAATCAATGTTGTGTCAATGAAGTCAACTCATCAAATTTTATAAGTCAGACAAAAACTATTATCAAAGACATTGATTTCATAGTATCAATTCTTTCAACTAGGAGACAGGTAGACCTCATGTCAAGTCTTGACTTCATTTACTGTCAAGCCATCAAGTCTATCAATTAACATGTCATTACAAGCCATTTTCGTCACTAGATGAAAGTGCATACATATCAAGGTTAGGTCATGCAGGTTCCATCTTCATACTGAACCACAACAACCATTGTGCTAGGAACTAGGAAGCCAATACAAAACCATAATTATGAATACTCACATACGACACTGAAGGTCACTATGCCCACATAGCATTGTCATCAGGGAAAATCAACAAATCAAGTCCAAATAAAGAGATCTATAATCCAAATAAATGTCTCAATCATCAATTCAAAGTTCTAAAACATCATGTCAAAGTTCCAAACACAACCCATCTATATCAATCAGCTAAAACATGTAGCGCAATCCTCAAACATAATGACATGTTCATATGAATGTCTCAGTCACCTAGAAATACAATTTAAATTCAAACATACGAACTTTTCCTCCTGACAGATCTTAACACTATCTGCAACACATCTGCAGAACTGACATCTTCCAAGTGACCATCTGATTTCATGCTCAATCCTTTATTTACTTTGATCAGCAATTTAACCCATCAACTTAAAAAATCAGTTTACAATGGAAAAGAATGTCAAAGATCCCTTGATTCAGGGTACAGACTGATTTCATTGTACAAAACTTCAATTATGTGTCTATTAGGCATAGTCACATCTATGGGCCTTCCTTTGCGTGAGTGAGGTTCAGACTTATGTTGTAGATCAACAATGTATGATACTCATAAATCATAGAAGAGCATGTAATTTCATTTTCATGAATTTCATCAACTTGTATTTACTGGATTCATGCAACAACAGATTCGATAGATCATAAACATGTGTCTATCATGATCATCAACATCAAGTCATCAATCTTTCATTAAGGGTTGGACTTGAAATATCAGGGCAGCAGGTTGATGTGACAACACAACCTCGTGAACCCAATAACAATACATCAAGTTAGAGCATTGAATTTCACCATATGCCATAACCACATGTAGTAAATATATAGAACATCAATCCCATAGATATGCCCCGATCATCATGATCGTGAATACCATGCTTATCATGATCAATAGTATCAATTTAGGTTATTCAATAAACCAAAAAGGTGCAATCTCTCTTTCCATGAGCTTTCATCATGCTTATCACAAGCATTAACAATACCATATCAATGAGGTAAACTTATATAATAGATCCAACAAGTCTTATGCATATAAAGAGTCAAGAGTACAATTTACTAGAGTCGAGATCAGGATCTCAAAACAATAGATGTTATCCAAACATCAATAATATCATTATATTAAGGATTGACACTAAGAATCCTCATAGAATCAATTATCCTGCTCAAAATATTCAATAACAGGTGCACCATTTCATCATTAGGATCATGAATATAGATATCACTTTCACAATCATGAGCCACCTGAGAAGGAGACATTCTCAACATACCATAGGGCTGACCTAGTCATCAATGTTACAGCTGAAATACAATATACCATGCATACCTTGTGGTATTACCCGTGCACCTTCACATAGGAATATTGTCACCTTTTTCATCATGTGCCTCTTTTCCTCTTCCATATCTAGCCATATTTCATGCATTTCAAAAGATCCTCAAGGGGGATCCACTCATCACATCTAATCAAGAAGGTTAGAACTATCCATGTACTCAAATATACATGTACGAAGTGTAGGTAATGACTAGAAGAAATAATCATAATAATGAGATCCGTGAGTATAAACAAAAGTAAAGACACAAAGAGACATTAAGAGTCTAGGAGTACTTATCATCAATGAGAGGTGATCCTCTCCCTCCTGAACCAGCCTTCAAGAGCCAACCATAGATCACATAATAGTGTTTCCTTCAATCAACATCCAGGTCTACTAGAGTGTTGTTACATCAAATCAATCATGAGTGCTAGGGTTGCATCAAATATTAATACTTTACCATGAACCATGGTTTCTCTCAAACCCTTATTATCAAATCCTTATCCACTAAATACCTAGGGTTTTCTTCATACCCTAGAGTTATTTTAGGTCTCTACCATAATTTTCTTGCTTCCATCATAAGTGTTTCCATGGGGTGATCTCCATGGCTTTTCTTCAGCCCATCTCCGATACCATGTTATTTTTTCATAAGGCTACGTTGTTATTTTCTTTAAAAGTTGCATTTCTTCAATAACATGTTAAATTCACCCCAAATCATTATATCATTATACAGATCTATATTATTAACCATCAGCATGAGAAACTATATAGAAAGAACAATACCATCATCATCATCTAAGCAGTGGAACGTAAAGGAACAAAGGAAGAAAAGCATGCACATATGGAGACACTAGGATTGGTCAAGGACCGAGAAAAACCCACCATGGGGAAAACCCTTGCAAATTCTTATTCTTAGATCATCATCAAATGATTCGGCAGAAAAGAGTACAATGATCCATTGATCCATAAATTCAAAATGCAGTAAAACAACTAACACATGCATAATGTGACCTTAAACATACCTCTGTTGAAGGAACTTGGTTCTGAGAACTGATATGCACTGACACTGGATGTAGCATACTGATGAACACAAATTTCACTGAACGGAAACTTCAAAGAACTATAGATACGTCTTTGAGGACCTGATCTGCAGTGAAAATATATTGAATAGATCTATAGATATGTAGATCTACAACATCAAGAAACACGTATACAATATATCACCGAAGCCAACTGAACTCAACTGTCAAATCCTAGATCTGAATACAGGATGCCATCAAAGACTGATCGCAAACATCTGTGACTGAGCGACTGATGTCTGGAAGCACTGTGCAAGCAACTGAAGATGACCTAACTCAGATCTTCCCAGAAAAAAGCCTTAGCTGCGACCTTAGAATGTTGTGCTTGCAGTTGAAGCTTCGGTGGCCGCTACTTAGACTCACTTTTCCCGTGGCTGAGGTCCTGATTAGACCGATCTAACCCAGGAACCCTAGTCGCAACCTTGACACGCTCTGCCCGTGGCTATGACATCTTAGTCGCTACCTTGCCATGCTATGACCATGGCTCTAGCTTGAATTTTGCAGTTTTGTGCTCATGACTATGGCCCATAATCCCTAGTTCAGAGTGAGCCTCTCGCCCGTGATCATGTACCTTGCACGAGCTTCTTTCGTTGAACTTGTGCAAACCAACATAAAATAGACAAACCAAGAAAATGGATGCAAATCAAAGATCGCTTGAGCAAGTGTGTGAGAATGAAATTGAGGTCGCCTCTATTTATAGAGTTTGTGTGGGTCTTCTTGAGGTTAAGGTTGACTTGACTAATTCCACATGTGGTTAGGCCAACCCATTCCATTTCACTTTAATAGTTCCACTTAACAGTTTGGGTGATATATGGGCCGATTTTGGTTCTCTTGAAAAGAGGAATCTAATGCAATTATAATCTCGACCATCTGAGTTGTCCATAGTGGACTTTGACCATAGTTGCAAAATTTTAACACATTCAAGAATGTTGACTTCACATCCATTTGGTACACCTTCCATCTATGTTGTGCAGTTATTGAAAGCATTGTGCGCACTGTCTCGACTCTTGCAACTGATGCAAATGTCTCTGCATATTCTCTTTAGTGTTGTTGCTTGTATCCTTTGACAACCAACCTTGCTTTATGCCTTTCTATCTTTCCTGCAACATTTTTTTTGGTGTTATAGACCCACTTGACACCTATGACTTATTTTCCTTCTGGAAGTTCAACTAATGCCCATGTGTCATTCCTTTCTATAGATTCCATTTATTCATTCATTGTTGCTACCAATTTTTCATATGTAACAACATCTTAAAAATGAATTGGATCATCTACATGACAAAATATTGCAAATAAAAAATTCTGACTTGTGCTATTGTCAGCATCTTTTTGCTCATAAATTTCAATTAAATTTTTGAATTTTTTTCTTCTCATGCTTTCAAAAGATGGACTTGACATGTCACTTTATGTTGCTCTTGGAGAAGATGATGTTATGAGTCTCTGTGGTGCACTTGGAGTAGTGTTTTCTTGACTACATGACACTGTCTTATTCCTTGTTGATGGTTTCACTTGATGATTTCTTTATTTAGCTTGAATAGGTGTAGAGGAGTGACAAATGAAGAATTACTTGTTGTTTTCAATTCATCTTTATCTTATTGTGTTATGCTTGTTGTTACATTGATTGTTTTCTCAAAACTTCCATCCCATGCTTCCTCTTCTATGAACTGCACATCTATGTTGATTATGACCTTCTTGGTTAATGGATTGTAGAGCTTGGAAGCCTTGGATTCATCACTATATCCAACAAATATGCATTTCTCCCCCTTGTTATCCAAATTCTTCCTTAATTCATTTGGAATATGAGCATAAGCCACACATCCAAACACTCTCATGTGAGTGACACTATGTTTTCTTCTACTCCTTGCCATTTCCATAACGGTCCTATTTTTCCTTTCTACAACACCTTTTTGCTGAGGTGTATACCTTGTTGTAATTTTTTTGTGAATATCATGCTCCCTGCAGAACTGCAGGAAGTCATTTGAGATGTATTCTCCACCTTTGTCAGTCCTCAAAACTTTAATGTAGTGTCCACTTTTCTTTTTCAAACAGGTTCTTTGTATTGGCGAAAGTTTCTAAACACTTCACTTTTATGTTTTATGTAATATTCCCAATTAGCCCTGCTAATTGGAATATTGCATTTTTGTGTTATTTTGCAGCTTTAGATAGGAATAATAAATAAAGTGAGAAATAAGAGGGGTCACCTCACTTTATAATAAAGTGTTCTTTTTCCTAGTAGCTTGACGTTGTAACTTAGAGAGGGGGGCCTTGGGGGTCCACGTGGGTGTTGGAGGAGACATAAAGTTAACCCAAGGTAAACTGCGCAGATCCAGGGTGAGTGAGTTTGGAGGGAGATTGGTGCTATAAAAGGAGAGGCTCTCTCCTCATTTGATCATCCATGATTTTGATATTCTTATTGATAGCTAGACTTTGTCTGCTTCAGCACGCCGGTTGTTTAGTCGGTCTGCAGCACTGCTTAGTGCACGAGTGTCTCCGGTCGGAGATCTCACCCTTAGCCTCGAGGGACTTCGAGTGCCTGCCCTGGTAAGGTTTTTCTAGTTTCACCCTTAGCTTCGGGGGACTTCGAGTGCCCGCCCTAGTAAGGTTTTTCAGTAGCAAAGCAGCAGCATTTCTGAAGCACATCTGAGGAGGAGGAAAGCCCTCTTGTGGCTGCGCAGAGCAAGAGAAGGGAGGACGCTGAATCTTTGAAGAGAAGGACACTGTTTTATCTGAAGAGAGGACGCTGTCCCTTGCAGGAGAGGTAGGACGCTGTCCAAGAGGACGCAGTTCCAGACTGGCAGAGAAAACGCTGTTTGAGGGGCAGAAGGACGCTGATCAAGCCCAGAGTGAGGACGCTGTCCATTCTTGGAGGTGAGGGTTGCAGATCTGAAGGTTTCTTGTCAGATCTAGCTTGTGAAGGATAGATCTTGCAGATCTAGTCCTGTATGTTGCAGATCTAGCCTTGTATATTGCAGATCTGAGGGTTTTGCAGTAGATCCAGCTTGAGGAGTGACAGATCTGAGGAGTTATTGACAGATCTAGTCCAGATCTGAAGGGGAAACACCAGATCTAGCCCTAGAGGCTGTAGATCTGAGGAGATAGTTCCAGATCTAGCATAGATCTGAGGGATTGGCAGCAGATTGGGTTTTGGAGGACGCAGATCAGGAAAGGGAGGACGCAGTTGTGCTAGGAGGCTTCAGATCCATCAGGTGGGACGCAGATCTGAGGAGCAGGTCTTTGTGAGGAGTGCTTAACAGCGTTTTCCAGGATCCTGTAGCAGCTTCATCTGTCTGGAGAGTTGAGGGCTTGGTGCTTTATCTGTTTTTGCGCTGTCACTGGCAGAGACAGCGTTTTCCATTTGAGAGGGTTTGCAGACTTCAGCCCCAGCGCAGTTCATCTTCAGCTTGCAGAGCAGCCAGGACGCTGTCCTTGTTGCAGCCACTTTTCTGTTGAGAGGGTCTCCACTTGCCTAGGGCAGGGATAGGTGCACTTACTCTGATTTATGGTACTCCTCTCTATGTACTTTCTGATTAATAAAATGGCTCAGATTTTGGTGTTACATGTGTCATGATTCAGTGATCTGGTTCAGTTTATATCTGTATTAGTGCATTTCTTTTTATTACTGGTTATTTCCCTTTGGGGATATTACAGTGGTATCAGAGCTCTGATCTGGCTCAGCCTGTGGTGCTAGCACTCTATGGCACCTAGGGGTCACCCCACTCTCCTTGGGGAAGGTGATTCTGATTCAGAAGACGAACGGAGGAATCCAATGGAGGCTATGTTGGCAAGATTGGCTGAGAAATTGAGTGAGAAGATGGATGCAAAGATGGATGCATTCATGCAGGAGGTAACCAGGAAGGTTGCAGGGGTAACACAGAAAGAACCCCCTAGGGTCTTTCAGGTAGGGGAAGGATCAGGAACATCCAGTTACATACCAGATGCTATACCCGTTGTGACAGCGCAGAAGACCGATTCCATGGACACGCGACCTACCATGCCTACTTTCCCAGTAGAGGAAGTGGAGCAAACGGCATCAAGAGATGAGGGTCCCGATCTTCATGCAGTTTGGTTTGCAGATTGGCGTAGTTTGGGGCCGGAATTCATGGAGGCTCTCCCTTTCAATCAATATCTGCAGTACCAAGGCGGCAGTAAGCCTCATGATCGAAATAAGGGACGGGGTTCCCACCGTGACAGTAACCGTGCAGCCAGCAAATTTCATTTGCCGATGTTTGATGGGTCTCCAAAGACCACAGCCAGGTCTTGGGTGGAAAAACTAGACCTCTATTTTCAGCTTAACCAGATGCCCGAGAAGGAGGCCATTAAGATGGCTGCATTACATCTAGAGGGTGAGGCCCAGAACTGGTGGTTTCATGGGTTGACCACACTGGGGCATTCCACAGTGACTACATATGCCGAGTTCACCAGGAGGGTGGTGAAACGTTTTGATCAGAAGGACCCAGATCAGCCTTTCCTCAAGCTGACCAAGCTCAAACAGACAGGTAGTGCAGAGGCATACATCTCTGACTTTTTGAGGGTTTCAGTGATGGTACCTGACATATCAGCAGCTCGGTTGATCACGATGTTTTTGGACGGGCTGTCAGAACCACTTCGTGGTCTAGTCCGGTCAAACAAACCGGCCACACTTCAGGATGCTATCGGCAGGGCCCGTGACCTACAGGATGTGTTGCCCAGGACTCGGCCACCTTATCCCCAGAGACAGGCTTTCCAGCCCAAGGGTAAGGACATGAGGGTTCCGCCTCCCAAGGCGAATCCCGGACGAGGACAGCATGATGATGAGGCTAGGAGAGAGTTGAGACGGAAGCGATTGTGCTTCACCTGCCAGGAGCCGTGGGCACCAGGACACAAATGCACCGCAGGGAAGGCGCATTTCATAGAGGTCTTCTCCGAGGGCAGCGGAGAAGAGGATGAGTTGGAGGATGAGGAGGCAGAAGAGTGTTATGCAGCGCAGAGTGCCTTACCACCTCCACCACCAGAGGCGGGAGAGGCATCATTTGCCCCTACTGGGGGAGCTCTAGCAGCATTGCGAGGAGTCCCCAAGTATCTGACATTGCGCGTACGTGGGACAGTACGGGGTCAGCGTGTTTCAGTTCTAGTTGACAATGGGGCCACCCACAACTTCATCGATGCCCAGATGGTAGCACGGAGAGGCATACCCACAGAGAGCTTTGATGGGTTTTCAGTTCTGGTTCCAGGAGATCAGACCATGGCCTGTGCTCGATATGTACCTGAGTTATCAGTGACGATGGGCACCTATACGTTGACTGATCACTTCTTTGTGGTGGACATTCCGAACACCAATGTGATATTGGGAGTGCAGTGGCTTATCACTCTGGGAAAGGTCACCACAGATTGGAAGGCCTTGGAAATGGAGTGGGATGATCCCAAGACGGGGAGGCATGAGAAGATCTGAGGTCAGAACACATATCCGCCCCAGACAGTATCGGCACACAGCATGGATGCGACATTCCACCGGGGAGACATAGAGTGGGCAGTTGAGCTGCGGGCTTCAGAGATGGTAGATACAGGCAGGGCGGTGCACCCTGATCTACAGACTCTTCTTGACAGATATGCAGTAGTGTTTGGAGATATTCCACCGGGACAGCCACCAGATCGGGGGTTTGAGCACACGATAGAGTTGGAGCAGGGGATATAGGCAGTGATCACCACCCCTTATAGGCATCCTAAGGCCTACATGGATGAGATAGAGCGGGCCATTCAGGAGCTGTTAGCCCTTGGGCACATTCGGCCCAGTACCAGTCCTTTCGCTTCTTCAGTAGTGTTGGTGAAGAAGAAGGACGGCACATTACGCATGTGCATTGATTACAGGGCGCTGAACAAGAAGACATTGAAGAACCGGTACCCCATTCCCAGGATCGATGAGTTGATGGACGAGTTGAGAGGAGCACGTTTCTTCTCGAAGATTGATTTGAGGTCCGGGTACCATCAGATACGCATGAGGGAACAGGACGTTCCCAAAACTGCTTTCAGGTGTCATTATGGGCACTTTGAGTTTTTGGTCATGCCATTTGGACTAACCAATGCACCGGCCACTTTCCAGTCTTGCATGAACCATATCTTCAGGGAGCATCTGAGGAAGTTCGTGCTGGTCTTCTTTGATGATATTCTCATATACAGCAGGACTTGGGAGGAGCACCTCCAGCACATAGAGACAGTTTTGCGCATCCTGGAGGAGCAGCAGTTCTTTGCCAAACTCTCCAAGTTTGAGTTTGGTTTGACAGAGATGTTGTATTTGGGACACATCATAGGAGTGGACGGAGTGAGAGTCCATGACGAGAAGATCCGGGCTATCAGGGACTGGCCAGAGCCGCGGAATGTGACAGAACTTAGAGGGTTCATTGGTATCTGCACCTATTACAGGAAGTTCGTCAAGGGCTTCTCACAGCTTGCTGCACCCCTCACGGAGCTGACGAGGAAGGGGGCATTCAGTTGGACGGACACCGCACAGCGAGCTTTTGATAAGCTCAAAGAGGTGATGAGTAGTTTTCCGGTGTTGGCATTGCCTGATTTCACTCAGCCCTTTATCCTAGAGTGCGATGCATCAGGAGAAGGGATTGGAGCAGTTTTGATGCAGGAAGGTCACCCGATTGCATTCAAGAGCCGGAAACTCCTTCCACATGAGAGACTTTATCCTATCTATGATAAGGAGATGTTGGCCATTATGCATGCATTGGCCAAATTCCGGCAGTACTTGGTAGGCGGCAGATTTAGAGTCAGGACAGATCATAACAGCCTGAAGTACTTTTTGGAGCAGAAACAGTTGCAGGAGAGGCAGCAGAAGTGGATTAGCAAGATCCAGGCTTATGACTTTGATATAGAGTATGTCAAAGGGAAGAACAATGTGGTGGCAGATGCCCTTTCTCGTAGACCAGCTACATTATCCCTCATGAGCTTGGACGCTGATTGGAAGGCTCGACCACTGGTTGAGTATTCCAAGGATAGATTTGCATGCGAGGTGCTGGATGGACAGATAGCGGATAGCAGATACAGGGTGGCAGATGAGGTCATCTATTACAGGGATCAGATCTTCTTGACTGAGAGATCTCAGTTCAAGGAGAAGATACTCCATGCCTCTCATGATTCACCATTGGCGGGCCATCAGGGGTTCACCAAGATGTACAGGGCCATCCGGGAGAGATTTGCATGGAAGGGCCTCAAGGAGGACGTACTCCAGCATGTCAGGGAGTGCGAGGTTTGCCAACGGAACAAAGGGGAGATGAACCATCCCGCAGGGTTGTTACAGCCGCTTCCCATTCCTGAGGGGAAGTGGGAGAGTGTCTCGATGGACTTCATCACGGGTTTGCCCACAGTGCAGGGCAAGGACTGCATCTTCGTAGTAGTTGACCGGCTGACGAAGTATGCTCACTTCTTTGCCATTTCGGCACACTACACAGCAGCACAGGTGGCAGAGTTGTTTTTCCGGGAGGTTTTCAGATTGCACGGTCTACCCAAGACCATTGTTAGTGACAGGGACAGCCGGTTTATGGGAGGGTTTTGGCAGGAGCTCTTTCGACTAGTAGGGACTGAGTTGACACCGAGCACCAGCTATCATCCCCAGACGGACGGGCAGACAGAGATAGTTAACAAGTGGCTGGAGGGCTACTTGCGTAACTACGTCAGTGGGCAGCAGCGAGCATGGCTGAAATGGCTACATCTGGGCGAGTACTGCTACAACACAACCCATCATATGTCTATCGGCATGACACGGTTTTATGCGTTGTATGGATATCATTCCTTGTCTTTTGTGGATGTGATGTTTGGGGTTAGCAGGGCTCCACGAGCCAAACTATGGATCCAAGAGAGCCAAGACATCCTTCTGACTCTCAAGGACAACATAGCCACCGCCCAAAATCAGCAGAAGTTATATGCAGACAGGGGCCGAGTGGAGAGACACTTTGAGGTAGGGGATTTGGTCTACTTGCGGTTACAGCCATACCGCCAGTCTTCACTCAAACAAAAGGGGGCAGAGAAGCTTAAGCCTCGTTTTTATGGACCATACAGGGTGATTCGGAGGATCGGACAGGTTGCATATGAGTTGGAGTTGCCCCAAGGCAGCCGGATTCATAACATTTTCCATGTATCATGCCTGAAGAAGGCACTGGGCCAGCATGTGACAGTCACCAGGGAGCTACCTCCGACAGATGATGAGGGGCACTTGGTATTACAGCCAGAGGCCATTATTGACACCAGGGAGAGACAGTTGCGTAGCAGGAAGATCAGAGAGTTCCTGGTGAGATGGAAGAATCAGCCAGATGAGGATGCCACTTGGGAGGATGAGAAGATCTTGCAGCATCCCTCACTTCAGTTGCTTGAGGACAAGCAACGTTTTGCCGGGGGAGACTGTAATATTCCCAATTAGCCCTGCTAATTGGAATATTGCATTTTTGTGTTATTTTGCAGCTTTAGATAGGAATAATAAATAAAGTGAGAAATAAGAGGGGTCACCTCACTTTAGCCACCTCACTTTATAATAAAGTGTTCTTTTTCCTAGTAGTCGACGTTGTAACTTCGTAGAGGGGGCCTCTGGGGTCCACGTGGTGTAGAGGAGGAGACACAAGCAACCATAAACTCAGATCCAAAGGTGAGTGAGTTTGGAGGGAGATTGGTGCTATAAAAGGAGAGGCTCTCACCCCTGTCAGAGATCCATGATTTGATGATTCTTATCGAAACCAGATTCTTTGTCCGGCTTTCCAAAGACGCCGCTTGTTTACTTCTGCCTCATAAGATCGCTAAGGTACTCATGTTCCCAGTCGGAGATCTCAACCTCAGCCTCTGGGACTTCGAGTGCCTCGCCCCCGGTAAGGTTTTTCTCGGTTTCACTTTACTGGGACTCCCGAGTGCCCGCCCCCAGTAAGGTTTCTTTTTCAAGTAGCCAGCGCGTATTTCACACATCCGAGGAGGAGGAAAGCCCTTCGTGGGTCGCGCGAGAGTAAAGAGAAGGGAGGACGCTGAATCTTTGAAGAGAAGGACGTTGTTTTATCTGAAGAGAGGACGCTGTCCCTTGCAGGAGAGGTAGGACGCTGTCCAAGAGGACGCAGTTCCAGACTGGCAGAGAAAACGCTGTTTGAGGGGCAGAAGGACGCTGATCAAGCCCAGAGTGAGGACGCTGTCCATTCTTGGAGGTGAGGGTTGCAGATCTGAAGGTTTCTTGTCAGATCTAGCTTTGTGAAGGATAGATCTTGCAGATCTAGTCCTGTATGTTGCAGATCTAGCCTTGTATGTTGCAGATCTGAGGGTTTTGCAGTAGATCCAGCTTGAGGAGTGACAGATCCGAGGGAGATATTGATGTGATCTAGTCCGTATCCTGGTGGAAACACTAGATCTAGCCCTAGAGGCCGAGGGATCCGAGGAGAGAATCCTGCATCTAGCATAGATCCGAGGACTGGGCACGAGATTGGGTTTTGAGGACGGTATCGAGAAAGGGAGGGACGTGAAGAAGTTAGGAGGCTTCGAATCCAGTTTGTGACGCATCTCGAGAGCAGTCTTTGTGAGGAGTGCTTAACGTTTTCCAGATCCGTAGTGCCTTCATCTCTGGTCTGAGAGTTGAGGGCTTGGTGCTTATCTCTGCTTTGGCACACACGGCAGAGACAAATGCTTTCTTCATTTGAGAGGGTTTGCAGACTTCAGCCCCAGCGCAGTTCATCTTCAGCTTGCAGAGCAGCCAGGACGTTGTCCTTGTTGCAGCCACTTTTCTGTTGAGAGGGTCTCCACCTGCCTAGGGCAGGGATAGGTGCACTTACTCTGATTTGTTGTACTCCTCTCTATGTACTTTCTGATTAATAAAATGGCTCAGATTTTGGTGTTACATGTGTCATGATTCAGTGATCTGGTTCAGTTTATATCTGTATTAGTGCATTTCTGTTTATTACTGGTTATTTCCCTTTGGGGATATTACATTTTAAGAAGTAGACCCATGTCTCCCTTGTGTATTCATCTATGAATATCAAAAAATAAAATTTTCCACCAATTGATGGTGTCTGCATTGGACCACATTAATCTGAATGGACAATCTCCAAGGGTGCCTTTGCCCTTATTGAATTTCCTGTTGGAAATGATTCTTTGTGTTTTTTTTCCCAAGATTCGTCATTCACATAAGTTGTCTATGTTTTCTATGAGTGGCAATCCCTTCACCATGCCTTTCCTATACAACAAATTTAAGCCTCCAAAATTTAGATGACCAAATCTTAAATTCCGTAACTATTTTTCATCCTTGACCTTTGCTTGAAAGTTTTTTTGTGTAACAACAGTTGTCTATGTAACAAAATTTTTATATGTAACATCGGGTGCCTTTATTTTGTCTTGTGAATCCATTAGCAGTTTTGTTTGTGCACCTTCTTCCTTCAAATCTGGTTTTAACTTCAAGGGAAACATTTTTTTGCTTGTCATTTTCACTTTTGCAATCAACTTCTTGCTTGGAAAATTATCCAATATTCTGCACTCTCCATTTTAAAAAAAGACATTGTAGCCCTTTTGCATGAGTTTTCCAATGCTTATCAAATTGTGCTTCAAACCAGGGACAAGATATACATCTGAAATATATTCCCCCCCCCCCCTATTTGTTATAATAAAGCCCATAACAGAGACTTTGTTATCAATCCCTGATGTCACTTCAGATTTCACACTTTCATTTAGGTTGGAAAACATTTATATGCTCCTTTTCATGTGGTTGCTAGACCCTAAATCCAAAAAAAATACATCATTTATGTTTCTCTTGTGCTACATTGCATGCTAATAAAATATTGTCTTGGTTTTGATTTTCCTTTGTGAAATTTACATTTGGTTTGTTACTGAGATCGTGATGATTCTTCCTACATTCATTTGCATAATGTCCATACTTCTTACAATAATGACATTAAACTTGAGATCTATCATACCTATAACCTTGTGCTTGATTTTGTCTTGCACCTTGACTTGGATTCTGATTGCTACCTCTCCCACTTGAGCTTTGATGCAGGGGCATTAGGCAAAAGCAAATTCCATATGTTTTATTAGACTTAGGGGTTTTTGAGTTTTCAAGAGAGTTAGATTTATGTAATGAATTGAGTAGGTTTTAATTCATTTTGATTAAATGTAGAGAGAAATGTAACTTCCCTCGAGTGATTAGAGGACAGGAGAAGTCTATTTGATAGGAATATGAAGAGTCAGTTTAGATCAGTTAGGGAGTTAAGCTAAATTTAGGAATTTGTGGATTCCAAGAGTTTTTTTGAGTCATCGTGGAAATTGAATCGGTTGACTATCCATTTTGTATAATTGTAATCTTAAAAGGCATTAGGAGGGAGAATTAGAGAGAATCCTGCACGAGGTCACATCAATTAAAATGAGGTGCTTGCGATAAGGGGCTGAGCACTTATAAATATTAACCATATTGAAGTTGACTGGGTTTGGTGAAAAAAAGCACTTGATATGCCTTGTATGGTTTGGAACCATTAATTGAAGTAGCTTTCGCACTTATTATTTATTTAAATTGCCAGTTCAAGAAATTAGAACATTGTGAATTTGCCCATATGGGTTGAGATTTATTGGGTGAAAATTTGGGATGCATTTATATGAATAGAAGGTTGAGAATGTGGGTTAGAAAGGTAGGCATGCCATCAAGTGGTATCAAAGCCGGATAAGCTCTTTGAAAATTAATTTTTGAAATGCATATGTACTAAAGCAGTAAAGGAAGTTTGGCTTTTAAATTTTTTTAACAGAAACTGCAGATTTGATTAGGTGTGCAGTGAAGGTATTCAGATTTGCAGAATCTGAAGTTGAAGACAAGTGTCTGAAGATTGTAGCACACAAAGATGCAGTGCAGGTAAGAGGAACAGCAAGATCATTCAGGGATCTTGGAAGGTGCGTTGATGAGCATTGTTTAAACTCAGGTTTGAGGTATTGCTTGCAGAATTAAGATTGCGGGCAATTGAAGAAATCTCAGCAAAAGCAAATCACATCTTTGAGAGCAGTGATAAAAGAGTCCAGCAGAGGATTCTAAGATGAAGAAGAAGTATGGCAGAACCTGGAGAATTCCCAACAGAGGTTGGATGAAAGAAGAACATATGTGTTCTTGAGGAAAGTTGCGTGAAGCCTAGAGGGAGCAGAAGAGAGTGCTCAGAAGGTTCTAGCAGATAGGGGACCAATACTTGCCAAAAGCCCAGATCCGGAGGAAAGGATTGGTGAGGTAAGCTCTAGCAAGAGTGCTTGCTATTGCAGAGGCTTAGTGCAGCTTGTGAGTGATGAACTCATGGAGGAGAAAATGGCTATTGATAGCCATAGCAAAGATTCCAGAGGTTCTGAGAGAGGCCACAACAGAAGAGTGAAGGAAGATGTCAAAGAAAATGGCATAAGGAATAAATTCACAGATGAAGAATACGAGAAAGAGGTAGCTGAGATCATAAAACAGTTTAATAAACTGAAGATGATGATAGAGGAAAGCCAGAGAGTTGGTTGGCTCATGAAGAAGAAGGTAAAGTGGCAGAGGCTACAGATGAAGAGAGAGCAAAGGATAAATGCTCAGCTGAAAAAGAGATTACTCAAGATGATTGAGTATTTGGAGAAGGGCTTGAAGACTGGAACTTCAAGTGAGACCAAGAGGTCAAATGGCCTTACATCTGAAAAAAATTATATGTCTATTGGAATAACATATGGAGATGAAAAAAATGCTGATGTTGTCACTAAGGAGGAAAATGAAACAGCTAGATGTTTTGAAAATGCCCATGCACAGTTGGAGAAAGGTTTTGCTTTCAAACATATTGGAAACAGAGGAGATTTAGCTTGTGATGATGGCCAAAAGCTGGAAATTGAGAATTCAATTGGACAGCTTGAATAAATTGAAGAGACTGAAGAGAGGACCATTGGAGAATCTCTGAAGTGTATAGAAGACTTGGGACAGCAAGAAGATTTGATGATTGAATCATCAAAGGAGACCATGAGGTCTTATGTTTTTACAACTGACAAGTTGTGTGTGAATGCAGGTATTGAAGAAGACAATTCATATGATGAAATTGTGATAATTGAAGTTGAATGTTTCCAAGCCACATATGATGATTATCTTTCAGAGGAAGATCAGATTGAGTTACTGCAGCAGAAGGAATTCATAAATTCCTTGTTCAATGAAAGAGATTGTTTCAATGGGGATGTGACAGTTATGTTTGATGATGATGAATTTGTCATTAATGATGATAATGATAGATTGATTTTGTTAAATGGCAGAATGAAAGGTGATGAACAGATAACTGAGATTATTGCAGAAATGGAGGATCAGAATTCTATTCTGATGAAATATGAAGAAGTAGTGACAACAGGAAACTTGACTTGTGATAAGGAGGAAGATAGTGAATACAGTATGAATGTTTTCTCAGATGAGATGACAAATTTGTGGCATGAGTTAAGTGTCCTGGAGCAGAGGATAGAAACACAGAGAGAAGGTGTTCAGATTGTAAAGTCAGAGATGAATGAGATTGAGAAGGTTCATTTCTATGAACAAGAGCAAGGAGACATCCTTGAAGAGGGTGATGCAGAGGAGAGACTAACTGACAGTCTCGAGAATTATTTGAAGAATTGGAATCAGCATATTGATGTGCTAATAGAGAAGAAAAGAATTTCAAGACAGCATACTGAAATGCTAGCATAGAAGAGAAAGGCACTCAGACCTTATGATTTTTGTTTTAACAATTGTTTTGTGAATGCAGATGCTTAAGGAAGGTTGACACCATTGGGAAGTCAATTAAAGGAGGAAGAGAATTATGTGGAAGATTTTAATCTATGGAATGAAGAATCTAAGTTGCTGGATATTATGTTGAATCGGCGGGATTCAATGCAAGAGACAGAACCTCAATTTCAAAATTGGGGATTGCAGAATGTGAAGATACAAAGGACTGAAGACAGGGAAGGTTTTATGAGTCTTGAAAAAGACTTAGAACTGCAGAAAGAAGCGTTGGTGATTGGACCATCAATGGAGACCATTGGGTCTTGTAATTTTAAATTTGACAAGTTGGCTGTGTTGACAGGGACTGCAGAAGACAATCCATCACTTGGAGTTGTCTTGAAGGAAGATGAACTATTGCAGAGGAAGGAAGGTGAGGCTATCATGTGTCATATGCAGAAACTTGTGGGGCAGACTTTTGGGACTGCTACAGCAGTGGAAAATCGAAATTTTATTCTGACAGAAGATGAGGACACAGTGGTTGAAGAACTTGAATTGATTGCCAGAATCAATCAAGAAGATGGAAGACAATTACTGAAGATTGTCAAAGAAGAAGAAAAAGAATATGTTGAACCAAGTTTGCAGCATATTGATGAAATGTTTGAAATTGGATGGCTGAATTGGTTGCTGAAAACATTCAGAGAAGAGAATGAAATGGCAAAATAGCAGAGTGAAGTGTTTCCAGAGGAAATGTTAGAGCAACAATTTGAAGTGTTGCCAGAGGAGGAACAGACACAAAGATTTTATAATCTTGATGTTTGTTTTAAGATTGCGGGTATTGATGGAAGGACCTTTTGAAACCCTATAATTAGCAAGATTGGCAAAATTCCGACTGCAGGGAGAACACTATTTCAACCAATTTGGGATTCTAGGATCTATCCCTCCTGAATCCGGAGAGGGATCTCTCCAATAAGTGCAAATATTGTATTTGTCTTTGAAGTTCGGGTAATGATATTAGGCTAGTTATGAAGGCCGAGGGTTTGTTTTGTTTTTGGATGGTTGAGCATGATTATTGTTTGAGGGAAAGTCCTAAATGGAAAGAGTTTCAAAGGTGAGAAGTTGCAAGCAATCAGAGTAAGCTTTGGCCAAAAAGATAGATAATTGCAGGTTTTAGTCCATTGGGCTATGGAGTCAAAATAGGGTTTAATTGAAACAACAAGGGGCAAGAATGGTCCATGGGGCAAGTCATCTATGTCTAAGGATCTCTTTAAAGTTTGATTTATGGAAAGAAATGATACAACAAGAAGGGGAATTTAAACAAATGAAGAACAAAGAGCAACCCAAGATCTGGTAAGTACTTTGAAACTAGCCATCTTTTGACATACGCTTAAGAAAGACATGAAAGTAAACTAAGATCTGATAAGTACTTCGAAACTAGCCAGCCTTTGATACACTTTCAATAGAAAACATTTTAAAACAAAAGGGAAACTTGAAGGCAACTGTTGGAGAAGAAACTAGCGAGCCGGGCTCACCACAAATCCTCTCCTAGCTCTGCTCTGCTTGGTAACCCTCAAGACAAACACAAAGATAACAAAGAATGGTCAAAGATCTGGTAAGTACTTTGAAACTAGCCAGCTTTTAACACATTCCAAGGGAAATTTTTAGACAGTCTTTTGGGATAAAACTAGGACCAGGGCACACCATATCTTCCTTAGTTCATCTCTACTTAACATATACTGAAAATAACATTTAAGAATAACAATTAGCTAAGACAGTAGGACGAGGGAACGCCAGCATTCCTAACTGCTTGAACTGAATTAAATCATTCCCAAATAACACAAATTGGAAGAAAACATTAAGATAAAGCTTATCAGTTAGAGAAGGGTACTGATATACAGTAGTTCCTAACTCTATGTTTGTTGTTCTTTATAAGAGAAGATGAAAAAAATGGAAACAAAAATTAAATAACAATTTACAATAAGAAATAACATCACCGTTGACATAGACCAGGATCCCATAAATCAGCTTGTATTGATGCTTCAAACCAGTTACAGCTTTAAGTCCAATGCTTTAGTTTAGAAATCATCTACACTTCCCAGACTAACTTATCTATCACAAGCAGAGCTTCAAGATCCAGTGAACACTATTTACAAGTAGGAGTTTCAAGCTCAAGTATATTTCAAAGTTCTGCAACCAACAATTTCTCATCTTCTACAGAAGTATTTATAGAAGAATGAGGAGGTGAGATATGATAAAAGATCTCCCAAGATAATTAATACAGTCTTAATGGCTTCTTGGCCTTTAAGGGGCTCGATGAAGAAGTTTACAGATGTTCTATCTATATTAATTGTTTTACAGTTAAGATTAAGCTCGGTGGGAGCTTTTGTTAACTTTTAAGGCTCTGTGTCATGTAGTAGTAACTCTGCTAATATTTTTTACATTAAGTTCCTTGGAAGAAATAACTATTCGGCTGTGCTGAGGCAAATATTTGATTTTCTGATCAATAACTTCAGCCTCTGTTGAATGCTTGTGGCTATAGGTGGCACTGTGGTAGCTGAGAGGAATCAATTTGCCTCAGATGTGGCGGTGGAGGACTTTCTGTCTGACAAACATTTATGATTTTCTTTAATGGTGTTTTAATTTGGAAGATTAGGCTTTTGATAATCAATCTTAGCCGTAATCCACACATATCTGTCTTCAATCTTCTGTCTTGTCGTGTTTTAATCTTTGACACTGATACTCTTTTGATTCATTTTAACTCTGCATATCATTGATGTGTAGGGCTGCACTTGGCTCGTGAGGCATCAATACCCATGAAGCATTGACGAGATGTGGAAATTGAACCCATGGATGGCTTCCCTTTAATGAATCGAAGGTGTGAGAATCATCATTCCCAGCCTTCGGCTTTTTCTTCAATATGATGGAAAACCATTAATCACCTACAAAACATAAACTATTTAAGAAATCCTGCGATTATTGGGTAAAACTGCTTAGAAGGCTGCGGGGAGGAGCATGGTCATTGGATGGCATTATCCAATGGTGTAGATTTGTTCGTGGAGGTTAAAAGAAGGGTAGAGGGAGAAATAAGTCAGAACCATTGATCGCCCAGAGATCAACGGTGGGGATTACGCGTTAAAATCCTCTTGGTGGAAGGCGGAGGACGATGAAACCATAAGGGAAAAATATGGGACCGTCCGATCTGGACACGTGGACGGTCCAGATCCAATCGGAGGATCGCAATCGGCGGGGGAAAAAAAAATGTTAAAAACGCACCCGATGAAAAGATCTGATGCGATCAAATGTAGACTGTCGATCTGCAGATCAGATCGACGGTGGGAGATGCATCAGGAGATCGCAATCGGTGGTTTTTTGAATAAAATTTTTTTAAACGAGCCAACAGAAAAACTTCGATGCGATGATTTTAGCGCCGTCGATCTGTAGATCAGATCGATGTTGGAGGATGGATTGGGGACCGCTGATCGGAGGTGGAATGAAATGGAAACGCGCCTAACAAACATTTTGCGATGCGATTAAGCGCCGATCGTTGATTGGCTTTGGATCAACGGTCAACATTGTTGCAGGACTTGCATTGGCCGAAAACCCTTTATAACATAAAAAAACCCAAATTTTGATATAAACAAAGGTTTTATGCATCAGGGCAGGTTTATATATACGAAATGGATAGGCGCTCGACTGCGGGTCCTTGGTCTATATGGAATGATAATAGGCCCGGGGCTTATGCATATGAGGGCCAATCGTAATCGGAGGTCGGGCTTGGGCTTTTCAATCTAACCATTCGAATTTTACGATGCGATTGGCGCTCGGGTTTTAACTCTTGGTCCCGAGCGAAGTTATATGGAGTAAAAGCGAAGGGTGGATTTTATATGACGGGGCTCAATCGCATCGGAGAAATGATGCGGGTCTTTCAATCAACCCATTTTTTCATTAAAAAACATAACTCCAGCGCATTTAGACCAAAACTTTAGGTAAGTGGGTTTTATGACTTTACAAAGAAAAAAGGTGATCGGGAATGGATTATTACAATGTTTTAAGCGCTGAATGCGGGCCTAAGGGTTATATGAAATAATAATAGGATCGGAGGATATAAACACAGGGCCTAATCGCATCGGAACTTTTGGCATGGCACAAAGACTTGCGCACTCTAAATTTTGCGATGCGATAAGCACTTAAATGGTTTAGCGCTTGGTTCCAGCACCAAGGCGTATAATGGCGAAGTGGTTAGGACTTTGGCCCAAGGGGGCTTAAGCCTGTGGCAAGCAAACTTATTTTTTATAAAAATTTTCCAAGTTTTCAATGGATTTGGGGGTTTTGACAGAGTTAAAAAAGAAGTTTTAAACTCTGTAAAGGGGATTTCATGAAAGGTGAACAGGGGAAAATTAAAAATAGAGGAATTTATGGGAGTGAAAGGGGTAAAAAATGAAGGTTAGTTTTGTGGTGAAAGGCGGGAAAAATGGCCTTTGTAGCAGTATTTTCACTTATGGAAACAACAGAATTTCAAAGTATGAAATGGAAACAGCAGTGAAGATTAAGACTAATGACCAGATGCCTTCATGAGTCTTCAAGAGATAACACTTTTTGCAATAAAATATGTTCCTTGAAGGCTCCAAAATCATTTAGCCACCATTTGGTATGACAAATTTTATTAGTGGCTAACAGTGGCTCCACTTGGGGATGGTGCCTTCTTGAAGGCAACAAGAAATTCAGATTTGCATCCTCTAGGATGCTGATTAGTGCCTCATCCATTGGGCTGCCCTTCCTTTGCTAGGATGATCTTGCTCTGAAAATATGTTAGCAGTCATGGAAAACAATGGATCTTTATCAACACAAGCTTTCTACCTACCCAATCCTACTGATCTAACATTTTTTCTTCTTTAGAGTGCACTTGGATTGGAAAACTCTTTTCACAACATTTTTTTCTTTTGAAAGCATAAAACTAATCTAATTCTACTCCTTATTTCTCCATGAACTCAGATTAAACAGTTGAGTCTATATGATTCTCTACCTAATCTATCAATCTATTAGGATTAAACAATCTAACAGATTTTTATTCTCTAAATTCTATAACAGAAATTCAAAAGCATACAAGTTAGGATTGAACAGTCTAACCTGATGCTAACCTATGGCATAAAAACAAGTTGCACATAGACATTATTTTGTAGAAAATTAAATCGAAATGGAAGGCTTAAGATCTGAAAGTTCAAAGCACTTCCTTCATCTTTTTACAGCTCTGTTTTTGCCTCTTGTTTGAGTTGTTCTTCCTTTGTTCACTGGTTCAGATTTTGAGCTGATTAGAACCATTTTTTACCTCTGATCTTGACTCAAGAAATAAACAGATTTGAGTCATCTCTCATGGAAACTTAGGTTCAGATTTTGAGCATGTTCGAACCTTTAATTTCTAACATAATCTACCTACTGATAAGCCAAGATTAAACAGTTTGGCAAATCGAATTCACTAATCCTATCAGCAGTCAATTTAAAACTAATTAGTCAAGATTAGGTTGTTTGACTAACTAGAAGTGTGTTTTTCAGGAGTGGCATTTAAGCGTGCACACTTTCAAATTTGTCTCTCTTTTTGGTATGGGGTTGTACCTTTATTATTTTCACAATCTGCCCTCTTTTCTTTCTTCTATTGTTTTTGTGTTTTTTATTTTTCTAACTTTTAATGCAATGATGGATGAAATAGTTATAATGGAAAAAAGATAAAAAGACTCCAAAACATAGCATGGATCAAGAGAAGTAATGCTTGAGCATCCTGCCATTGACAGGAACCCCAAACAATTATGCTCCATTCAACTTTTGTAAGAAAAAGACATTATTACCAGCAGCTGAATGAATGAAGTAAGGTCCAAGCCATAAGTTGTCAAACTTTCCATGCTTGCCCTTGTCTTCCCTCCTTGAATCCCACTTTAAAACTTTGTCCCCAACTTCGAAATTTCTGGCCTTTGTTCTTCTGTCAAAAATCTTTTTAATGTTGTCCTGCTTCTGCAATGCTTTGTTATAAACCTCCTCTCTGGTTTGCTGAAGGTGAATAGTCTGATTTATCCTTCTGATCATGTAATTATTTTCATACTGATCCTCTTGAATCAACTTCATAACTGGCACACCAAGGCTAGTAGGAAAGATTGCATCAGTGCCATACACAAGCTGGTAGGGTGACATGCCAATATATTTCTTCAAAGTCAATATGTCAGCCCAAAGTGCATGCAAAAGCTTCGTGTGCCAAGACTTTTTGTTGTCTTCTAACAACTTCTTGATTATGTTCACTAAACTCTTGTTTGAGGATTCTTCAAGTCCGTTACCTTGTGGGTAATAGGTCGTGGAATGCCCCAATGTTATCTGATACTTGTGACAGAATTCAACCATCTTCTTTGACCCAAATGATGTTGCATTATCAGTGATGATCTTGGTAGGACAGCCAAATCTAGAGAGAATTTTAGTCTCCATGAATTTTATAATGACAGAATCATTGGCCTACCTATAAGGGATGGCTTCTATCCATTTAGTGAAGTAGTTTGTGGCAGTGAGAATCCATCTATGTTGGGCAGAGGATGGTGGATGGATTTCTCTTATGAAGTCAAGTCCCCACTGTTGAAATGGAGCTTCAACAGTGATTGGATGCAGAGGCAGAGGTAGCAGCTTCCTTTTGCCTTCAAAAAGTTGACATTTATGACAGGAAATTATCATCTTGTGTACATCAAGAAAGAGAGTAGGCCAATAGTAACCAGCCCTCAAGATTTTGTGTTGAGCTCCAAGAATGTTCTTTCTTCCACCACATTCCACTCCATTTCTTTTGTCCATTATTAATCACAGGCTCAAATGATCAATGAAATTAGTTAAAATTGCTTTAAGAATGAATATCATGACTAACTTGCTATGTTTTTATGATTTTGTCATTGTAGTACTGTTTGAACTAGATCTAGCTACAGAATGCAGACATTCTGTAGCTAGTTGCCGATTCTGCAGTTGTCTTTATGTCTACGCAGGTTCCAAGTGTCATCTTGGATAAAAACACATATGGGCGTATTCCACATCATTCCCTCATCATTTTTTGCTCTCCACGAAGTTTGAACGGAATTCTGTAGGCAGTTATGTACGTGGGAACTCAAACTAGGAGAGAGACTCCTAATAGGACAAGGACAGTCCAGATGTCCTTAATTCTATTACGTGACCATCATCAGAGTCCTAGTTTGGTTTTTATTTGGAAAGACAATTATCCCTAGGTTATCTCAAGACAGTTATGTAATTTTGATTATAAATATGGCTCGGGAAACCGAGGGACATGGTTAGATTTTGTGATTGATTGCTAGATTTCAGAAGTCCGAAAACACTCTGTTTTGAAGTAATTTTTCTCTAATGCAAGAAATATCACTTTATTGAAAGCACTGAGTCAATCTTGAAGTAGATTTTGCGTGCTACTCCGGTGGTAGAGGGCCCCTGCCTCCTGAGCAGCCTTGTTTATACAGTTTAGATAAGTATTTTAGTCTCGTTTTTCATTTCTAGCTTAAGCACGTTTCTGAAGTTTATGTTTCATGCTTGTTTACATTGATCATCACAACTAGACTTACTCTTATAAACTCTTCCAAAATATCATCACGATGAATAAGGCATAGCTGTGGTGTTGTAGGTTTTAGTTGCATTTCCTTTCGTTAATTATCACAGCTAGACTTACTCTTATAAACTCTTCCAAAATATCATCACAATGAATAAGGCATAGCTGTGGTATTGTAGGTTTTAGTTGCTTGTTTACATTAAGTGTCACAGCCGGTCTTACTCTTACAAACTCTTCCAAAACATCATTAACAACGAATAAGAAACGGCAGTGGTGTCTTAGATTCTAGTTGTATTTTTTTTCAGTCTTATGTTTATGTTCAACTGCATTGAATAATACAGCCATACTTGTTTTACAAACTCTTCTAAAATATCATTCCTATTGAACGAGACGGACTGTAGAATTCCATAGACTAGTTGCATGTTTATTTAGTTACAGCACTCCGGAGGTAGAATGCATTTAGTTCAACTCTGTCATTTCATTTCAAGTTTGATAATGGCTTTTTAGTTTAACAATGTTCACTGTACTTCAAGTAGACTAGTAACACTCTAGTTTAGTCTTAGCTCACTGTATTAACATTCCAAGTTTAGTTGTTATCCATTGCATTTTAAATTGTATTATTTGTTAAATTTAAATACCACGGTCTTCATTATTTAAAAAAATTCTTTTGTTCCAAACTCATATTAATATATAATCATCTGGACATAAGCTAGTATCAGTCTAAGGCCTGGAGTATTTTGCAACCTTTTTACCATTTCACAAATAAGCCTTTTCTCAAAGACTATTCTAAAAATAAATCTATAACTTTTGAGTGAGGCCTAGTGGTGCTAAATTGAATTGCAGAATGGAATTAGAAGCTAGTTTAGAGTAGAAATCTTATTATGCTACAAATGTACTTTTCCAAATATGTTCCAATAAACCTTTACCATGGATGATGTTAGTGCTCGAATCTACCTTAGGCTGAAATAAGGTAAAACTCAAGGCTACATCAAACCACGCTCAGCCTCGTAGCTAGCCCTACGAGGACAGGAGAGGGCTCTCTCCGGGTCTATCTCGGCAAAAGGTCTTCAAAGGGCTGAGATGACTTATAATGAATACTGATTTTAGGCTAGTAAAGAGATAGGAAAGTTTGATTTTGATTTTTTGGGTTTTTGTTGAAAAAATGGGAAAAACAATTTTGGGCTTGGGGATGAGGCCAGATCTTTGCAGAATTCGAGTTGGGGCAAGTTAGGCAGTAGTCTTGATGCTTTTTATTATGTGTATGGATGGATCAGAATGAAAAGGAGCTGAAGAGGGCAAGGGAGAATAGGAATCCTCTCCAAACAGGCGAAAACATGTAAAACTAAACAAATTTAAAGGCAAAGCACTGAAATCAATGGATTCTACCTCATTTACTCATTTATTTAGTTTCAGAAGCATAAGAAGGGAATGGCATACATCAAACATGAAATAACTTACAATAAAATGAGAGAAAACACCATCAAGAACTGAAAGCCACAAGAATCCCAACAGGTGCTGCAAAACCTCTGATCTTTCCTTAGCCAAAATGTGAAAAATATGTACAATAGTGTGCCAAAATTTTCCCAAGAGTCCAACCTATATAATGTCTCAGAAACTACATCATATAGACCATCCTAACCCCTTCCCATGCC
This sequence comes from Pinus albicaulis, assembly GCA_034641835.2. Classification (NCBI taxonomy): domain Eukaryota; kingdom Viridiplantae; phylum Streptophyta; class Pinopsida; order Pinales; family Pinaceae; genus Pinus; species Pinus albicaulis. Next base: position 1,471,380,391 of record CM076584.1, read on the forward strand.
TCTATGGGTCGAATTCCTCCTTCTAGGAGTAGTTTCAACTAATTCTAAACAAGGAGCTGGAATCTAGGCAGCCAAACAACTTGCCTCTAAAAGGAAGGAAACTGATTCTTTGACTTGATTTTCACTTTTTTGGGACTGAATCATCTAGAATAGGTAAAAGTGAATCAAAGTTACATTCCAACCACAAAATTACATCAAGATAAGTCAAAAATTACATCCACAATCAAAACTGGTCCAACTGGCCGGAATCCTGAGCTGGAAGGTGAAAAATTGGGCAAATTTCTCTATGCGCCACGCGCCTGAGCTCTATGCATCGTGCACCTTTCAGCCTATTTTTGGGGCACTTCCCGGCATCAAAATCAATCTCATGATATCTTGATGGAAAGCCCTGGATGTCTGATATCCAGCCCAAGTGGAATTTCTCAATTTGGAGCTCATTGGCCCCTCCAAAACTTCATTCTCCCACAAGTACTTCCTGCTACTGAAAAAGGTGGCAGAAAGGTGATTTTCATGGTGTTTTTGGCCATTTTGATCATCCAGAACTTGGTGAAATTCTTTGGCCATATTGGAGCATGCATAACTTACCATGAAAAATCCAGAAATATAAAGTTTTCCTCCAGCAAGTTTCCCAATCATAAGCGCGCGCGTCGACGCGCTACGTGTTGGGCTGAAAAACCTGTTTTGAGACCAAAATTTTCCAAAATGAAAAAAACTTCTTCAAATTTGCTCAAATTCAGAGAAAAGACTCTCCATCATGTATCATGCCCAGCCAATGAAGCCTCGGCCAAAATCCAGAGTGGATCAGGCCTCTTCCGCCGTTTTAGTGCTCCGCTCAACCTCCTCTTCAGAATCTTCATTTTTGCTTTGCAGACGTGCATGCGGGCCCAATAATGACCTTTCATGTGACGAAGCATGTCTTTGTCTCTATTGGCCTTTGCCAACAACTTCTCCAGATGAATGTTAACATGTATGAGTTCGGTCACTCACTCAACTGGTGTCATGTCACCAGGTCTCTTCCGGGCCAATTGTCGATCTTCACGGATTCGCCGCGACTCTAAGTTGTGTGTCTTTGGTCCCTCTAGGTGTTTATTCTGTTTACTCCCGGGTAAGTTTATCTTGCCAGGCTCTACGCAACAACATTCAGCGTGTCAATCTTCTCCCACAACTCCTGGACAGTCTCTTTTCCTTTTCGGAGCTGGGAGGAGAAGCACATCGGCATCGATGGTGTAAGTCGGTGTCTCGGCCTCTAAAGGGCTCATCGTGCGCCAGGCCTTTTGCCTCTGTCCTAAATCTATACCTGTGCTGAAGAATAAGGCAAGACCCCTTCCACCCTAGGTGGAGATAATACTCGCACTGCTAATGAAGTCAACGAGACCCCTTCCACCCCGGGTTGAGATAGTACTCGTCGTGTAGCTGCAAATAAGGCTCTGTGGCCTCGCTGATATGTCACATACACTAGAGCACTGATATGCTCGGTCTCAGGAATTTCAAGCTGGTGTGAAGGCTCTCCCTCATCATGAACTACCTCAGGAGGCGGCTGTGGCGCTGCGAAGAAGTCACTGGAGATGAAATCCTCCCAAGTAATGCCCTGTTGTGTCAACTGATGTACCACCATGATTTTGATCAGCGCGTAATGATATATGTTGCTATGCTGTTGTGCTGGGGTATTCTTCTATACAAGAAAAGTCATCCGCTCTATGTTGCGATACATGAAGTATGGAATGCTCATCATACGTACCGTCGTGAAATGCATCAACAAACGGACATGGTATGCATAGAGGCGCGAGAATCTGCCCTCGCAACTGAAATATCGAATGATGAGTTTCATCAATGGTGCAAACTCATCCTTCAGAAATCTGAATGGAAATACCCTGCTCAGCTGCCTCATAAACCCAGGTTTGATGTATGGCTCATAGTAGGATTTCTCTAGCTGCTGTCGTTTGTTCCATTCCTCTCCTATATTTGGTATCCCGGTGGCCTGAGCAATGGTCTCTGGTGACAGAATGAAATCTACTCCGGCAAGGTTTGCACGGCCATCATGTAAATGTAGAACAAATAGGCGAGCTAGCTCATGATGATGCTGAGTTCGGGAAGTCATATCACAGTATTGGAAACATGACTGATGCTGAAAACAATCCATTGCAAGCGGGCAAGCCTGCAATTGAGCCAAAGAAGTAGGCTCCTCCCTGAAATGCCTACCACTTTTGCCACTTTTGTGAGACCTCCGTGGCACATTAATCTCTGTTGTGGAATCACTGTCATACTCGTGCTCATAAACTGAATCCGTCTCTGACATTGTGCTGAAATCAAGATGTCTGACAAATATATGCTGATATAGGTATGGTGAAAACAAAAGTTTCAGTGTATGCTCTAATCCCAAATGTGTCACATGTGTATCAAGGCGCTATAGAAAAACCATAATGATAAAGGCACTGTCAAATGAATTTGAATGGAAAACAGTCACTGTTTTGACTACAAGGGAATTTGACAAATGAGTAGAAAAGAGTGTAATGTGGAGGAAATAACTATTAGGAACAAAAGTGACAATAGCCCTTGCAGTGTTTGACAATGTCAATGGAGGATGTAGACAAGTGAATATGGGAATATGTTATAACATGAATGATAAACAGTGTGATAATAACAATGGCAATAGTAATGACAGCAGTGATGTAAATAGGAGAGAGAGAGCGTGAGGCTATGGTAAACAATAAGCGATGACAGCAATAATAATAGAGAGCATGAGCATATATCTCAATAACACAAATCCGGAAACCCCCACAATATTACTAACATTTGTTTCAAAACCCTAGGGAGTGATTTAGCAATGAACATAGGGTTTATATCTCACCACACTAAACACTTGCTTTTTCATTTTCAAAACACCATAATCATGTCCAAAATTCACTAAGTAAGCGTGAAGAACCAACTTGCAAGCAAATCGAGGCAATTTGGCATGAATCTGGGCGAAGGAGCAAAAAATTTTGGCCCTGAAATTCTATGCGCCGCACGCATGCCCAGTGCGTCGCGCGCTGTGTGTGCATCGCGCGCATGCAAATTTGCACAGGCCTGTGAAGCCCAGTGCGTCGCGCGCCTCTTGTATGTGCCGCGCGCACTTCCACTCCAACTCCACGGCTCTGAAACACTCCAAACTTGACTCCAACACTCCAACTCGACTTTGCTTTGGAAATTTATGAAAAGGATTTGTCTTCAATGCTTTATATAGGTTGGAAAATATCTCACAAGAATCAGATTTGCTTTTAATTTTCTCCATAACCCACTTTGCAATGTTTGTCAATCTTGGCACTTTGTCATTTAATGCAATTCTGTCTTTGGCTTTTCATTGTTTTTTCTGAGTCTTGGACTGATGAAACTTGGTTGTTTTCGCAGGGATTTTGGCATTTTGGCTTTGGCAAAGACCAGAGGCTGCTTTGAACTTTCTATGGTGGAACAAATACATAATTATTACAAAAAATAAATTTGACAGTTTCTAGTTCCAAAACAGAGTTTTGGACTAGAAATGTCTTCAAATGTTTTTAAGAATAAAAATATGAAATGGGAACCTTTTCCGAACCAACCTCATGGCCTGTGGTCTTTTATCACATGTATCAAAAGACTAAAAAACCCTAGACTCTAGGACTAAAGACTCTTTTTGACGAAAATAATCATTTATGACCATGAATGACGTGACCTGAAATTCAGTGATTTTTGAGGAATTTTAATTAGCCCTGCAGGTACAAGCATGAGGAAACACAAGATGACCATACCCCCTCGTCAGTCAATGGGATGCCCCTAGTGAAATGCAACGAAGTAGAATGAGCGAGACACCTAAAAATGATATGCAAAAAGCGAGATGATCTCTGACGGAGGGCTGTAAGGACCGACTCTATCATTGGCTCCAATGGGGATGGTGGCTCCAAGGAGATGCCAAGAACGGCAGATCTCTGGCAGAGTCAGATAGTGACGTCATCCATTGGGCGATGGAGTCATTATTTCAACAGATAACACAAAACCTTGGACACATTTATTGACTGAAAACTTAACTAAAAACTGACTGAAACTTGACTAAAACTGACTCAATTTTAAAACTGAAAAGACTGATAAAAATGACTTGACAAACTTCAAACCAACTAACCTCCTTTTCCAGAATTAAAGCCTTTGCTTCGGGCCCCAGAGTGAAGAAAAGAGATTAGTCCACACTTGCGATGAAACAGAGGTAAACAGATATATACAATGATGATGAAATCAACAGAAAATACTCAGAAGTGGTATCGCTTGAGCAGTCGACCATTGATCAGCCCTCCCAGACAATCATCCCCGTTCATTTCCTTGAGAAGAAAGGTGTTCTGACCACGATACACTGCAATCTTAAAAGGACCCTTCCATAGGTTTTCAAATTTTCCGTGCTTTCCCTTATCTTCATTTCGAGCATCCCACTTCAAAACCACCTCATCCAGCTGAAACATATCTACTTTCACCTTCCTATCATAAATATTCTTAATGCACTCCTGCAACTTGAATGTATTTTGAAAGACCTCCTCCTGTGTCTGCTGTAAATGAATCATCTGATTAATCCTTCGCTGCATGGGATCTTCCTCACTACCAACTTCCTGAAGCAATTTGACTACCAGGACAGCAAGAGAAGTGGGAAAAACTGTGTCTACCCCATACACCAACTCGAAAGGAGACATGCGAATAGATTTTTTCTGACTTACCCTATCAGCCCAAAGTGCATTAACTAATTTCTTGTGCCATCCCTTTTTATTAATTTCTAGCAATTTCTTAATGATATTTACCAAAGACTTATTTGAAGATTCTGCCAAGCCATTTCCTTGCGGATGGTAGGTAGTCAAATGTCCCAAGCTGATGATGTACTTATAGAAAAATTCAACCATCCTCTTAGACTTCAAGGCCACTACATTATCTGTGATTATCTTACTAGGACACCCAAATCGTGACAGAATATTATTTTCAAGAAAAGAGATGATTACCACATCCGTGGCTTGTCGAGTGGGAATCGCCTCGATCCACTTCATGAAGTAGTCCATAGATGTCAATATTCATCTATGTTGTTCGGAAGATGACGGATGGATTTCCCCAATGAAATCCAACCCCCACTGCTGAAATGGTGCACTGACTTCAATTGGTTTGAGAGGCAAAGGCTGTAGTTTCTGCTTCCCTTCGAAAATTTGGCATTCGTGACAATTCTTAACAGCCTTATATACATCAGAAAACAAAGAAGGCCAATAGTAACCTGCCCTTAGAATCTTATTCGCTGTGGTTTTCCAAAACAGATGGCCCCCGCAGTCACCTCTATGAAAGTCCTCCAAAACTCTTTTAGCTTCCTCCTCTACCAAACAATTCAATAACATTCCACCAGGGTCTTTCCAATATAATGCAGAATTCAATATGCAAAAATTTGCAGCCCTCAACTTCAAGGTTCTACTCTTATTTCTAGGCATCCCGGGTGGTGGAGACAAATTCTGAAGTACGTATAAAATGTCAGCATACCAAGGGGAAGAAACAAAAATATCAGATACCTAAAATGATGTACTCTCCTCATCTTCATCGGACATGGCAGCGATCAAATTTATATCTAGAGCATGCAGATTTGTTTCAGCCATGAGCTTGGCGAGTCCTTTTCCTTTGATCGGCTTGGTCGGTCCAATTTCCACATCATATTCTAACAATGCAGCGATCCACTTACCCCGTCTTCCTTCTGGATCTACCTGTACCAACACATCTTTAATTGCTGCGTTAGGAACGTAGGCTATAATGTGGGAATGCAGTATATACACACGGAAATATTTCAAGGCCTTTACAAGCGCAAGCACTTGTTTCTCAATAATGTTGTATTTCAATGCTCCGTCCCTTATAATTCAACTGAAAAAGGCAATGGGCTTCTCAACTCCATCCCTTTTCTGCATTAAAACAACTGCCAAAGTGTGCTCAGAAGCAAACGAAAACAAAATGAAGTCCTGTGTGTAGTCTGGGCTGATTAAAATAGGGGCTGAAGAAAGAGCTAACTTTACCAAATTGAATGATTTCACCACCTCTTCTGTCCACTTTACCTGACTGTCCTTTTTCAGCATGTTTGTGATTTCTCTAAGATGCTCAGCAAGATTTGGAATGAAACGACGCAGAAAATTCATTTTACCATTAAATGACTGTATTTCTTTCTTGTTCCAGGGCTGTTCAATTTGCTGGATTGCTTCAACATGTGCAGGGTCAACACGAATGCCATCTTTCGATATGATGTGGCCAAGGAGTTTGCCTTCATCCATGGCAAACAGGCTCTTTTTCGGATTCAGCGAAATGCCATATTTTCTGCACTTCTGGAAAACAACTTTCAAGTGATACAAATGTTCTTCATCAGAATTTGAAAACACAGTCAAATCATCAAGGTAAACCACCAAAAATACATCTTTCTCATTGGCGAAAGCCATGTCCATTGCACGCTGAAAAGTGGCACCTGCATTTTTCAAACCAAACGGCATTTTTGCATAATGAAACGTTCCCCATGGAGTGGTGAACGCAGTTTTGTCACGATCGTCTTCATGCACTAAAATTTGATTATATCCTGAATAGCCGTCGAGTAGTGACATCCTTGATGCTCCAACTACTCGCTGCAATATATGGTCCATTTTTGGCAGCGGATAATTGTCTTTTAATGATACCTTATTTAAATTTCTGAAATCGATACACAAACGGATTTCACCTGTCTTTTTTCTCACGGGCACCAAATTTGATATCCAATCAGAAAATGTGATAGGCACAATGATTCCTGACTTATACAACCTGTTTACCTCTTTTTCAATCGACGGTAGTAGCTTCGGATTGATTCTCCTCAACTTCTGATGGAAAGGCTTTTGATTTGGTTTAATAGGGATAGTATGCTGAATGATATTAGTGTCATATGTTTTTAAATATGAGTAATCCCATGCAAAAGCATCAGCAAATGAAGACAACAATCTCACATACTCCGCTCTTACCTTTGGTGACAATGACTTGGATAACTTTACCATCTTGGGATTTTCAGCTGTCCCAATATTTACCTCTTCAACACCTTTTTCAGTCGGCCTCAATGTCGATTTGCGGGCTACATCGTCTTGATCAAAGAGTTCCTCTAAAGGAATCAATCCTTTAGGAATGATGTTATCTTTAAGTTGCAGCACTTCCATTTTATTTATTTGTATATCATCATTACCATCATCATGTTCTGTATCTATAGAGGTGTCTTTAAAATTACCCTTATTTTGCAGAAAATCACTAATCTCCTCGTCGTCCTGAAAAACTTGCCAACATCTCTGATTGTCTGGAACGGTGGGGCGGTGCTTCACATGGATCTCGAACTTGTTGCTGGAATTCATTGGGATTTTTAAATTGCTTGCTGCCTTAGCAATTCCATCAGCAACACCATTTTGTATGCGAGGCACACACGTCAAGGTACAATCTAAAAATAACTTCAAAATGTCTAAAACTGCATTACGGTAAGCCCTCATGCGAGGATGCTTGGCTTGAAACTCACCCTTTACCTGCTTTATCACCAACTCCGAATCACCATAGACTGCAATTCTTTTCGCTTTCAGCTTTCTTAGAATCTTAAGGCCAGCAATCAGAGCCTCATACTCCGCCTCATTGTTAGAACAGTCAAATGCTAGTTTGTAGGAACATACTCTCACATTACTTGGAACCTTATCCGGAGCGGAAAACGGACTGCGTATCCAAACACCAATTCCAGCACCATCACTACCCATTGCACCATCAAAATCCATGGTCCAAATACCATCTTCATCCTCCTCTAAGTGCTGAAATTGCGCCAGCTCTGTTTTCCCTGTTTGCTGCCCATCGTCTTTAGCTGATTGCTCAACAGTATCTTGCTTTTCTCGTCTTTCTTTCTGCAGAACTTCTCTAAAATTATCGGTGATTTCTCGTATATCTTCTGCCTGAACTAATTGACTATCTATATCATTAAAACTATCAGCAAACAAAACAAAAGACTTTAAGTCGGTATGTACATAATTTACAGGATGATTGATTGGTTTCTCCTTGCTTGTTATCATGTATTTCATCTTCTGCTCTCGATATAACTTTCTCATTTGACCAAAGACTGGAATTTTTGCATAGGAGAAATCTAACTGTAGTGTACCTTTCAACTTTTCCCCCCAAGATCTAGAAAGGAGCATCCCAAATCGAGGAGGAATGTCTGCCACAACCACGTCCATCAAGACATTCTTCGCAGGAATTTGATCTAAACTTACTACCAAATCTTTGATGAGTCCGATGCATCTCACGCAGCTGGAATCAAATGAATACAAATCATGGTATTTCCTTGTAATATCTAAACCCAACTTTTCCATGATCGCTTTTGGCATAAAATTGTGTGAAGCACCAGAATCGAACATGGCATTGTGCAATACATAGTCATGCAACCTCAAACTGATGTAAAAGGGAGGAACATCACTGTCAGGGGACTCACCATCTAAAGCAGGCCCAAATATCAATTCAGGCTGATCATCTTCAATATTTACCGTGTCAAACATTGGATCAAAATTCAGAATTTTGGAGACTTGACCTCGATAGATGTTGTTCTTCATAATTTCTGTCAAAGGAATAGATACCTTCAATTTGGAAATTTCATTTTCCAAACTAAAGGCTGAAACTCTTTCAACTTCTTTGACCGGAAATTCTTTCTTTTTAGCCTTATCCTTCATTATACTTGACTGATTGGCCTTTTCTGCTGATGATGGTTTACTAGCTGTGGGATCAATTGTCTCTTTTCCTTTCTTCTGTGGTATAGGTGAATCCATCTTTGGTGCTGAAGCCTCTTTTCTCTTCTGAATTAGGTTTATGGGCACATCTCTGTTTCTCAATGAATATTGCTTCTGCTGAGCGGACAAAGCATTCATATACCCTCTTTGGTATTCATCTGATTCTTCCTCCAGAGCTTCATCGTTTGCTAAAATGAAATCCTCATCTTTCTGTGCAGCTGAACTTTCTCCATATTCTTCATCCTCAGTGATGTAAATGGGAAGATCATCGGGAGTAAAGAAGTGATTTTGCTCCCCTATTACATCATCGTCATCGTCTGAATCTTGACTCACAAAATTCTGCAAAAGAGGTGTTTTAACTTGCTGCTGGGCTGCCGGCTCTTGTGTTCTCTGTTCATGATGTTTAATTCTGAACTGTGGCTGCTGCTGGCCACGGTAGTTGGGATTACGAATCTGCGCTTCTGGCTTATCAAACATCATTATTTTGAACATTTTTTCCATCTCACGAAACTAGTGCGGTTCTGATGCAGATGTGGAAGCTTCTTCTTTTATGGTCACTCTTTTTTCTGCTTTCAACCGGGCTCTCTTATCATTCAGATTCGCCTCAACACTAACAGAAATCTTCTGCATATCTTCCAAGGTAGGCGGATCCCTATCTCGTAGTGAATAAGCCATCTCCGGATCAAAACCGTCTGGGAATTTAAGGAGAGCTGACTTTCTAGACGGTCTTAAGTCATCTGGGATTGCATTATAAACTGCATTGAATCTGATAATATAATCCTGAACGGACTCACCAGGATTACGTTTGATGCTAGTATACTCAGAATTAATCTGCAGCGGATCTTTTTTCATCTCCCACTGATCTAAGAATTGTGTCTGAAGCTCTTGTAATGTATTGATACTTGCGGGTTGTAGAGCTCTGAACCATTTACGAACCTCACCTCCAAAAGTCTGGGCGAACAACCTCATGGACACATTCTCTTCATCTATTTCATGCAGGTCCAAGAAATCTGTCATTCTAACAATATGCTGCTGAGCGGACACACTCTGCGGAGTGCCATCAAATATTGGAATCTTACTCTGATAATCAGCAAGCATAGGATCCAAATTTGCAGGTAAAACAAGAGGTGCGAATCTCGCAGCCATGGCTCTTGGCGGATTTATAATCTGTTGTCTCGTAGAAATAGGTGGAATGGGAGCAGTAGATGAACGAGGTGTATGCGGTGGAGATGGGGGAGGAACTACTGTTGATTGCTGATCAGAGATCTCAGGCTGTACGGGAATGGTAGGGATAAAGGGAGGTTCAGTGGGAATTCGTGAACCGGATGCAATTTCAGATGGCCCAAGAGTTTGTGAAGCATATTCAATGAATTCGGGAATGTTGGTTGCCACAATGGAGTTTTGAAGATTAAGGATATAATTATCGATAGATCTATTTGCTTGCTCAACTTCTAGATACTTGATGAACTCAGGATTGATGACGGTAGAACCAGTGGCACTTTCAGATTTGGTTTCAAACAATGATAACTCGAACTGATCGTCAAACTCAATATCTTCAATGTATTCAAAAACAGTGGGGTATGAGTGAGATTTGACCAAAGGAATAATGGGAGCTTCTCGACGGAAAATTCTTGGGATTAGGTTGGGGTTTTCATATACTGGAGGCGGATTTGGATCAGGATTTGATCTAGTATGCCTTTTTGAAGCCAGTGTATTGATCTACTCAAGAAAAATTCAAGGGACACAATAGATTATTTTCAGCCTATCGACTTCTAGACTCAATCATCCAAAGGTCTAGAACGAATAAGTATACTGGGGTAATTTTCAAATCGAGTGCCGCATTCACAAGCTAACCGAAGATCGACTGAAGCAGCGTTTATCTACTTTCGCTTATGCATGGCAAAAGTGTTTCGAAAGCTACCTGGCGTGACTTCAGACTCCATCTAAGACTCATGAAACAAACAAATCAACAATAAAACCATTGAGACTTATTCCCCAGTATGGTCGCCACTATGTTAGCGCTCAAATCTACCTTAGGCTGAAATAAGGTAAAACTCAAGGCTACATCAAACCACGCTCAGCCTCGTAGCTAGCCCTACGAGGACAGGAGAGGGCTCTCTTCGGGTATATCTCGGCAAAAGGTATTCAAAGGGGCTGAGATGACTTATAATGAATACTGATTTTAGGCTAGTAAAGAGATAAGAAAGTTTGATTTTGATTTTTTGGGTTTTTGTTGAAAAAATGGGAAAAACAATTTTGGGCTCGGGGATGAAACCAGATCTTTGCAGAATTCGAGTTGGGGCGAGGTAGGAAGTAGTCTTGATGCTTTTGATTATGTGTATGGATGGATAAGAATGAAAAGGATCTGAAGAGGGAAATGAAGAACATGGATCCTCTCCAAACAGGCGAAAACATGTAAAACTAAACAAATTTAAAGGCAGAGCACTGAAATCAATGGATTCTACCTCATTTACTCATTCATTTAGTTTCAGAAGCATAAGAAGGGAATGGCATACATTAAACATGAAAGAACTTACAATAAACTGAGAGAAAACACCATCAAGAACTGAAAGCCACAAGAATCCCAACAGGTGCTGCAAAACTTCTGATCTTTCCTTAGCCAAAATATGAAAAATATGTACAATAGTGTGCCAAACTTTTCCCAAGAGTCCAACCTGTAGAATGTCTCAAAAATTACATCATATAGATCATCCTAACCCCTTCCCATGCCTCTAGGGGTCGAATTCCTCCTTCTAGGAGCAGTTTCAACTAATTCTAAACAAGGAGCTAGAATCTAGGCAGCCAAACAACTTGCCTCTAAAAGGAAGGAAACTGATTCTTTGACTTGATTTTCACTTTTTTGGGAGTGAATCATCTAGAATAGGTAAAAGTGAGTCAAAGTTACATTACAACCACAAAATTACATCAAGATAACTCAAAAATTACATCCACAATCAAAACTGGTCCAACTGGCCGAAATTCTGAGCTGGAAGATGAAAAATTAGCCAAAAATCTCTATGCGTCGCGCGCTTGAGCTCTATGCATCGCATGCCGCTCAGCCTACTTTTGGGGCACTTACTAGCATCAAAATCAAGCTCATGATAGCTTGTTGGAAAGCCCTGGATGTCGGCTATCCATCCCAAGTGGAATTTCCTGATTTGGAGCTCATTTTCCCCTCAAAAAAATCATTCTCCCACAAGTACTTCCTACTAGTGAAAATGGTGGCAGAAAGGTGATTTTCATGGTGATTTTGGCCCTTTTGATCATCCAGAACTTGGTGAAATGCTTTGGCCATACTGGAGCATGCATAAATTACCATGAAAAATTAAAAAATATAAAGTTTTCCTCCAGCAAGTGTCCCAATCATAAGCGCGCGCGTCGACGTGCTACGCATTGGGCTGAAAAACCTGTTTTGAGACCAAAATTTTCCAAAATGAAAAAAACTTCTTCAAATTTGCTCAAATTCGGAGCGAAGACCCTCCATCAAGTATCATGCCCAGCCAATGAAGCCTCGTCCAAAATTCGGAGTGGATCAGGCCTCTTCCACCGTTTTAGTGCTCTGCTCAACCTCCTCTTCAGAATCTTCATTTTTGCTTTGCAGACGTGCATGCGGGCCCAATAATGACCTTTCATGTGACGGAGCATGTCTTTGTCTCTATTGGCCTTTTCCAAAAACTTCTCCAGATGAATGTTAACATGTGTGAGGCATGTCTCTCGCTCAATTGGTGTCATGTCACCAGGTCTCTTCCGGGCCAATTGTCGATCCTCACGGATTCACTGCAGCTCTACAAGTGTGTGCTGGTCCTCTAGCTATTTGTTACGCTGCTCCAGGTATTTTATCACCCACTGAGCTCTCTGCAACTTAACATTCAGCGTGTCAATCTCGGCCTTCTGCTCCTGGACGATCTCTTTCAGTTTCGAGCTAGGAGAGCTTGCATCAACATCGATGAGTGTAAAGTCAGTGTCTCGGCCTCCTGAAGGGCCCTCATCGTGCATAGGCCTCTTGCCTCTATCCTGAATCTGTACATGTGCTGAAGAAGAAGGCGAGACCCCTTCCACCCCGGGTGGAGATAATACTCGCGCTGTTGATGAAGTCAACGAGACCCCTTCCACCCCGGGTGGAGATAGTACTCGTCGTGTAGCTGCAAATAAGGCTCTGTGGCCTCGCTGATATGTTACATACACTGGAGCACTAATATGCTTGGTCTCAGGAATTTCAAGCTGGTGTGAAGGCTCTCCCTCATCATGAACTACCTCGGGAGGCGGCTGTGGCGCTGCGAAGAAGTCACGGGAGATGAAATCCTCCCAAGTAATGCCCTGTTGTGTCAACTGATGTACCACCATGATTTTGATTAGCGCGTAATGATATATGCTGCTATGCTGTTGTGCTGGGGTCTTCTTCTGTACAATAAAAGTCATCCGCTCTATGTTGTGATACATGAAGTATGGAATGCTCATCATACGTACCCTCGTGAAATGCATCAACAAACGGACATGGTACGCATAGAGGCGCGAGAATCTGCCCTCGCAACTGAAATATCGAATGATGAGTTTCATCAATGGTGCAAACTCATCCTTCAAAAATCTGAATGGAAATACCCTGCTCAGCTGCCTCATAAACCTAGGTTTGATGTATGGCTCATAGTAGGATTTCTCTAGCTGCTGTCGTTTGTTCCATTCCTCTCCTATATTTGGTATCCCGGTGGCCTGAGCAATGGTCTCTGGTGACAGAATGAAATCTACTCCGGCAAGGTTTACACGGCCATCATGTAAATGTAGAACAAATAGGCGAGCTAGCTCATGATGATGCTGAGTTCGGGAAATCATCTCACAGTATTGGAAACATGACTGATGCTGAAAACAATCCATTGCAAGCGGGCAAGCCTGCAATTGAGCCAAAGAAGTAGGCTCCTCCCTGACATGTCTACCACTTTTGCCACTTTTGTGAAACCTCCGTGGCACATTAACCTCTGCTGTGGAATCACTGTCATACTCCTGCTCATAAACTGAATCTGTCTCTGACATGGTGCTGAAATCAAGATGTTTTCAAAATATATGCTGATATAGGTGTAGTGAAAACAAGAGTTTCAGTGTATACCCAAATCCCAAATGTGTCACTTGTGTATCAAGGCGCTATAGGAAAACCATAATGATAAAGGCACTGTCAAATGAATTTGAATGGAAAACAGTCACTGTTTTGACTACAAGGGGATTTGACAAATGAGTAGAAAAGAGTGTAATGTGGAGGAAATAACTATTAGGAACAAAAGTGACAATAGCCCTTGCAGTGTTTGACAATGTCAATGGAGGATGTAGACAAGTGAATATGGGACTATGTTATAACATGAATGATAAACAGTGTGATAATAACAATGGCAATAATAATGACAGCAGTGATGTAAATAGGAGAGAGAGAGTGTGAGGCTATGGTAAACAATAAGCGATGACAGCAATAATAATAGAGAGCATGAGCATATATCTCAATAAGACAAGTCCGGAAACCCCCACAATATTACTAACATTTGTTTCAAAACCCTAGGGAGTGATTTAGCAATGAACATAGGGTTTATATCTCACCACACTAAACACTTGCTTTTTCATTTTCAAAACACCATAATCATGTCCAAAATTCACTAAGTAAGCGTGAAGAACCTACTTCCAAGCAAATCGAGGCAATTTGGCATGAATCTGGGCGAAGGAGCAAAAATTTTTGGCCCTGAAATTCTATGTCTCGCGCGCATGCCCAGTGCGTCGTGCGCTGTGTGTGCGTCGCGCGCATGCAAATTTTCACAGGCCTGTGAAGCCCAGTGCGTCGCGCGCCTCTTGTATGCGCCGCGCGCACTTCCACTTCAACTCCACGGCTCTGAAACACTCCAAACTTGACTCCAACACTCCAACTCGACTTTGCTTTGGAAATTTATGAAAAGGATTTGTCTTCAATGCTTTATATAGGTTGGAAAATATCTCACAAGAATCAGATTTGCTTTTAATTTTCTCCATAACCCACTTTGCAATGTTTGGCAATCTTGGCACTTTGTCATTTAATGCAATTTTGTCTTTGGCTTTTCACTGTTTTTTCTGAGTCTTGGACTGATGAAACTTGGTTGTTTTTGCAGGGATTTTGGCATTTTGGCTTCGGCAAAGACCAGATGCTGCTTTGAACTTTCTATGGTGGAACAAATACATAATTATTACAAAAAATAAATTTGACAGTTTCTAGTTCCAAAACAGAGTTTTGGACTAGAAATGTCTTCAAATGTTTTTAAGAATAAAAATATGAAATGGGAACCTTTTCCAAACCAACCTCATGGCCTGCGGGCTTTTATCACATGTATCAAAAGACTGAAAAACCCTAGACTCTAGGACTAAAGACTCTTTTTGATGAAAATAATCATTTATGACCATGAATGACG
Source organism: Pinus albicaulis (assembly GCA_034641835.2). Lineage (NCBI taxonomy): Eukaryota > Viridiplantae > Streptophyta > Pinopsida > Pinales > Pinaceae > Pinus > Pinus albicaulis. The sequence continues at coordinate 1,471,395,572 of CM076584.1, forward strand.
TGACCTGAACTTCAGTGATTTTTGAGGAATTTTAATTAGCCCTGCAGGTACAAGCATGAGGAAACACAAGACGACCATACCCTCTCGTCAGTCAATGGGATGCCCCTAGCGAAATGCAACGAAGTAGAATGAGCGAGACACCTAAAAATGATATGCAAAAAGCAAGATGATCTCTGACGGAGGGCTGTAAGGACCGACTCTAACAGATGAGATGTTGTAACATTGTAAGTTGACTGTTTGATTGTTTATTTAGGAGAACTTCATTTACACTTAACTTGTCCATTTCTCAAGCTCTTCCAACACATCTTTAATGAATGAATTGGATAAGTTTAGGTTCATGTTGTGATTTATTCCCTTGCAATAAAGTCATTATCAAGCTTTGCATTTGTTGTTTGCCATTTATAGTTTAGGCTTTGTTATGTTTTAACACAACCAATAGCTTCTTTTCACCAGCACTTAGTTCTTTCTCTTTTCAACATAAAACCATAAAATCAAAAACATCATAAAACACTAAACACAACGTAGTGAGAAACAAATACCTAGGCACATATAGTGCACCACACTTCAGCAGTTTACCAACCCTGGTTGACAATTAATGAACTCAATTTAGGAACACTAGGTTGAGCACAAACATTTTGTTGGTGGTTGTCTATCAATATAAATGGCCTCCACATTCCCCTTCATGGAACTCGTGCTTAACCTTCTCTACATCATACTCAGGCAAACATTTAAGCAATATACCACTTGCATTTTTCCAATAAAGACATCTATCTTTAATGCAATAGTTTACAGCTTTCAACTTTAAGAACCTTGCCTTTGTTTTTGTCAAACCAGGAGGTGTATTCAAATTAAGCAAAACATAAAGAATATCAGCATACCAAGAGGAATTCATAAAATGATCTCCAATAATGGGAGTTGAGATTTCCTCTTGTTTATCTAAAGCGTTAATCATATTAATATCAAGAACTTCAAAATTGGATTCAGCCATCAACCTAGCTAGACCTTGGCCTTTGATGAGTTTAGTGGGTTTAATCTCTAAATCATATTCAAGAATAACAGCAATCCACTTACCTCTCTTACCATCTGGGTCCTGTGTTAGAATGTATTTCACAACTGAATTTGTGACAAAGGCAATGATGTGTGAGTGCAAGATGTATACTCTGAGGTCTTTCAAAGCTTTAACCAAAGAAAAAGCTCGCTTCTCCATAATTTTATACTTCAAAGGGGCATCCCTCAATGCCTTGCTAAAGAAAGCAATCGACTGCTCTTGTCCTTGTAGATTTTTCTGTAAAAGGACAACAACTATTGTATGTTCTGATGCAAATGAAAAAATATAAAAATATTTTGAAAAATCAGGACTTATTAGAACCAGTGTTTTGGTTAACGCTTGTTTCACTAGCTCAAAGGACTTCTTTTCCTCCAAGGTCCATTTTACCCCTTGCTCATTCTTCAACATGTTTGTTATATTCCTAAGGAGCTCAACCAAGTTGGGTATGAACCTTCTCAAAAAGTTAATATTTCCAATGAAAGACTGCAACTCTTTGATGTTTCGAGGATGAGAGATTTGCAATATGGCCTCAATCCTCTTTGGATCTGTTGTACAAGTCAGCCCCTCCATTCAAATCTTGGCTAAAGTCTCCTCTTTTCCCTTTACCGTTGCCCTTTCCCGCACCGGAAATACATTGAAAAAGGGCTAAAATCTGCTTTTTAAAAGTCATAAAAGGCCCAGCCCCTTTCTCTCCTAGCTCCGCGCCTCCTTTCATCCATATAGCCAAGCGCTGCCCCTTAGAGCGTTTAACGCAAATCGCATGATCGCGCTATCGCACCTTTCCCTCATCGCATGTCCGCCTCATCGCAAAAGCGTAGTTTTCCGTTTGCGCTATCCTCCGTCATCGCACTTTTCGTTTTTGCGATCTGCGCTCGACCGGTCACGCCCATCGCATAGCGCAGAGCGCAGAATCTTGTTATTCCATCGTTCCTTCCATCGCACTTTCTCCACTTGCAATTTTGCGATATGCGCTCTGGGTCCCACTTCCAAAGCCTTTGCTCCGTTGTTTTGTTATGTTTTTCCTTTGTAACTTCCCCAAAAGTTAATCTTCAAAGTCTTCGTACCGTCAGCATTTTTCCGCCATTTTTCGTCATTTGCCCACATGTCATTCGCTTTTCCCTCCATTGTTCACATATTTCGGTTATGTGTCGCGTCTCGGTGTTTTTGTTTGAAGACTCCGCCCCGCGTAATTCCATCATCCCCTAAAATCTATGCCACTGCTTCCGTTAACCTCACTATGTCCACTATCTCTGTGATTAGTTTTATTCAACAGGCTTTTGTTTTTGCAGGAACTTGTGGTGGGAAAAAAATTGGCGGAAAGGATCCGAGAGTCACTATGATGTGACCTCCATTAAAGAAAGGTACTTCAATCTATAGAACTCTCCAGAGAAAATCAAAAGGGCACATTTGGGCGGATGAAAGCATTAATGCAGCAGCAGATTATTAATGAAGGAGCAATGAATTCAATGTCCGGCATGAAAAAGGTTTTAAATTTAAATTCAAAACCTGTAGATCGAAAGTACCATGTATAGAAGCAGACGCCTCAAGGTTTTATTGCCGCAGATCTTCCTCCTCCAGAAAAGAGCCGAATGTTTACATATTTTATTATTTATGTCTTGTATATAAGCAGATTTTCATTTCCAGCATTCATTTCCAGAAATAAGTTGTAAAGTACAGTCATTTATGTTCAGTCATTCATAGCGTGGGCGCGAATGTTTTCCGCCATCTGATTCAAAATAATTCATTAAATGTTTTCCATCTACCTCCTCCTCTAGAATTCTCTATCTCTTCTATAAAAGCTAGAAGGAAAGACATTGTAAGGGTTCCAGATTTCTTTCAGCAAGCTGTGCAGTGAAAAGGCTCTTGTATACATTCTGTAATATTTATGTATGAAGGTTCGGCCCGTAGGGTCTCGGTGTGGAGGAGTTATAAAGTAGCTTGTAATGAGGATTAGATTGCTTTGGTATCTCTGCAGTATGTAATTTCTCTTATGTGTTAATACAATATCTCATTTCATGCTATTTATCTTCTGTATCATGTTCTAGAATCTGAGTGTAGCTCACTAGTTTTGCGGTAAGGATTCATCCTTGTTGATGCCCTTTCTGGGGTTAGCGACGCTTTAAATAGGCCTAGTCATGATATATTGTTCCATACTCACAGCTCTTCCATATTTTTACGCTATATTAGTTACTTGAGGAGAGATTCTTTTAAACGCCATTGTCATATAAGGATTCATAAATTAATATGCCCTTATGTGTGGTTCTATTGTGTATACGGGTATCGGTCTCGCATGTTAACTAATATCTTCTCTATCATTTCCTCACGCACTCACTTCTTGATATTTGATTTAAACGATATATTATTTGAACTGGCCCTCTTTACAGTAAGTTGTCTCTTAACTGTCTGATGCCTTTGTATTGAAGTTTTACATGATGTCCCTACACTATTCTTATCTTTGTGTCAGCTTCTGAGAGAGATTGGTCCCATTCAAAACTTATTTCCTTGTTCAAACAAGAGATAGTGAGTGAGCTCTTGGACTGACAATCCAATTTATATGAAGAACTCCTTGTTATATTAAGATGTCCTAGGCACTGGTCTATGGCAACTCTAGACTGTCTCTAGGGGGTGACAAAATTGTCCACCACATCTTTCTGGCGCCGTTGCCGGGGAACGAATTCAAGAATATCAGTTTCCCTGGGTCTCAACAAATTGTTTTCACTCTCTAATCAGGTGAGCACAGAGAGTTGAAGAGTTGCATATCCCTCACCTTGGCGACTCCACTGTTCTTTATTTGATAAATTTTATTGGTAGTCCTGGCTCCTCGTAAGCCACATTTGAGGTCAGATACATCCCAATCAAAGACACCCTACGTGTCTGACCCAAAGAAGATCATTCATAAAAGATTTTGGAAGGAGAGGAAGTCAGCTCGCGCTGAAAACCCTGAATATTCCGTTGAAGATTATCCGCCCTCTTCTTCTCAAGAAGTTAGAACAGAAAATCCCGAGTTTTACTCGGAGACTCCACGTAGAGGAAGTGCCTGGATTGAAGAAGATTCTCATCCTGCTTTCGAGGCTGAAGAAATTAAAGAAGTCACAGAAGTAGTTGCTGTTAACCGTGAGTTATTCCCATCCACACCTCAGACTTCTGTGCAATATATTCCCATTGTTATTCATACCCCACTTCCTCCTACTCCTCTCCCTTCATTTGTTTCTCAGACTGTTGCACAACCCCCACCTCCTCCAATGGCTAATGTTCCTGCTTTTCTATTGAACAAATACGCTCCATTGGCCTTGCCTCAAGTGTTAAATGATATGCCGCAGGATTATTTGAAGATTCTGCCGAGATTTAATGGTGAAAATGAAATAGATGCTCAGAAACATCTCGAGACTTTCTGCTCCTTTGCAAAAAACTTAAATGTTGAACATTTGGACGTGGTCTTGAGATTATTTGTGCAGTATTTGGAAGGGAAAGCCAGGAAATGGTTCAAGACACTAGGGAACCGTTCAATAACCACCTGGGATATTATGGAGAATAATTTTCTCAGAAAGTGGGGAGAAAAGAAAGATCACGGTCAATGTCTTACTGAGTTTAATACAATGAAGAAGAAACGGAATGAAGGGGTTTCAGAGTTCATCAAAAGATTCAACAAGTTATATCTGAGCCTGCCTCCTGAAATGAAGCCCCATGAAGCTGCTGCCAAGATAATTTTTATAGCAGCCTTTGATTTTGACTTTGGATTCTCCTTGAGAGAAAGAAAACTTGCCACTTTAGATGATGCACAGTCAGATGCTCTGGAATTGGAAGCAAACTTTGCCTCCACTGGGAAGTTAAAAGGAAAAATTGAACAAGATACTAGGAGGAGAGGCAAAGAAAAGGTTTCCATCTCTAATCAGAAAAAAGATTCAGATAAAATGGATGAAATAAGAAAAATGATAAAGAAGATGGTCAAGCTTTAACTGGAAGCTAAAAATGCAGCTCCCAAGAACTATTACAATGCTCCAAACAGAGGATACAATCCTCAGTATAGAAGACCCCCATTGCAGATACTGCTGAGAGAAGCAAAAGAACAACAAGACCAGGTACCTCATCCCTTATACCTAGAAGGACCAACAGATGACTCCACTGGAGATGCAGCTTATGGATTAGAAGATTCAAATCTGGCTCTTTCAAATACTGATGATATGGATTGCCCATTGCAAGACGAAGACGAAGAGGCAGAGATTGATCATTACTGTAAGCAATTTGCTGATTTCATGCAAGCACAATTCAATTTCAAATATGATCTTAGATCTTCAAGGAAGAGGACCAGAACTCAAGATCAAGAAGAGGAGCCACCTCAGAAAGAAGTATCTGCTCAGAAGGAATCAGCAACAAAGAGAAACGTAGAAAAAGGTAAGAATCCTCTGAATACTCCTTCGCAGTCTAATGATCAGATTCCTTCTTCTTCAAAAATAGTCAGTCCTCCTAATGTTGAGTCAGTGTCGAAAGAAGTTAAGCCTCCAGCCGAGAGTAAGGAATTTAAGGAAGTTATGTTAGAAAAGCCCCCATCTGCTTTCAATTTGCAAAAAGAACTTGAGAAAATTAAGATTCCTGTCCCACTGACTGAATTATTGAAACAGCCTGTGTACCAGTCTCAAGTCACTTCCTTTATGCTTCCTCCCGAAGTACCAATTGCACCTGATAGTCTAAATCTTCAAGAAGAAAGATCCATGGTAGTCTTTGGTCCACATGTCGAGGAGATAGACCCTTCTACTCCTCCTTTTTACGTGTCCCTAGTCATTCATGACCTGCTGTTACACAATTGTATGTTAGATTCTGGGGCTTCCCATAATCTTATGCCTTTGTCTGTCATGGAACAACTAGGACTGCAAATTAGAAGACCATATAAAGATTTATATTCATTTGATTCCAAAAGAGTTAAATGCTTGGGAATGATTAAAGATTTAGTGGTCAATTTGGCCCAAATTCCAGCAAAGTGTGTGGTCATGGACATTGTGGTCGCTGATATCCCAGCCCGCTTTGGCATGCTGCTGTCAAGGTCCTGGGGTACAAATATTGGGGGATCAATCAAATTGGATTTAACATATGCTACTGTCCCAGTCTTTGGAGGTCAGGAAAGGAGGTTGTACAGGGAGACTAGATTTGTTAAAATGGTAACTAAGGCTGACTGCTCAGAAAATTCCCCAATTTATAACAAAGAGGGAGACTTGTCATTTTTGATGTTAGAAGAAAATCAAAATTATGCTCATGAGCCCCTTTTTGGTCAAATCCAAGCTGAGCAACTTAAAGAAGATCTGGAATCAGAAATTTGGACTTTGCATTTTGATGGAGCAAATTCAAGGGAAGGCAATGGAGCTGGGGTATTATTAATCTCTCCTACAGGGAAATGGGTGCCACTATCTTTTAAATTGGAGTATGAGGCTACAAACAATGTAGTCGAATATGAGGCACTATTATTGGGACTGCAAACAGCTAGAAACATGGGCATCCAATGTTTAAAAGTCCTGGGAGACTCTGAGCTGGTGGTAAGGCAGATCAAAAACGAATGCCAAACTAAGCATCCACGGTTGAGAGCATATAGAAATGAAGTATGGGACGTGATAGAAAATTTCTTCTCAGCATTTAACATACAGTTCATGCCCAGGGAGCAAAACAGAATAGCAGATTCTCTTGCTGTAGCTGCCAGTACATTCCGTCCTCCTCAGAACCCGCTTTTAAGATATGAAGTGGAGGTACGGTACAGACCATCTATTTCGGATAATATAAAGCATTGGCAGGTATTTGAAGACGATGAACAGATGAAGAGATTCATGGAGATAGTGGGAGAATTCTCCAATATGGAGATTGATGGTAACGAGGAGGAAGAAGTTGAAAATATTGCAGAGAACAGATGGGAAGAAAGAATAGCAGGAAATAAAGTGCTGCAGCTGAAAGGAAATGTTATACCTAGGGGTTTGGTGCCTCTAGAAAGATTATTTAACAAAGATGATATTCCATTGCAGCCTAGCAAAGCGATAGAAGAAGATCAAGTGGGAGATTTAAATCTGGGTACTTATGTTGATCCCAAAATTGTAAAATTATCTAAAAGAGTCCCAATAGAATATAAAGAAAAGTATTTGAAGTTGTTTCAATCTTACAAAGATGTATTTGCTTGGTCCTATCAGGACCTAAAAACTTTTGATGTTAGTATAATGCAACATAAAATTCCTTTGAGGGAAGATGCAAAGCCTTATAAGCAAAAGCTCAGACAGATCAATCCTCTATTGCTTCCCTCTATTGAAAAAGAAATCAAGAAATTATTGAAGGCCAAGATAATTGTGCCATTGAGATACTCAGAATGGATAGCGAACCTTGTTCTTGTTCGAAAGAAGAATGGAGAAATAAGGCTGTGTGTGGATTTCAGGAATTTGAATAGAGCATCTCTCAAAGATAATTATCCACTGCCTAAGATGGACCACATCCTGCAAAAAGTAGTGGGAGCATCCAGAATGTCAATGATGGATGGTTTTTCTGGTTATAATCAGGTGGTTGTTTTCCCAGAAGACCAGAAGAAAACTGCATTTACTACACCATGGGGAACCTTTATGTATGTCAGGATGCCATTCGGATTAATTAATGCAGGAGCTACTTTTCAGAGGGCAATGGACATAGCCTTTGTGGGAGAGCAGGACAAGTTTTTGGTAGTTTATCTTGATGATATCACTGTGTTTTCAAAGAATGATGATGAACATATTGAGCATTTAAGAAGAACTTTTGAAAAATGCAGAAGGTATGGCCTGTCCCTCAACCCTCAAAAATCTTTATTTGCATTAGATGAGGGAAAACTCTTAGGGCACATTGTAACAAAAGATGGTGTGAAAATAGACCCTAAAAGAGTTGAAGTAATAAACAGTATTCCTTTACCAAGGAATAAAAAAGAAGTACAGGTGTTTTTAGGCCGAATCAATTTTTTGAGAAGGTTCATTCCTAACTATGCCGAGATAGTTAGGCATATAACTAATATGTTGAAAAAGGAGAGTGAAGTAAAATGGTCCCAGGAATCCAGAGATGCATTTACAAGGATAAAACAGGCATTCGCTGAAGCTCCTGTATTAGCTGGACCAGATTACAGCAAGCCATTTATTATCTTTTCATTTTCTTCACCCCATACAATTGCCGGAGTATTATTGCAGAAAAATGAGGAGGGATATGAACAGCCTATAGCTTTCTTCAGTCAAGTGCTTTATGACGCTGAATTGAAATATAATATATTGGAGAAGCAGGCATATGCCCTGGTAAAGTCCCTTAAAGCCTTTAGAGTATATGTTTTGCAATCTCATATTACTGCATATGTCCCCACAGCAGCTGTCAAAGACATTCTGGTTCAGGGAGATAGCGAAGGTAGAAGAGGAAGATGGATTGCAAAAATCCAGGAGTATGATTTGGACATAAAACCTACTAAGTTTATCAAAGGACAGGGACTTGCCAAGATGTTATCTGAATCAAATCATCAAGCTCTGGGCATTAATCTATCCATGATAGCGAATGAAGAATATGAAAAGGAAGAAGAGCAGCAAGGACTAGAGATGGCCGCTCAAAAGATACATATGAAATATCTAACTAGTCCTTGGTATAAAGAAATAGTTGAATATCTTTTAACACTTAGCTGTCCTCCAAATTGTGATAAGATAAAATACAGAGCTATAAGGATGAAATCACAAAAATATGTAATTTCCAATGGACAGCTCTATTGGAGAGACCCTTTAGGTATATTACTGTTATGCCTCACAGAAAATGAAGCGCAGAATACAATGACAGAATTTCATGAAGGAATCTGTGGAGGACATTACAGTTGGAGGGCTACAACACATAAAATCTTGGGGGCCGGTTTTTATTGGCAAAAACTGTACTCAGATACTTTTGCTTGGGTCAGAGCATGTGACAAGTGCCAAAGATTTGCAGAAAGACAGAAATTAGCGGCTTTGCCCTTAATTCCTATTCATGTAAATGAACCATTTCAAAAATGGGGATTGGATTTTATAGGAGAAATACATCCCCCGTCAAGTGGCCAATATAAATGGATACTAACAGCCACAGATTATTTTACAAAGTGGGTGGAAGCCATTCCTACAAGAAATGCTACTAATGCAGTGATAATGAAGTTTATAGAGGAGAATATCATATCCAGGTTTGGTTGTCCTGCTAGAATTGTAACTGACAACGCGCAGGCTTTCAAGTCTACCAGGTTTGTAAATTTCTGTCAAAGATATAACATTACATTGACTCACTCCACAGCTTACTATCCACAGGGAAATGGTTTGGCAGAGTCTTCTAATAAAGCCCCGGTGAGGGTCCTGAAGAAAACAATCAGTGAAAATTAGAAAAACTGGGACTCTCAATTAAAGTTTGCTCTATGGACGAATAGAATAACCAGCAAAAGAGCAACAGGGAAATCTCCCTATGAGCTGGTATATGGGAGAGCAGTTGTGTTTCCTATGCAATTGGCATTTCCAGTAGCACGTTTTATGCAGGAAATCCAGGAAGAACCAGATGACATGATCAGAAGGATTAATCAGCTGTTAGAGTTGGAGGAAACACGCAACCAGGTGGATCAGAGGTTGATAGAATATCAGGACAAAATGAAGAATATATTTGATCAGCATGCGAAAGATAGAAAATTTCAAGTTGGAGACCTGGTTCTCAGGTGGGATGTTCGCAGAGCAGAAAAGGGCAAGCATGCTAAGTTTGATCCGTTGTGGTTTGGCCCATTCAAAATAGTGAACCTAGGGAGAAATAATACTTTCATGTTAGAAAACCTACAGGGTGATCTACTAGATGCCCCTGTGAATGGGCAATTCCTTAAACACTACTTTGAGTACTAACTCAAGCAGACCATGCTTAGTGTATTATAATGTATATGATGTATGTAAGTGTGATTTCAATTTTGAATGTAAATGGTAGAAATAAGCTGATAAGTTTTGAAAAAAGGCAAAGGGATCGTAGAATGAAATTCACACAAAAGAGGGTCTGAGGTCTGCGCGTTCTCGGCATGTCCGAGGACAAACATGCTGTCCCCAGTTGGAGCCGATGTTGTACAAGTTAGCTCCTCCATTCAAATTTTAGCCAAAGTCTCCTTTTTTCCCTTTACCGCTGCCCTTTCCCGCACCGGAAATACATTGAAAAAGGGCCAAAATCTGCTTTTTAAAAGTCATAAAAGGCCTATCTCCTTTCTCTCCTAGCTTCGCGCTTCCTTTCATCCATATAGCCAAGCACTGCCCCTTAGAGCGTTTAACGCAAGTCGCATGATCGCGCTATCGCACCTTTCCCTCATCGCATGTCCACCTCATCGCAAAAGTGTATTTTCCCGTTTGCGCTATCCTCCGTCATCGCACTTTTCATTTTTGTGATCTGCGCTCGACCGGTCATGCCCATCGCGTAGCGCTGAGCGCAGAATCTTGTTATTCCATCGTTCCCTCCATCGAACCTTCTCCACTTGCGATTTTGCGATATGCGCTCCGGGTCCCACTTCCAAAGCCTTTGTTCCATTGTTTTGTTATGTTTTTCCTTTGTAACTTCCCCAAAAGATAATCTTCAAAGTCTTCGTACCGTCAGCGTTTTTTCTCCATTTTTCGTCGTTTGCCCACATGTCATTCATTTTTCCTTCCATTGTTCACATATTTCGGTTATGTGTCGTGTCTCAGTGTTTTTGTTTGAAGTCTCCACCCCACATCATTCCATCATCCCCTCAAATCTATGCCACCACTTCCGTTAACCTCACTATGTCCACTATCTCTGTGATTAGTTTTATTCAACAGGCTTTTGTTTTGCAGGAGCTTGTGGTGGGAACGAAATTGGCGGAAAGGATCCGGGAATCACTATGATGTGACCTCCATTAAAGAAAGGTACTTCGATCTATAGAACTCTCCAGAGAAAATCCAAAGGGAACATTTGGGCGGATGAAAACATTAATGCAGCAATAGATTATTAATGAAGAAGCAATAAATTCAGTGTCCAACTTGAAAAAGGTTTCAAATTTAAATTCAAAATCTGAAGATCAAAAGTACCAGGTACAGAAGTAGGCACCTCAAGGTTTTATTGCCGTAGATCTTCCTCCTCCAGAAAAGAGCCAAATGTTTACATATTTTATTACTTATGTCTTATATATAAGCAGATTTTCATTTCCAGCATTCATTTCTAGAAAGAAGTTGTAAAGTACAGTCATTTATTGTTCATTCGTTCATAGCGTGGGCGTGAATGTTTTCCACCATCTGATTCAAAATAAGTCATTAAATGTTTTCTATCTACCTCCTCCTCTAGAATTCTCTATCTCTTCTATAAAAGCTAGAAGGAAAGACATTGTAAGGGTTCCAGATTTCTATCAGCAAACTGTGCAGTGAAAAGCTTTCTGTATACATTTTGTAACACTTCTGTATGAAGGTTCAGAGCCCGTAGGGTCTCAGTGAGGAGGAGTTATAACTGTAATGAGGATTCTGGTCTTTGGTATCTCACAGTATGTAATTTCTCTCATGTGTTAATACAATATCTCTTTCATGCTCATTATCTTCTTGTATCATGTTCTAGAATGCGAGTGGCTCACTAGTTTGCAGTAAGGATTCATCCTTGTTGATGCCCTTTCTGGAATTAGTCAAGCGCTTTAAATAGGCCTAGTCATGATATACTGTTCCATGTTCATCTCTTCCATATTTTCTGCTATATTAATTACTTGAGGAGGGTGCTTTTAAAACGCCATTGTCATATAAGGATTCATAAATTAATATGCCCTTATGTGGTTCTGTTGTGTATCTGGGTATCAGTCTCATGTTAACTAATATCTTCTCTATGTTTCCTCACTGCACTCACTTCTTGATATTTGATTTCTGTGATATATTATTTGAACTGGCCCTCTTTACAGTAAGTTGTCTCTTAACTGTCTGATGCCTTTGTATTGAAGTTTTACATGATGTCCCTACACTATTCTTATCTTTGTGTCAGCTTCTGAGAGAGATTGGTCCCATTCAAAACTTATTTCCTTGTTCAAACAAGAGATAGTGAGTGAGCTCTTGGACTGACAATCCAATTTATATGAAGAACTCCTTGCTATATTAAGATGTCCTAGGCACTGGTCTATGGCAACTCTAGACTGTCTCTAGGGGGTGACAAAATTGTCCACAACAGGATCTATCTTTATACCCTCCTCAGAAATAATGCGCCTGAGAAGTTTACCTTCTTGGAGACCGAATAGTGTCTTCTTAGGGTTTAAAGATATCCCAAACTTTCTGCATTTCTCGAAAACTTTTCTTAAATGTTCTAAGTGCTCCTCATTTGTTCTTGAAAACACAGTGACATCATCAAGGTATATAATGATGAAGTAGCCCAGTTCTTCCGAGAATGCTATGTCCATGACTCTCTGAAAAGTTGCTCCAGCATTCATTAGACCAAAGGGCATTTTCACATACATGAAAGTGCCCCATGGTGTCGTAAAGGCTGTCTTTAATTGATCATCAAGGTGGACTAAAATCTGATTATACCCCTAGTAGCCATCAAGCAAAGAAATTCTTCTAGACCCTACCACCCTTTGTAAAATATGATCCATCTTGGGTAAAGGGTAGTTGTCCTTTATTGAAGCTTTGTTCAAGTCTCTAAAGTCTATACAAAGCCTGATATCTCCTGTTTTCTTCCTCACTGACACTAGATTAGACACCCATTCAGAATATCTAATAGGGACAATAATACCAGCTTCATACATTTTCTTGATTTCCTTCTCAACCAAAGGCAACTGTACAGGGTTTATTCTGCGCAGTTTCTGTTTGAATGGTTTTTGGTTTTCCCTGAGAGGGATTTTATGCTGTATTATTTCAATGTCATAGGATTTAATATCTTCGTAACTCCTCGCAAAAACATCAGAAAACTCTTTAAACAGCTCTATGTAATTGAGTTTAATGTGAGCTGGTAAAGTCTTAGATAGTTTAATCATCATAGGTTTTAGTTCACTGCCTATATTGCACTCCTCCACTTCAGTCTCTATAGGTTCCATTTTTGGCTTCTTGGCCACATCGTTAAAATCGAACAACTCTTCTAAAGGGGCCAGACCCCTAGGCAAACTCTGATCTTTGGACTGCAGAATTTCTAACTCCTCTGTTTCTAACTCTGCAGTGATTTCTGTTTTGGTTTCAAGTTTGCTAGACAATAGATTTATATTGGCAAGCTCAGGAGACGGTTCTTCTTCACCAAGAAAATTTTCTTCACTATTGCAATGTGTTTCATCATCTGAGTCTGAACTGTCTAGTTCAAATTCATTTCTGAATTGCATGAAATCTTCTATTTTTTTATCTCCGTCGAATACTTGCCAATACTTTTCATTATCAGGAACGGCTGGTCTGAATTTTATCTGAGTTGTGCAGTCTTGGGTTTCATATGGCGTTAAGCATGTTCTGGCTGCAAAGGCTAAGATGTGGGCCACATTATTTCTTTTTCTTGGGACAAAAATCAACTGGGACTACTCGAAAATTTTTAAAAGATCCACGACGTCATTTCGATAGGCCCTAAGTCTTGGGTGATTTGCGTTGTATTCCCCATTGACTTGCCTAATGATTAACTCGGAATCCCCATATGCTTTAATTCTCTTGGCTCCTAAATTTTTCAACAAATACAAGCCTAAAAGCGGGGATTCGTATTCCGCTATGTTATTAGAACACTGAAAGTTTAATTTACAGAAAATGCTTTCTGTGTGGTTGTTTTCAGTGTTGCAAATCCAAACACCTGCACCAGCATTAGTTTTGGTGCATGACCCGTCAAAATACATAGTCCACAGAGGACTATTTTCGGTTTCATCTGTTTAGTGGTTGTCCTCTTCAACTAAAGTGCTTTCGGATGTTTCTTGGATATCAGCACTTAATTGAATCCGTTTCAATTCCTCAGGTTTTTTGCTGAGTTGAGGGTTGTTTTCTTGTCTGTCAAGGTTTAAAAGCAAAGGACGCATGACTTGTAGCTCAAGACCTGTGTTTGGTTTGCTAATTTTTTCAAATGCAGCAAATTGTTTTGATACTTCCGTTGTTTTTACCTCCTCCTCTCTATCGGCCATTAATTCATTCAAAGTGACTTGTTCACTAAGTGTTTCATCGTTGAACAGGATAAAAGAATCGAGGCCTGTATTTACAGAATAGAGATGAGAGATTTAAGGTTTGTCTTGGCTTATAACTGTGTATTGCATATGGGACTCCCTATAGAGTTTTCTTGTCTGATTAAACACAGGGATGGTCGCATAGGTCATGTCCATCTGCATAGTCCCTTGTAACTTAGCTCCCCAAGATCTTGATAATAACATTCCGTACTTTGGGGGAACATCAGCCACAACAATGTCCATTACTAAACATTTGGCTGGGATCTGTGCTAAGTTAACGCAGAGATCTTTGATTAATCCTAAGCATTTTACTCTGCTAGAGTCAAAGGAGTAAAGGTCTTTATAAGGTCTGGTGATTTCTAGACCCAGGCTCTCCATCACAGCTTTAGGCATTAAATTATGAGAAGCCCCGGAGTCGTGCATAGCGTTATGCAAAATCTTTTCATGAACGTTTAAACTCACGTAAAAGGGAGGAACAGGTCCCTCTTGATACTTACCTTCAATCTTTGGACCAAAAATAAGCTCTGGTTGGTCATCGTTAAGATTGACTGTGTCATTATTTTCTTCACTGTTTAAAGCCTTCAAAATTTGGACCCTATATACATTCTGGGAAGCTAACTCAGTCAAGGGAACAGAGATTTTGATTTTGGAAATTTCATGCTCTAGGCTGAAACGAATTTGATTCTTTAACGTACTTGTCTCGGCCTTGTTAACTATCACTCTATCAGCAACATCAGCTTGCTGATTTGTTCTATTTACATCTGACAAAATTGTTTTCACAGGAGTACTAGCTGAAGTGTTAGTACTGCTAAGGTCTGCACTCTATTTTGTAACGTTTTGAATGCCTTTATCTCTACCTTTATCAGAATTTACAACTATTGTTTTGTCCTTTTGTTTGACAACTTTAGGCTTGGTTGCAGTGTTGTTTTGTGAAGATTTGTCAGAGGTTTTGGTGTTGGGATTTTGTTGACTGGTTTTGCTTCTAAGGTCATATTCTCTTTGAGACTCTATGATGACATTTTCCATGTCTTGATAATAATTTTCATCATCGTCTCTTTTGTCATCATAAGGTGTGTATAGACCTTGTTTTCTATCATAATGAATCTCAAAGTCATCATTATCTACCCCCAGCATGTTGATATCATCTTCCTCTGTTATTTCATCTGTTTCCTCAACCTCACTTACATAGTTTTGATGAAAGGGAGGAGTGATCTGTTGATCATCTTCCCTAGGTCTATTTGGAGGTTGTTTCCTTCTAAAAGTCTGATTCTGGTTCTGGTTTCTGTTTTGAGGAGCAGTTTGGTTTTGACTTGCTTGTGCTCTCTCAAGGATGCTCATTTTCTTCATCATCTCCTCCATCATTTTTTCCATCTTCGAGCTGGAAGTGGAAGGGGTAGATTCCTCTCTAAAGGACACTCTCTTCTCATTTTTCATTCTTGCTCTCTTCTCCATCAAGTTAACTTCCACAGCAAGAGCTCCTTTTTTCATATCTTCAAGAGTTGCAGGATCTCTTTCTCTTAGCTGATAGGCCATCTCAGGGTCAAACCCTTCAGAAAACTTGTTTAGAGTTGAGCCTTGTGGAGGTTTTAGATCTAGGGAAAGTGCATTATGTACACTGTTAAATCTGGTACAATAATCTTGTACACTTTCCCCAGTGTTTCTATGGAGGTTCTTATAATTAGAAAGGACTTGGAGAAGATTCTTCTTTACTTCCCATTTGTTTAAGAATGTCTGATGGAAGGCTTGGAGATCATTGATACTATGGGGGATTAAGCCTTTAAACCATTTTCTTATTTCTCCCCCCAGACTCTAAGCAAATAATCTAAGCTTGACAGAATCATCATCAATTTAATTTCTGTCAAAGTAGTCATTCATCTTATCCACATGTTGAGATGACGTTGTAGCGTTACTAGCATCATATAATGGAATTTTGGACTGATAGTCCTGTGGAAGATTGACTAAGGGAACAGGAAGGACTAAGGGAGCATACCATGCTGCCATGATACGCGGTGGAGGTGGATTTACAAGAGGTGGATTAACAAAAGGTAAAGTGGGTTGAAGTGGAGTGGTCTGGATAGTGGATGTAGGGTGAAGAGATGTGGATGGACCACGAACAGATTGCTGAGCTGATCTTGGATGAGAAACACCTAAATTTGAAAGGGAATGTAGATCAGGTGGTGTTGTTTCTCTATTACCAAGATGTTCACTTGTTTCAGGAGATGAAAGTGAAGACTCGGAATCTAGCAGAATTATATCATCAAATGACCTAGTTCTAAATGGATTTACTAAGTCAACTTGTGATTGTTGTAGAGCTGAAAGATTTTTAGGAACTGAATTAGCTCTCAAGGATGATCTGAAAACAGTTGATAATTTAATCCTAGGAGACTCCCTAAGGATACTTTCTGGGTTATCAACTATCTGAGGTGGATCTGGGTCAGGATAGGCTCTAGTATGAATCTTTCTAGGAGCCACTATGCTGTGTTTTTAGACCCAACTAAACAAGAACAGTTTAACCAGATATGACAATCTTCAAGAGGTCAATTAATCTGTTTCACACAAACTTTAATCCTACAGTCCTCTAACTAAGTTTTAATGATGTTATAATGATTAGGGTTCTTCTCAGTGGAGTCTTAAGATCTGTTAAGGATTGTGGAGTCTCCAAGTGGAATTTTTTAGCTCCTAAGGAGGTAAAAGGTTTTATGGTCCACCACCATGTTTATTAAATACCAATCTAAAATATTTTTGGGTTTTCTGAGTTATTTTCCAATCATATTGGTTGTTAAGAGTGTGTTAGATTTGTTTCAAAACTTAGCTACGGTTATGAGACAGAGACAGTATACTCTTATGGCTAAGCCAGTTGATCCTTCAAGGTTAGATAAAATCTTATGAGAATCCCAGGGTTTACCTAGTTTGTCACTGATTCACACAAGTTTTACCATGATTACCATTACTTGGTAGTGCTTGAAAAGGAAGCTTTTACTCACAAGGTTTTATGAAGTTTTTAAGGGAACCTAAGATGAAAATTCGACTCCGCTTATGAAGTTTTTAAGGGAACCTAAGATGAAAATTCGACTAAGTCCCCAGCGGAGTCGCCAGAAATGTTAGTTGTTGGTGGCTCAGCTGGTTAATATAGCAAATGTTCTTTGAAACAAATTTTTGATATCCTATAATTACCTTAAAACGCAAATTACTCAGAAAGTTCCCCAGCGGAGTCGCCAGAGAATAATGGCACCCTGTAATCAGCAAGATTGGGAAAATTCCGACTACAGGGAGAACACTATTTCAACCACTTTGGGATTCTAGGATCTATCCCTCCTAAATCCAGAGAGGGATCTCTCCAATAAGTGCAAAGATTGGATTTGTCTTTGAAGTTCGGGTAATGATATTAGGCTAGTTATGAAGGCCGAGAGTTTGTTTTCTTTTTGGATGGTTGAGCATGATTATTGTTTGAGGGAAAGACCTAAATGGAAAGAGTTTCAAAGGTGAGAAGTTGCAAGAAATCAGAGTAACCTTTGGCCAAAAAGATAGATAATTGCAGGTTTTAGTCCATTGGGCTATGGAGTAAAAATAGGGTTTAATTGAAACAACAAGGGGCAAGAGTGGTCCATGGGGCAAGTCATCTATGTCTAAGGATCTCTTTAAATTTTGATTTATGGAATGAAATGATACAACAAGAAGGGGAATTTAAACAAATGAAGAACAAAGAGCAGCCCAAGATCTGGTAAGTACTTTGAAACTAGCCAGCTTTTGACATACGCTTAAGAAAGACATGAAAGTAAACTAGGATCTGGTAAGTACTTCGAAACTAGCCAGCCTTTGATACACTTTCAATAGAAAACATTTTAAAACAAAAGGGAAACTTGAAGGCAACTGTTAGAGAAGAAACTAGCGGGTTGGGCTCACCACAAATCCTCTCCTAGCTCTGCTTTACTTGGTAACTTTCAAGACAAACACAAAGATAACAAAGAATGGTCTAAGATCTGGTAAGTATTTTGAAACTAGCCAGCTTTTAACACATTCCAAGGGAAATTTTCAGACAATCTTTTGGGATAAAACTAGGACCAGGGCACACCATATCTTCCTTAGTTCATCTCTACTTAACATATACTAAAAATAACATTTAAGAATAACAATTAGCTAAGACATTAGGACGAGGGAACGCCAACATTCCTAACTGCTTGAACTGAATTAAATCATTCCCAAATAACACAAATTGGAAGAAAACATTAAGATAAAGCTTATCAGTCAGAGAAGGGTACTGATATACGGTAGTTCCTAACTCTATGTTTGTTGTTCTTTATAAGAGAAGATGAACAAAATGGAAATAGAAATGAAATAACAATTTACAATAAGAAATAACATCATTGTTGACATAGACTAGGATCCCATAAATCAGCTTGTATTGATGCTTCAAACTAGTTACAGCTTTAAGTCCAATGCTTTATTTTAGCAATCATCTACACGTCCCAGACTAACTTATCTATCACAAGCAGAGCTTCAAGAGCCAGTGAACACTATGTACAAGTTGGAGTTTCAAGCTCAAGTATATTTCAAAGTTCTGCAACCAACAATTTCTCATCTTCTACAGAAGTATTTATAGAAGAATGAGGAGGTGAGATATGATAAAAGATCTCCCAAGATAATTAATACAATCTTAATGGCTTCTCGGCCTTTGAGGGGCTCGATGAAGAAGTTTATAGATGTTCTATCTGTATTAATTGTTTTACATTTAAGATTAAGCTCAGTGGGAGCTTTTGTTGACTTTTAAGGCTCTGTGTCATGTAGTAGTAACTCTGCTGATATTTTTACATTAAGTTCCTTGGCAGAAATAACTATTCGGCTGCGCTGAGGAAAATATTTTATTTTCTGATCAATAATGCCTCTGTTGAATGCTTGTGGCTATAGGTGGCACTGTGGTAGCTGAGAGGAATCAATTTACCTCAGATGTGGCGGTGGAGGCCTTTCTGTCTGACAAACATTTATGATTTTCTTTAACGATGTTTTAATTTGGAAGATTAGGCTTTCGATAATCAATCTTAGCCGTAATCCACACATATCTGTCTTCAATCTTCTGTCTTGTCATGTTTTAATCTTTGACATTGATACTCTTTTGGTTCATTTTAACTCTGCGTCTTGTTGATGTGCAGGGCCACACTGGGCTCGTGAGGCATCAATGCCCATGAAGCATTGACGAGACGTGGAAATTGAACCCATGGATGGCTTCCCTTTAATGAATCGAAGGCGTGAGAATCGTCATTCCCAGCCTTCGGCTTTTTCTTCAATATGATGGAAAACCATTAATCACCTGCAAAACATAAACTATTTAAGAAATCCTGCGATTATTGGGTAAAACTGCTTAGAAGGTTGCGGGGAGGAGCGTGGCCGTTGGATGGCATTATCTAACGGTGTAGATTTGTTCGCAGAGGTTAAAAGAAGGGTAGAGGGAGAAATAAGTCAGAACCGTTGATCACGTAGAGATCAACGGTGGGGATTACGTGTTAAAATCCTCTTGGTGGAAGGCGAAGGACGATGAAACCATAAGGGAAAAATCTAGGACCGTCCGATCTGGACATGTGGATGGTCCAAATCCAATCGAAGGATCGCAATCGGTGGGGGGAAAACAAATGTTAAAAACGCACCCAATGAAAAGATCTGATGCGATCAAATGTAGACCGTCGATCTGTAGATCAGATCGACGGTGGGAGATGCATCGGGAGATCGCAATCGGCGATTTTTTGAATAAAATTTTTTTAAACGAGCCAACAGAAAAACTTCGATGCGATGATTTTGGGGCCGTCAATCTGCAGATCAAATCAACGGTGGAGGATGCATTGGGCACTGCTGATCGGAGGTGGCATGAAATGGAAACGTGCCTAACAAAAATTTTGCGATGTGATTAAGCGCCAACCATTGATCGGATTTAGATCAGCGGTCAACATCGTTGCAGGACTTGCATTGGCCGAAAACCCTTTATAACATGAAAAAACCCAAAATTTAATATAAACAAAGGTTTTATGCGTCGGGGCGGGTTTATATATACGAAATGGATAGGCGCCCGATTGCAGGGCCTTGGTCTATATGGAATGATAATAGGCTCGGGGCTTATGCATATGAGGGCCAATCGCGATCGGAGGTCAGGCTTGGGCTTTTCAATCTAACCATTCGAATTTTGCGATGCGATTGGCGCTCTGGTTTTTAACTCTTGGTCCCAAGCAAAGTTATATGGAGTAAAAGCGAAGGGCGGAGTTCATATGACGAGGCTCAATCGCATTGGAGAAATGATGCGGGTCTTTCAATCTAACCATTTTTTCATTAAAAAACATAACTCCGATGCATTTATACCAAAACTTTAAGTGGGTTTTATGACATTACAAAGAAAAAAGGTGATCGGGAATGGATTATTACAATGTTTTAAGCGTCGAATGCGGGCCTAAGGTTTATATGAAATAATAATAGGATCGGAGGATATAAACACATGGCTTAATCGCATCGGAACTTTTAGCATGGCACAAAGACTTCCGCGCTCTGAATTTTGCGATGCGATAAGCGCTTAAATGGTTTAGCGCTTGGTTCCAGAACCAAGGCGTATAATGGGGAAGTGGTTAGGACTTTGGCCCAAGGGGGCTTAAGCCTGTGGCAAACAAACTTATTTTTTATGAAATTTTTCCAGGTTTTCAATGGATTTGGGGGTTTCGACAGAGTTAAAAAAATGAGTTTTAAACTCTGTAAAGGGGATTTCATGAAAGGTGAACAGGGGAAAGTTAAAAATAGAGGAATTTATGGGAGTGAAAGGGGTAAAAAATGAAGGTTAGTTTTGTGGTGGAAGGAGGGAAAAATGGCCTTTGCAGCAGTATTTTCACTTATGGAAACAACAGAATTTCAGAGTATGAAATGGAAACAGCAATGAAGATTAAGACTAATTACCAGATGCCTTCATGAGTCTTCAAGAGATAACACTTTTTGCAATAAAATATGTTCCTTGAAGGCTCCAAAATCATTTAGCCACCATTTGGTATGACAAATTTTATTGGTGGCTAACAGGACCAAAGAATGTTTGGTCCAGAAGAAGAAAAGAGATGATAACAGTGACTGGAAATTTAAATACCAGTCTGAAGAGTTTCTAAAGTTAGAAAATGAAGAAATTGTCATGGGTGACAATCAAGAAGAGTTTTTCTGTTGCATAGAACAAGAGGGTATGGACGATTGGGTTTCAGTTAGAGCGGGGGCTAAAGCAACTGCAAGATTTCAGAAAGTAAGAGTAAGCGTAGGAGTAAGCGTGAGAGCTCAGCAAGTTAAAGCTGGAGCTGGAGCTAGGGCAGTAGTAAGAACTGAACAAGTAAGAGTTCAGCAAATGAGAACTCAGCAAGCAAAAGCAGAAATAGAAGTTCAGCAATCAAGAGGAAGCAGTATCCAGCAGTTAGAAGATAAATTAGACCAAGAAATTGAATTGAAAAGAAATTTGATGGAGAAGGTGTCTCAGGAAGGGACAACAACAAGAAAACAGAGAAGCAGCAGCAAGAGAAACACAGTCACAGACTGTGAAAGCTTAGCAAGTGGAAAGATGTAGCATAAAGTATGGAAGCCTGGAGAGGTGTAGAAGAAGAATATTGCAACAGATGATTAGTTGCACAACAAAGTGTGGGATCCAGGAGGACAAGACTGAAAGCACATGATCAGGAGATCATGATTAAATTTAACCTGGGGAGTCTAATGCAGGGGCATTAGGAAAAAACAAATTCCATATGTTTTATTAGACTTAGGGGTTTTTGAGTTTTCAGGAGAGTTGGATTTATGTAATGAATTGAGTAGGTTTTAATTCATTTTGATTAAATGTAGAGAGAATTGTAACTGCCCTCGAGTGATTAGAGGACAAGAGAAGTCGATTTGATAGGAATATGAAGAGTCAGTTCAAAGCAGCTAGGGAGTTAAGCTAAATTTAGGAATTTGTGGATTCCAAGAGTTTTTTTGAGTCATCATGGAAATTGAATCGATTGACTATCCATTTTGTATAATTGTAAGCCTAAAAGGCATTAGGAGGGAGACCTAGAGAGAGACCTGCAGAGAATAGGAGTTAAAAGGGCCAGTTGAATTTGACGATCGGGCCGAGGACCAGAAATTCTGTAAGTAGTTTCACTGTATATTTTAATGAAGGAAGTTGTTCATGAATGTGTGTGTATTGATTGATTAATTCTGTGTGAAGAATGTTGAGGTTCAGTTAAATATGTGTGAATAAGATCCTGCAAGAGGAATGACACTGTACTCTGTTACGATTCAAAGATTGATTATGGGATTGGAGTGCATCTTGAGTTGAATAGATTTCATATGGATTTGTTTAAAGAATTAATTGGATTCCTAGAGTGAGTGAAGGCCGAACTGGAATCACATTGAGTCTTATTGAAATTAATGCCTTTGTGTAAGGCATTGACAATGCATTGCATGTATGTGTTCACTGTATGAAGGAGACTTCGGTTCTTTGTGAGATTCCTGATATATGTACATTCTATGTTAATCTGAATGTTAGAGAAGAATTGTTATTAAACTCAGTTATACATAACCAATATAGCAAGACTTGGGTCTCGAAATTGTATCTGGGTTTTGGGGTGAGTTGGAACTTGGTGTCATAGAGCCGAAATGTTCAAGAAGTTAAATGTGCAGAGTCCGTGTCGAGAAGTCAGAAGACCAAACGGTGTGTTAACTGGAAGGTGGAACAGGGTAGCAGCGTAGCAAAGCTGTGACATTGGGGTTGCTAGGAGATTCCATGGTAGACAATGTGTTGAAGAGTTGGGCGGAACCACGAATAATTAAGAGAATGGAACCGAGAGCGTGAATAGTGAAGGCAGTTTCAGAGATAGAAACCCTAGAGGTATTCGCAAAGTTTAAAAGTGGTAAGTTGTATTCCCAAAAAAAATGCGATATCGGTCTTCTGGTGACACGTGGCTTAGGCTGTATTGAAAAACAGCCTATTTCTCACTTTTTATTTCAGTTAACGTGTCGTCCTTTATAAAATGCAATAATCGTCGAATGTGCTGATCAAATGATCGGATAGTGGTCACAATTCCTAGTTGCGCGTGAGATAACGCAAAGGTAATGTGTGTATATTATGGGCCCGAATGTTAATATGTTGCGGTGGTTTGGTTCATGTTGTGAACGGAAGTGGTTATAAGGCTGTCAGCCCGTGATAAAAAAATCCAAAGGCGTGGTTCTTATTCAAGGCTCCTAATATGTGAATTGAACTGTAATATATGTTTATGCCAAGGGTTTTAGATAAAGTAGAGTCCGGGTATATGGGGTTAAAATACACGAGGTCACATCAATTAAATTGAGGTGCTTGCGATAAGGGGCTGAGCGCTTATAAATATTAACCATATTGAAGTTGACTGGGTTTGGTGAAAAAAATCACTTGATATGCCTTGTATGGTTTGGAACCATTAATTGAAGTAGCTTCCACACTTATTATTTATTTAAATTGCCAGTTCAAGAAATTAGAACATTGTGAGTTTGCCTAGATGGGTTGAGATTTATTGGGTGAAAATTTGGGATGCATTTATATGCATAGAAGTTTGAAAATATGGGTTAGAAAGGTAGGCATGCCATCAAGCTTGAAGGGCTACCTCTTCCACCTTTGTTTTGACTTCTTCCTCTTCCTATGGAATTTTATCTTCCTCTGCCTCTATCTTGACCAATGGAAAATTGTGTCTTGAAGGCATGCTCTAGTGCAGAGTTTTTTACTTTATTCAACCTATGCTCATGATAAATTCGTGATCCTTGAAGCCCATTCACTGAAAATTGTGAGATATCCATTGTCTCTTCCATATCCACGACAATAGCATCCAATATTGATGGAAAAATCCTTTAAAAAGTTTCAACTATCCTCCTATCTTCAAGTGTCTCGCCATGAGACATGGTTTGAGTAACCAATCCAATAACTTGTGTGAAAAATGAGTGTATATTCTCAGACTCCTTCACATATATTGTTTCAAAATATCTTCTTAGCATTTGCATCTTGGTTTTCTTCACTTTTTCCATGCCCTGATAGGTTTTCTGAAGAATATCCCATGCTTGCTTGGACTTTGTTACTGCTGCAATCCTCGAAAATATGCTCTCATGCACAGCATAAAATATGTAGAAGAAGGATTTTGAATCCTTCTTCCTATTGTATCTTAGCAAGTCTCTTTTTGTTCGTGACAAAGCATTGTATGTTGTTGCATATGCTGGTTTTGGGAACCCATTCTCCACTAAATCCCAAATATCTTGAGAAGAAAATAGAGCCTTCATTGTGATAGCAAATAATCATAATTCTTTCCATTGAAAATATATTATGAAACCAGCTCACAAAATAGAAGAAAAGATAGAGCAAAAACTTAGAAATCATCCTCTTCAAGGGTACAACCTCCTTTACATTACGTAAATGAGCAATAATTGGATGATACAAATGAAAAAACCTACTTTCTATATATATGATTCTAAGGGGTCACAATGTAACAATATGGGGACCACATGGGTACAATAATAACAATAATTGGGCTACACCTATGGGGCACAATAATAAAAATATGGGGACTACATGGGCACAACAATAACAATAATGGGGCTACACTAATAACAATAAGGGGCTACACTAGTATTATAGGGCCCTAACATGCCCCCCTCCTTCAAACAAGTGTTGTCCTCAATGCTTGAGTAGTTATGCATGCTTATGTATAAAAATTCTCATCATTCCATGAGGAATCTTCAGCTGGTAAGTGCTTCCACTTGATTAGATACTTTGAAAATAATTGATTTCATAGTTGTCGAGTTCTTGTTTCTGTGACTGCTTCAGGTTCCAGTGTGATTTTTCCTTCCTCATCAAGTTCTGGAAATATTGTTTGAGCTAGGAGCTTGTCACCTATAACCTTCTTTAAGCATGAAACATGGAAAACTGGGTGCACTCAGGAAGATGTCGGAAGCTCCAATTTGTATGCCATAGTACCAATCTTTTGCAACACCTTGTAAGGACCATAATACTTTGGTGATAATTTATTATCCTTCTTAGCTTGCTTGAGGAACATTTCTTTGTATGGTTGTAGTCGTAAAAAGACCCAGTCTCCTACATAAAAACTTCTTTTGCTGCAATGTTGAGTTTCTGGTTGTTTCATTCGATTCTACGCCAAAGTGAGGTTATCTTTTAAGAGTTGGAGAACTTGTTGTTGATGATCGATGTGATATTCCACTGCTTGAACCTATAGTGAGCATAATTGTGCAAGTATGCCTCGTTGTTCTTTCTTCAGAATCTTTATCATGACATTAGAACTGATTATCTTTCCCGGTTTCCCTGCAATACCCCGTAATTCAACTTCCTTTCCTTCCCAAAAAAAATTCAAGAAAAATTATTTAAATTTAAAAACTATAGTCCCCAAGGATTGTAACCATTGGACTCCTAGTACAACATCAACACCACCTATTGGAATACAAATCATTGGAATATTCAATACATATTCCCCCATAGTTAGCTTGATATTATGACACTTTCCAAAGAAATTTATAATTCCTCCATTTTCAACCATCACTTGACACTCTCATGTTGGATATAGGAATCAATTCAATTCCTTGGCTATCTTATAATGAATAAAATTATGGGTACTACTAGCACTATTACCTTTTTCTTCTTGATATGTCCTTCTATCTTGAGAGTTTGAGGAGTGCTAATTCCTGTCAGTGCATTACAATATATCATTGGATTCATTTCTTCTTTCTCTAGGGTTGGTTCCTGATGTATATCCTTTACTTTTCAATTTTCTTGTTCCTTTTCTTCCTCCTCTTCACAATCTATGTAAATTAATTTCTTCTCAGCACACTTATGACCTTTAGTGTATTTTCTATCACATCTGTAACATAGCCCTTTTGCCCTTTTTTCCTCCAATTGTTGCGGTGTCAACCTTGTAGGTTGTGCAAGGCTAGGAGCAGCAAGATGTCCATCTTTATAGTTGTGATTGGTAGACTTCCTTGTTGCCATAATTTTGCTTTCAACTTTTCTTTCCACCGTGAATGCCTTCTCCAATGAATCAGGTTCCAAAATGTGAACCTCATGTTGGATGCTATCCTTTAAAGTTTCTATGAAGACATCAATCCTATGCTCCTTTGGAATATTTTCTACCCTAATATTCAATTTTTGGAAGTCCTCAATGTGCTCCATCATTGAACCATTTTGTTTGAGATTTATCAATTGGATAAAGAAGGTGTTTCTCTTTGTATCCTCATAATGTGCTATCATTTTCTTCGTAAAAATTGACCAAGTGACAAGTGGTTTACGAGAATAAATCCATCGGTACCATACATACTAATTGGGTTCTAAATATAAAGTTGCAATGTGTACCTTTTGTGTGTTTTGCACATTATGCAGATCAAAATATTGCTCCATCTGTAGTATCCCTGTTACCTGATCCTTGCTATCAAAATTCCTCATATCGATCATTAGAATATGGTGGGTCTTAAATCCAACATTAGAGTCTATGAAATAATGAATAAAATTTATTTTTTTCTCATCATGAGTTTCGTCTACTACCTTTTCGCCATTAGGAATCATTTCTTATAGCAGCTTTGTCAAACCTTCCTTCAAACATTCCATGTATGCTTTAAGATCATTCTTCTTATCTTCCATGTTTCCTTTCAATTTAGCTTCCATGACATCCATATTATCTTTCATGCCTTTCTTCAAACCATCCATTCTAGCTTCCTTTCATTTTTGGTTACTTTTTGCGAGAGCAACATTTGTTGCACTTGGTCTCGTAATTTTGATATATCATTTTGCACTTCTTCCTCTTCATGTGCCATGGTAGATTTTTTTGTGTGCTTAATGGGTGTGGAATTATTTTTGGGACGCATTATAGAACCCATTATTGATATCAATGCTTCAATATTCTTTTGGAATCACTTCAAACTGATTTTTTAAACAAAAGTTACGTAATTTAAAAATAAAAACACACACACACACACACACGCTTTTTTCTTGCTTTTGAGGAGCTCGATATTGAACCTGATGTATCTCTGTGATTTCAAATCCCAAGATCTTAACTTTAGTCATGTAGTATCCCTATGAGTCTTCTTTCCAATTCCATAGGTCAGACATAATTTGGATTCTTCAAGACAAATTTATGCTCGATCTCCCACAATGACCTAATTATGCACTGGTTCAGTAGAGCGAAACTCTACGGTGTTCCACGTGTCATTGTTTCGACCTTAGGCTCTGAAATTTATAAACAAGAAACTAAAGTTTGTGCATTTTTTTCCACTTTTTACATAATTCTAATATAATGCCTGAAATGAAAGTTATGATGATTTTCCCTTGGTCACTTGTTTGAAATGAAATTATGGAGCCTGCAAAAACCTTAACTTCCACAGATCATAACTCTGAAATTGTGAACCAAGGTCTTAAATGTTTACATGAAGTTTATCAAGATTTCTTCTCCACGTGGTAAAAATTTCATCTTCTAAAGCCTAATGGAAACAAAGTTATAGCGAAAATTATAAGATGACCTTGTTTGAAGAAGAAAAACCCTAGAATCCCAAGCTCTGATACCAAATGTTATGAAACCAACTCATAAAATAGAATAAAAGATAGATCAACGACTTAGAAATCAGCCCCTTCGAGGGGGAAACCTCCTATACATTACATAAATGGTTAACGTCCACTGAGACCAAACTTTGGTCTACCGGACCTATAATTTTCTTAATTCTTAATTGTTTGGCTTCTCGTCTTTCTTGGAGAGATTGGTGTTGTAGCTTTCTTTTTCTTCTTTACGGTCTTCCAATTTCCTTTATCTTGAAACTCCTTCGTCTCTTATGATCCTTGGGACACTGGTGTCTTATCTTCGGGATCTGGGAGATCTGCTTTGATGCTAAATGAAGATTTCTGTTGCGCAGTATTCGAATCCTCATAATTGTTGATGCTTGAGGAGCTGTCAAGTTCATTTTTTTGTTGTTGGGCGGGGATTTCCCCCTGCTTGTCTCGAGGGTTGTTTCTTTCTTGCCTGATTTCTTGCGATTCAGAGTTTTCTGGAGAGTATTCTTCCTTGATGACAGTGTAATTTTCCTTTTGTGCTCCTTCCCACCATGTAGATCTATGGTGATTCTTTCTAGCAGAATTTTTCTAGGAGACTTTTGGGAAATTTTTGGCTAGATGGCCTGTCTCAAAGCAGGATCGACATCTGAAGAGGACACTTTCATAGTCGAGTTTCTGTTTCCATACATAGTCTTTGCTTGTTAGGATTATTTCAGCTATGAATCCGGCGTTGAAGTCCATTTCGACACAGATGTGTGCATAGGTGGTTCTGACATATTCGTTTATTTCTGGGCACCTGTAGTAAAATTTCCCAATTGCATTTCCAATGGCTTTTAGCGAGGAGAGATTCCAGAGATGCAAAGGTAGGTTTGGCAATCTGAACCAAATTGGTGCTGAGGTTTTGACTGTTGTTGAGGGATCGAATGATGGGTTCCATGGTTTCATGAATAGGCCCGATTTTTCCCAAAACCAAGGGCTGGAATCTAAAATGCATTGTCTGCTTTCAGAGTTTTCAAAATCTACTATAAATAAACCCTTAGCACAGGGGTAAATATTAATTTCATCAGAGATGAGAGGCTTCCATACCTTCGAGATCCAACTATGGAGAGCTATCAGCCGTGGCCAAAAGCCATTAAACTGGCAAATTAAGGCACTTTCAGAAAACTTCAAGGCCTCATCCAGTGAGACCTTGACCACCTGCACAGTGGGAGTTGGGGCTTCACTGACAATATGGGCAAGAGCTTGACTCTCAGAGGCGGACGGAATTAGACCGGAAATTATCTTTGTGAAGCTAGGAGCCATATTGCGGAAGAGATGCTATCGAACCCTGTGGAAGAGATACGAAACCCGTTCGATGAAGAGAAGAGAGCGGAGGTTTAACTGCAAAATTTCTTCTTTTACATGGTACGTAAACTTGATGTCAGTAATAGAGTCGTGCAAAACCCTCACTCGTGCTTGTTAACCAAAATTATTTTCAATTGGTGAAAGAACTCGTTTTCAATCAACGGGAGTCTTCAAATCAGATGTAAAGCTGGTAAGAAACTAAGAAAATATGGCACACAAGTTAAAGAGAGTAATGGTAGTCACATTTAAGCAAGCTGACACTTTACAAGTGAAAAAAACCTTGATACTGCACTCACCGCAGAAGAGATGCGAAACCCCTCTGGCCGACTGGTAGATGCAAACCCTGTCTGCGAAAAGAAACCTGTCTGTGTTAGATGCGAAAAGATGCGGAATCGTCTACCAAAAAGGAGAAAACCCCTCGATCCTACACTCGCCGCAGAAGAGATGCGGAACCCCTCTAGCCGACTGCGGTAGATGCGAACCCCGTCTGCGAATATATACAAATGACAAAACCTGGCTTCTATATATAGGAGTCTAAGTGGTCACAATATAAAAATATGGGGACCACATGGGCTCAATAATAACAATAATGTGGCTACACCTATGGGGCACAATAATAACAATATGGGGACTACATGGGCATAACAATAACAATAATGGGGCTACACTAATAACAATAAGGAGCTACACTAGTATTATAGGGACCTAACAACTGAGGTATTTGTGGGTTGGTCAAGCTTTTGCTTGATGTTGCTGCCATCGTTAACTGTTAAAAAATACTTATTGAACCTGCTCTGATACTTCAACCCACTATGATACCATTGTTTTCTTTTGAGGAAGAGTGTAAAAACCCAGAAAATTTATGTGCATTGTTTGAGTGCACAGTAACAACACACGCAGTAGAGTAAACTAGAGTAACAACACGCCGTAAAACAGAGTAAAAACAGGGGATGAAGATTAAGACTACAAATATAACTCTTAGATTAAGTGTGAAAACATAATACTTTGTATTAATATTCTATGGGAGGAGAAAACTATTATAAAGACAAAACTGAGACTTTGGCTCATTCATTGTCATGAAAGACAAAAAATTTACACATTGTAACTGCTCTCTGGTTATGTGTTATAACAGACTGTATTAGCCTGTGAAACTTTTCTCTATACTTATTTCTTCTGGTCTGCAAACCTTCGATCCCCTGCGGAATACTTCCCTCAACTACTCTAAAACATCACTCTCACAAAAAACTTTTGTTGTTACATTAATATAGAAAGAAAATATTTGGAAACTTCATATGCTCAGTCAGTTTTAACTTTTTTCATAAAAGAACAAAAATAAAAAGGAAATTTATGGGCGGTTAGTCACCTAAATTAATTTTGTGTACCTGTAGAGAAAGCCTGGGATTAATAACTACCAAATATACATCCTCAAGCCTGTAAAACATTAACTTGACATTCCTCCAGTTGATACACAAAATCTGCTCCCTGCTACAAAAGATGACTTGCTTGATCTGCTTGTGTACTTTTCTAAGGTTAGCTATTGTCATTGGTTAAATGCGTCGTTGGGAGTAATTTTCCAACACTCCCCCTTTAATCACAACCACCAAAATTCACTACGCCCAAACAATCTCTTAGATGGACAAAAATATCTCTTTTCAATGGTTTTGTGAAGATGTTTGCAAACTACTCTTGTGACCTGCAGTGTTGTAAAACAATTTCTCCATTATTAATAAACTCTCTAATGAAATGATACTTAGTGTTAATGTATTTTCTCCTTTTGTGGAAAAAAGAATTATTGGATAGTGTAATTGTTGAATTGTTGTCATAGTAAATTGTAGTCATTCCTTCTTGTTCATGCCATAAATATGCCAACATCCTTCTCATCCAAATTTCTTGACATGTTGTTGTTCTTGCAATGACATATTCAGATTTTGTTGTCGACAATGAAACTATTGGTTGCTTCTTGGAATCCCATGAAATGGCTCCTAAACCCATGTGAAATACATAGTCTGGTGTGCTCTTTCTATCATCAACACTTCCTGCCCAATCACTGTCAATGTAGACAATCAGCTTGAAATCACTTCTCATAGTATTCAAAATACCATATTCTTTTGTTCCTTTGACATACCTTAGTATTATTTTGGTTATTTTCCAATATGTTTCCTTTGATGTCTCCATAAATCTTGACACCAATCTCACTGCATACATTATATCAAGCTTTTTTGTTGTTAAATACATCAAACTGGCAACCATACTTTTGTATAATGTCGGATTGACACTGTTATTATAGTGTTCCTTGTTGTTACATCCTTCCTCGCTATTACATTCTGCTTTGTTTTTACAGTCATCTTTTCTTAATTTCAACCCCATAACAATTGGAGTTGGTGCAAGATTGCTCTCCTGCATATTAAACCTCTTCAAAATTGCTGAGGCATACTTTGCTTGAGAAATAAATATGTCATTTTATGTTTGCTTCACTTCTATGCCCAAAAAATATCTTAACAAGCCCAATTTTTTCATTTCAAACTCACTTTTCATGACTTCTTTGAAATTAGCTATGAGAAGGTCACCACTTCTAGTGAAAATTAAATCATATACATATAAAACAACAATAATAAGCTTACCGTTACTTTCTTTGATGTAGAGAGTAGGCTCAGCATCACATTTTTTAAAGCCATTTTCCAACAGGTTTGCATCTATCATGTTGTACCATGTGTGTGGTCCTTGCTTCATCCCATAAATAGTTTTCTTCAACCTATACACTTTGTCTTCTTGGCCTTGAACCCCGTAGCCTGACGATTGCTCCACATCTACTTCCTCTTTCAGCACTCCATTCAAGAATGTCGACTTCACATCCATTTGGTACACCTTCCATCTATGTTGTGCAACTATTCACAACACTGTGCACATTGTCTCCATTGTTATGATTGGCGCAAATGTCTCTGCATAATCTCTCCCCTGTTGTTGCTTGTATCCTTTGACGACTAGCCTTTCTTTATGCTTTTCTACCTTTCCTGCAGCATTTTTTTGGGTCTTACAGACCCACTTGACACATATGACTTATTTTCCTTCCAGAAGGTCCACCAATTCCAATGTGTCATTCCTTTCTATAGCTTCCATTTCTTCATTCGTTGTTGCTACTGATTTTTCTTATGTAACATCTTAAAAATGAATTGGATGATCTACATGACAAAATAGTGCAAATAAAGAATACAGACATGTTCTACTGTCAGTTTCATTTTTCTCATAAATTTCACTTAAATTTTTTATTTTTTGAATTTTTGTCTTCTCATGCTTGCAGAAGATGGACTTGACATTATGCTTGGAGAAGATGATGTTGTAAGTCTCTGTGGTGCAGTTGGAGTAGTATTTTCTTGATTGTGTGATAATTTCCATTGATTGTTGATGGTGCCACTTTATGTCTCCTTTTTTGAGCTTGAATATGTGTAGGAGGAGTCACCAATAAGGAATTACCTGTTGATGTCAATTCCTCTTTATCGTCTTGTTGTATTCTTGTTGTTACATTGATTGTTTTCTCCAAACTTCCATACATTCTTCCTCTTCTATGAACTACACATCTATGTTGATTATGGCCTTCTCAGTTAATGGATTGTAGAGATGTAAGCCTCGGATTCATCACTGTATCCAACAATACACATTTCTCCCCCTTGCTATCCAAAGTATTCCTTAGTTCATCTAGGACATGTGAATAATCCACACATCCAAGCACTCTCATGTGAGTGACATTACGCTTTCTTCTACTCCATGCTTCTTTAGGAATCATATTTTTAACACTTTTTATTGGATACCTATTTGTAACATATGTTGCACAAGCGACAAATTCAGCCCAATAATAATTTAGCAAATGATTTGCCTTCAACATACTCCTTGACATTTCCATAATGGTACTATTTTTCCTTTCTACAACACCATTTTGTTGAGGTGTATACCTTGTTGTAAATTGTTTGTGAATACCATGCTCTTTGCAGAACCAAAGTAATTAATTTGAGATGTATTCTCCAGTTATGTCTTTCCTCAAAACTTTGATGTAGTGTACACTTTTCTTCTCAACAAGCGCCTTGTATTGGCGGAAGCAATCAAACACTTAACTTTTCTGTTTTAAGAAGTATACCAATGTCTTCCTTGTGTATTGATCTATGAATGTCAAAAAATAAAAAAAATTCCACCAATTGGTGGTGTCTACATTGGTCCACATAAATATTAATGGACAATCTCCAAGGGTGCCTTTGCCCTTATTGACTTTCCTACTGGAAATGATTCTCTATGTTTTTTTCCCAAGATGCATCCTTCACATAAGTTGTCAAGTTTTTCTATGAGTGGCAATCCCTTCGCCATGCCTTTCCTATGAAAAAAAAATAAGCCTCCAAAATTTAGATGACCAAATCTTAAATTCCATAACTAATTTTCATTCTTGAGCTCTACTTGAAAATTTGTTTGTATAACAACAATTTATGTGTAATAGCAATTGTTTGTGTAACAATAGGATCCTTTCTTTTGTCGTGTGAATCCATTGATAGTTTTGCTTATGCGCCTTCTTCCTTCAAATTTGTTTTTATCTTCAAGTGAAATACGTTTTTGCTTGTCATTTTCACTTTTGCAATCAACTCCTTGATTGAAAATTTATCCAAGATTGCGCACTCTCCATTTTATAAAAAGACATTGTAGCCCTTTTGCATGAGTTGTCCAATGCTTATCAAATTGTGCTTCAAACCAAGGACACAATATACATCTGAAATATATTTATTCTCCCCCTTCTTTGTTATAATATTGACTCTTCCTTTTCCTATAACAAATACTTTGTTATTAGTCCCTAAGGTCACTTCAGATTTCACACTTTCATTTAGATTGGAAAAAATTCCTATGTTCCTTGTCATGTGGTTGATGCACCCTAAATCCAAAAACCATACATCTTTTTGTTTCTCTTTTGCTACATTGCAAGCTAATAACATGTTGTCTTTGTTCTAATTTTCCTTTGTGAATTTTACATTTGGTTTGTTACTAAGATCATGCTGCTTCTTCCTATATTCATTTTCATAATGTCCATATTTTTTACAATAATGACATTGAACTTGATATCTATCATACCTCTAACCTTGTACTTGATTTTGGCTTTCACCTTGAATTATATTTTGATTGCTGCCTCTTCAGCCTATGTGTCAACTTCTTCCTCTTCTTGTAGCATTTGATCTTCCTCTTCCTCTACCTTGACCAATGGAAACTTGTGTCTTGAAGTCATGCTCCAGTGAGGAGTTTCTTGCTCTATTCAACCTATGCTCATGAGAAATCAATGATGCTTGAAGGTCATCCACTGAAAATTGTGAGAGATCCTTTGTCTCTTCCATAGCCACGACAATAACATCAAATCTTGATGGAAAACTCCTTAAAAATTTCTCAACTATCCTCCTATCTTAAAGTGTCTCACCATGAGACCTGATTTTAGTACATAGTCAAATAAATTTTGTGAAAAATGAGTCTATATTCTCAGACTCCTTGACATATATTGTTTCAAAATATCTTCTTAGCATTTGCAGCTTGGTTGCCTTCACTTTTTCCATGTTGTGATAGGTTGTCTGAAGAATATCCCATGCTTACTTGGAATTTTTTGTTGTTGCAATCCTTGGAAATATGCTCTCATGCACATCTTGAAAGATGTAGAAGAGGGATTTTTAATCCTTCCTCATATTATCTCTCAACAAGTCTCTTTATGCTTGTGACAAATCATTGTATGATGTTGCATCTGTTGGTTCTGGGAAACCAATCTCCACCAAATACCAAATATCTTGAGAACAAAACAGAGCCTTCATTGTGATACCCAGTAATCATATTTTTTTCCATTGGACTGAGGTATTTATCGGTTGTTCAAGATTGTGCTTGATTGTTCTTCCATATTTAACTATTAAAAAAAACTTCTTGAACCTACTTTGACACTCCTTACCCGCTCTAATACATTTGTTTGCTTTTGAGGAAGAGGGTAAAAACCTAGAAAATTGATGTGCATTGTTTCAGCGCAAAGTAACAGTACACACAGCA
The DNA here is from genome assembly GCA_034641835.2 of Pinus albicaulis. Lineage (NCBI taxonomy): Eukaryota > Viridiplantae > Streptophyta > Pinopsida > Pinales > Pinaceae > Pinus > Pinus albicaulis. The sequence continues at coordinate 1,471,430,648 of CM076584.1, forward strand.
ACAACAAAGTAAATTAGAGTAACAATTTATAAAACAGAGTAAAAACAGGGGATGCACATTAAGACTAGAAATATAACTCTTAAAATGAGCGTGCAAACAGAATTCTTTGTATAAAGATTCAATGGGAGGAAAAAACTATTACAAAGATAAAACTAAGACCTTTTAACTCATTCACTATTGTGAAAGACATAAATTTTAAACATTATAACCGGTCTCTGGTTATGTGTTGTAATAGACTATATAATCCTGTGAAACTGCTCTATGTAATTATTTCTTCTGGTCTACAGACATTCGATCCCCTGTGAAAGACTTCCCTCAACTACTCTAAAAATTCACTCTCACAAAATACTTATGTTGTTGCATTAATATAGAAAGAAAAAATCTGGGAACTTCATATGTTTGGTCAATTTTAACTTTTTCATAAAAGGAAAAAAATGTAAAGGGAAGTTATGGGCAGTTAGTCACTTAAAATAAATTCTTGTAACTGCAGTGAAATCAAGGGATTAATAACCACCAACTCTGCATCCTCGAGCCTGCAGACTATTAACTCAAAATTCCTTGAGTTGATACATAAAATCTGCTCCCTACTGCAAAAGACGGCTTGCTTGATCTACTTGTGTACTTTTCTGAGATTGGTTGTTGTCAATCGTTTAATGCACTGGTTGGGAGTAATTTTCTAACACTACCTCTTTAATCACAATCATCAAAATTCGCTACGCCTAAACAATCTCTCAAAGGGACAAAATTATCTTGTCAATGGCTTTGTGAAGATGTCTACAAACTACTCATGTGACCTACAATGTTGTAAGACAATTTTTCCATTATTAATCTACTCTCTAATGAAATGATACTTAGTGTCAATGTGTTTTCTACTTTTTTGGAACATATAATTCTTGGATAGTGCAATTTTTGAATTGTTGTCACAATAAATTGTTGTCATTCCTTCTTGTTCATGCTATAAATCTACCAACATCCTTCTCATCCAAACTGCTTGACATGTTGTTGTTGCAACGACATATTCAACTCCTCATGTCAACAATGGCATTATTGGTTGCTTCTTGGAAGCTCATGAAATGGCTCCTGAACCCATGTGAAATACATAGCCTGATGTTCTCTTTCTATCATCAGCACTTCCTGCCCAATCATTGTCAATGTAGCCAATTAGCTTGAGATCACTTGTTACAGTGTACAAAATACCATATTCTTTTGTCCCTTTGACATACCTTGGTATTATTTTTGTTGCTTGCCAATGTGTTTCCTTTGGTGTATCCATGAATCTTGACACCAAGCTCACTACATACATTATATCGGGCCTAGTTATTGTTAAATACATCAAACTGTGAACCACAATTTTGTATAATGTCGGATTGACACTATTGTTATAGTGTCCCTTGCCATTACAACCTTCCTTTTTGTTACAGTTTGCTTTGATATTACATTCATATTTTCTTAATTTCAACCCCATAACAGTTGGAGTTGGTGCAAGCTTGTTGTCTTGCATATTAAAACCTCTTCAAAATGTCCGAGGCATACTTTGCTTGAGAAATAAAGATGTCATTTTCTATTTGCTTCACTTTTCAAAAAGTATCTTAATAACCCAAAATTTGTCATTTCAAACTCACTTTTCATGAATTCTTTGAAATCAGCAATGAGAAGGTCATCACTCCCAGTGAAAATTAAATCATCTACATATTAAAAAAGAAAAAAAAAAAGAGTTTATTATTACTCTCTTTGATGTAGAGAGTAGGCTAACCATCACATTTGTCAAATACATTGCCCAACAAGTATGCATTTATCCTGTTGCATTTAGCCCATAAAGATCTTTCTTCAACCTATACACTTTGTTTTCCTGGACTTGCACCTCATAACCCGACAATTGCTCTGCATATACTTCCTCTTTCAGCAATCTATTCAATAATGTCGACTTCACATCCATTTGGTACACTTTCCATCTATGTTGTGCAACTATTGACAACAATGTGTGCATTGTATCCATTATTGCAACTATCGCAAATGTATCTGCATAATATTTTCCTTGTTGTTGCTTGTATCCTTCGATAACCAACCTTGTTTTATACCATTCTATCTTTCTTGAAACATTTTTTTTGGTCTTATAGACCCACTTAACACCTACGACTTCTTTTTCCTTCTGAAAGGTCCACTAATTCCCATTTTTCATTCCTTTCTATAACTTCCATTTCTTCATTCATTGTTGCTACCCATTTTTTTGCTGTAACATCTTTAAAATGAATTGGATCTTTTACATGGAAAAATAGTGCAAATAAATAATTCAGACTTGTGCTACTGTCAACTTCGTTTTGCTCATAAATTTAACTTAAATTTCTGAATTTTTGTCTTCTCATGCTTGCAGAACATGCACTTGACATGTCACTTGATGTTGTGCTTGGAGAAGATGATGTTGTGAGTATCTGTGGTGCACATGGAGTAGTATTTTCTTGATTACGTGACACTGCTCTATTGCTTATTGATGGTGTCACTTTATGACTGCTTTGTTGAGCTTGAATAGGTGTAGGAGGATTCATCAATGAGGAATTACTCATTGTTTTCAATTCCTCTTTATCTTCTTCTAGTATGCTTGTTGTTATATTGATTGTTTTCTCCAAACTTCCATCCCATGCCTCCTCTTCTATGAACTGCACATCTCTATTAATTATGGCATTTTTTATTAATGGATTTTAGATCTTGTAAGCCTTGGATTCATCACTATATCCAGCAAATATGCATTTCTCCACCTTGTTCTCCAACTTATGCCTTAATTCATCTGAGATATGTGCATAAGCCACACATCCAAATACTCTCATGTGAGTGACAATATGCTTTATTCTACTCCCTACTTCTTCAGGAATCATATTCTTGACACTTTTAGTTGGATACCTATTAATAATATATGTTGCACAAGCAACAGCTTCAGCCCAATAATAATTTGGCAAATGCCTTATCTTCAACATACTCCTTTCCATTTCCATAATGGTCGTATTTTTCCTTCCTGGAGCACTATTTTGTTGAGGTGCATACCTTTTTGTAAATTGTTTGTGAATACCATGCTCCCTACAGATCCATATGAAGTCATTTGAGATGTATTCTCCACCTCTATCAATCCTCAAAAATTTGATGTAGTGTCCACTTTGCTTCTCAACAAGTGCTTTGTATTGGCGCAAGTTCTCAAACACTTCAATTTTTTGTTTTATGAAGTAGACCCATGACTTCCTTGTGTAGTCATCTATGAATGTCAAAAAATAAAAAAAACTACCATCAATTGATAGTGTTTGCATTGGTCCACATAAATCTAAATGGACAATCTCCAAGGGTGCCTTTTCCCCTATTAACTTTCCTGTTGGACATGATTATTTGTGTTGCTTTACCAAGATGCATCCTTCACATAAGTTGTCCAATTTTTCTATGAGTGGAAATCCCTTCACCATGCCTTTCCTATGCAACAAATTTAAGCCTATAAATTTTAGATGACCAAATATTAAATTCCATAACCAATTTTCATCCTTGATCTCTGCTTGAAAATTTGTTTGTGTAGCAATAGTTATCTGTGTAACAACAGGTGCCTTTAGTTTGTCTTGTGAATCCATGGACAGTTGTTCTTGTACACCTTATTCCTTCAAATCTGGTTTTATCTTCCAGGGAAACATTTTGTTGCTTGTCATTTGCACTTTTGCAATCAACTGCTTGCTTGGAAATTTATCCAAGATTGTGCATTCTCCATTTTTGAAAAATACATTGTAGCCCTTTTGCATGAGTTGTCCAATGCTTATCAAAGTGTGCTTCAAACCAGGTACAAATTATACATCTGAAATATATTTTTTCTCCCCTTCTTTGTTAGAATATTGACTCTTCCTTTTCCCATAACAGAGACTTTGTTATCATTCCTTCATGTCACTTCAGATTTCATACTTTCATCTAGATTGGAAAACATTTCTATGTTCCCTATCATGTGTTTATTGCACCCTGAATCCAGTAGTCATGTTTACATCCACTGGTCTCATAATTTCGAGATGATCATGATGATGATGAGTGTGTTTTTATTATTAACAAAGGATTCAAGAGGACCATATCCCACTTTTGTGAGAGATCATTCCTTTGTTATGATTAAGGAGAACATATTACGAGTGAGAGTTCTTTGTATGAGAACGTCTCTTTGAAGAGACATGCCACTCGAGATAAGAGTTTCATCCTTGTATTTACAAAGAGTTTTTCCATGTACTCATCATATTTTGCAGATATTAATGAAGCGATCTCCCCACTCTTGACCCAGGACCCAGAGACGTAGTCCACACTATACAAAATTCATTATCACGTGTTGTGTTATGATTTCTCTATGGTTGTTTTCTTCTTGTTTATGTTAGTGGATTGTTGAATTATTATTTAGAGGACATGTTTCACATGCAAATAAAAGTGTCAGTGGTATTTTCATGACCTTTTACTGACACTTATATTTTTTTGGATCAAGTGGTATCAGAGCAGTCTGACCATTTTTCCAGGGATTGTGAATGTCATCATGGGAAAAGGATTACAACAAACAATAATTTAAGAGTTAGAATATATTAACCATTGCATTAAATCATAGAATGTAGAGCTTCGAAAGCTTCTACAAGATGCGGAGGAAGAGAAGTGGAATTTGAGGCTCATGTTAGAGTAGGTTGTGGAAGAACAAATGGGAGAATGCTCCACTACAAAAGGAGAGTTATCCAAATAAGATGATCAAGCATCACCAAAGAGATCAAAGGTAAAGGAAACTTCTTCTTCTCATGATGTTATTTCTATTAGAAGCATTAAGATACCTATTTCAGGAACTAACATTAGACTCCTCACCAAGATGGGGTATAAAGGAGGAGGACTTGTTATTAATGGCCAAGGAATTACTCAACCATTGGAGGTTGTAAGAAGGCCTCAATTTGTCGGATTCCTCAAACAAATAATCCAAGCCATTGCCAAAACCATCGAGGAAAGAGGATGTTGAGAGCACATCACAGTCTTCCTGTGATAGTGAACATTTCAAAACAAGAGCTAAGGCACGTTCTTCTTGCCAGACTTGCACCAGAGACCACCAAGTAAGGTATAAAAAGTCTTGATATTCTAATGTTCCTTTTTATTACAAGCAAATTGATAATTATGAGAAAAACTTATGGCACAAAAAACCATGTACTTTTTTTTGGCTTGTATAACCATGTCATTGCCAAGTGTTGGAAAATAATGGCAACGAGGAAGAGGACAATACACGAATACCCTTCTCCACATCAGGGTAGGAAGAAGGTTAAGATCATTTGGAGGAAGAATATTTTTTGCAACCATTGCAACAAGGGTGGACATTAGAGAGCCACATGTTGGAAGCTCCATCTAGAGCAGTGACCAAAGGATGACCAAAAGGAACCTATGGAGGAACCAATCAATGAAGTTGTTCAAAAAGAGAAGCAGTTGCAGGAAAAATACCCATTAACCTGGTGGGGTAATAAATGGGGATTTATGTGTAATTGAGCATCGCCACATTTTGTAAATCACATGTTGCGGTTGTTTGTAAATGTGATGAATGTATAACATCACTTTTGTTGGAAACATAGTGATATTTTGGCCGTTAGGATGGATGGCACAGGTATTAGATTATGATGTAAACTTTTCCATGAGTGTGTTATAAACTCTTGGAAATTATGGGGTTTTCTTGGGTCATGTTTGGTCTTGTAATTGAGCATGTATTAGCATCTACAGGTTTGCATATAATACAGCTGTCGGTTTCATCATTCTGAGTTCCAAAGTACAAAGGTGAAAGAAAGGGAAAGGTGGTTTGTCAAGGCACCTGTTATGTAGATCAAGCTTGCAGTCATGTTTATGCCTTTAGAGTACCAAAATCTCCTTAATGAGGAGGAATGATCTGGGTGGCTCCAAAGAAGCTAAAAAATTGAATTCTTCGGATTTCATCAAAACCAAGACAAGAATGGGGAACTCATCATCCTAATTCCAATGGTGCAGACAACACTCAAATGTGACTTCATATGTGCAAGTTAATAGCAGCGAAATTTCAAGTCAAAACGAGCAGGACTTTTGTTTCGAACTAAATTTGGAGCACGGCTAAATCTGGTGGAACCGATAAATTTGGTGGCCACTAATTGAGCGACAATTTAGCACTGCACGGTGGCTGGAACTGGTCAAAATGTCAAATTTTTAAATTTGCTGGTAACCCCAAAATATCATGTGGGAATTTTTTTTAGTTTTTTTTTTAAATAAAAAAAAATATAGATATTTAAAAGGGTGGCGGGCCCCCACCGTTCAAATTATATTAAAATATTTTAACTAGTCATGTACCCTACCCACGACCCGACCATATGTAACGATAGCCAAACATATTGGGGGTCGACGAGGTTCAAATCCGCGTCGGCCAGTTGGTTGGCCCACCCAATGAGCAACCCCATACTAAACCATACACGATTTCAAAACAAACCAATTCCAAACAAATCAAAATTGTGTCAAATTTTTAGAACCAAAAACCTATGTATGGTCAGGTAGGGGGTTGGAACCGCTAACCTCCCTACCGACACGTAACCTTGTCATTCACGTCATAACCGCCCAAGTACTCAGGCAGGCTTTGTAAACAATGTCACCACTCTTATATAAAAACCTTATTCATTTGTTGAGCAAACCAACGAAGGCCGAGTGGAACAACTACCTGGAACCCAACGCCCATGGAACCATGAATTAGAGGCAGAACCACGACCGATGGAACCCTAACACAAGCAATATGTGAGGAATCTTTTAGATTCCCCGAGGGCCGAATATTGATAGTGTTAGAAATATGTCAACTTTGTATTCAAATTGCTTAGAATTTTGCCTGGAATCTAATGGTGCAGATGGTTTTCTAATCTGAGCAGCCGATTTTCCGAAGGTAAGACATTGAGCAGTGGAACCTTAATGCACGAATGTGCAAGGAATGTACAAGGTCAACTTTATAATCAAATTTCACAATTTTTGGCAAGGATTATGATGGCACAGCCCATTTTTGCATTTGAGTAGCCGGTTTTCAGACCATCGATAGATTGGGAGATATAATGATGCATTAACCACTTTGCTTGTTTTTGTTTTGACGAAAAGATGGATGTATGTTGCAGGTTCTGGTGATCTTTGTATGTTGTAGTGGACAACAAGATATAAAAATTTGCAAGAAATTCATCTATTTAGCCATTGCACGAAAATAGAGATGGTGGAGAGCTGAAAGAGGTCTATGTGACACTTTGCTAGAAAGCACTCGTGTTTACAACAATTGGTCTTAGTATTTCCAAACAATCATGATGATGATGAGTATGTTTTGAATCTGATAAGTGAGTTCAAGAGGACCATTTTCTGCCATATTTGTGAGGGATCATTTCTTTGTTATGTTGATGTAGAATGTCTTGTGAGTGAGAGTTCTTTGTAGGAGAATGTCTCTTTAGATATAAATTCCACTCGAGATAAGAGTTTCATCCTTCTGTTGACATGTATTTTTTCCATGTACTCATCATATTTTGCAAATACTAATGAAGTGGCCTCCCCACTCTTGACCCAAGGCCTAGAGACGTAGTCCACACTAGACGAACTATGTTATCACGTGTTATGTTATGGGTGCTCTATTGTTATTTTCTTCTTTTTTATGTTGATGGATTGCTAAAATATTGTTTAGAGGATGCATTTCTCATGTTTCACATGCAAATATAAGTGTCAGTCAAATGTCTTGCATAAAGAAGATTTTTGTTTAAGAGTATTCACAAAAATCATTAGGATAAATAAACCACTCCCAGTTTGTTTATGATATAATTCTCCTGGGAGGGGCCTCCAAAATTATTGCCAATAGGTTTAAAGTGGTCTTAGATTATTACCTTTTCCTCTCAGGATGCCTTGTAAATAAAAGGAAAAGTCAATTCTATCGGTAGAATTGTCCATATTCAACTCTGGAGGAGATTGCTTATGCCCTTGACTTCTCGGTCCATATAGACTAGAAGTCCTTCAAATACCTAGGCATACCAATTTCCCTTAGGACACCTTTCATGGAGGATTGGAGGAAATTATTTTGAAACTCAAAAAGAATATCTAAGGCTGCGGAGAAATGTGGTTAAATCTTGCTGGAAAATCCATTCTCATTAAATATGTCTTATATGTTATTTCAATTTGTATCTACTCAGACCTTGTTTCCCCAAAAGGAATTCTTTCACAAATTAGAGCAATACTCAGAAATTTTCTTTGATAGGGTGGTAAAAGCAGTGACCGAAAGTATCATTTGTTAAACTGGAATAGAGTTCTCCTTCCAAAAGAGTTTGGAGGACTAGGTATAAAATATACAATGTATATCAACCTAGCTCTAGGTGAAAATTTGTATGGAAGTTGATATCGGACTCCAACGACTGGTGGAAATCAGTTTTTTTAAAGAAATATTTTCACAAAACTAGATTTCTATGAGCCAAAAATGCTCAGTGGGAAGGAAGGGGATTGTAGGGAAACAACTCCCATCATAATATGCAATTTGGGATGGCATGCAAGAAACAAGACATAATTAGTATCTAGGAGGACAGTATTCCCTCGATTGTATTAAGCTCAGAACAAAGTGGAGCAATTATCTCAATAGATTGGATGAGAAGAAAAGACAATGAAATAATGAAAGATATATCATCTTGGAATGATTTAGGTGCGTAGATAGGCTAGGCTATCTAGGCCTTCCAACACACATGAACTCCTATTTGGATTCTCTACTCTCTCTCTCTTGAAAGGGTTAGCTCCTATTTCTCGAGATTCCTCGAACTCATGTTCATGGAATCCAAGCAGATCTCTTCAATACTCTATTAAAGAAAGATTTAAACTATTGTTGAAAAGGCTTCCACATCCAACCCCGTTGAAAATTCGGGAAAATATTTGGAATGAGGATGCTCTTCCTAAGGTTGATGCCTTTTGTTGGGTATTGATCCATGGAAAGCTATTAATTTTTGAAAACTTCAAAGAGGAACAGATAGGGCCCTTATCGATGCAAAATGTGTAATTCTGAAGAAGAAATGATCCCTCATTTATTTCAATTTTGTTCATTTTCTCTTGTTGTCTGGAAATCGGCCTTTGAGAAGGTATATTATGTTAATTCTATTCCAAGTAGTTGGTCATAAATGTTTGAAGCATGGAAGTGTAATATTCCAAGAGAAAAAATTAAATCATCCTTGACTCGACAGGTATGGGTTTCATTTCCAAAAATCCTATGTTCGACAATATGGCTTGAAATAAATCGAGTTGTATTCAAAGAATTGGCATTATCCTTCCTCATAGCAACCATTAAGAAACAATGTCTTCTCTTCAAATCTACTTCTTCTAAGGGCATAAATACCTCAGATCGAGAAGATTTATCTTTAGAGGAAAAGAGTTGGATTGAAATCTCGGTCCTATCAGATCATGTTGTTAACTTCACTGCTTGGCCTAGAGAATACTCCTTCACTCGTCTTAGACAAAAGTTTGAAGGAACAATTGGTCCTCCTCGAAGGATGAATTAATTAAGAAGAAAAGGAAAGAAAAACCATGTCACGCCAACTAAAGGAAAAGGATGAAGAGATATTCAAATTGAAATCAGAAGACATCTCTCTTAAATTCCAAGCATGTCAAGCAACAAGGATGAAGGAAGAAATGGAAAACCATATAGCAAAAAAAGATGAATAATGTGAGAAGATGAAAGAAGAGATTATTTCTCTAAGGAAATGATTTGATTAACTGAACAAGAATCTAAAGAGTTCTCAAACCTTGGACGACATCCTAAATCATCAAAGATCCCCCCTCAATAAATTTGGTCTTGTGTATGCAAGGGAGTCTTCTAGAAAAAGTGTTGCAAACCCTAACACATCTAAGGATAATAATGTGAAGAAGCTTGAAATTTTAACTGATACCCCCAGCTTTGAAAAAGAAAGGAAATGAGACATAATAACATTGGAAGGACCTATACTTCAAGAAGACATGTTAATGGTACAGGTAGCAATGAATATCATCAAAAAATATCAAGGCAGAACAACTTCAGAAGTGTACCAAGACAATATTCATCTTCTAGGCATCAAACTATATTCTTTGGGTATTGTTATTCTTGTACAAAGTTTGGGCATATGGAAAAGGATTGTCGGGCATATAATAAAGATGACTCCAATCAGTTCCCTAGAAGTAAGATTGTAGGGAGATACTCCAATGTGCACACCTATATAAATTATGCTCCATCATTCATGTACATAATTGAATGCTTCAAATGCCACAATTATTGAAAATGTAGCAATAAAATATAGTTTTGACTTTGCCTTGGTCAAATTAGATTAAAATTCAAATTTCAATTTCAGCAGAATACTTGGAGGTAGTTAAATGAGGTGACATGGCTTTTGTCAGTCAGTTGACTCAGTTAATTCGAGTTTGAGACACTTGAGTTGAGTTCTACATGATTGATTACTAATTTATAGTATTTTAATTCATATAAGTTGAGTTATTGTTAGTTAAACTAGTTCCAATTGTTGGAGGAACTAATGGAGGGTCAAGTTGTGCAGTGCAACTTCAGTCACACTCAGTGGTCATCCAGTTAACTGATCAATCAACCCAAAATAACTGATGCATGCAAATGATTTGAGTTACCCATTTGAGATTGGAGTTCAAGGGCAATGTACTATGAGTTGTAAACAAGTTCAAGTTGTATAGGTGGTGCTTGCAGTCAGAGAATTTACCTATGGTAATTGTGCAATTCCTTGGGGAAAATTTCCTAAAAAATAGGCGAGATTTCCCAAAGGAATATCGCAAGGAAATAGGAGCTTGGACGCTCGAAAAATTGGCTAAGTACTGGCCAGGTTCAGTCAGTGAAACAAAGGATAGAAGATATAGGTGCAGGTTTTGAGCAATAAAGATAGTAAGGGGTTTTAAGCAATTATTTTCCCCTAGATAAATATTTTTGCGTGTGTGTTGAATCTTGATGCATGTTAATGATTTGTGTTCACGGTCGTGAATTTGCGTAGAGTAGTTTCTATTTTTTGATTTAGCAAATTTCATGAGTAGTTTAGAATCTACACATTAATTTCTACAATAATGTTCGGCATATAGCTAGGTATTTCGAATTGAAGTGGGTTCCTAAACAATCTGAAGAGTTGGCAACCAAGCAAGGAAAAAGATTCACAAAGTTTTGGAGGAGGAAGCATGTTGAACCAAAAAGAGATAACTTTGAACGTGTCTAGAATGCTCAAGGTATCAATACTTGTTGTTGATCAATTTAAGGGCATCACAAGAGGATCGTGCATACAGTCAGGGGGAGTACAAGTCAAAACATCACGATAACATGAAGAATACTTCTATAGTATAGTGACAATGAAAGCAACATATTGGTAGGGGGATTTGTCCTTGATAAAGATAGGGGGAGTAGCCTAATGACATAAAGAGAAAACATGATGATAAGAGGATAAACACAATGATAGGGGGAGTGTTAAATGAAGAAGTTTCCATTGATTCCAAAGGGGGAGAGGATGTTTAAAGGGGGGGAGTATTTCCATCAATGAAAAAGGGGGAGATTGCTGAACAAAGTTGTCATTGATGTCAATACATTGGAGCATTGTTGAAGATAACAAAACCCTAATGGTTGTTGATAATTGTAAATTGAAAACCCTAATGATTGTTGATAATCCTAAAATGCAAACCCTTACCTTAGCTCTGAAATTGGATGCCCTAGAATTGTTCCCTATTGAAATCCCTAAAGTCATAGGAGCATACCCTAGAAGATATCCCTCTATGCAAAAGCCATGGGTGTTTGAAAAAACCTTAAATTATGCAATTTCCTAGCACTGCATGATGACCATGAAACCCTAGTCCTTGCCCTAATGAAACCCTAACTCATATACTTGATACCCTACATATATATTAATAAACCCTTGATGTTGTCCTTGCTCTTGATAAAGATACTCTAATCTTAATGGATAAATGCATGAAGAAACCTTGAACCAAATAAACCCTAATATAGAAAACCAAACCAAAACCCTAAATTTTGTCATATAATTCTAGGATTTTCATAAAGAATTTTTATTTATTTTTATTGAAAATTGATACATCATCTTGAAATGGTTCTTTCACCAGCTTGTAGAGGACATTATCCCCTTTCCAACAAGTATAAACTTGTCTCCTAATTCCTCATTGTTGAGAGAAAGTTAGTTTTGAAGTTAAAAATATGTTAAAATCAACAATGTGTGTTAGCCGACTTGAGTAGGCTTACCTTAGACATGACAGCTCCTCCAAGGCATGTGTCCCTTCAAATTATTGAAAAATTTCAACCCCCACTTTGGTTATCAGTTTTCCTTATCACTCCATGCATATAGTTTTAAATCCAAGCATGATAAAAATACTAAAATCTGGAAATGACATAAATTTCTGAAAACACAGATTTGGAGATTTCACCACTGCTCGAAAATGCAGAAATAAAACACAGTAAAATATAACAGCAACACATAGAAAATGACACAGTGATTTTTGGTTAATGTGACCCTTTAAAAACCCCCTACAACTCTTGGGGAAAACCAATTTGAGAGCACTTCTTTACTTCTGAAAATGCTTTTACAGAGAAACTGAAATACACAGTAAAAATTCCAGCAACCACAAATTACAACTTATCTCGATTTTCATGCTTGAACTCCATCTCAGAAAATGTGCTAATCAACAAACTGTCAAAACAGAAATTTTACAGCAATAAATACTAGCATTAAATGTTGTACAATCTGCCTTGAAAACCATGCCCATAAGTCATCGTACGGTCGTACTATTGTACTGACTGTGTGGAAATTATAGCAGGCCCTTCTCCCTCGAAATATATGCCCAACTCAACCTTAGAATTCGTGTTAACTGCTGTTGTTGTACAGTCCTCGAAATTCGTGCCCAATGCTGTTGTATGGAATATGCCTTGGAAAGTGTGCCAATAAATGTTGTACAGATTTGCTGCTTGAAATGTGTGCAAACTCCAGTTGTTGTATGAACTGCTAAAATGTCTCCTTGCTACCCTCCTTCAACATCTCCCTACTCATAAATTTTCTCCTTGCTCTCCTCTTCTCTTGCTCTAAATAGCTCATGAAAGACTGAATTGATCTTTTCTTCTACTCCTCTCCTTTTACCCTAAATGACCTTTTGGGTAACCCTAAGATCTAATGGTTAAGATTTATTTAGATCTAGGGATGATAATAAATGTGCGTTATATTCTCACTTTCTATTTTTTAACTCACCCACTTAGCCTTTTATTTCCATAGTCACTTTTTCACTTTCTAATTTTTCATTGACTTTAATAAATTCACTTTAAAATTAGAATGTAACTTTACCCCTTATAAAGTCACTTTAAAATTAGATTTACTTTACCACTTATAAAGTCACTTAGGAAAATAAGTACAAATAAATTGGACACTTTTCCCTAGGTCAAAAATCAAAGCCTTAGGGAACCACTTGTCCTCTGGTACCTAAATTTTAACACTCCCTCTTATCAAGGAAAGTGTTCCTCACCACTCTCATCTTGTCTCTGAAGTAGACATGCTTGCCCCGTGGTAAGGCTTTGGTGAAAATGTCCGCTACCTCCTCATTTGTGGAAATGTACTCAAGCTTGACAACACCCTTTTGGACATAGTCTCTAATGAAGTGATACTTGATCCCAATATGCTTTGACCTATCCTAAAAAACTGGATTCTCCGTGAGTTTTATGTAACTCTGATTATCACAGTAAATCACGAAAGGTCTCAATGCCTGACCAAATAGACCAAACAACATCTTGCGAAGCCATATAGCCTCACAAATATCCAAACTAGAAGCCATATACTCTACCTCAGTTGAGCTCAATGCAACTAACTGTTGTTTCCAACTGAACCATGACACGACAGTCAAACCCAACCCAAAACAACACCCTAAAGTACTCTTCCTATCAGAAGCACAACCTACCCAATCTGAATCTATGTACCCTGCCAGTCTCACTCCATCACCCTGTCTATAATCCAGACCAAAATCCACAGTCCCCTTCAAGTAATGAAGAATGTGTTTTGCAGCCACCCAGTGCACTCTCCTGGGCTCAAACATGAACTGACTCATAGTGTTAACTGAAAAACATATATTTGGTTGAGTGTTGACCAAATACATCAATGAACCAATCAGATGTCTGAATTGAGTAGGATCCACCAACTCGAAATTTGAAGCATGAAGCTTCTTCTAGTTAGTGATCATAGCTGTATACATGGGTTTGCAGTCCTCCATTTGAAAACTGCTAAAAATATCCACAATGTACTTCCCCTGTCCCAGGAAGAAATTCCCCTCCTCCTGCCAAACCTCCAATCCCAGAAAATAATACATCAAGATGATATCCTTGATCTCAAACTCTGAAGCAAGATCTCTCTTGCAGCCCTCAATGAGTCTCTCTGCACCAGTGATTACCAAGTCATCCACATACAACACCAGAATGAGAGGCTCCTCACCTACCACAATGAATTATAAGTTCGGATAAGCCTGACTCTTTGTGAAACCCAATTGATGCATGTATCAATCCTCGAGTACCAAGCTCTAGGAGCCTACTGCAGGCCATAGAGTGCCTTTTTCTATCTGCATACATGGGACTCCTTCCCATGCACCTCAAAGCCCTGCGGCTTCTCAATATAAACCTCCTCCTGAATGAAGCCATTGAGAAAGGCAGTCTTCACATCTATCTGGTGGATCTTCCAACCCATCTCTGCTGCAATCGATATAATGGAGCGAATAGATGTATACCGAGCTACTAGAGCGAAGTTGTCCTCATAGTCAACTCCCTCTACCTGTGAGAACCCTCTCGCCACAAATCGAGCCTTAAAATTCTCTATGCTGCCATCTGCCAAGCTTGCACCAGAGACCACCAAGTAAGGTATAAAAAGTCTTGATATTCTAATGTTCCTTTTTATTACAAGCAAATTGATAATGATGAGAAAAATTTATGGCACAAAAAACCATGTAATTTTTTTTGGCTTGTATAACCATGTCGTTTCCAAGTGTTGGAAAATAATGGCAACAAGGAAGAGGACAATACATGAATACCCTTCTCCACATCAGGGTAGGAAGAAGGTCAAGAACATTTGGAGGAAGAAGATTTTTTGCAACCATTGCAATAAGGGTGGACATTATAGAGCCACATGTTGGGATCTCCATCTAGAGTAGTGACCAATGGATGACCAAAAAGAACCCGTGGAGGAACCAATCAATGAAGTTGTTCAAAAAGAGAAGCAGCTGCAGGAAAAATACCCATTAACCTAGTTGGATAAGAAATGGGGATTTATATGTAATTGTGCATGGCCACATTTTGTAAATCACATGTTGCGGTTGTTTGTAAATGTGATGAATGTATAACATCACTTTTTTTGGAAAAATAGTGATATTTTGGCCATTAGGATGGATGGCACAAGTATTAGTTTATGATGTAAACTTTTCCATGGGTGTTATAAACTCTTGGAAAGTATGGGGTTTGCTTGGGTCATGTTTGGTCTTGTAGTTGAACATGTATTAGCATCTACATGTTTGCATATAATACAGGTGTCGATTTCATGATTCTAAGTTCCAAAGTACAAAGGTGAAATAAAGGGAAAGGTGGTTTGTCAAGGCACCTGTTATGTAAATCAAGCTTGCAGTCATGTTTATGCCTTTAGAGTACCAAAATCTCCTTAATGGGGAGGAATGTTCTGGGTGGCTCCAGAGAGGCTAAAAATTTGAAGTCTTCGGATTTCATCAAAACCAAGACAATAACAGAGAGCTCATCATCCTAATTCCAATGGTGCAGATGACACTCAAATGTGACCTCGTATGTGCAAGTTAATAGCAGCGAAATTTCAAGTCAAAAGGAGCAGGACTTTTGTTTCCAACTAAATTTGGAGCACAACTAAATCTGGTGGAACCGATAAATTTGGTGGCCACTAACTGAGCGACAATCTAGCACTGCATGGTGGCCAGAACTGGTGAAAATATCAAATGTTTAAATTTGTTGGTAACCCCAAAAAATCATGTAGGACGGTTTTTCTATTTTGTCTTAAAAAAAAAAAGGGTGGTGGGCCACCAACCCTGCCACCCCACCGTTCAAATTATATTAAAATATTTTAATTGTCTGTGTATCCTACCCACAACCCGACCATATGTAACGATAGCCAAACATATTGGGGGTCGTCGGGGTTCGAATCTGCATCAGCCGGTTTGTTGTCCCACCAAACGAGCGATCCCATATTAAACCATACACGATTTCAAAACAAACCAAAACCAAAAAAATCAAAATTGTGTCAAGTTTTTAGAAACAAAAACCTATGTATGGTCAGGTAGGGGGTTGGAACCGCTGACCTCACTTCTGACATGTAACCTTATCATTCACGTCATAACCATCCAATTATTCGAGTAGGCTTTGTAAACAATGTCACCACTCTTATATAAAAACCTTATTCATTTGTTGAGTGAGCCAATAGAGGTTGAGTGGAACAACTACCTGGAACCCAACGCCCATGGAACCATGAATTAGAGGCGGAACTACAACCGATGGAACCCTAACACAAGGAATATGTGAGGAATATTTTAGATTCCCCGAGGGCCGAATATTGATAGTGTTAGAAATATGTCAACTTTGTATTCAGATTACTTAGAATTTCGCCAAGAAACTAATGGTGCATATGGTTTTTTGATCTGAGCAGCCGATTTTCAGGAGGTAAGACATTGAGAAGTGTAACCTTAATGCATGAATGTGCAAGGAATCTTTTAGATTCCCTAGAGGCCCAGATTTGACAGTTTGAGAACGGGGTCAACTTTATAATCAAATTTCACAATTTTTGGCAAGGATTGTGATGGCACAGTCCATTTTGGCATTTGAGTAGTCGGTTTTCAGACCATCGTCAAATTGGGAGATATAATGATGCATTTTAACCACTTTTCTTGTTTTTGTTTTGACGAAAGGATGGATGTTTGTTGCAGGTTCTAGTGATATTTGTATGTTGCAGTAGGACAGTGAGATATGAATATTTGCAAGAAATTCATCTATTTAGCCATTGCACCAAAACTGAGATGGTGCAGAGCTAAAAGAGGTCCATGTGACACTTTTCCAGAAAGTACGCGTGTTTACAACCACTGGTATTAGGATTTCCGAACGATCGTGATGATCATGAGTATGTTTTGAATCTAATTAGCAGGTTCAAGAGGACCATTTTATGCCATATTTGCGAGGGATCATTTCTTTGTTATGTTGAGGTAGAACGTCTTATGAGTGAGAGTTCTTTGTAGGAGAACATCTCTTTAGAGAGAAATTTCACTTGAGATAAGAGTTTCATCCTTGTATTGACATGTATTTTTTCCATGTACTCATCATAATTTTCAAAGACTAATGAAGTGGCCTCCCCACTCTTGACCCAGGGCCCGAAGACTTAGTCCACACTGGACGAACTCTGTTATCACGTGTTATGTTATGATTTCTCTGTGGTTATTTTCTTCTTGTTTATGTTTATGGATTGCTAAAATATTGTTTAGAGGATGCATTTCTAATGTTTCACATGCAAATATAAGTGTCAGTAAAAGGTCTTGCATAAATAAGATTTTTGTTTAAGAGTATTCACAAAAAAAAAATTAGGATCAATAAACCACTCCCAGTTTGTTTATGATATAATTATCATAGGAGGGGCCTCCAAAATTATTGCCAATAGGTTTAAAGTGGTCTTAGATTATTACCTTTTCCTCTCAGGATGCTTGGTAAATAAAAGGAAAAGTCAATTCTATTGGCAGAATTGTCCAGATTCAACTCTGGAGGAGATTGCTTCTACCCTTGACTTCTCGATCCATATAGACTAGAAGTCCTTCAAATACCTAGGCATACCAATTTCCCTTAGGACATCTTTCAGGGAGGATTGGAGGAAATTATTTCGAAACTCAAAAAGAATATCTAAGGCTGGGGAGAAATGTGGTTAAATCTTGCTGGAAAATCCATTCTCATTAAATATGTCTTACATGTTATTTCAATTTGTATCTACTAGAACCTTCTTTCCCCAAAAGGAATTCTTTCACGAACTAGAGTAATACTCATAAATTTTCTTTGACAAGGTGGTAAAAGTAGCAACCAAAAGTTTCATTTGTTAAACTAGAATAGAGTTCGCCTTCCAAAAGAGTTTGGAGGACTAGGTATAAAATATACAATGTATATGAACCTAGCTCTAGGTGAAAAATTGTATGGAAGTCTATATCAGACTCCAGCGACTGGTGGAAAGTAGTTTTTTTAAAGAAATATTTTCACATAACTAGATTTCTAAGAGCAAAAAATGCTCAGTGGGAAGGAAGGGGATTGTGGGGAAACAAATCCCATCAGAATATGCAATTTGGGATGGCATGCAAGAAACGAGACATAATTAGTATCTAGAAGGGCAATATTCCCTCGATTGTATTAAGCTCGAGACAAAGTGGAGTAAGTATCTTAATAGATTGGATGAGAAGCAAAGACAATGAAAGACTAAAAGATATATCATCTTGGAATTATTTAGGTGCGTAGATAGGTTGGGCTATATAGGTCTTCCAACACACATGAACTCCTATTTGGATTATCTACTCTCTCTCTTGAAAAGGTTAGCTCCTATTTCTCGAGATTCCTCGAACTCATGTTCATGGAATCCAAGCATAACAACTTCAGAAGTGCACCAAGACAATATTTATCTTCTAGGTATCAAACTATATTCTTTGGGTATTGTTATTCTTGTAAAAAGTTTGGGCATATTTAAAATGATTGTCGGGCATATAACAAAGATGACTCCAATCAGTTCCCTAGAAGTAAGATTGTAGGGAGATAATCCAATGTGCACACCTATATAAATTATGCTCCATCATTCATGTACATAATTGAATGCTTCAAATGCCACAATTATTGAAAATGCAACAAGAAAATATAGTTTTGACTTTGCCTTGGTCAAATTACATTAAAATTCAAATTTCAATTTCAGCAGAATAATTGGAGGTATTTAAATGAGGCGACATGGCTTTTTTCAGTCAGTTAACTCAGTTAATTCGAGTTGGAGAAACTAGGCATCAATACTTGTTGTTGATCAATTTAAGGGCATCACAAGAGGATCATGCATACAGTCAAGGGGAGTACAAGTCAAAACATCACAATAACATGAAGAATACTTCTATAGTATAGTGACAATGAAAGCAACATATTGGCAAGGGGAGTTGTCCTTGATAAAGATAGGGGAGTAGCCTAATGACATAAAGAGAAAACATGATGACAAGAGTATCAACACAATGATAGGGGGAGAGTTAAATGAAGAAGTTTCCATTGATTCCAAAGTGGGAGAGAATGTTGAAAGGGGGGGAGTATTTCCATCAATGACAAAGGGGGAGATTAATGAACAAAGTTGTCATTGATGTTAATACATTGGAGCATTGTTGAAGATAACAAAACCCTAATGGGTGTTGATAATCCTAAAGTGAAAACCCTAATGATTGTTGATAATCCTAAAATGCAAACCCTTACCCTAGCTCTAAAATTGGATGCCCTAGATTTGTTCCCTATTGAAAGCCCTAAAGTCCTAGGAGCATACCCTAGAAGCTATGCCTCTATGCAAAAGCCATAGGTGTTTAAAAAAACCTTAAATTATGCAATTCCTAGCACTGCATGACGACCATGAAACCCTAGTCCTTGCCCTAATGAAACCCTAACTCATATACTTGATACCCTACATATATATTAAGAAACCCTTGATGTTGTCCTTACTCTTGATAAAGATACTCTAATCTTAATGGATAAATGCATGAAGAAACCTTGATCCAAATAAACCCTAATATAGAAAACCATACCAAAACCCTAAAGTTTATCATATAATTCTAGGACTGTCATAAAGATTTTGTATTTTTTTATTGAAAATTGATACATACTCTTGAAATGGTTCTTTCACTAGCTTGTAGAGGACATTATCCCCTTTCCAACAAGTATAAACGTGTCTCCTATTTCCTTATTGTTGAAGAGAATTTTTTTTTTTTAAGTTAAAAATATGTTAAAATCAACGATATCTACTAGCCGACTTGAGTAGGCTTACCTTAGACATGACAACTCCTCCAAGGCATGTGTCCCTTCAAAATATTGAAGAATTTCAACCCCCACTCTGTTTATCAGTATTCCTAATCACTCCATGCATATAGTTTTAAATCCAAGCATGATAAAATTACTAAAATCTGGAAATGCCAGAAATTTCTAAAAACACAAATTTGGAGATTTCACCACTGTTGGCAAATGCATAAATAAAATACAGTAAAATATAACAACCACACATAGAATATGACACAATGATTTTTGGTTAATGTGACCCTAGAAAAACCCTTATAACTCTTGGGGAAAACCAGTTTGAGAGCTCTTCTTTATTTTTGAAAATGCTTTTACAGAGAAACTGAAAGACACGGTAAAAAATCAACAACCACAAATTACAACTTATCTCTATTTTTGTGCTTGAACTCTGCCTCGGAAAATGTGCCAATCAACAAACTGTCAAAACAGAAATTTTATAGCAATAAATACCAACATTAAATGTTGTATGATTTGCCTCGAAAATTGTGCCCATAAGTCATTGTACGGTCGTACTACTGTACAGAATGTACGGAAATCATAACAGTCCCTTCTCCTTGAAATCCATGCCCAACTCAACCTTAGAATTTGTGCTAACTGTTGTTGTTATGTCCTCCTCGAAAACTGTGTTGTACGGTCCTCGAAATTCGTTCTCAATGATGTTGTATGGAATCTACCTTGGAAAGTGTGCCGATAAATGTTGTACAGATTTGCTGCATTTAAATGTGTGCAAACTCTAGCTGTTGTATGGACTAGTGAAATGTCTCCTTGCTGCCCTCCTTCAACTTCTCCCTACTCAAAAATTTTCTCCTTACTCTCCTCTTCTCTTTCTCTTAATAGCTCATGAAAGACTGAATTGATCTTTTCTTCTTCTCCTCTCCTTTAACCCTAAATGACCTTGTGGGTAACCCTAAGATCTAATGGCCGAGATTTATTTAGATCTAGGGATGAGAATAAATGTGCATTTAATTCTCACTTTCTATTTTTTAACTTACCCACTTAAATAAAGACCCACTTAGCCTTTTATTTCCATAATCACTTTTTCACTTTCTAATTTTTCATTGACTTTCATAAAGTCACTTTAAAATTAGAATGTAACTTTACCACTTATAAAGTCACTTTAAAATTAGATTGACTTTACCACTTATAAAGTCACTTTAGGAAAATAAGTACAAATAAAATGGACACTTTTCCCTAGGCCAAAGATCAAAGCCTTAAGGAACCACTTGTCCTCTGGTACCCAAATTTTAACACTCCCTCTTATCGAGGAAAGTGTTCCTCACCACTCTCATCTTGTCTCTGAAGTAGACATGCTTGCCCAGTGGTAGGGCTTTGGTGAAAATGTTCGCTACCTGTTCATCTGTGGAAATGTACTCAAGCTTGACAACTCCCTTTTGGACATAGTCTCTAATGAAGTGATACTTGATCCCAACAATAACGACACCCCATCATGAAAAAGCGCGTTCTCCAAGTGAGTTTTATACCTTCGATTATCGAGTAAATCGCAAGGTCTCAATTCTGACCAATCGACAAACAACATCTTATGACTTCATGGCTATCTGAGCCCAGCAAACCTAATGACCATATACTCTGCCTCGGTTGAGCTCAATGCAACTAACTGTTGTTTCCGGCTGAACCACAACACAACTGCAGAACCCAACCCAAAACGACACCCTGAAGTACTCTTCCTATCAAAAGCACAACCTACCCAATCTGAATCTGTGTACCCTGCCAGTCTCACTCCATCACCCTGTCTATAATCCAAACCAAAATCCACAGTCCCCTGCAAGTAACGAAGAATGTGTTTTGCAGCCACCCAGTGCACTCTCCTGGGGTCAAACATGAATTGAATCATAGTGTTAACTGCAAAACATATATCTGGTCGAGTGTTGACCAAATACATCAATGAACCAATCAGATGTATGTATAGAGTAGGATCCACCAACTCAGAATCTGAAGCGTGAAGCTTATTCTAGTTATTGATCATAAGTGTAGACATGGGTTTGTAATCCTCCATGTGAAATCTACTAAGAATATCCACAATGTACTTCCCTTGTCCCAGGAAGAAATTCCCCTCCTCCTGCCACACCTCCAATCCCAGAAAATAATACATCAAGTTGATATCCTTCATCTCAAACTCTGAAGCAAGATCTCTCTTGCAACCCTCAATGAGTCTCTTTGCACCAGTGATGACCAAGTCATCCACATACAACACTAGAATGAGAGACTCCTTACCTACCACAATGAAGTATAGGTTCAGATCAACCTCACTCTTTGTGAAACCCAATTGATGCATGTATCAATCCTTGAGTACCAAGCTCTAGGAGCTTGCTTCAGTCTATAGAGTGCCTTTTTCTATCTGCATACATGGGACTCCTTCCCATGCACCTCAAAGCCCTGCGGCTTCTCAATATAAACCTCCTTCTGAATGAAGCCATTGAGAAAGGCAGTCTTCACATCCATCTAGTGGATGTTCCAACCCATCTCTGCTGCAATCGATATAATGGAGTGAATAGATTTATACCGAGCTATGGGAGTGAAGGTCTCCTCATAGTCAACTCCCTCTACCTCTGAGAACCGTCTCGCCACAAATCGAGCCTTGAACTTCTCTATGCTGCCATTTGCAGCTTGCGTTATCTTGTAAATCCATCTCGAAGTAACAATTGATTTACCTTCAGGCCTCGGCACCACCTCCGAAACATCGTTCTTCGTAATTGAAGAATACTCCCCCATCATGGCCTCTCTTGAGACTTGTTGGCTGGCTGCCTCCTCATAAATCGAAGGCTCGAAGTCAACAATGCTTGTTACCAATGCCATGTAGCTACAAAACTGCTTAGTTGGTTTACTCTCTCTGACCGTCTCTTTGGCCTAGCAATTGATGTGGCCTCGCACAAGGTGTCTTGAAGCCACTTGGGCTTCCTCTTCCCTAAGCATACTTCTCCCACCGGAGTGAAATAATCCTCATCATCATCAGAAGCCTGAAATCCTGAAGGCCTGTCAACTGACCTCATGCCCGAACCTGTGTTTGTATAAGTTGAAGTTGTTGGGTTTGGAGCCTGGTTATCTTCTTTATTTTGTATCACAACATTGGACCCCTTTTCCAAACGGGATGACAATGCCTTGGTAACGATAAACGCTCACAGGGGCAGCGCTGCTCTGACATAGGCCTTGGCGGTTTTAAGGGAGCATCACCAGCTAAAAAAAGGTGTAAAATTGCCTTGTAAAAGTATTGTAATTTCTAGTCAATCTGGGTCGTTCATTAGGCGGATGATCTGACGGTAGAAGTTATGTTTAATTTAGCATTTTTTTCCCTAGAAGGCAACCCCTTGTTTTGTATGAGGGTATTGTATTGCGGATGTGTATTGTATGTGTATTCTTAGAGCGAGAAACTGATAGAGAGAACAGAGGATATTACAGCGAATCTATTGTAGGTTGTGTCTCTTCATTTTGCTGGATAATAGAAAGGAAGGACTGGTTGTTCGGGGTGGACGTAGCCCAAACTGGGTGAACCACGTATATTTGTGTCTCTCTGGTTTCATGTGTTTTGTGTGTTTGTATTTTCCACATATTTTATGTGTTGCATTGCTCTGTAATATATAATTTTCTAACAACTAGTATTAGAGCCGAAGGTCTATTTGGCTGATAAACTCATAGGAAAGAAGGGTTCCTGGTTCGAGTGGGAGCAATGGTGGAAGATGGTAAGTTTAGGGTCGAGAAATTTAGCGGCCAAAACTTCCCGCTATGGAAGATGCAGATGGAATAGTATCTGTATCATACCTACCATTGAGCGAAAAAACAAAAAAGATGACGACTATGATAGACGCATAATGGAAGATTCTCGATAAAAAGGCACTTGGAACAGTATGGTTGTGCCTCGCAGCGTCGGTAGCCTTCAATATTTCGAAGGAAACAACAACAAAGGGTTTGATTAAGGCATCAACGAAACTATATGAAAAACCCTCGGCCTCAAAAGGTATTTCTTATGAAACATTTATTTAATATGAAGATGTTGGAAGGTGGATCTCTTGCAGACCATTTAAATGATTTTAATACAGTTACCGGTCATGAAGCAAATGTGATAGGTGATGTGTTACAATATGCTTTGATTCTTTCTTTCGGAAATGTTACTGATTCCGAGGTGGTAGATTCAGGGGCCTCATTCCATGCCACACCTGATAAGAAATATTTTCATGACTATGTTCAAGGAGATTTTGGACAAGTTCGTTTGGGCGATGATAAACCCTGTAAAATTTTTGGAAAGGGTAAAGTTCTTGTAAAACAATAGAATGGAAACCAATGGCTATTAAAGGAGGTAAGGCATGTTCCAGATCTGAAGAAAAATCTAATTTCAACAAGGTAGTTAGGTGTTGAAGGTTGTGTGACAACTTTCACAAATAAAACTTGGAAGGTCACCAAAGGAGCCCTAGTAATAGCAAAAGGCGAAAAGGTTGGTACATTGTATTTATGAAATGGTATTTCTAACTCTGTTAATGATTTAACTTCCAAAGGAGTAGGTGCAATATTATGGCATCATAGGCTCGGACACATGAGTGAGAAGGGGATGAAGATTCTTCAGTCATTAAATTTGTTGTCGGGTTTGAAGAATATTGATTTGGATTTCTGTGAGAATTGCATTTATGGAAAACAGAAGAGAGTCATATTTCTCATAGTTGGGAAAGAAAAAAAGAGCGAAAAAAATTAGAGCTTGTGCATACAGATGTGTGGAGACCTACTCATGTATCATCTCTCGGTGGCTCTCGTTATTGTGTTACTTGAATTGATGATGCAACTAGGAAAAATTTGATTTATTGTATTCAAAATAAATCTGATGTATTTGATACTTTCAAGAAATAGAAAGCTTTGGTTGGGATTGAGACATGAAAGAAGTTAAAGTGTCTCAGATCAGACAATGGAGGTGAATATTGCAGCAAAGAGTTTGATAGGTACTGTTCAGAGCATGGAATTTGCAGAGAGAAGACAGTTCCAAGAACACAACAAGAAAATGGTGTGTCAAAAAGGATGAACAGAACAATCATGGAGCGTGCAAGGTGCATGAGATTGCATGCAGAATTGTCTTTACAATTTTGGGTAGATGCTGTAGATACTGTTGTTTATCTAATAAATAAAGGGCCTTCAAGTTCCTTGGATGGTGGTATTCCAAAGGAGGCATGGAAAGGTAAAAAGGTAAACTACTCTTTTTTAAAGCCTTTTGGTTGTGAGACCTTTGTCCATATTAATAAAGAAAATAGAGCAAAGCTCGAGGCAAAATCAAAGAAATGTACCTTTATTGGATATGGTGTTAATGAATTTGGTTATCGCTTATATGATTATGAAAATCACAAAATCATTAGGATAAAATATGTAATATTCAATGAAAAGGCCTTGTATAAGAATCAGTTGCAAGAAAATAAACAGGAAAAAGAAAACAAAGAATACATAGTTCTTGATGAGATCACTGAAAAAGTAAAGGTGCCTGAAAATAATAATAATCAACAACCACAACAACAACAGGCACCTCAAACACCTGAAAGTGGTGTTAGAAGATTTACCAGGATAAGTAGACCCCCTGAACGATACTCTCCTTCATTATATTATTTATTGTTGAGTGATTCTGGTGAACCCGAATGTTATGAAGAAGCAATGCGAATTCGAAACCAAGAAGAAGTGGGGAACTAATACATGGAGAAAAGAATGGACTCATAATAGATAACGAGGACTTGGACTTAAGTGAGTTGCACACGTAGGTAAAACAACAACTACGAGAATAAATGTGTTCTGAGGCTAAAGGAAAGATGGAAAAACAAAAGGTAAAGCTGAGCTTGTGGTGAAGGTTGCAAAGAAGAATGGTAGTAGTTACTATGGCTCTTCTCACATTTGATAGGAATGACTTTAATCAGAACAGCACAAGTCTTTATGTATTGGTGCATAGTGAGCAGGTTAGATGTAAAGAAAAACATTTCTCCACTTGGAGATTTAGATGAAGATCTATATGCAGCAGCAAGAGAAAAATGAAGAGGTCAAAGGAAAAGAAAGAATTAGTGTGCAGTTAAAGAAGCTTGTATGGCTTAAAAGCAGGCTCCAAGCTGATGTATCTAAAATTTGACAGGTTTATGTCTGAATAAGGTTATACTAGATGTCTCTATTATTATTGTGTTTATCTGAAAAAAGAAAATTGAAGTAAACTATATTATATTGTCATTGTATGTAGATGGCGTGCTTGTTGCAGGGTCTAACATGCGGAAATAAATGTTAACAAAGAAAATTGGCAAATTCATTTGCAATGGAAAAGTTGAAATTTTACAAAACAAATCCTTGGTATGAGAATAACTAGAGATAGGAAAATTCGTAAATTAACACTGTCTCAGAATGAGTACATACAAAAGGTGTTGAAAAGATTTAATACGCAGAATGAAAAACCAGTTAGTGCACCCTTTTCTATCCATTTCAAACTCAGTAAGGAGATGTACCCCAAGACCCAAGAAGAAATGGATTATATGTCTAAAGTTCCATATGCATTAACAGTTGGAAGCTTAATGTATGCAATGGTATGCACAAGGCTTGATATTGCACATGCAGTGGGAGTTGTAAGCAGGTACATGAACAATCTAGTAAAAGAACATTAGATGGCAGTGAAGTGGATTCTCGGATATTTGAGAGGTACCACAAATCAATCATTATGCTTTGGTGGTTAAAACATTGCTTTACAAGGATATGTTGATTCAGATATGGCTGGTGACAAAGATAACATGAGGAACACTACAGGGTACGTATTTACTGTAGGTGGAACAATTGTTAGTTGGGTTTCAAAAATCCAAAGTGTTGTTGCACTTTAAACAACAGAAACAAAGTATGTTTCTGCTACAGAGGCTAGTAAATAAATGATTTGGTTACAAAGGTTTATGGATGAATTGGGTAAGAAGCATGATATGGGCACGTTATACAGTGATAGCCAAAGTACCATTCATCTTGAAAAGAACTCAACATTTCATTCCAGGACTAAACACATACATCTCAAGTACCATTTCATAGGGTCAATGTTGGAAGATGGACAGTTGAAGCTAGAAAAGATACACACTAGCCAGAATCCTGCAGATATGCTAACAAAAGTTGTAACCAGGGAGAAACTGAGATTATGCTCAGTTTCAATTGGTCTTCAAGTAAGATGATGAAGATGAGAAACAACCAATTCCAAAGTGGAGTCATTTTCTAGCAAATGAAGCAGCGATGGAGTTGCTACAATCAGTCTCCAAGT
Organism: Pinus albicaulis; assembly: GCA_034641835.2. Taxonomy (NCBI): domain Eukaryota; kingdom Viridiplantae; phylum Streptophyta; class Pinopsida; order Pinales; family Pinaceae; genus Pinus; species Pinus albicaulis. The sequence continues at coordinate 1,471,457,980 of CM076584.1, forward strand.
GGGATATTGTTGGGTGTGGAGCTTGATTATCTTCTTTATTTTGTATCACAGCATTGGACCCCTGTTCTAAACGGGGCGGAAACACCGCCCATAATTAAACGCTACCTGGGGGGTCCAGGGGGGGCGGCTGCGACTTTATGGAGCCCCCCCCCCCCCCTACAGGGGGTTTCGGGGGCAGCGCCTCCAAAGCTTAAAAAAAGATGTAAAATTGCCTTGTAAAAAGTATTGTAATTTCTAGTCAATCTGGGTCATTCATTTGGTGGATGATCTAACGGTAGAAGTTATGTTTAATTTAGGCTTTTTTGTCCTAGAAAGCAACCCCTTGTTTTGTACGAGGGTATTGTATTACGGCTGTGTATTGTATGTGTATTCTCAGAGTGAGAAACTGATAGAGAGACTGTGAGAGAGAACAGAGGATATTACAACGGATCTGTTGTAGGTTTTGTCTCTTCATTTTGTTGGATAATAGAAAGGAAGGACTGGTTGTTCGAGGTGGACGTAGCCCAAACTGGGTGAACCACATATATATGTGTCTCTCTGGTTTCACGTGTTTTTTGTGTTTGTGTTTTCCGCATATTTTATGTGTTGCATTGCTCTGTAATTTATAATTTTCTAACAGAAGTACCGTGTGAAATGTCCATCAATGGACTACCCTATGAACTTCTCTGTGGACTGCTCTACATGTTGCCTGAAGAGCCACCCACCTAACTCTAAGAGCCACTGCTCACTGATGGACCTGGCACTATAATCGATGTACCTCCTGATCCGTGACCACATGATCCCTGTGACTGACTCAACTACTCTTGAGGGTCTGGTGACTCCAGATAATGCAACTCCCGTGACCTCCTGAAAGCTCTCTCGTCCTCGAACTTCACATCCTGCCTCATAACCACTTTCCTCTTCGCAGGAATATAATTTCGATAAGATTTCGAGGTCTCACTATAACCCACAAAGATGCCCTTTTCTACAGTGGGCTCTAGCTTGGTCCTCTTCTCCTTGGGGACATAGGAATATGTAAGGCACCCAAAGATACGAAAGTGCCCAGCATCAATGAGGCTTCTTCCTAGAAAAAAAAACCTCCTCCAGAGTCACATTCCCCAAGGCATAATGTGAACTCCTGTTCTGCAAGTACACAACAGTGTTGCAAGCCTCTGCCCACAAAAATAAAGGTAACCCTTGATCATGAAGCATGGCTTTGGCAACCCCTACAATGGATTTGTTCTTCCTCTCTGCAACCCCATTCTACTGGGGGTTGTAAGGAGTCGTGAACTCCTTCCTAATGTTGGGAAAAATACTGAGAGGGGGGGGGGGTGAATCAGTATTTTGGACTTATTCAAAAAATTTTACTTTTCCACTCTCTAAAACCCATACGCTACTTTACTTAACCAGACTCGCGTATATACGCGGATACCCTTCACAAAACTTGCGTATATGCAGAGATCTTAATATGCAATTAATTCATTACTTAGATCCTTGCATTTATTCATTCATCAGATGTTTATATAGCAACAGACATGTGCAGTAATAACAGAGTAAATCATCACACATAAGCATCACACATGAACACCCGGATTTTAGGTAGAAACCCAAGTCGGGAGACCAACAACGTTGTCGTATAAATATTTTATTATAAGAAAACATCTTACAATAATATGTAAGTACGGACTCATGCAGTCACATGACACCACAAAAGCTCATTTTACCAGCCCTCTCTGAAGAACTCACGACCTACTCTTGTTACCCGACCTCTCACAGGAAGAACTCGACTACATTGACTACAACCTGATACCACCATGGACGTTTCACCAATTTTCACACTGGATCCAAAAGCTTTGTTTAGAACATAACTTGCAGGCCACTTTTCATCATATTTTTAGACTGGGCCCACTTCACACATTTAAGCTCATACATCAAAACTGATACTTATCAATTCAAACAACCCAGAACTATAGAATACATCATTAACAGATAGTAGTAACACAGTATAACAGATCAGACATTTCATACTTCATTCTTCAGCAACTCTAGATTTCATACACGCTTTCCTTTCACTGATACTGTGTATATACGCACTTCCATTCACATCAACCCACGTATACATCTACACATTCTGAGAACAAACCGTCTGCTCTCTTCATCAGCTTCCCAGCGTATATCGCTTTCTCTTCATGAAACCGTATATCGGCGCTTTCTCTTATCAAACCTTGACGTATATACAGCACCCTCTGACAAACGCATATAGATCTTGATTTATTATAGACAGCATCGCCTTTGAATCATATATTCGATTCCAGTTAACTTTCTTCCACTTAGAACGGATGTTAGCCTCATCTACGATTTAAACATTCCTAGCTGAATCTAGAAGGTAAATTCATTTCAGATCTAGATATCCTGCTTCATCATTTCTTCATAGGTACATCATAGATTCAGATCTATCATCAAACCTTTACCCTTTCCATACAGATATACTTCACAGAGAAGTATTCATTCAAGCTCAGACATCTTGCACCCACACTCATGATTTGCACAATGATTTTCTTCTCCTTATATAGGTTTACCTTTTTTCAATACCATGAGCCAAAACCACATTACTTCCAATGGTATTCCTGGACGGGATCACATAGACATACCAGCGCTCAATACAATGGGTCAATACCATGGTAATAACCCCTGGTTTTACATATTTAGAGCGCATTTTACCATACGCGACTTGGCACATTATTTCCCGCGTGCATATGCTACTTCTATTAAGCAAACCCGTGTATGCCTTGTGACATACACTTTTCACCATTACTCTTGCACATATTGATATTTCTTTCTTCTGCAACTTCTGTACTACTTGTAGAACATCAAATTTACATCATTAATTAGTATATCAATCATTCCATCAGTACTAACTTCATCGATGAAGTTTCCATCATCTTCATCAAGTGGGTTACCATCAAGGACAACACTCTGCATCATATTTCCAAAAATCTCCCCCTTTGGACTTGATGGCAACCACGATGGTGTTTGATCACCACAACAGATAGATACATTAAGCATAATGATATTCTCCCCTATTCAAACACCATTTCACTCTCCCCCTTTGACATCAAGGGAAAAGGGCGGATCAAAACCAACACAAGGTTGTTTTCTCCTCATGTAGATAGAAGAGCGTTGTAGATCTGATGTGCACTGAAGTTACCATGCTCCCCCTGAGTTCATGTTGAATCTTCAAACATATTTTTCAATGAAGTACATGACTCTATGACCTTCCTATCACCAAGGACTCATACTTACATCAAAGATCCAGCCAAGTGGATTTACATATGAGACTCAAATACCCAACCAAGTGGGTTTACACAATTTGACTCAACTACCCAACCAATTAAGGTTTAAATTTGAACAAGTCTACACCTTGATTGAAATATTACAATTTTACCCATCACTTAGGTCTCAACATGACAACACCATCAAATTACAAATATGACTTTTCCATGACCAATGCCAGAAAGTACCTGAGAGATCATATTTGGAACCATCATAATTTCAACAATGCATTACATACCTACGACAAGACTATTACTCCCCACTAGTCTTCATCAAGCATCGCTTCGCCATGACCAAGGCTCCTCCTTAGTTTGCACAACCTGAATACTTTCAACGGCAAGTCATCAGCAACAATCTCTGCATGATCTGTCCTTCTCTTTGAATCATAAGACTTCCATCTCATTCATGTGTGAAAGCAAGGAATACTCTTCAGCAAAGAGCAAACAGGGCTCATCCATAAACTCATCATAATAAATCATGTATCATGTCATTATTATTTAGAACTAAGACATAAGTAGATATAATGTCAATAATGAAATCATTAGTAGTTAGACTGATGCTCCCCCTGAACCTGTGCTCCTGTTCTTGAGCTGTCATACTAATTTCCTTATCATAAATGTATACGCGTCTGTGTCCACTGGAACTAGCGTGTATACGCGACTTTACTTCATTAAACCTGCATATGGAAAGTGAAATACTGAAAATTTCATACTCCTTCTTCTCCCCCTGAATTTGTACCACCTATACCTGTCTTCTTCACAACAGATGCATTGTCAAAAATAAACATAACCAGAATAACCAAACCAACCATGAGAATCATCATACATTGCTCCCCCTGTGATGATACATTACCAATTCCTATAATGTATCTCACATCATTCCTGCAGTCATTATGAGAAGTAAGCTTTAGAGGCTGATGACTGCAGTAGGGTCAATATTCCCTACGTTTCTGACCGGTCCTCCTTCTTTTTCCAACTTTGCTTGAACTTTCTAATTGTGTGCTGGAAATTGTCCACTTTCTCAGATCTATTCATCCTACATTCTTTTTCTACATGTCCATACTTGTTACAGGCATAACATCTTATGTGACCAGAAAAGTAAGCATATGGATCATAATGTGTTTTTCTATTCTTTCTTCTATTGCAATCAGCTATTTTATGACCATACTTGTTGCATGAAAAACAATACCCCAGAAACTTACTACAGTACTTCCATTAGCAGAATGCAGCGATTTGTGACTAGTATTTTCATACACGCAATTGTTTATGCTATGCCCATAATTATGACATTTAAAGCATTCAACATTATTGAATGATTTCCTTTGAGTGTTCATGATTGTTGGTTGACCTTTTGCTTCTTTCAACACTTCAGGCTTTGCAATGATATCCTTTGAATCTTTAGCACTTCCTTGTGAACTAGATTCTCCTTTAACAGTTTCATGAAAACCAAGACCAAGTTTAACAGAAGGAGACCTTTGACTACTAAGATATTGTCAAGAATCTTAGTACTATCTTGAAACCTCAAGAGTTTATCCTTTTCTTCTAATTTACCTTTGAGAATGTTTACCTCAACCTCCAATTTTTGGCATTGCTTCTTCATGTTTTCTTCGATCCTTTTTCCTTCTTCTACTTGATCATTTAATTTTAAAATTTCTTCTTTCAACCAATTTTCTTGTTCTTCACATGTTTGTATCAATTCTTCATTCTTCTTATTTGATTTTTCTAGATCTTCTTTGAGAGAGATGATTTCTGCTTCAAACCCTTCCTTTTCAAATGGTAGGGGTTCTTCATTCTTCTTATTTGATTTTTCCAGATCTTCTTTGAGAGAGATGATTTCTGCTTCAAGTTTTTCACTTTGATTGGTTGCATAAACATACAACTTTTGACACTTGTCTATTTGTCCATTCAGTATTTCTTTTTGATCATTCATTCTAGAGATCATATCTTTGTAGAAAGATTCTCTCTTATGAAATTGATTCCAATCATTGCTTTCATCATTGACCTTGAGATTTGCTTCTAGACTTATACTCTTATGTTCACTATCTTCACCATTGCTGGAACAAGAAAGTGAATCACAAGAACAACAATCAGTACCTATTTTATCTTCTCCATTTTCTGCCGCACATGTCTTCTGAGATGTCTTCTTTTGGGTAGCCTTCTTCTTTTACTTCTTTGTCATAAGCACTTGTAGATCTTGGTCAGAATCTTCTTCTTCCTCATCAGATACTTCATTTGTATAATAACTCTTTCTCTTTTCAAATTGTTTCCCTTTACCATGATTATCTTCATAAGGACATTTAGCAGCATAATGACCAACTCTTCCACAAGCAAAACACTTGAAGGGAAGCTTACCTTTGAATCTTCCAGTTCCTAGTTGGAGTCTTCTCACAAAATTTGCTTCTTCTTCTTCTGATATATAATTTGATTCCTTGACATCTTCCTTTTCTTTTCCTTTTGCACACGCCTTAAAAGCAGCTTCTTTGATTTGAGAGGGACCTCCTTGTCTCATTTCATAAGCAGTCAGAATACCATGTACTTGAACAATAGTAAGAGTTTGCAGATCTTGCCTTTCTTCAATAGCTGATACTTTTGACTCAAATTTTGAAGCCAGAGATCGTAAGACTTTTTCCACCAGAGTAGTATCGGTTATGGTTTCACCCAAACTTCTCATACGATTTACAATATCATCTAGACGTAAAAAGAAACTGGCAATACTCTCATCACTATGCATCCTTAAATTTTCATATTCAATTCAGAGAGTTTGGAGTTTTGCACTTTTTACCTTTGTATCTCCTTCATAGCTCAGAATGATTTTGTCCCATATTTCTTTTGCTGAATTTAGCTGCATCACTTTAGCAAATTATGGTTCAGAAATGCTTCCTAACAAAACATTGACTGCTTTGGCATTGACTTCATATTTCTGCCTTTCTGCTGCATCAGTAGGAATACTTGCCGGATACTGATAACCTTCTTCCACGATTGCCCATACTTCTGCACCAAGACTTTGTAGATATGCTTTTGTTCATATCTTCTAGAATAACAGATTACTTCCATTGAATAGAGGTGGCTTTAGAGAGAGTACTCCTTCATGATTTCCCATTGCGACGGATCTCCTTCAAGCGATCAAGCTTCTGCAGAAGGACCTGCTCTGATACCAATTGTTGGGAAAAATACTGAGAGGGGGGGGGGGGGGTGGGTGAATCAGTATTTTGGACTTATTTAAAAAATTTTACTTTTCCACTCTCTAAAACCCATACGCTACTTTACTTAACCAGACTCGCGTATATACGCAGATACCCTTCACAAAACTTGCGTATGTACAGAGATCTTAATATGCAATTAATTCTTTACTTTGATCCTTGCATTTATTCATTCATCAGATGTTTATATAGCAGTAGACATGTGCAGTAATAACAGAATAAATCATCACACATAAGCATCACACATGAACACCAGGATTTTAGGTGGAAACCCAAGTCGGGAGAAAACCACCGCTGCCGTTGTCTCAGCTTTCAATATTTTATTATAAAGAAAACATCTTACAACTATGTACTAGCGCAGACTCATACCAGTACGCAGGCACCCACCTGCGCTCGTTTACCAGCCTCTCCTGGAAGGGAGCTACGACCCCCTGCTCTCGTTTACCAGCCTCTCCTGGAAGGGAGCTACGACCCCCTGACTGAAGGCTACAACCCTCAGTACCACCATGGACCACGTTTCATCAATTTTCACACTGGATCCAAAAGCTTTCTTTAGAGCACAACTTGCGGGCCACTTTTCATCATATTTTCAAACTGGACCCACTCCATACATTTAAGCTCAATCATACATCAAAACTGATACTTGTCAATTCAGACAACCCAGAACTGTAGAATACATCATTAACAGATAGCAGTAACACAACAGAATAGATCGGACATTTCATACTTCATTCTTCAGCAAACCCTAGATTTAATACGCGCTTTCCTTTCACTGATACCACGTATATACGCGCTTCCATTCACGTCAACCTGCGTATACATCTGCACATTACAGAACAACCCATACGCGCTTTCTCTTCATCAAACCCGCGTATATACGCACTTCCTCTGCGACAAACTTGCGTATAGATCTTCAGACATTATAGGGCAGCATACTTCTTCAGATCAGATATTCAGTTCAGATTTAACTCTTTACTTCAGACAGATGTTCGCCTCATCTCAGATTTAAACATTCCACAAACAGATCTAGAAGATACAAATACATTTTAGATCTAGATAACCTTCTTCATCATTTTCTTCATAGGTGCATCACAGATTCAGATCTATCATCAAACTGTTACCCTTTCCATTCAAACATACTTCAGAGCGAAGTATACATTCAAACCCAGACTAATGCACCCACATTGCACAATGATTTTCTTCTCCTTATATAGGTTTACCCTTTTTCAATACCATGAGCCAAAACCACATCACTTCCGATGGTATTCCTGGACGGGATCAAATAGACAACTCAGCGCTCAATACAATGGGTCAATACCATGGTAGTAACCCCTGGTTTTACATATTTAGAGCGCATTTGACCATACGTGACTTGGCACGTTATTTCCCGCGTGCATACGCTACTTCTATTAAGCAAACCCGCGTATTCCTTGTGACATACACTTTTCATCATTACTCTTGCACATACTGATATTTCTTACTTTTGCAACTTATGTACTACTTGTAGAACATCAGATTTACATCATTAATTAGTATATCAAGTCATTTTCCATCAAGTACAACTTCATCAAGTAGGTTGCCATCATCTTCATCAAGTGGGTTGCCATCAAGGACAACACATTGCATCATATTGCCAACACCTAATGCATGCCTAAGCACAAAACTCAACAAACTCACCAAGGGTATACTCCCCTCCATTTTCCGACCTAAGGACCTTGATCTTCCTACCTATCTCGGTCTCCACAAGAGCTTTGAACTCTTGAAACCGCTTGAATACCTCACTCTCGGTCTTCAAGAAATAAATCCAGGTCTTCCTAGAGTGGTCATCAATGAATAAAACATAATACTCATAGCCACTCAAGGATACATGAGACATCTGACCACTCACATCAGTATGAATCAAGTCAAGGATCCATGTTTCTCTATTGTCACTGCTGGGAAAAGGGGATTTGGAAAACTTCCCCATAACACATCCTCTACATACATCAAGGTGATCAGAATTGAAATCTATCACACCAATGGTGGTCTCCCGCAATGTCCTCAAGGCCCCATGATACATGTGCCCCATCCTGCGATGCCAAATCTCACACAACTCTGAACTACTAGATCTGATGTCAGTCCTGTCTCGGGTGCTGCTACTCAATGCCATCAGGGGCTGGAATGAGAACTTGTACACCTTGGCATGGTGCACACCAATCACTCTAGATGAAGTAGTTCAAGTTCCCCTAGGATATATAAGCACATGTCCTCTCTTGAACAACACCTCATACCCTTTGTCCTCAAGTGCTAAGACAAATATCAGGTTCTTCTTCATTCCAGACACATATAGAACATCTGACACTTTCAAGGGAGGTTTTGGTTCCCTATCAAATGTCAATGTTCCCACACTGACTTCTCTAACAATGTTTTCATCACCAAGTACTACCTCAATATCAGTGTCACTCTCTAATAGCTTTGAGAAGTAGTCCCTCACTCCTGTCATATGACGAGAAGTGCCACTATCAACATACCAAATACCAAGAGATGCTCTGCTAGTAGAGGGGAGTTCATACTCCCTCTTAACTTGTATGGCAGGTGATCCTGCACTGGAGGCCTCACAAGCTAAAAACACAAACTCCCGGTCAAATCTCTCTGAGAAGCCCTCTATCTCTACAAAAGCTACCATTGTTTTCCTCTTCCCCTTCTTGTTCTTCATCTCCGGACGCACAGTGTCCCAACTTTTGACAATTCCAACATTTGAATTTGGAATAGTCCTTCTCTTTGTTCTGCTACTTGCCTTAACCTTTGCCTTTGCCTTCACTAGAGGAAGCTTGCTTCTTTGCTTTTCCCTTCTTGCCTCTTGCCAACAATGCCAAATTTTCATCCTCCTCCACCTGTTGGGCTGCCCCAAGATGGTTCTTTCTAATCTCATTTTGAATGCAATCATCCCACAACCTCTCCCATCTGGGAAGGTTCTCACGTGCAACAATGCCATCTACAAAACGCTCCCAAGTCTCGGGAAGACCATTCAAATCAATCTTCACCAACTCAGTGGGTGCAATGATCTCACCTATGATTGCCAACTCATCTCTCGTTGAAGTGATATTTGTGAGGTATGTTGTAGCACTATTAGTCTTAGCCATTTTAATGGCCTTCAGTTTCTCCCTTCGGAACATTTTTATGTTTTCATTTGAGCTCCGGTAAAGACTGGTCAAGGCTGTCGACATTTCATGTGCATAAGTCTTTCCTCACACATGAGGAATGACATGATCCTTGACTCCATCTAGAATCAGTCTTTTTTCCTTAGCATTCTTTTTATTAAACTCTGCCAACTATACAGGGTCAACAGGTATTGCTACTCGGTGTTGTGTGGTATGCACCATAATGTCCCAGACTTCTACTTCCTCAAAGATGCTCTAGATTCTCTCCCTTCATGCACTGTAGTTGCTCTGCCCATCCAACCTGTCTTCCACCCTCAAACACAAAGACATGTTTGAATGTCCTAAGAAGTTGAAATTTTCAAATCTGTGGTAAAGGTTTCTGTTTTCTGTGTAAAAATCAACTTGCTGTGATTTTCACTTTGTTGTCCAAAACTGCACTTTTCATCCAACTAAACTCTGATACCATGAAGAATTTCAACCCCCACACCAGTTGTCAGTTTTCCTTATCACTCCTTGCATATAGTTTTAAATCCAAGCATGATAAAAATACTAAAATCTGGAAACGACAGAAATTTATGAAAACACAAATTTGGAGATATCACCACTGCTGGAAAATGCAGAAATAAAACACAGTAAAATATAATAGCCACACACAGAAAATGATACAGTGATTTTTGGTCAATGTGACCCTGGAAAAACCCGTTACAACTCTTGGGGAAAACTAGTTTGAGATCTCTTCTTTATTTCTGAAAATGATTTTATAGAGAAACTGAAATACACAGTAAAAATTTCAGCAACCACAAATTATAGCTTATCTTTCTTTTCGTGTTTGCACTCCACCTCAGAAAATGTGCCAATCAACAAATTATCAAAACGGAAATTTTACAACGATAAATACCAGCATTAAATGTTGTACGGTCTGCCTCGAAAACCATACGCATAAGTCACTATACGGTCGTACTACTGTACGAACTATACATAAATTATTGTAGTCCCTTCTTCCTTGAAATCCGTGCCCAACTCAGCCTCATAATTCATGCTAACTTTTGTTGTTATCTCATCCTCGAAAATGATGTTGTACGGTCCTCGAAATTCATGCCCAATGCTGTTGTACGAAATCTGCCTTGGAAAGCGTGCCAATAAAGGTTGTACGGATTGCTGCCTTGAAATACGTGCAAACTCTAGCTGTTGTGCGGACTGCTGAAATGTCTCCTTGCTACCCTCCTTCAAATTCTCCCTACTCATAAATTTTCTCCTTGCTCTCCTCTTCTCTTTCTCTCAATAGCTCATGAAAGGTTGAATTGATCTTTTCTTCTTCTCCTCTCCTTTTGCCCTAAATGACCTTTTGGGTAACCCTAAGATCTAATGGATGATATTCATTTAGATCTATAGATGAGAATAAGTGTGCATTTAATTCTCACTTTCTATTTTTTAACTCACCCACTTAATTAAAGACCCACTTAGTCTTTTATTTCCATAGTCACTTTTTCACTTTCTAATTTTTCATTGACTTTAACAAAGTGACTTCAAAATTAGAATGTAACTTTACCACTTATAAATTCACTTTAAAATTAGGTTGACTTTACCACTTATAAAGTCACTTTAGGAGAAGAAGTACAAATAAATTTGACACTTTTTCTTAGGCCAAAGATCAAAGCCTTAGGAAACCACTTGTCATCTGGTACCCAAATTTTAACAAATATGGCAAAACCACTATAACGATAAACCCCAAATCCTCTATTTTAGCAAGAAATTAAAATCAGAAAAAGTGCAGAACAAAGAAAGGAGGTAAAAAGGATGAAGTTCAAAGAAGCTTTGTGTTGGGAAAATTGTAGAATTGCTTATGGGTATTTTTGCAGTTAAGATCTTAAGGATATAACCCTGTTTGGATAAGAACTATTCAACTCCTTCCCATTTTTTGGATTGCACACCTAAAATTCATATCATAAACAGAGTGCAGAACAACCTATGACAGAGGGCGGTGACTGTAATTTCGACCTGCAACTTTGCTCTGTAATCTTGGCCAATTGCAACCCTAAAATTCGACCTGTAACATACCTACAATTTTGGACCTGTGGCTAGTCACCTTAGGCTTGTAATTTGGCCTAGTTGCAGACATCCGAAACTTGTGGAAAATAATATAATTTGGATTTGTGTATCTCTTGTGACAACCTTGTAGTGTCAATCACTAGCAGGCACATTAGATCACATTTCAGGTTTGAGTTTTTTGGAGCAGGTTACAATATTTTTGGGAGTAGGCATTAAGCACACACAGTTACTTCTTGGACCAGTTATGAAGTGAATTTAGGAGAAGACTGCGGTGACTCTTCAAAACAGACTTTGGAGACCTTGAAGAAGATTTTTGGAAGATTTATTGGAGTAGTTTGTAGTGGCCTTGGTATTTTGGACCTCTGCATATGCGGCTCAGTACTCTTGAGCAACAACACTTTTAGATTTGGTTTGGTATCTTTTAGAAGATTGTTCCTAGATTGAGAGTTATTTTTGGACTATGGGAAAGTGGACATGTGGTTATATTGACTTAGACCTTTGCTTGTGAACAAAATTGTACCTATGACACTTGGATTGAAGACCTTGTAGCATTTGGATAAATCGCATTTCAGAGAGAGTAGACCTCATTGTTTTAAAGCAACAAACATGTTGACTTGTACATTGATTTTAGTCTCCTCCCGTGAACAAAAATAGGCAAATTGAAATATAGTCTTTAGATATACTTTGTTGAATACTTAGAGGAGCTTCCAATCTTTGTAGAAAACTTGTTTGAAGTTGACTTTGGAGAAGGCCTATTTATGAGCATATAGAACCTGTATTGAAGAGCCTCTGAAGTGATTGAAGACTTGGTTGGAAAATTTCTTGAAGACATGGACTAACTGTGAACAATGGAATACATCGAGCCAAGGGCAGTGAAGACCTTAAATTGTTGAGCATTGAAGCATGCAATTATAGGAGCCTTTGTGAAGTAATATTTGAGACTGAATCAAAATTATTGACCATTATTGAAGCAATCTTATTGAAGATTTGTCACGTTTCTATAGATCGCTTATTGAGGTAGACATCCTTGTGGCATTATTGAAGACTCGAAGAAGCAGATTTTGGAGGCATTCTTGGAGACTAGATGTATTGTTGAAGCCCTCATGGAGTGATACTGGAGAAAATTGCTTGGGTATCATGAAAAGCCTTGGAGACACCCTTTGTGATTGTTAAAGTTGTCATTGATGAGCTAAGTGCTTTGGAATTAACTGAGAACATTATTGAAGGTGAACTTGAAGATATTGTTAGGGCTTGTTGCAGGAGACATTGGAAGCCTTGAAGAACTATTGATCTTATCTTGAACAATAGGGTTGGTGCCCAAGAGGATTGGAGTCCTCAAGAAGACCAGGTTGGAGCCTGAACCAGTTGAGAGGGTTAGAGCCCTAGAGGATTGGAGTCCTCAATAATAACAAGTTGGTGCTTTGTGAAGTACAGGTTGGAGACTGTTGGAGCTGAAGATTGGAGTCTTCATCCAGGGTTGGAGTCCTGAAGGAATGATAGGTGTGATTGTACAAATTGGAAATTGAATTTTTGTAATAGAGGATTAGAGTCCTTGAAATTTGTTGTTAATCACTTTTTTTTTTTTTTTATTGTTCATTTTGTGTTTTTCTCATAAGTGATATTAACTGACATAAAAATAACAATTGTAAAAGGAATATCGATTGACCCCCACTCTTAGTATTTCCAAGAAGTGGTATTAGAGCTAAAGGTCTTGAGTTTGAATCACACTCGGCTCGCGCTAGGGGGGAGATTATTGGACATTGGATAAACCAACGCTCCCCATGTGTTTCGTGACATGTGATTAACTGCCTCTCATGGATCTGTTAACTCTAGTGATGCATATTTTAACTAACTCCTGCGGGTTTTGGTGTAATGGCAATCGTGATTCCAACATAATAAAGAAATTAAAAGTCCTTGGAGACCCTTTGGTCATTACGAGATAGACCTCTAAGGCGATATCAAGTAACCTCTATAATATCCCTTCAATTGTCCATGGGATAGCCCTGTAGAGCTTAAAATTTGAATAAATAACCTTTCATCATAGCCTTAGAAATTTAAATAATGAGGCAGATAAACTTGCCAAGCTAGGCTCATAGTTAAAGCAAGGAATGATCAAATTTTAGAATGGATTAAGGTCTAGGGCTCCAATCTCATGAATGCAAATGAAATTAATGGGAAAAAATGGGAGGTCACTTTGTTCGAAGCTCATGATAATCAAAATAAAAGGAATAAATGTCATGTGCCTGGTGGAATTCCATTTTATTAGTATTGTCTTCTTAGGAAGACGATCATGTGGTTGTCATAGTTTCTACACATTGCAACTCTTGCACGAAGGCAATAATAAATGGATTAAAAGGTCTAGAGGATGGTGGTGTTTTAATGTGAAGCATAATATTCACTTGACGTTGAGGATCCACCTAAAATTTTAAGAGGCCTTGAACATTGATGCACCAAATCGATCCCATTGCATGCGGACTATTTATATGGTAGGAGAGGATGATTGGAGATCTCACTTGCGGGTTGAATTAATGCTTCTCCTAAGGGAGATTCATTACCAGCAAGTGTATGCAATAATAAATAAGATCAAAAGAGGAGCATTCAATACAATTGTCTTTTTCCCTATGCGCTTAATTGGCCTGTTAAGGGATTGGATAGTCATTATCGCAACCATGGAGAGACAAGATGTTGAAGGGGAAATGTTTCACTAGAAGAAGTCTATGGAGAGGCCATTTAAAATTTATATGGGTATGTATGAATTGGTCAATAAGAGGTTAGAGTTAATGGAGAAGGAAAGGGATGAGACGTCCAAGCTTATGGATCACAAATTTGAGTGGTTACAAGCCTGAATGGAGAGGAGGCTCGTCGATTTGGAGGCAAATATTTTCTTACTGAAGTCTCGATCTCATGAAGTTGCATGGAGCATCGAGGGTGATGACTTGCATGGCTTCTCCAACTCGACAATGAACCTATAGAAGGATGGTGTTGAAGAAGCATCACTAGGTGATGGACAAGATCGTGGAAAACATGTAGCATCGACAAATAATTCAAAAGAAAGTCCCTCTGGGGTACCTTAATTAAATATGGGTTATGTATTTTAAATTTGAACTATGTTTGGGTCAATTTTGTAAGGTTTATGGATGATGTCAGTGTAAAATAATAGTGCAAAAATCCCATAGAGGCAAGAAAATTTCGTTGTGGTTGTAATGAAATGTTGAAGTAGCTAAAGTAATAAAGGCATGTAAATGGTTTTGGCCATGAAAACTGGTCTTTTTAATATAAATGATAATTGTTCAGTTAAAAAAAAGTAAATCTATAAAAAAAATGGCTCGTGGTATGGACCCATGGTATTCATGGGGAATATAACCTATTTAAATGTAACAACTCCACTTACCACAATTTGCTTTCTATTTATAGTATAACTGCTTACTTTGTGTCCACTAATTTCTATCTTCGTCACTTTTTGACGACTTCTGTCATTATTCCTTCCTCCATATTTCGTCAATTTTAGATGAATCTCTTTTTTATGCTTTTTGTACTTTATGAATCCAAGGTCATATATTTACTAAACCGCTTCTACTTGACCTAATTCTATATTATCACTGCTTCATTGTATTATCATTTTCATGATCTAGGTTAGGTCCATCTTACCCTCTTTATAACTTTAATTCTGAATAAATATTGTAATAGAAATTCCTCACTATTACATTTATTTTACCTCAAGTATCTTATTATAATTTTAATTTATTATAGTGATTGTGTTCCTAATTCCAAAGGTACGTTTAACCTATTCCAAGGAGTTCTCCTTATCCTAATATACTCTACCATTTTTTTTTTCAGTTGTGGTTCACAGTCACTGAGTGGCCGCTACATCCACGGGTAATAATCTGGTAGATCCACCCGAAGGGATTAGCCGTCGGCTTTAATTTCGGGGCCTAACCCCAAGGGCGTCGAGGAGATTTGACCCCGTGACCTTCCATATGGCAAGGTACTTTAGCAACAGGAACTCGACCATTTAAGCTATCCCTTGGGGCTCTAATATACTCTACCATTAATGGAATATGAACTCCACTTTCGTAAACTTTGGTTTGTATTCTATGTGAAATTAATTCGAATTTCATTGATCCTTAGTCATGAATATATAAGAGAGGTTTATATGTTTCAACCCTCGCTTACATATCACAACATTATATGCATCAACCACTATAGTTGATTGGCTCAATATTCGAGTTATATTTTATGACTTGGATTTGGCTTTTGTGACTCAACACTTATCATATTCCCACTTAATGTTATTCCTCTCACGTATTAATGTTTGAGGAAATCATATACAAGATTTTGGTTTGGGATTTACGATTCGTATTTCATAATGGGATTTGCATTTATAACCTCGGGATTTCTCTATTGCTTGTACATTTACGTTTACTGCCTTCACATGGCTCCTCGACTTCTCCCTTTGGATGAAATCCACGTGGACGGTTTGGATCAATTCGTATTTTATGAAGAAATTTAAGTCTATCCAACCCTAAGTTGCTTTGTCATTTTTCATTTTGTAATTTCAATCTTCAGCTCTGCAACTCAGCTTGCTCCACACAACCTTAGTTTGAAAATGATGTTTTAGAGGTTTACGGAGATGGAATATATACACGAAGGAAAATCTGCCATGGCATTTTTCTTTTCCTTTCATGAGACTCTGTCTCTCGTAAAGGTAAGGGTATGTTTCATTCAAGTTAAATTACCAGCTACCCTTTTGTTTTAGAACTTGCCTTCCTCTAAATTCACAGTTTAGTTAATTCGTTTTTAAATTGTATCTCTCTACCATTAACGTGTTTGATATTTCTTGCAGGTTTAATGGAGTCCGAATTGGGGTCTTTCTCCATTTGTTTCCAACATTCCCCAGGTAAGAATATTTCGTTTATGAAACCATTCTAAACCCAATTTTCCTTTGCGTGTTTGGTTTATGCATCCCCATCTCTTATGTAGTTTTAAACTTTTCATAGCAGAGATAATTTTTTTTAGGGTCTTCGGTCTTTGAACAACGGATTTTACTTGTATTTGCACTTGAATCGTACCTACTAAGATTATAATTATTTACACTTACTCCTGTTTGGTTTTTTAGTTCGGTGTGAAGATTTTTTATGGCCAATACTTCTCTACATTTTCTGTTAATACACATTTTATCCATCTTTCATAAATTGAGAATATTATGAGTTGCAGTATGTATAAATATGCTATCTTCTATTTCTCAGTTTCGGATTCTATCTCCGGCAATTGGATTTCTACGTTTTAATTGTTCTCATTTTATGATAACACCATATGAAATGCTCTTTGCCTTTTGACTTGGCTTCTCATTGTTTGTAATATAATCTCAGTATGAAATTTGTATTGTTCTCATGGGGCTTCTTTTTACACTTTCAGAATACATACTAGGTTTATTTAGTACTTATTTACTGCTACATGTATGAATTTTTATTTCTTTTATAGGGTATTCGATTTCAGATAGATTTCAAATTAAGTTTCATAATACTCTCCTGTATTGAAATTACTCTGAAATTTGATTTTATTCCCTACGAAGTCCGAAATGACTCGGTAGTTTATCATCACTCAATTTACGTTTCTCCACCCTCCTTTTTAAATACATTAATTTAAAAATGTTCTCGTTTTCTTCTCAACGATGTATAAATGGAAACCCTTGTTTTCCCAAACGACTATAAACGAATGGTACTGAAGGTTCATTTACATGGTTTCATACAAAGAGGTAATTTCTATTACTCTGTCGTCAATTGTAGAAGTCTATTTATAAAATTGAAGGCATGAATTATGCATGTATCTTCTACTTATTCTCAATTTCTATAATTGTCTGCATAAGTATTGAGAATCATTAAGAATGAATTTTGTAAAAGATATTCTATCTCTTTCTTCAAGAAGTACTTAGCATTTTATTTAGTTCCTTCAACTAATAAAATGATTTATTTTGCAGGCCCTCTTCTTCCTGTTCTGAAACCAGTCATGAATTTTCATTATGTGTTTACTCTGTCATAATACAAGTAATTTCACAATAGGGTTCATGCTGAGTAGCGCGCTTTCCATTGAGCCTTCATGTTAGGGTTCCTGCGCCCCTGCACGCTCGCGGGGCTGTTGTTGCCCCGGCCCTGATTCCGCTTCGCCCAGCAATGGCGTCCTCTGGGGGCCCGGATCTGCCTCCCCCCCCCGGAGGTTATGGCCTTCAAAGCTTTGATTGCCTCGTGTAATAAGCGCCCGCCCTCAGCCAGTCAATAGAAATTCGTCAAGAAGATGGATTCCATTCCCTCGGTTGCTCTTCCTGAAGATGAAACCTGTAAAGCAGCTCTGAACCTCACGGAGAGAGGCCTCATAGGCCAGTTCACAGGCCTCTGGCCCTCTCCCAAGTCGGTGGAAGATTGGACTCAAAGGAACTGGTCTCCGTTAATCAAAGAAGGAGTAAAAAGCTACTTTGTTGGGAAAGGTTTTTTTGTCTTCGTCTTCGAAAGTGCAGAGGATCGAAGTTTAATCTTCAGGAACGGACCTTATTTTATGGGCCCGCAAGGACTATATCTCAACAAATGGTCGCCAGATTTCGATCCAGCTCAGGATGTTCCTTCTGCAGTCCCGGTGTGGGTGCGGCTTCCCCATCTTCCCCTCCACTGCTGGAATCAAAAGTCTCTTCAGATCATTGGCAACACCCTAGGGAAATACATAGATCAAGCTCCAAGGAAAGACCAATACTCATGTGCTCGTATCTGCGTCGAAGTAGATCTGGAGGAGGGCTTGCCGGAAGCCATTAAACTTACTGTTGCAGGATGGACACATGTCCAAGAGCTGGACTACGAACAACTCCCTTTTAAATGCAGACACTGCCATGGCTACGGGCATTTCACCAAACACTGCAAGAAAAAGGCGGAAGAACAACCAGATAATCAAAACGGCGAGCAATGGACCCTAGTCCAAAAAACCTCCAATCATAAAAAAGGCAACAGGAAAGGCACTCCGAATGAGGCACAAAGCAGCTCCAACCCCACTCAAGGAAAGAACTCAAATGGCAAAGAAAGTAGTCAGAACAAGTCAGCCACAATAGTCCCGGAAAATTTGGACCAGACCGGACCTCCTACTATCAACAAAGAGGACGGGGAAATGGCTCATCTGGAAGCCTCCCAAGGAAGCCCTTCCATGCCCTCATATGCAGATGTCACTAGGAAAAATCCAGTTGATAGCTCCAACTCCTCGGAGGACGAAACCTACGAGCAGCCCACAAATAAAGTCGACAAGAAATCTCGCAGAGAAGAAAGGGAAGAGGAGGCCGAAAGGCTTAAAACCCAAGGAAGCCAGCCCACTATAGAGATGTCTATAGGGAGAAACACCAGGACCAGGCCCCCCAAGGGAGGTTCCCACCCCACCCCTGGTAAATTATGCGTCTTGTCTCTCGGAACTGTAGAGGTCTAGGCAACCCCTCGAAAGCAGAAGCGGTCAAAGATCTACTCAAAATAGAACCCTAAGACATTCTCATGCTCCAAGAGACCAAGATAGAGGGGAAAGCCCTTCTAGACATCAGCAAGACGAAATGGAAAAAAAGCGAAGGAAGAGCAGTAAGCTCAAGAGGCTCATCCGGAGGGCTTGCAACTCTTTGGACAGAAGATCTCTTCCAGCTGAACAAATGCCACGAGACCCAGCACTGGATCCTTACGGAATTAATGCACCGCACAAGTAAGTTGACTATCTCCCTCTTTAATCTTTACGTCCCTGTTCTATACTCAGAAAAGAGAGACTGTTGGAACTCCCTCATCGAATTCCTAGAGCAGCACTCCCCAAGCAACATCATTCTCGCTGGGGATCTTAACATTGTTCTAAAATTCAAAGAAAAAAGGGGAGACTCCAGCAGCAGAGACCTCTTGCTCCCCCTAGTGGAAGACCTCATTCAGCAGTGGGATCTCCTTGATTTCACCCCGACCAAAGGGCTCTACACATGGTCCAATAACAGAGTGGGAGAGGATCACATTTCTGCCCGCCTAGATCGATTTCTGGTACAAGGTGCTCTGATGATGAACAAGAAGATAATCACCACCAAAATTCTCCCCAAGCTGACCTCAGATCACAAACCCATTCAGCTCTCTCTAGATGATGAAGAAGATCTGGGCCCTATCCCCTTTCGATTCAGCCCTCTCTGGATCGAAAGGGATGGTTTCATTGATACAGTCAAAACAGCATGGGCCAAAACCTTCACAAGGTCTTCCAGTTATGTGTGGGAACAAAAGCTCAAAGCCACAAAACAAGCTCTGAAGGAGTGGATAAGGAAACCTGTCCCAAATCCTACCAGCCAAAGAAAAGAAATAGTGCAGACACTAGAGGCACTGCAAGTCGAAATGGAAATTAAAGATATTACACCAGCGCTGCTTGACAAAGAAGTTAAAATACAATGTTCTTCCTTTCGTTCTTTCCGACTGGAGGAGGAGTATTGGAGAATCAAATCTAGAAGTTTGTGGCTGAAGGCGGGCGACCGGAACACCTCCTTCTTCCATCGTCAATATCGTGCAAGACTCTCCAGAAACCACATTTCTGAAATCACAACAGCAGAGGGACAGATCTGTAGAGGGTTCAGCCAGATAAAAGAGGCAGCTGAAAGTCATTACAGACAGCTCTATACCGCAGGTAATCATGGCAACGAGGAGGAAACCGCAGATTTCCTCTCCAACATTCCTCCTCTGGTCAGCCCCGAAGATAATTTTGCTCTCAGCAGCCCTATCACTGAAGAAGAAATCATCAAAGTTATCTGGTCCATGGATTCGGATAAGGCACCTGGGCCTGATGGCTTTACCATCCACTTCTATAAGACGTGCTGGGATATCATCAAAGTGGATCTCTTAAAGATGATAAAAGGTTTCATGAAAAAATCCAAGGTAGGAGGAGGAACCAACTCCACCTACCTCGCCCTTATTCCTAAAGAATCTAACCCTGAAACCTTCGCTAGATTCAGGCCTATTTCGCTTTGTAACGCCTCTTACAAAATCCTGGCAAAACTCCTAGCAAATAGGATTAAGCCTCTGCTAAATAGGTTGATCTCTAGCAGTCAAGGCGGTTTCGTAGAAGGCAGGCACATCCTGGGCAATTTCATCCAAGTTCAAGAGACAATACATTATAGCAATCGACGAAAAGAAAAAGGGATGCTGATAAAACTTGACATGGCTAATGCTTTCGATCGTGTCAATCGTTCCTTTCTCTACAAAGTCCTTCATGCCTTTGGATTCTCCTCCCATTTTGTCAATCTGATCGTGGCCTGTACTGATAACCCCTGGATTGTCCCTCTTGTCAACGGTCGCCCTACCTCTTTCTTCCAAGCCCAGAGAGGCCTCAGGCAGGGCTGCTCGCTCTCTCCCTTCCTATACATCCTGATGGCGGACTCTCTCAGTAGAAAGCTATCAGCAGAAAAAGTGGCAGGCTCCCTTCCTGGCCTCAAATATTCTAATCACTCTCCGGCTCAGAATCATGCCCTTTTTGCGGATGACTCTCTCCTCCTTGGAGGTGCCTCTGCAAGAATTGCCAAAGCCTTTGATGCTGTCCTTAAGTGCTACTGCAGGGTTTCGGGAGATTCTATCAATGAAAGAAAAAGTGAAGTCTATGGCTGGAACATTGAGCAACATGAGCTCACAAGTATATCTAATCTTATTGGCTTCAACAGTCAAGCCCATTGGGAGAAGATAAAATACCTCGGCCTCCCCATCATAAATGGTTTCAATAAGAGGTCGCTGTGGTCCGAAATTATCAGTAAAATCAAAACTAAAATCTCAGCTTGGGGAGGTTACTGGCTCACATAAGGTGGCAAGGTCATCCTGATCAAGTTTGTGTTATCTGCCTTCCCAATTTACCAAGCAGCCTTCCTTCTCGCCCCAAAAAGTGTGATGGATCAAATTTCCAAAATTCTCCGAGACTTTCTTTGGCAGGGGGGGAAAGAAAATCAACAGAAAATGCATTTAGTGAAATGGGACCTGGTCAAGCGCTCAATCCCTGAGGGAGGTCTGCAAATTCGCGACCCTGCTATTGTCAATCTGGCGATGGGAGGTAAAATTTTGTGGAATCTATACAATAAACCCAAGCAACCAGTCTGCGAAGCGCTGAAATTAAAATACGCCCACAAGGTGCCGCTCAGAAATCTACAGGCAAGTCAAATAAACAATAGCTCTCAGGTTTGGAGACTTTGCAACAAAAGTTTGAATTTTTTCAAAAGCAGGGTGTACAAGATCCCAGGCAACGGCAAGCAAACAAACCTGTGGCATGATCGAATAATGGACCGAGACCCTCTCATGGAAGTTCAAGAAATTGCAGACTTAAAAAATTGGTTGGAACGTGCAGGGGTCAACAACGTCTACGATATCTCCAAATGGGATGACCATGGTGATTGGCAAGGTTGGGACTTCTTTGGAGTCACTGACCGTTTAAACCAACAGAAGCACATCCTTGAAGAATTGCTGGAAGATGCGGCTCCAGTGAACAGAAATTCAAAGGACAGCTGGGGATGGGGGCAATCTGGAAACTACACCACAGCAGCAGCTTACAACATTCTTCAGCCCATTAGGAACAACAGCAAAACACCGGATTTCTGGAAGAAAGTATGGGAACCGCTTTCTCTTCCTAAAGTCAACTTCTTCTTCTGGACGCTGGTCCATAATAAGTTGTTAACTGGTGACAATCTGTTGAAAAGAAATATAGTTGGGCCGCATAGATGCGAGCTGTGTAGATGCAGTTTAGAAACAACCAAGCACCTCTTCATGGACTGCACGTTCGCCAAAGATGTGTGGGGCCTCATTCTCCATGATTTCCATTTTACAGTCCCCCCATTTAACTCAGTTGCTGATCTTTTTGAATCATGGAATCAATGCTATACCAATAAAATCCCCATCAAATCCTTTTGGAGGAAAGTCTGGAATGCTATCCCTAAATTTGTGTGCTGGCAGATTTGGTTGGCCCGGAACGATATGATATTCAACGAAAAGGTGCAAGATTCCTTCATTGTAGCAGTAAAGGCCAAATCCCTCCTCCTGGAAGCTGCTCAACAACAATATTTTTCTGAAGACTCCTTGCTTCTCCTTGAAGAAGAGAGGTGGCTGGGCCCCCTTTCCCTACTCCCCCGGAAGCAGCTACCCGTCCCTCGTTCAGTGCATTCAGAATGGCGCAAAAGAGATTCCGAAGCTACCTTCCATGAATGATGGCGAAAACAAAAAATAACTACGATTTTCTTCGATGGTGCCTCCAAAGGCAACCCGGGGGCTGCAGGAGCTGGAGGGGTTATCTACGCCTCGGACGGAACAAGAAGGGATAGCTTCTGCTGGGGCATCGGTCAGAAAACCAACAACCAAGCAGAGATCCTAGGCCTCCTCAAAGCTTGTCAAATAGCTAGAGACAGAGGGGACAAAGAAATCCAAGCTCTTGGAGACTCAGAGATCTTAATAAAAAAATTAAATACAGAAAACCTGTTCACCAACGCAAGCCTCAACAAAACACTGAGCAGATTGAAAAGAGTCTTGCTCGACTTTGATTCCTACAAATTCCTCCACATCCTCAGGAATTTGAATAGTGAAGCAGATCTGATGGCGAACCAAGGTTGCACTCTTGGGAAAGGACAACTACTTATAAATGGCGACATCTCATCCCAACCTTGCAACCCATAAGGAAGACGCAGCTTGTAACAAGAAACAGAAACAGATGCAATGTAATGATGGCTGCCATGGCGTAAGTCCAATATTTTCTCCAAATAAATAAAATCATATCCGTTTCAGTTAAAAAAAAAAAAAATACAGGTAATTTCGTTTTTATTATTTCAATGCTAGTATTCATATACAATATTTTTATTTGTATCGTTCCATCTTTGTAAATTAATTTATTTTCATGTTTGTACACATAAATGATTTCGGAAAATTCCCTTGACTTATAAGGTAAATTGATATTAAAATTTCAGTTGTTCCTTTCTTAGATTTAACGTAATGAATTTAACTATCCTAATAATTAAATTCTAACCCTTTGTCATATGGGTTTGTGGTACAGGTTTTGCACCTTTCACAACTCACTTCTCGTCAATCTGTGCATTCTTTTCACAAGCCTTGACAATTTCTTTTACTCCTTATTGTATAGGTTGGTCGATAACGTGCTAGAATTCAATCCACTGAATTCAAGGATAATTATTTCTGTATTATTTTTGTACCTAATAGACAGAACATTTGACTTCAGTCAATGTACTTTTGATAATGTATAATGATGTATTTTATCAATTCTTTCTACCAAATTTATGTTCTTATTATGATGATAAGAATTCATCTTTATAAGAATTTTGTATATATGTTTTTCCACTTATTTGTAGTAATTCAAATGGCTATTGTTTTTAACCATGAATTCTACTTACAGTTATTGTACTATCTTCTAGTACTTCAATATATACCTTATATTTAATTTCTTATTTAGCCATAAGCATGAATGATATATGCAATGTTTGTAATTGAAGTACAAAAGAGATATTTAGATTTTTTTGTACAATCATGTTTCTTTCTAGATTGACAATTATCTCTCTCTGTATCTAGATTTTATCTCTCTCTGTATCTAGATTTCAGTTTCATTTTGATTTACAGAATAATTATGTTAAATATTTATTTTAACATCTTTTCTACCTCATATGATGTATTTTCTGAATTGAACATATAAATTCTTACAACCTAGCAACAGATTTAAACCCTCCTAATTGGGTTTAGACCTTATGTTTGTTGATTTACTAATTTAATTTGTCTATGTAACTATACAAAATTAAATTATATTCACTATAGTTATGTTCTGTTAAATACATCCGACTCTACAATTTAAAGCTAACATAATTTCATTATACTAATTCCGAGAAGGAATAACCTGTTTCGAGTTTTTTAACCCAACGTTTCAGACTTCCTAAGAATATTGAATGTTTACCCCTGAAGATGGACTCACTCAGGAAGTCCGAAACGTTGGATTAAAAAATTCGAAACAGATTATTCCTCTATTTCGAAAATATTAATCTAATTAAAAAAAATAAAAAAACTAAAAGAACCTTTTAATCATATATAAAACCATATGCAAAGAATTACACTTTAATTTCTTATTAAAAAAAAAAAAAAAAAAAAACATTTATTTATCTTAATTTCATAAACTCAATTTTTTGTTCTTTTCAAATTTATTATTTTTTTAGTTATTAAACCCTATTTACTCGATTTTTTATTCTTTTCAAATTTATTAATTTTTTTTAGTTATTAAACCCTATTTACTTTAATCGATGAAACTCAATTTTAATTTTTTAATTTTTTTTACCATTTGAGATTGATGAAATTACACATTTAAATTTAATTTCAATGTATAGTCAAGGATCAAATTGGAAAGAAATGATTACATTTCAATTTAAATGGTTGACTTCATTTTAGCTTTACAATATTAACAAGGCAAAATAAACTATTTTGTTATATAAAAATAAAAAACAATTTAAAGTTTCATTTATACCCCATCTATCACACCTATTGTCTAAGTTATGTGGATCTCAAACAAAATTTTTTATTTATAAACTAGAATTCTAGGTAAATTCCAATGAGTATGCATAGAACTAGTTCACCTATATGTTAACTATACGTGTAGGTATGAACAAATATGCATAGAATTGGTTGGCAAGTATTATAATCTATATAGGAATTACATGGAGGGAATTTAGTAGTAGGGCTATTTACACTTTAATCTTTAGGATGCCATTCTTCATATATGATGAAATTATGCTTCTTTAATATAAGATAATTGGTTTAATCGTTCAAACAATCTCAATATTTTTTTTCTAACCAATCAAAATAAAATATTATTCTATAAATGTAATTTGTTCAATCTTTCAAACAATTTCAATAGGTTTTTTTCAAAGCAATCAAAACATACTATTATTTTATAGATAGCACTATAATATCCAATTAAAAGAAAAATAACTATTTATAATTTCTAATAATGCAATTTTCCATAAAAGAAATATAAATTACAAGAATCTTTTGCTACAAGGATTATATTTATAAGCTTAATCATTAGTGCACATGTGCATTGTGATGTAGAACAATATCTTCAAAATAAAACATAAATAACATTATTTTTTGTCAACAAAAATGAATATTGCTTGTTTGGCTTTGAATTTATGATAATAAGGAATTAACTATGCATTGAGTTATTTGTTATCCCTAGTTCCCATCATCTTGTCTTCATATTCAATAAGCATAAAGAAGACCTATAAATCGTATGCATAAATCTAAGAGAGCATAATATGTATTAATTGCAAGCAAGTGGAGTAGGTAGTAAATACGAACAAATGGAGTAAGTAATAAGAAGATTTGCAAGTGAAGCCATACGATACATGTATACATGAGATTCATAATAGTAGGAATTTATTTTATAGTTTTTTTAATATATATTTTTTGAACTATAATAATACGAGGAAAAAATGTTCCCTAGATGGGGTGACTAATGAAGTAGGGGGGATTACCACCACCCCACCTGACTAATAGGTTGGGGGACATGGCAACATGCTCTTGACAAGTTTAACGATGATGCATAAGCTATGAACTCTCCCAACATTTGGATGGATGAAAGGACGTCAAGATTATGGTGAAGGCCGCACTAAGCGTGTGATGAAGAGGGCGGCAATAATGCATTGCATGCCGGTGTTAATTCACCAGTGGATTTCATAGTCTAGAGCAAGAGGGAGATTGTTTGGATTGTAGTCTAGAATGAGGCTAGCTATGAGGATATAAGTGACAAGGGGGCGATCATACCCAAAAAATTTGCAGAGTGAAGTATCACTCCACACTATGATATGCTAAGCCAAGGAAAATTTGTTTGTGCTATCAACTGGGGATTTTAATTCGACAAATTCTAATTCTAGTGGACAAGTCGAATTTAGGAATCACCACTTCATATGTTTGGAATGTTGATCACCATGCTCTCAGATGGGGAAGTTGAAAACAATACAATTTTTTATTGTTCAACTTAGGAAATTAATGCAGATTTTCCTTATTATTCCTTCAGGTAACAACTATTATGGTGTTTGGCATCCTCCTTTTGGTTCTATCTCCTTTCAATTCCTTTTAGAATAAATTCAGGGGACCTCCCTCCCTCTTGCCTAGATTCCAATGGTAGTTGGTGTTTTTAATTTTGATGTTTATTTTCTGTTGGGTTGGAAATAGAGAAGGGTACGAAGATTGAGGAGACTTTGGCACTGTGATACTTCGGTGGGGAGCGCATAGACTGGGTATGGTTATTTTTATTTATGTCTTGAAGTTTCTTGGGGTTTTTTTGTTCTTAGGTGTTAGTGATTCTCGGTTGGTGTCGATAATTTAACTGAGACTCGGGCTTGCTGGTTATGGTTTGTGAGCTTCCTAACTATATGGTGGTGTGTGCTAATGTGGGACTTCCTAGTTTTTGGTTGGAACACTAGCTCTCAAGCCTCTATTTGGGCTTAGTGGTGGTTGCCTTTTATCTCAATTCCTTGGTCTAGTGCTTGCACAATTTAGCTAGTATCTTTGTGATTTTGTTGTTGCTTAGATTAAAGGAGTTGACATGGGGCAGAGTCTTGAAGTTGCATCAATGGGTGTCTACCTCATTGTAAAGGGCGCCTCGTTGGCATAATGTTAAGCCACTTATTGAGCAAATTTTGGCCATTCAAAGGTGAGGTGGATCTGGGTGGTAGAGGTTATGTCTATCCAACACATTTTGTATATCACAACTGAGGTCCTAAGTGTTGTCCTCACCATGCCTACATGAAAAGCATGAGTGAGGAGAGGAGTTTATTATTATGAGGAGTGCACCCGTACAGGAAATACTCGCCTACATAGAAAAGTAGTAGGTTTTGCAAGAAGATATAGGGAGAAAATCCTAATGAAAGTGCATGAAGAATTACTCGGTTTGAAGTGGAAGCTTCTTCCCATATAGCTTTCCTCTCAGATTATGAATTTTTGGCACAGTGGACATAAGAGATCCCTGATACAGGACATATGTGAGGAAAATTTAATCTATACATGCAGACAAAAGATTTGTATTGAAAAATGAAGTTTCTCTTGGGACATACCCTATTGGATTTCCATGAGTCTCAGATGGACATGTTACAATCCTTGGATCACATACACAGGGCACTTGAAAGATTATGACAACAGGTTGGAGAAAATAGACTACATGTTGGTGAGGATTGAACAACATCTCATCATTCCTTTGACAACTGATAGACCTTCGACAGACCAAATAGCTCCTGCCCATTGGCGGGATTTGATTTTGATCCTCTTACTTGATTGTGCTATGGTTATGGTTCATGGTTTCATTTTTGCAGTTAATTTTGTGCAAGATCAAATAGGCCACTATCCTATGACAAGCTTGTTTAATGTTGGCTTTATTAGTTTCCTGTTGTTTCTCTTGTCCCTTCGAAGGGTGCATTTTTTTATATGGTTTGTTCCCCCTTGGGAGATTTCAGTATGAATTATTGTAATCCTTGAAGGAACCTCTTGTTTTTGAAGCTAATAGAATTCACTCCACACACAAATAAAAGAATAGAAGGAAATTTTGTTAAGATCATCTCTCTCTCTCTCTCTCTCTCTCTCTCTCTCTCTCTATATATATATATATATATATATATATATATATATAGACCTTCGACAAACCCAATAGCTCCTGCCCAAGGGCGAGATCTGATTTTGATCCCCTTACTTGATTGTGCTATGGTTGTGGTTTATGGTTTCATTTTTGCAGTTAATTTTGTGCGAGACCAAATAGGCCACTATCCTATGACAAGCTTGTTTGATGTTGGTTTTATTAGTTTCTTGTTGTTTCTCTTGTCCCTTCGAAGGGTGCATTTTTTTATATGGTTTGTTCTCCCTTGGGAGATATCAGTATGAATTATTGTAATCCTTGAAGGAACCTCTTATTTTCGAAGTTAATAAAATTCACTCCACACACAAATAAAAGAATAGAAGGAAAATTTGTTAAGATTCTTTATAATCTATATCTATATCTATATACACCTTTATATTGCAATATAAAAGATTTAAATTAGTTTAAAAAAATTGTTGTCTCTAAGCTTACCAGCCTCGAAACCAGACCAGAGGCAACAAAATAGATAGACAAGAACTTGCAAAATTAGAGGGAAGTCCATGAAAAACAAAGACCAAAACCATTTGTTACCCTACACATTGGGAGACCACCAACAAGAGACAAACAATTATCATTGAATTGTTCGAAGGCCATTTCTTCCTTTTTTCTTGCAACTGTCGATCCATCCCAAGAAGTTGTTGGGAGTAGATGACATGGAGACAATGGATCCATTTCCTCGAGGCAATTCCATTTCTAGAGGATCTAAAACAATGGCTACTTCCTTATCACTATTTGAGTGATCTGATTCGTGAATATGTTTATGTGTGCTCATGGACGGAGCCAAGATCATGGTTGTATCTCTCTTTTCTCCATATGAGGGATCTAGACAAGAGAGGGAAGATGGTGAAGGAAAAGGAGGGATCATAAAGTCTGTGATATGAGTTGGTGTTGTGGGGGGCTAAGCTGAGTTGAAGGACTAGATTTGGCTGTAGTTGCTTTTCATCCTTGATTCTTTTTCTTGACATCAAGGGGATGAGAATGCCCTTGAGAAGAAGGGAAAATATTCTAGAGATGACTCGGTTTTTGGCAAGACCTACAACGAAAAGTTGTGTTTTCATATTCCACCAATTGCAAAAAGGTTATGCCATTCTTATTAATAAATATCATATAAGGCAACCTCTTGCTAAGGTCTATTTCGACACAAAGACATGCAAAGGTTACAATACCCATCTCAATCTTGTTTGTATCTATCTTAATAAAACAATCTAGAGAGTTTCCTATGGAAGCCAAGACATCCAAAGTTAACAAATGACTGTGCATATTAGGACGTCTTACCCAAACTGGAGTGCCTAGAGCTGTCATAGATCAAGGGTTAATTTTAGGAAACCATCGCTGGAAGGAGAGCCCAAAGTAGCCCCAAAACCAAGGTCCTTGAACAAAACTCTTTGACGATCCTCTGGATTTTTGGAATACACCACAAAGAAGCCCTTTGAACATAAATACAAATCTGTATTTGGGGACTAGGTTTGAAGCACCCATTCATAGGACAAGTTGAAAGTATTAGATCTGGGGTCTTTCACCTCTAGTTCCATAATATCTTTCGCTTGTTCTACAATGAATGTTGTCCCTAAGAGATCTTTGGCAGTTAGTTGCGAGAGCCCTGGCTTTAGGGCATCCTTAAAGGATTGTGATTGAGAGGAAGAGGTTGCACCACAATCTTTGACTCCTTCATTTAGTCTATAGACTAAGGGGGTCAAGGCATCCTTAGCTAAACTACAATCTTCAAGCAAAAGTGCTTTATGAAGTTGCCTACTCCTATGTAGGAGCAACATTGAGATGAGAATAATCCCTGTTCGAGCTTAGATTATGGCTATGTGTGTAGGCACAAAGTCGGTGGCTCCCATCTACAGAAAAAAGGTACTACCTCTGAGCGACTTCACAAAGACTGGAAAGCTTGAGTGATTTGAAGTGATCACATTACTTTGAAGGAGGGAAGAGCTTTGCAATAATAAAAATTCATTATGGTTTAACAAATTCGCAACGATGGCAACACAATGAGGGAGCTCCAAACGCAGGGAAGAATCATAAAGCTAAAAATCCCCTAGAAACAAGGTGATGACCAAAGGATTTAGAGTTTTCATGATGACCTTAAGATCAAATTTTAGTTGTACCTAATTATCATGATATATTAAAAAATATATTACAAAGAAAATAACTATAAAAATGACACATAACATATAGTTTTTTTACACAGTGGGAAAACCTATCGTAACTCAGTTGCCAAAACCAATAGTCGGGACAACTGTCATTCGCTGTTATCTACAAATGCAGGCTCACTCACCATTGTTATTTAAGGAAAACCACACTACTTAGAATTACCCGCAGGTAGCCCTTAATGGGGCATGGTTTCACTCCTACCAAATGACTTTGGGTCTTGGGTCTTGTTTCCTACATCCAAGGAAAAGACAAAAGATTGTTTACGGTATGCCCAAACACATGAAAAGTTTCCTCACATTTAATTAAGAAAAAATGAAATAATTTTCTTTCAATTTGAGAAATAATTATTATTTTTATATTCATTTAAATTTTGTTTCAATTTGAGAAATAATTATTATTTTTATATTCATTCTCATTTAAAATAATTTTATGGCAATTAATACCAAGCCTATTTATTGCTATTATAAATCACTACAAGCCTATAAGCGAAGCACAGCAGCAACCCGGTATGAGTGAAAATTTGAAAATGGGGGATGCGGAAGAGCTGCCGATGGATGCCAAGATAGTGAAAACTATCCTGAAATCAATGGGAGTGCAGAACTACGAGCCCAGAGTCGTACACCAGTTCCTAGAACTCTGTTACAGATATGTAGTAGACGTTCTTTCAGATGCCCAACTCTATTCTGAGCACGCCAGCAAACCCACTATTGATTCCGATGATCTCAAGCTCGCCATCCAGTCAAAAGTTAATTTTTCCTTCTCGCAGCCTCCCCCCAGAGAGGTCAGTAAATCATTAGGGCTTTAGTATGCCACGGCTTTCTCGGTTTTCATTTTTTAGTTTTTAGTGTAGAAATTTTCATCTAAAACCCTAAACCAGTATTGGCTTTTTGTAAATCGGTTTGCCAGAATTTAGACTAATTGATTTGAATTCCGGATTTTCTCATCATTTTGGCCAGAGGTTGTATTGTTATGCTATTTTCACGAGTAATGTAAAAAGTCTAGGTTTTAGGGTTCTAGAATACGTATGGACATGGACGTAACTGTTCCTCGCCTTTGAAATCTCACAGTAAATAGTTTTCACATTTTGTCCGTTCAGTTTCACTGGTTCTACATCTGTAGCATTCCCAGTTTCCACAAATTGCTTTTGTGTATCTGCAACCTTCTACGTGAACTCCGCAGCTTTCT
This sequence comes from Pinus albicaulis, assembly GCA_034641835.2. Lineage (NCBI taxonomy): Eukaryota > Viridiplantae > Streptophyta > Pinopsida > Pinales > Pinaceae > Pinus > Pinus albicaulis. Next base: position 1,471,489,696 of record CM076584.1, read on the forward strand.
ATCGCGGGCTTTGGAAATTCCACAATATTCTGTTGCGAGGATTGTGATTCGCGCCCTATCCGCAAACCACTTTTAGGGAACTTTACAACTCCGTATTTGCTATAAACTTTCATGTGAGAACACCTCAAAACCACAGACTCGGCATTGGTGGAAAAACTCTGCAAACTCCCAACCGAACACATAAAAAAATGGGACAAACGCCAATATAAACGCTGAAGAAATCCCAAGGACCCCAGAATGATGTTCCCATGGAGACTTATTTCTTCCCCTTGATATACCCCACTCCAACTTTAGGAAATGGGGGTCGTGTCATATATTATGGGGGAATATTTGTAAATCTTATGTCAGGATCAAAGCTTCCTTCTGGAGTTGGGTAAATTTGCCATCCCCGGTCCTCCCATCATAGTATCGGGCTACCAGTGTTAATGTTTAGATTACGATACACAGATCTACATATAAAATCCTAACTGCAAACTGTTTAAATACCTCTTTCAAAACAGCGGCAGTAAATATTCTACAATCTGGACTGTAAACTCAAAAGTGCAGACACTACATAATGGGGGGAATCAGAGAAGCAAACCATACAACCCTAATATGTATAAAAATATTGTCCTTGGAATTATGACAGCAAGCAGATAGTACCACTCGTTCATAGATAACTTCCTATTACATGAAAGAATAAATTACAAAGCAATAGCTTAATGATTTCACACTGAATGGATTTCACATGCCTACCCTGCCTTACTTTTATAGATTAAGAGAAGGTAGGGTTTACAAAATAACACATGCCAGTGGTGTGCGACATGCCCAAATTAAAGATGAAATTCTAATTCTGCCGAGATGAAAGTGCCCAAACAGCATGGAATAATTTCATAGAACATAATATTCTTGGAATTTGTGCACTAATTTAAGTTTGGAAATGTATCTCTGCCATGCACCTTATCTATTTTAAGATCAACACTTAACTTAAGATAAAGAAGTGCATAACTGAGGAACAGAGACGCACATTATAAATAAAGAAAAAGCTGGAAAGCACCCACCAAACTGAAAAAGCTAAAAAGTGGTGCATGCAAGTGCCCAATTGTGGATGCCTCCTGTAACTACTATGCCCAGAGTAAGGCACCTCCTTCACCTTTGATATCTGCACGAGAGTGTTAAGGTGGTACAGGACCTGCTAAAGTGGATTGTTGGTGAGGAGAACATATCACTGCTGAAGGGAGAACATTTTCAGAGCAACATCATTAAGTAAAGCTATCACTCTATTTGCAAACGTGATGTTCTTCTGCAAAGCAAGTTACTTGCTTTTTGTCTCAATCCTCCAAAATCTTCAAGCTGTACTTCCTTTGTTGAAGGAAGACTTCATCAACACTTGTGTGCATGGAATCAATCGTTGATTCCAAAGTGAGTTTCTGAACCTTGTCTGAGGCCTCTTGAAGTCTAAGAAAACTAGGAAGGGGCACTATTAATCAAAACTATGTAGGATGCTGACTAGACACAACCCATAATCTAATTGAACACATTGATGTTCATACGCATTTGAATCGAAATAAGCCTTGTAAAAGTCCAGTTTATGTTGTCATAAGCCTTTGTCAGGTCTATTTGAAGAACCATAGATGGTCTCTTAGACAGTTAAATAGAGTGCAGTGCTTCTTGCAGTTATGCTACCATGTTAAGAATTTTATGATTGTGGAAAAATCAAATTGTTCTTCTGAACGAAAATGTTGATGATATGCTTAAATCTTACAACAATGATTTTTTCCATAGGTTTATAAATAACATTACAACATGAAATAGGTTGAAAGTGCTCGAAACATTTTGTGCCCTGCTTACTTGGAATGAGAACTAGGTGGATTGAGTTAAGGAAACTCAACATCCCCCCTGAATTTTGGCATTCACTTACTATCTTTAGAATGTATTCTTCAATTAGCTAAAAAAACCAGTGTTCCATGGGGACGCATCCCCCAGGGTTGTGTGTACGCACCCCATGCACCCGATACAGGGAGTCTACTTGGGGTGTGTTTCCCCATGCACTCTTTTTGGGGAGTCTTGGGGAGACGCAAGGGGGTGTTTCCTAGGTGTAGGGGACAAGACTCCCCAAAAGGGGTGCGTTTGGGTGTCTCCCCTTAAAGGAAGAAGCTAGTTGCAGTGCACAGTTCTCTACGTCTTGCACATAGGAATACACTAGAGTATCGGAGGGCACTGGGAACACGATGGGATGTGGATCCAGAGGATAGTGCATAGATAGATGATGAGGATGGACCAGATGAGCTACAATCCTGCAACATGGTTTGATTGGAGTTCTGTTGGTTACTGAAGAGAGTGACTCTGACTCAGCTAACGACATTTCCATTAATGGTCTCAATGACTTCATGCAACAGATGGATGTAGAGGGCCAATCATTGAGATTAAGTCTTTGATGTTTATTTTATTTTTAGTGCTCATTATCCATTTTTACTTTTCAGTTTTAACCTTTGAGTTGTGAGACTAGATATTGATGACCTCAAACTGATTCTTGACTCTTAATTATTTTTGAGTTTGAAACTTTGAGTTATATAAATTTAGTGTTCAAACTTCAGTATTTAGTATATAGTAATATACAACTATGTTTTGCCTTCAGTTTAGATTCTACAATGATGAATGATGAATTTAATTTTTAAATCAATGTATATTGTAGAATGATGAAGTATGAATGATATGGATCAATGTATTTGAATATTTCGTTATTGAATTTTTTTTATTGAATCTCATGGTATGGATAAATAATGAGTGTGTCATATGAATGATGTATGTATCAAAATGAATGATGAGGATGGATCAATGTATGTCATTATTTAATTCAATTATGAATTTAAATTTTGTGTGGATCAAATTTCAATTTTCAATGTTTTGGTATTCGTATTTCTATTAGTCTATTTAATATTCATGCTTTCATTATTGAACAATGAATATGAACTTGATTGATATATATATATATATACCCCGACGTCCCCTCACACCTCCAAAATTTCCCTAAAATTTGAGGGTACTCCCACACGTCCCACCTGTGTGTCTCCCCGCACCGGAGTCTTGGTGGAACATTGAAAAAAACCTATGTAGAATTCCACTATTAGCCCATTTGGCCTTGGGCTTTTTCCTTGCTTGAGCGCAAATAGGGTTCCTCTTACCTCTTCTTTAGGTGCTTCCTCCATCAGACTATCATTTGCCTCCTCAGAGAAAGATCTTGGAAAGAGCTCGAGAATCTGCAAAATCTCTTGGATAGGACATGCCTTGGGCTCCTAAAAGAAACACTAAAAGTAACTAAATTGTTTTTTCCTTGAAAGATATCACCACCCTTCCTTCTTGATCTCGAATCTCCCAGATTGAATTAAAACTCTTCTGCAACTTGCAAAATTATGGAAAAACTTAGTATTGTGTTCACCTTCTTGAATCCAAATTGTTCGACTTTTTATCCTCCATAATGCCTCCTTTTTTGCCAACAGATCATGTCTTTCAGCCTCTAACTTTCATAGACTTATTAATTCCTCCTCCAAAGAGGTTGGAAGATGATCCCACCTCCCTTGACTGGGCTTGTTGCTTGGTTGTGAATTCTTTACTCCAACCTCTTGAAATGGACTTAATCTTGGTGATGTTGTTCGCAAACTGCTTCATTAGGGAAGAAGAAACATCTAATGGAAGATGCCTCCAATTCTTTCCACAAATTACTTCATAAAAGAAAAAGAAACATCTAATGGAAGATGCCTCCAATTCTTTCCACAAATTACTTCATAAAGGAAAAAGGAACATCTCATGGAAGATGCCTCCAATTCTCTTTCGCTAGCTTCCTGTATTCTTGTTCCATTAGCCAATGTGGGTTGAACTTAAAGGGAATCCTAGCTTTAGGGTCTTCCTTGATCATTTCTAGTATGATCAGAATTTGAGCAGAGATTAGTGTTATCAGAACCAAATTGGATTGGTTAGAACCAATTGGTTTGACCGATTGGAGGGAAAATCTGGTTTGGACTAGTGAACTAGATCGTTTTTGGTTGGCTTGGTACCAAATTGACCTTTTTCACTAAACTGGCTGGTTCGATACATTCTCCTTTATTTTTAATTTTCATCATTTTACTTAAATTTGTAACATTACCACTAATTGATTTAGGATGTTTCAGAGTGGCTTTAAACTCATTGGATTTCATATGGAGAAAGTAGAATTTAACAGTTCTTTAGGATTTTAGGATTAGGGGGATTGCAATGTTTCCATTAGATTTTGTCATGTTACAAGGGTATGGAACTAGCATTTAATGAAGAGCACCAACCCCTCTATGTACCTTGATGTTAGTGGCATTGATTGTTGAACTCCTCTATCATGATCCTACTAAAAATGTATCCATCACTCATAGTAAATCTTGACATGCTAAGTTTTTTTTATTATTTTAATGCTTAGAGGGTGATATTGATGATGGAGATCTGAATATAGGCAAAGGTTTTGATGAAATGTAGGTATTTGTTGTAGTATATTTTTTTTGGATGTTAGAGGTTATCTAGGGCTTGTTTGTTGATGTATTTTCGGTTTAGAGATGGATTGCACTCGCTGCTATTTTGGTTATGTGCACCCTACATGCTTTATAAATGATAACTTTCGCTTATTTGTGTATAAATGGTTTGGATTCATATCAATGCACATGAATATATAAGTTTTTCTTTAAAATTTGAATATTGTGTTTTTTTGGTTGGCTGGTTTTTTGGTCCAAGTTTTTTACTGGTTCCGGTCTGGGTGGTTTATTGGTTCGATGATTGGTCCAGTTTTGATAACATTAGCAAAAATCCCTCAAGAACCAACCCAAGATTTCAACAGAAAAGAGGGCCCGATCAAAGCCTTTGACACCAAAAAATAATCAAGCCTTTTTGGCAATTTCTTTGTCATTTGTTTTTAAATTTCTCCAAGTAGAGGACAACTTGATAGGCTCTACATCTACTAGCTTCTGGGCCTCCAAAATATCTAAATAAATCCTCTAATTGATCCCAAACTTCCCTTAAGGATAACGTAAAGTTTCGATCTCCTATTATAATGTTATGTCCTTCTAGGAAATAAGACTCCAAGATTGATTCGAAATTGGGCTTTTGATCCACATATGGCCAACAAATATTAAAAACATTTAGTGTGCAATCGAACTCTCTGACCTTCAAAACCATCAATAAAGCAGAGGGAAACGATTATGATTAAGTGTGAAATTTTCAATCAGAAAACTATACAGTCGCAGTGATAGATTTATTCCTCCTAATTATTTCAATAAGTTATTTTCAGAAATCTTCTGGCAAATATCGAAATAAATACTACTGCAACATTCACAAATACATATGCAGAGAAGTGAACAGTAAAGGACATAAGCACGAGAATCAATCACATGTACACAGTTATTTTTGGACAATTGTCCCCGGAAAAACCCAATGCGGGAAAACTGGTGCAGCAAATGAGGGTTTTATTAATTCTTCAACAATTGATTTCTTTACAAGGAAAAATACTGGCAGATAAAATCTGAAAAACGTGAGACAGGATTCCCGACAAATCTCTGACACCCTGATCAACCTTTGTTATCTCCTGTGCCTGTCTGCGTGTTTCTTTGCGCTGTCCCAACGCTGGACTCTGTAAGTCGGCGTAGGGTCTGCGTGGGTTCTCTGCGCTGCAGCCCAGAGTTGCCTCCAGTGGCCCACTGCTTCCCTCTGTCCCTTACCTCGATCACTAGTTGACTCCGTCCTCCTTCTGCTTCTGCAAAATCTTCGTCCTGCAACTCTCCCATTGAAATTGAATTCTCTTGCTTCAGAATTGATCTCCTTCGAGTACTGAGTGTATGCTCGGCTTATTTTCCAAATGACCCTCAAGCCTTTTTTAATAATCTTCTCATTGTAGAACCAACGACCCAGATTAGAAATTTAATCAATGGCTAATATTAAAACCTTACTCGATCTTTGTTTTATAGAAGATTCACAGTCTGACTTATTAATACCCTTCAATTATTTCATTTCCCTAAGTTTAGACTTAGGGTCTTCATTAAAATAATTAATTATTTTAATAAGTCATGAACTGAGTGGAATTTCCGCAAACGTTTTCTGGGTTCTTTGGAATGCTGCTGTCCAAGCCTCCTTGCAAGGTTTGAGACTTGGAACACTTCCGGATGCTACAAAAATCAACACTCCCTCTTAGCCAGGAAGGTGTTCCAACAATATGCCTTCTGCATGCTGCTCTGCTTTTGAAGCACTCCCTGCGCTGCTGATCTCTGGACGCTGCCCCTCATTTGCTATGCTGCTGATCTCTGGACGCTGCCCCTCATCTGCTGCACTGTTGTCCTCTGTATTGCTGCCTTTGACATTGCCACTGTCACTACTGCATCTGTATGACAACTCCCTCTGAATATTGATCCTATCCATTCCTGCTACTGGAAAGGATTCTTCATCATCCCCATCTTTTCTCTGAAGTAGACAAACTTAGTCTTCACTAGAGATTTTGTGAGGATGTCTACCACTTGTTCTCCTGTTGGAGTGTACTGCAACTGAACAACTCCATGTTGTGCACAATCCTTGATGAAGTGACACCTGATATCAATATGTTTTGACCGATCATGAAACACAGGATTTTCAGAGAGCTTGATGCAACTCTGATTATCTCATAAGATATTGGTCGCTTCCATTTTATCCTTGAGTAGATTCACTAATAGTTTTCGAAGCCATATGGCCTCACACGAAGCTGTGCTGGTTGCCATATACTTTGCTTTTGCTTAGCTTAGTGCTATGGAATTCTGTTTCTTGCTGCACCAGGATGTCATTCCTGATCCTAGATTGAAACAATATCCACTGGTACTCTTTCGATCTACTGAACTCCTAGCCCAATTTGCGTCAGTGAAACCACTCAACCTGACATCATTGCTACAGGTGTACTTCAAACCAAGCTTGACTGTTCCTGAAGGTACCTGAGAACATGCTTGGCTACTGCCCAATGAGCCCTCTTAGGTTCTACCATGAACTGATTGAAGGTATTTACAACATAACAGATGTCTGGCCTTGTGTTTACCAGATACATCAACAATCCTATGAGTTGCTTATATAATGTAGGATCAACCTCATCGTCTCCAGATGTTTTGATTTTCTTCTAGTTAGTGATCATTGGAGTTGTCATGGCTCTACAATCCTCCATCTGAAATCTCTTCAGAACCTCTGTAGTGTATCTTCCTTGACCAAGAAATATCTCCCCATTATGCTGCCAAACCTCCAACCCCAGAAAATAGTGCATCCATCCTAGATCTTTCATGTCAAATTCCTTAGCCAAATTCTTCTTGCAGTCTGTGATGAGCCCTGATGATCCTGTCAAGAATAGATCATCTAGAGATTGGGATCTGCAGTCACTCTTGACGAATCCCATCTTCTGCAGGTAGCTGTCAATTCGACCATACCAAGATCTAGGAGCTTGCTTAAGTCCATACAATGCTTTCTTCTAATCATGAGTCTTCTAATCATGCGTCTTGAAGCCCTTCGGTTGTTCTATATACACCTCTTCCTCTATCACCATGTTCAGGAATGTCGTCTTGACGTCCATTTGGTGAATCTCCCATCCCATCTGCACAACAAGGGATATCATGGATCTGATAGAGGTGTATCTGGCTATTGGGGCGAAGGTTTCTTCGTAATCAATCCCTTCCTTCTGAGCATACTTGATCTTGTAGATCCACCTTGATCCTACAACTGATCTCTCCTGAGGTTTGGGGACCACTTCTTAGACATCATTCGTCATGATGGAACTGTACTCTTCCACCATTGCATCAACTCACACATGGTGCTAAGCTGCATCCTGAAAACTAGAAGGTTCTTCGACTTGAGCAACCAAGGCTTGATACCTCTTAGGCTGCTTACGCCATCTCTTCTCATTTCGGGGGACTTCGACAAAGTCCTCTGCATCTTTCAAAATCTATCGTAGTTCCCTGCTCGTCCTTCCACTTGTGGTGGGTGGATTTACCGGCTCTCCCTCTTGCAAATCCTTGGGAGACACGTCCCTTGGATCCCCATGCCTTGGAGAGGCAATTGAATTTTATGCCGCTGGTTGTTGGCGCTGAACCAAAGGCTCCTCCTTAGAGTGCGTAACAAAAGGCAACTCGCGAGACCTTCTGAAGGCCTTCTCCTCCATGAACTTCACATCCCTCCACACCACGACTTTCCTGCTCTCAGGAATGTAGATGCGATATGCCTTTGCATTCTCACTGTATCCTTCCATATGCCCTTTTTCTGCAGTCATTTCGAACTTCTTCCTCTTCTTACTGGGCACGACAGTAAGTTGTACTACCGAAGATCCTAAAGTGACTCACTTCAGGCTTACTGCCAGTGAAGACACTTTCCGGCGTGATCTTTCTCAATGCAGCGTGAGGAGTCCTATTCTGAATGTAGACAACTGTATTACAAGCTTCAACCCACAGGAATTTAGGCATGTCTTGGTCATACAACATTGCCCTGGATTGTATGGAGTTGTCCACTCTCTTTTGATACCTTCCCTTGCGCATAATCCAGTGAATTCCTTATCTATGTATTCACCATCATTGTCTGATCGCAACACCTTGATTCACTTTCCTGTCAGATTTTCAACGAGAGCCTTAAACTCTTTAAACCAACTGAAGATTTCATCCTTGGTCTTCAAAAAGTAGATCCAAGTTTTCCTTGAATGGTCATCAATGAAGGTGACAAAGTACTCGACACCACTAAGAGGTCTAGTGGACATTGGTCCACAGATATCAGAGTGTATTAAGTCCAATACACCCTTGGTCCTATTGTTGCTTCTATGATATGTTTCCTTGGCATATTTTCCCAATACGCACCCCTTGCAGACATCATCTCGTTTAGTGCTAAGCTCTGGAACTCGTGGGACAGTCTTCTGGAGAATTTTTAACGCCCCATGATGCAAATGTCCTATTCTTCTGTGCCATAGCTCATTTAGGTTTGTCTCATCTACGCTGCCGACCAGTGCCATTGGAGACTCAAGCTGCAACTTGTAAAGTTTGTTGCTTTTTACCTCGATCTGTGCCATGTTCTTCCAACTGGGGTGTTTGACATAGACCCTATTGCCAATAAAGTAGACGTCATAGCCTCGGTTTTGAAGCTGAGACATTGAGAGCAAGTTCATCTCCAACCCAGGCACATGCAGTGCATTAGTGGCCCATATCTTATTTCCAGCCTTGGTTTGAAAAACTACGGTACCTCTCCCAATAGGAGTGCATTTTTCTTTATTACCCATGGTTATCTTAAAATTCATCTACTCTTCTCAGTAGTTGGAAAAGCATTCTCGTACTCCAGTCATGTGAGCAGAGGCTCCATTGTCAATATACCAGACATCAGAAGAAGCAATGCTTGATACACAAGCAAATTATTCTTCAAGTCTGAATTCCAGAACAGAGACATTGTGATCCATTTGTTCTATCATGCTTCTTTCCCTCCCTAGAGAACTGCGTGAACCCTTCTGTGCTGCTGCTGCAATGGTAGACTTCCGTTCACTAGTCAATTCTCCGTTCATGTTACTCATCTCTGGCTCTGATACCACGTGAGATTTTCAATCTGAAAACTATACAGTTGCAGTGATATATTTATTCCTCCTACTTATTATTTCAATAAGTTATTTTCAGAAATCTTCTGGCAAATATCGAAATAAATACTACTGTAACATTCACAAATACATATGCAGAGAAATGAACAATAGGACATAAGCACAAGAATCAATCACATGTACAGTTATTTTTGGACAATTGTCTCCGGAAAAACCCAATGCAGGAAAACTGGTGCAACAGATGAGGGTTTTATTAATTCTTCAACAATTGATTTCTTTACAAGGAAAAATATTGGCAGATAAAATCTTAAACACCTGAGACAGGATTCCCGGCTCCTTTCGACAAATCTTTGACACCCTGATCAGCCTCTGCTATCTCCTGTGCCTACTGCGTGTTTCTCTGCGCAGTCCCAACGATGGACTGCGTAAGTCTACGTGGGTTCTCTGCGCTGCAGCCTAGAGTTGCCTCTAGTGGCCCACTGCTTCCCTCTATCCCTGACCTCGATCACTAGCTGACTCTCTCCTCCTTTTGCTTTTGCAAAATCCTCGCGTTGCAACTCTCCCACTGAAATCGAATTCTCTTGCTTCAGAATCGATCTCCTTTGGGCACTGAGTGTATGCTCGACTTATTTTCCAAATGACCCTCAAGCCTTCTTTTATAATCTTCTTGTTGGAGAACCAACGACCCAGATTAGAAGTTTAATCAATGGCTAAGATTAGAACTTGACTTGATTTTGTTTTCTAGAAGATTCACACTTTGACTTATTTATACCCTTTAATTATTTCATTTCCCTAAGTTTAGACTTAGGGTCTACATTAAAATATTTAATTATTTTAATAAGTCATGAACCGAGTGGAATTTCCACAAACAGTTTCTGGGTTCTTTGGAATGTTGTTGTCCAAGCCTCCTTGCAAGGTTTGAGACTTGGAATACTTTTGGATGCTACAAAAACTAACATTAAGTTGCCTGCAAGACTGGACTTCAAGTTGTGAGCAACCCACCCTATAATCCTTCAACATCCAATGTGCAGAAAGACAAATCCTTGAGCCAAGCTTCCACAATTTCTCTTGCCTTTAAACTTGAAGTCACAGTTTCCTAAGTCAAAACAATGTTCGGAGAAATATCCTTGAAACTAAGGCACAACGGACCGAGATGGGCTTGCTCTAAGGGCCTTGTATATTTTTGCTTTCTTTCCTCTTTGGATATCCAATCCTCTCATTTAGGGCTCCCCTTCTATCAATCTGGTGTTAAGATCTTAGGTCATGCAACTTTCCTTTGGCACGATTACCACTTTGAGAAGGGGAAGCAGGTATAGGGAGATACTCCACCTTTGAAATCTTACCATCCTCCAAATCAGAACCACCTAGCAATTCATTTCGTTCAGGGATTCTAGACTCTACTCCCACCTCCAAAATGGGAGAATACCCCAAGAGAGAGGGCCAAAGGAGCCACATGAGGAGGGGATTTCATATGAGCCTTTTGTTAGATGTATTATTTACAATGGGCTTGCTAGAAAAAAACTTGAATTTCTAGAATGCATTGCATTCTTTTTGAGCCAAATCATTTGGTTTTGAACTTGGACCCTCTCCCTTGCACAACGAAATTAGGGCATTAAACCTCAAATTGCCTCTTGCAGGAAGCAAAGGCTCTAGAGAATTGTTCAGCTCAGACTGACTCTCTTCCATTTTAAATGGAAAAGACTCTCAATAAAGATTAGATTGGGGCTTAATAGAACGCATTTGGTATGGATTGAGTTAGTAATCCATGCATCTAACATGGATTGATTATGTAATCCACCCGCTCCTCCATTCGGTCAGTGGATAGTAAACGTGATTGGAAATGGGAAAGGGGTTGGAAAAAACCACCAGAATGCTAGACACAAACAACCTCCACATTATGAAGAAACTCCGACCATAATTTGGCACCCCCGATCTATTGTAGAAAAGAAAAAACTTTTCCAACCATATATATTTGCAAAATTTTATATATTAATTTCTTTTATATAAGTAATATATTAGAAGATTCTCTCTCTCTCTCTCTCTCTCTATATATATATATATATATATATGCTAACAAACTAAAATTTAAAAAAATTGTACCTCTAAGTTTTATAGCTATAGTATTTATGTTATAATGGCCCAAGACCTAAATGTAACTTGTAAGAATGGAAGTCTACCCTCTTATGCACCACTAAAGGGTTGTTTTAGGTGGCCAGAATTTGTCTGCACATAATGATGCAACTGTATGTCAGGGTTTTTAGATTGTAGCAACATAGGTTAGGCCAGTAGTCATGAATATTTTAGACTTTTCTCTGCTTTGGAACACACACACACGCATTTGTTGTTTCCTTGTTGTATATGGAACCTGGCTTTTCAAAAAATTGATGGATCTGTATTTGAATCCTGGTAACTTAGATGAATTTTACACTCCTGCCTTGTATCTCTTTTGTATACCGAGAGAAGGATAGGGTTTACAAAAATAACCCATACGACTGGTGTGCTTAAATTAGACACGAAACCTAAGTCTTTGCCAAGAATAAATTGCCCAATGTTAATTTTTCTTCGGGCTATATTGTTCTTTGCTTTAGATAATTGCATTTCATCATTTACACATTTATTTCACCCCATAACGTCATAACATTATTCAATAACATATGCAACTATATAGAAAGAAAAATATGATCATCAATGCAACAAAACATAAAGGAACAATAGAAGAAAATCATTCACACATAGAGACACTAGGATTGGTCGAAGACCAAGGGAAAACCTTACAAGGGGGAAAACCCTTTCAAATTCTTCTTATTAGATTGTCATTGAATGTTTCGACAAAGAGAGAGTACAATGATCCATATCTTCAACCACAAAACTATCCAACAAAATCAACTAAGCAACATCTAAGAGATGAACTCAACAATGCTAATAATCAAAACTTTAATTGAGGAGACTGCAGTCAACTGTTACTGATTGTGGTCAATTGTTGAATTCTTCGGTCAATTGTGGTCAATTGAGAAAAGAAACCCTAGTTTTCAACCGCACACAGAGAGTGTATGTGCATGCGGTTGAAACCCTCCAACCACACTCATGGGCATGCATGCTTGTGGTTGCAACCAAAAAATGGTTGTGTCATCCCTTCGGTTGGAAACCAAAACCCTAGATCTCACGTGTGAGCTCGGGCCCTGCAATATCAGGCCTATACGAACTGATCTCTGCGAACCACCTCAAACTTGTGCGAGCCAAACCAAAGAAAGAAGAATAATCATGATGATCTCCAAATGAGGGTCACTTGACTTGTATTTATAGTTGTCCAAGAGTGTCCAATTTCCTTTTGGGCCGACTTATCCTTTTTGTGCCCATGTGGGTTTCCATATTAAAATATATTTTTCTTTCACCAAATTAATTTCTTCCAAGGGCTAGGGAGGGGTTTTGCTTGATGAGGAAGACTTTCCAAATGAGGGAATTTGTCCCTAAGCTGCCAAAAATGAACGCTCCCTCTTAGCTAGGGAGAAATTCCAATTGCATCAAGTAATCATTGCGAGTATCCTGTCATCAAATGTCGTCACTGCTCATTTTGGTTCATCTCTGCTTATCCCTGCTTATCTCTTGCTTGCCTTAGCTCATATGCTGAACACTATCGAATCTAAAAGAAGAATTTGACATCGGAGGGGAGCTCAATCTACCACACTCTATCCATTAGGGATCCACTTCTACCACCCGGAATCATTGCCAGTGGGAAGCCAATGTTGCTACGTGGGAATCTTTGCCAGCAGGGAGCCAATACTACGACCTGAGAAACTTTGCCAGTAGGGAGCCAATGCTATGACCTAGGAAACTCTACAAGCAGGGAGCCAATGCTACTACCTGGAAAACTCTGCCAGCGGGGAGCCCAATGCTACTACCCAAGAAATCACAGACAATAGGAGGGATGCGACTTGCTTTATGAGGTAAGGATTGTGCCTATCCCACTGCCTGGCGATAATAGGAGGGATACCACTTATCATAAATGATAAGGATCGTGCCTATCACATTATCTGTTGATCTTCCCAATAGAACCTTGAAGAGTCAAGTGGTAGAACACTTGCATCTCTAGCTTGAGCGAGATGCCACTTACCATAAATAGTAAGGATCATGCCTAGCTCAAGTAACCAACACCCATTGGCCAGATGGGTGGGAAAGACATATGCCAACTGGGGTATACTCTGCATAGACCAAGATAGGGGAGCAACATCTTCCACCCTATGGGTAATAGATAGGGGTGATACCCTATTGTCCAAAGATCCCTCAACCCCAGGAGCCCTACATCTCAATTCCTCACCCTGGGAGCTCAAACACGGGGGAAGAGCCGACTCAGTGTACTTGATTAGCCCAAACCCTTACTTAGGAGGGTCACATCCATTAATCCATGTTGCTCTCTGTAGATCATAAACATATCAACGTGCTCACATCCGATACCAACTTAACCAACTCGTTAAAGAGTTGCCTCAAACATCACTAAGAGCAACAATCCTCTGTGTTCATGTTCATGCAGGACATTAAATCAAATCTATATTAGAATAAATACATGTCACAGAAGGATACCTTATTCATCGTCCCTCTCATGGAGGCAGCTACCACAAGCCTAAGCTTGTTTCGTACGACAACACTGTCTCAATCTATTAAGATATCTTAGTCCCAACTATATATGGGATTCTCTGCCAATCGAATCCCACTCTCGTTGTCACAATATATCATTGTCATATCCAAAACTTGGTCAAAACAACTCTCCAAAGAGCTTCCTTAACCAAACTGCCCCACAACTATCCATTCTAGCAACAATGTACTCAACCTCGACTGCACTTAAGGCTATAGACTTCTATTTCTAGCTCATCCATGATATCATTGGAGATCTAAAGCAACACCTAGATGTGCTCTTTATGTTTCTAGCCCAATCATTAGTGTATCCATGCTGACTCTTATCTTCGAAAGATCTTTCATCTCGAATTCAGTGGTCAACTCCCTCTTACCCTCGATCGTCAGAGGCTGAGAGGCTCACTACCTGTCAAGAATATATCGTCACATATAAAATCAAAATCAAAGACATACCTTGGACCAACTTAGAGGTTTAGATCGAAATTTCTTCCAGGCTTCACTAGGTAACTGTTAATGCAGACATGCTAGCCTCGGGGAGCTTGCTTCAAACTATACAATGCTTTCTACTCATCGAGCTCTCCATCATCTTCTCCATGTTTGTAGGTCTGTCATACTCCCGGAGTGCTCCTAGTTTCATGCATAAGAATTTAGTTTTTGTATCCTACAGGCTCAGCCGCACCCATAGGCCTTCTTTTGTGCAGTTGGGAGGCTTATAATTGCACCCTTAAGCCTTTCTCCCATTGGTTGGGGCTTGGATTAGGAGAAACCTTCTCTATTGAGATCATAACTTGCCAAAACTTCTTCAACAACATCAATTGGTTATTCATGACCAAAATCCTTCAATCAACAATCAAGTATCTTCTTTTCAAATAATACTAGGTGTTAAAAATCTCATGAAGTGTTTCTCCCTCTGAATGAGAAGCCTCTTCAATCATCACTATAAACTTGTCTATCATAATATTGTCATGCTACAACAAAACTTTTAGATCACAAACTATTTCAGGTTCTTAGACATATATCAAAACAAATCATCATCATGTCATTAAACATTCATCAAGGGTTAGTGTCATAAGTGTATCGTCATGCTTCAAAGATCATAATCACAACATCAAGTCAGGGCATCCAATTTTACCACTTGTCAGACTTACTAATCTTAACAAAATCTCACCAAGATCAACAAGAGTATCAATTTTATTGTCACACTTTCATCATGCTTATCACAAGCATTAACAATAGTATCAAGTTTACCATATATCAAAATCAATGTATCTAGCCTTCTTCTTGAGATCAGGAAATCCATCATGTCTAACATGTAAGATGCTTGGCAAATACCAAGTGCACCAATTTATTACATGTACCATAAATCAAACTTACTTTCATATTCTTGTCATACCTCAGGGCTTACCTTCCATCCAATACTGCAACTTACATACCTTGTAGCATTCATGTACCTTTGCAGCTTGTAACGCTTATTTGTCATTGGTAGCTGTAGTACTTTGTTAACTTTTCACTAGCTCTTTTCTTCCTGCACTAGCTCTCTTTTCCTACGCAATAGATGATCCTCATGAAGGATCTGCTTATCACATCTCATCTAGAGGTTAGAAGTAATTAAATACTCAAACATCCATGTAGGAAGCAACAATCAAATCAGTAATCATAAACAAGAATAGAATGTCAAAGAGGTAACATAAATATAAAAGGTACTTATCTTTAACGAGAGGAGATCAACTCCCTCTTGAATCAACCTTCAAGAGTCATTACTATCCATTGTCCATATACCATTGTTGCCTTCAATATATTTCAACCAACTTCATCAACTACCAGGCCTAATTGGGACTATCCCATCTAGGGGTACATCAAACCTGTCACAAGTGCTAGAACATCTTCAGACCGATCATGTTTCAAAACTGCAAAACTCAAGCCATTATCTTATCCCAGGGTTTCTTCCAAACCTTAACCTCATAATATCCATCAAACCCTAATAACCATATTGCTTAGGGTTTCCTTCGAACCCTAGTATTTTTTTATGTCTCCTCCATCTTCTCTTGCTTGCATCAATTGTGTCTTCATAGGGACGATCTTCAATGAATTTTCTTCAGCCCAACTTTGATACCATGTTAATTTTTCTTTGGACTATATTGTTCTTTGCTTTAGATAATTTCATTTCATCATTTACCCATTTCTTTCACCCCATAGCATCATAACATTATTCAACAACATATGCAACTATATAGAAAGAATAATATCATCATCAATGCAACAGAACATAAAGGAGCAATAGAAGAAAAACATTCACACATAGAGACACCAGTACTGGTCAGAGACAAGGGAAAAACTCCACAAGGGGGAAAACCCTTTCAAATTCTTTTTCTTATTAGATTGCCATTGAATGTTTCAGCAAAGAGAGAGTACAATGATCCATTATCTTCAACCACAAAACTATCCAACAAAATCAACTAAGCAACATCCAAGAGATGAACCCAACAGTGCTAATAATCAAAACCCTGATTCAGGAGGTTGTGGTCAATTGTCATTGACTGTAGGCAACTGTCAAATTCTCCAGTCAATTGAAAAAACAAACCCTATTTTCCAACTGCACAGAGATTGTATGTGCGTATAGTTGAAACCCTCCAACCGCAGTCATGAGCCTGCGTGCCTGTGGTTGTAACTGAAAAATGTCTGTGTCATCCCGATGGTTGGAAACCAAACCATATATCTCACGTGCGAGTTTCAGACCTGTACGAACCGATCTCCGCGAACCACCTCAAACTTGTGTGAGCCAAACCAAAGAAAGAAGAATAATCATGATGATCTCCAAATGAGGGTCACTTGACTTGCATTTATAGCCTTCCAAAGGTGTCCAATTTCCTTCTGGAACCACCTGTCTTTTTTGTGCAGATTTGGGTTTCCATATTAAAATATATATTTTTTTAACCAAATTAAATTCTTCGAAGGGCTAGGAGGGGTTTTACTTGATGTGGAAGACTTTCCAAAGGAGGGAATTTGTCCCTAAGCTGCCAAAAATTAACACCCAACCTGCATGGAATAATAATTTCCTAGAATAGAACAACTTATTCTTGGAATGCATGCCCTAATCTAATTTTGGAAACACATCTCTTCAATGTGCCTTATCTATTATAGGATGAACACTTTAACCAAAGATAAGAAGTGCGTAACTTAGGAACAGAAGCACATTCTAAGTAAAGAAATAGCTTGCACTTACTAAACTGAAAAATTGCCTAAACAAGGAAAAGCTAAAAGGTTTAGATCTTATGCTCAAAACTAAAGTGCCTCCATAATCCTTGCAATCTGCACAAGGGCCTCAGGTTTGTAAGGACTTGCACAAGCACACTGTTGCTGTGGAGAACACATACGTCTAAAGAGAGAACACCTTTGAAGTAATGTCAATAGGTAAAGCTAACAATCAGTGATATAGATTGCAATCTCTGTGGATGTGGACATTCTCTCAGATTTGTCTGAAAGGTTGGGTCTGATATTTACAATCTTGCCTCCGATAATGAGAAGAGCCGTGGAAGCTGAAGCTCAGAGCAAATGGCAGGGTTGGAGGTTGAATCCACCACCATTCATACTTGAGAAGCTGAAGGAAGAAGACAAAATAATATGGGGAGCAAAGTTACACGAACCATGGGTATGGTTGAATTGGTAGAAGAATTAGGTGCAGATGTGACACTCATCCTGAAATTAGCAATTGGGGAATTGGAATCCTGACCCTTTTTTCAATAAATATATATTTATAGTTTTAGTTTTATATTGAAAAACAAGAAAGATTTTGGTGGGTCCCGGGATTCAGATGCACAACTTACAGGACAACAATGGTTTGTCGAATACAGAAGAAGCAGAATCAGTAAACAAGTTCATCTTGACAGATATGCCTAACATTTTGGCAGGAGGGCTAAAGTTACATTGCAAATAAAAGGAATAAGAAATAACAAAATAATGCATTCACACGATAATTATGGTTGGATATCTCGGATAATTATATGGTCATGGAAATCGGCCATTGCATTGCAATAAATAACTTTAGAGAAAGAAAGATGGATGATTTGAAATGAAAGACAAAACAATAATGTGAAATGGCTATAGCAATGGCAATAACTGCACATTGAACAATACAAGGCTACTTGGGTAGGCTTAAGAGTTATTTATAATTACATTTAAAATTAACAAATCATGTCCTTTGTTTTTAACCATGGGCACATGCCTCCTAAGTTGGTGTGGCAGAGCAAACAAAGTAATAATAGAAGAAGAGAGAAATGGACAAAGGAGGGGATGGGAGTGTTTGTGGCACCTCCACATTGCCATCCCTCTCTCCACGATACTCACCATTCAAATATCATGTGTCATCCATCGTTCCCAACTTACTCAACTGTTTTGATCCTCGAGATCGATTCTCCTACATTGAACTATTGTTAAATTGACATCTGAATCGTCGTGCAATGGAGATGGATCTGGAAAAAAATTCACCAAATTTTGGATAATCTGATCTGGATAGGCAAATCTCTGGATATTCTATGCTTCAGATAAGGATACAATGGTATTTCTGGTAAATATGGTAATATTCTAAGTCACCTGATATGGGGATACGGGGATTCAAGGAATCGGATCGGGTACGGTGACCCCCGGAACAGGATACTTCTGGGATACGATACGTTATATATATATATTAATATATTAAAAATTAGATATTTTTTGCACAAATTCATTGATTCAAACATAGATACTCATGAGTCATACATGATCATTGATACATTGATACACCATACATGATACAATTGTCAAATTTACTCAGAAAGACGATATTGAAGATAGTAAGATACTGTAGTTTTCTCATTAAGTCATCAGAATCAAAATGTGTTACATAAGTAAACTGCCAATGGCAAATAGAAATAGAAAATACAAAAAAACTACAGTCTACAAGAATACAAGCCGGAAGCCTCAATGAGTCAGACTCTCAGAGTCATCAATCCTCATCATCATAATCAGCATCACTGTCCTCATCCCGATCATCATGCTCACCACTGCTCTCCTCTGGCTCTGATGCATCCTCCTCCTCTGTCATCTCTGCATCTGCTGGTGTGGAGGATGACACCTCTACTCCATCATCAAATGTGACAGGCTCTAGCACTGGCGCATTGAGATCCAAGTTGTATTTAAAATTCATAAAGGGTGTATTGAAATTTCTATGTTTGATGGCATTTGTGTTGCATGTTCATGTGTCTCTTATTCCAGTCACGCTATATCCAAACTTCTCTAATAATTTCTTTTATTTGCATCTCTTCCTGTACCCATGTCTAATGCAGGTTTTGAAAGAGCCTTATAACTTTAACCATGGTTCTTAATTCCTCTACTGCCTCCGTTTTCAATAGAAACAAAATATTGTTTTTCTTCCTTTAGAAATTCACACTTAATAGTTAATACAGTTTTGAAATTTGCACATAAGTTTCTTAGGATATTGAAAATATTCTTAAGTTGCACCCATGGGCAAAACATGAAGGTACCAAAAATCTGTGGATATTTCTTTATTTTTATGGCTGTAACATGTCTGTTAGATTCTGAGTTTTTAAACATTACAAAGTTTTAGTTTGCTTTTTATGAGTTCATTTTAATTTTTTATTTTTGATGAGTTGTTATTCTTAGTCACTAATAAGTTGTTAGTCTTAGAGGCATATCTAAAATCAAAGATAATTACATTTGTGTACTATATATTGATATTCTTGGGATAAATATATTGTTGAGAATAGCTTAAGCATTTCCCACCATAGTGTATCTTCAAATTAAGAAATGTTAATACTATGAAACTATTCCATTGCACTGACCCATGCAAGAAAAACCACTTTGCCCATATTTGCATATGCTTCACATGATCTATTCGGTATTATTTCTTCAATGAACTAGTTGTGAGATCTGATGTAAATACTATGGAATTGTTGATGGAAGCTTTAGTCCTTGAGACAACAGCTTAGACCTGAAATTTGGGAATTCTTTCGAGCTGTAAAATTGACAATTTTTTTTTAACATTAAAGGTCTAGTTCTGGATCTAGTTTGTTGGATCTCTGTTATTTGTTAGCAGCACAATGATATTACTCTTGAATGCAGATGTACACTACCATAGTACCAAGGATGAATGCTTCAAAGAAACCCAATTCCAATGCAGACAGGGTCACTATCTACCCTACTGGATTCACCATGATCAATCTTCAAACTAGAATATAGTGGCCATTGCTTCTGCCTCCTCGTTGGCGACATCTCAACCCACACTCATCTGGCATTTCTCAGATGCCGATTTGGCTAGGTTTCAAGACACAAATGGGTCCGGCCGTATCCGGTTCACCGGGTACGGCGTATCCAAACGGGGTACGGTCTGGATATGCCGTACCTTGTTCGGATACGCCGTACTCGGTGAATTGGGGCTGAATCCGGTACGAATTCATATCCGATATGGGGATTCGGGATTCGTTGACCCTTTTGGACGAATCCGGTTACTTAGCCTATATCAAGATTTTTCATCATCAATATAACCCTCTAAACCTTAAAATAAGATAGAAAAAGCGTAGCATGTTAAGGCAAGATTTTGTTTGAGTGATGGGTACATTTTTAGTAGAGTCATGATAGAGGAGTTTGACAACCAATGCCACTAAAATCAAAGTACATAGAGGGTTTGGTGCTCTTGATTAAATATTAGTTCCATACCCTCGTACAAGAAAAATCCCATGGAAATGTTGCAATCACCCCAATCCTGAAATCCTAAAAAACTGTTAAGTCTGCTCGATTTTGAGTGAGATCTAAAACTCCACTTTCTCCATATGAAATCCAGTGAGGTTGGAACCACTCTCAAACACCCCGAGTCATTTCATGGTAATGTTAAAAATTTAAGTAAAAGGATGAACATGAAAGATAAAAGATAATGATGCCTTTACTTACCCTGAATAACATAGCAAACTAAGGCCATAGGTTTTAATATTCAATATTGAGAATTTGGTAGGGCAGTGTTTAATTCAATTCTCTTACTTGATAACTGTTTGTGTTACACTTGTCATGCTTCTATTACTTAGATCTTATCTTCATTAACTCATTATGTTCTTCCATCAAGTCAACTATCAAAACACAAGAGACAAATTTTTGGCTCTTCAAGCCAGGGCCAAAACCTCTCCCGTAATTCTATTATGCCTCCAAGACCTTGTCACTGCTCTTTCTTGGCTCCTTATGTTGATCTTCTTTTCTACACTGTTCTGCACCAACATTAGGGAGACTCGGTCCCTAGTCTAAACTCTTCCTCGACCTTCTTCTGAAGTTTCCTTCTTGGTCTACTTTCAGTGTCCTTGATGCCCAAGAGAAAATCTCCTTTTCTCCTCTTATATCCTTGGTTCCTTGGTTCCTTTCCAAATAGGATGACCCAATATCGAAGCTTTACATCCTTTCCCATGCACTGATGGTAGCCTTCTCACGCACTGTATAGCAAACCTTTTCCTTTACTGTAGTAGCCCTTGAAGAAATAGGAAATTCATCAATTCAGAGGCTAGCACCACCTCTCCTCTAAATTGATAACAATGTTTTTTCCACACTGCAATTTGGATTTATATCTCAAGCTTAGACTCAAAGCGAGAGCTCTAATTCTTCATTGTACTTCCTCTTCTCTTCGCTGGAGTATCTCCTCTTTTACGCACCAATAGACCTTATCTTTCTCGCATAGATGTCTTCTGAAATATCACAGATACGAATTGTTTCTTGTCTGAAATCTCGGAGACATCTGAACTGTTCTATCTGTCATTTGAGCGAAGTCCATATGGGTATATATAGTGGTTCGATCCTATTAATTAGCTGACCATAGCCAGTGAACCGTTGTGACTTATTTCAGTGAGCCGACATGACTAATAATGCATCTTGAGTCCGACATCATCAAGGAGACTTCTCATCATGTTTGAGCTGACTTGTGGAGCATATTGACAAGGTCTAGGAGCATGCAATAATATCAACAATTTGTCTCTTTACAAGTGTAACATCACTTCATATGCATGACTCTTAAATTATATTTATGACAAGGTGACAAACTCCTAAAGACATCAAGAAGAAGTCTTTGTTAAAATTTGTGTACCAGAGGACAAGTGGTTCCCTAAGGCTTTGATCTTTGGCCTAGGGAAAAGTGTCCAAAAGAATTTAACTTTTTCTCCTAAAGTGACTTTATAAGTGGTAAAGTCAAATCTAATTTAAAAGTGACTTTATAAGTGATAAAGTTACTAAGTCTAATTTTAAAGTGACTTTAATAAAGTCAATGTGAAATTAGAAAGTGAAAAGTGATTTCGGAAATAAAAGACTAAGAAGGTCTTTAATAAAGTGGGGTGAATCTAAAAATAGAAAGTGAGATTTAAATGCACATTTAATCTCAGCCCTAGATCTAAAGCTATCTTAGCCATTGGATTTAGGGATTCCCCAAAAGTCATTTAGGATTAGGTTAAAGGAGGAAAAGAGAGAAAAGATCATTCAATCTTTCATGAGCAGATTGAGAGAGAAGGAGAAGAGAGCAAGGAGATATTTCTGAGTAGAGAAGAAGAAGGAAGAACAGTACCTTGGCACACATACCAAGGCAGCTAGATTTCAGCAAATCTGTACAACAAGCAGCAACACGAAGTTCAAGGCAAGTGGCACGAATTTCGAGGTGAAAACAGCATTTAATGAAGCACAAATTCCAAGGTCCGTACAACAGTTAAGGAGGCATGGAAATCAAGGCCTGTACAACAGCAAACAGTTTTGTTTTCTGGAATCCGTACTGCAATTCAGCAGCACGCAAATCAAGGTCTGTATAGCAGAAGTACAACATGTTTTTCGAGGCAGCAAGTGGCACAGTTTTCGAGGGAGGCCGTACAATTGTTCCAGCACTGTTTTTGGTGCTGTTTGTACAGCATTTAAGGCTGTACTTTCTGCTGTAAATTTCTGTTTGTATTTGGCACGAAAATCAAGGCGGAGTTTGTGCACGGTTTTTGAGATAAGTAAAAACACTGGTTGCTGGAATTTTTATAGAGGGCTTGGTGCTCTTGATTAAATATTAGTTCCATACACTCGTACATGAAAAATCCAATGGAAATGTTACAATCCCCCCAATCTTGAAATCCTGAAAAACTGTTTAGTCTGCTAGATTTTGAGTGAGATCTAAAACTCCACTTTCTCCATATGAAATCCAGTGAGGTTGGAACCACTCTCAAACATCCTGAATTATTTCATGGTAATGTTAAAAATTTAAGTAAAAGGATGAAAATGAAATATAAAAGAAAATGTCGCTTTTACTTACCATGAATTACATAAGCAAACTAAGGCGATAGGCTTTAATATTCAATATTAGGCTGGCCTACGGGAGAATTAGAAGTGGGCCAACCAAATAAGAAAAAAAAAAAAAAAGCTGGCCCATGTGGGTATGTACCGCATGGAACTGGTCCTAAACCCGCTGATTCGGTGAAATAGGCCGGTTTAGTACCGAACCAGCTGGTTCCATTACGAAACCGGCCAGTTCGGTACTGAACCAGCGTATTCCAGTTCTGATGCCTGAACCAAACCAATTTTGAGCCCAAACTGGTTGGACCGGCCAGTACCACCGTTTCCAGTCCGGATCTGATAACATTGCAGCTGAAAACATCATATTTTATCTCTGTATTTATGTTTAGAGTTGGACAAACTGACTCAGTAATGTTGTAGTTAGAACTTACAGGCTTTTTGAAGACAAGTTTTAATAATAGGCAATGATTTTTGATGATATGTAGATATTTGCTGTAGCATGATTTTTTTGGATGCTAGAGGCCATCTAGAGCCTCTTTGTTGATGTATTTTCGGTTCATTGATGGATTGCACTCGATGCTATTATGGTTATGTGCACCCTTACATGCTATATAAATGAGAACTTTTCTTATTTGTGAATAAATGATTTGGATTCATATGTTTTTCTTTAAAATTTGAATATTTTATGTGTGTTTGGTCAACCGGTTTTTTGGTCTGGTTTTTTTTAATCATCGGTCTGGCTGTTATCAATAAATGGTTGATGATAGTACTTGTAGGCCTGTCCATCTAGCCGCTCAAAATTTTTCGAAGTGCCGAGAGTTTGTGTAGTGCCTTCTTTGGATAGGGCGTCTACAACAGTCTTTCTTTCCCTGTAGATATGAACACAAGATATTTGATAAAATGGTTGCTTTAAATGGAGAATCTCTTCAAGAAAAGGACTCAGTGTGTGCATGTGGCATCTTTAAATTTCATTGAACCAGTTTATAGCAAGTTTTGAATCTCCAAAAATCTGAAGCTTGTGGACACCCTTCTCAATAGCAAATAGCAAAAGAAGTTTTAGACTCGTCAATTCAGAAAATTGTTTGTGCCATGTCCCAAGCCACTCTGAATTTTGTAAAAATGATCTTGACGAAGAAACAAGACAGCACCCCCTCCACATTCACCTCCAGCAAGGGAGGCTCCATAAAAGTATGCCCAAGGATAAGATCTATAAATAAATTCTTCAAATGTGATGCGGGGCCGGTGGACCGATTCCTCAGAGGAAATGAGAGTGTAAATAGCAATAACCTCTGCAGCTACCCTGTGAGGGATGTTGGTTATGTCCTGAAAAATTTCAGCATTTCTAGACAGCCATATACCCCAGGAAATTAGGGGAGGCAGAATGTGAGTCTTTTTTGGGTTTGCAGAATTCCACTAAGACTCCAGGCCTCCTGGAATGGCTGTCCCTGCCAGGAGGTTTGAAAACCCAGAAATGCTTTGACAAAGGTCATACCTCTAAATTGAAAGGGCTTGTTAGAAAGAGATGTTCAACCGTTTCCTCAATATTTTTACATCGGGCACACCAGCATGGCCCTATAATACCCCTTATTAAGTCATCTCCTGTTGGGACTTTGTTTCCCAGAATACACCACTGATATAACTGTGTCATATCAGCTAGTATTAGTGCTGTGAAATATATTTTAAACAGGCTTAAAGTCATCTAATATTTGAAAGGAAATGCATGTGTAGCAAATCTTGCCCTTGTGGAAAGCTTTGCTTTTGAGAGTAGCCTTGCCTCATATTGTATCTTTTAAGTGTATTATAAATTTCTAGCACTTCTAATTAAATAAGTCTGCAGATCCTGGGTTTGTGCCTTAATTTCTTTTTAACCCTTCTTGGTGCTTAATAGATCAGGAGTTAAGATAGATCTATGTTGGTATAAGGGCAATGCATAGGTTGCTGAACACAATCATCATGAATGCAAGCATGCATGGTTTGTAGTTTCTGTTTCTTTATTTCATGATGAATGCATGGATGGTTGGTAATTTCTGTTTCTTTATTTTTTGATCTATTGATTATATGAGTTCTTCTTGCAAGCAGAGTGCAATACTTGGGGTGTATTTGTTTATGATTGAACTTTCTATGAATCAGATGTAAATGAATCAGTTAGTGGAGTTTTTATGTTATCACAGGACAATATGTGGAATTTTCTGTTTCTAAGGAATATTTTCAATCTTTATCCAGATTTTACTTGAACTGGCTAGAAATCGAAACAGACTTCCATTGCCAGTGGCAATTGGTGGCCCTGGTATGGCATTGCCACCTGAGCAGGACACATTGATCCATCCTAATTATCAACTTGCTATTCCAAAAAAGCCAGCCACTCAAGCAGCTGAAGAGATGGAAATTGGTGAAGAAGAGGGTAATAAAGGTGATCTGGGTAACTTCCAATCTTTGCAAGAACAAAAGGCCGACCATGAAGCTGGTGCCCAAAGGGTGTCATTTTCTCTTTCTGCAAAGCGTCCTAGATAATTCCAGATCTTTTGCTTGCTGCCCCTTTTGGCTCAAACAAAAATCCAACGTAATATCTAATATACAAGATTTCTCAAGGCGTTCGGACTTCAATTATGTTGATATTTTTCATCTCAATCTGCTTGATAGTGTAACATATGATTATCAATAAGAAATCATGTGTCATCTACTTTTCTTTCTCTATAGTAAGATCAACTGCATACCTTCAGGAGGTATTGCTCAAAAGCTAGATGCATATTCCTGGATAGTATATTACTTTCATGTCCGAGGACACCTCAGGTGAGCTTCTCCTTATGTGGAGTTGTTTACCTGTAGCTATGTTTGAATTTTCCTTGTTGCTGAATGTTTTGTAAAATGAAGTGCCATCTGAGCATACAAAATGCTATGTAAACTAAATGATTCATTTCGGACAAGTTGTAGTTATTTTTGACAATGCAAATTGTTCAATGGGATTCATCATTCTTATCTCGACTGTCTTTGCTACATTTAGCTGATTACTAAATTCCCTACAAGGATTGAGTGTGATATGGAGGTGTTAATTTGTCTGGTTCAGTATTTTAATGTCACCTTAAGTTACAGATGATAATATCTGGGAGATGTGTTTTCCATGGTATTGTTGTGTGCACACAGATTTGTTATTGTGGATTTTACATTGAATGCCTTTTCTTCCTATATAAATCCTTGTAAGTTGATCTCTGTTATTTTAATTTCTTCTTGGTTATTCATTTCTATGACAATCTCATTACACAATCAACTAGAAGTTATGGTTCTCAAGAGTCGAAACATTTCTTCGTACAATTTATTGGAATTTGAATGGGTATAACGGCAAACTGCATTTTCATGATCGAAAAATTAAAATATTGCATGGTCGGTTCTCATGTTAAACATAGTCAAATGATAATCATGAAAAAACTCCTCAGGATGACCATGTTAAACATAGTCAAATGATAATCATGAAAAAACTCGTAGATGTTAGATGTATGATAAGCAAGTATGCCTGATTTCAAGGGTGTCCAGAATATAAAGCAAACAGGAAGGCAGAACCTTAGTAAGAATTCAATTAAAGAAAAAAGTTGAAAACATTTCCAAATTTGGTGATCCTAGAATTGAACATGTGCCAAATATGGGAGCTTCAGTGGATGACACAGTCAAATTCATATGCAATGGCACAAGGTAAATTTCATATGCAAAGAAGCTTGTATAAAAAATTTCAAATGAAGCACACACAGAATCTCAAGTGACTCTTGGATGTCCAAGGATGCAAACATCGATAGTACTTGAGACAAGTATTGTCACCGCTGTTGATCTGTTAAACGGTTTTGGATATTCTAACGGACAATTTGTCACACAGGAGCTAAATATGCTTTTGCAGATACTGTGAGGCTATACTCTACAATGTGGTGATTATGTATGGTGAAATTATAATATTAGAAGCACACTGCTTTTAATATGGAAAATATCTGTGAAAACAGCAGTGAAAACAATCACGACATTAACATACAATAAACCCTTGGAGAAATTTGTGATGGAAAATCTCCACCAAAAGAACTAACGTTTGTGCCTTACTCCTATTGTTGGATTTACAAAGCAAAATACAAATAAAGATTGAACATTATGGAGCAAATAGACACTGTGGACTGAAATAGGCTACTCCAAGGCGTTCTTTCTCTGCTATGTTCTTACACCTCAACGTGCTCAGATATGGAATAAAAAACCCATTCTCTTTTGGTGGTGAGGTTTTAGCACCCCTTGATTGTCATTAGAGTTGCGAGTTTTGCATCATCTGGAATCTTCTTGAAAGTCCAAAGAATGACGAGCTCCATATATGAGTAATGAAAGTTGATGTGGCATTCGGTTGATACTATGGTTGCTGGAGGCTAGGTCAATTTTTTGATTGAGGTGATCTTTGCATTGTTGAAAAGTTTTTCTTGATCAAGTAGAGGGCAACATCAAAGGGATAGGATGTTCCCAAAGTTATTGGGCAAAAACATCCGTTTTATGCATAAAACAATGTTGGAAAGTATTAGCAACCCAAATCACCAAGTCTATATGAACGCCTAGAATAGGCTTAACAAGGACGTAGCTTTGATTTTTCACAGGTTTAACAATGATGTAGCTTTGATTTTTCACCCCATAAAAGCACCCATAGTGAAGACAATACAATGATCCATTTCAGATCTTTGCGATTGGTTATTTTTGTTTTCATCTATTTTTTATAGTTGGACTGTTATTATTTTTAATGATTCTTTCCTTTTAGGGTAGCGTTTTGATAACTATTTTGCTTTGTATTAGTTCTTTTCACCTTAGGGTAAGTTGATTCATCTACTTTGTAAAACTTGTGACCCTAGAAGGAGCTTGAAAACAACTAAAAAATGTCCAACATTAAACAACTAAAAAATGTCCAACATTTGTTGACTGGTATTAGCTCATGTGATGGGGAGGTAAGTCTCACAGTTCTTCCACCCAAGTTCAAATATCCAACGAGAGGTGGCTTCTTGTGATAATGCTAAAAGTTAGGTGCCCCTTTTTAGTGGGACCCTCAAAAGTTTGGTCTATTCCATTGTTATCAGAACTAGATTGGTCACTCGATTAGTCATCAAATTTGTTGATCCAAAAAATGTGAACGAGATTGGAATCTGAAAAAATTTACCAAGAAACTAGTCAACCAATAAATACCTAAAATATTCAAAATTTGAAAAAAAGCCATAAATATTCATGTGCTTTCATATGAATTCAAACCATTTATATACAAATATTCAATTTTTTTTATTTATATAGCAAGAGTGCATGTAAAAAAAATAACATCGAATGCAATACATTTATGAACTAAAATACATCAACAAAGAGGTTCTAGATGGCCTCTAGAGTCCAAAATAAATGAAACATTAATAATAATAATAATAATAATAATAATATAATTTTAATATTACGACCAAACTAGATACCAATTTAGTGTATTAAATCCCTTTATTTGTGTGACAAGGGATTTGCCTTAGTGTAGTGAATTAACTACTTAAGTCTACATAGGTGTACATATTCTATGCCTTTTGGATTTTACCTTGTGATTTCTTACAAGGAAGCACATATTCTTAACCATTAGGTCCATGGTGACATATTGTAGAGTCTAGAGTCTACAATCCAAGCATATGATACCAATAACTACTACTAGTTAGAGTCATTAGAAACCTCATCCTCATCTTAAAACTCACTATACTCTACATTGGGATTTTGACCTATTCCTTTGGCCCTAAAGGTAGTGGTTACCTTTAGTTGTGGAAGTGTGTCCAAGTACATCTAGGAAAGGTCTTCATTGTTAGATTATGGTGCTTGATGCTCCACAACCCACTTCGATGAGGCACCAAAATCATCCAACTCTGTTGCTTGATTTAGGGGTCTTGTTCAATAACTAGTTGTGCCTCAACCGAAGGTTGCACTGAACATAAACCATATCATTAAACCATTCTGCAACAAATGGTTTCACTTCTTGGTGTGTATATGGTTAAAAATGCAGCAATTGTGTTCACTTAGAAGCATTGTATCTTTGGCTCAATATCTGAATTGCAAACTTTTGCAAGTGAGGTCATTTGTCACTACACTGTCCCCACCAATATGTTGTAATAAGAGTTGAAGGTAAATAAGCTTTAACAAATGGCTTTGAAATTTGGATTCAACTTTTGTGACGAATAATGTAATATACAAATTTTTGCCTTTTTAGTTGATGGATCCTTTGTTCTTCATTTTGTAGCCAAGGCATGCTAAAGGTACCAATATTCATTGAAATGCATGAGCTTGCTATGTATATCATCTTGTATCTTGGGATTAGGGATCATGTGCTCAATGCATCTATACACTTTTACTTCCCCATTTACCTTCATAGCTTAGAGGACAAAAAATATTCATCAATTGAATTTAAATTTGTGGCTAAATTTTTGTAAAACTCTATGGAGTTGCTTGTTCCATCTCTCCTTGATTATTTTCCATGAAGATATCTCATCTTTTATCCCCTAATGTTGACTTTATTACCTCTTAGTTGTAATACATCACCTCAATCGAAACTCACAAGAGGTTTAGTGAATAGCACGATATATTCTACCTTTTTCCAAAAGCATTTTTCAAACATATTTTCAACCACCTCTCCCTCTTAAGCCTTTTTGCTCCATTGAGATGCATTCCATTCATCATAAGGAAACATCTTTTGCACGACAGTTTTTTGATGTTGGAATGAAAGAAAGTTTAATGCAAATAGTATAATAGTTAATTGGAATTTTTTTTTACTCCTAGTGTTTTTCATCATAAGGTTCAAAGCTTGTGTGGTTGTAGATGTACCTGGTTATGGATTTTGCTTGTTCCACACACTTCTTCACCCATTCAATTTTGTCAATATCCTCAAACACGAGCTCCAAACAATGGGCTACACATGGAGTTCACTATATGCTAGGGTGTTTTCCCTCCAACATCCTTCACATTATAACATAGTTGGAGGTATTGTTTGTGATGACTTTTACATCATTCTTCACCTCCATGACTACTACTTTATCTAAGAGGCAAAATAATAATTGTGTATTCTTCACTTGATTAAATGAATCCACAGATTTAATAAACATGGTTTTTCTGAGTAAGCAATTAAGAAATTGAAAATGGTGCAAGATTTTCTATCATTCCATTTGTTAGAGATGATTGTGCACATTGTTTTACTCCACGACTCTCTGAATTTTATGAAGAATTTATCTGGCTCTCATTTTATAAAAGCGGGTTCATGATATAATAGAAACTAGAGCCTTTGAAGCCTAGACCACATGAACCCACATCATCTAACATAGATTGATAATGCACATAATTAGTAGTAGCATTGAAATGTATGAATGCCCCACTATCTATCATTGCATTCCCAAGCAACCTCTTTCTTGATCTTTTTCCATTTAACATCAAGGATGGGTTGAAAGTCAATGGGTGGTGCGTGGTACAAAGAAAGAGTTAATTCCTTTGCGAATTCTTGTCAAATTGGATGAACTAGTGTCAAAAACATATTCATCTCCATGTCTAATAGGAAAATTGGGGGATTCTTCAAAGCTAGTATCATTCGGGTCATCACATGCACAATTAATTTGACCTCTCCCTATATCTTCTTTGTCTTGGCTTTCTCTTCTTGGATGGATTCAAGATAACCTTGCATCTCCACTTTTATATTGTTAGAGACTTTTGAGCAAGGTTCTACTTGGCCTCTTGCATGTGCTAATTGTTGTTTAATTCTATGAGTAACCCCACCTTGAACTCTCTCTTGAAAATAGTTGCATATCATTTCCTCCCTTTCATTGAAATGGTGATGAAATGATTTTGGATCCCTCTTGTTTTAGGAGCCATGGAAATTTTTACAATAAACAAAAAATTGCAAATAAAACACTGGATTCTTAATTACTAGGGAAAAACCAACAATTGTAAAGAGAAGGAAAAAATAAGAGCATGCTTGACATGCCTTCACAAGCCTTCCAAACATTGAGAACAAGAGTGGATCCTAACAATAAAAAAATAGTTCTATGACAACATACAAAATTCTAGAAATGAACCATTGACTCCCTCCTAAAATAATCCAAGAAATAAAAGTAAGGGTCTTTTGGAAAAATGCCAAATTTGTGTAAGAAAATCTTTAAATAGAGGACCTAGGGTTAAGTGTCATGCATCCCAACATTTATTTTATTTTATTTTGATTTTGGTGGTCCTTAGTTGCACTATACAACACTATAATTGCTCGATTAGGTGCTTGAAGTTTGTTCGGTATGTACTATACAACACTATATAATTGCTCGATTAGGTGCTTGAAGTTTGTTCGGTACCAAACTGGCCAAAAAATGGCCTGAATCCCCTAAGTGGACTGAAAATGTGCTAAAACTTGTTGGATTGGACGATTTCGTCAACTTTGATCTAGTTCCAATAACATTTGCGTGTAGTTGGATGCATTGGCTCTTGCTATATCTTTATGTAGTTGTATATCTTGCTTGTGCATTATTGGATATAAACTTGGGTTATAGTGGCAGTGAGTGGTTTTGATCCTAGTTCCAGTCTAGGGCAACACGAAGAATCTAGAATATGAGTTTGGGTAACGAGCTAATGGGGTTTTCCAATCAGAGATGGGGATTAGAATTTCATTTTGAGGGTTAGGATTTGTTGGGAAAAGGTTTTCATTTGTTGAAAATGGTTATTGCTCACTACATTGTTTTTTAATAAAAACCAAAATCAATTTATTTTACAAGTAGAAATTGAAAGAACACTGAATAAAAAGAAAACTAAAAACTTACCTCCCAAATAAATTTTAAAATCGATTCTTACTAAGTGAAATCCAACAATTGTTGAACTATAGAGACATGATGAAAAATATGTGCTAAAAATCCTCTAGCTATTCCAATAGTGAAAACCAATTTAATTAGCTCCAAACTTGCTTATGGTTTCACGTAGATGGTCAATCCCTTATTTAAGAGAGACACAATATAGGAAGAATTTGTCACCAAGACCTTTCTAAATATTTTAGCGTAGAAAATGTTATAAAATTTTGTAGTACAATTGCAATATAAAGAAAAAAAATCGTGTCAACACCTCATTAAAACATGGAGAAACAACATTATAGTGATTTTTCCTTGGCATTTTTGAATTGTTTCAAGTATATTGCTATAATGATCTAGTGAAGTCGCTTGCATTTTTTCTCTAGTTAGATTTGCATATTTGGATGGCCACGGCCATCAAGTCTTTTTTCATTTTTGTTTTTTTAGTATATCTTCTCTATTAAATATAGTACTTTTCTTCTCTTAATGCAATTAAGTCCCCTTCTCATTATTTAATGCAATATGTTCTTTGCTTCTTAGGGTACTGGCCCAATCTATTAAACCTAATTAAAAATAATCCTTGACCAAATCTGCTTAAAAAATATTTAAATAGTTTTAATAGGCACTAGGAATAGGCAGCATGCAATACCACATTTTATTTATTTATTTTGTTTTCGGTGGTCCCTAGTTGCACTATACAAGATTGTATATAATTAGTTGATTAGGTGCATGAAGGCAGTTTGGCACCAAACCAGTCGAAAAATGGCATGAAAGCCACAACTAGATTGAAAATGATCTAAAAGTGGTTGGGTTGGCCGGTTTAGTTAGTTTTGGTCTAGTTCTAATATATTGGTGTGTAGTTGGATGCCTTGGCCTTTGCTTAGTTATAATCTAAGAAACTGGATTCGCTCAAAATCTCGATGATGGATTCGCTCAAAATCTCGATGATGTCCCGAATCCCACGAATCAAAGATGATTTGATTAGACAAGTGTCCCTCGATCGTGTCCCAATGTGTCCGACTTGTGGGATTTGATAGGACTTGTGTCCCTCGGTCGTGTCCCATAATGTGTCGATTTTAGGAAATGAATCTTGATTTTGGGACACGAATCCCCTAGAAAAGCGTGCCACGCGGCCCATATAGCCCACATTTGTCTCATTTCCCCTCATTATTTTGTGTCTCTCTTGTTGTGGGTGTGTGGGAGCAACTAGCAAAGGGTTTGGGAGCATTTTGGAGGCGATTCATGCAACAAATAAGTGCATTTTGCTTCTATTTTTTTGCATTTTTATTACAACAATTTGCATGTGCATTTTTTTTACAAGTTTGTGCATTTTTCTTTATTTTTTACAACATTCATGTTTCAACAAGGGCAACAGGAAAGGGGCAAAGGAAGGGGAAGAATGTCCCCATTGGTGATGCCCCAGCTGTTCCAATTTCATCAGGGTCTGGAAGTGTTCCATCTATTGGAAGTGGGGCTGTAACATCTGTTTCAATTGTTGAGGGCAAAACGAATTTAGAAAGACAACAAGTTCAAGAAAACAAATATCCCTTGTGGAAGTATGCTAGAAGAGAGCAAGGGCCAAACAACAAGTTGAAGGGAGGAGGCAATGTTGCTTTGAAATGCAACTATTGCAACATTCATTTCAAAAGCACTTATTACCATGTGAAAGCTCATTTGTTGGCCTTACCAAGTTGTGGAATTGCAACATGCACATAAGGGTCTTTAGCTAATGGAAAAAGAGTTCAATGTTGGTGTGGCAAGGGTGGTTGTGACAAAAAGAATGATGATCCCCTTCCATTCATGAGGAAAAACAACAACAAATTTCCATTTGAGAGTTTTGGTGGGGGTGTGGGCCAAACAACAAAAAGAAAGGTAATGACACTTTGTCCAATGGACCATTAGAGAACTTCTGAGGTCTAAAATGGGTTTCCTAAGAAAAATGTATAACCAAAATGAACTTTATAAGAACCAATAGAATTCAAGATGATGATGTCAACCATGGGGGATGATTCACCATTTTTGGGGTAAATAAGTAAAAAATAATAAAATAATAAAATACCAAACTATTTTTTTAACTTGTATTTTCAACTTATCTTCCTAAGGTTTTACTCAAATTTCGAGCGGGAGTACTTGTTGGATGCAAAATTTAATTCCTAATCCAAGGATTCCCTATGTTGCATATTTTCTATGGACTCAACTACACGAAAAATGAGAAATACATGAAAAAAATGTATTTGCAATCATATTTTTCACGTATTTCTCATTTTTAGTGTAGCAGGGTCCATCAAAAGTATGCAACATGGGTACTCCTTGGATGAGGAATCAAAATTTGCATCCAAAGAGTGTTTCCGCTCAAAATTTGAGTAAACCCATAGGGAGATAAGTTGAAATTACGAGTTAAAAAAATAGTTTTTTCTTTTTTTTCCCTTTAAAATTTGATGATGTAATCTAATGTTATTTTATTATTACCACTATTATTTTTTAATTTCCTTAGGAGGTCCATTTTAGACCTCAAAATTCCCCTAATGAAGATTTTTCAGAAAGGGAAACGGGAAGAGCTTGATCTCACCATTGTTTTCTTTTTCTATTAGAACTTCATATTGCACACTCACCTTTATTTATTGAGATGTGTCGAGATCTATGTTAGGGGCTCCATCAGGGTATGTGCCTCCTGGGTCAGAGAATCTTAGAACCACATTGTTGACTAAGGAAAAGAAAGAAGTGGACAAAATGCTTAACCCTATTAAATCAACTGAACAACATCTGGGGTTAGTATTGTTTTTGATAGATGGAAAGATCCAACATGCCACCCACTCATCAACTTCATGGTGTCTTCCTTGAATGGACCAATTTTCTTGAAATCAGTGGATGCATTTGGACAATACAAGGATGTTCATTAAAGTAATTGAAGATGTAGGTGCTGATTCTTGTGTGAAAATCATTAGAGATAATGAACCTGTTTATAAGGCTCCTGACATGATTGTGGAAGCTAAATATCCACAAGTATTTTGGGCACTTTGCATTTTCCATTCCTTGAATTTAGCACTGAAATCTATTTCTTCTAATGTGCTTTGGATTGGAAGTTATTGAGGATGCACAACATATCCGCAACTTTGTACAAGAACATACAAATGGCCTCACAATCTACAAGGAGTACACCAATATATCATTGTTGAATATTTAGATATACGGTTTGCTTCTTCATTCATCATGATGAAGAGGTTGAGGGAGGTCAAGACCACTCTTGGGGCCATGGTTATTTCAGAATTTTGGTCATTTTGGAGAAAGACTGTTAGGTCCCTATATTACTAGTATAGTCCCTTATTGTTGTTAGTGTAACCCCCTTATTGTTATTATTGTACCCTTGTAACCCCCATTTTATTATTATTTTGCCCTTAAATTATTATTGTTAGGTCGGCTAGGATTACATTGTGGCCCACTAGGATTACATTATGGCCCCATGGACTCCTATATATAGAAAGGAGGTTTTGTAAATTGTATCATCCAAGAAATGTTCATTTATGTAATGTATTGGAGGTTTCCCCCTCGAAGTGGCTCATTTCTAAGGCGTTGATATCTCTTTTCTTCTCTTTTTGGAGCTGGTTACACAACATTTGGTATCAGAGCTTTGGATTCTAGGGTTTCGCTGCTCCAAACAGGTCATCGTGGCATTTTCGTTATAAATTTTTTTCTACGAAGTTTCAGAAGCTGAAATTTTTAGGGTGCGAAGAAAAAATCCTGAGGAAGCTTGTATAAAAATTTCAGAGTTTGGTTCGCAATAATTTCGGAGATATGATCTGTGGAAGTCAGGTATTTTTTCAGGCTCCTAAACAGGTCATCGTGGCATTTGCGCTATAAATTTTTTTCTACGAAGGTGCAGAATCTGAAATTCATATGGTGCGAAGCTGAAATCTTGAGGAAATTCATCAAAAAATTTCAGAGCTTGGTTCGCAATATTTTTGGAGATATGATCTGTGGAAGGTAGTGCTTTTTCAGGCTCCTGAATTTCATCTCAAAGAGGTGATCGTGGGAAAAGTTCAATAACTCTCTCTCTGGGGATCGGATTGGAGTGCCGTAAAAATTGGTCACAATTACATGGACTTTAATTTCTTGGCTATCAATTTCAGAGACAAAGGACAAAACAGTGACACGTGGCAAGTCGTACAAGTTCGCTCTACTGAACTAGTCCAGAATTAGGTCATTGTGGGAGATTGGACACAACTTTGTCTTTGAGAATCCAAATTAGGTCAGACCTGTGGCATTTGAAAGAAGCTTCAGAGGGCTACTACAGGGCTGAATTTCAGATATCGAAGATTTTAAACTACAGAGATAATTCAATTTCAATATCAAGCTCCTCAAAGCAAGTAAAATGTGTGTGTGTGTGTGTATGTGTGTTTTTTTTTTTGTTTTTAAATTTTCCGAATTGCATAAGTCTTGTTTGAAGAATCAAGTTGAATTGATTCCAAGGGAATCTTGTAGAATAGATATCAATATTGGATTCTAAAATGGCCCCTAAAAAGAATTCAACACCCATTAAGCCTTCATAAGGCTCTACTGTGACTCATGAAGATGAAGAATTGCATCATGATCTATCAAAATTACAAGAGCAAGTGCAACAGATTTCACTCTCGCAAAGAGCAACAAAAAATGAAATGGAAGTTTTGAAGAAAGGCATGGAAGTGAAGATGGAAAGTTTGAAGAGATGCATGGAATCTAAGATGGATGGCGTGGAAGATAAGATGGATGGCATGGAAGTGGGCATGAAAGCTAAGATGGATGACATGAAAAATAACATGGAAAACATGAAGAATGATCTAAAAGCATACATGGAAGGCTTGATGACAAGCTTAAAACAAGAAATGATTCCTAATGGCGGAAATATAGTAGAAGAACCTCATGATGAGAACAAAATAAATGTTAATCGTGATTTCATAAACTCTAATGTTGGCGGGAAGAACCACCATATTCCAAAAATGGTTATGAGGAAGTTTGATGGAAAGGATCCTGTAACATGGATACTATAGATTGAGCAATATTTTGATCTCCATAACGTGCAAAACACACAAAAGGTACGCATTGCAACTTTACATTTAGAACAAAATACATTTGTATGGTATTGATGGCTTTTCTCCCATAAAATTTTTTTCACTTGGTCAATTTTTACGGAGGAAATGATAGCACATTATGGGGATACAAAGAGCAACACCTTCTTTAGCCAATTGATTAATCTCAAACAAAAGGGTTTAGTGGGGCAACACATTGAGGACTTCCAAAAATTGAATATAAGGGTAACTGATATTCCAGAGGAACACAGGATTGATCTCTTCATAGGCACTTTAAAGGATAACATTCAACATGAAGTTCACGTTCTAGAACCTGATTCATTGGAGAAGGCATTCAGGTTGGCAAGAAAAGTTGAATGTAAAAATATGGCGACAAGGAAGCCTACCACTCAATTCTATAAAGAAGGAAGTGTTGCTACGCCTAGATTTCCACAACCTACAAGGTTGACACCACAACAATTGGAAGAAAAAAGAGCAAAAGGGCTTTGCTACAGTTGTGATGGCAAATACACTAAAGGTCATAAGTGTGCTGAGAATAAATTATTTTACATAGATTGTGAAGAAGAAGAAGAAAATGAACAAGAAGAGGATATACACCAGGAACCACCCCTAGAAGAGGAAGAAATGAATCCGACCATATCGTGTAATGCACTGGCAGGAATTACCACTCCTCAAACTCTCAAGATAGAAGGACATATAAAGAAGAAAAGGGTAATAGTGTTGATTGATTCAGGTAGCACCCATAATTTTATTCATTATAAGGTAGCCAAGGAATTAAATTGTTTCCTATACCCGACACCAGAATGTCAAGTGATGGTTGCAAATGGAGGAACTATAAATTGCTCTGGAAAATGCCATAATATCAAGCTAACCATGGGGGAATATGTATTGACTAGTCCAATGCTTTCCATTCCTATGGGAGGTGCTGATGTTGTACTAGGAGTACGATGGTTACAATCTTTGGGGACGGTAGCTTTTAATTTTCAAGAACTTTTCTTGAAATTCTTTTCAGAAGGAAAGGAAGTCGAACTACGGGGTATTGAAGGGAAGCCAGGAAGGATAATAAGCTCTAATGGCATGACAAAGCTTCTAAAGAAAGAACAACGAGGCGTAATTGCACAATTATACTCACTAGAAGTTCCAACATCAAAATCATCTATTTCTGCAGATCTCCAACAAGTCTTGGACAATCATTCCAAGGTGTTTGAAACTCCCAAAGGACTCCCACCTATTCGTGATCATGATAATGCTATTCATTTGATTCCAGGAAGTGTTCCTCCAAACATCAGGCCTTATAGATATCCTTACTTCCAAAAGAGCGAAATTGAACGTATGATTGCAGAAATGTTAGAGGCGGGTATAATTCAACCTAGTCAAAGTTCTTTCTCTGCGTCTGTAGTATTGGTACATAAGAAGGATGGATCATGGTGAATGTGTCCGGATTATAGGGAGCTCAATAAGCTCACCATTAAAGACAAATTTCACATTCTTGTGATTGATGAATTATTGGATGAATTACATGGAGCAATTTATTTTACCAAGTTGGATCTTCGTTCGGGATATCATCAAATTAGAATGAAGACTGAAGATATTCCAAAAACAACATTTCGAACTCATGAGGGTCATTATGAATTTTTGGTCATGCCTTTTGGCCTTACCAATGCACCTTCTACATCTCAAGGGTTGATGAATTCCATTTTCAAACCCTTCCTTAGAAAATTTGTGCTAGTATTTTTTGATGATATACTAATCTACAGCAGGTCTTGGAAGGATCATGTTGGACATGTTGACAGGGTGCTCAAACTATTGCAGGAGAAACAATTATATGCAAAAAAATCCAAATGTTTCTTTGGAGTACAAGAGGTGGAATATCTGGGTCATATTGTATCTCACGAGGGTGTTAAAGTAGAACCTAACAAAATTAAAGCCATTAAGGAATGGAAAGTCCCCACAACCATAAAGAAGTTGCGAGGATTTCTCGGGTTAACAGGGTATTATCGCAAGTTTGTTAAGAATTATGGGAGAATAGCAGCGCCTCTAACAACATTATTGAAGAAAGATGCATTTTCATGGACTCCTGAAGCAACTAAGGCCTTTGAACATCTTAAAGAGGCAATGTGCCTAGCACCGGTCTTAGCTACGCCAGACTTCACAAAAACCTTTATTGTGGAATGTGATGCATCAGGAAATGGAATTGGTGCGTTTTAATGCAGGAAGGAAGACCCATTTCTTTTGAAAGTCGTCCAATCAAAGGAAAGTATTTACATAAACCTATTTATGAGAAGGAAATGTTAGCAATACTGCATGCACTAAAGAAATGTCGAACTTACCTAATGGGAAGACACTTCAAGGTAAAAACTGATCATGATAGTCTTAAACACTTTTTGGAACAAAGACTATCTTCAGAAGAGCAGAAAAAATGGTCACAAAGATGTTGGGTTATGACTTTGAAATAATCTACAAAAAAGGAAAGCTTAATGTTGTTGCAGATGCACTCTCAAGAAAGAATGAAGAGGTAGAAGCATTGCTTTGTGCCATTTCTATTATCCAACCAGATTGGATAACCGAAGCAAGAGATGAATGGAAGAAGGAAAAAGATGTATGGACACTCATTCAAAAGTTGCAGCAAGATCCTAGTACATCCGATACATTTAGTTGGAAAAATGATTCCTTATGGTACAAAGATTGCTTATATCTTTGTAAGAATTCCCAACTAAAACAAAAGATTCTTCTGGAATTGCACACTTCTCCTTTAGGAGGACACTCAGGATTTTTAAAAACTTACCACAGGGTGAAGAAGAATTTTTTTGGGATGGCCTTAAATCTGATATTCAAAAGTTTGTGGCGGAATGTTTGGTTTGCCAGCAGAATAAAGTGGAGACAATTAAGACCCCGGGACTTCTACAACCTTTATCCATTCCAAGTCAGCATTGGGAGGAGATTTCAATGGATTTTATCACAGGTTTACCTAAGTCCGAAGGAAAGAGTGTCATCATGGTGGTAGTTGATAGACTTACCAAGTATGCACACTTTTGTGCATTATCTCATCCATTTAAAGCAAGTACAATTGCTAATACATTTATGGACAGAATTCAAAAGCTACATGGAAGCCTAAGGGTTATTGTGAGCGACAGAGATCCCATTTTTACTGGAAATTTTTGGACGAAGTTATTTTCTTGTTTGGGCACTCAATTAGCTCATAGCTCATCTTATCATCCTCAATCTGATGGTCAAACTGAGATAGTAAATAAATGTTTGGAAGGATATCTTCGTTGTTTTGTATCTGATAAACAAACACGATGGGTCAAGTGGTTACCTCTTGCTGAATGGTGGTATAACACTTCCTTCCATACTGCAGCAAAAATGACCCCATTTATGGCACTTTATGGATATCATCCACCATCCATCACATCATCTTTAAGGGAAAATTCGAAGGTTCAACCAGTGGAAGATCACATCGAGCATCAGCAAGAAGTTCTACAACTCTTAAAGGATAACCTGAATTTGGCACAAAATCGAATGAAACAACAGGCAGATCAACATCGCAGCGAGAGAAGTTTTAATGTAGGAGATTGGGTATTTTTACGGCTACAACCATACAAACAAATGTCCCTCAAGCAAGCTAAGAAGGATAATAAATTATCGCCAAAGTAATATGGTCCTTACAAGGTGTTGCAAAAGATTGGTACTATGGCATACAAATTGGAGCTTCTGCTTCTTCACGAGTGCATCCAATTTTCCATGTTTCATGCTTAAAGAAGGTTATAGGTGAAAATATTCCAGTTCAAACAATATTGCCAGAACTTGATGAGGAAGGAAAAATCATATTGGAACCTGAAGCGGTCATGGAAACAAGAACTCAACAACTACGGAATCGATCAATTTCAGAGTATCTCATCAAGTGGAAGAACTTACCCACTGAAGATTCTACATGGGAGGATGAGAATTTTATACAGAAGCACCCAGAGCTACTCAAGCATTGAGGACAACACTTTTTTGAAGGAGAGGGGCATGTTGGGTCCCTATATTACTAGTATAGTCCCTTATTGTTGTTAGTGTAACCCCCTTATTGTTATTATTGTACCCTTGTAACCCCTATTTTATTATTATTGTGCCCTTAAATTATTATTGTTAGGTCGGCTAGGATTACATTGTGGCCCACTAGGATTACATTATGGCCCCATGGACTCCTATATATAGAAAAGAGGTTTTGTAAATTGGATCATCCAAGAATTGTTCATTTATGTAATTTATTGGAGGTTGCCCCCTCGAAGTGGCTTATTTCTAAGGTGTTTTTTCTTCTATTTTTGGAGCTGGTTACACAACAAATACAGATCAAACATCCTCAAAAATAGTGAAGGACACAATGTTAGATGATGGTTGGCGGGAGAGGGTAGATCTACTTATTAAGATCATGGACCCTATCATTTATTTGCTACGATTTGCAGATAGAAACCAATTCATCCTAGGAGAGGTTTATGAGGGATGGGATTCCATGATTGAGTTTGTGAGGACCATTATTTTACAAAGTGAGTGCCCTGAGTACGAGACATCATCAGAGGCCTTCTTCACCACCATACATGATATTCTTGCCAATAGATGGGACAAGAATTGCACACCTTTGCATTGTTTGGATCACTCATTGAACCCAAATTACTACAACCATGAGTCGCTGAATGGTGGATCTTCCCGCAAATTCCCTCCTCACATGAATGGTGAAATTTCACAGGGGAGGAAGAATGCATTGAGGCAGATTTTTTAGGATAGAGCATCCCTTGATGATGTGGAGGATGCCTTTCCATATTTTTCCATTAGCACTGGTCGATTTGCAGGATATGATGTGATTAGAGAGAAGGGGGCTAAGAAGCCCTATTCTTGGTGGGAAACTCATGGGGCAACAAGCCCTCCTCTACATCAGTTAGCCACGAGTCTCCTCTCTCAGGTGACTTCATCCTCTTATTGCAAGAGGAATAGGAGCACATATGGGAATTTGTATAATGTCAAAAAGAGAAAACTTGAGCAACCTAGGGCAAAGGAAATGGTGTATGTGAAAACCAAACTTTGTCTTATTTACAAGCAAAGGGATGCGTGGTTGAAGTGAAAGACAAATATGTGGGATGTCTTTCCTGATGATATGGGTTTGGACAACAATTTTGAGTTAGCATTGGCCAACTTGGATCTTAATGAGCCGTTGCTAGAGCTTGCCACTTTTGATGATGGTGATATTATTGAAGGGTCATCCTCCACACCAACAGATGCAAAGATGACGTTGGATACATAAGAGAGCAGTGGTGACCATGATGATGACATTGATGCTGATTTTGATGACTCATGAGCTACCTACTGCCTTGAGGCTTGTATTTGTAACTTTTTTTGTATTTTCTATTTCTATTTGCCATTGGCATTGCTATTACATATGTAACACATTTTGATTTTGATGACTTAATGAGAAAATTGTAGTTTGTTTATTGCCTTTCTCCTATTGGATTATTGACGAATTTGTCACAATTTTATTTGTATGCATAATGTTACTTTGTAAAACTTACAAATTTTAAATTTACAATGTAGAATCTAGATCTATGTCTAAATTTGTATCATGAATGAGAATTTGTATAAGAAATATTTATTTTTACTATATATATATATATATATATATATATATATATATATATATATATGATCTATGTCTAAATTTGTATAATGAATGATAATTTGTATAAGAAATATATAGTAAAAATAAATATTTCTTATACAAATTCTCATTCATGATACAAATTTAGACATAGATCTAGATTCTACATTGTAAATTTAAAATTTGTAATATATATATATATAACGTGTCCTAATGTTTCCTAACATGTCCTAATGTTTCCTAATATATAACATGTCCTAATGTGTCATAACATTATATAATAAAATAATATATAATGTGTCCTGTTCCGGGGGGTCAACATGCCCGTGTCAGACACTCGAATTTCCGTTTCTTGCGTGTCCCGTGTCCTAAAATTATATAAAAAAATAATATATAATGGGTCCTAATGTGTCTTATTTCGGGGGGTCAATGTGCCCGTGTTAGACACTCGAATTTTCGTGTCTTGCATGTCCCGTGTCCCCGTGCGAGGTGACTTAGGTTCTAAGATATTGGTATATTTGGCTTGTGCATTGTTGGATATACACTTGGGTTTTAGTGGCAGCGAGTAGGTTCGATCCTAGTTCTACCCTAGGCAATTCTATTTGGTTACTAGTTCCCATGGTTAAAAAAATGCTAACATGTGAGGTCAACAAGAAGAATCTAGAATATGAGTTTGGGTAATGAGTTAGTGGGTTTGAGTGTTAGACACGGGGATGGAATTTCATTATCAGGGTTAGGATTTGTTGGGAGAGGGTTTTCATTTGTTGAAGATGGTTTACGGTTCATTGCATTTAAAAAAAATAAAAACCAAATAAATTTATTTTACAAGTAGAAATTGAACAAACAATGTATTGAAAAACTAAAAACCTACATTCGAAATCAATTTTAAAGTTGATTCTCACTAAATGATATCAAAAAATGGTTTAACCATAGACAAAGGAGGAAAAACATGTGCTCTTCTTACTATTCAAATAGTGAAAACCACGTTATTTACCTCCAAAATTTCTTGTGGTTTAGTATAGATGGGAAATTCCTATGTAAGAGAGACAATATAGGAAGAATTTGCAACCACGATCCTTATATATATACACACACACACACACACACACAGATATATATATATATATATATATATATATATATATATATATATATATAGAAAATGTTATAAAGATTTGTAGTACTTGTGCAATATAAAGCAAAATCATGTCAACACCTCATTACAACATAGACAAACAACATTAGTGATTTTGCCTTGGTATTTATGGAT
The DNA here is from genome assembly GCA_034641835.2 of Pinus albicaulis. Classification (NCBI taxonomy): domain Eukaryota; kingdom Viridiplantae; phylum Streptophyta; class Pinopsida; order Pinales; family Pinaceae; genus Pinus; species Pinus albicaulis. Next base: position 1,471,533,956 of record CM076584.1, read on the forward strand.
CATTTCAAGTATATTGATATGGTGATTTAGGGGGTTGGCTAGGTTTTTTTTTGTTTTTGTTTTTTCCCCTAGATAAATTTGCATATTTGGATGATGAGCTTTATGTGAACGTCTTATATTATTTTATATTATTTATTATTTTCTTCAATTTTACATTAGGTATTACTAAACTCTTTTTTATTTTAATATTTTATTATATCTTCTACATCATGTTATATAGCACTTTGCTTCTCTCAGTGCAATGAAGACCCTTTCTTATTATTTAATGTAATATTTTATTTACTTCTTAGGGATGATGGACTAATCCACTGAACCTAGTTAGAGTTAAACTATAGCTTTAAATTATGACATCTCTTTTAAATTTAGAAGATATATTGCTATGCTTAATATTTTTTGTCAAGAATATCTCATTAAAACTTTTTATCCTTGTGATGTTGAATTAAAACTTTCTAAATCAATCTTATGATTAAATTTGTTAAATAATTAAAAAATAAAGGGAAGTATTATAAAACGCTTCTCTAAATTTGAATGGTTGAACATATACAACTTTTTTTGAGAGGGGATGTTCATCAAAACATATGGCTAAAGACAAACTTGACCATATTTAATAGTCATAATGGTTTTGTTATTTTAAAGGATGAGACATACCACACTTTTGGTGAGAAATGGAGCTAATGAGAGGAATACCACCACTCCCTCTTCACAAACTAGTGAAGTTTTCAATGACATTATTATAAAATTAATCTTTTATTGCATTAAATCTAATCATCGATTGGAGAAACACTTGAACATATATTATTTACTAAACTTTCTATACCTAGTATAGGTTAACAACTTAATTAATGTGTTAAAGCATCTTAGTCATGCAATCATATGTTGATTTGACCCAAATTTTCCACCTTGATTAACCATAGGTCTTCATTATCACATCCTTTTATAATTTTCAAAGTGAAAATAATTTGATGAGACTCAATCCATAGATTATGGCCTTGAACCATATCTTGTAGTAGAAAAACCATCCTCTTGAACCACATCTTGCATTAGAAAAACCGTCCATGTGCATAATTATGGTCCAAGGATCCATACATGGCTTTTAAGGCTCAACAAACTTATGGATTAGGGCTAATTTCTAAATTTTAGCTCCAAACTATGGTATGAGACATAAAAACTATCCCTATTAATTTTTATCCTTAATTTGGCCCATGTTCCTTATGTGGGGTTGAAGATTACACATACAAGGTATCTATTATGTTTTAGGCTCTATACATGGTCACTAAGTCCAAAAATTATGCTTGAAAGATAAAATAGCTAGTCATGAGTCCCAACTTTAGCAGTAAGAGTTGCACTTATTATGGGCACTCGTTTAAATTTAACATTAGAATCCATTTTTTTTTTCAGGGTTTTAGCAGAATGTTTTAGTGTGATAAGATTGAGAAAAAAATAAAAAACCAAAACATTGGTAAATGGTTGCAAATGCTTTTGTGGAGGTTTGTTTCTTTGGTGTGCTAATACAAATGGAGAATTGATGCTGCTGGAAAATGCTCAGGTCTAGTTGGACCATTGTCGCTTCAAAATAAACAAAAAAATGGTAGGAAATATCAAATAATACATATCAAATGATTACTAATTAGTAATTTACTAAAATTTAATAATAATTAATTGAACAAAATTAATTATTACATTTTATTCTATTCTATTTTTTTGTTACTATAGATTTATTAAGCTTTATTTTTTTTTTTTTAATTATTAATTTGATTAAATTTTACTAAAATTAGTGAAACCAAAGTACAATTCTATTGCTGTATTCCCAAATGGAGCAGTCAAACAAATCAATCCATGGAGTTAAGGACAATGCATGATCTCATTTGGATTACTATATACTTTTTCATCCATCTCGATGCTTTCAGGGTGAAAAAATTAGAGAAATTAATTTACAAGAGCAATTTTAGTGGTGGGATCTATTTTGGAGAATTTAGGTTAGAAAGCTTTTGAGGCCACTTTGAGGCCTTAAATGACATATTTTAGGGGTAGGACTTTTCTACTCAAGTGGTGCACTCCATGACACTATTCTACACTCAAAGACCTTTCCAACAGTGCAAGAACCACATCAATGGTAGTTCAAATGAAAAAGTCATGCTTCCTGAAAGTTGAATTATCATGATTGACCACCATAATTCAAGAGGATGCCATGTTAGTGCCCATTACTCATGGAAAAGGGCCCAGTGATGCGGGGACTATGAAAAAGACTCTAGAAAGGTCTATTTAATGTCAAGTATTTTCTTTGAAGCTCCGAGGCTTATTTACTGTCAAATATTCATAGAAGCTTTAGGGCTTATTTAATGTTAAATTTGCAATTAAACTCCTACCCTATGAGGAGGCTATGGGTAGTATAGTGTGCATTGGGGTCACGTTGATAGAATTTTTTTGATTTAGTTCATTACTTTTTCTGTTGATGGCACATGATTATGGGTGTCATAATATTACTCATTATTTCATGTTATTGCATCATGCTATGAGTGGTCAAATTCCTAGAAATGACATGTTGGATGATTGGTGAAATGTATTTAGTAATTTCATTGCCTATAATTTCCTCTATGATGATGATTTGTTTAAATTATGATTGTATAATAGGGTTATATTATTTGTTGCCTTATTTTTGGTTACTACATATAGATCATAAAGGGTTGTGACTGCTATGTTATTTCAATAATACAATGGTTTGATGTGTGCCTTAATATTAGCTAAAGTTGGATGGTCTTATCTACAAAATATGAAAGACATTTATCTAGCTAATAAAGTCAAGTTTAACCAATTCAAAGCATATGGTGTGGTTCTTAGAGGCTTGTTCTCACATTAGTTGGCATGACAACTAACAAGGAATGAAGATCATTGGTCTCTAAATAAAGGGAAAGGATTCATTTAATTCAAACACCCACTTGGTAGTTGGTACCATTAGTGATTAGATCACAAGTAGGTAGGTTTTTGACTATTGAACAATCTAGGAGGCTATGGAATGCGTGTCTTGTATTGTTATAATTGCACCATTGCTCAACGAAAGGTCATTGCACCGTAAGAGGCAAGTGAATGTTATGTATATTTTACACTGTTAATCTTATTGTCTCTTGTATCTAATTATTGCAATTATATTCTCTATATTAATTGGTTGCGTTTGAATTTTAAGGGTTAAATAATAATGCCATTTGTGTGTTCCTACCTACTAGCACTCCCTTCCATGTAATGGGTTGAAAATTCATGTTCTATGTTTTTTCCCAAAGGTTACATGTTGTAATGAGGGTATGCCATGGATTAAGTCACACATGATATTTGATAAGGGGTGTGTAATAAGATGTCAATACTTATTCCTTAGTCACCATTAGTGACTCACTAGTGTTGATTAAGTTGAGTTAGTTACATTCCAACTATGACACCGTTGGAAAATGACACTTAAAGAGCATGTGTGAACATGACACCCTTGGTACATATAAATATTCCCAATACTTGTAGGGCATTTAGGGGCACCCCACTATTGGTATTGGTTTATGTGTACTTGGGGAAAATATCAGTGGACATATGCATGTGCAAATACATTTATGAAATTATTGATTTTATAGACTTACGAACATTTTTGAGAAAAAAGAAATATAACTTGCTTTATGATTGGAAATGGAAATGTATTTAGAAAATGGCGAGTTAAATACAAAAAAATAGTTTTATTTAAATAGAAAATAAAATGGATTCAAGAACATCTAAGAGTAAAAATAGAAGAGGTGGGGATGTGATGAATAATCTTTGTTTTGCATTTAAAATAAAATATATACTTGTGCATGTATTGACACATGGATGGGTGAATAATATGCAATTAGTATTTGAAATATTCAATATTTTGCATAACATAGACACAGCATGAGCCTTAAAGGCTAAATAAGAAAATAGGGTTGGGGTTGAGCGTTCACCTTTTGCTGCATAGTGTTGCATGGTTATCACGATTCTCCGATTTTTCTTAATGAACTGACATTGAGTTTGGTTTCTACATTTGTTCTTATACTTTATAGGTGGAGACCTCATATGCTCTAGAGGAACTACACAACCCGATTTGCTAGTTTTGTTTCCTCTTCATATAATCTGTTGTAGCTTGGGGGTCCCTAGGGAAGAAAAACAACGATTTGGGAGTAGGAAAGGTGGTTAATTGGTAAACTAAATATGTACTGTAAAATGAGAGAATTCAAGCAATGGGAGAAAACTTACAATTGAAAAATAAGCAAGGGAGGATCTTACATAGCCTTCTAAAAATTAGCATGAATTTTTGAAATTATACAAGTGTTTTAATTATTGAAAATTTGGAAAATTGTTCTATGGAGTTTGAAAATTTTGAAAATTTCCAAGTGGATTATCAAATGTTTTAAAGGTTAAGCTTTCTAATTAGAACCCTTAGGTTAATCTTAATAACTAGCCTAATCCTTGTAGATATAGTGAAGGAGCACTTAAAGAAAAATTATGGAAAAAGAACTTCAATTTAATTTTCCATATCAGATAGAGATCCAAGCAACTTATAATGGCCCAGGGCCCACACACATGTTAGGCAAGCCATACTAAAGTTTGTGCACAATTTTCTTCATGTCCAAGTTTTCCCATATCCAAGTTGTGCATATTTCTATAAGTAACTACCTCACGATTCAACCAAGAAATTTTGAGTTTTGACTTGAACGACAAATGGGTTTCTTATGATTATTCTTTTGTAATACACACACACACACATTGATGGTTCTAGAGATTTAATAGTTGAATGATAAAATATTTACAAACATCTTTTGGAGATTGATTAACGAATATTTAATTTCACTCTTGTGAGATTGAAAATATTAATCTTGAGTCCTTTAGTCTAGAAGTATATTTCTATCAAGTATTGAATTATTTGAATTGTATACTTATACATTGAATCTTGATCTACATATAACTATCTTCCACTTGAGAGAAGAAATGTAAAAATGTTATGATTGTATATATAGAAAAATGTAATTGAAACAAAAAGCTTTTGGTTTAATAAAAAGTCATGAATGGTATATACTATTTGGGTTGGTATTTATATTAGAAAATCAACATGACAACTATAATCTCTCTCTTTGTCTCTCTCTTTTTAATGATAAAGAGAATATTTTTATTAATTGCAAAATTTGTGCCCAAATCACAATTGTACATAAGGAGTTACATTATGATTTCTTCCATCTTTAGTATAATATACATACTCCTAAACCAAAATTATCGTCCAAAGAGGAATACAACTGATACTAAGCATATATGGGTATTTGGAGGTGAATATCTTCCAATAAAGCCACAAAATTAAACAAAACTTGCAGTACATATGGCCTACTTCGAAATATAATCCTTGACTACAACATATTTCCCCAAATCCATGTTTACAAGTAGACCCTTTCAATTTTTTGATATTTGAACATAGAATTCATGCTTAATCCACTAAGGGATCGGGGATGGTCTTAATTTACCATTAACCATCAACTCCAAATTTCAAATTGCAATCTTGGTTGGCACATTGATCTAATTCTTGATTATTATCCCTTAGAATGTGATTGAAACTCATCTTTGGTACATATTTTATTACCTTATTAATCTGATTTAGTAGAATATTCTAAACTTTGTCTCTAAGGGAAGATCCTTTGACTAAATACTAAATTATTAAAAGGGAGTCACACAACAAAATGAGAGAAGAGGACCTGTAATTATTTGGTGAGAAGAATGCCTTTGAGTAAACCATAGGCTTATGCCTGATTATTTGTCATCTGCCCTAAGCCCCATGAATACTCAAAATTTGATTTCCATAGGGCCATAAAGGAACCCTCCCCCTCCTGCCACCCCTACATGACTACTGCCACTCCTACATGACTACATGAATTGCAATTTTAGCAATGTGAACAAATGTAATTGTATTTATTAATATTTGATGATGTTTATATATATTGAAAGCAAGTATCCTTGCATAATCTAAAGGGGTTGTTAGTGCCCTATAATGTTGTATTATTTTTGTAAAAGACAACTATCAACCATTGAATTACTAAAGTAGGCCTAATCATTGTGGTCTAAATATTTGTCTTGATTAAATGGATAATGGAGTCAAATTTACTATTTGCTATTTATTCCTTAGTTGTGGATGAAATGCTTAAAGTGATGTTGATTTATCCATAAAAATAAGTGCCAATATTATGAATTTGAAAAAATATAAGCATTGTAATGGAAAAGAAGTGGGTATTGGAATCAATATTGTACTTTAGTTATTATTATTACTAACCCTTGTGGAGTTTATGAGTCGATTATATGAACAAGCCTGTGCCAAATTGATATATATATATATATATATATATATATATATGATTTGTAAAATACATGTTAACTTATTACTTTTTCTTAATTACATTTGTTTGTTTTCTAAATCGATTGGAATTTCGAATTTTCATGTCCATGTGTACAAAGGTGACAATGGATAGAAGAAGTGAAAGAATTGGTAGTAGGGTAGTGAGAAGCTATGGTGCACATCCTCCACTTCAGCCTACACCTCAACCATCTCTAAGTAGAGTAGAGGTTTATGACAATGTACCTATGGGTGAAGTGTGAAAATTCGTAATCCCGAATCCATACTACAGTAACTTATTAGATTTCTCCTACTTGTTAATTATTGAACATGTTATTTACAATATTACACGACAAATATCGAAATAAAATCTTCTGCATCCTTCACAACATATAAAACTGCGGAAGCACAATACTGAGCAAGCAAGAAATAAACACACACAATGAACACCATTGTTTTTGGACAATGTCCCCGGAAAAATCTAATGTGGGAAAACTGGTGCAACAACTGAGGGTTTTAATTATTATGTAGTAGTTTCTGAATACAAGTATTTGGATGCCCAAACTGGAAATCCGACACAGAGAATAAATTGGCAAAAAGATAGTGAGAAATTATCTCACATTGTCACTGGTGATCTGACACTGATCCAACCCTTGAATGGCTAGTCCCACACTGCCTTTGCACAGTCATTATGCTGGCTCTGCGTCACAACCTATAGAGATTGCATCACTCCTCTATCTGATCGATTTGCTGACTGAATGCTCAGATATTTAGCCCTTCGGTCTCACACCCCGACTCCCGACACTAGATCTGGACTGCTCCTCAACAGAAATGCGGATTTTCTTAGAGGCTTTGTGCTACCTCAGCTTTGCACTGCCCAACGTGGAACTACACAACCTCTCTGAACCTATATTTTCCTCCTCTACCTTGCACTCTCCGGATCTGGAAAATCTTCCACCAGAAAACTATCGCTGCCCCTCATTGCAAGAAATCTCCTTGATCTCTCTCCGAAAACAATTACGCTACTCTCTTGAGAATTCGATCTCTATATCTCTCACTTGATGTGTTTCCAAATTCCCATCAAGCTCCTTCTTATAATCTCTCGTTGAAATATCAACGACAAGATTAAAACATATTCAAAGGCTTAGATTAACTGGGAGTTGATTCGTGTATTTATCTAGAAGATTCACACCCGATCTAATTAATACACTTTAATTAATCAAATTTCCTAAGTTTAGACTTAGGAATACATTAAAAATATTAAATCCTCTTCGGGTGGATTTTCCCAAAATACTTTTTGGGTATTGTGGAATGCATGTGTCTTAGCCTCTCTGCAAAATCACGAGGCTAGGGCACATCCGATGCTACAAATATCAAAACTCCCTCTTAGCAAGGAATGTGCTCAAGTGCTGCAACCTCCTGAAGCAACATTCCGACTTCTGCACCATGCAAGCTGTGCTGCTGATGTCTGGCTGCTGCTTCCCACCAACTACTGCGTAGCTCTCTCTGCGTTGCATCTGTGCTACTGCTGACTTTACATGATGCTGTTAACTACTACATCTGCACTGCAACTCAATTGCTGTTGCCACTAAAACATCCGCGACTCCTCTCATCTACTGTTGTTACAACTAAGAGATGTACATCAACTGAACTAACTGTGTTCATATTGATGCATTTGTCCACTGAGTTTTGAGTGCTTCTAGCCTCTGCGCTGTCACTGAAGCCTCTCTACTGTTGCTGACTCTGCACTGGGCCAAATACACTATTGCCAACTCTGCTCTGTGCTGCTCAGTTCCTAACGCTTCTAACCACTGCTATTGTCACTCTGGCACTTGACTGCACCATCTGTCACTGGTCCATCCTGCTACTGCTGCTATGGGCTCCCGTAGCAAGGAATTGATCCAAGAGGTGGACTCGTCAAGGATCCTGCCCATCCTGTAGCTCTCTGAGGCTACAAAACCATATCACCCCACCTCTCCCTTAGAGGTATATGCGAAATCATGGCAAATTCCTCCTCCAGTTTAGAGGAAAACCTATCGATTTCTGTGGTAGCAGTTTACTGATCCTACTCCTTGTCCTTATCCTTGTTCCGAAGAGGACACTGAGAACTGAAGTGGCCCATCTCACCACATCGAAAACACTTGATCTTTGAAATATACTTCTTTCACCTGTGCTGCTGCTGCTGCCCCTTTGATGCGAGGGCTGCATTCTCCTCTTCCTTTTCGATCTTCACCCCACTGCCGCTGCTGCCACTTATTGTGCTCTTCACCAAATCACGCCTCATTTCCTCTTGTTGAAGATCAACCCAATCTCTCTCCTAATCAAATGACTTCTATCTGCCCATGATACTCTGGAAAAAGACTTGCCACTCCTTAGAAACATTGTTAAGGGCCAGCCGTACAAAATCAGTACCTTGAGGCGCTGCTCCTAAAACAACTAGTCGATCTCGGGTATCCTGAAGTCTCATTAGAAAGGGGTCTATGCATTCCCCCTTCTTCATCCTCGTGCATCTCATATTTTATTCCAAGTACATCTTCCATTGCTCGAAAGATCCATGATATAACATGGCCAATGCATCCCACATTTCTTTGGATGCGCCCTTGCTTGCTATGTGAGATACAACGTGGTCACTCACTCTGTCGAGGATCAACCTCTTGGCCTTCGTCATATCATTCTTGTAAGGTTTCAATGGATTTGGATCTACAGGGAAAACTGCCACACTATCGATGAACATTTTAAGATCATGCTCATCTAGAAGGAAGGGGATCCTTTCCTTCCATATCACATAGTTGGAGGCACCCTCCAATTGATCCTGATATCTCAACCCGGTTGGTACCATCACGCCAAACAAATTTCTAACTGCCTCCTCTCTCCTCTGCACAACTACTAATTGGATCTACACACTCCCTGTTGGAGTAAGTAGATTTTCTCCTGGCTACTGTTGCTCTGTAGTGAGAAATCGAATTCCTTGGATCATAATTCCCTTAGGGAGAAATTCCTTTAGTATGTGTTCTTCTTTCCTCTTCTGACGCTTTTCTATCTCATCAACTGCATCCCAGCTGAAGATCTGCTCCGCGCTGAAGCTGCTACGTTTCTCCCTTTGCCTCTGACAAGATCTCGATCCATAAAATTTATTCTCCGTCGGCTCACTTAGAGAAGTAATTTTCCACGAAAATAAACCCTCCCAGCCGATGGACAACACAACCCCTCTAGGGTTCGATCTGCTGCCTACGCAGTCTTTTAAAACTCCCTCTTCTACTCAGCGTAGGGCTCTTCCTGCTTCACCCGTGCTCTGATACCATGTGAACATTTGTAATCTTGAATCCATGATGTAGTAACTGATGAGGTTTTTTCTACTTGTTAATTATTGAACAAGTTATTTACATTGTTACATGGAAAATGTCGAAATAAAATCTATTGTAACCTTCACAACATATAAAATTGTGTAAACACAAGGAGGAAATAAATACACACGATGAACACCGTTGTTTTTGGACAATGTCCCCGGAAAAATCCAATGTGGGAAAACCGATACAAAAACTTAGGGTTTTAATTATTATGTAGTAGTTTCTGAATACAGTCTTTGGATGCCCAAACTGGAAATCCGATATAGAGAATAAATTGGAAAAATGATAGTGAGAAATTATCTCACACTATCACTGGAAATCAGACATTGATCCAGCCTCTGCGCAGTCACTTCACTGGCCCTGCATCACAACATCTAGGGACTACATCACCCCTTTAGCTAATCGATCTGCTCGTTGGATGCTCATATATTTAGCCCTCTGATTTCACACCCTGACTACCAGCACTAGATCTGGACTACTCCTCAACAGAATTGCGGATCTCCTCACAGGCTCTGCGCTGCCTCAGCGTAGCTCTGCGTTGCGTTAGGTCTGCACTACATAATGTGGAATTGCGCAACCTATCTGAATCTCTCTCTGCCTTGCACTCTTCGGATCTGGAAAATATTCCATCGATAAAATATCCCTGCTCCTCACTACAAGAAATCTCCTCGATCTCCTCCGACAACTGCTGCGCTGCTCCCTTGAGAATTCGATCTCTATATCTCTCACTCGACATGTTTCCAAAATCCCATCAAGCTCCTTCTTATAATCTCTCGTTGACATATCAACGACCAATATTAAAACATATTCAAAGGATAAGATTAATTGGGAGTTGATTTGTGTCTTTATCTAGAATATTCACACCCGATCTAATTAATACACTTTAATTAATCACATTTCCTAATTTTAGACTTAGGAATACATTAAAAACGATTAATTATTTTAATTAAATCCTCTCTGGGTGGAATTTCCCAAAACACTTTCTTGGTATTGTGGAATGCATGTGTCTTAGCCTCTCTGCAAAATCTTGAGGCTAGAGCACATCCGATGCTACAAAAATCAACATGAAGTTGTGGAAATGATGCAATCATTTCAAAGAATGTTATATTCTTTGATGCAATAGTTTCAAAGAATCATAAAATTGATGGGATGTGGGCAATGGAAACCAACTAGACCTTTAGATTTATGAGGACAAAAAAAAGGCTCTCAGTCACTTAACACTCATAGACCAATGACAGGGTGGAAGAATGTGATAAGGGCCATGTGATTAGGATGCATATACATCAATCAAGAGGTCAAAGGCCATCATAGATGCCAATAATGCAATAAGGTGGTACTAGACCACAACAGACTCAATAATGTAGTGGATTTACATTTACATACTTTAGGGGTTCAATTCAACCTCGTAAGAAAGGGTAATGGACATGTGAGAGCCTCACTTTTAGAGAAAGTTTCCACATGCGGTGAGAGGATTTGGCCATGAGTAGATTTAGGGGTTTGTTGGTGTTTTGAGTAAATCTCGCAAAATTCATGTAGTGGCGAACACCATCAGGTTGAGCATCAATGAAAATGCTAAAGATGATAGATAATATTAATGGTATATGTTTTTAATTATTTATAGGTATAGGAGCAATATAAAGCTTTATTTCACATATTTCATTATTTATATGTGAAATTATCGTACATAGTCAAGAGGATTTTAATTAGGTCGAAATGAATTTTAGTGTTGAATAAGGGGTAGAGAAATCAATTAAAACCGTGAAGTTGATCTTAAGGTGTGCATCACCAGTGTGTCATTTTCCATTACCACCTTGGGATCCTATGATATGATCATATATATGGATTGGTTAGAATCTCATGATGTAATGTTTGATTTTAAGGGTAAACTTCTTGATTTTGTCGATGATTTAGAACACAAAATAATCTTTGTAAGGACTAATAAAGGAGTGTATTTGAGATTTATTTCAATGATGCAACTTAGAAACGTTTTGAAAGTGTTGCAAGTTGTATGTTGTGACAACTAAAACTAAGGAGGAGGATCTAACAAACATAATTCGACACCCTTTATTATCATAAGTTTTTAGTATGTTTCAAGAAAAGTTACCTAGATGACTGTTGTGCGGGAGTTGGATTTCATGATTGAACTCAAACCAAGAACTAAGCCTATGTCAAAGGCACCATATCGTCTTAAAACTTGAAAATTGCAAGAGTTGCAAATGTTATTCCAAGAATTGTTAGATTTGGGATTTATGTGTCCTAATATATCACAAAAGGGAACACTAGTGATATTTGGTTTAAAAAAGGATTGACCATGCAGGCTTTGTATTGAATATTGATAGTTTAATAAAACAAAGATATGAAATTAGTATATGTTGCCCAATATTGATGATCTATTTGATCAAATGAAAGGGGCAATTGTATTTTCAAAGGTTGGCCATCCCTAAGATGAAATTTGAGACACATTTTTGTCACTTTGACTCTATAATTGTGCCATTTGGTTTGGTTAATGTGCCAACTATAATCATGAGTTTGATGAATGGGGTGTTTTGATAATACATCGATGGTTTCATACAAGTACTTATTGGATGTCATTTAACATTAATATTGTAGTATCTTAGAGACCGTAAGTTGTATGTTAAATTCTTTAAGTTTTATTTCATGTACTTATAATTTCATTATTTGGGTCACATATCATTTTAGGGGAAGGAATTGTGATGATTTAGAAAATATAGAAGCTTTTATGGAATATTCGATGTCTACAAATGTACATGAAGTATGCACTTTTATGGGTTCGGTTGGCTATTATAGGATATTTGTAGGAGGTTTTCATAGCTTGCAAATCAAATCATAGAATTGCAAAATAAATAAGAATTTTGTATCAATAGAGTAATGTGAATAGGCATTCAATGATCTGTATTTATGAAGAAGGTATTATTGACGTCTATGTGAGCAGCTTATGTTACTTAGTGCAATAGATCGAAAAGACTGCGAATAACACAAAAAACATAAGCAAATGAAAACACATTCAAACACATCAACACATCAACAATTTAATAACGGACTTCACCAGACTTCCTGGCTACGTCTCCGGGTCCTTAGCTTCCAGTGCCGATCGCTTTATTTTTTCTTCAAAATGATTTTACAGGTATGAGTGAAAAAACAGAGACTCAAATGAGAAAATGGACCTCACCATTGCGACTGACTCGAAATTTCGGTCAAAATGAGTATAAAATTGCCTATATTTTGCCATTGTGATCTCCAGACCCCCTGGAGAATCCAAAACCACCTCTTCCCTACACAAAACCACTTCTGCCTACAGAAAACTACCTCGATCCACGCGCTGGTGGTATCTGCTGGTTCGGCTTCTGCAAAAGTTGAATTAAAAGTTTGGTGGTTTGATTAACAAGCGCTATCGCATAGTGTAGTTGGTAAGCGCTCTTGTGCGAAGGCGTTGATTATATGTGTTTTGGAGGTCGGCGGGTTGAAACCCCTACCTGACCTTCCACCATCCATATACTATATATTGCAAATAATTAAAACCATATGATAAGGTTTATCATACGGTGGTCTATTACATGGCATCTGTTGCTTTGTTTCATACGCGACAACATATAGTATGGTTCCGTTACATTGATATATGTGTTGTATGCTAAGGTTCCGTCCATGGCATTTAAACAATGTAATAAGGACCGACGGTCATGGGGTTGACCCCGACCGTCCGGCCTTTTCCGGTGGAAACAAACCTAATGCATATAAACACAAAATCCTTTGCATTTAATACAAACCAGTCTCCGGTGAAATCTTAACCTTTCTGGGAGGTCAGGGGTTCGATCCTCCCTGACCCTAAATTTTTTGAAAATAAGGCCAAATTGGGAAAAATCCGGACTGTCACGTGTCAGCCCCAGATTGGCCCATTCCAACCAATCACATTCTGACACGTCACTGATCCTGCTGACGTCATCATGGACAGGTGGCGTGTTCCCTGGATGACACGTGTCCTGCTGATGTCATCCTGGATAGGTGGCATGTTCTTGGGATGACACGTGTCTTGCTGACGTCATCTGATCGTTGACTTTAACCGTTGACTTCGACTTTGACTCATTTTTCCCTAATTTTCCATAAACTTTGACTTGCCATATCTTTGTCATACGAACTCGGTTTTATGCGCCATTCACACCATTGGAATCCTGTCGACGAGCACTTCAAATTGATCCTATTTTCATCTGCATTTGAAGACTTTTATCTAGAGGAAAAAATGAATCCGTTTTGGATCACTCCTCCCCACTGGAAGCTTTTGGACCACCAAAAGTTGGTTTTAGCTGTCGAGTAAGTGAGGATATGTTTCGTTCAATTTTTAAATTTCTATCCATTGTGATTTACTTTGATTTGTACCTTTAAGCCCAACTCGAAGATACTCAACTTCTTCTTGTCGCGAAGTCCTTATCCTCTTGTCGAGAATTGTGTCCTCCTGCAACTCGTTGAGATACTCCGGTGAAAAATATTCGATGGAAGGTACCTAAATTTTCTCTTCTGGATCTTCAATCAATGAAGGTTCATACAATCACAAATTTTCCACATTTACGATGGAATATATCTGCATATAAGCTGGCAGATCTAGGTAGAAAGCATTCTCACCAATTTTGTCAAGAATTTTGAAAGGACCATATCTAATTGGCTTCAAATTTTTACCTTCCCATTGAAGTCTTTCTTTGCTGATGTACAACCAGACTTGATCACCAAATTGAAAACTATTCTCAACTCAATGCTTGTCATGCCTCGCTTTGTACTTTGCTTGGCTCTTTTCCAGCTGTTCCTGTACTGCCTGGTGAATTTCTTGGATCTATTTAATGAACTTGGTTGCTTTGTCCACATCGCTGTGTCCATCAACTGCTATGTATTTAACAAAGACAAAATCCAAGGGAGACTTTGGTATAAAACCAAAACAAGTCTCAAACGAAGATCTTTGAGTAGAAGAATGTTTCACATGGTTGTAAGCCTGATGTACATAACAAAAATGCTCATCCCAAAGCTTGGGATGCTTGCTGCAATAACCTTGAAGAAACTATACCACTGTCCTGTTTACCACTTCTCTTTGGCCGTCTATTTGCGGATGAAATTCCGTGCTCTTCTTTAACCTGGTGTCCATGAGTTCCCATAAACTTGACCAAAATTTCCCGACAAATCAAGAATCTCGATCAGATACAATAGAGGTGGGTAACCCAAAATGAAGCCATACATTTTGAAAGAACAACTTTGCAGTTTGTTCAACTGTGACCTGTTTAGTACATGGTGTCAAAATACACATCTTACTGAACCTATCCACAACTACATACAAATAATGATGACATTTTCTACACATTGACAATCCCCCAACAAAATCCATTGATAAACTTTCCCAAGGACGAGAAGGAATTGGAAGTGGATTGTACAAGATTAATTTTCTGTTACTTGGCTTGCTTGTAGCACACATAGTACTTCCTCTAATATATCTTGAAATTGTTTCATTCATTCGTGGCCAATAGCAAAATCTTTGTAATTGTGCAATTGTTTTACTTACACCAAAGTGACCTGAAATTAGAGAAGTATGTGCTTCTCGAATCACATTAACTCTTTCAGTTTGTGGAATGCATAATTTTCCCAAATGATATAACAGTTTGTCCTTTATGAAATAATCCAATTCTTCTACCTACTTGCCATGACTTAAAGTTGCATATACATCCTTAAAATCTGTGTCTTGAGCATATTGTTCAATATAGCTTTCGTGCTTTACTGAATTATGCTTAAGAATTGTGGATGCATTTATGATTGGTCTTGATAACATGTCTGCAACCTTATTATGTATGCATTTCTTATATCTGATTACAAGATGAAATTTCTGTAAGAAACCCATCCAACGATAGTGTCTTGATTGTTGCAATTTAGTTTGTGAGTGTAAATATTGTAGTGGTTGATGATCTGTATGTATGATTGTTTCTTTTCCCATGATGTAATGTTTCCACTTTTTAACACTCTGTACTAAAGCATATAATTCTTTATTGTATGTAGGATAGTTAACTACTACTGATGTGAATGTCTCAGAATGAAAGCATATAGGCTTTTTGTGCTGCATCAACACTGCCCCCATGGCATATTCACTTGCATCTGTCTCGATCTCAAATGGCTGCTGAAGATCTGGCAGTGATAATACTGGTGTTGTACCGATCCTTTCTTTCAGTGTGTCGAAGGCTTTCTGCTGTTTTCCTCCCCACTGAAACACCCGTTTCACACTTGTCAAAGCATGTAGAGGAGCTGCAATCAAAGAAAAGTTAGAAATAAAATTTCTCCATTATTGTGCTGCCCCTAAGAAACTTCTAACTTCTGTAGCAGTAGTGGGCTTAGGCCAGTTTACAATGAATTTGACCTTAGAGGGATCTATCTTCAATTCACCACCCCCTAGAATATAACCCAAATAATTTAAAGATGTCCTGCCAAATTTACATTTTGACAGCTTTACATAGAGATCTTCTCTTTTTAACACATCTAAAACCTACTTTACATGATTTATATGTTCATCCCATGTCTTACTAAAAACAAGAATATCATCTAAGTAGACTATTACAAAATCATCTATAAATGGTCTAAAAACATCATTCATGACACACATGAATGTAGCTGGAGCATTGGTCAAGCTGAAAGGAATAACCATCCATTCATAGATCCCTTGCTTCATTTTGAAAGCAGTCTTTGATACATCCTGTTCTGAAACTCTGATATGATGGTAGCCGCTTCGCAATTCTAACTTAGTGAAGTAAACTGCATCTTTCAACTGATCTAATAAATCGTCAATGCGAGGAAGAGGATAACGATTCTTTATTGTTATTTTATTTAATCCTCGGAAATCAATGCACATTCTCCACGAACCATCTTTCTTACGTACCAACACAATAGTCGATCCACATGGTGAAGTGCTTGGTCGAATAAACCCTTGATTGAGAAATTCCTGTACCTGCTTCTTTATCTCTGCATTATCTAGAGCTAGTAACTTGTACATTCCAATGTTAGGAAGAGGAGCATCTGGCTGCAAATAAATCTCATGTTCTATTTGTCGCTTGGGAGGAAGCCCTTTAGGCTCTTGAAACATAATATCGTAATCAGAAACAAATTTAACTAAATCTTCTTTCTATTTAAGATTACAGCCTTGAAAAGCATTGGATTTATTAAGATCCTTTGCTTTTACAATCATAAGTAAAAATTGTTTACTTGAATTTATAATTCTTTTCATCTGTCCTGAATTTATGATACTGTAGTTATATTTGAGTTTATGAGCTCTTAATACATAATCGATTCCATCTTTAGTGAGTTGATACTTATTCGCCCTTCTATAGAAGACAACATCTCTATCATACAAGTATGGACTTCCTAGTACAATTCCACATATATCCAATGGGACTATATCTAATTCAACCTCATATACAAACTCCAATCCAATTGAAAAACTAAGTTTGCATTGTTTTGTAACCTATAGTTTAGTTTTATCACAGGCCCAACCCAATGGGTATGGATTTTTATGAGGTTTTGTTTCAATACCCAATTTCTTTACAATTGATTCAACAATCAAATTAACTTGAGAGCCACTATCAAACAAAGTATCAATTTTAGTATGCTTGGAAATGAATCTAATATGAAATAACTCATTTCTTTTCTTCTCACCATTTTCATTATCAATAGAATGCGAAGAAGTACTTGTAGATGCTTGAGAATTTTTACCTTTTATACCTGTAGCTGTAATTGATGTTTCGTCTTCTGAATCTGATCCCAAGTCCTTTTGCATAGCAAAAACATTCTTTCGCTCTTTATTTCCGAACTTCTTAGGCTTCAATTCTGGATGCAGTGCCCAGCAATGTGCCTCATCATGTCCTTCTTTCTTACAATGAGTGCATGTAGGATTTTCTTTCTTTATAGTGTTTGATTTCCTTTCCTTCCCTTTTTGTTTCTTCTTTTCATTATTCTTGATTTCAATAAATTTAGATGACTTTCCAACATCATGAGATACATTTTTACTCCTAGCTTCTAGATGAGTTGCTTGAACTGATACATCATCTAAGCTAGTCGGATTAAACATCAGTATGGTATGCCTCAAATAACTATGTAGGCCACCTATGTATTTCAATAATGTTTCTGGTGAGTCCAATGATATGCCTAGTGTCAAAGCTCTTTTACAAAATTCTTGAGTATAACTTTGCACACTTTGACCCTTTAACTGACGCAATGTTTTCCAACTCATCATAGCTTGTTGCATATAAGCCAAAGGATAAAATTATTTTTTAATAGAAAAAACAAATTCATTCCATGTAAAAATGATTTTACCATGTGTCCTACCTTCCCACCAAACAAGTGTGGTTCCTCCAAGATGAAGGCTAGCAAGCTGGATCTTCTTTCTTTCCGAAACAACTTTCCGTACCTTGCTATAAACTTCAATTTGTCTTATCCAATTATCAAGCTTTTCAACGTTAAGTTCACCATTATAAATTGGCAAATCATATTTCACATCTAATTTGATCAAAGAGGATTTCTTACTCTTCTTCTTTTTAGAAGAACTTGATTTATGAGAAGAAGACGATGATGATGATGATGGTGATGATGGAGGAGATGGTGGAAATAATGAAAGAGGCTTTTCACCTGATTCTTTGTCTGCTTTAGGTGATGAAGTGCCTTCAACTTTGTTCTTTTTAATTTTTTTATACATTTCTTCTACCATCACACGTATTGTCATGAAGTTGTTCAAGAATTGAGCTTCTGTTCCCAATATGTTTTCTTCCGTCATCTTCTTTTGTGAAAATACCCTTCCAATCTTTGGATTTTCTTTAACAAGTTCTCCTTCTCCTCGCTTGGACTTTGACCTAGTATGCATTCAATCTTCACATGACACTGTCAAACCTTTAAATATTAACCTGAAGCTCTGATACCACTTGATCTGTATTTATGAAAAAGGTATTATTGACGTCTATGTGAGCAGATTATGTTACTTAATGCAATAGATCGAAAATATTGCGAATAAAATAAACAACATAAGAAAATGAAAACACATTCAAACACATCAACATAGAAACAATTTAATAACAGAGTTCACCAGACTTCTTGGTTACGTCTCCAAGTCCTTATCTTCTAGTATTGATTGCTTTATTTTTTCTTAAAAATTATTTTACAGGTATGAGCTCAAAAACAGAGAATCAAATGAGAAAATGGACCTCACCATTGCGACTAGCTCGAAATTTCTGTCAAAATGAGTATAAACTTGCCTTTATTTCGCCACTGTGATCTCCAGACCCCCTGGAGAATTCAAAACCACCTTTGTGATGCACAAAACCACTTCTGCCTGTAGAAAACTACCTCGATCCTTACGCTGGTGGTATCTGCAAGGGTTGAATTAAAGTTCGGTGGCTTGATTAACAAGCACTACCACATAGCGCAGTTGGTAAGCGCTCTTGTGCGAAGGCGTTGATTATATGCGTTTTGGAGGTCGGCGGGTTGAAACCCCCGCTTGACCTTCCACCATCCATATACTATATATTGCAAATAATTAAAACCTTATGATAAGGTTTATCATATGGTGATCTATTACATGGCATCCGTTGGTTTGTTTCATACACGAAAACATATAGTATGGTTCCGTTACATTGATATATGTGCTGTATGCTAAGGTTTCGTCCATGGAATTTAAACAATGTGATAAGGACCGACGGTCATGGAGTTGACCCCGACCGTCCAGCCTTTTCCGGTGGAAACAAACCCAATGCATATAAATACAAAATCCTTTACATTTAATACAAACCATGCGTTGGCTCATCCGGTGAGAAATCTCTGGTGAAATATGTTAGATAATTAAATATTACAGAGCAATGCAACACATAAAATATGCAGAAAACACATGCACACAAAACACATAAAACCAGAGAGACACAGATATACGTGGTTCACCCAGTTTGGGCTATGTCCACCCCGAACAACTAGTCCTTCCTTTCTATTATCCAGAAAAATGAAGAGACACAACCTACAACAGATCTGCTGTAATATCCTCTGTTCTCTCTCATAGTCTCACTCTATGTTTCTTGCTCTGAGAATAAATACAATCCACAGCTGCAATACAATACCCTCATACAAAGTGAGGGGTTGCCTTCTAGGGAAAAAAACCCTAAACTAAACATAACTTCTACCGTCAGATCATCTGCCTAATGAATGGCCTAGATTGACTAGAAATTACTATATTATTACAAGGCAATTTTACATATGTTTTTAGCTTCGGGGGCGCTGCCCCCGAAATCCCCTACCAAGGGGGGGGGGCTCCATAAAGTCGCAGCCGCTCCCCTGGACCCCCTAGGTAGCGTTTAATTACGAGCGGTGTTGTCGCCCCCATTAAGGTACAGGGGTCCAACGCTGTGATACAAAATCAAAAAAGATAATCAGGCTCCACACCCAAAAAAATCTTAGCCTTTCAGGGAGGTTAGGGGTTCGATCTTCCCTGACCCCCAAAATTTTGAAAATAAGGCCAAATTGGGAAAAATCTGGCCTGCCATGTGTCAGCCTCAGATTGGCCCATTCCAACCAATCACATTTTGACATGTCACTGATCCTGATGATGTCATCTAACTGTTGACTTTGACTTTGACTCATTTTGCCCTAATTTTCCATAAACTTTGACTTTCCATATCTTTGTCATACGAACTCGGTTTTATGCACCGTTCACACCGTTGGAATCCTATCAATGAGCACTTCAACTTGAACTATTTTCATCTGCATTTGAAGACTTTGATCTGGAGTCAAAACTGAATCCATTTTGGATCATTAAATAAGCGTAAATAGTTTATGACTAAGATTCCCATATTGAAGGTACTAGACATGGATCATGATTTTATAGTATGCACTAATGCCTTGATAGAAGGACTGGGTGGTGTATTATTGGAAGAAGGTAGAATGATATCCCATGCTTCAAGGAAATTGAGGGCACATGATGATAATTGTGCTACTCATGATTTAGAAGTTTTTTCATTAGTGCATGCATTAAGGGTTTGGAGACTATACTCAGTTGGGATGAAGTTTGCACTAAAGATAAACAATAATGGAATTCAACATATATTTACTCAAAGTAGTTTGAATGCTAGGTAGAGAAGATGATGATCATAATTATAGATAGAGAAGATGGTCAGAATTATTGAATGAGTATGATTTCAACATAATATATATCAAAGAAATGATATAGAAAGTAGTGGATGTCTTTAATAGAAGACCTTATATCTTCTCAGTGTGACCTTTATAAATGAATGTTGGAGAAAAGATATTGATATTAGAAGGACGTGATGCATGGTATGAAAGAGAAAAGATAGAATTAGAAAATGAAGTATTTAGAAACCATAAGTATGAAGGATATATAATTATTGGATAATGATGGATTGTTAACATTTTATAAGAGTATTTATGTACCTCCAAATGAAGAAATTAATACCCTGATACTCGAGAAAGAACATAGAACAACATATATGACTCATCTTAGATTAAAAAAGATGTACATGGATCTAAACTACTCTACTTTTGAAGCGGAATGAAGAAGGATGTAGTAGATTACATGGCTATATGTGAGAAATGTTAGAAAGTAAATGTTGAGCATCAATATCTAGCAGGATTATTACAATCACATGCGATACTAGAATCAAAATGGGAAGTGATTTTAATGGAATTCATAGTGGGATTGCTTATGACATCAAAACCTTTTTTCCCAAGAGGAAAAAATCACATTTTTCATTAGAGAGATGAAAAAGACATTCTGCAGATGCACAAAGTGCATTCAATAAGAACTGTGAGCTGCCCCTCTGAGCTTTGAAAAAACAAGTCAATGGGGATGAAACCCTTGTCGAATAGAGAGAAAACATTTTTTCAGATGATTTGTAAGTCTGTCGACAGACATTACATCATAAAACATCGATTATCCATATTTGAAGTTCACAAAAGATACATCAGGAAAACATGATTGAATCTTTGCAACAATGTATTCTTTGAAAAAGAGTGCACATTCTATTCCAATAAATAATACCTATTAGGCATAAAAAATAACAAGAGTTTTATAAATATAATGTGATTACACATAATTTTGAAAATGCACTTCAAATAGAGGTTCAATATTTATGAGGTCTTGGACTAGTTTTCATTAAGATTTTGGAATGCAACTTAATTTAGTATGGCATATCATCCTAAAAAAATGGACAAATAGAAAGATAAAATCAAGTGTTAGAGGATATGCCACTTATGTATGTAATTAACCAATAGAGTCACTAGGAACAATAGAATTTTGCCTCCTTTAAAATTTGCATATGATAACAATGATCAAAATTCAAGAAAGATGATATCTTTAGAGATTTTGTATGGTAGAACTTCTATAATTCCTCTTAGTTGGGATATACACGAAGACAAAGTCCTAATTTGACCTAAAAGGATTTAAGAAAAGGATGAGTAAATGAAGATGTTTCAATAAATATTGAAGGAATCTTAGAATAAACAAAAAGTTATGGGGATGTGCATAGAACAAATAAAAGTAATAAAATCAGAGACACATTAATTTTGCACGTTAGCTTGCAAAAGAGCTCTATTCAATTTGGTAAGGGAGCCAAGTTGGTCCCATGCCATGTGGGGCCATTTTAGATCATTGAAATGTTGGGACTGGTTTCTTAGTGTCTTGCATTACCATTGTCTTTAGACCATATGCACAATGTTTTCCATGTGTCAACTTTGTGCCATTATATTTCATACCATTATCATGTTATCGATTTGATTCATTTGCATATGTTAAATGAGAGGGCCTTGAAGGCTGAACTAATTTGAATACTAAATCAATGAACTTGACAACTTTGACGTCATTTGGTCGACTAGGTAAGCATATAGTGGGGTAGTTATAATATTAGTTTAGATACTTGAAATGATGCAACTAAGATAGGTTAGTAGTTTCCTTATTTATTTAATAACCTTCTTACAAAGTTTCCTCATTAGGGGCTTATGTAGTGCCCTCTTTTTCTTTGATTGTATTTGTTATGTCAATTATTATTTGAGAGCATTATAATTACATGAATGACTTGATTGGTTTACAAAAATACCTATGGATGATGTAATATATACTTTGAATTTGATTTGGTTTGCTTATTGCTTGATGTGTACACATATTTTTATGGTTCATGTTTTTATATCCTTATGATGGTATTAGATAACTAGATTCTACTAAATGATGTGATAACTTATTGTGGCCTATGATTAGGTTGAACTGTATCTTGATATTCATCTATGTATGAACTAATAGTGCTAAGTGATTCTATGGAATATTGAATATGAATATAGGGTAGCATGATGAAATATATTATGTTATATGACGTTACTGATGGTTCCTTAGGTGTAACAAGAAGAATCACATGTGCATATGGACTCCGAATAGTCTCAAGATATGTGGACCTAGGATGAGGTTGGGTTATTTATGATTGGCATATATATGACATTGCTTATTGTTTATTCATGATTATAAGAAAATTATTTTTTATTTGCTTGTCCTTAGATGTGTGTAGCATAGATAGTGAAAAAATTAACAAATAGTCTTACACATGGGAAAATGATTGTATCGAGATATGTGACATGAGTACCAATGGAAGAAGAGGTATGGGTTTCATATTCTCTCCTAATAGCACTACCTTCCTTGTAGCATATTGAAAAAAATATGTTCTATGTTTTTTCCCAAATGCTATACATTAATGTGAGGATATGCTATGGATTTAATAAGGGACACATAATAAGGTGTCAATCCTTATTCTTCAGTGGCTATTAGTTTCTCACCAATGGTTAATGAATAGGTATTATATGTTTTTGCCTGAATTTTTCAAATTATTGTGAGGATATGCTATGGATTTACTTAGGCACACATAATAATGTGTCAATCCTTATTCCTTAGTGACCATTAGTTTCTCACCAATGGTGAATGAATAGGGTTAGTTAAGTCCCAACCATAACACCATCCTCCACCATTTAAAAAATATACTTGAAGGGAAAGTGTGAATGTGGCACCCTTGGTACATACTAATATGTACTACTTTAAGGGGTTGTAGGGGTAGGTATATATATATATATATATATATATATATATATATATATCATGTACACACTTTATTTTAGTAACGAAGATCAATTGTAATTGCATGTGCGGTTTGAATGGTCATATAGATTTATGTGCATTTTTGTGAAAAATGGACATATAAATTATTTTTATAACTGGATGGAAATGCACTTAGAAAATTATGAGCTAAATAAATATAAAGCAATTTTATTTAAATAGAAAATAACAATTTCATGTGCACCCACTAAATAAGGACAAAGAAAAGGGATCTAGATATCATCTAAGAATAAATATATTACAAGAGGTTGGAATGTGACAAAGAATCTCTTTGAACTTTAAATAAAAGAATTATTTGTGTATGGATTAACACATTGCTAGGTGAATAATATACAATTGAAACAATTAATATTTTACATGAGATAGACAAATGACATGGGTCTCAAAGGATATATAAGAAAACATGGTTGGATTTGAGAACTCATATTTTGCTTCATAATGTTGGATGGTCATCGTAATGCTCATATTTTTCTTGTTGATCTAGTGTTGAGTTTGGTATCAATATTTTTGTTTATACTTTGGAGGTGGGGACCTCACATTCTTTAAAGGAGCTACACAATTTGAATTGCTAGTTTTTTTCATTATTTATACAATCTGTTGTAGCTCGGGGTCCTTGGACAAGTGTTAATTTTGGACAACTAGGTCCAAACTCCATGTTGTGATGCTCAAATGAAGATGCCAATATTTTTATTGGATTCCTCTTTCGGAAAGGTGCAATATCTATCTAAAGATCGTCTTGATACAATGAGTATAACATTTATTTTGAATTTATTCAAAATATGTGCAGATTGACCTAAAATGAAATGTAGGCTTGAAGCCCCAGCAGTTGTGTCACACACCCTATGATGGATATAAATAGGTCAATGTTGGAGGTCATTTTCACTCATCCATCACATCACATTCTCTCTCCTCATTTGATTGGTTCGATCATCTATTGGAGTCTCTTCTTCACTCACACGTGGGAAAATACAGCAAGGAGAATTTCTGTTTTCGACCTAGGGTTTTCAGCGTAGAGTTGAACATCGTTGACTATGGTCAACGCATGGTAAAAATGACCCAAATCTTGGTCAGAATTCCGATTTCTGCAGTCCGCATTTATTGGCATAGAAATCGAGGTTAACCGTGGACTTTGACTAGGTTGCGTTGAATTTTTCCTGCTAATGTTTTGCGTTAACCGTTGATTGTGACAACGTTGAATTTCGTTGAATTTGGGTTGACTGATATTGCTGTCCAAGAGGGTTGTGTGACACTTCTGGTTGTCTGACCGTATTGAGACTTTTCTAGTTGAAGCATCTTGTTGACCGGCGTAATGCACCACAACACATATATTTTGCTGATCAATTTAAGTGTAATTTTTGGATTGTCTTCTGTCGATCTACTAGTATGTTCTATCAACATTTTACTTTCCTGTTTATGTGATTGCTGTCTGATATTGGGGATAAAATTAAAGTTGCATCAAACATAGAACATCTACAAAAATTTACATGGTATTAGAGCTAAGGTGAAGACAAAGCCCAAGTTTGTAGCAATCACAAAGAAGAGCATGGGTACCTCAAACTACAATGGCTTTAAAGATGATGACAAATTGATTGGGAAGGAAGACTTCCATGCCTGGAAGATGACATTGGATCTTATGTTGGAAGACCAAGATGTCATGGAATATGTGCAGGGTAAAATCCAAGAGCCTCCATCCACTGCACCTACTGCCACCAAGTCAAAGTATAAGAAGGGGGAAATAAAATCAAAGCTGATGATTAGGGACTCAATTCATAAGAGTCTGGTTGCCTACATCTTTGAGATGGGCACATCTAAGTAGATGTATGATAAGTTGGTCAACATGTTCAAGGCCAACAATGCAAATCAAGTCCTTTTCTTCAAGAACCAACTGAAGAATACAAAGAAAGACAGGGATGAATCCGTTCAATCATATTTTCTACAGCTGACCGAAAAAAATAATAATCTTCTAGCTATTGGGGAGATAATAGCTGATTGAGAAATGGTTCTCACCGCATTTGGAGGTCTCTCATCCGAATGTCATGTATTCAATACTACCATTCTCAATAGAAATGTGATACCTGACTTTGAAGAAGTACTATTGAGATGTGTACAAGAAGAGACAAGGATGAAGGAATATGAAAATGAAGGAAATGATACCTTCATTGCTTGTGCTAAGAAGAAGAAATTTGATGGTCCGAGGAACAAAGGAAGAGCAGGGGCCTAGGGAAAGAAAGGCAAATGTTACACATGTCACAAGACCGACCACTATGCTAGAGAATTTCCTTTCAATAAGGATTCTCTTGATGATGATGACAACAACAACAACCGGAGGAATGGAAATCAAAGGACAAACAAGTTCAAAGGAAAGAGGAAGGCTCCCTCTGGTGGAAATGGGAAACCTTACAAAAGGTCGAGAAATTCCAGGTATGAGGAATCAAATGTTGTTGATGATAAAAGAAATGAATTCATTCTTGTATCTTCCCTCTCTGCTGCATCTCCACCCGACACTATGGATGCCTGGTTGATAGATAGTGGTGCCTCAAGGTACATCACTGGGTTCAAGAAAGCACTTTCTGATATTGATGAGAAGGATGTTAATCTGAAAATTATCCTTGGACATAATGCCACATATCTCGTGAAAGGGACAGGGACTGTGACCCTCCACTTGTCTCAAGGTCAAGTCCTTCGCCTACAAGATGTACTATATGTACTTGATTTGAAGAAGAACCTTGTGTCTATTTCGACCAAGGAAGACAAAGGTTTCAATGTGGCATTCATTGATGGGAAGGTGCGTATCTGGAAGAAGTGTTTCAAGGAAGCTATCACGATTGGGTTTAGAGTTGATACACTCTACCAGGTTGGAGGAAGTCCACTGAGAGCGATGTCATGTGATACTATCCGCCAGACTGAACTATGGCGCCGAAGGTTTGGACACCTTCACTACAATTCCCTTCCCAAAGCAAGGAAGGTGGTGACGGGGATGCCCGAGTTCACAAATGATCATCAAGGTGTATGTCAGGGCTGTGTCAAAGGAAAGCATACAAGGGGACCTTTCCCCTCAAGTATCACAAAGACATCTGATGTCTCGCAACTGGTACATTCTGATCTGTCTGGTATGCTGCCCGTGAAATCCTTGGGAGGATGTTATTATATGACGTTCATAGATGACTTCTCTCGCAAATTCTAGATATACTTCTTGAAGAAGAAGGATGAGGCTTTCATGTGATTTCGTACCTTCAAAGCCTTGGTGGAAAATTCAACAGGGAAGAAGATCAAGATATTGAGGACTGATAATGGCATTGAATATGAGACGAACGAGTTCAAGAAATTTTGCAGAGAAGGTGGCATAAAGAGGGAGACCACAATTGTCTATACTCCTAAGCAAAATGGCGTTTCTGAAAGAAAGAACAGGACCATTGTGGAAGCTGCCCGTGCCATGCTATGTGACCAAGGTCTTCCGAATTTTCTGTGGGGAGAAGCTGCGAACATTGTTGTGTACATAAAAAAACATTGACCGCATTCTGCTCTGGACTCCACAAATCCCAAAGAGGTTTTCTTTGGTAAGAAACCTGACATCTCACATTTTAGATTTTTTTGATGTCCTATTTATTTTCATTTACCGAAGGAGAAGAGGAGAAATCTGGATGCTTTTGGGAAGAAAGGAATGTTTGTGGGCTACAACAAAAATTCGAAGGCCTATAGAGTCTATGTGCTTGGTCAAAGGGAAGTGGAGATATGCCACAATGTTACCTTTGAAAAAGATGCTTCCTTGAGGAAAGTAATCAATCTTCAGAGATCTGAGGAAGATCATGAAGCAAGGCCTGGAAATCAAGAAGAACCGAAAGATGAGACGATGCCCGATGTTGAAGGACAGATGGACCCTATTGATCCACCTCCTTCAATGAAGAGAAAACCATCATGGCTCAGGGACACTCTCGAGGATGCCGAAAGGCATATGGCCCCAAGGGGAACATTCCGTGAAATCAAGAAGCTGAATAGATACCAAGGGTATCTAGCAGCCATGAGTACAATTGTACAATATGAGCCTGGATATTTTGAGGAAGTTGTAAAGCATCAATTCTGGAAGGACGCTATGCATGAAGAATATGAGTCCATTATGAAGAATTATGTCTGGGATGTGGTTTCGAGACCAGAGGATAAAGCAGTTGTCAATTCGAAATGGCTCTATAAGATCAAGATTGGATCTGAATGTAGTGATGAAAAGTTCAAGGCAAGATTCGTTGCCCATGGATTTTCTCAAAAGGAAGGCATAGATTATGATGATATATTTTCACCCGTGGCTCGATATACCACCATCTGATCTATCATAGCCCTTTCTGCTACGCAAGGATGGAATCTTCATCAGATGGATGTGAAGACCGTATTTCTGCATGGTGCGATAAAGGAAGAGGTGTATGTGGAGCAACCTTTGGGGTTCAAAGTATAGGATATGAACACCCATGTTTCCAGGTTGCAGAAAGCCCTCTATGGGTTGAAGCAAGCACCTAGAGCTTGGTAAGAGAGGATAGATAACTACTTGATGAAGCCAGGCTTCACTTGTAGTAATGCTGATTCGAACCTTTCTTCAAAGTTGATAGAGAAAAGCCTCTCATTCTGGTGTTGTATGTGGACGACCTCTTCCTGACAGGTGCTGACCCTCTCATTCATCAGTGTAAGAGGGAGCTCGCTACTGAGTTCGAGATGAAGGACCTAGGACTGATGCATTATTTCCTATGCCTGGAGGTATGACAGAGACCTGGTGAGATTTCCTTTCTCAAGAAAAATATATTGTGAAGCTTCTGGAAATATTTGGAATGGTGGATTGTAAGTCCGTGTCGACGCCGATGGAGCTCAACTTTAAGAAGTTGAGTGGCAGTGTTGCTGGGCCCGTGCTAGAAAATCTTACTGAGTATCGTCAACTCGTAGGGGCCCTGATGTTCTTAGTGAATACTGGTTTGGACGTATGTTTTGCAGTGAACACTTTGAGTCAACATATGGTTGAACCTCATCACATTCACTGGGGTGGTGCCAATAATCTGTTGAGATATCTTCGGGGCACGATAAACCATGGGTTGAGATACACTGCCAGGAGCATGACACTCCATGGATATACTGATGACGATTGGGCTGGCAGTGTGGTGGATCGTAAGAGCACATCGGGATGCTGCTTCACTCTTGGGTATGCTTCGATATCATGGATGAGTAGGAAGCAAAAGTCGGTGGCTTTGAGCACCGCGGAGGCCAAATACATTGCAGCGAGTATGGCCTATTGTGAAGCAGTTTGGTTGGAAAATATCTTCAGTGAGTTGTTTGAGAATGTGCTAGATACCACCGTGATACTCTGTGATAACTAAAGTGGGATTCGATTGTATGAGAATCTCGTGTTCCACGATCGATCCAAGCATATTGATATCAGGTACCACTTTATCTGGGATATGGTACAACGAGGCGTCGTAAGGCTCGATCATATAGGAACTGATGAGCAGGTCACAGACATTCTCACAATGCCCTTGGGGAAGGTCAAGTTCCTAAATTTCCGTGAGAATCTTAGTATCGTGGAATGACCCTATGATGAGGGTCCTATTGGAAAATGAGCTCTGGGAGCTCTGGGGGGCTTTGGGGATAGCTTCTCGGAGCTATCAGCACTCACGGGGCTAGGCTTACTGAACCTTGTGGTGTTTCTACCCCACCGTTATGATGTTGAGTTGGTTCACCTCTCATGATACGTGCCCCGTATGCATCCTACCCATTGAGTCCCAGACTCATGGGAAGTACCTCTCATTTGGCCAGTGAGGTGGGAAAAGCTAGAGACCAGTAGCAAAGACTGATGGACACATAAGATATTTTCGTACTCCCTATGTCTAGGATGGAACGTGTCTAACCACTTGATCTGGGATCAAATCTAGTGAGGTTTCAAACCTCCAACTGACTTCGGGTTAGGTAAACCAACTTCGGGTTGGTATGAGACTCTTTTGAGTCTTATAGAGGTTTAGGACCTCTGGGCTAAATCTGTCAGCCTGGAATGATGTCTTTGCGACTGACCCACTTTTGTTCTGAAATAAAGAAGTCAACAAAGCAAGTTATGATGGGATGACGCACGATGTTTGGATGGCTTAGGTGGATGGAGTTATCCCTAGTTGAGAGGGAGTGTTAATTTTAGAAAACTAGGTCCAAACTCCATGTTGTGATGCTTAGATGAAGATGCCAATATTTTTATTGGATTCCTATTTCGGAAAGGTGCAAGATCTATCTAAATATCATCTTGATCCGATGCGCAGAAAATTTATTTTGAATTTATTCAAAATATGTGCAGGTCGACCTGAAGTTAAAGCTAGGCTTGAAGCCCTAGCAGTAGTGTCACACACCCTCACTGATGGATATAAATAGGTCAATGTTGGAGGTCATTTTCTCTCATCCATCACATCACATTCTCTCTCCTCATCTGATTGGTTCGATCATCTATTGGAGTCTCTTCTTCACTCACGCATGGGAAATGCAGCAAGGAGAATTTCTATTTTTGACCTAGGGTTTTCAACACAGAGTTGACCATCATTGACTTTGGTCAACGCATGGTCAAACTGACCCAAATCTTGGTCATATTTCCTATTTATGTAGTTTGCATTTATTGGCACAGAAATCGAGGTTGTTTGTTGACTTTGAATGAACTACGTTGACTTTTTATGCTGTTGTTTTGCATTGACCGTTGACTGTGACAACGTTGACTTTCATTGACTTTGGGTTGACTGATATTGCTGTTCGAGAGGTTTGTGTGACACTTTTGGTTGGATGACCGTATTGAGACTTTGTTGGTTGAAGCATCCTGTTGACCGTCGTAATGCACCACAACACATATTTTTCTGATCAAGTTAAGTGTAATTTTTGGCTTGTCTTCTGTCAATCTACTGATATGTTCTATCAACACTTTACTTTATTGTTTATGTGATTGCTGTTTGATATTGGGGACAAAAGTAAAGTTGCATCAAGAGTAGAACATCTACAAAAATTTACAACAAGAAGAGTACCTATATGGGAGTAAACATGGTGGTCCACTAGAAAGTTAAATATATAGTTGGAAAATAAGAAATGGAGCTAACACTTGGAGTGAGATTCTACTTGAAGAATCAATAAGAGAGGATTCTCTACAACATTTTGAAAAATAATTCTTGAATCTTTGGATAAATGTGAGGTTTAGAATCTTTGAAAAATTTCAAGGGGATTATCATATGTGTTAAGGGTTGATTTTTCTAATTAGAACCTTTAGAATAATTTTTGAGACCAACCTCACCCTTTAGAAAATATCATACTGAATGATTGTTGAAGAAAATTGCTAGAAATCAAATTTTAAGTTTATTTCCTATAAGGAATAGAGTTGTGTGCACCCTATAGTGGTGCACGCTCCTTGTAGGTTGTGGAATAACAATACTTAGACTACATGGATTTTCCTTTGCATTTGGATTTATCCATCTATAGGAAATTCACATTTGTATAGGTGATTGTCTTAGGAATAGAGCAAGAAGAGTTTGTGATTGAATACTTAAAATGATTAACAAATTTATTTGAGAGATTGATTAAAAAATATTTAAGTTCACTAATGTGCGATTGAAAATATTGACCTTGAACCTTTTTTTGAGAAATGGATTTCTTGCATTATAAAGTATTGAATCATCTGGATTGTACACTTATACATTGAATCTAGATATAGTTGTAATTTTATTCCAATTGAAAAAAAAGGTTTTAATGTTATGATAGTATACATAGAAAAAGAACATTGCAAAAACAAATTTTTGATTACATCAAAAGTATTGAATAATTTATGTTATAGTTGAATGTTATTGAAGTTGATATATACTTTTGAAGTAGGGTATTTTGTATCAGAAGATCAACTTGACAATTAAAATCTTAGTGATTTAAAAAAGAGTAATTTTAATTCTCTTGACAATTAAAATCTTAGTGATTTAAAAAAGAGTAATTTTAATTCTCTTCATTGATATTTGAGGAAGTTTATATATAGTGAAAGCAAGTGTTGTTGCATAACATAAATGAACTCTTAGTGGCCTATTGAGAAAATTGTAATATTGTTGTGGAAGGAAACTACAAACCTTCGAATTAGTAGAGGCTTAATCATTGTTGTTTAAAGATTTGTCTTGATTGAATTGGTAATTGAGTTAGCTTTGCTATTTATTCCTTAGTTGTGAATGAAATGTTTCAAGTGCATTTGATTTATCCATAAGAATAAGTGTTGTGTTATGAATGTGAGAGTATATAAGCATACTTAACATTATAATGAAAAATAAGTGAATATTGAAATCAATATTGTATTTTAGTTATTATTATTATTGATCTTTGTGGAGATTAGGGGCAAATTATATGATCAAAGGTTCAAATTGATAAGTTATTACTAAGATACATATTGTATATTATTGACTATATATACATATATGAAGAATGGAGCTCAAAATGACATATTTTATATTGTTACTTTGATTATTGTAGTGATATCTAACTATATCATGCTTTGTTTTAAGTTCACAGTTTGGATTTTACACCTATTATAGTGTAAGGTTGTGAAAATTGGGACTATAACATCTTTAGATAATTGTGGAGAATGATAGCCTAATAATCTTATAGTTTATTTAGATAAATTTTTTCTTAAAATACTAATAAAAATTACTCTAAAAAATAGGTAGTTCCTAGAAGACAAATTGTCCTTGTCACATCCTTCTCAGAGTGATTATCCTTAAGTTGTTCATGAAGGACATATGGCATGTTGATACAGCACCGTAAAAATTATGTATACAACATGCCTCTTATCTATTATTTAATTTTTTGTTTTCATGCTTAATTAAATTGTGTGTCTAAGGACACTTGGTGAATGTTAACATCACATCAAAGCTACGATGGACATAAGCCATGGTATTGAATAATTCAGAAAGAAGACTCCAAAGCTCAAGCTTGGATTTCCTCATCAAATAAAAGAACATATTTAGAGAGGTTTTCCTTTGTATATAACCAATAAAATGTTATATTTATTTTTTATTATTTTTAATTTTGATTTAAAATATTATTAATTTTAGAGCTATTTTAAAATTATTTTGGATCCAGATCCACCATGTAATCATTTTTATATTTTTTTTTAGATCTATAATATCTATTGTAGTGAAAATCCAAATTATGCAATTCATTGATACAAATTGATTGTTTATAAATTTGAAACTATTAGGATTTTATTTTTTGTTTTGGTATAAATAGTGATTTCGTTCGAGATAAGAAAGAAAGAAAATGTCCAATTCTTTCATGGTTGCAATATATAGTATTTTTCATATTGATTTAGTGTTTGCATTGAATATTTGATGATTGTGGCAAACCCCACCACTTATCTAGCTTATGCTTGAATTTGGCTTGTGTGCCAATCTAGTTTTTTGGAAAGCTTTAACTCCGATTTTCTTATAGCTATCTTGTAAAGGAATAATTTTCTATTAAATCTAATGCTTGCATGCTCGGAGGTGTAGGATGCCCTCCACTCAATTTCCACTTGGGATGAAAATCTACGATGAAAGATGTTGATTCATCAAGATCAACATGATATTTGAAAGAAGAGAAATGTTCAACAAATCTACCATGACTTAGAGTGCAGATAATATGCCCATCTATTGTTATTGCTAATTGATTGTCCACAACCATTAAAATTAGAAATAGAAAGATAGTTGTATAAACCATAAAGACCCATATATGGAAAGGGTATGCAAAAGAATGGTACTACTTCTAATTCATTGTGATAATAGGGTGAAAATGTGAAGTTGGGTTACACTTTTTGTCTTTTTTATTTTTATTTTATTTTTTTAAATTTTAAATTTTAAAATTTTTATTATTTTATTTATTTATTTATTATTATTATTATTATTATATATTTTTTTTTCCTTCAGTTATTCAACTTTCTACAAGCTAAAACAATTTTTTTGTTTAGAATTTCATTTTGCGATAAAAATAAAAGTTGTCAGAAATTTTGTTAGCTTTCTATTACTTATTTTTTTGAATTTTTTTATACACATTTGTTATGTCAACTTAGCATTTCTTTGAGTGTGTGTTTTTTAACAATCAACAAATTCATAAGAAGTCATGTTAATACACAATGTTGTATTCTTTGAAAATTTGTGTTTTTGAGAAACAAAATGTGTTACAACAATCTAGACAGAGTCTACTTCGGTTTCGTCATATTTACAAAGCCAATGGATGCATATCATAATTACTAGAATTTTTTGAACTAGTCCAATATGAAAAACTGCATATTTTGAATATGTTTCGGATGCAAGAAATTTCTTAACATATAAGTTATAAACTAAAAATATAAAAGCTACCCATTAGAGACAACGGACCAATGTAATGTACGATAATTTTTTCAATTTTTTTTACAATGTATTTTGGAAGATACATAATTTTGATTTCACTGAATCACAATGACCTTCAGAAATTGTTTGCATCCGTTTTATTACAAAATTAATTAAAATTAGTAAATATTTATGAAATTCCATGAAAGTTATATTTCCTGAAAGTAGATTCAATTTTGAAAATGCTTGTCTTGGTTCCAACAGTTAATTCAGAATGTTTCATGGAGTTTAATCAGTCCAAAGTTGCAGAAACGTATTCAGGGCTTGGCTCTGCGTAACTGGTGATGTTTTAGTTTGGCCAAACTAAACAAAGTTCGGCCGAACTGTGTTTTGCGCCAACGACACGTTAAATCAAACGACAAAGTAGTTCGACCGAACTATTTATTAAAAGTTCGACCGAACTTTTACTTAACTTTCCATCGGCCGGAAAGTACCGCCGAGCTCCTCCAAAAAAACATTTCGCGGCAATATAAATTGCCACAAAAACATTCACTATTTTCGCATATTTTCGCACTTTTGGTCTTATCTTAGAAAAGTCTTGATCTGATTTTGCAAAGAATTGTTGTGGGTTTAAGGAGTTTTCTTGGAGGTACATTCAAAGGACTTCAAAGGACTTTTCTTTGCGACATATTATTTTCGTACATTTGATTTGATTTTGCAAGGAATTTTTTTGGGTTTAAAGAATTTTCTTGGAGGTACATTCAAAAGACATTTCTTGGAGGTATGTGATACAGTTTTTTGGGTTTTTTTTTTTTTTTTTTGTAAGTATGGATTTGGGCTTAATTTCAAAAGGACATTTTTTGGTTTTGGGTTGAAGTAAATCTTTTATAATGATTTTTTAAAATGAGTTTTTGTGTAACCTTTTAAATGAATTTTTTTTGTAGGACTTGGAAGGAAATATTTTGAACTTCGTTTCATTTTTACAAGACATTTTTTTCTTGAATTTTTTAAAGTAAGTGTTTTGGATTGGAGTATGTATTTTTTGCAAATTTTTTAAAATGAGTTGTTTTTTTTTTTAAGATCTTTTGTGATATTTTTTTAAATTGAGTTTATGTCTAAATTTTTGAAGGAAATTTTTTGAACTTCATAGTCTATTATCATGGGAAATCGAAGAAATTGTACGAGAAAATATGATCGAAAAAAAGACCCTGAAGAACGTAGAGAAGAGAGGAGACAATCTCGCAAAAGAAAGATAGAAGCACTCTCAAATATTGAAGGGGAAAATCAACCTCAACTAGAAGTTGAAACAGGTATGTAAATGCAAATATTATGATTTTGATATATTTAAAATTTTGCTAGTGTAAAATGTGAAGCTTAATTTTTATTTGATGAACTAATTTGAAAAATATTTTGCAATGTAAACAAAGAGAGATATTCCTCAAAACATTGATGATGAGATACAAAATTTTGAAAGAGAAAGTGAAAGAGATATTGAACCAATGATTGAAGATGGTGAAAATGATGAAAGAAATTCAAGTGAAGAAATTGAATCACAAGGTATGTACACACACACACACACACACACACACACACACACACACACACATATATATTGAACACATGCACGTATTATTGAAATTATACATATATTTATTAATTTAGTTATTTATTGAATATGTAAACTTATTATGTACTATTCATTCGAATATGTACAAATGAAATCAATGTCGAAGACGAGATGTTAGAAAATGTTAACACTCACACGTATGGAGATAAAAAAGTTGACCATTATATACGATATCATGTTAACCGCATTTTTGAGAAGTATTTCATAAAGGAAAATGTGACAGTTCAAGCCCAAATGTTGAAAGGTCTCCTATCATTAAGGAAATTAAAAGAAGCTACGACTTTATTGGGTATTCGAAAATCAACTAAAGATAAAAAAATGAAGGAAAATGTGATACAAAATATAAATAGTGCTATAAATTCAATGAAAAGATCTAGATAGAAAAATGTTTTAGTTGTACGTAGAGCAATACATATGGCAGTGGTTTCATCAAGTACTAAAGAGAATCACTTGGTAAAATCTATGGCACGAGCATTAGGAACTTCACCAAAAACTTTGCACAAACATCGAAAATTTCGGTTGCAAATAGATGTAAATGATGAACTTGCTTGTTGGAGAGCTATTTGTAGGCAACCATATAAAGATAGACTTGGAGAAAATGTTAAAAAAATAATATATGAATATTGGAAGAACAATTCGCGTGTTTCGCCAACTGCAAGGCATGTGATGCGAAGAAGAATAGCACGAAATCAGTATGAAGAACATGAAAAACATTTCTTGGAAACCACTCAGATAGAGTTGTTCAACAAGTTCAAAGAAGAGAATCATGAAATTCATGTTTCAATCAGTGTTTTTGTTCAACAAAAACCATGGTATGTAAAACCTATCACCGTACGCGACACTTGTTGTTGCCGTTATCATGTGGAATTTGAGTTATATTATGACACATTCCTTGATTTTGGTAGAACATTTTGGAAGGATTCACCTCCTCCTTCGACTATCCATGATTTCATATCTCAAATTCTATGTGAAAGAGAAAGCGATGAACTATTTTACAAAAAGAAATGTGTTGGTGGTAAAAATGCGATGAATGTGAAAATTTGACTAAATTTCAAAACAAATATCGAACTGATATAAATGATCAATCATTGTCCAACATGAAAGTGAAATGGAAGAGATATGAATATATCCATACATCGATTCAAGGTGCAAATAGTGTTAAAAGAATTGAATTACGAGAAGAAGAAATTTTTGTGATAGACTTTTTGAGAAAGTTTGAGGTAGAAATTTACAAATACACCAAGCATTCCCATAGAGCTCGATGGCAAGACTTGCAATTCAAAAAATCTCGTGAATTTTTTCCACCAGGGACCATTTTGTCAGTGATTGATTTTGCGGAAAACTACACATTTGTTCCACAAAAAGAAATTCAGAGTGAATACTATCATTCTAACCAAGTCTCCATGCTCGTCCATATTCTATATAGACATGCTGAAAAAAATGTCGATCATATAGAAAGCACGAGTGAAAATCGACATATCATTAAAGAATATCACTTTTATATCATTGACGATCGTACACATGATACATGTTTTGTACAACATTGTTTTGGAAGAATTTATGATTCATTGAAAAATCGTGGAATAACATTCAATGAACATTGGATATGGTCAGACGGATGCGCAGGTCAATTCAAATCTACACGATCATTCTTTTGGTTGTGTTGTCTTCATAAGAAAACCTGCATTAAACATTGTTGGAATTTCTTTGAGACTGGCCATGGAAAAGGAGAACATGACGGTGCAAGGGCATGCATAAAACGAGCACTTCGAAGATATCAAATGAACCCCTCTGCAAGCCGACTTGTGGACGCGAAAGAAGTTGTTCAATGGTGCATCGCTGCTCTAAGCCATGAGACTAACCGATCAAGGGAAGTGCGAAGGTACATTCAATTTAATTTTTATTGAATATCTAATTAAATAAATAGTGTACATTTATCACAATGATTATCTTTGATTGTATTTTGATATCATATTTACATTCTTCTTTAAATTTTCCATATAAAGGTTTTTTTGGCATATTGGGATCGAAGACGTAGATAGATCAATTGGAAATGACGTTGAAACAATAAAAGGGACTCGAAAATTGCATTCAATTAAAACAAAGTCGTCCAGAAATGTGTTTGCATTGGATAAAAGAAAATATTCTTGTTTTGTCCTGTTTGCATAGACAACACAAAATCCAATGACGTTTGTGAAAACAAAATGTATGTAAAATATTGGAAACATACAGAGCTAAATACAAAAGGCAAAATGTCCGTTGCAATGTTTGAAGAAATGCAATCAGAGGAGACTACAATATCATCCGAAGGTGATCGAGTTTCTGATATTGTTAGAGAAGGTAACATTTGAATTGCTTTCTAATGATAAAGATTTAGAAATAAATTTGAATATATGTATAATTTTGTCAAGTTTGTTTTATTGTACAGGAGATGTTTTTGCTGTAATTGCACCTACTGACAACGATGAAAATGTGAAGTATTATTTGATGCGTTGCACTGAATGAAAAATGAAATTATTAGAAGACTATAATGATCACGGATTTCCATATGAAAGAGGATCTATTATACTAAAAGGTTATTTTTTCAGACAAACTAATCAAAGTGGGAATTTTGTTTACTTTGAAGACTATGAACCTGATTTCATAAGTTGTCAATATAGTCACTTGGTGTGTGCAGCATGCATAAAGTTGATCGAAGTTCAATCAAAGAAAAAAAATGAATATTAAGAAATGGAAAATGTCAAAATCTGATCATGAACAAATTATTGAAGATGGCATTCCATTGGAATTTTTTTGATTAAACTACCCAACAATTTATTCTCTTTGGATTATATGTTCTAGAACTTCCAGTACTCAATTAAAAATTGAGCTGCCTTGTTATGTTATCTGTGCAAGTGTTTGCACATGTACAAATTTTTTTGGTACATGCACAC
The DNA here is from genome assembly GCA_034641835.2 of Pinus albicaulis. Taxonomy (NCBI): domain Eukaryota; kingdom Viridiplantae; phylum Streptophyta; class Pinopsida; order Pinales; family Pinaceae; genus Pinus; species Pinus albicaulis. Next base: position 1,471,572,722 of record CM076584.1, read on the forward strand.
TCTAGTATCAACTGAAAGTAGCTTTTATACATGCATTGATGAAAAATGTTGCATACATATTGGATATATATGTATATGTTATAGAATGCAATTAACTGTTCAAGTAGTTTTACTATGTGCATTGATGAAAAATGTTTCACATACTCAATATATATGTTCTAGAATGCAATTAACTGAAATTGGTTTTTCTATGTGCATTGATGAAAAATGTTGCATGTACTGGATATATACATGAACTCAATGCACACAGTTTTTCTTGTGAGCTTTTTTGGTAAAAAGTATCCACAATGTAAATAAATTATTCGCAGTATAATTTTGTACGAAGATTCCTTTCAGACAAGAGACTCGGAGCACTTCTTCGACTTTTGGTGGGATTTGACCCACATCTCTATTCCTGATTGAAAATCTAGTACAAAATTTGTCTGTCCAATGGTCGAATATGTTCTATGTGCATTAATGAAAAATTTACATACTACATACTATTGTTTGAGTGAATTTTTTTTTAAAAACTTACCAAATGTACTTCAACCATATCTAAAACTTGAATTTTAAAAACTTTTTGATTATATCAAAACAAATTACTTCACATGTCATGCCAATTGTAGTTCAACTATCCAATAAAAACATTAACCATTTAACATTATATCAAATGCCAAATGTAGATTAAAATGGTATCCAAAACTTAGTTTTAAAAACTTTTTGATTATATCACAACATTAATTCAAAACTTAGTTTTAAATTTTTTTTGATTATATCACAACATTAATTCAAAACTTAGTTTTAAATTTTTTTTGATTATATCACAACATTACTTCACATGATTAATGTACTTCAACCATCCAAAACTTGGGTTTTAAAAACTTTTTAATTATATCACAACATTACTTGACATGCCATCCAATTGTAGTTCAACTATCCAATAAAAACATTTAATATTATATCACATGTGCCAAATGTAGATTGAAACCATCCAAAACTTAAGTTTTAAAAACTTTTTGATTATATATTGTGGAACATTACTTCACATGCCATGCCAATTATAGTTCAACTATCCAATAAAAACATTTAACATTATATCACATGTGCCAAATGTAGATTGAAACCATCCAAAACTTAAGTTTTAAAAGATTTTTGATTATATATCGTGCAACATTACTTCACATGCCATGCCAATTATAGTTCAACTATCCAATAAAATCATTTAACATGATATCACATGCCAAATGTAGATTGAAACCATCCAAAATTATAGATCACAACATTACTTCACATGCACATATTACTTTACATGCCACGACAATTGTAGTTTTGGAATATCCAATAAAAAACATTAAACATTTAACATTAAATATCACATGCCAAATGTAGATTGAAACCATCCAAAACTTGAGTTTTAAAAACTTTTTGATGATATCATACATAACATTACTTCACATGCCATGCCAATTATAGTTCAACTATATAATAAAAACATTTAACATTATATCACATGCCAAATGTAGATTGAAACCATCCAAAACTTAACTTTTAATTTAACAAAAAATTATAGATCACAACATTACTTCACATGCCAAATGTACTTCAAGCATCCAAAACTTAAAATTTTAAAAACAAAACAAATTATAACACATCATTACATAACATGCCAAATGTAGTTTAGAAGCAAAACATAACTAAAATTTTAAAAACAAAACAAATTATAACACATCATTACATAACATGCCAAATGTAGTTCAGAAGCAAAACATTAATTTATAGATGACAACATTACTAGTAGTTCAATTATCCAAAACTTAAAAGTTTTAAAAACCAAACAAATTATATAACAACATTACTTTACATTCACATGCCACAAGTACTAAAACCATCCAAAACTTAACTTTTTGGAACAAAACAAATTATATTAACATTGCAATAGAATATGTCCAAAAATTGTAGATCTCATAAAATATGTCCAAAAATTGTAGATCTCACAAGTATCAAACTGTATCAAGTTATATATATATATATATATATATATGACAGTGCATCTAGATAATATATAAAAAAGTAAATTTAAGACTATCTAAGTCTTGAAATGAAATCTACAAATCATGTCCATCAAATAGAGATGGATGTAGTGTCTTTCCTACTCGGGTATCAATTTGCGCACTATCATGCGAAGCATGGGAAACCTGTATACAATGCACGTGTACAAACATTAAAATTTGATGTTTTAAAAATGAGTGAGAATATATATAGAACTTCATGTAAAAAACAAAAAATAAAAATAAAATCATGTAATACCGCATGAGGTTCCCTCTCCATTTGTTCACCTGCTACAAGTTCCTCTCCCCCATGGGAACATGATCTATAACGGTAAACTGTACAATATACATGTACAATTATATATATATATATATATATATATTAAAAAATTTCAAATGAAAATGCACGTGTACATATATAAACTTATTTTCAATAATATTAAAAAAAAGTTAGACAACTTGTTCAAATGGTTGAAATGGTGTGGATGTTCCTATCTCCGTCTCTAGAGTCTGTAGATTAAAGAAATATTTTATAGGAACCTAAAATTCAAAATTTTAAAAGTATAAAATAACTCAAGATCAAGATCTCAATTTATTAAATAAACAACAATTTATAAATTATAACTAAATTAAAAACACACACACACACACACACACACACACACATATTTAAAAGTGAAAAATTGAATACTTCTGCAGGGGAATTTGGGACATCTCCTAAGAGAGGCTCCAAATGAAAATCTCCAAGAACCTAAAATTCAAAAAATTTAAAATAACTCAAGATATAGATATATATATCTCAATTTTTAATGGAACTTTTTGAGGTGGAATATATATATATATATATATATATATATATATATATATATAACTTAAACATAAATTTTAAAAGTGAAAAATTTTCCATACTTGTTGTGGATGTGGCACATCTCCTAAGGAAGTAGAAGGTACATTTCCCAAGGAAGAAGAAGGTACCGCCATTCCAAAAACATCGGACGGAATTAGAATCTGTTAAAACATTTTACCATTATATATACATACATGTACATGTGTGCACAATTATTTATTTTAAAAATATCACTTAAAAAACACTAACATTTGCCAACATATCTTGATGGTGAGAACCATGTACATTGTTTGAACCAGAGGTCCCAAACGTGATATTAACATTTTCGTCATTCATCATGCGTGACAACTGCAAATGGTGTTTTAACATATAATGATACATTTTTTTTAGATTAATGTACATACAAATAAATGTATACATGTACATACACATGTATTTATTACAAATTGTACACATGTATACATGTTAAAATAATTGAACCCTAAGGTCATTAACACATACCATTCCCGTGCCCTCTTCCTCATGAAGAATTAGGTCTTGAAAACCATTGCGACAATTCTTTGCATATATTTGGAGATCTTCAACATTCATGTTGTCAATCTCTTCATCTGTACAATACACAAAATTGGCACGTGCATTTTCACGTGCTCTTTATTGATTTAGACAAACATCGACTCCACCCAATCCACTGTAAACATCGTCGATCATGACATCCCTTGCTTCTCGACTTATTTGAGAAGTCGCATCCATATCTGACCACAGAGTTTTGACCCGAAAAGGTCGACTCACCAATGGCGACTCAGGGCGAGGTAACTCCACATCTCTCTTAGCACCCTTACGGTCATACAATCGACCTTTCCCCGGACCAAAAAATTCTGACGGAAGGTCATTGTATTTGGGTTTCATATTCAAAAAAAAAATCTTCGTAAAACAATTGTGCAAAATAAACAAGAACCTCTTCGTTCCATGGGAGCCTTCCATAGGCCGCAAGGTGCCTATCATACAAATAGTGAGCTATATTTGGGTGCTTGAAATATTGCACCTTCAACATTTTTCTGTTTGGCCCTTCCTTGAAATTAAACATTGACTTCGCCATATCTTTTGTAACTCTTTGTTTTACATCCTCCTATTTATCGGGACCTATTACTGTTTTCTTTCTCTTTCTTATCACTTCTGCAAATGTATCAATTGTTGGCCCAATATTTTTGTACACATTTACAATTTTTCCCAATGAATGTGTAACTATTTCAAAGCTTTGTCGACTCTCAGCAAGTAGAGTCAAATAAACGAGATCGCTCTACAATTTTGCATGAAGTTGTTGACACCTTTGTAAGGTGCATTACGCCATGTTTCTTTCCCATGGTATATCAGAAATGTCGGCCAGATAAGTTGTGGTGGGTAGACAACCTTATTCTTGAATGTAGTGTTCTGCCCTATGTCTATTTTGACCAATATTTGAAACATTTTTAGCCTCTGCATCAATATATATAAAATTTTGTATATTAGAAAAAACACATGTAAACAAATTTGTACAAATTCAATGAAAAAAATATTGAAATTGATGGCAACCTCAACGTGGTTGGTTAGCATCTTCTCCACCCTGAAACCGTTGAGACCCAGAATGACCCTGCTGAGAACCAGCACCACCAGCCGTTGATTGGACTCCGAGAGAATAAATATCACCCCCTTCACGCAACCTGCTACCACTGATTGATGGCCCTCTAAGGGGATTTTAACCACCACCAACCTCTCGAGAGGATTGAGAAGCTTCATAAACAAATATGAATTTATAATCAATTGAAAAATACATGCATACATATAAATACACGTGTACATATTCATTGATTAAATTGTGTTAAAACCATACGACCACTGGGTGAAACATGGGCATCCATGGCTAGAGTAGAGACCCTTCTCTTCTTATTAGCTCCTAAAAAATAAAAAGTGAAACTTATTAACAACTAATTTAACTCACAAGTTGATAAAAAATCAATTCCATATGTACACACATGTATGGAGATTTAAGATTATATTTAAATTTACCATGAATAGCTCTCGATCCTGATCCCGATCCCTAATCCTCCCCTCTTGTAGAGATATGGGATTGTGTTGATCTTCGTCGTTCATCCTCCATGATATATATATCTATGGTGGACATTTACAATTAATTTTTTAAATAACTAATTTAAATTAAATTCAAGATAAAGTTCAGAAAATTAATTTGTTTAATTTAGTGTAAACAAATTATGTAAAACACAACTTTCAAAGCACTAATTGTTCTTCCCGGTATATTCATTTTCCTTTGGACGACTTTGCTAGTTGCAATATTGGAAAGAACATATGTAATCAACGCATTCCTTGGATTGGGATATCAAGAAACTTCTATGCATAATTTCCATTTTCCAACCATATTTAATGGTTTTCTTATCCCTAAAAAAACAAATTCAATAAAAATATATATATTAAATTGACATTTATAGCAAATGCATGGAAGAAATGAAAAACTTGTATTTAGATCTATTCCAGAGATTGACTGTAGGGACATTTACTAGATATGTCACCTTTCATAAAAGATGATATCCATAGGCTCCCTGGCCCTTTACAGACTCTGCCTATAGAACTACCATGGATGTGAAAATGAAAAACTTCTAATTAGATGTATTCTAGAGATTTAATGTAGGGGAATTTACTATTAGGTTAAAACCTATGTTTTGTATCAAATCACTTTTGGTTTCAATGGGAAACTTTTATGGCTAATTTGTGTTTTACAGGTTGAATATAAAAGGTTTTTTCTCTCTCATTGTTTGAGACCATGGATATGAAAATGAAAAACTATATACATGGTTAAAACCTATGTTTTGTATCAAATTACTTTTTGTGTCTAAATAATATATACATGTTGATTGTAGGGGCATTTAGATCTATTCCAGAGATTGACTATAGGGGCATTTACTAGATATGTCACCTTTCATAAAATATGAGATCCGAAGGCTACCTGGCCCTTTACAGACTCTGCCTATAGAACTACTCTGGATATGAAAATGAAAAACTTCTAATTAGATCTATTCTAAAGATTGAATGTAGGGGCATTTACTAGATTAGGTTAAAACCTATGTTTTGTATCATATCACTTTTGGTTTCACTTTTATGGCTAATTTGTGTTTTACATGTTGAATATAAAAGGCTTTTTCTTTCTCATTGTTTGAGACCATGGATATGAAAATGAAAAACTATATACTTGGTTAAACCTATGTTTTGTATCAAATTAATTTTTGTTTCTAAATACTATATACATGCTGATTGTAGGGGCATTTACTGTAGGGGCATTTAGATCTATTCCAGAGATTGAATGTAGGGGCATTTACTAGATATGTCACATTTCATAAAAGATGAGATCCAGAGGCTACCTGGCCCTTTACAGACTGCCTATAGAACTTGTAGAAGTTAAGAAATTTACATTGACAAATTTCCTTGTGAGAAATTTACATTGACAACATATAGAGATTCAAATAGGCTTGTAAAAAGTACAAGTGGACAATGTATAATTCTACTTAGAAGAGTCTTTGGTTTAATGGTTAAGCAAGAAAGAGTAGTTATTTTCTCTATCTAGAGTAGAAGTGGAATACATAGTAGTTACTTCTTTTTGAGTGTTTTGGATGAAATGGGCTCTACAAGATATTAAGGTAAATTTATTTTTGAGTGAGTAGAAGTGGAATACATAGTAGTTACTTCTTTTTGAGTGTTTTGGATGAAATGGGCTCTACAAGATATTAAGGTAAATCTATATATCTATTAAGTGTTTCAATAGAAGTGTAATAATAATTTCAAAAATAAAATATTCTACTTCCTTCAATCACTATTTACATATCATCATAAAGTACCACTTCCTCACACAACAAGTCTTTGATAAAATAGTGAAGATGTAATACATACCCACAAAGCCTCTTGTTAGAGAAGCATTTGAATATGTGAGAAACAAATTAGGAATAGTTCTTGTAAATTATCTTGTTAGAGAACCATTTGAACATGTGCGAAACAAATTAGGAATAGTTCTTGTAAATTATTGTCACTTATTTGACTTCAAAAGAAGAGCCTATGAAATTGAGTGCAATATCTATGTGGGAGAGTACACAATATATAAGGGGGAGAATACAATATATTTGACTTCACAAGAAGAGCCTATGAAATTGAGTGCAATATCTATGTGGGAGATTACACAATATCTAAGGGGGAGAATAGATATAAGGAAGGAATAAAAAGAGTAACAAAAAGCATATGATTGTGTCAATAATTTGAAGTAGTCAAGAAAGATAACAAAGGACCATCAAAATTGAGTGCAATATCTATATGATCAAGTGTCAATAATTTGAAGTAGTCAAGAAAGATAACAAAGGACCATCAAAATTGAGTGTAATATCTATATGATATCTATATGATCAAGTGTCAATAATTTGAAGTAAATAAAGATAACAAAGGACCATCAAAATTGAGTGCAATATCTATATGATTGTGTCAATAATTTGATAATTTTAAGTAGTCAAGAAAGATAACAAAGGAACATCAAAATTGAGTGAAATATCTATGTGGGAGAATACACAATATCTAAGGGGGAGAATACAATATAAGGAAGGAATAAAAAGAGTAACAAGAAGCATATGATTGTGTCAATAATTTGAAGTAGTCAAGAAAGATAACAAAGTAGTCAAGAAAGATAAAAAATGACCATCATCAAATTCAAATTGAAAGATCAAGTAGTATTCTTCATGAAGACGAAGCATTAACTAGGTTCATCATTTAAAGGGTTCATTTTTTAATGAATTTTTTTATGAATAATATGGAATGAATCATTGTACATTATGATAAATATTGGATTTAAATGACATTTTATCTATGAATAAAAAAGAAAATGGGCTCATCTCTTCATATATATATGTGTGTAAGAGAGAAATAAAAAGCAAAGGTAATTCCACCAAGCATAAAGGAGCATGTCCTAATACATTGAATTATGTCCTAATACATTAAATTATGTTTGGTTTCTAGAAGCATTAATCATGAAGAGTCATGAGATCCACATTTCGACCATACTATTTGCAAGTTAAAGGAGCATGTCCGAATACATTATTATGTTTGGTTTCTAGAAGCATTAATCATGAAGAGTCATGAGATCCACATTTCCATCATACTATTTGCAAGTTCACATTTCCATCATGCTATTTGCAAGTTCTATATGAAGATATGTAGTCTAATAACTAATGAGCAAGTTGTGATGTTCTAATACATTATTATGTTTGGTTTCCATCATACTATTTGCAAGTTCTATATGAAGATATGTAGTCTAATAACTATACAGTATAGCCCATATAACATATAACGACCTTTGACAGTATGAGCAAAGAGTCAAAAAACAAAGAGGCCTCCCAGCAGAGTTCCACTTGTTCATCAAGGTAAGCAACATAATATCGGAAGTGAAACAATGACACCACTGAACATATGTGAATTTAGATATTAAATTGAAATTTATTGCAAATGCATGGGAGAAATGACACAAGATCATGAGGTAAATGACATGTGCATGGTTTATCTTAAAGTTTGACTTAAAAAGTTTATGGTAGAATTCACATCTAAAATTAATGGGAGGAAGCCTTTAGTTTGTGGGATAAATGACACATGTACACAGTTTACCTTAAAGTGATTGTGTTTTATGGATATTAAAATGAAGAACTTTTATTTAGATCTATTCCAGAGATTGACTGTAGGGGCATTTACTAGATATGTTACATTTCATAAAAGATGAGATCCAGAGGCTACCTGGCCCTTTACAGACTTTGCCTATAGAACTTGTAGAAGTTAAGAAATTTACATTGACAAATTTACATTAACAAATTTACTTGTGAGAAATTTACAATGACAACATATAGAGATTCAACTAGGCTTGTGAAAAGTACAAGTGGACAATGTATAATTCTACTTAGAAGAGTCTTTGTTTTAATGGTTATGCAAGAAAGAGTCGTTACTTTCTCTATCTAGAGTAGAAGTGGAATACATAATAGTTACTTCTTTTTGAGTGTTTTGGATGAAATGGGCTCTACAAGATATTAAGGTAAGGTAAATTTCTTTTTGAGTGTTTTGGATGAAATGGGCTCTACAAGATATTAAGGTAAATCTATATATCTATTAAGTGTTTCAATAGAAGTGTAATAATAATTTCAAAAATAAAATATTCTACTTCCTTCAATCACTATTTAAATATCATCATAAAGTACCACTTCCTCACACAACAAGTCTTTGAGAAAATAGTGAAGATGGAATACATACCCACAAAGCCTCTTGTTAGAGAAGCATTTGAATGTGTGAGAAACAAATTAGGAATAGTTCTTGTAAATTATCTTGTTAGAGAACCATTTGAACATGTGAGAAACAAATTAGGGATAGTTCTTGTAAATTATTGTCACTTATTTGATTTCAAAAGAAGAACCTATGAAATTGAGTGCAATATCCATGTGGGAGAGTACACAATATCTAAGGGGGAGAATACAATATATTTGACTTCAAAAGAAGAGCCTATGAAATTGAGTGCAATATCTATGTGGGAGAGTATACAATATCTAAGGGGGAGAATATATATAAGGAAGGAATAAAAAGAGTAACAAAAAGCATATGATTGTGTCAATAATTTGAAGTAGTCAAGAAAGATAACAAAGGACCATCAAAATTGAGTGCAATATCTATATGATCAAGTGTCAACAATTTGAAGTAGTCAAGAAAGATAACAAAGGAACATCAAAATTGAGTGCAATATCTATATGATATCTATATGATCAAGTGTCAATAATTTGAAGTAAAGAAAGATAACAAAGGACCATCAAAATTGAGTGCAATATCTATATGATTGTGTCAATAATTTGATAATTTGAAGTAGTCAAGAAAGATAACAAAGGACCATCAAAATTGAGAGCAATATCTATGTGGGAGAGTACACAATATCTAAGGGGGAGAATACAATATAAGGAAGGAATAAAAAGAGTAACAAGAAGCATATGATTGTGTCAGTAATTTGAAGTAGTCAAGAAAGATAACAAAGTAGTTAATAAATATAACAAAGGACCATCATCAAATTCAAATTGAAAGATCAAATAGTCTTCTTCATGAAGAAGAAGCATTAACTAGGTTCATCATTTAAAGGGTTCATTTTTTAATGAAAAAATTTATGAATAATATGGAATGAATCATTGTACATTATGATAAATCTTGTATTTAAATGACATTTTATCTATGAATAAAAAAGAAAATGGGATCATCTCTTCATATATATATATGTGTGTAAGAGAGAAATAAAAAGAAAAGGTAATTCCACCAAGCCTAAAGGAGCATGTCCTAATACATTAAATTATGTTTGGTTTCTAGAAGCATTAATCATGAAGAGTAATGAGATCCACATTTCTACAATACTATTTGCAAGTTAAAGGAGCATGTCCTAATACATTATTGTGTTTGGTTTCTAGAAGCATTTATCATGAAGAGTCATGAGATCCACATTTCCATCATACTATTTGCAAGTTCACATTTCCATCATGCTATTTGCAAGTTCTATATGAAGATATGTAGTCTAATAACTAATTAGCAAGTTGTGATGTCCTAATACATTATTATGTTTGGTTTTCATCATACTATTTGCAAGTTCTATATGAAGATATGTAGTCTAATAACTATACAGTATAGCCCATATAACATATAATGACCTTTGAAAGTATGAGAAAAGAGTCAAAAAATAGAGAGGCCTCCCAGTAGAGTTCCACCTGTTCATCAAGGTAAGCAACATAATATCGGAAGTGAAACAGTGACACCATTGAACATATGTGAATTTAGAATGATTTCAACTCTTTTTTCAAAGGAGAAAAAACCCAGTTTCATATATTGATAACAATTCATATAAAAAATCCTCTTGATATACCCATAACAGGTTATCAAGTATAAAAGATCAGATTCTGCTTCATACATAAATACATCTGAAAAAGACAATATGTAGTCACATTACAGAAGTAGATCATTCTAGTTCAATCATTCTTCTTGTAAAACAAAGTTCCCTTCACCCTCATATGCTTAATTATGGCCGTTTAGCTATAGTCTATCCACACCATGAGCGATTACAAAAAATAGTAAAGGTTGCACATTCCAGCGTTGAGGAATTGAGAGAAGGCTCAGTAACGACATAAGCTTAACAATGGTGGTAAACTTCCATGCACAGGTGGAGAATCAGCTAGAGTAGATGAAATTGATGGATCCACAGGAACAGTAACAACTGCAGCAACCGAATGCATATCATACTACCATAAATTCAACATACACCTTACAACAAAAGGTAATGAAATTTAAAGCATAATTATGGCCGTTTAGCTACAGTCTATCCACACCATGAGTGATTACAAAAAATACTAAAGGTTGCACATGCCAGCGTTGAGGAATCAAGAGAAGTCTCAGTAATGGCATAAGCTTAACAGGGGTGGTAAACTTCCATGCACAGGTGGAGAATCAGCTAGAGTGGATGAAATTGATGGATCCACAGGAACAGTAAGAATTTTTTCACACTGATTATCAGCTAATCGATATTTATGGGGATGGTTTTGTTAGTATGTTGACTGAATTTGGGCAGACCAAGGATGATATCAGGCTACCTACTGATGACCAACTGGTGGCACAGATCAAGGGAAAGACCATTGTAACATATCATTACTAAAAGACCATTCTTATATTAATTGAGCAGAGACCAGGGCCTTCCTTATCCATTAAAAAACACAAAAAACAACTATACATTGAGATAGTGTTCCATAGCTAAAAACGTTTAATTATACTTAGTCTGCAATCATAAAAAAGAGAAGTTGCACGAGAGAAAAAAAACATGGCTTATATACTATGCTAAAAACGTTTAATTATACTTAGTCTGCAATCATAAAACAGAGAAGCTACATGAGAGAAAAAAAACATGGCTTATATACCGTGCTAAAAACGTTTAATTATACTTAGTTTGCAATCATAAAACAGAGAAGCTGCACGAGAGAAAAAAAACATGGCTTATATACTGTGCTAAAAACGTTTAATTATACTTATTCTGCAATCATAAAACAGAGAAGCTGCACGAGAGAAGAAAAACATGGCTTATATACTGTGCCATCCAGAGCCAAATAAACCCAGAATTACATTTCAACTTGATCTAAACTTCCATGCACAGGTAGATAATCAGCAACAGAAAGAGCTGCTTACCTGGTGGTTTGCTTGACGTCACCACAGATAATCACCAATAGAGCGGAAGCAGCCCTAGACCAGCAGCAGCGCCGCAACAATTCAACGAACATAGTAGAAAGAAAAAAAACGTGCGAAGAAACAGAGCAAAGAAACACAGACGCGGGAAAAAAAAACTTCTCGGGCGATATATTTATAAGAAATAGTTCGGCCAAACTATTTTAAGAGTAAAAGTTCGGCTGAAATTTTGTTGCCGATTTTCCCATCTCTGGAAAAAACGCTGTTGCCCACGCCGTCAGTGTGCCGTCAATCTAAATGGAAGAACGAGTTCGATTGAACTTTCTCATAAAGTTTGGCTGAACTATCCAATAGTTCGGCCGAACTTTATCAAAAGTTCGGCCGAACTATTGCCGAAAAAAATTTCCGCCCCCGATTCTCACAAAAATGTAACCCAACTTCACATTTTCACCCAATAATTACATTGGCAGTGCATATTGCCAAGAAAAACCCATCATACCATTTAAAATTAATTCCTTACCTTAACATGGTTAGATGTTAGAATCCTCAATAAATCATGTCTTTGGCATGTCATTACCTCGTATACTATTAAGAAATAAGTTGTATCCATTGTAACTATGAGGTTTTATGCTATCTTATACCAGAAGAAAAAACCTAATAATGAGCCTAATCTATGAAATGATGCCAAATTCAACCAAAATTTCACGAGGAAAATATTAAATCCTTGATACAACAATATATATCATTGGCCACATTTAATCCTAGGTTTGGATTTTGGGCCCAAGTGATATACTATTTAGCTTTAGTGGCTCAATTCTATAGTTTCTTTAGTGGATGCCTCTTAAAGAAAATATTTTCCAAGCCAACAAATCAAAGCATTTATGTTGGCATTAAATAAAAATTGATCCTAGAGTCATGAGACAAGTGATAAAACATTTGATAAAAGATTGCAACTCATCTTGGTGAAACATGACTTATACACTTAGATTACTAGAATAAAGAACAAGGAGGTCTATCAAGGGCCTTTTGTACATCATTGCATATATGAAGGCCTACTTGGTATATTTTTATAATTTTTCAAATGGAAAACACTTTATGCTATTTACAATAAATATACAGTTACAAGGGTTTATTTATTTTGAAGCCTTTTTTAGTTCAAGGGGTGGCTCACTTATTCATATTGTAATTGAAGTATTGAATAAGATTGTTCACTTCAAAGCGGGGCATGCTTATCATTTATAGAAGTTTATAGTAACATGTTTACTAACATAGTGAAAATTGTAATCTCAAAACAAGAACACCAACTTTAAAAACCTATATTTTTAGGTCAAAAATACCAAAACCAACACACAAATTGAAAAATGTTGTTACTGGTAGCATCTTTTTTCATTTAGGGTTAAAATTACTGCATTTTTCAACCATGGCATTAATATTCTCGTAATTGTCAACGAAAACCTTAAAATAAACCCATGAATTGAAAGGCAACATTGTCAACAATTTCATTTTATCTCCAAGGTTAAAATTGGAGTTACTTTGAAACTGTGAACATAAACATTGGTGCAATTGCAACCAAAATAATTTTTTTGTAAGCTAGTTGTATACTTCTATTAATCAAAGTGGAATAAAATATTAAAAAATCAGGGCTATTGGTTTGCCATTGGATAAATCAGACCAACAATAAGGATAAACCGTCTTCCCATAGAGTCCAAGGAAAGTTAAGTATTAGAGGATTTTACAAAAACAAGAGTATCAGATAAAGATGGTTGTGGTGCCACATACAAACAAAACTATAAATCCCATAGGAAAAAAACATGATAGATGTTGATTTATGCACATTGGAATTCAATGTTTAAGATGGAAGTTTACTCTAGAGGAGTTTGACAGTGATTGTGTTGAGAGACAATGAACTCCATGGGATGTGGCTATTGTGTTGGAACTGAGAGCTTGGATTTTTTCTTTTTAAGTTGTAGCTGAATTTCATCTAATTCCAATAGGATTTCGTGATGAGCCTTATTCTCGTTTAGAAATACCTTATCCAATACTATCTTGATGTGATAATAGAGGTCTATAGTCCTCCAATATTTTGTATCTCTTGCTTTATAACTACTTTTATTGGGGATCTAGTTTCCTAGGTCCTCAATGTCCTCTTCATGATTAAGTCCTTGGTTAATTCCAATCTCCACTTCAACATAGAAATTTCCTCTCCAATGTTAGGATTGTGGGGAGAGGTGTTTGCGTCCAATATATGTTCATTGATTTCTGAACTCCCTATTGAATTTTAGAATTATAATGACAAATTTTCTCCATCGATCTTGACGATTTGAGTTCCCACATGGCATGGTGATGGATTCAAAGGCTAAAAATGAGAGTAAATAAGTCATAGGTGATGAAAAAGTATGAGGGTTCCGGATGTTAGAGGAAAGGAAAGCTCTTTTCCACCACAACTTCCTTTCTCGTGATAATCAAAATACCAATAAGGGTAGAGCTCCCCTATGAAGCTTAATCCATTATCTAAGAAATTGTACTTGTTTGGAGCCATGACATTGAAAGCTAGCTTGGAGAACCCACTTTCTATTTTGATTCAAATTGATCAATCCATAAACCAAAGTAGGACAACCTACTCTTGGGGTTGCAGAGGCAATTTCCTCCCACATTGATTCATGATTAGAAAGTACCTATGCCCTTTCATTAACTTCTGCATGCAATGAACTTGATAAGGAATTATCAAGTGGTACCTTGAGTTGCAGAATGGAGGATACCCATTGAAAATCTGCATGTGAACCCTGCCTCAAGCGTGGTATTCTAGCCTCCATAACACCCCATCTTGAGGATTGCAACCCAATATTAAAATCAACCTTCTAATCGAAAATTGGTGCTCCCAATAACATTTTTTCATGGTTAAAATTATAAGATTTTGCAAATCATGGTTTGAAAATCAATATCTTTACAACATAAATCGTATAATCAACCTCTAAATTAAAAAAAAAGTGCCATCAATAGTGCTATTAAAAAAAATCAAGCTTAATATAACAATATTTTGAAATCATGACCCATGAAATCGATATTGTTGCATATAACATATAAAAAAAAGAAAAATATAAAAAAAATAGAAAAAATAGATAAAGGTAAGAGGAAAAAACAAAGGTGAAAATACCTTTAAATAAGAAGAAAAATAGTTTTAAATTAAAAAATATTTTTGTAATTAAAAATAAAAGTAATTTTTTTTTTCTCTAATCAAACACATTAAACATGAAAGAAATAAAAAAAAATAATTGTTTTAAAATTTAATGTATGAGGCTTAAAGTAGATGATGAGAGGTGTTTTGTTAAGATACTCTGTGGTGTAAAAGTCACAAGTTCTAAATTTTATGGCAAAAAATACAACCATGCTAAGGGTTGGTGTGGCTTAGGCCGAGTGCGATCTCCATATAATTTTTAATGATTTAAATGCCCTTGTATCACAGCTACTCAAACTCCAAATTAAATATACCAATCATCTAAAGACTCACATTATTTAACAAATATTTATTTCTTTTTTGCTTTTGTCATTTTAAAAATTTATAACAAAGTAAATAAAAACAATGTTAACATTTCAGTCCTCCCACCATAAATATTTTCCAAACCAATGCATTTATGATATAATTTAAATCGACTTGAGAAAATGATCAATTCTAAAATCATAGGACAAGTGAAGGAATATTTAATAGAGATTTGCGGTTCATTTTAGTGAAGCATAACATGTGCATTTAAATTTCCATAATAGAGAACCAAGGAAGTGTGTTGGGAGACTTTTGTACACCATTATTGAGATGAAAGTGTATTTTATTATTTATATAATTTCCAATTTTTTTCGAAAGGTAGATTATTTTATTTTATTTATAAAAACAAAATATTTTTTAATTTAAGAGGTGACTTATAAATAAAATATTGAATGTGAATGTCTATTGTAATGAGATATATTTATTGTTTATTGATGTTTTTTTTTAGTATTTTTATATTATATATGAAGCATATATTATAGGTTTGAAGTTTTTTAAATATCAAAATTATCATGTTATTTGTGAGAGTTGAATTTGGGTGGGAATGATCTTTTTGAAATAAATTTAGTTAACATCATTTATTGAATTTTATTATAACATAGTTATAAATTTTATGAGAATTATGATTAAGGTTTGTATGTTCATTGAGAATTTTTGGAAACTTGTATATTTTGTTCTAGAAGTTTGGGGTGAACACTTCGCCTATCTTCATGAGCAAGAAGCTTGATATTTTGAGAATTATGATCTCAAAAGAAAACATTAATATTAAAACTCATATTTTTGATAAAAATATTAAAATCAACTCCATATTAAAAATATGGTAGCACATTTTTTTCATTTTAAAATTAAAATTACAAATTTTTTCAACCATGGTGTCAATACTCTTATAATATTATCAATGAAAATGTTAAAATCAACCTCTAAATTGAAAACAAACAAATATTCATATTACTATCATTTTTTTTAAACTTCAAATTTCAACTAAGTTGAAATTATGGACTTAAAATTGGCACCGTTGAATCCAAAATATTACAATCAACACCTGAATAAAAAAAAATAATGCCTTTTTTTTCAAATAAAATTACCACTTTTTTAAAGTCATGATTATGAAAATTAGTATTCTTACAACATATATCTTCCTTAAATTAAAAATAAAATGTTATTATTAACATTTAAAATATAATATTTAACATATTTTCGAGATTACGATGAAACTATTTATATAAATTTATAAAAGAAAAAACATAAAAAAATAAATATAAATAAAAATAAGATAAAAAGGAAAAAAATGATAATTAAAAACATAATTAAAAGAATATATATATATATATATATAGTTTTAATTCGAGGAAATTGAAAAAGTGTATTTTTTCATTTTTTAACTATGTTTTTGTTTATTTATTTATTATTATTATATAATGGGAAAATTTATCATATATCAGTTGTCAAATTAATAGTGGGCACAATTATCATTAGCTACTATTTTTGCTAGATGCCTATAAGCTAGCTATTAGCCAAACATAAATAACTTTACATCATACTCCAGGCTTGTTTTTGCTCATCCTCTTTTGCCTTTTCTTCTTAATTTATTTATCTTTTTTTTCCTAGTTTTTTTTCTTTTTAAGAATTTCATATGTAATAGTTTTAGGCTTTTAAGTTATGATTTAAAATTATAAGTTTAAACCCCTAAAGAAATCATAAATCATGTTACTTATAACATCTATTTTTTATTAAAAATTTATTCTAAATTTCCAATTACAAGGATATTTTCAAAGCAATGATTTCAAAAAAAATATAATTTTATCGCTTAGAAAAAGTTGAGTGTGACATGAGTACTAATTTTTGGTTAGAGGGTCTATTCTAATATTTTATTTACCACAATACTAGTTGTTAAGTCAACAATTTCAAAGATCTTGGAAAAATAATGGTATTGCTATGAATGCTATTTTTGATTTGAGGGTTATTTTGTTTTTGCAATATTATAAGATTATTAATGTCATGGTTGGAAAGGTAGTAAATAAGCCTCAAAAGAAAAAAGGGTGCTACTAGAAGCACCATTTTTTGAAATGAGGGTAAAAATAACCATTAAATGCAACCCCTAAAGAAATGAGAACTCTTAAGAGTTCACATCAAGTGGGTAACTATGGTTTTTTATCTAATTTTGAAAGTTTGATCAAATTGAATAATATGTGTACCTTGTAATAAGAACATTGGTAAGAGTCTAGTGAACTATTCTATCAATGTTTTTCTCATCAAGACTATAAAAGGGTTAAAGAGAAACCCGTATAACACTCTTCATTCTTTGATTGTTTGCACTCAATGAACAATTCATCATGTCTAAATAGGTAAACATATTCATTGATGCATACAAATTGGATGGAATCAATAACGATAAGGCTTGGAGTTGTGACATAAAAAGCACATTAATTATAATAATTTCTGACAAGTTGTATACAATGGCGATAAAGCTCCAATTAAACTTACTAATGTCAGAGAATTGAAAGGTGAAAATGCACTTGGACTTTTGAGATCTCCTATAATTGATAAAATGTTTGTACACATTGAAAATGAAACTAATGCCTGTAATGAATGGAAAATATTTAAGAAAATGTTTGATACTCAATATAAATCAAAATGGATTGATCTTCATACAAAATTCCTTAAACAAATATTGGATTAAGGACCCTTGGACTTTATTTCTTATTTAAAAAATACCAAACTAGAAATATTAAAAGGAGGATTTAAGGATGAGAAAGAAAGTTTTATGACCTTGATATTGATAAATGATTAGCTACCCTCTTATAAACATTTTTTAGGAACCTTACAAATCACTAGTAATTAATTGGAGAATCAAACTTTTGATTGTCATAATGACTTGTTGGTTCAACATGACAATACCTTTGGTAGAAAAAACTTAGGGGAATATCTTCACTTTACCAACTCAAGAAAATGAGAAAGCTTAAGAGGGAGAGGCACTTATAGTGAAAGTAAAAGAAAAAGAGGCACATATAATGAAAAGTGTAAAGGGAAATAAAGATTCAATAATCCATAAAAATCAAATGGATGACTATGGCCTTGGTAGAAGCCAAGGAAGATGAAGAAATAATTAAAATCAACAATATTTTATAAGATATCAAGATCTTCCTAAGAACAATAATCAATTGGGAGAATCCAAATATATGCCTTAAGTAAAGTAAAATTTTGTCTTCACATTGGACATGTAGTAGACAAGTTTAGAACATAGATTGAAATTTTTCCAGGAATAAATAAAATTTGAATTATAAACAACACCCTAAGTAGCTACAACTTCAACTTAGTAGGAAAATAATCAAGAAGATGATTTTGAATATTTATTAACAATTGATTAGGAGACAAACTTTGTAGATTCAATTACCACCAACAACTAATGGGAAAGGATTATGAAGATGATTGGAGACTAGATATGAGGGCTACTATGCATAGGTTCTATGGAAAAATATTATTCTTGGACATATCAACATATGAAACTTCATCCAATTTATTTAACAGATCACACAACCGATATTTCTCACAGGAAAATGATCACTCTACTTTCTTTTCTAGGAATTTATAAATTACCATTTCCAATATTTGGTATGTTCTAACCTTAATTTTTGTTGTTGTTTTCCTTGATCCTATTTAGACAAGGAGGTTATCGAGTTACGATGAAATATGCATTGAATTAAATTGACTCAATTAAACATAATTTCAAAGTAATAATGAAAGGTTATGAGGATGTGAAACATTGAAGGACACAATGCATTTTCATCCCTTGCAAATAGGATTTTGCAACATCAATAGATTTATGCTCTAGCTCCTTAAGAGTTTTGCATTACATATTTGGTCATTTGGAGTTTTAAAGCTTAATTAGACCTAAAATAGAAGAGATGATTAAAATATTGCTTACTTTCAAAAAGGAACTAAGATGTTTCATGCATGTATCATTGACAAACATAGGAAAGATCCTTTCTTCACATGTACATGTTGAGGAAACCTATGTTTACAACTTATACATAATGAAGCTTCCATATTATAAAACTTCAAAGTATAAGAGATAATCCACTATTAAATTTTCAAGATATAAACCTTAAACATCCAAAATACCAAACTTTCACCATAAACAATACCAAGAATATAGAGAGAAGAACCCTTAACATAGAGTAACACCATAAAATACTCTTTATAGAAGGAATTACTCCAAGGCCATGCTTGTTACAAGACAATACCAAACAATGCACCTCCAATACAATGATACTCATGTGTAGTTATGATTTCTTAAGAGTATTCCTTGGGGTATTATGCTCACTAACTCTTATTATTATATTCTTTCATTTTAATCTTATAAAAAATGAGAGAGTGGACCCTAATGACCTCCTAGTAACTTTTGACATGGTGTCCTTGTTTACCAAAATTCGTTTAGACGAAGCCATTCAGGTTATTAAGTAGGATAACAAAAACATACCATTCCTAGATGTTCTTATTACTAGAAAGGAAGATGGTACATTAGGAAATCAAATTTCTAAAAAAAAAATTCATATGGAAAGCTACCTCCATGTTGATTCCTATCACTATCCTGCTCAGAAGTTTAATGTTCTTAATACTCTCGCTATTAGAGTATTTAGAATATATGATGTCGATCACTTGGATGAAGAAAATAAATACTTGGCTAAAGTATTTAAGAATATAGGATACAAAGACAAGGACATTAGGAAACCTATGAAAAGAGTTGAAGGAAATCTTAACTCCCAAGGCATTCAAGCACACAGTGGTAAGGTTTACCTCCCTTACATTGAAGGAGTTACTAACAAGATTGCAAATATTCCAGGTAAGAAATATTTAGCCACCTAGTTCATAATAGTTGGAACAATTAGGCAAAGAATGAAATATGTGAAAGACAATATTGATAATCATTAGCTTAAAGGAGTTTATAAAATTGATTTATCTTATGGTAAGAGTTATATTGGAGAAACATGACGCTCCTTACAAGAAGATTAAAATATCACGAAGCAAACATTAAAAAATGAATGATCTAGCACTTCAACCCTTGTTGAGCACTCCCTAAAAACTAAACATCATATTTGCTTAGAAAATGCAAGGATCATCGCTAGAGAGGAGTGCTATTAGAAGAGAAAAATTAGGGAAGCCCTTGAGATAATAAAGCATCCATATAATCTCAACATGGATGATGGTAACAAGATCGGTAGTGATTGGTTTCCTCTAATTCGAAGGATTGATTCTTCTATTTCTACTACCTCTTAGATTTAACTCCCTCCCCTAACTTATTACATATAATATTAATTACAATATATATATATATATTTTTCTAAGTAAAGCTAATTATATTATATCATCAACACAAAGTTACAGTGCACATCCTCAGAAATGAACAAGTCCATTTCAGAGGGAAAAGTCAAAAACCTACTTCCTGGAGCTAGACTGCCCCAAGAGGGGAAACCAGTCCTTATAAACCAAAAGAAACGAGCTGCCCTTGGTGGGAAACCAGCCATAATACTATTCAAAATAAAGCAAAGGTAGCAAAAAGTATCAGTTCGAAAAACCAAACTACTGCAAAGAGCTGAAGAGGATGCTCTAAGGAGAACCTTCATGCTTGTCGTTGGAGGGAGACGCTTCATTCAGAATTCGGCAAATGTAGCCATAATCCAGAGAGTCAAACCCAGGCCTAGAATCGTCATGCGACGAGTGAGGAGAAGTAGGAAGTCTGAGGCACTCCGCCGGAGTATCCAATCGAACATCATCCTGCAAGGTGGCCCGAAGCTTCGAGGAGGCGTCCAAGCTGATGTCGTTTATCCGCAAGGTGGAACCAGGCACTTTCAGACCAAAAATACAGTCATCCCCTGCAAGCTCACGGTCCCTGTCATTAGAGTTAGTGCTGGAGGCAGGCTGCACAAGGAGGGCTTTGAGCTTCTATGGAATGAAGGCCGACTCTGGGGATATAGTAGACTTACGGGCTCGTTTTTTACAGCGGGAAGAAGAGGGGGGGAGGAAGGGCTAGGGAGCTGCAGGGAGAGCTGAGCATTCAAGAAGGCTTGGGGCTGCAATTCAGGTGAATTCCAGTCCAGGGAGAGGTTCAAGTCACGAGGGAAGGAGCAAGATAGGGGAGGACGCGAGGGAAAGCCCCTCCCACCTGCACGCCTGCACCGCATTCTGTGGCGACAGGGCATTGAGCCAAACGGGGAAGATATACCAAACAAGAGTGAAGTCGAAACAAAAGTGAAGGCCAAGCAACTGCCCACTTGGACTGGGAAGGGCCGGAGCCAATGCGCCAGAGGGAGAGCAGCCGGAGTAGGGCTATACACAGCGGGCGGGCGAACCAAAGACTAGGCAGGAGAACGATGGGGAGTGCCAAACTTCATGCTGAAGGGTGGTATAAATGCCGAGATTGCCAAGTACGTCGCCCCAAGGGTGGCGTATGGAGCTTTAAATCTCATCCCATGCCAAGATTTATTGCAGTGAGGATCCTAATGGCGTAGCACATGGGTACGCTGTGTGGTGATCCACATGGCGCTTTAAAAATCTAACATACACCCGCATCCGGGGTTAATTACCATATATAAAATATACTAATTACAATACATTAATTCTAATATACATTAATCATATTAATAATTTGTAATTCTATTATTTAGTATAAGTAATAGAATATATTAGCTCTCAATTAATTTACATTAATCAATTAATATAATTAATATACATTAGGTATTATTATTATAATATATCGTGAGTTATTATTCATTAGGTACCATTATAATATATCCATTTACTATATTACATTTTAATTGTCATAGGTTTATATATTTTTTGGATTGTATATTTTTATCTATGTGTTTATATCAAGTTAATATTTATGATTATAGGTTCTATTAATATCAAGAGTATTTATCGTAGAATATTTATTATGATAATTAATATTGTTAGGTTTTTTTAATTAATTAATTTAATTATATTTATTTTCATTTTAGGTTTAAGGGTTTTTCAACTGGCTTTTATAAGTTTTTTGATTTGATTTGATTTATTTATTTCTTGATTTTTGCCTCTCTTTTTTCAAAACATTGTCTTGATGATAGATCTCTTTTGGAGCCGACTTTAGTAAATTATTATTATTTTTATAATTTACAATAAAATAATTTTTTTAAATCGAAAAAAATCAATTTAAAATAAAAAATAATAAAAAATCACTTTAAGTTTATTTTCAAGATAATGATTTTTTGGGAATTTTATTTTATTATTATTATTTTTGAAAAAATCTTAAAATAAAAATCAGAAAACAATTAAAAAAAATTATCTTCAAAATCAGATAACAATAAAAAAAATTACCTTTCAGAAATAATTTTTTTTTTAAAATAAAAAATAAAAAATACAAACGGATAAAACATAAAACATTTTGAAACATAAAATCATTAAAAACATTTATATATGTTTCTTTGAATGAATAAATTAAAAACAATTTAAAAATAAAAAAACCTAAAAAATAAAATAATATTGTTCTTGGGAGGGGACGTTAGGCATTGCCTCTTTGCCAATGGGATCGACAAGCCACAACACAATTTTGTATTTTATTATTCTTTCTCATTATTTTAATTAAATTAAATATATATATATATATATATATATATATATATATATATATATATATATTTTTAATTAAATTAGTTTATATATATATAATTTTCCAGATTGGAATAGTTTGTTTATCATTTTATAAGTATTTTAAAATTATAAAACGTTTCTGAATTAAAGTTTTTGTGATTCATATTGTTATGTGATTTTTTTTGGTAATGGTAAAATCACATTGATAAATATCTGGTTGACATGTTTAGAAGAACCATCCAATGTTGTTCGTCACCAAGATTAAGATGGAGAGTCTGATCTAAGAACGAAGTTAAATATGGATTAAGATGGAGAGTTTGATCTAAGGATGAAGTTAAATATGAAGAGTCTCTAGAGTTTAACTTCATTCTTAAATCATACTCTCCATCTTAGTCTTGATGATGAACCACATTGGATAGTTAGAAACACACTGAAAATTATTTATTAATACAATTTTACAGAAAAAATTTCTCATAATTGTAAAACGATTTTAATATATATCTATATATATATATATATATATATATATATATATATATATATATATATATATAATTTCTTAGAATATTGTTTATTTATTTATTTATAAAGGTGTTTTAATTATTATTTTTTAGTTTTCTGAAATTTATTTCTTCATCATCATTTATTGATTTAAAATATATATATTTTTTAATTATTTCATTTGTAAAAAAGTTAAAAATTTATTTATTTAGTTTTTTTTTTGCATTACATCATATATATTGTGTTTATTTCTAATTTTGTGTACATTAATGATGATTTTGTAAAGCATAGTTAAAAAATATTGCAATTTTAGTGCCCCATTGAAAATGGATCAAGTTGTCTTAGGCTAAGATCTCAAAAGAGCTAGAACCAAAGAGTCAAAAGAACAAATCGACCTCTCTTTAGGAAGAGGTAGACTGGTAGGAAGAGGTAGAATGGTTGCGCCGCCATTAACTATAATTACAAACTAAAAAGCAAAGTTAACACAGTAAAATTGAAATGTTGGAGGAAGAGGTGGAAGTTCTTCACCACCAATAAACATGACATCAAGCTCGCCGAAATCCAAAAGAAAACCGGAGCACAACCAACAACGCCCATGGGGATCCCTCAGAGAAAATGTCCATTGACCCCCCTGATTAAGTTATGTCAGCCCCTTGCAAATGCATCTTGCTCTGTAAAACAATTTGTGGATTCTACAGTACTAAAACATATAGTCTCGGCTCTAGCCACAATAGATATAAAGGTTTGAATGTAAATTTGAATTTCCTCTCTCTTCTAGAGAAGAAGATCTTGCTCCTTTAGTTCAGATGTAAATCTTCCCCTCTTTTTTCCAGCTGCTATGGAGGCACAAACTTCATGAAAACTACTTATTGTTCTTGTGAAAAAAAGAACTTATAAGAGCTATATGTTATGTATAATTTATTAATTATTATTTAAATATAGTTGTCTTAGGTTTATTAAGTGAAAGGGCATGATCTTTGTTCACCAAGGGATGCTGTATTTAAAGCCTTGGTGATTCCCCATTGTAATCATCTTATTTTTTATCAATAATAATATATACATTTCCAGTTAAACTGAGTTTTGATAATCCATTGGTAAAGCGGTTGGTCCTCCACCTACAAACACACAAATTTCTTTTTCTCCTCGGTTCATGGTTCGTATTCCATTACATTGTGTCGTTGTCCCTGCTGTACACTCCCTGTACTTCATCATGCCCACACCATCCACGTGTTGCTCATTTGAACGTGTTACATTAGTATTCGACGCAGTCGAAGAATTTGGTGAAGATAATTACAGGAAGACATAAAGGTGTTCACATCTTATGAACCAAGGAGGCCAAGGAATATTTTTTTATTGGGCTATCCTTCTCAAGCTCAAACAATAGACTTCACTTGTGGAAATCTCAGACTGCTGGAGAATAGCCTTGAAGTGCGGATCTCAAACGGCAAGTGTCTAGGCTCGGTGTATTAAACAATTACTTATTGGATAACCACATCTCCTCGACATTACCCCCACCCAATCCCTGTCCTCTGTTCCGACATTCCCTCCGCTTCAGCATCTCTGTGCACGCCATTCCAAAACTAATATTTCGTCCGCAGACAAACGTCATTCGTGTCTCTTGTCTCTGTCCTCACTCAACCCTCCATCCGATTGTTCTGTCAGTTCCGTCACCCACCCATTCGGATCGTTACCCTCGCCCCATCCCTGTCCTCCAACCATTTCTGTCTGATCGTTCTGTCAGCAAGGGTGTTGGCTAGCAAAAAAAGAGCAGCCACCGCTCTTCAGGACAAGGCCAAGCAGCGTGACCCATCAATCCTCTTAATCAGCAAACCATCGACTTTAATTTCGCTTTCAAGCAACATGGCCCTAGTCGAAGGTCAACGAATAGAGTTGACGTCGATTCATAAAGGTTGGGTATATAGATACAAACTGAGTTGTTATATAAATAGAGTACTATAGCCCATATACACCATCCACGATAATTAGATTATAAATCAATTTAATTAATTAAATTTACTTAATTAATTAAGTTATTTAAATAATAATAATAATAATTATTAAAAAAATAAAAATAAAAAATAAAAAAATAAAAACAAACACTGGCAGATAAATATTCACCACCTCATACACGCTCAATGTCTTCGTTAATGTCAATGGCCGAACTCCAAAAAAAATTGCTGGATCTTGAGAACAAGATCAATAATAATTCTGATGACTTCAGCAAAAGATTAGTCGATCTTGAGGGTATAGTTGCAGGACATTCCAATGACATCAAAAAGCTTCAAGATACGACAAATCAGATAGAAAGACAAATTTGGCTAAATCATAGCGAGGTCACAGAAAATCATAGCCAAGCAATGCAAAAGCTAACATAACTCCGCGATAAGATAAATCAGACACAACGACCAATATTCCCCAATATGGAACATAATCAACAGAACAATTCAGCAGATTTAGGGAATTCAGAAGAACATCATGAAAAAACCGATTCCCCACACCATCACGAAGATAGTAATGTAGATTCTCAAAATAAGCAGCTCTAAAATGCATTTGCTAATCAATACCCCCTTCTCGTTCCACCGTTAGCATATCATCGAAGAGCAAAAATCGAGCTACCCAAGTTTGACGGTAATGAAAAAAATAGCGTTGCATGGCTTAATAAAGCTGAAGAATATTTTGAGATTTACGACATTAATAGTGACGACGAAAAAATTAAGCATGCTTCCATGAAAATGGAAGGAGAAGCATATAATTGGTATATGTGGTGGAAAAAGATGACGCTTGCTATTAGTTGGACGAAATTTAAGGATGCATTCTTTAAAATATTTCAAGGTATAAAAGAATAATTTTTTTTTTCAACATTCATCAAATTACGCCAAAAAGGAGATGTGGATGAGTACACTCGAGAATGGGAGACCTTAGTGACACGAGTACTTGGATTGTCAGAATCTTGTTTAATCCAGTCTTTCATCTCAGGACTTAAAATCCTTATACAAGAAGAGCTCGAACTTCATGACATTACATTAGTAGAACTAGCAAGGCAAAAAGAAAAAGCTGCTGAAAAGAAATTTGAAAGGTTATCTTGGTCAAAACCAGAAAGAGTATATTCGAGACGAAGGTTTCCTCAATCTACAAATGTAGATAACATAAAATATGTTCCACCACACCTTCATGAAGGAGACAAATCTAACATGGAAATACAAAGGATGAGAGAGGGAAAGTGCAAACGTTGTGGCAAAAAATGGGACCCTAAGCACATGGGTGCTAGTGGAAAAGAAAAAAATGTGTATAATTGTGAAGCAACTAATGACTCTAACAATGATGATTCAGATGTAGAAGGAATGGAAGACACCCCAGAGTTCTCTCCAGAAGTAGATGACGAAAGCATTCCACAAGTGTCATTATCAGCTATGACAGGTATATCACAACCTCAGACCCTAAAATTAAGAGGACATATTGAGAAAAACAACGTAATGGTTCTCATCGACACTGGCAGCACCCACAATTTTCTAGATTCAACCATGGCCAAAAGACTCAACATCTTTACCTTTCCCATGCCTAATATGAAGGTAATGGTGGTTGATGGTAAGAAGATTGAGCAAGTAGGGAAATTCCATAAGGTAAAGTTACAGATAAAAGAATTTAGTTTAGAATCTCCATTCTATACTGTACCACTAGGAGGAGTCAATGTGGTCTTAGGAATTCAATGTCTACAAACCTTAGGTACTTATTCTGCCAACCATCAGAAGCAGTTTATAAGCTTTAAGTGGGAAGGGCAGAAGCACAAGTTATATGGATTCCAAGCACCAGAAAATCAAATCGTGTCATCATCCCAGATGATGAAGATGATTCGAAAAGGAGTGCCAGCCCATATAGTACAATGTCATCAGTTAGAAATGTTATCTACAAAAAGGATCA
The DNA here is from genome assembly GCA_034641835.2 of Pinus albicaulis. NCBI lineage: Eukaryota > Viridiplantae > Streptophyta > Pinopsida > Pinales > Pinaceae > Pinus > Pinus albicaulis. The sequence goes on from CM076584.1 coordinate 1,471,600,434, forward strand.
GCGAAGGGTCACCAGAAGTACAAGGACTAGTTCAGAAACACGAAAAAGTATTCCAAGACCTACCAATGGAAATGCCTCCTAATAGGGAAATCAAACATACAATAGAAGTCAAGGCAGGATCAGACCCTGTTAACATCAAGCCTTATCACTACCCGCATCACCAAAAGACTGAAATTGAGAAGATAATCCAAGACCTTTTAAAATGTCGAGTCATCTCAAAAAGCAAGAGTCTGTATGTTGCCCCAGTTATATTGGTAAGAAAAAAAGATGGATCGTTCTGGCTATGCATTGAATACAGAGGATTAAATAAGATAACAATTAAAAATAAGTTTCCAATTCCCTTTATCAATGAAATGCTAGATGAGCTACATGGCACAAAATACTTCTCTAAGTTAGACGTAAGGTCAGGCTATTACCAGATCAGAATCAGATTGGAAGATATACCAAAAACTGCGTTTCAAACACATGAAGGTCATTACGAGTTTAAAGTAATTCCCTTTGGGTTGACAAATGCACCAGCTACATTCCAAGCTACTATGAACGAATTATTTCGTCCATATCTTAGGAAATTTGTACTAGTATTTTTTGATGATATTTTGATTTATAGTAAGACTTGGAAAGAGCACTTGCAACACTTGGATAAAGTTCTCACATTACTAGAAGATCATCAGTTTTATGCTAAGAAATCCAAATGCACCTTTGGAAAAGAAGAAGTCGAATATCTGGGACACATAATATCCCATGAAGGGGTAAAAGTGGATCCTTCTAAAATCAAGGCTATAAGGGAATGGAATAAACCAGTGAATATATCCAAGCTAAGAGGATTCTTAGGATTAACGGGATATTATCGAAGATTTATTAAAGACTATGCACACAAAACTGCACCTCTTACAAATCATTTAAAGAAAAATTTGTTTCAATGGAATGAAGAAGCAGGAAAGTGTTTTGAAGAATTGAAGGAAGTAATGTCTAATGCACCAGTATTGGCAACTCCCAATTTCTCTAAACCATTTATCATCGAATGTGATGCCTCTGGATTCGGTATAGGTGCAGTATTAATGCAAGAAGGGCACCCTATCACTTTTGAAAGCAGGAAGCTCAATAAGCGAGAGCGTCTCAAGTCCACATATAACAAGGAAATGCTCGCAATTATGCACGCATTGGCCAAATGGAGACAATATCCGTTAGGGAGTAAATTTTCCATCCGAGTAGATCATAACAGCCTTTGGTATCTCCTTCAACAAAACACACTCTCTGAAGAACAACAAAAATGGATCAAGAAAATTGCCGCTTTCGACATGGAGATATTACATAAGAAAGGAAAAGACAATGTAGTAGCAGATGCCCTGTCTAGGAAAGATGAAGAACCAACACTACTTGCAGTCTCGGTTGTTGTTCCTGAATGGCTTAATGAGATTCGAAGTGAGTACGCCAAAGATCCAGAAATGTCGGCTATAATCAATAATCTCCCAGGAAATTAAAAATTTGAGTGGAAGAACGATATCTTATGGTACAAAGGAAGAATTCATCTAAACTCCAAATCCAAGTTTATATAAAAAATGCTTAAGGAATCACATGATTCCATGTAATTCGGGCATGTAGGATATTTTAAAACCTACTACAATGCACGTCAGTCATTTTTTTGGAAGGGTATGAGTCACGATATTCAAAAATATGTAGCAGAATGTGACAAGTGTCAAAGAAATAAAAGTGAAAATATTATGACACTTGGGTTACTTCATCCCTTAAATATTCCGAATTAGAAATGAGAAGAAATATCGATGGATTTTATTGAAGCGTTACCTATATTTGATGGAAAGGATAAGATATTCGTAGTAGTAGATAGATTCACTAAATATGCTCACTTTATTGCTATGTAGAAAACAAACTCTGCAAAGAAAATTGCTGAGATATTTTGCAAACATATTTATAAACTACACGGCTTCTCGAAAGTCATTGTCAGCGACAAAGATGCCAAATTTAAAGGAAATTTTTGGAAGGAATTGTTCAACCATATAGGAACCTACCTAAACATGAGCTCAACTTACCACCCCCAATTGGATGGACAAACAGAGGTTGTCAATAAATGTTTGGAAGCTTACCTACGTTGTTATGCTACGAAAAAACAAAATAAGTGGGTTCAATGGTTGCATCTCGTTGAATGGTGGTATAATTATACTTACCATACATCGACAAAAATGACTCCATTCCAAGCTTTATATGGATACGATCCCCCGAAGTGGAAAGATTTCGCTTCAGTCCAGTCAAACCTGCCAGCAGTTAAAAACCAGCTAGAAGAACACCAAAAGGTCGTCCAAGTTCTAAAAGAAAATATGAATATTGCACAAAATCGTATGAAGCAATAGGCTGATCGTAATCGAACTAAGAGATCACTCGAAGTTGGAGACTGGGTGTTTGTCAAGCTCCAACCGTACAAGCAGTTGTCCCTGAAACAAAAAGGGAAACATAAATTAGCTCCAAAGTTCTATGGTCTGTATCAAATCATCAAAAAGATCAGTCAAGTCACTTATGGTTTGAGCCTTCCTAATACAAGTCGTGTTCACAACGTCTTCCATGTGTCATGCTTAAAAAAAGCACTTGGTGACCATCAGTCGTCCCAAAAGACACTTCCATTTTTGGATGATGAAGGAAGGATCATTTTGGAGCCCGAAAGTATCCTATCTACCCGAGAAAAGAAGCTACGCTCTCGTGTTATTACATAATATTTAATCAAATGGAAGGATTTGCCCGAAGAAGAAGCCTGTTGGGAAACTAAAGCGTTTCCTCAACAACACCCATCGTTACGTATGCTTTGAGGATAAAGCATCTTTAAGAGAGGGGCAATGTTATGTATAATTTATTAATTATTATTTAAATATAGTTGTCTTAGGTTTATTAAGTGAAAGGGCATAATCAAAGATCATGCCTCTTCACCAAGGGACACCGTGAGGCTGTATTTAAAGCCTTGGTGATTCCCCATTGTAATCATCTCATTTTTTATCAATAATAATATAAACATTTCCAGTTAAACTGAGTTTTTATACTCCACTATACCTTTTAGCCTTAGAAAAAATTGCTCATAATAGAATTACTCTTTGATTTAGGTGTCAATTTTTAAGGTTTCTCTCTTCATGATATTTGGTTTAAAATGCTATGGTTGAGAATATTGAAATTTTAAGATTTTTTGTACTCGTGATATTTGATTTTAATTCCATGGTTGAAAAATGTTAAAATTTTAAGATTTTTTTGAGTCATGTTATTTAATCTTGAACACCATGGTTGAAAATTGTTGGAATTTTAAGGCTTTTCACGATCATGATTTTGGTTTTTAATGCCATGGCTGAAAAATATTTGAATTTTGACCGTAAAAAAAGGTGTTGTAACATCACCACTTTTTGATTTTGGGTGTTTTTTTCATGTTTTTTCCGCATTTTTTTCTGGGTTAGAGTTCTTGTTTTGAAATTACAATTCTCGTTAAGTTGGTAACATTGTTTATTTATTATTATTATTTAATAGGCACAACATTATATATTCCATATGAAGAATATACATATACTGTCAGTACTGCCAACATCCATGATGTCACTTGTGGGAATTGAACCTAGGTGGGGAGGATTCTATTCCTTCCTCCCAACTACCCGATATAACCCCAATTGACAAATTGGTAACATTGTTATTTTCACAATTTTTTTTTTCTAGGATATTTTAGATAATGAAATTTGGATCATATTGAGGTGAGATCTTGGGGGATATATAGTTAAAATTTCATAGTTTGGTTCAATATACTTTATGAGATATACTCTGTGGAATTTAGTTTGTGAAGGATTATGAAATCAATTTCAAACATGTCAACGTGGTAGTTTTGCCATAATTTATTTTTCGGGACTTTTCAGGCTGTGAAATCTTAAAAAATATTAGGGGTGGTAGGAGCGGGGGTAGGGGAGAGGGTGATTATTCATCTTGAGAATCAATTGGAATATAAATATGCTTGAGATATGGGATAAGAAACCGATAATGTTTTCGAAGCCTACGCTCTTTTTTAATGGATAAAACAAGTTGTGAAAATGAATACACAATAAATCACCGTGATAGGAGACTCCCTAATTATCATACCAAGGATAATAAAAAAAACTTTGGCCCAAGATGTAAAACTTGCTCATATCATCACAAGAATCCTTAAGATTCTAAATCATATGCCAAGATCTCACTTCTATCATGTGATGAGAGTAAACATTTCCAAAGCTAATGAAAAGGCTAACCACCGGGCATCTTTCTCCAAGGAGAACCTTGAATGGATTAGAAAAATCATATACAAGCTCCCCCCTTAACTTATCTCATGGAATTCTAAAAAAGGTGGCAACAGATATGTCATTATGTGTGTATCGTTGACATAGAAGGCCCATACTAGGAGACAACAGCCAAAAGCTTCGATCCGTTTGATAAATGGTACTCCATAATCATGTTTAGGTAGGTTACACAATCTTTCATCCCTCTTTGATACAGAAGGAAGAACCGATGTATTGATTCAATGATGATAATGGGGAATTTGGCCCGCTAACTCCTTTAGGAGGGAACATTTGATTATTAAGTTTGGAGCAATGTTAATTCCGTAATTTCATAGGTGAAGTACAATATTGAGGGACATTATGGGGTAAAGTGGTGGTGGCTGGTGGAGAGTTTCTTTCCGTTTAGGGGATCAGATATTGAAGGGTCGGTCCTTGTCTCTATGAGCTCAATTGTTCTGATTCCTTATCTTTGGGATTTGCGCTTTAGAGGTAATTTTTGGGCTCTGCTTTTTAATTAGCTACGTCTTTGTATTATGCTATATTGTTGGGCCCCTCCGTAGTGGAATGTTGGTATTTGTGTGTGTTCTCACTTTTCGTGTTGGTTTGAGTTTATCCTAGGTTACTAGTGGGAGTGGCGTATACACGACCCTTATGAACTATTTGGCTTATATGTTTTATTTTATAATGGTTGGGGATGACCCCTTGATGGAACTTTCAATGAGATCTGAATCCAATACATGACTTGATGCTACCATGGTGGAAAAGTCCATGGAATTCAAGATTCAAGTGCTTTCTCTATGTAGAATTCAGGGTTCAACCGTCTTGCTGTCAAACATGCCTCACAAAAAATGATCAATTGAAGCAAGGATTTGCTTCGACAAGCGACATCTGTTAATAAAGGTTGTCATTGATGTCAATATGGCATTGACTGGGATGTCAATATTCTTGAGATGCCTGGTTCCAGATGATGATGCCATGACTCTTGGTTGACTAGGAGACCATTAATGTGATTTCAAAGTCTATGAAGAAGTCTTGTCCTAAATGCCTATTGATCATAAAGCCCTAGAAATCACAATGATGTGCTTACTCTTGATGAAGAAGACTAGAACTCGAATGATGTCCTTACCCTTGATGTGGAGGAATATACTTAATGAAGTCATACACATGATGATGTCATACTCTTGAATGACCACACTTGATAATGGTCTTGATGACATGGTTGAAAGACTACTTTGAAGTTTTCCCAATAACAAATTAATAAAGGCTACACTATGACTTATCGTTGCACGAGTATATGATGACATGAGATGATACATTCATTGTTGGATACTATTATGACGTGGATGTCATACATGATCCTATGATGATGAAGAAGCCAAACAATAGAGGAGCCAATCATTAGAGAAGCCATTCTGTCCCAAATATTTTATGCATATAAATTTAAGGAAAGTCACATTAAAAAAATATTTTTCACCATCTTATAGGGCAACATTTCTTTGTGAGAACTTCAACATCCTTTAGAGCATAATTTTAGCTTTCCAACAAGCCCTTATTTTCCTCAAAACTCCCAGCGGTTTGAGAGAAAATGAATTTACAAGTTTGGAAAAATATAATTTCTATGCAAGCCGACATGAGACAACTCATGCAAGTCGGTGTCTTGGCCAAGGGACGTGACTCTTCGTCAAAAAGAAAAATATGTATAAATATGACGTTAAAACACTTCATTTTGGCATCAATTTTCGGTGATCATTTCAGAGAGAAGGCACAAAACAACAAGGAGGTCGAGATGACATAAAAGAAGACTGTTTGGGCAATTTTTTTGTTAACGTTTATCCTCCAAAATAAAAAACATTACAATTCAGACTTGTGGTTTATCCACTGTGACAGTCAAACTTGTGGCACTGTGCACTGCAATTTTTAACATGTGGACAAAAGATGTCTTGAACCTGTAATAGATTGTGGCATATCTTGAATTGTGCAGTATAGTATTTTAGACATAAGTTCCTGATTCTGTTTTAAGAGCTGACTTGGATCAACTTATGAACACATTTGTTACCTATTGGAATTGCAGCCTCAGACTTATTCTCTCTGACTGTCACAAACCTGTGTTAGGGAAGCCTCAGATCAGTTAAAAAGAGCTTTGTCAGCCTCAACAATTAGACCCCGTCACACATTTGTAGCCTTGGTTGAAGAAGCTTGGACTGCAGACTCCTTTTTGAGTTAGAACATTGATTAACCTGTGGTAACAAAAGCAGCTTAGACCTTCTTATGTGGTGCATCAGCGAATAATCCATTTCGGATCCTTAACTACAACGAGGACAGTATTGTGAAGGACTCGGTTCTGTCAATGCACCAACAGTCAAAGTTTGAAGCCTTAAACTGGAATAGTTGACACAATCCTGTACCTTAAGAATTGGATAGTCACTATTATCGCTTAATTTTGAGAAGCAGTTCGTGAAACTTTAAAGAGACCCCGTGGAGCAAAACATTTAGAGGCATTATTGAAGTACCATTGGAGAATTTGGGATCTCTTGCAGTTATGCACCTTGTAGAAAATATTGCTGAAGAACTGGAGCTGCCTTGAAGACAAGCTTGAAGTGGCTCAAAAACCTTGTATATTGACTTAAGGATTTGTGGAGCATATCTTGAAGATCTGCATTGGAGACTTGATGAGGAAAAAATCTCTGAAGTATAGTATAGGAGAATATTCTTTGAAGCAAGCATTAAGACATCTTGGAGCACCTATTAAGGAACTTGTGGAAATATATCTTGTTGGACAAGTATTGTTGAAGACACCTTTCAGAAGTTGGTTTGAAGACAACCTTGGAGACCATGATGCATTAGTCATCATGAGGCGACTTTGGAGTTTTTTGTTTGGGTAACATGAAGATATGTGGAGACACCTTCATGTGAAGAAAAAGTTGTCATTGATGGGCTAAGCATGTTGGATATCAATTGAGGGCAGCGTTGGTGAAGATATTGTCACGACTCGTTGCAGGTGATATTGGGAGCCGTGAAGAATTAGTGAACTTATCTTGGCAAATTAAAGCAAAGGGTTGGAGCCCTAGAGGATAGGAGTCCTCAAGAAACCAGGTTGGAGCCTTTACCAGAGATGGGGTTGGATCCCTAGAGGTTGGTGCCTCAAATTGATAGGGTTGGAGCCCTAGAGGTTGGTGCCTCAAATTGACAAGGTTGGAGCCTTGGAAAGACCAAGTCAGTGCTTGGCACAATATAGGTTGGAGCCTAGAAGATTAGAGTCTTCATCTAGGGTTGGAGCCCTATATCATTATTGTACTTTACTTATTGTAAAGAAGAAATTAATGAAAGTATTTATTTCATCATTGTTCATTTTGTGTTCTAAATATAAGTGATCTAACTGGTAAAATTAACAATTGAAAATAAATATCGATTCACCCCCCTCTCAGTATTTCCAACAATTGGTATCAGAGCCAGTACCTTCACTCAAAGCCTAACAGCTTGAAGGTTGATCATTAGAACACAAATGGCAAAGCCAAGGAAGAAAGTCTCCAATTATTCTAAAGATGTCTCTTCCTCAGCCATCGAAGTTAAAGTCAATCAATTTGCAAAGGCTCCATTGTTCAATGGAAATTTTGATATATGGGAGGCAAGAATGAGGAATTTCTTGAAGACTTAAGGAATTGAAGTTTGGAGATCAGTGATTACTAATGACACGATGGACGAAGAATCCAAGGAGTAAAATACAAGTGCAATGAAGGCAATCTTGAATGGGTTACCAAATTCTGTGAAGGCCAATTTTGAAAAATGTTCGTCAGCAAAAGTCATATGGGACAAAATTCATGATCTTCACTCAAAAGGAGCGTTGACAATGATATCTGGTCAAGAAGATGATGGAAAACAAGAAAGAAGCCCAGAATCCATCAAGGAAGCTGAAGATAAGAGAGATGGCAGCAAGACTAAAGAAGACCTAGAAGACAATGAGAACAAAGAAGACTTTGAAGAAGATCTCCTGAATAAACTTATGGCTTCCATGGAAAAGATTAACAGTTTGAAAAAAGAAAATGAGGAACTTAAGAAGAAAGAGCAAGTTGGTGACCAAGACAAGACAAGGAAGGAAGTTGACCTTTTCAAGCTTCAAGTACAAGAAAGAAATGAGGAGCTCATCAAACTTAAGGAGGAATTTCAACAAAACAAAAGAAAGAATCACGAAGAAGTCATATCTATGACAAATCAATTAGATAAGGCAAAGAAAAGGGAAGAAACTTTGTCAAGCCATCTTGAACAAAGACTTAAGAGCTTGAACAATCTTGAAGTAGAGATTGGTCAATACAAGGAAGAGGTCTCCTCTCTTAGATCTCAACTAGAAGAAGCAAGAAAACAAGCACAAGGAGCCAAGAAGTTGATGGAAACTTTGGCATCCATAGAAGGAAAAGTTGATGAAGCAGAAAAGGAGAGAAACACCGTGATATGCCAACTAGAAGAAAAGGATGAAGAAATATTCAAACTAAAATCAGACATCAATCTTCTCAAGGCTGAAACATGTGAAGCTATGAGAATAAAAGAAGAAATGGAGAGCAATATAGCAAAGAAGAATGAAGAAGTCCTCATAATGAAATCAAATATCATCTCCCTTAAAAATGAAGCACACGAAGCAACAAGGATGATGGAATAAAAGAAGAAGCAACTAGTCATGAAAGATGAAGGTTGTGAAAAATTGAAAGAATAAATTGTCTCTCTTAAAAAGGAAGTTGACTTGCTAAATAAGAACTTGAAGAGTTCTCAAACCCTAGATGACATCCTAAGTCATCAAAGATCCCCCCTTGATAAATCAGGGCTTGGCTATGCAAGTGAAACCTCAAGCAAGAATGATAGTGCTTCAAACAAGGATGTGAGCAAGCCAGGAAGAAATGATATTCCCAATTCCAGCAAAGGCAAGAGTCAAGATGACATTAGAAGAAACCATTCTCCAAGGATATTTACAGATGATGTCAAGAATACAAAAGGAAATGAATATCATCAAAGAATTCCAAGGCAAAAAGACTTCAGAAGTACTTCAAGGAATTCTTCATCTCCCAGGTACCAAAGTATATTTTTTGGTTATTGCTATTCTTGTACAAACTTTGGGCATACGGCAAAGGATTGTAGGGCATATCACCAAGACAAATATAATGGTCCCTGTCAATATCATAGAAGCAGCTTTGCAAGAAGAAATCATACATCCTCATTTATGAGCAGAATGGAATGCTTCAATTGCCATAAAATTGGGCATATGGCTCGTGATTGTAACTTGACTTGGGTCCCTAAAACTACGACAACCAAGCTAGAGAAGAAACTTACACAAGTGTGGAAAAGGAAGCAAATTGGATCTGAAAGTCTCTTGAACACTCCATCCAACAACACATGTTGTTGATTTGATGAAGACATCATTGGAAGATATGATATTACAAGGTTTAATGATGAATTTCTGCCAAGAAAAAGACTATGCATACTGGTAGGGGGAGCTTGTGAATCTTAACCATTCTTGTAGAGGCTATCCGTGAATGGGCCCTATGAAAACCTTGATGAGTCACACTTGAATGGTCATCCTTTGATAGATCATCTCTTGGGAACAACTTCATTGAAGAACATGATCCCTTAATCATTCGATGAACTGGTTTTCTTCCGCATGTTCACAAGGCAACAAGTTTTTTTCTTGAGCTAGAAGAGTTTATGCAGGTAAGAGAAGTTGGTTCACCACATGAAGAAATGAAAACATATCATGGACCACATTGCCAGAAGGAAGAGCACCATGATAGGGGGTGTAACATACCTATGAAGGACTACTATTCATGAAGAAAAGAAGTAGCTTGACAGGGGGAGTACTTGGGCACCCTGTTTGCCATTGATGTCAAAGGGGGAGAGAATGTTTGAAGGGAAAGAATATTGCCATCAATGACAAAGGGGGAGATTGTTAATAAAGGTTGTCATTGATGTCAATATGGCATTGACTGAGATGTCAATATTCTTGAGATGCCTGGTTCCAGATGATGATGCCATGACTCTTGGTTGACTAGGAGACCATTAATCATGATGTCAAAGTCTATGAATAAGTCTTGTCCTAAATTCCTATTGATCATAAAGTCCTAGAAATCATGATGATGTGCTTACTCTTGATGAAGAAGCCTAGAACCCGGATGATGTCCTTACCCTTGATGTGGAGGACTATACTTAATGAAGTCATACACATGATGATGTCATACTCTAGAATGACCACACTTGATAATGGCCTTGATGACATGGTTGAAAGACTACTTTGAAGTTTTCCCAATAACAAATTAATAAAGGCTGCACTATGACTTATCGCTGCACGAGTATATGATGACATGAGATGATACATTCATTGTTGGATACTATTATGACGTGGATGTCATACATGATCCTATGATGATGAAGAAGCCAAACAATAGAGGAGCCAATCATTGGAGAAGCCATTCTGTCCCAAATATTTTATGCACTGAAATTTAACGACAGTCACATTAAAAAAATATTTTTCACCATCTTAGAGGCAACATTTCTTTTTGAGAACTTCAACATCCTTTAGAGCATAATTTTAGCTTTCCAACAAGCCCTTATTTGCCTCAAAAATCCCAACGATTTGAGAGAAAATGAATTTACAAGTTTGGAAAAATATAATTTCTATGCAAGCCGACATGTGACAACTCATGCAAGTCGCCCTCTTGGCCAAGGGATGTGACTCTTCGTCAAAAAGAAAAATATGAATAAATATGACGTTAAAACACTTCATTTTGGCATCAATTTTCGGTGATCATTTCAGAGAGAAGGCACAAAACAGCAAGGAGGCCGAGTTGACATAAAAGAAGACTATTTGGGCAATTTTTTTTGTTAAGGTTTATCCTCAAAAAAAAAAACATTACAATTCAGACTTGTGGTTTATCCACTGTGACAGTCAGACTTGTGGCACTGTGCACTGCAATTTTTAACATGTGGACAAAAGATGTCTTGAACCTGTAATAGATTGTGGCATATCTTGAACTGTGCAGTATAATATTTCAGACGTAAGTTCCTGATTCTGTTTTAAGAGTTGACTTGGATCAACTTATGAACACATTTGTTACCTATTGGAATTGCAGCCTCAGACTTATTCTCTCTGACTGTCACAAACCTGTGTTAGAGAAGCCTCATATCAGTTAAAAAGAGTTCTGTCAGCCTCAACAATTAGACCCCGTCACACATTTGTAGCCTTGGCTGAAGAAGCTTGGACTGCAGACTCCTTTTTGAGTTAGAACAGTGATTAACCTGTGGTAACAAAAGTAGCTCAAACCTTCTTATGTGGTGCAATAGTGAATAATCCATTTTGGATCCTTAACTACAGCGAGGACAATCTTGTGAAGGACTCGGTGAAAGATTGTATTTCTGTGAATGCACCAATAGTCAAAGTTTGAAGCCTTAAACTGGAACAATTGACACAGTCTTGTACCTTAAGAATTGGACAATCACTATTATAGCTTAATTTTGAGAAGCAGTTCGTAAAACTTTAAAGAGACCCTGTGGAGCAAAACCTTTAGAGGCATTCTTGAAGTACCATTGGAGAATTTGGGATCTCTTGCAGATACACACCTTGTAGAAAATATTGTTGAAGAACTAGAGCTGCCTTGAAGACAAGCTTGAAGTGGCTCGAAAGCTTTGTATATTGATTTAAGGATTTGTGGAGCATATCTTGAAGATATGCATTGGAGACTTGATGAGGAAAAAATATCTGAAGTAGAGTATAGGAGAATATCCTTTGAAGCAAGCATCAAGACATCTTGGAGCACTTATTAAGGAACCCGTGGAAATATATCTTGTTGGGCAAGTATTGTTGAAGACACCTTTCAGAAGTTGGTTTGAAGACAACCTTGGAGACCATGATGCATTAGTCATCATGAGGTGACTTCAGAGTTTTTTGTTTGGGTAACATGAAGAGCTGTGGAGACACCTTCATGTGAAGACAAAGTTGTCATTGATGGGCTAAGCATGTTGGAGATCAATTCTGGTGAAGATATTGTCACGACTCATTGCAGATGATATTGGGAGCCGTGAAGAATTAGTGAACTTATCTTGACAAATTGAAGCAAAGGGTTGGAGCCCTAGAGGATAGGAGTCCTCAAGAAACCAGGTCGGAGCCTGTACCAGAGATGGGGTTGGAGCCCTAGAGGTTGGTGCCTCAAATTGACAGGGTTGGAGCCCTAGAGGTTGGTGTCTCAAATTGACAAGGTTGGAGCCTTGGAAAGACCAAGTCGGTGCTTGGCACAATGCAGGTTGGAGCCTGGAAGATTGGAGTCTTCATCTAGGGTTGGAGCCCTATATCATTATTGTACTTTACTTATTGTAAAGAAGAAATTAATAAAAGTATTTATTTCATCATTGTTCATTTTGTGTTCTAAATATAAGTGATCTAACTGGTAAAATTAACAATTGAAAAGAAATACTGATTCACCCCCCTCTCAGTATTTCCAACAACATCAAAAGCTTACATTTTACACAAAATTTTAGATTAATCATAATCACGCAGACATGAAAGATGTTGAAAACGTGGAGGCCCCTTTGGTAAACAACATGAATAGGATTTTGAATCAACATCCATGGGACATGTTCCTTGAAGAAGACAACACCTGCTAAGGATTCTAATCCCTCTCTAGTCTTTAACTACATTTCTCCTTTTGTTTCCTAATAGACAATTTTTGGATATGTTCTAGAAGCTGTCGTGGATTAATTAGAAATGAAAATGAAAAAATGAAATTTTGGCTCATAGGAATGGTAGACATTTTGAATTAAGAATCATGGAGAGAGTCACTCTTGATATCAATGACATGTAAGTTTTGAGTTCAACACTCAACCTTTATAAAATCCTCGGTTATTGTTAAGAAAATGAAGAAATATTCAGAAATATTAGGAGATATACAAAATTACCTCAGAGAAAAATTTTAGAGTTATATTTGAAAAATTGGAAACGTGCCACATTAAACAAGTTTTCTTGTGGAAAGAGACAAAAATCAACAAGTTTTGAGAAATTTACCATAACTTTCACTTGGCACATAAAATTTTGGTAAGAATAGTAGAATTGCAAAGAAGAGATATGAAAGTATTAAAGAACAAAGTTTCAAATTCAGAAGGGCTCCAATATTATAAGTACACCAAGAAAAAGGCCATCCATTTAAGTGTTCTCCAAATTAATGTTTTAAAGATACATAAATTATAAGTAACATGAATTTTTACAAGAAAATCCATTATTTTGGGTGGCTGGAAATTGTGACAAAGAGGAATACTGTTATTATTTGCTCACATGGTTACAAAGAAAGATCCAAAATCTACTACACCAATTAAATCTCCCAAAGGTTCATCCAATACTTATGAAGAAAGTGAAGACAGAGTCTAGGTTCTCCAAATTAGATAAAAAAGTTAATGAAATAGATAGTTGTATGTTGAAAAAAAGTGGATTTATTAGGTTCTCAAGAAAGCCTTAAAAGAGAAAAGATGGATGAAATGGAAAATAAGATAAATGAAAAAAAGGAAGATATACAAAAAACAATCAAGAAAGAAATAAAAGAATTACAAACCCTTCTATTAAAAGATCCCCATAAAATGGACATGGAGATCCAAGGAAATCATGAACATAAGGAAAATCATAGTGTTAAGACTTAATCACATATGGGAGTATGTTGTTACAATTGGAGAACACAAATATTTAATCACATAACAATAATTATGAATTTTCAATCCAAGATCCACATAATCAGGGCTTCAAGTCAGCACCAAGGAACTATTGCATTCAAAAGATCGACATGGGGAAGTTTGATGGTAACAATGTTATAACATGGACACTCTATATGGAGCAATACTTTGATCTACACCAAGTGGAATCCTTAAAAAAGTTAAATATTGCATCCATGTTTTTAGAATAAGGATAACATGTATGGTATCAATGGATTTATGAAAGGAAAAATGATTTTGTTATGCCTTGGTCCATTTTTACAAAATAATTAATAACACGTTGTGGGGATACAAAGAGCAATACATCATTTAGTCAATTGGTAAATCTTCGACAAAAAGGTCCAGTTATACAACACATTCAACAATTCCAAAATTTGAGTCTCGGGTTAAAGAACATTTTAGAGAATAATTTATTAGAATTCTTTATAGGAACTTTAAAGGAAAGCATCCAACATGAGGTGTGTCTCTTTGAAACTAAATTCATAGAGTATACTTTCAATCTAGTTTGGAAGGTTGAAAGCAAAAATATAATCACCAACAACTATAGAGAACATGCTAACCTCAATCAACCAACAAGGTTGACACCTCAACAAATGGACGAAAGAAGAACAAAATGAATGTTTCAATTGTGATAGAAAGTATAGTAAGAGGCATACATGTAGTGAGAAGAAAATATTCTACATAGACTTTGAAGAGGAAGAAGATAAAAAAATGGAATTATCACAAGATTTAGAGCTAGAAGAGACCACAACAATATCCTGTCATGCATTGGCCGCCATCAGTACCCCACAAACCGTCAATATAGAAGGATATATCGAAAAGAAAAATGTGACAATGTTGATTGATTATGGAAATACCCATAACTTCATCAATTACAAGTTATCAAGACTTCTCAATTGTTTCATATATCTAGCACTCGAGTTTCAAGTAATGATTGTAGATGGAGGTACCATAAATTGTTTAGGTAAGTCAAATGATCTTAGCTCGAGTGGTTGGGTGAAAAATTTGTTTCCCCACCTACATGGGTTCAAGTCTCCAAAGACATGTTGTAACAAGCCTATTTTTGGAATTTATGAAATAGTTGTATCTGGTGTAATATTAGCAACCGATCTTTTGAAATTAGCGATTCTCCATAAATTCTCGTTCTACTTAAAACAAAATTGTTTAGGGAAGTGCCATAGTATTAAGCTTAATATGGGAGAGTATTTATTGGATACTCCCATGATTGTAATATAAATGAGTGGTACTGGTGTCCATTGGAAATAGTGACCTTTAATTTTCAAGATCTCTTCATAAGATATACTTTAGAAGGTAAGGAAATTGAGCGTAGAAGTATCTAGGGAAACCCTCTAAGGTGATAAGCTCTAATGAAATGACAAAACTACTCAAAAAGGGGCACCAAGGTGTTCACTAAATGTTCAAACATCAATATCATCTATGTCGGGGGATCTACATAAAGTTATCAACAATCATTCCAAGGTATTTGGATTAATGCTTAAGGGTCTTCCACCTACTCGAAATCATGAATATCAATGTTCACTTATAGCCAGGAAGTGTAATAAATGAGGAAGGAAAATCATACTAGAAGCATAAACAATCTTGGGAAAAATGATTAAGAAGCTAAGTATTCCAACAATTTTGGAGTACCTCATTAAACACAAGAACCTCCCAGTCAAAGAGATGACATGGTAAGATAACTTATTCATGAAGAATCACTAGTAGTTAGTCAAGTGTTGAGGACAACACTTGTTTGAAGAGAAGGGGAATATTAAGCCGTAAAAACCCTTATTAAGCCCTATATATTGAGTGATTACATTTCTATCATTACTTTGTTATGTAGCCTAGAGGCTTTCGTGGTGCCATTTTATCATAATTATACCCTTTGTATCCTACACACACACACTGAGGAGACCTAGTCTTATGATCAACATATCTTGTCTTCTACATTGTATTCATTGTAAAAGGAGGTTTCCCCCTCAAAGATGATTGTAATTATTGATTTCTTATCATTTTTAAGGTGCAGGGTTCATAATAGAAATTCATTGGAATGCAACAAAAGGGTCGTTAAGTACATTCTGGGTGCAAGAGATTTTGGATTTCTCTGGAAAAAAATGACAACTTTACACTTATTGAATATTTAGATGGGTATTTTGTAGTCGATATTGAAGATATAACATCAAATTCAGATTTTTAATGAATATGGGTTCAATAACAATATCTTGGAGTTGTAAAAGACAAGCTATAATGACAAACTTTTTAGCAGAGGAAAAATGTATCTAAGTTTGGCAAGCAATGTCTAAAATTGTTTAGATACAAAGAAATTTGCAGGATATTCGTGGTATTTAGAAAACACTGACTACTTTGTTCATTGAGAGCTACTCAACAATAAATATGGTTAAGAATCAAAAGTTTCATTCTAACACAAAGCATGTTGACACCAAGTACCATTTCATTTGAACACACACAAACAATGAAATTATTATTGTCTATCTAAATATCAAACTGCATATATTTCCAACAATCCAATAGGTAAAATAAAATTCACTAAGTTTAGGGATGAACTTGACATTTATAATAATAAACATTTAGATTAAAGGGGGGAATGTTAGCCTAACCAACCTAAATCCATCTTAACTTCGGATCTACCAAGCCTCGAGAGGGATATCTTAGCATGCAAACTTCTTTTGGAGTGGAAAAAGATTTGATCACTCTTCCCACTTGGTATATCCCTCTCATTTTTTATTTTATTAAAACCTCTTGGTATATCCCTCTCATTTTTAATTTTATTAAAACCTTTATTTAATCTAGAAGTTGGACCTTTCCAAGCTTATCCAAAGTTCAAAATTATTGCTAAGTAGTGAATTGTGGCTAAGAATTAAGGTGTCAAGCTTTTGGTAGCTCCCCTTGAAAGGGGAGGAATATTTTGAGCATGACGAGTCTCCCAGGCCTAGGTCAGAAGAAGAAGTCAACATTGCAGATGGAACTTGGTGACGATACCAAGTATGCAGTGAGAGGTGTTGGATCTACATCGATTAAGCTAGATTCAAGAGATTCTCTACATGTGGGTGATGTACTATATGCACCAGGTTTTAGGAAGAATATGTTCTCCATCTCAATATTGGAGGATAAAGGATACAGAGTGGCATTCGTAGATGGATAGGTTCTTATGTGGCTTAAGGGCTTGAGCATAAACTCAGCTAGAGTGATTGGTGTCCGAGAGGGAGGATTGACCCATATTTATAAAGGATCAAACATAACCCAACTGTTCCACTGCTCTTTTTACCCACTCCTTTAAGGCATTTATGTGGTGTTGTGTTTTCTCTTTATTCTATCTCTAGTTACCAACATAAAGGATACGAGCTCGCGGCCAAGGCCAAGGTATTGGGATTTATTCTTTAGGTTTAGGATAAGAAGGATTTCTATTTTATAAGAGTAAGATAGGAATAATCCTTTTATGTCGTTTGTAGAATTCTCTTTTTAGTAATAGTGAGAGTAGAGGGTATATATATATATATATATCAAAAGTATAATTTTTTTTTTTTTTTGTAGATTTAATTAAAAAATGTAATAAAAATAAAATATCAATAAAATATTTTTATTATGAAATAAATGATGGTTTTTGAGCATGTGGTATTGATAAACCATTGTATTGGCCCATGGTATTGCAACAAAGCCTATTTACAAGTTAATAATATGCATGGTAAAGTGGAGGCGAATATCCACGGTTAAGAATCTTGTTATATTGTAAGTTTATTGTAAGCATTAAATTTTTATGTGCTTATTAATTAACTTTTAATATGGTTACAAAATCATTATTAGTCCTCTAGCAATCAATTTGCTTGTTGAAAATTATTAGTTTAACATTGACCAATGCAAGTTATAATGTTTAAGTTTAAAAAATAAACATTTATTTTTCGATATTGTTAAAAAACTATTTGAAAACATTTGATTGGACCATAAATTGAAGGTCCTTTTTGATTTTTTAATCCCAAAATAAAATCCTTGAAAATAGGTCATATTCACATAAATAACATATTTATAATCACTTACTTCCCACCATAATTTAAGCAAGTCTTTACATAAAAAAAGGGATAGAAATAACATGTAAATAAATATAAATTCAACATATTGACCCCATATAAAAATGTTGACATACTATCTTTCTTACATTATATCTAACGCCTACACATCTCCCCTATACTGAGTTGTAGAGCACCTCTCTGCACAATAATCCTAAAGTTTATCTAGATAAGCATTTTCCTAAAATAATAATGATAATAACGTTTGTTTTAAAAGATAGATTTTCATTGTTACCTCATTTCCATCGTGATTATCCTTGACTTGTTGGTCAATGGCATATGACATGTTGAGATAAGGCTACAAAAGTAATATATACACTATGCCTCTAACCTATTATGGAAGTTTTCTTTTCTTGATTAATAAAATTGTGTTTGAGGATAATTGGTAAGTCTTAATGGAGAAAGATAGAGCAAATCCAAAGGTATATTATAAATTTCTAACCTATTATGGAAGTTTTCTTTTCTTGATTAATAAAATTGTGTTTGAGGATTATTGGTAAACCTTAATGGATAAAGATAGAGCAAATCCAAAGGTATTTTATAATTTATAATAAAATTAAAGGAAATACACCATATCCTATCCTTTTCATAAGTCTTCCCCCCATTAAGAGCATGGATATGACAATGCATTTAATACCCAAGAACAAGAACAAGACAAGAGGCTTCCTAATATTGCATGAAATCTAGTTAAAAACACCTACTTTTCAAGTCAAGTCTTGGCTAAATCATTAGAGTCTTGAGGATGATGTCACTGCACAAAATAATTATTATATTAAAAATATCATTACATCTAAAACATTAAGAAGAAATTGGGGTGTGATAAAGAATTAGAGAATAAGAGGAAATTAAGATAATACAAGGAGGTGATCAACATTAATTTAGAAGATCAAAATTATCTATTTACTTTAACTACCATAAAGCAGAAAATTACCATTGCTAAAATAAAAACAAACTCTCATAAGCTTCGTAATGAAATAGGGCATTAGAAAATTCCTCAAAAGCCATGGGTTAAAATAATTTTTTATCTTTGTGGCACTAGGAGTGTTGAAGATGAAATAACTTTCTTTCATAATGTCCTAGATACAACCACATTAAAATTTCAATTTTAATATATTTGTTACAATATTGACTTTCCTAGCCTTTTAACTCCTTAAATTATGGTCATTTAGAAATGCTTCTCTTAAAGGTTTTCAAACACAACATAAAATTCTAAAACAAAGAAAGTATCTAACTAACCTTTTTTTAAAGGTCTGATACACCAATGTTGATTTCAATGAATGCTAACCATGCCACCATTATTATAATTCCTTAGTGTATAAAATGCTTATTAACTATTTACACTTTAATAAACAAGTAATTATAAACTTTTCATGCTTGATTAGACTTTTAATCATGTTTTTTTTTATCTCAACTTATCTTCTTATGATTGAAATGTAACAAAATAACTTAGATTGTGTGAAGTATTATCATGACTATGCATTATACAAAAAAGAGCACCTGAACAATAAATGATTTAGGCAAGGTTAGATGTGGTATTCAAGCCATTTTGATTTATTAGGATTTTGCACCAAGAGAATATGGTCTACAAAAATAAAAAATGAAAATTAACTTGAGCTTACTCAAACATAAAAATGTTCCATATATTTCTCAGGAATGCAATCTAAAACTTAATATATTGTTTAGAAATATTTTGTTGTTTTCATAGGATGGTTTCCATAGATTTTCCCGTTGAGAATTTGGCAGGGCAGAGTTAATTCAATTCTCTTACTTGATAACTACTTGTGTTATACTTGTTATGCTTCTATTACGTAGATCTTATATTCATTAGATTATTATGTCTTTCATCAAGTTAATTATCAAAACAAAAGAGACACAAAATTTTGGCTCTTCAAGCCATGGCCAAAACCTCTCCCTCTTGGAGAGGAAAATCTGAAAGTAATTCTTCTTCTAGATCTCCAATTCACAAGTACCATGACCATGACATAGACCTTTGACATCAGTATGCCTCCAAGACCTTGTCACTGCTCTTTCTTGGCTCTTTTTTTTTGCACTGTACTGCACCAATACTAGGAACTGAGCTCGACTTCTAGTGAATTCTTCCTCAATCTTCTTCTCTTTGATACTCTAGACCAAGAACCCTTGACTTTGTTGTAGTATCTTCTTCTTCACACTTCCTTTAAACACTTGATAACACTGTCTCTTCTTGAAGTGATCTTCGGCTTTCTTTAGATGAGAGAGGTAGGTACAAACATTAAAGCAAAGATGATACTCCACCCTTACGCAACCCATACACATAATATTTCTTTGTTGAGGTTACTTGTCTTCTTGCATTATCTTCGTACCGATATACCATCCTATATTTTACACTTCCTTTCTGAACTGGACCGAGATGTAATAGACCTGAGACAGAGATATAATCTCCTTATTTTCTTCACTGCTTATCCTTCTAAATTCGCACCAACTGCAATCCTCCTCTTCACTGTGATATCTTTCCTTTCTTTGCTGGAAAGTCTCCGCATTGCAGACCTATCTTTTTGCACTTGATCACAGAACTGATCCGAACTTCTTATGTGGATATGAGGCCGCAATCCTGGCTATTTATAGGGACTGCCTTCCATCCTTTAGGCCAACATGACTTGCATAGGGTGAACCGACTTCTTCAAAGGTGTATGCATCACATTTGAGCCAACTTACATGAGCATATTGACAAGGTCTTGGAGCATATTATTTACATCAATAAATGTCCTTCACAAGTGTAACACTTCTTCATATACATGACTCTTCAATTATATAAATTTATGACAAGATGACAAACCCCTAAAGACATCAAGAAGAAGTCTTTAACCTATAATAAAAACTCCTTGCTCATGAAACCCATGAGTCAAGAATTTGCAAAATACATTTTATTATCTTCCTCTTCTTCATTACATAAATTCATAATTACAAGTCATTATGAAGACCGAACCTAGTTACACTTTCCAACACTCCCTCTGAACTAAGGAGGTATTCATAATGGTACATGGCCACTTTCAATTTGAAGAATCTCATAAGAAGAATTTCATTGGTAATCATAAGTTATAACATCATATTGACCAACACTGTTACAATGCAAGGCCTTGACTAACAATTCCATCTCTCCACGAGACCATGAACTACAATGCTGGCGAGACTAATGATTATAGACACCTTCATCATTGTCTCAAGGTACATACTCCACCTGAGTGTTCACCTAGTATGAACTCATATGACTATTCTTATCGAAATAGCTAATCCTCAAAGAATATAAGTCCCTTCATGACTACTCTTTCCATGGATGCCCTAATACATCCTAAAAGAATATCATATGCCAGCTAATTACCCAATCCCGCATTCTGTCTTCTAGGTGAAGACTCGAATGATGTGTCTATTTCTCCCTCTCAACTAGGGAGGACATTTTTCACAAAGGAGTGTACCTAAGCTTCACTATTGGCTTAGGTATTACAGAGTTTCTTCCAAGTAAGAAAGTTATTATCAGGCTCCCTCTTGATCAGGGACCTGTAGCAACAATGATGAAAACATCTAGCTGCTCATGAAGGACTCCTTTTGTTGATGTCATGAATTGAGGAGCCTTCATCTATGGGATCTCTTCATTAGGGCACAAATCATCCATCACTTTCATCCATGAGTCATGTCTTCAAAAAGTGATCCATCAATCTTCTCATCTGGTCTAGCTTCATGTCATGCTGCTCTCCTTCAGACCATATTTCTTTCAAGGATATATCATCCTTCCATATGGTTATCAATTGCGAAAGACATATACTTCCCTTTGGCATCCCTACATACGCTCATCATATATTGATTAATTATAAATATGAACTTTCAAAATCAAAAGTTACCTTAGTGATGATCTTTCACCTTGAAATCCTTCTTGTAGGCATCGACATCCTTTGTTTACAGATTGACACATCTCCTAAAGATATATATGTATTGTCCATCTTTTCCAGAGTCTACATATCTTTCCAGGAGATTTTCTAATCAAGTCTTCTTGGCTTCCTTGGATGTTGACTGCTTCTTTCCATGGTTGTACTTCCCATGATATCTTCCTTTTTCTTTTTCCACATAGTTTTATTTCATTCCTAGGAACTTCCACTGAACAGTTCCTTGATAATGTTCAATTACCTCATATTCCATATGAGAACATATTATGTTGATTTCATCTAGTGCAAATCATGCCTTTTGGCAACCTGTGCATCAGAAGAGTTTCTGCTTTCTGTTTTGATCATACTTCTAAAGATAGAAGTATACTACCTACAACCACATGACTTCATAGCATCCAGTGTCTATACACACACACACACACACATATACACACACACACACACACACAAACACATATATATACACACATACACACACACACAAACACATATATATACACACACACACACACACACACACACATATATACCTCATTCCTTTCCTTTTGAGTCATCCTGTAGTGGGTTTCCTTAGAATGAAGAATTTCATTCCTTCATCAATATGTCATCATATCCCAGAATTCTGCAAGTTAGAATTCTCGAGGAAACCTATTGCTTTCTTTCTAACCAGTGAGTCCAAAGAGGACTCCATTAGAAAATGTCAACATCTGTTTCCATATTGATTAGTGAATGATGACCCTTGGTCTAGATGACTACCTTCCATCCATGTTGTTTTAGTGAGGTTCTTAGGAGTCACTCCTTTCATGGCATAGTTGTTGCATAAGTGTATTGCAGACATCCTCCTATGACAAGTGCTCCTTCTTCAATGATTCTATCATGATGCCAATTCTAAAGAAATGCATTTGTCTAATATACAATGCTTCCTAACATACAATCTTACGACCGATAGATACCTCTTAAAGAGAAAGAGGATCTCAATGAGATCTTTCACTTCTTCTTTCTTAGGTTTCTTTGAATCTAATTCTTCCATTTCTCCGGTGACATGGGATTATTCCCTTTTCCTCCCGTCCTCATTAGATTCAGGACAATCTTGCTTATAATGCCCAAGTTCATTACATCCTTAACATCGTATCTTATCCATGTTTCTTCTTTACTTATGAGGACCAAACTTATCAAATTTTCCTTTCCTCCGTGACATAGTAGCACATGCTTGTTTTTCTTTATTTGATCTTGTATCAATTTTATCTTTCAATCTAGTCTCTTCTATCTTGTATAGAGACCACAAATCCTAGAATGGTGTTGCTTCTTTCTTCCCATATATACTTGAAGTGAAGTTTCTCCATCCCTCCGGTAGAGCATTCGATACCACTATATTCATTTCTCTATTCAGTACCAATTTGTCATTAATTTTTGAAGATTCTAGTTTTGATACATAGGGGATGAGAGAGTCCTTTATGGATTCTATAAGAATCCTTTGGGCTCTTATGTCTCTTACATGTCTTTGGCATGACTTCATTCTCAATAATATTTAGATTTGTCCATTTATTCCATGCAAGAAAGTTTGAAACCCCAACTAGTTTGTTGCTTTTCATTGAAAAAAGACATTTTGACAGATTTAGATGAAGTCATAAATATACTTAATTGAATAGATGTTTCTCTTCTTCTACTAACTTCCTTGTTGATGATGATGTGGATAGCAACAAGAGCTCCTTCTTAGATTGGCTTCTTTAAGAGAGGTGAAAAGAGCTAGATCACCTTTAATCCTTTATGATGATGATGACCAAGGATGGCTTGATGATGTCTTCAACAAAATGATGATTTGACTTCAATCACGAGATAGCTTTAGATTCCTTGAAAATAAAGATCACCTCCTTGATCTTGCTTTTCCTCTTGTGTGAGTCCTTTGAGTAAGGTCTTTGATCCCTTTGAAATGGCTTGAGGGATTCTCCAATTTCTGCAAATTGCTCCTTCTTGAATGAGTGAAGATATTCCTAGATCTGAAGATTGATTCTTCAATGTAGATCTATGACTTTTGCTTTAATTCCCTCTAGAAAAACTGATCTTTGAACTTGTGTGTCTTCTTGTCAAATAGCCCTTTCTTATCTTCAACACCTTAGCTCTAATACCATGTTGAGAATTTGGTACGACAGAGTTTAATTAAATTCTCTTAATAACTGCTTGTGTTATACTTGTTATGCTTCCATGAATTATATCTTATCTTCATTAGCTTATTATGTCTTTCATCAAGTCAATTATCAAAACACAAGAGACATAATTTTGGCTCTTCAATCCAGGGCCAAAACCTCTCCCTCTTGGAGAGGAAAACCCGAAGGTAATTCTTCTTCTAGATCTCCAATTGAGAAGTACCATGACCATGACACAAACCTTTGGCACCAATATGCCTCAAAGACCTTGTCACTACTCTTTCTTGGTTCCTTAAGCTAATCTTATTTTTTGCACCAATATTAAGAACTGAGCTCGACTTCTAGTGGATTCTTCCTCGGTCTTCTTCTCTTTGATACTCTAGACCAAGATCCCTTGACTTTGCTGTAGTATCTTCTTCTTTGCACTTCCTTTCAACACTTGATAACAATGTCTCTTCCTAAAGTGATCTTCAAACTTCTTTAGATGAGAGAGGTAGATACAAACCTTAAAACAGAGATGATACTCCACCCTTACGCAACCCAAACACAAAATATTTCTTTGTTGAGGTTACTTGTCTTCTTGCATTATCTTCGCACCAATATATAGTCCTGTATTTTACACTTCCTTTCTGAACTGGACCAAGATGTAATAGACCCGAGACAAAGATATAGTATCCTTATTTTCTTCACTGTTTATCCTTCTAAATTCACGCCAACTGCAATCCTCGTCTTCACTGTGATATCCTTCCTTTCTTCGTTGGAAAGTCTCTGAATTGCAGACCTCTCGTTTTGCACTTGATCACAAAACTGATCTGAACTTCTTGTGTGGATATGAGGCTGCAATCTTGGCTATTTATAGGGACTGTCTCCCATCCTTTAGGCTGACATGAATTGCTGAGGGTGAGCTGACTTCTTCAAGGGTGTATGCATCACATTTGAGCCGACTTCCATGAGCATATTGACAAGGTCTTGGAGCATATTATTTACATCAATAATTGTCCTTCACATGCGTAACACTTCTTCATATACATGACTCTTTAATTATATATATTTATGACAAGATGACAAAACCCTAAAGACATCAAGAAGAAGTCTTTGACCTATAATAAAGAATCCTTGCTCATGAAACCCATGAGTCAAGCATTTACAAAATACATTTTATTATCTTTGTCTTCTTCATTACATAAATTCATAATTACAACTCATTATGAAGACCGAACCTAGTTACACTTTCCAACAATTTCCAAATAAAATTTGGGATTGATATATTGTTTAGAAATATATATATATATATATATATATATATATATATATATATATATATATATATATATATATATATATATATAATGAGTACTTTCCACTAGGCACAATCGGTAACTTCGTAGAAACGACTGCCACTATTCCTCCTGGTAGAACCAATATTTCATAAAGGCCACAAGTGCCAACATGTCTCCAGAGACTTGAACCCACACTACTTGGGACACAAATCGTGAACCATACCAGTTGAGCTAAGTTCCTTTGACATATTTTTCTATTTTCATATGATGGTTTCCATGGATATTCCCAAATAAAATTCACTTCATCAATATCCATCAATGACACACTATTAATAAATTAACTTATACCATGATTCCTATGGATATTCACAAATAAAATCCACTTCATTAACATCCATCCATGACATATTGCCAATCAATTAATACCATAACCACAAATGGGGAAGGGTACGCGTGCATAGAGGTTTCATTGGGCATTATGGAGAATGAATAACATATGTATGCATTTGGGGGGGCATGTCGATCACTAGCTAAAGGTTGTAGGATCACACACTCCCAACCTCTTCAATTTAAATGCTTCGTTATGGCTCTTGGGTGGAGGAGGTTTGTTAAGTGTGAGATTGGAGGGGGAGAATTATCCTCTTCCTCCTTCCTCTAGATTCTTTTGTGGTTGTTGTGCTCAATTTCTTGCTCAGTGGATGTTGAATCTGGGTCTGTGAGCTGGTGGGAGTTCAGGCAGAGTGCTGAGCATTGTTGGGTGTTTGTAGGGTGTGGGTTGTTCTTTCAAGTCTTTCATATGACTTTGGTTGTGAGTTTGGAGGTAATTAACTTTACTTCTGTGGTTCTGATTAGTATCCTTGACTGTTCCTATATCTTTTGGGAACTTTTGGTGTGGCTCATAATTATGTTCATTAAGTTAGCTTTGTTTATGGGTGGTTCCCTTGGTGGATTTGGTATTTTGTTAAGATTGATTAGCATCTCTATGAAGCGGAGAACTAATTTGGTAGTGTTTGGCTTCGTCTTGTTAGTGTTGTTAAGTCCTGTATGTGTTAAATTCCTCCTTGTCCTTGGTTGGAGTATCGATTGTGCTCTTGTTATTTTCCTATGTGAGTTCTTCGACTTGGTTATATTTTGGGAGTTACTATGTTATGCCTCTGTATTGTGGGGAATATGACAATTTTTTGGGGTCTGGTCCTCTGGGGTGGCTACTGGGTGATGACCTATTAATATTTTGGTCAAGATTACAGGGTCCAATGCTTCGTCCTACAATTTGTTTTGCTGGTAGAGGGTCTCTTCGTGGTTGCTTGATCTTCTCTTTTCTTAATGTGCTCATGCCTCCTCGTCAGAAAATGATGAGCAGAAGGGGTGGCTTTGGTTTTTTTGGGTATAAGTGTATTCGCACCTTAGCTTATGACTCAGTTGAGACTTTTTTCGATTCGCTTCCATTAAAAGTGAGGACGGAAATCCTCTTCTTGAAGTATTTTGGGAGTTACTATGTTATGCCTCTGTATTGTGGGGAATTTGACACTTTGTTGGGGTCTAGTCTGTTGGAAATATTGTCATTGATGGCAAAGGAGGCAACACTCAGGCAAAGGGAGCAGCGCTGAAGCAAAGGAAGGCAAAAGAAGCACAGTGAAAGCAATAGAGGCAGCAAGAAGAATGTCAAAATGTAACAGTCATAGAAGCACAATGAAGAACCGTTATCGGAAGATAGAGACAGAGGCAGAGTAACAGAAGCAGAGACAGAGGCAGAGAGCAGTTACAAAATTCCGGGAATCGTACTCTCCAACCGGCAGAGCAGAGGCAGAGGCAGAGGCAGAGAGCAGTTACAAAATTCCGAGAATCGCTTCACTCCAGCGGCAAAGAATATATATATAAACATATACAAAACTTATTCCGGGAATCGCTTAACTCCAGCGGCAATGCAATGCATATAATACAGAACCATATTCCGGGAATCGCACACTCCAACCCGCGTTATACAACACAAATATTATTCCGGGAATCGTCTACCCCGATGGAGGATACATATAAATGCCGCACATTACGTATGTTGCAGAGGTCCAAGGCATACATATGATGTTATATAAGCGGAGTGCATAAAACAAAGTTTTATAAGGTGGGACCCCTCCCCAATTGCAATCGGAGAAAAGGTTCAATCGGCGGAGTTTTTTTATGTGCTCCGATCAAAAGCCGGACCCGATCGAGTTATATACCACAGTTTATTGCTAATCGCATCCGAGTTCCCAATCGCAATCGGAACCTTCCGATTGATCGCATGTCTTTTGTAAAACGTTGCGATTGAAGTGGCGGACCCGATCCTATTATAAGCGGGAGTTAATATATGCAAATCGCATCCGTGTTCTGATCGCAATCGGAACTTTTCTATTATGCGCCCCGATTGCATTTGATTGGAAATCCGGACCCGATTGGTATATAAACTACGACTCATATACAACTTGAGTTCCAGGTCTAATCACATCGGCAAAACGCAGTGAACAGTGATCAATCGCAATCGGAGCAAGAGCGATCAATCGCAATCGGAGGAGAACCAATTCATCGGAAAACATGTCAGGTGGGCCCGAAAGGGAATTTGTTAAGTATTATCAAGTTTATTCAGTAGAAGCAGTAGTTGTTTGTTAAAACCTTATATAAGGATGTCGAGAGTTGATTTAAGTTGTATCAAAAGGCGTTGTTATATATATAAAGGGCGATTGTATTAAAATATGCCGCGTGGTCTGTAGACCCACGGGCCTCGGCTTAAGGTGGAGGGCGATTGGTAATATAAAACGAATGTTGCGATTGTATTGAAAAGTGCCGTGTGGTCTGTAGACCCATGGGCCTCAGATTAAGGGGAGGGCGATTATTAATATACGACTGTGATATATGTCCGTTCCGCTTGCGGAATGTTCCACATCAACAAGACACTAATAGCATAAAAGGGATTGGAGTTCCTCCAGATTTACAGTCAGCAGATATAAAAGGAACAGTTACACGCATGCAACAGGTACACCACAGCAGAGGACAGAAAGGACAAATACACAGTCAGAGAAAAGACAGATGCGCAGCAAGCCAAGAGACAAAACGAGTGAGTTGGAGTTCTCATTTAAATTTGAATGTAAATGTTTTATTTAAATTTTTATTGTTTGTGATGCATTGGCAAGACTCCGAGAGAAAACAAACTCCCACTGTAATGTTAAAATTGACACCTACAGTTATAATTTCTGAGTAAGCTGATAAAAGGAGTGAGAAGGCAGAAAGCAAAGAGACATGACTTTCCATTTCGAATTCCAAGCAGAATACAAACAGTCATGTGAGGAAATCTATAAATAATATCATCTTGATATGCAGAGAGAGTTTTTTTGAGAGCAAGGGAGAGAGCATATATAGAGAGAATGCAGAATATAGAAGGCAGAGAAGATTAAGAGAAGCTACAGAACAAAGCTGATATCTGAGGTAAATCAGCAAACATTCAGTTTTAGAAAATGAGGAAGTTGGAGCTTCCCTATCAAGTTGCAGCCTGATAGCTGTCAGTTGTAGCTGACTGAGGTTGGAGCCTCCTGTAGGTTGGTGCCTGCAGAAAATTGAAGGGAGTTGGTGCTTCCTTGCAAGTTGTAGCTTGCAGAATTGAGGTAGGAGCCTCCCGTAGGTTGGTGCCTGCAGAAAAACAGTGGTGAGAGGGAGTTGGAGCTTGCCTTTGCATCACAACAATAATAAGATGTGGTTTTCTCCCTTTATGGGTTTCCACTTATATCTGGTGTCTCTGTGCATGATATTTATGTATTGATCTTATATGTATCATTTGCTTAATACTTGCTGCTCTCATATTAAGTCTACTGCTCTATTAAACTAATACTTTCTGATTACATTCTAAAATTACTCTCACATCAAATAGAGTTTGAAATGAAGGTGTAAATAAGTTTAATGAAAAGTTTAAGAGATCAGGAATGTATTAAACTGATTCACCCCCCCCCCCCTCTCAGTTTAATTAGAGGTTCAACATAGTCCTCTGGGGTGGCTAGTGGGTGATGACCTATTAATATTTCAGTCAAGATTACAGGGTCCAATGCTTCGTCCTACAATTTGTTTTGCTGGTAGAGGGTCTCTTCGTGGTTGCTTGATCTTCTCTTTTCTTAATGTGCTCATGCCTCCTCGTCAGAAAATGATGAGCAAAAGGGGTGGCTTTGGTTTTTTTGGGTATAAGTGTATTCGTACCTTAGCTTATGACTCAGTTGAGACTTTTTTTCGGTTCGATTCAATTAAAAGTGAGGATGAAAATCCTCCTCTTGGAATACAAGGAGTTTGGTGATTGTTCGTATCATTAGGATTCATATATTACTGGTGAATATATGACCAAGGTACCCGACCCTCGTAGATTCACGAAGCGTAGGATTTATTTCTTGAATTCCTTGGCTCTTCACCAACAGATGGAGACTTTGTTGAGATTAATTTTCAAGGATAAACAAGGTGAGAATTATAATGTATTCTCTTCTCTTGAGGATATTAAACATATTCTCAGGAATTTACATTTCTAGTTGGAAAATGTGGATTCGAGATTGGTCAGGGTTGAAAGTTTCCTGGTATCAAATTGTGGTTCAGTGATCTCACTGCCCTGCCTGGTGATCCCACTGACCTCCCGGTGGATACTACACAGGATTTGACAATTATCTCCCCTTATCAGGACTAGTTCTTGCGGGTCTTTTTCTTTTTGGTTTCGATTTTATTCACCCATCTCCAAGTATGGTTACATTGTGGAGGTTTCTACTTTGCTTGTTTTGTCAGTTCAGTATGAAGGTTGCACTAGGGTGCTTTGTGGTTGCATGTTTATGGAGAATTTTGGATTTCCTTTTCATATTAGTTATGTATCTTCAATGCAGTTTTGTTAAGATTGGGCATGGATGCTAGAAGCAGGCCAATCCTTTAGGCTTTTTGGCAGGTTTAAAACATTTATTATTTTTTCTAGTTGGTTAGGTCTTTTTATTTGCACTTCTTGTTCGCGATATGCATGAATTTATTATTGTAAATGTGGGCATTGGGTTTGGAATTTTTGGTGATCGCTATGGTATTTGCCTTGTTCGATACTTGTATGTGCTGGTGATTACATGTTTACAAATATTTGGGTAGCCAAGGCCTGTACTAGCGATTAAGATGCACAAAGACTATGGTGTATACTTCACCAACAATATTGCACGTATTTGTTGGTTCTAGGGTGTTGTTGTCTTGCTCTTTTATGGTGTATGGGTTGTGGGAATATATGGAAATTCTACCACTTTTTGCTTGAGTGGGTTGTTGTACGCTTATGTGTTGTCTTAGTGGCCTATGTATTTTCTAGATACTGTAATTTTTGGGTGTTGACTGTACATCCTCCCTGTTTGATGATGTCATACTGTTACTCTTTGTGAAACGCTGACACTGACTACTTTGTAAATTTGGCTTTTTAATGAAATGAATTTCTGGAGTAGTTTACAAAAAAAATATAAAGTAATACCATTCTATATGCACTATCTCCAATTCATATATAATAAAACGAATGCATTTTTAACATGCTCCTAATCTCAAAATTCATGACATTGTGGAGCTTTCAATGATTACTCTATAATCCTATCTTTCACACTAAAGGAAGAAAAATCCACACGTACATACAAATGAACAACTATCAACTACCCATGGGATAAAGTTCACAAATTTCACCATTGCTATTAAATTTAAAAGTTAAAAAAAGATAATATTAATAAATTATATTTAAATATAATCCAAGGAGTTAGTTCAACTAGTTATCACTAATGTTGCTGAGCATTTGACTAGTTTCGTGTCAATAATCACCGAATTTCAATTCCCTTAAGATAGGTGCACTAATCTATGCCAATGGACTTACGAGATGTCATTCATGAATGTGGGGAAGCATCCCTTAGATTCCCCTTGGAGGTTTTCCTTGGAAGAAAATATATTTAAATATAATGACTGATAAACTCGAAGATTATTACAAAAATGGGTTAAGATATAAGTTCCCCATTTGGCCATGTTTCAATCTTTGCAAAATATCTTGTGGGAATGATCCCATTTAACCCCTCTGTGAGCAAAACATTATTGTCTGAAAGGTAAAGCTTCATTCCATCTAAAAACAAATAAATCAACATAAGCCATAAAAAGTAAAAATTTCAACAACATATTAACTATGTCATGCATGTTAAGAGGTGAACTTAGAAGAACAAAACAAGTAAATAGGAAAATACCTTTTAAAGCTTTTTGGACATCCAAGAATATCAAGATCTCACAATTTGAGCGCATACCTAAAATGGCAATAAATTAATATTTCATACCAAAGACACCAAATGATGCTAATGTGTTATTGATTTCCATAACATTAAATGAATTAAGCTTTCACAATTTTGTTGATTGTCCATTCCATATTTCTCTAACTAAATACAAAGATGGTAGTGAAACATACGATGAAAATTCCTAGAAAATTAATTATAACATTAACACATAAAGGGGCGAGCTATAGCAAAATCATGAGTTTCATCCTCCAACAAAATAAAATATATTAGAAGTTTAGAAAAATATATTCTATATAGCTATGAAACAAATTCAAACGAAGACTTATGTTGTAAGTGGGTTATTTTGGTGATAGAGGGAAATTATTAAATACTTAGAAATTGGACCTTGCCGAGGCTCCTCTTGGTAAGATTTTTGGAAAGACATTTATTTACAAACATTGATCATTTTCCAATCTCAACTAAAGATAAAGGGCATCTTCTGTTGAAGAATGTAACTAAGGTTTGATCTTCATAATTGTAGTCATTATGAAATGTACTTATCAAAAGAATGAAAAATAATTTTATTATTATTATTATTACAATGACTTATTAAAGCATGGGTTTCATGGTTGGGTCATCATTTTATTAGTCAAAGTCCCCATTGAGGACTCCTAGGATTTATATTGAGTCATTAGAGTCATTGTACATTTTATGAGACTGATGCAGAAGCATCGGGAACTTAGCCGACAATGTGATGTTTTGGTCACATTTTAGGGCTAATCCAAAGAAAACATTAGTAGTAGTATATTTAATTATTTAATTATTATTGTTATTTATTTATGAGTATTGTTAGTTTGTTTTTATATTTAAATAAATTAGGAATAAAATTAGTAGTTGGTTTCTTTCCCTGCATGGATATAGAGCCAACTTAGGGATAAGCACTTAAAAATAGGGAGGTATTGATTTGTTGAGAAAATTCGAGAAGAAACCTATTCTAAGAAGAACAATTTCATATTTTAAATATAAATAATGGGGAAATAGGGAGGAAAAATACAGAAAGAAGGACAGAAGATTGCCAGTATGTAGATTGCAAAAGCAAAGGGACGATTCATGAAATATTTAGTCCATGCGTTAGTGATATAAACTGTATTTGGCATTATATGTTTTTTTTCATGGTTGAATGTGAAAATTATCTTTGGTTGTATATGGATGTATGTATGCAGGAATCAATGTGTAGTTGGACAAAGATGGTAGCAGAAGGACTCTGAATTGAGTGGAACCCAAAGGAATGACAAAGTTCCATTGGGATCACATTTGAAGTCTGCCAGCACATAAATTCGAATGAGTATCAGAGTGAAGCAGCGGCAGGTGTTGGACGCAGGCATATGGGAATTGTTGGTGTAAATCCAACATTTAGTAAGACAGTTCATATAGCAGCGGTTCAACACTTCAGTGAAATATGCACAATGTTGTTTTTTTTTTCCCTATCCTAACGACTTTCCTTGTTGGCATTGCCACGGTATAGTAATTGCGTTAATAGCAGTACAGTCACAAAAAAAAAACCAAATTACGATTTCTAGAACTGAGCTCTAGATTTCGATGTTTTATATTTTATTTTCTTTGAGATCAGTACCGTCACAAGCAGTTAGGAATTGTAAAGTCAAGCTGTTGATATCGGTGGTTCGTCATGACTTTATGTTTCAAGTGTAATATAATATTGTATGGACAGTAGTAACGATTTCTTAATTGCTTGGTCGTTGTTTGGTGTGGAACGATAATCTCATTTCGGATTGAATAAGGATTTGTGTGAAGAGTGAGCCCAAATAAAAAAAAAAGCAGCATTTTGGTTTGAAGAGTGGATTCCACATTTGATAATACAACAATTTTTGATTCCATCCGTTATATGTTTTAACTGATATAGTTGCGCATAGAGTGATTTGATATGAATCAGTTTGGAGAAGGGAATCTGGGACTTAGCAAAATTGAATAATTTTGCTATAGTTTAACGTAGAAATTTGTTTTTCTACATAATTTTTGGTATCAAAGTCGTTGAGTTGTTCCTGAGCATTGCAGAGAATGCCGCCCAGAAGAGGAGTTGGAGTAGGCCAAGCTAGGATAGGTTGAGTAATACCTATAGCAAACACAATTTTGCTAGAAGAAACCCGGCACTTGCGTACAAGGATGGCTACAATGGAAACTACTCAGAGGAGGGCGACAGATGATGGCATTGCCAATGTTGATGAAGAAGAGACCACCGAAGAAGAAGTGGAGGAAGAAAGTGAGGTAGCTAAAGTTATGAAGATGCTAGCAAAGGCCAGTAGCAGACCAAAGGCAGAAGTACCTTTATACAATGGTAATCTCAGTGTGGAGGTACTAATGGACTGGATCGGTTCATGAGACAAATATTTCGACTATGAAGAAGTCGATGAAAAGAAGAAAGTGAAGTTTGTAGCCACAAGATTGAAAGGTCATGCAACCCTGTGGTGGGATGAATTGCAGTTGTCCAGGGAACGAAAAGGGAAACCAAAAATCAAGCAGTGAGATAAGATGGTGAGTAAACTGAAAGGTAAGTTCATGCCGAAAGATTATCAATTAAATATTTTTAGACAATTGCAAAACTTAAAGCAAAAGGGCATGACTATCAAAGAATATACTGAAGAATTTTATAAGCTGAGTATTAGAGTAGGTCATATTGAAGATGACATAGAAAAGGTAGCCAGATATATAAATGGTTTGAGATATGAAATACAAGATGAGATTAGCTTATTAAATCTGAAGACGATTGAAGATTCCTATCAAGCAGCTTTGAGGGCAGAAGAAAAGATGTTGCGCAAACAAAATCAGAGAAATCGAGGTGAGTCCGGCAAAAGGAAGGGGAACATTTAAATCCAGATTTCAACACTCCCAGAATGAGGCAGGGAGTTCGAGTAATAGATCACCACAAAGAGGAGATTCTGGTCGCGAAAGGTTTGTGCCCAGAAGTAGAGGCCGAGGAAGAGATGTTCGGTGCTTTGCATGTGGTGAGTGGGGACATGTGCAATGGGATTGTCCTCACAATAGACCAACAACCCAACAAAATGTGAATGTTTATGAAACAAAGGAAGAAATTCCTCAGATTGCAGCCAAAGAGGAACCACCTGAAGTCGGAGAATCTTTGTTGTTGAAAATGATATTACTTAAAGCAGCTAAGGAAACCAGAGAACCAGCTCAGAGAAAGAATCTGTTCAGAAATGTATGTAAGTCAAAGGGTAAGTGTTGCAAATTGGTAATTGATAGTGGTAATACTGATAACCTTGTTTCTACATAGATGGTGGACAAATTGAAGTTGGAGAAAACAATACACCCCACTCCTTATAAAGTATCGTGGTTCCAAAAAGGCCATCAAATTATTGTAACTGAACAATGTAAAGTTGAAATCCAGATTGGTACTTATAAGGATGTTATTTTATGTGATGTAATGCCGATGGATGTATGTCACATATTGCTAGGAAGGCCCTAGCAGTTTGATTGAAAAGCCATACATGATGGCAGAAGAAACACTTATAATCTTGAGAAAGATGGGAACAAGCATACATTGCTACCATTGAAAGATGAAACTGACGAGGAAGCATCTGGAAACAATGTTATGATGAAGAATGGGAAAACCCTGTTGTAAGAAGTCGAGAAGGGCGAGGAGATGCATTTTGCTATTGTTGGGAGACCCAAGGTAATTTTAACTTCTACAAATTTAAAAGATTTACCTGAAGAAATTCGCAATCTGTTGAATGATTTTGCTGATATTGTTGTGGATGAGTTGCCAAATGAATTACCGCCCATCAGGAGTATTAGTCACCACATTGATCTAATCCCTGGAGCCATTTTGCCGAATAAAGCAGCCTACAGGTTAACACCGTAGGAAAATGCCGAAGTTGGAAGATAAGTGCAAGAATTGATGGATAAAGGATTAATTAGAGAAAGCCTCAGTCCATGTGTTGTACCAACAGTACTTAGTCCAAAGAAAGGAGGTGAATGGTGCATTTGCACAGATTCTCAAGCCATAAATAAAATCACCATCAGGTATCGTTTTCCTTTACCACGAATGGATGATTTAATGGATTGTTTGAGCGGGTCGAATTATTTTTCTAAGATAGATTTGAAGAGTGGATATCATCAGATAAGGATTCGAGAAGGGGATGAGTGGAAAACTGCATTCAAAACAAATAGTGGTTTGTATGAATGGTTAGTAATGCCTTTCGGACTTACTAATGCACCTAATACTTTCATGGGGTTAATGAATGAAGTTTTGAAGGAGTATGCAGGTAAGTTTGTAATTGTTTATCTTGATGATATTCTCATTTTTAGTCGAAGTAAAAAGGAGCATTTGAAACACCTTAAATTAGTTCTAAAGACTTTGCAAAAAGAAAAACTGCTAATAAATTTGAAGAAATGCAGCTTTATGAAGGAAGAACTAATTTATTTGGGGTTCGTAGTCTCTAAGGAAGGGTTGAAAATGGATCCGGAGAAAATCCAAGCAATTGTAAATTGGCCAACTCCTAGAAGCATATTTGAGGTAAGAAGCTTCCATGGTCTTGCAAGTTTCTGCCGAAAATTTATTCGAAGTTTTAGTCAGATTTGTGCACCCATTATAGAAACAATCAGAGAAACTAATCAACCATTCAAATGGACGGAAGCAGCATATCGAAACTTTAAATTGCTAAAGAAAAAAATTACTGAAAAACCAGTCTTGGCTTTACCAAATTTTGAGAAAGTTTTCCAGGTTGAAACTGATGCTAGTGGAATTGCGATCGGAACACTTCTGAGCTAAGATCATAAACCAATAGCATAATTCAGTGAAAAACTAAATGAAGAAAAGAAGAAATATTCATCTTATGATAAGGAATTTTATGCTGTTGTACAAGCTTTAAAAAAATGGAGACATTATTTGTTGCCAAAAGAGTTTGTGTTATATTTAGATAATCATGCATTACAATTTATAAACAATCAACCAAAGTTTAATCAGAAACATGCAAAATGGGTAGAATATTTGCAGAGTTTCACTTTTGTAATCAAACATACAAGTGGTAAATTGAACAAAGTCGCTGATGCTTTGAGCAGGGTGAACTTAATTATGCAGGAGTTACAAGTTGGTGTTGTAGGATTCGAGGAGATGGTTGACATGTATAAAGATGATGCAAAAATTAAAGAAATTTATGCGGCCGTAGAAAATCCAGCAATCCATAACAAAATCCAGTGGTTGGATTATCTTATCCAAGGGGGATTACTGTTCAAAAATAATAAGTTATGTATTCCTAAATGTTCTATGAGAGAAAACATAATCAAGGAGAAGCATAGTGGAGGTCTATCCAGACATTTTGGACAGGACAAAACCTTTGCTCAGGTAAACACTTTTTATTACTAGCCAAAGATGCAAACTGATGTTAAACGGTTAGTGGAAAAGTGCAAGATTTGTTAGCATGCAAAAGGGAAAAGTCAGAATACGGGATTGTATCAACCATTACCAATACCCGACCGACAGTGGGATGCAATCAGTATGTATTTTGTTTTGGGTTTTCCAAAAACTCAAAGGGGGAATGATTCCATTTATGTTGTTGTAGATATATTTTCTAAAATGGCTCATTTTATTGCATGCAAGAAAACAAGTGACGCAACACATATTGCTAATCTGTTTTTAAGAGGTTGTAAGATTACATGGATTTCCTGTAAGCATTGTGTCTGGCAGGGATACCAAGTTTGTGGGACATTTCTGGAGGACTTTGTGGAAGAAACTAGGTACCAACCTTAGTTTCAGTTTAGCATATCATCCTCAAACGGATGGATAGACTGAGGTCGTGAATAGAAGTCTGGGAAACATATTGAGAAGCTTGGCATACAAAAATCCTAAACAATGGGATTTAGCTCTTGCTCAGGCTGAGTTTGCTTACAACGATACTCCAAATCGAAGTACTGGCATGAGTCCATTCCATATTGTTTTTGGAATGCATCCAAGAGGTGTGTACGAACTCAAGGATCTGGGAAAACAGGAGGTAAGGAGCGCAAAGGCTGAAGAATTCGCAGAACATATGCAAGAACTACAGGAGGATGTCAAAAGTAGATTGCAGGAAAGTAATAGAAAATACAAGCAAAGAGCAGATATGAGGAGGTGAGAAAAAGAATTCCAAGTAGGTGATTTAGTTATGGTGTATTTAAGAAAATAAAGATTTCCTGTTAAACTTATAACAAATTAAAACTGAAAAAGATAGGACCATTTAAAATTGTAAGGAAATTTTCTTCAAATGCATATGAAGTTAAATTGTCAACAGGAATTGGAATATCGCCAATCTTCAATATTGCATATTTGTACCTGTACCAAGAACCAGAAGAAGAACCACAAGGGGACGCCACAGTAGAAGAAAACCCAACAATAAATTGGGAAGAGCAGATGCCCAAACTAGGGAAGAGGGAAGTTGAAACCATTTTGGAGAAGAGAGTGTCAAAGAAAACCAGGAGCCAAACATATTATCAGTATTTGGTCAAGTGGAAGCAACAACTAGTGGAAGACGCCAGTTGGATGACTGCAGCAGAGCTACAGAACTTGGGAATCGATTTCGAAGCATTACAAGATCAGTTTTATTCCCTGGGAGTTTGATGCAGGAGAATCGGGAACATAACCAACAATGTGATGTTTTGGTCACATGTTGTGGTTAATCCAAAGAAAACATTAGTAGTAGTATATTTAATTATTTAATTATTATTGTTATTTATTTATGAGTATTGTTAGTTTGTTTTTATATTTAAACAAATTAGGAATAAAATTAGTAGTTGGATTCTTTCCCTGCGTGGATATAGAGCCAACATAGGGATAAGCACTTAAAAATAGGGAGGTATTGATTTGTTTAGAAAATTCGAGAAGAAACCTATTCTAAGAAGAACAGTTTCATATTTTAAATATAAATAATGGGGAAATAGGGAGGAAAAAGACAGAGAGAAGGAGAGAAGATTGCTAGTATGTAGATTGCAAAAGCAAAGGGACGATTCATGAAATATTTAGTCCATGTGTTAGTGATATAAACTGTATTTGGCATTATATGTTTTTTTTCATGGTTGAATGTGAAAATTATCTTTGGTCGTATATGGATGTATGTATGAAGGAATCAGTGTGTAGTTGGACAATGATGGTAGCAGAAGGACTCTGAATTGCGTGGAACCCAAAGGAATGACAAAGTTCCGTTGGGATCACATTTGAAGTCTGCCAGCACATAAATTCGAATGAATATCAGAGTGAAGCAGTGGCAGTTGTTGGACGTAGGCATATGGGAATCGTTGGTGTAAATCCGGCATTTAGTAAGACAATTCATATAGCAGTGGTTCAACACGTCAGTGAAATACGTACAACGTTGTTTTTTTTTTCCTGTCCACGGTATAGTAACTGCATTAATAACAGTACAGTCACAAAAAAACCAAATTACGATTTCTAGAACTGAGCTCTAGATTTCGATGTTTTATATTTTATTTTCTTTGAGATCAGTACCATCAAAAGCAGTGAGGAATTGTAAAGTCAAGCTGTCGATATCAGTGGTTCGTCATGACTTTATGTTTCAAGTGTAATATAATATTGTATGGACAGTAGTAACGATTTCTTAATTGCTTGGTCGTTGTTTGGTGTGGAACGATAATATCATTTCGGATTGAATGAGGATTTGTGTGAAGAGTGAACCCAAATTAAAAAAAAAGCAGCATTTTGGTTTGAAGAGCGGATTCCACATTTGATAATACAACAATTTTTGGTTCCATTCGTTATATGTTTTAACTGATATAGTTGCACATGGAGTGATTTGATATGAATCAGTTTGGAGAAGGGAATCTGGGACTTGGAAAAATTGAATAAATTTGCTATAGTTTAACGTAGAAATTTGTTTTTCTACACCAGAGACCCTACTTGGGCTTTTAAATCATGTAAAAAGAATTATTTTTTAGTCAAAAATAACTTTTGTCACCTCCACACCAAGTCGGGCCTTGCCTAATGAAGTCGGCCTACAAAGGAGCAATTAGACCCACAAGAAGCCTATATATACAAGTGCAGTTCGACCTACTTGCAGTGCAGAAAAGTGTGAAGTATTTTTTGGGTTATTTATCTCTCTCTCTCTCTCCTACGAAATTTACTGGGCAGTTGTAGGATCAAAGTGCATGAGTTGCAGGATCGAAATTCTGTATTTGCAGGGGTCGAAGTTGTTCGGGTCGAAGTGCTGCTGCTACATAGATCGAAGTTTTGTTGCTGCAAGGTCAAAGATATAGATCAAAGCTGCTGGAAGGAAGGGATGACTTGGTGGTTGGAGGAAGAGCATGTGTTTAGGTTGAAGGGTCTTGGATTATCTCAGGAAACTATTGAAGAAAGAGATTTGACTGAGTTTTCCCCTAGATAAGAGTTTTTCCCTAGCAGAGTGCCTAATTCTTGTGTCTCTTGTTTTGTTATCTTCATACACACATAATTTGGTAATTTCTTCATGAAAGATAATATAACAGAGGAATAAAATAAGCCAACATAATTCACAAATAATTTTCAAGAAAGAGAAATCAAAACCCTAATTCTACTAGCATTGATTTCTCAACATGGTATTAGAGATAAGGTCAAATAAGATTGGAGCTCACTCTGTTGGCTCGAAAGAAATTGTTACTCCCTCTATGATAAGATACATGAAAATGGGATTCAATACTACAGGAAGCTGGATCAAGAGGATCTTCTACTACTTATTCAACAAGGTCAAAAGCCAAGGTTTCTTGGTTGCACTTACATGTTCACTCAATGATAACAATGCATGGATTATTAACAGTAGAGCATCAAGGCACATGACAGGGGGAAGTAAACAACTTCATACTCTATCAAAGGAACCATCTTCTCATGCAGTGGACTCTGGGGAACAACAAAAGCTATGCTGTTAGAGGCCTAGGATCAACATATTTGAAGCTGTAGAATGGAGCTAAGCTACATCTCAACAATATACTATAAGTTCCAGGTTTGAAAAATATTTTTCTTTCAATTTCTTGCTTAGAAGGTAAAGGGGATAGAGTTTCTTTTGTTGATGGAAAGGTTTTGGTTTGGGGAAAATATTCAAGCATTGATAAAGCTAGGGTTATTGGAGTTCGTGAAGGAAGTATATATATAGTCATACCACCATCTCCTCAAGCCCTAGTTCATATAGAAATCAATTCCATTGAGCGATGACATAGAAGATATGGGCATCTACATTACCAAGTCATTCCCTCTCTCAATCAACTGGTTAATGGCATCCCCAATATCAAAGAAGATCGTGAATGAATTTATAAGGGATGTGCTTTGGGTAAAAATACAAGGAAACCATTTACAAACAATGAAACAAGGTCTAAAGAAATATTAGACCTCATTTCTTCAAATGTGTGTGGGCCTATGTTTGATAAATCACTTGGAGGTCATCTTTACTATGTGACATTCATTGATGATCACTCTAGAAAGACATTGCTCTATCTTCTCAAGAAAAAGGATGAAGTATTTGAGAAATTCAAGGAGTTTAGATCTGAAGTGGAGATCCTAACCAAAAGAAGAATAAAGACTTTGAGATCTGAAAATGGTGGGGAATACACTTCTAAAGAATTAATTGCATATTGTAAAGAAGTAGGAATTAAGAGGGAGCTCATTGTTCCCTAATATCCCGAACAAAATGGAGTGGCCGAAAGAAAGAATAGGAAAATTGAAGAAGGTATACGAACAATGATCTTTGATCAAGACTTATAAAAATTTCTATGGGGTGAAGCAACAATGACAACAATATATATTCAAAATAGAAGTCCTTATAGAATTCTTGAGAATATGACACCCGAGGAAGCATTCACAGGGAAGAAGCCAAGTGTGGACCATCTCCGAATTTTTGGGTGTCCAAACTATATCCATATTCCAAAGGACAAACAAAGGATGCTAGATTCTACAAGCATCAAAGGAATCTTCGTTGGCTACAATCTCTCTTCAAAAACATATAAAATATAAATCAAGGAAGGAAGACATATTGAAGTAAGCAAGGACGTTATATTAGATGAAAATCATGCCTACAAATGATCCAAAGATATTCCTATTGATTCCGATGACGAAGATATACCAACATTCGAAGAAGAAGAAGTACACCGCGACAATCCTACTACAATTCAAGAAGAGGAAGGACCAAGTGAGCCTATTCAACTTGTGATCATACCGAACACAAGGAAGAGGCAAAATTGGTTAAAAGCTACTCTTGAAGATGCTAAAGGACATGGAGTTGCAAAAGGAACCTTTAGAGAAAGAAAAAGACCAAAAATATATTCTGGATATGCTGCATACATGACAAAACTAGTTGAAGTTGAACCAAATTATCTATGGCAAGATAATTCACCTTCTTGTATACTGCATAGGCCTGCTTATTGATAGCAGAATAATTCAATTCGGATCCCTGTAGGCCAACACTCATAAATGATTTGGGCTACTCATTTCCTTGATTGTCCTTCTGAGTAAGAACGACTGCAATGGATGTATCAGAACTAAATGTATGCAACAAGAAATCTTTGTTAAAATATGGACTATATAAGGCTCAGGCATTAGCAATCGCTTGTTTGATCCAGGCAAATGCATCTTTCTCCCTTTGGTCCCACTTGTAAAATGCATCCTTCTTGGTCATTAATTGTAATGGCTTAACAATATGTGCATAATCTAAGATGAAATTTCGAAGGAAGCTGATTTTCCCCAAGAAGGATTACATGGATTTCTTCTTCATAGGAAAGGGAATCTGAGCAATAGTCTTCACCCGCTCTAGGTCCACTTTAATCCCGCTCTTAGCTATAATGTGTCCCAAGAGGTTGCCCTTGGACACTCCAAAGATGCTCTTCTTTGGATTTAAGGATATACCCTATTTTCGACATCACTCAAAAATTTGCCATAGATGATGAAAATGATTAGGTCTTTTCTTTGAAAATACTATAACATCATCCAAGTACACGACCACACTTTGTCCAATCAAACCACAAAATGCGATGCCTATATCCCGTTGAAAGGTAGCACCAACATTTATGAGTCCAAACGACATGCACCAAAACACGAATGTACCCCATTTAGTCCTGAATGTAGTTTTTAGTTTGTTGGGTTCCACTACTAGAAGTTTTCGAAGTGACTTTGTAGGCACAGTCTGGAACTTGGTGAGATGACTCTTCTTTCACAAATATATGAGTTGGAGTTTGCCCTGGATAATCGCTACCTTACGCAGAAGGTTCTTTATGTGAATATGGTTAACTATCAGCCATAAAAACGCTGCCCTCCTAGCGCAAAAAATATTGACAATGCTGGATGCCACCAACAATTAGGGGGTCTCCCTGATATGAAGTTCCAATTAGACCTCACACCGTTTGTAGGAGCTCCATTCAGAGAATAGGCCCGACTACAATATCCTTAATGATTTTCCTTGGCTGTAATAAACAACACAAAGGAGAGCACATATACTTCTAAGATAGACAAGTAAGTTAGCCTTGTGATGTTTTCAATTGCAAATTGTATAATGGTTCTTTCACGAAGAGAGAGGGAAAGTGAGTCTTTAAGAGAAAAGTAATAGTACTATCCCAATAAAGACACACACACACACATATGTTTGAAAGAATTGTGAGTTATCTTGTGAAATAGTTCACAAAGAAATAACAATCATGAAAACAAGAGATGCGTAGTTCAAAGATGCATACTAAAACCAACGAAATAGTTCATTTTCATTAGTATGGAGACATAAACATACACCACAAATAATCAAAGAATAGTCTTACAATCATTTACGACATATGCATAAAAGTGCGTTGGCTCCAAGAGCTTCAAATTATAAAGTGAAAGTCCCAAGATACACCATTACAATGATACAACACTAGTTCCAATAGTGGAACATTAAGCATCTACTTGCTTCTAAAAAGACTAATATTTTCTCCTATGCCTAGCTTGAAAAGCCAAGGTGAAAAGTTCTTTGCTTGAGCTATGAGGGTGTATATATAACAAATGAGGTCACTCTCCACCTTCCTTGTGACTCTTGAGCTTCCCTCATGACTCTTGAACTCCCATGTGACTTTTCAAATTCCTATGAAACCTTTGAGCTTCTACATGACTTCACATTCTATGTGTGACCCTTGGGCTTCCACACAATTTATATTTCTCATTTTTGAAAAATGCAATATTACATTTCCACAAATTTCTGGCAAAATACTTGACAACATATGAATTTTACGGTAACACTTTGAGAAGACATGACTTGGTGATGGTGACATGAAACTTCAATGTGGTGTATCAATGCCAAGCTTTTTTCCTTGCTGCTATCTTCACATCTACATGATATATCTTTCTTGCACTTCATCTTCATCCTCTAAGGGGCTAGCTATGATATAGGGTCTTCCATGTGATCTTTGATCTTCGTTCTTCTGTCGTGATCTAGTGTCCCTTCATCTCTTTGCTTGATGATCTCTTTGTGTTTTCAACTACATAAGTGTCTTCTCGTATCAAATCCTTGACATCCTCCTTGAGCATCATCCTACCATGTCAAGATAAGAACACTTGCAAATGGAGTTC
The DNA here is from genome assembly GCA_034641835.2 of Pinus albicaulis. Classification (NCBI taxonomy): domain Eukaryota; kingdom Viridiplantae; phylum Streptophyta; class Pinopsida; order Pinales; family Pinaceae; genus Pinus; species Pinus albicaulis. The sequence goes on from CM076584.1 coordinate 1,471,644,694, forward strand.
ACTCATGACAAGACAACATCAATCCCAAAATCTCCTAGTCTATCTTATTTCTCATGCAACATACTAATTGAGCTGGGACAATGCACAAGGTTGAAGAGAGAGGCCTTCTTGTGCGCAGTGCGCAAGAGTAGGAGGCAAGGGATGAGGGACTAGGCGTTGTGACTGCGGGTGCATAGTTTGAAAGAGAGTGGGAGGCATGACTGCGCAATCGAGAAAGTTAGGGAGGTAGAGATGATAGGCCTGCTTACTGTGACTGCACAACAAACAGTTCTAGAAGGGGAGAGTCGATGTGCTGTGTAGTTTAGAACTTCAAGGACTGGGACATGACTCGACTACTGACTGAAAGTGTGTAGTGTGCAGTGAAGGCAAGGCTAGTCAAGCATTGCACAGTGATCAAGCGCAGTTGATAGTGACTGATTACTAAGATTGCGTAGTGCATAGTTGATGGAGGAATTTCTCTGCAACTGCGCAGTGCGTAGTTCCAAGAGGTAGAGGGTGCTTCACAGAGGCTTGTGATTGCACAATGCGCAGTTCAGGGAGGCAGCAAGGTTAGTGCTTGGTTGAGAAAGTTGCAAAGGCAGAGAGAACCCCAAAATTGATAGTGGGATCGGTAAGGTAGAAATATTTGACGAGACTTAAACATCATCACACACTCATAAACGACCAACCACACGAAAATGAGACACTCATTACCCAAAATCAACGTGTATCCATTGAAATGACAACAAAGCGACACTTACCTCCAAGTGCGACACTAGAATATACCTTTCGACACAAGTGTCATTTGGGAAAAGAAAGTGCACAATACCATGAAAATGAGTCCAATGCATGTCCCTTTTCTAGATAGAATCCATTAATGCAAGAGAAAGCACCACAACTACCTCTTAAAAATGCGCCATAAATTCCTTTCACAAGGAACGACACTTCCCTCAACAAAAGACGACACTTTGAATTCCTTCAAAAAGGGGCTTAAAAACTTAGGAAACAAGAATGAGATGACTCTAACCATTAGAAATGAAAATTCACATGATCAAAGGGAGGCTCCAAAGTTTGAATATAGGCCAAAATTTGGAGGGTGCTGTAGCAGAGACAACAATCTGTTAGTTGCCTCTATCTTCGTCGGGTTTGTTAGCTACTTCTTCCTTCACTAGGTTTTCTTGCTGCTTCCCTTCACTAGGTTCGCTTGTTGCTTCTGCCTTCACTAGGTCTGCATGTTGCTTTTTCCCTCACCGGGTCTTCTCCCAAGAACAAATATGTACAACATACCATGTATCTTATTTTGCAAATTGATTATGAAAATTTTACCTTAGGCACTTCTGTATGTCTCCTAGGATATTTGAAAATTTCAGTCTCAAAAGACCCATAAAACAATTTATAGCAAAAATGCCAAACTAAACTATTTGAAGATGATTTCATGAATATTTCGTAACCCTAACTTCCACATAGCATATCTTTGCAAATATAGTGAACTGAGGTCTGAAATTTCTAACATAAGTACCTAGAGATCTCCCCTTAGTTTCCTTCATATTTCACAGCCCGAGACATCTCATAAAAGGATCTATAGTGAAAATTCCAAGCTGACCTATTTGAAGCATATTTTAGGAACATTCTGTAATCCTAACTTCCTGAAAGCATATCTCTCAAAATTATAGCGAACCAAGATCTAAAATTTCTACCATAGGTGCGCAAAGGTCTGTTATCAGTCTCGTCCATATTTCACACTTTAAAACATCTCAAAAAGAAGTTTATAACAACAACAAATCCAAGTTGACCTATTTGAAGCAAATTTCAGAAGCATTTATGAACCCTAACTTCCTCAGAGCATATCTACAAAATTACAATGAACAAAATTATGAAAGTTTGTTGTGAAACCAGCTCCAAAAATAGAAAAAAAGAGATATCAACGCCTTAGAAATAAGCCACTTCGAGGGGGCAACCTCCAAGACATTACATGAATGAATAATTATTGGATTATACAAATGACAAAACTTCCTTTCTATATATAGGAGTCCATGAGGCCACAATGTAATCCTAGCCGACCTAACAATAATAATGTAAGGGCACAATAATAACAATATGGGGGTTACAGGGGTAGAACAATAACAATAAGGGGGGCTACACTAACATAATAAGGGACTACACTATTAATATAGGGACTTAACATGCCCCTCTCCTTCAAACAAGTGTTGTCCTCAACGCTTGATTATTTCTTGATGTTTCTGTATAAAATTCTCATCCTCCCATGTGGAATCTTCTACAGGAAAGTTCTTCCATTTGCTGAGATACTCTAAAATTGATCGTACTTGTCGAGTTCTTGTTTCTGTGACTGCTTCAGAACTTCTTTTGATGTGATGTTGATCTTCCTATTGTTTCATTAGATTCTGCACCAAAGTTAGGCTATCCTTTGAGAGTTGGAGAACTTGTTGTTGATGCTCGATGTGATCTTCCACTAATTTATCATCCATATTAGCTATTATTTGATCCTTCAAACCATCCAACTTAGCCTCTATTTCTGCTTTTAAACCAGCTATATCATCTTTGGTTGCTCTTCGTAAGATCGAAATTTGTTGCACTTGGTACCGTAATATTTATATCTCATACTGCAATTCTTCCTCTTCATGCATCATAGTATAGATTTTTGAGGGATTAATGGGTACATAATTATTTTTTTGAGGCATTATAGAACCCAATACTGATAAAAATTCTAAAATATGCCCTTGGAATCACTTCAAACTGCTTTTCAAACAAACTTTATGCAATTTTAAAAACCAAATACACACCTTTTACTTGCTTTTGAGGAGCTCAATATTGAAATTAACTTATCCCTATACTTGCAAATCCTAAATATCTGAAATTCGGCCCTGTAGTAGTCCTCTGAAGCTTCTTTCAAATGACACATGTCTGACTTGATTTGGATTCTTCAAGGCAAATTTATGTCCAATCTCCCACAATGACCTAATTATGGACTGGTTCAGTACAACAAACTTGTACGGCCTACCACGTGTCACTGTTTGCTCCTTTGGCTCTGAAATTTATAGACAAGAAACTACAGTCCATGTACTTCCAGTAACTTTTTACAAAATTCCAATCCGATGCTCATAAAGAGAGTTATGAAGATTTTCCCACGATCACCTCTTTGAGATGAAATTCGGGAGCCTGAAAATGACCTAACTTCCACAGATCATATCTCCGAAAATATTGCGAACCAAACTCTGAAATTTTGCGATGATGTTCCTCAGGATTTCAGCTTCGCACTCTAAACATTTCAGCTTTTGAACCTTCATAGAAAAAAAGTTATAGCGAAAATTCCGCGATGACCTTTCTAAGTGAAATTCAGGAGCATGAAAAAACCCCTAACTTCCACAAATCATATCTCCGAAAATATTGCGAACCAAGATTTGAAATTTTGCGACGATGTTCCTCAGGATTTCAGCTTCACACTATAAAAATTTCAGCTTCTGAACCTTCGTAGAAAAAAAATTATAGCGAAAATGCCACAATGACTTGTTTGGAGCAGCGAAACCCTAGAATCCAAAGCTCTGATACCAAATGTTGTGAAACCAACTCCAAAAATAGAAGAAAATAGAAATCAACGCCTTAGAAATAAGCCACTTTGAGGGGGCAACCTCCAATACATTACACGAATGAACAATTATTGGATTATACAAATGACAAAACCTCCTTTCTATATATAGGAGTCCATGGGGCCACAATGTAATCCTAGTGGGGCCACAATGTAATCCTAGCTGACCTAACAATAATAATGTAAGGGCACAATAATAACAATATGGGGGTTACAGGGGTACAACAATAACAATAAGGGGGACTACACTAACATAATAAGGGACTACACTATTAATATAGGGACTTAAAAAAGTTCTACCGTAGGTACATGAAGATCTCGCCTCTATCTCTTCCAAGTTTCGTTGTCCGAAACATCCTAGAATAAAGGTTATAGCGACAATGCCAAGTTGACCTATTTGAAGCAGATTTTAGGAGTATTCACAAAACTTAATTTCCTCAGAGCATATCTTCAAAATTACAATGAATCAAAGTCTGAAATTTCTATCACAAGTATATGAAGATCTGCCCTCTATCTTTTCAAATTTTCATTGTCTGAAACATCCAAGAAGAAAAGTTATAGTAAAAATGCCAAGAATGGCTCTTTCATTCCATAAATCACATTTGTGCTCCACCTTTATGACCCTAAGAGTATTCTCCAACTTTTGTTGCCCACCTCAAACCTCTTCTTACTCAAGTGGTCAACAAATGTACTCATATATCATTTATTTATAATGTTTCTACAGTCACTTATGGGGTTGATTTATAAAACTAGCTAGGTTGACCTATACTTTTGGCTGGTTCGACCTGTCAAAATATTTATATCTCCTCATTTCTATAGAGTTAGAGAGAGTTCCATTTAATGTTGAAAAGGTACCGAAATAAGCTTTTCAACCATATATCCTATGCTACCATTTGAGGTAGGTATTGAGAGTGGAAATTCCTTCAAAGACAAGGCATAAAAATTGGGCATTAAGAAAAAACTAGGTATCCAAACAATATTTCCAACAATGTTCATTTTGCAATCTCTATCTTGGACATATGTAGTCTCCCCTTGTCCTTGACATCAACAAAAACAATATTCCAACAATCTCCCCCTAACTTAGACATTCTCAGTCTCCCCCTAAATTTGACATCAATAGCAACACAATATTCAACAATCTCCATGTTTTTCATTGATGGCAACCCCAAACATTTGTGAACTGCTGTTGTAGAACTCCACCTATCTGCAACTTCTCCCTTTGTTTGAAATGTATCCTCCTTTGACATAATGGCAAAGGGCTACTCCCCGTGAGCTTACGCCTTCCTTTACTAATGATTCGAGAGGGATATCACAACATGTTTCTCTATTAATTTCATCGAGGATATATACATTACTTGAAGTCCTGGTTGCGTTTGCCACAATCTTCGTGAACATATTTTACTTATTTCACATTCTTTTAAATGAAATATGACATCATGTCCTTGATCACACATTTTAATTACGCTTAAACATTGTGTTTTATAGGTACTTCAACATACAAGAAATTTTGAGTTTTAGTCTTTCCATGATCAAGACTAACCGTGCCTTTTTTAGCTATTATTGCTGATGCATTATCTATAAAAGTAACACTACCTCCTTTTTCTTTTTTTCGAGTAAGAAATTTATTCTTATCCCCTGTCATGTGTTTTGAGCATCCACTATCAATAAACCATTTTCTTACTCCACTTCGAGCATATAGAGCAAGTCTACATTCCTCTCATTTTCCTTGCTTCCTTTTCCATACCTTTGTGCATTTTTCTCTATGTCTGATAACATATTTTCCCTTGCCTTGCTTAGGAAGCCCTATTGTGCCACTTCTTCAATCACATGCTTTGTCCCCATCATTATTGCACTTATAACATTTAGTATAATCCAATAGGGGAGGAAATGAGTTGTATCTTCTAACACTACCTTAATTAAGACTTCTAGTTTTGTTGGTCACAAAACCATTCTTTGAGATCGTATAGGATCCTTTGCTTCCAATTCTCACAATGTCATTTCTTACATAAGCTACACAATTTATTGCTTTGTGACCAAAAATATTACAAGCAAAGCAATAGACAAAGAAGATATTTTATACTGATATGTGAAAGACTTTCTTGGTGGAGCAACTATTCTAAATTCGTTCTTGTTGATCTTGTGAGAAAAATGAGCTATTTATAGTTTTCATCCTTTCTTGGTCACTGCTCTCATCATTGAAGGAGCTCTTGGGAACATTAGCATAACTTTTGGGATTTTCTTTATTTTCCTTTTTTGATGGCTTTGTGCTTGATTCTCCCTTTGAGGTCTTACGATTTCCTTGTAGCCAAGACCTGTTTTGATGAAAGGCGATCCCTGACGGCTGAGAATATCATCTAATATTTCAGTACTCTTTCCAAACTTCAAGCTTTGATTCATTTGAGTATTTGCTTTTTCTAGTTCCTTCCTCAAGGAAATATCTTCTGCTTCTAGCTTTTCACAATCTTCTTCCTTTTCTTTCAAGTGGTTTATTGCTACTTCTTCTATCCTCTTTGCCTCTTCTAGTTGTGTCTTCAAGATGGAAACTTCTATTTCATCAAGATTGCGATACTTTTGCTGGTCATATTTCTACGATAGCTCCTCTTTTTGATCTTGCCTATGAGTCCATCTAATTATTCTAGGGCACTAATAATCTATGCTTCAAGATTTACTTCCCCATCAATATTAATATCCTATGATTCTGATTTCTCTTCTTGATTGTCTTCATCTTATTTATCAACAATCTTTCAATCAATTTCTAAGACAAGAAGTTATTCTTTGTAAATATTAGATGCATATTCATCGCTCTCTTTTGAGAAGCTACTATCTTTTTTAAAATAAAAATAGTTCTTGAAATTTTTTTCTCTTTTGTGTCTATAAGACTTGCTTCTATTTTCATGCTCTTCTTCATCAACACTGTCCTCACATTTTACATATGAGCATTTATCAACAAAATTCCCTATTCTACAACAATTAAAACATTTGAACAATAGCGTACCTTTGTATTTGCTATATCATCCTTTTAAATTTCTCACAAACCATGCTTCTTCTATGTTTGATTCATTGTTGGAATAATCACAAACTATAATTTCCTTTGTCTTCTTTGAAACTTTGAAAGCTGCTTCTTTTAGAGCTAACTTTATGTTTTCTGTCCTTATTTCATATGCAGTGATAATGCCATGTAGTTGATCCATCTTGAGTTTTTCCAGATCCTTTATTTCTTCGATAGCTGAGACCTTTGCATCAAATCTTAAGGGGACACATCTCAACAATGTCAATTTTCCAGTGTTCTATGCTTAACGCAATCACTTACAACAATTTCTTCTTCAATTAACAATCACTTTATCCAATATTCAATCTTTCAATGTCAGTAAGCATTTTTAGATAGAACAATACTTCAAATGCAATATAAGGCAACCAAGAACATGAAACAAGAGAGACACAAAATTTGGTCAAAGACCAGGGAAAAACCCCACATGGGGTAAAACCCTTACGAAATTCTTCTTCTATTAGATTATTCATCAAATGTTTAGCAGAGAGATACAATAGTCCAATCATCAATAAGTCAAAGGAAAATAGCTTTGACCAAACAAGTCAACTAACCAATACCCAATGAGAGATGAACCCAAAAGTCAAATCTGATCCAAAGTCAAATTCTGCAATTTTTGGTCAAATTCAACAACAGTCAACAACAATCAAAGATGCCCTAACGAGTCAATGTTCAATAGTCAAAGTGTCTCCAGAGAAGCTTGATCAACAATTAAGGAACTCAGCCTCCTTTGCTTGTCAAAATCAAGTCAAAACAATCCCAAAATAGCTTGAGGAATCCATGCGGTCAACTTCAAATTTCTGTGGTCAAAGTCAATGATTAACAATAGTCAAATTAGCCTAGAAAACCTCGGTCTCTTTGTTAAAAAACTTGACCTTCCAAAACAGAGAAATATCCAAGTCAAACAAGTTCCAAGATCAAGAAATCAACGCTGGTCAATGTCCTAAAAAAAAAGATAATTTCGGTCAACAAAACAACCCTTCCTCTCCTTCGCACGTGTGAAGATAGACCTGCAATTTCAGAGTTGCAAGAACCAAATATATGAATAGAAGATGTGAGATGTGATGCTCCAAAGTGATGTGACACATGATGTATTTATATGCTTCTTAGGTGGTTGAATTAACTTGCCCAGGCCGACTTGTGATTTTCTGTACTTGTGGGTTTCACTTCAAATTTTTTTTTTTTTTCTTTGACCAAATTAAATTCTCCAAGAGCTAGGAGGGGTATTTCTTGATGAGGAAGGTTGGTCAAACGAGGGAATTTGTCCCTAAGCTTCCAAATTAACACTTCCTCTTAGCTAGGGAGAAATTCATGACTACATCATGAATCTCATCTTAAAAATCTCGTCGTCGTCATCACGGAACCAAATCATATCTCATCTTTGCTCATCTCTGCTCATTTGTTGAACACTCTCAAATCTAAAGTAGAAGAATAATCATAGGGGAGCTCAAGCTACCACCCTATATCTGCGGGCAATAAGCAAGATACTACTTCTTGTGTGGTAAGGATCACAACTATCCTATTGTCTGCTAATCTTCCCACCTTAACCCTCAAGAGTCAAGTGGCAGAAGACCTGCATCCACTACCTTGGGGGAGATACACACTTACCATGAGAGGTAGGGATCAAACACACCCAAGGCACTTGGGGGAGATACACACTTACCATGAGAGGTAAGGATTAGAAACACCCAAGTCTCCTGACCCATTTGCTAGATGCGTGGTAGTCCCGACAACCTAGCTTGTGGGTAGGATCCATATTGGGGTATACTCAGTAGGGGGAGATGCACACTTATCATGTGGTAAGGATCATGCACAACCCTACAATGACAATAGGGGATATAGACACTTATGATGAGGTAAGGATCAGATACACCTATTGTCCACGAGTTCCTTCAACCCCAAGAGCTCTCCGACTCAATTCCTCTCCCTGGGAGCTCAGACAGGGGGGAAGAGCATAGCTCGGTGTCCTCGATCAACTAAGACCCTTACATGGGAGGGTCACATCCATCAATCCAAACTACTCTTTGAAGATCAAGAACTTCCCTTTTGGAAAATATTTGGTGAGTATGTATGCTATCTGCTTGTTAGTCGAAATGGGATGGGGTCTCACAGATTCTTTGCTAATCGGATCCCACTCTTGTTGTCGCAATATATCATTGTCATATCTAAAACCTACTCCAACAACTCTTCAAAGAGCTTCCTCAACTAGACTGCATCACAGCTAGTGATGCTAGCAACAATATACTCTACCTTGGTCGTTCTCAAAGCTATGAACTTCTACTCCCTACTCATCCAAGATATCATGGCAGACCCCAAACTAAAGCAACACCCCGATGTGCTCCTCTTGTCAATAGCATTTCCAACCCAGTAAACATCGGTGTACCTATGAAGTCTCACATCTTCAACAATATATCTCATACCAAGGTTAATCGTCCCATGCAAATATCTCATCACATGCTTGGCATCAACCCAGTGTGCATGAAGAGGCTTAGTCATGAATTGATTTGAAGTGTTCATTGCAAAACATATATCTGGACGAGTGTTCATAAGGAACATCAATGCTCCAATCAGTTGTCGATACTCAGAGGGATTCACTAAGTCAGGTATTGCAACATCTCCACATAACTTCTTACAGTTCAACTCCATCAATGTGGCCATGGACTTGCACTCTACCATTCCATAACCTCGCCATCCTCAATACACGTGTTCTCGAAATCATCCCGTTCATCATGTGGACCCAACAAGGACCCATCTTCCTGCTCATCGGCTAGATCCTCAAGGGTATCTTCGTCTTGGTTAGTTGACAAGCAGGAAGTCTTCCTCCCTCTTCTCTTAAAGAACAATAACTAAGGTATTTGTTACATGATTTTGGTAATATGCTTCTACGAGGAGAGCATTAGTGGGGTTCTCTTCATATTCACATTTCATCTTATGAAGCTTCACCTCTTCTTCATGCAAATGAAAGAATACTTCATTAGAATTACATTCTCTTACTGACCCCTTGCATGACCTACTATATTCACCCATTCTTTCTTGCGTGATTTGGAGGCTTGTAGGATCCAACTCTTCATCATCATCAGAGGAGATGTTTCCCTTCTCATTACCATTGTCTTCCAATTATATTTGCTCATCATCCTCGCTTACACTTGAGCTTTCTTTGATGTTACCTTGAGCATCCAATTGATTAACCTTTGTGGGACTTTGTACTTGGTTATAATATTTGTTTTTGATCAGGTTATCCAGAATATTCAAAGCACAAGTTAGGCGAGCAAAGTCAAGGAGATGACTAGGATCCTCATAGGAACACCTCATTGTGTCGAGTTGCGCTTGTTGCGACCTATAAAACTTGCGCATGAATTCCATATCCATACCTTCCAATATATTTTGATAAGACTCTGCATATTTATCCACATTCTTTTTGCAGTGCTTGAATGTCTTGGTCATTAAGTTTTGCAAATGTAGGACCAAGATAAATTTCCCTTTTTCGATAGTCCATTTTTTATAATTTTGCATATTAGGATTAAAATGGAGTTGCCAGGGTGAAATGAAGTGCCTTGATAGATGCTTGCTTCACCCTACAAACATTAAATTTGGAGTGCAATGAAGAACTAGGATTTCGTTCTTCTAATGGAGTCGCCAATAATGATATGTCAATATGTCGTATGGGGTTGTACGTTTCGTGTCCCCGACAACGACACCAGAAATATTATCACTCAAAGTAGCAGGGTTCCTAAAAGGGGATCCTTGGAGGGCTACTACCATATCAAGGGCAACAATGGATCAATAGCCCACTGTCACCTCGACTATGGCTCCCTACTATTTACGAATTTTCACCAATGGGAGGAGACCTGATATAATAAGGACCACGAAATGAATAGGTCAATGATGGGTGAGGGGTGATCTTGGGGGCCTATTCACAAGAGAGGCTCAAATGTATAGCTTGCTTTCTTTGGAAGGCAAGGTTGAAGGCTCTCAAGGAAGGGCTCAAGGAGAATTTCAAGGTTTAGGTTTAGGGTATGTATCTTATAATGGAGGTCCTCAAACCCTAAAATTCTTGTGAAGGCTTGGATTCCAAGTGATCTTTGAAGAATTGTCCTTAATAGTATATGGGACCACACGAGACCAAGTGGACCCGAGGTTAGGTCAAGGGGTTAGGCTTTAGCAACCAATGATATACTTGACCTAATCTGGAGGGAGAAAGAGACCAAAGAATGAATTTCCAATACAAGGCAATGTAAGGATCCCAATGAGGTTTCTAGCTTAAGGAAACCAAGGGAAAAAATTGATCTTGGGGCTAGGGATTGAGGTGTCTCACAATCCCACTGTCAAAATTTCTTCAAAATTAGAGGGTGCCTAGGAAAAACCCCAACGCAAAGGATCCCAAGAGATCATATTTTTTTAGTGGGTGGTTTGCAAGTTAAATGATGCCCTAGGAGACCTAGAGGGATAGACCTAGAAAAGACGAAGCGGGAGAAGGAAAATAGATTTAAGGTGATCACCTTTATGGTGGACCAGTGCCTAATCCTTTGGGGAGATTTGGATTCAAGAGTAATTATGACTATGTATATTGACTTTTCTATGTCAAATAGGCCTCAAAGACAACTTCGAATCGCATTAGGGCAGCAACAAAAGCAACTTCAAGGAATTTATACTTCGTTTTGCAAAATAATTGGCTTATCAAGATGAATTTCAACGATGAAGCATCTCTAGGAACATTCACTCATAATACATGGCCCATACATGAAGCCTCACCATCTAGAAACAAAATTTCCACAACTTCGCATAAATGGATGCAGTAAATTAGCCCTTGCATAGTGAAACCCCAACACCAATGTATGTTGAGATTAGCTTCAGACGGAGGCCGAATTGATTTTGGTGGGTCTAAAGGCTTCCAGGAGGTCAGAGGAGTCTAGTAGAAGTGAAGAAATAATTTTGCCAGAGCTTTGCGAGTGTCAGACAAGCAATTATAATATTTTGCTGAAGAATTAATAATAAAACCCTCATCTATTGAACTGGTTTTCCCCTCAGGGTTTTCTAGGGACAATTGTCCAAAAACATTAGTGTTCATTATTTGTGTGTGTGCATATATTTCTCAGTTCCTATAGTATTTATTTTTCGTGAAGTTGCAGCTGTGTTTTATTCATTATTTGCCACTAGTTAATTGCAGTAGACAAATAATCTGAAAAGATAGGAGAATAATAACCAGTAATTGCAACGAATATTTAAAATTTCACATTTATGATATGGTAAGGCACTCTTTTGATACTATCTCTTGTTTAAACAAAAGATGAGGGTGAAGGATCCTATGACACATTTTAGGAAGAGACACCAAACCATTTGGGTAACACATTCTTCTTTTAAGCGCAAGGTATGGGGATGGCTATCAAGAGTAAGCTGTAGGATGTAGGAAGGTTTCATATATTTCTTTTCCAACTACCAAGTCATAACCATGTCTATAATAAGGAAAGCCCCCATGTTTCTTATTAGAAAATTACCCTCCATCTTAGGAAGGTTGGGAGGATCACAATCTAGATACAACATTGGGACTTATGGTTCAACAAAAAGCTCTTGTGAATTCTTACCATGTTTTCGAGATCTAGATGTCCCTTGAACATATAGGTAAGTTTGAAAGGATATTAAGAGGAGGGAAGTCTAGCCATAACTCGATGAAAGACTCCTCCACTTCTTAATCAATGAAATTTATAAAAGGAAATGACTATAAAAATAAGGATACAAGAAACAATCTAGACCATGAAATAGGAGGGAAATCAAACCTCCCCAAACCATACTTTTGAAAATCTTGCAAGTCACCACAAGAATTGCTAGTGCTTTGTTGGCATGGATGAAAAAAGTGTGCATGCTTTTTTAGAGATGTCGGGCTAGGAAAGGGTTTTCGATGTGGTTTGAAACAAAATTTCACTTCTTTATTGGTCTGCTTTTGTTAAAGGCCCTCTTTTGGGCGACACTTAGATGGTTTGAGAAGTTATAAATCCCTGATGCACTTAGTCCAATTGATTCCTATTTGATTTCTGTGGAGGTATCAGTGTACAGTTGCTTTTCAGGATGACCCCACTTCTTTATCGTAGGGTGTTGAGCTATAAATAAGTGTTGGCTCTTCTTGTGCAAGTCAAACTCAATGCTTTTCGATGTGATGTAGTCTTTTTCTATAGGTGCACATGTTTGCATGCATGCTCTTTTGGCCTCTTACCCACCAAAATGGGTAACCCCATAGGAGGAAACTTGCTGAATGATTAGCTAGCTAGTTTCCCCTGATACCCACTACTTGTTGATGATATGCCATGTGCCTCCAACATCTACATCAACCACATACCTCTCACCATTCGACATCTCCACTTGGATGTAGGTGGGTTGCTTTTCAAAACGTACTTTGATCATTTTTCAATTGGGCGCTTATGCTTGTTTGCTTTGGGCATTGAGTATAGATAAAGGGGTGATCTGGAAGATTAACCAATCTTGACTGTAAATCTATTCTATCACCTTACTAGGGGGGTTAATATTTATCCCTAATCCAGTAGGACTTCCCTTGAGGCCTTAGGGTTATAGTAGGGGTACTACTTGGAAAACCCTAATTGAGATAACATGATCATTATCCCCTATGCCATACTTGACACTTTCCATGCCACATTACAAGCCCCATATACCACATCCATTCTTCAGGTCTAACTTGTCATTGGCTTATTGGGATTTGACACCCTCATGTCCACATTCCTTGAGTAGTGCCAGAAGACATTTCCCTGGAGGTTGATGCAGCTAAAAGAATGAAAAAGCATAATTTGGCCAAAATGAAAGAAAAAGAAGAAAATCAAAATGCAAAAGGTGGCTGGGACATAAAATAGCACATGAGGAGAGCTTGGCATGAGATTTACCTTCCTCATTTGGCCATTACCTAGTTCCTGAGCACATGATGCTCCATTACATAAAAAAATAACCCTTGCATGTCCCAACCTTGATGACCGATGAACTGCCTCATCTTAAGGGGTAATCTAAAATGCTATATCATAAAGAGCAAGCTCTAACTCTTGAGCTATGCACCATAATACAAAGCATTATCAAAGAAAAAATAAAAAGCACACTAGAGGGGTGGAAAAAGCAGACCAAGCAGGGATGTGGACTCCTTGATTGCTCCCTCCCTACATTCATATGCTCAGGATGTGGACTCCCCATCAGTTGGTCCCCTTAGCCATGACACTAGGCCACAAAGTCTTTTCCCCTTCGTTGTCATACATTCACACTAACACCTATTGATTGAGGGGTTGACCTTGGAAATGCCACTTGCCCTTGATGGTTGGATGCACCTAATAGGGTTGATCATTAACCACCTCTATCAAGGTAGGGAACACCTTTACGAGACTTGGACTAGTTAGATATTTGAAGTATTATATTGCCGTTAACATCCAAATTTGGTCTACCTAGATGTTAATACGATCTTAGCATTTGATGGATAGTTTCTTTCACTTGAGTTCATGTTGGTTGTTTCAAGTGGTCTACAATTGCCCAGGCTTGAAGGGCACTCATTCCACAGCTACCCAGAGCTTTCCAGAGGGATAAATGGCCTAGTAGATGCAACATTGAGAGAGTTGGGCTTCTTGATGTCTCGAGCAGATGTTACATGCCCCAGAGCACCCTCAAGGCCTAGGACATTGGTCTACTTTTACCCAACGTAGAGGATTCTTGATGATTGCACCACTGGACCCAACATGGCCCCATGTTGGCCTTGACACAATTGGATGGGAAATACTTGGTTCGGAGCCCAAATGAGGATGGTCTCCCATGAGAGACTATGGATGGCTAGTTGCACCCAAAGGAGCCCTAACACTAGAGAGAGGAGGCCCTGTTTTGAGAGTTCGAGACCCATGGAGATGACATGATGGCACCCTAGCTGGATTTAAGATCCTAAAGAAGGACTTGAGGTGGATTTGAGGGATACTCATCGAATTTTGGATGATCTCGGCACTCATTTTTAGACCTTAGCACACCATGACATGGATTTTGGAGCCCTAAAGGGCATGGAGTTAGCAATTTTGAGGCTATGACTCACACATGTGGGCATTTATGGCTTGTTTTATCATTAAGCTAGTAGGCTGGCTTGTAACCCAAGGTTTATTTCATGTCAAACTTGTTTTAGGGAATTCATTAGTTAGAACTTATTGAGGTATACCTCATATAAATAGAGGTCACCTCATTTTCATTTCTCATCATCACTTGTGGAACAATTCGACCTCCTTAGAGGATTTCAAACTAGCTGAAATAGTTTTGTATATTTGTGAAGATCTTGCTTTTGGAGACTTTCTCTTGTTGTGGAGACATCATTTTGGGATAATAAAGGATTGGTTCATGCATTTCTTGTAAGTTTATTACATGTTGATTATATTTTTATGGCTATTGCATGGAATGATTGTTATTAGGGTTTCTATGTGCTATTTTTTGAATATTTTTCTATGAAATCTTGGCAAAGTGTTGTATGCATTACTATAAAAGAATGCGTGACAATCCCTTGAATGAATTTTCATGTTAAGGTCTCTTCAATGACTTTATCCCCTCATAAAGTTATAGGTAGGGTTTTGAAAACGAGGGTTTTTTCTTGCCCTTAATCCATACTAGGGTTTGATTTCTCCATTAGTAGGTCTCCCTTAGACTCCATCACGCAAGGATAAAGCACTGGCCATCCATGTAGGTGATCACACCTTAGAAAAGTATTTAAAAACTTATCCTCTCTCTCTCTCACACATATGTTTGGCCCTTTAAGGAAATCCATTAAGCTAGGGTTAGGGCTGAATTCAACTAGGAGGATTACATTGGCTTGTGGAAGGGTTCTACACATGGTTTGTGACTCATTGCCTCAAAATCAACTCTTTCCCATGGAAAATTCTTCCATTTTAGGGCTGATGTCACAAGCCCAGATAAATTTTCCCTAGCATAAACCCTAACCTAACCCTAGGCTTCAACTTGGGGCTAGTTGAAGGCTTGTTGCTCCAATTATCGATCATAACTATCTTCACCAAGCCTTTTCTTGACCTTATGCACCTTGGCAAGCCTTTGCCTTGCCTATTCACTAAACCCTAGGTCATAAGTTGCCTAGATAGGCCTCTTGGATTGCATGCTTTGCCTTCTCTTTGCTATATTGAGCGTTGTCCTTAAGTTGAGTTCCATTCGTGAACCTATCCTATTCACCTCTAAGCGATAGAATTTGAATATATATTAGGTGACCTATATAGGGAAGCCTCCCTTGTGGTGAAAGCCCACTAAAGAGCAAGAGGTGGTGAGGTGAGGTGACAGTGGGCCTTAACTTCATAGTGTTGTTCCTTAGTTCGACTCTTGTCCTGTGAGTTCACTCACAAAACCTACAATATTTTGAGGCAACTGTTGAGAATTTAGAGGGCTGAAGATTAATTCAAATTCTCTTTTTGATAATTACTTGTGCGCTAACTTGAGTTACTTATGTCTTCTCTTCTTTAGATTATTTAGCCTTTCATCAAGTCAATTATCAAAATACATAAGACACAAAATTAGGCTCCTAGAGGCAGGGCAAAACCTCTCCCTCTTGGAGAGGAAAACCTGTAAGGAATTCTTCTTATATATCTTCAAATGACAAGTATCATGACCAAGACTCAGACCCTTGACCTAGGAATGCCCCCAAGACCTTGTCAACGATTCTTTTACTGCCTTCATTACTAATCCTTCTTTCTGCATCAACCTACACTGTCTTGCACCAACACTAGAGAGCTTGGTCTCTGAATATATCTTCAAACACTTCTTCTTGCTGATTCAGATATTAGATGCACGATCATTCAAGATCTTGTCCTTCATTTTTCATACACTAGAAACTTTGTAGAACCTTTCATTTGAGAGCAAGGAAGGTAAATCATAGATTTACCTTCCTCCTTTTTCCCACACTGTAATAACCCTTAAACTTCACATCACAAAATGATCGTCAACTTTAATTCTTTGCATGACATGACATCTGAATAGAACACAGACCTTAGGTGTATATAAGTGTATTCATTACAAGTTTGACCATACTCCATTTGATCGCAACCCCTTCATTCTGATCTGCATCTTCTGCTTCAGAGTGCTTCACAACAGATCCACACAATACATGATTACAAATCCACACCATACTTTAATCCTCGCACTTCATCCAAAAATTTTCAAGCTGTATGATCTCAGATGTATCCGCACTGAATTCTGTCCTTAACCCGCACTATAACCTTCTATGAAATCCACATCAACTATAGGTTTATTCACATTACATTTTAGAACAATCTGCAATTGTTGTTTTTTTTCAAATGAGCCGTAGGTTTAGGGTATGTATATGGCACAGTTCCTGTCTTTAGGCCGACCATACAACCAACTAGTAGAGCGACTTCTTCACTGTGTAATAGGTCGACATGTAGTGCAATTATTCCAATGTTTAATGAGGGCTGATATGAAGGCTATCTTTAGCCATTCCTTCAAGGATTCATGAAAAGGTATTGAAGCATATATTAATGACTAGAATCTTCATATACATGACACTTAATTACACTTGTAACCAGAAGACAACCCTAATAGACATCAAGAAGAAGTCTATTGACCTACAGTAAAATCTTGCTCATGAAACCCATGAAGCAAGTACAACAAAAATACATTTTATTATCTTTGTCTTCTTCTTTACATAAATACATAATTACATGGACAATATGAAGATCAATCCTAGTTACACTTTTCAACACTCCCTCTTAACTAGGGAGGTATTCATATAGGTACATGGTCACTTTCAAACTGAAGAATCTCATAAGAAGAATCAGATTGGTAATCACATCTGTATAGCATCATATCAACCAACATTGTCCTAGTGCAAGGCCTTGACTAACAACCCCATCTCTCACAAGACAATGGGCTACAATGCTGGCGAGACACATGACTTATAAACACCATAGTCATTGTATCTCCAAGGTACATACTCCACCCAGGTGTTCCCAAAGTATGATCTTCTTGGACTATTCTCCTCTAGGGTAGCTAGCCCTCAAAGAATATCGGTCCCCGACTACTCTTAACTTGAATGCCATATCACATTCTCAAAGAGTATCAAATTCTAGATGATTACCCAATCCTCTATTTTGTCTTCCCAAGTGAAGACCAGAATGACGTGTCTATCTCTCCCTCTCAGCCAGGGAGGATCTATTCCACAAGGGAATGTACTCATTCCTGTATAAGGAATGTAACTAAGATCATTCTTAGGAATTACCCAGTTTCTTCCAAGTAAGAAACTTATCACCAGGCTCCCTTTCAATTAGGGACCTATAGCAGCAATGGTGAGACACCCAGCTGCTCATGAAGAATTCCTCTCCTCAATGTCATGGATTTCGATATTGAGGAATCTTCAAATTTAGCTCCATAGGGCACAAATCATCCATCACTTTCATTCATGAGTCATGTCATCTACCAAAAAGTGATTCATTAGTCTTTCTTATTTGCTCCACCTTTTATTCCATGCTGCTTTCTTTCGAATCATCTCCAAGGATCTTACATCCTTTCACATGATTAACAACCCTGCACAAATTCATCCAGATAAACATATACGTATGAACTTTTAAAAACAAAAGTTACCTCAGTGATGATATTTCACCATAACATCTTCCTGTAGGCATCGACATCCTCTATTCAGATTGACACATCTCCTCATGATATGTCTTGTCAAGGGTCTTCTTCTTTACCAGACTTCTATCAGAGTCTACATATCCTTTAGGAGATATTCCAGTCACATCTTCTTGGCTTTCGGATGATAACTGCCTCTTGACATGGTTGCACTTCATGATCTCTTCCCTTTTGCACATCTTCATTCCCAGGAACTTACAATTTTCAGTTCCTTGTTCATATACAACCACCTCATATTCCATATGAGGATATATTATGTTGATTTCATCTGTTAGTGCACCGAGAGAGATCCTCCTCCATAGATCATACTTCTAAATATAGAAGTCCATTACTTGCAACCATATGAAATGACTTCACAACATCCAGTGTCAGCATATAAATATATATATACCTCATACCTTTTTCCTTTGATTCATCCTGTAGCAATTTCACTAGAATTAAGAGCTTAATTCCCTTGACCTGCTTCATCAATATGTCATCACATTCCAGAATTCTATAACCTAGAACTCTTGATGAAACCATTCTGATTTCTTTCTAATTAGTGAATTCATAGAGAAAACCATTAGAAGATGCCAACACCAATTTCCATGATGACCCTTGATCTTGATGACTGCCTTCCATCTGTTTTGTTATCAGTGAGGTTTTCCAGAAGCTGATTCACCAAGAGCTCCTACCACGCTTCTATCATGATGCTATTAACATAAATTTCTTCCTATCATAATTGAGATCCCTCGATTCTTCTTTCTTAGATTTCTTTGCATCATGTTCTTCCCTCATATCTATGATTTGGGCTTCTTCCTTTTTCCTCTTGTCCTTTCCAAACGTAGGACAATCTCTTTTATAATGCCCAAGTTCATTACATCCAAAGCATCGTACTTTGTCCATATTTCTTCTTTTAATCTGAGAACCAAATTTTCCGAATCTTCCTTTCTTCCTGGATATGGCTGCAAAGGCTCGATTCCCTTCACTTGATCTTGTATCAGCTTTGGCTTTCAATCTTGTTTCCTGTTAATTTTGGACAACTAGGTCCAAACTCCATGTTGTGATGCTCAGATGAAGATGCCAATATTTTTATTGGATTCCTCTTTCGGAGAGGTGCAAGATCGATCTAAAGATCATTTTGATCCGATGAGCAAAATATTTATTTTGAATTTATTCAAAATATGTGCAAGTCGGCCTGAAATGAAATGTAGGCTTGAAGCCCCAGCGATTGTGTCACACACCCTCATTGATGGATATAAATAGGTCAACATTGGAGGTCATTTTCACTCATCCATCCTCACACATTCTCTCTCATCATTTGACTGGTTCGATCACCTTGGAGGCTCTTCTTCATCCACATGTGGGAAATTGCAGCGAGAAGAATTTTCTGTTTTCGACCTAGGGTTTCAGCGTAGAGTTGACCAGCGTTGACTTTGGTCAACACATGGTCAAACTGACCCCAACTTTGGTCAAAATTTCGATTTTTGCAGTCTGCATTTTCTGGCACAAAAATCGAGGTTGACCGTTGACTGGGCTGCGTTGACTTTTTGCTGCTACTATTTTGCGTTGACCATTGATTGTGACAACGTTGACTTTCGTTGACTTTGGGTTGACTGATATTGCTGTCCGAGAGGGTTGTGTGACACTTCTGGTTGGCTGATCGTATTGAGACTTTGCTGGTTGAAGCATCCTGTTGACCGCCGTAACGCACCAACGCACATATTTTTGGCTAGTCTTTTGTTGATCTACTGGTATGTTCTATCAACATTTTACTTTCTTGTTTATGTGATTGTTGTTTGATATTGGGGATAAAAAGTAAAGTTGCATCAAGCATAGAACATCTACAAAAATTTACATGGTATCAGAGCTGAGGTGAAGACAAAGCCCAAGTTTGTAGCAATCACCCAAGAAGAGCATGGGTACCTCAAACTACAATGGCTTTAAAGCTGATGACAAATTGACTGGGAAGGAAGACTTCCATGCCTGGAAGATGACATTGGATCTTATGTTGGAAGACCAAGATGTCATGGACTATGTGCAGGGTAAAATCCAAGAGCCTCCATCCACTGCACCTGCTGCCACCAAGTCAAAGTATAAGAAGGGGGAAATCAAAGCAAAGCTGATGATCAGGGACTAAATTCATAAGAGTCTGGTTGCCTACATCTCTGAGCTGGGCACATCCAAGGAGATGTATGATAAGTTGGTCAACATGTTCAAGGCCAACAATGCAAATCAAGTCCTATTCTTTAAGAATCAACTGAAGAATCTGAAGAAAGGCAGGGATGAATTCGTTCAATCCTATTTTCTGAAGTTGACCGAAATCAGAAATAATCTCCTAGCTATTGGGAAGACAATAGTTGATCGAGAGATGGTTCTCACTGCACTTGGAGGTCTCTCATCCGAATGGCATGTATTCAATACTACCATTCTCAATAACAATGTCATACTTGATTTTGACGAAGTTCTATCGAGATGCGTACAAGAAGAGACAAGGATGAAGGAATATGAAAATGAAGGAAATGCTGCCTTCACTGCTCCTGCTAAGAAGAAGAACTTTGGTGGTCCGAGGAACAAAGGAAGAGCAGGGGCCCAAGGGAAGAAAGATAAATATTACACATGTCACAAGACCGACCACTATGCTAGAGAATGCCCTTTCAAGAAGGATTCCCCTGATGATGATGACAACAAAAAAAACCGAAGGAATGGAAATTAAAGGAACAACACGTTCAAAGGAAAAAGGAAGGTTCCCTTTGATGGAAATGGGCGACCTTACAAAAGATTGAGAAATTCTAGGTATGAGGAATCAAATGTTGTTGATGATAAAAGAAATGAATTCATTCTTGTATCTGCCCTCTCTACTGCATCTCCACTCGACACTATGGATGTATGGTTGATAGATAGTGGTGCCTCAAGGCACATCACTGGGTTCAGGGAAGCACTTTCTAATATGGTTGAGAAGGATGTTAATTTGAAAATTATCCTTGGAGGTAATGCCACATATCCCGTGAAAGGGACAGGGATTGCGACCCTCCACTTGTCTCAAGGTCAAGTCCTCCGTCTGCAAGATGTACTATATGTTCCTGATTTGAAGAAGAACCTTGTGTCTATTTCGGCCATGGAAGACAAAGGTTTCAATGTGGCATTCATTGATGGGAAGGTGCGTATCTGAAAGAAGAGTTTCAAGGAAGCTATCACGTTTGGGTTTAGAGTTGATACACTCTACTAGGTTGGAGGAAGTCCACTGGGAGCGATGACATGTGATACTATTCGACAGAATGAACTATGGCACCAGAGGTTTGGACACCTTCACTACAAAGCCCTTCCCGAAGCAAGGAAGGTGGTGACGGGGATGTCCGAGTTCACAAATGATCATGAAGGTGTATGTCAGGGCTATGCCGAAGGAAAGCATACAAGGGGATCTTTCCCCTCAAGTGTCACAAAGACATTTGATGTCTTGCAACTAATACATTCTGATCTGTCTGGTATGCTGCTCGTGACATCCTTGGGAGGATGTTATTATTATATGACGTTCATAGATGTCTTCTCTCGCAAAACCTGGATATATTTCTTGAAGAAGGATGAGGCTTTCATGTGGTTTCGTACCTTCAAAGCCTTGGTGGAAAATCTAATAGGGAAGAAGATCAAGATATTGAGGACCGATAATGGTACAGAATATGGGACGAACGAGTTCAAGAACTTTTGCAGAGAAGCTGGCATCAAGAGGGAGACCACAACTGTCTATACTCTGAGCAAAATGGCGTTACTGAAAGAAAGTACAGGACCATTGTGGAAGCTGCCTCTGCCATGCTATGTGACCAAGGTCTTTCGAAGCTTCTATGGGGAGAAGCTGCAAACACTGCTGTGTACATACAGAAATCTTGCTCGCATTCAGCTCTGGACTCCAAAACTCCTGAAGAGGTTTTCTCTGGTAAGAAACCTGATGTCTCACATTTTAGAGTTTTTGGATGTCTTATTTATTTTCATGTACTGAAGGAGAAGAAGAGCAAGCTGGATGCTTCTGGAAAGAAGGGAATGTTTGTGGGCTATAGCGAAACTTCGAAGGCCAATAGAGTCTATGTGCCTAGTCAAAGGGAAGTGGAGATATGTCACGATGTTACCTTTGACGAAGATGTTTCCCTGCGGAAAGTAATCAATCTTTCGAGATCTGAGGAAGATCATGAAGCAAGGCCTGGAAATCAAGAAGAACAGAAGGATGAGAAGATGCCCGGTGTTGAAAGACCGATGGACCCGATTGATCCACCTCCTTCAATGAGGAAAGACCATCATGGCTCATTGACACTCTCGAGGATGCCGAGAGACATATGGCCCCAAGGGGGACATTCCGTGAAAGCAAGAAGACGAATAGATACCAAGGGTATCTAGCAGCCATGAGTACAATCGTACAATCTAAGCCTGAATCTTTGGAGGAAGCCGTAAAGCATCAAGTCTGGAAGGATGCTATGCACGAAGAATATGAGTCCACTATGAAGAATGATGTGTGGGATATGGTTCCAAGACCGGTGGACAAAGCAGTTGTCACCTCGAAATGGCTCTATAAGATTAAGCATGGATTTGATGGTAGTGCTGAAAAGTTCAAGGCAATATTCGTTGCCTGTGGCTTCTCTCAAAAGGAAGGCGTAGACTATGATGACATATTTGCACCTGTGGCTCGATATACCACCATCCGATGTATCATAGCCCTTGCTGCTACGCAAGGATGGAATCTTCATCAGATGGATGTGAAGACCGCATTTCTGCATGGTGCGATAAAGGAAGAGGTGTATGTGGAGCAACCTCTGGGGTTCGAAGTCTAGGATCAGGACACCCATGTTTGCAGGTTTAAGAAAGCCCTCTATAGGCTGAAGCAAGCACCCAAAGCTTGGTACAAGAGGACAAACAACTACCTGATGAAGCTAGGCTTCACTCGTAGTAATGCTGATCCGAACCTTTACTTCAAGATTGATACAGAAAAGCCTCTCATTCTAGTGCTGTATGTGGACGACCTCTTCCTGATAGGTGCTGACCCTCTCATTCATCAGTGTAAGAGGGAGCTCGCTGCTGAGTTCGAGATGAGGGACCTAGGACTGATGCATTACTTCCTAGGCTTGGAGGTCTGGCAGAGACCTGGCGAGATTTTCCTTTCTCAAGGAAAATATATTGTGAAGCTCTCTTGGAAAGATTTGGAATGGTGGACTGTAAGTCCGTGTCGACACCGATGGAGCTCAACTTTAAGAAGTTGAGTGGCAGCGCTGTTGGGCCTGTGCTAGCAAATCCTACTGAGTATCGTCAACTTGTAGGGGCCTGATGTTCTTAGTGAACACCCATCCGGACATATGTTTTACAGTGAACACTTTGAGTCAACATATGGTTGAAACTCATCACATTCATTGGGTTGGTGCCGAGAATTTGTTGAGATATCTTCGGGGCACGATAAACCATGGGCTGAGATACACTGTCAGGAGCGTGGCACTCCATGGATATACTGATGCCGAGCACATTGGGATGCTGCTTCACACTTGGGTTTGCTTGGATATCATGGATGAGCAGGAAGCAGAAGTTAGTGGCTTTGAGCACTACGGAGGCCGAATACATTGCAACGAGTATGGCCTATTGTGAAGCAGTTTGGTTGTGAAAGCTCTTCAGTGAGCTGTTCGGGCATGTGCTAGATACCACCATGATACTCTGTGATAACCAGAGTGGGATTTGGTTGTCCGAGAATCCTGTGTTCCACGATCGATCCAAGCATATTGACATCAGGTACCACTTTATCCGAGATATGGTACAACGAGGTGCCGTAAGGCTCGATCATATAGGAACTGATGAGTAGGTTGCGAACATTCTCACAAAGCCCCTAGGGAAGGTCATGTTCCTAATCTTCCGTAAGAATCTTGGAATCGTGGAACGACCCTAAGTTGAGGGTCTTGTTGGACGATGAGCTCTTGGAGCTTTGGGTGGCTTTGGGGATAGCTTCTCGGAGCTATAAGTACACACGGGGCTAGGCTTGCCGAACCTTGTGGTGCTTCTGCCCCACCATTATGATGTTGAGTTGGTTCACCTCTCATGATCTGTGCCCCGTATGCATCCTACCCATTAAGTCCCAGACTCATGGGAAGTACCTCTCATTTGGTCAGTGAGGTGGGAAAAGCTACAAACTAGTAGCAAAGACTGATGGACGCATCAGAGATTGCTGTACTCTCTATGTCTAGGATGGCACGTGTCCAACCACTTGATCTGGGATCAAGTCTAGTGAGGTTTCAGACCTCCAACTGACTTTGGGTCAGGTAAGCCAACTTCGGGTTGGTATGAGACTCTTTTGAGTCCTATAGAGGTTTCGGACCTCCGGGCTAAATCTGTCAGTCGAGAATGATGTCTTTGTGATTGACCCACTTCTGTTCTGAAATAAAGAAGCCAACAAAGCAAGTTACAGCGGGATGACGCATGATGTTTGGATGGCACAGGTGGATGGAGTTCTACCTAGTTGAGAGGGAGTGTTAATTTTGGACAACTAGGTCCAAAATCCATGTTGTGATGCTCAGATGAAGATGCCAATATTTTTATTGGATTCCTCTTTTGGAGAGGTGCAAGATCGATCTAAAGATCATCTTGATCCGATGAGTAGAACATTTATTTTGAATTCATTCAAAATATGTGCAAGTTGGCCTGAAATGAAATGTAGGCTTGAAGCCCTAGCAGTTGTGTCACACACCCTCACTGATGAATATAAATAGGTCAACGTTGGAGGTCATTTTCACTCATCCATCCTCACACATTCTCTCTCATCATTTGATTGGTTCGATCACCTTGGAGGCTCTTCTTCATCCACAAGTGGGAAATTGCAGCAAGAAGAATTTTATGTTTTCGACCTAGGGTTTCAGTGCAGAGTTGACCAGCGTTGACTTTGGTCAACGCATTGTCAAACTGACCCCAACTTTGGTCAAAATTCTGATTTCTACAATCCGCATTTTCTGGCACAGAAATCAAGGTTGACCGTTGACTTTTTGCTAGTACTGTTTTGCGTTGACCATTAACTGTGACAGCATTGACTTTCGTTGACTTTGGGTTGATTGATATTACTGTTCGAGAGGGTTGTGTGACACTTCTGGTTGGCTGATCGTATTGAGACTTTGCTGGTTGAAGCATCTTGTTGATCGCCGTAACGCACCAACACACATATATTTTTGGCTTGTCTTCTATCGATCTACTGGTATGTTCTATCGGCATTTTACTTTCTTGTTTATGCGATTGCTGTTTGATATTGGGGATAAAAAGTAAAGTTGCATCAATCATAGAACATCTACAAAAATTTACATTTCCTCTATTTTACATAGAGACCATAAATCATGGAATGGTGTTGCTTTTTTCTTCCCGTATAAACTTGAAGTGAAGTTTCTCCATTCTTCTGGTAGAGCATTCATCACTACTGTAGTCATCTTAGTGTCAGACATTACTTCTCCCAGTTCCTGCGGTTGGTTTCTTACTTCAGAAATCCTCATAAAGTATGAAGTGATTCCTTATTCTCTTGACAATTTCATTTTGTATACTTCTTGTCTCAGAGAGATTGCTTCTCCTGCAGTACTAATAGAGAATAGCTCTACCAGTTTCTCATATATTTCTTTTGCAGACTTCAGTTTTGATACATAGGGAATGAGTGACTCCTTAATGGATTCAATGAGAATCCTTTGGGCCCTGATTTCTCCCTTCATGTACTTGGCATGAGCTGGAGTGTCTTCTTTTGAGGGTTGAATTGTAGATCCTTCGATGTAGTCCATAACTTCGTCTTCAATTAGATTCAAATCTGTCCTCTTCTTTCAAGCACTAAAGTTTGATGACCCAACCGACTTGTTGCTCTCTTTACAATAAGTCATCTTGGCAGATTTAAGTAAGGTCATAGATACTTACTTGAGTAGAGTGGCTTCAGCTTCCTTGATGATGATGAAGATGAAGTCAAGAGCTTCTTTTAAGATTGAAAACTCCAATGTAGGTGTTGTTTGATCCTTGGTGATAAAGGATATCTTCAAAAGATGATGTTCTCTTCTAACAATGCCTTGAATGTAAATCTTTGATGGCAAAGATTATTTTCTTGAATGAGTTGATCCTTTGAATGAGATAGAAGATCTTTCTTGAAATAGCTTGAGAGTTTTCCTTGCAAACTGATTTGAATTTTCAACCCAAACTTTGATCTTCGCTTCCTGGAGTGTCTTCTTTGTCAAGTAACCCTTGTGTTCAGCACCTTAGCTCTGATACCATGTTGAGAATTTAGAGGGCTGAAGATTAATTCAAATTCTCCTTTTGATAATTACTTGTGAGCTTACTTGAGTTACTTATGTCTTCTCTTCTTTAGATTATTTAGTCTTTCATCAAGTCAATTATCAAAATACACAAGACACAAAATTAGGCTCCTAGAGCCAAGGCAAAACCTCTCCCTCTTGGAGAGGAAAACCCGTAAGGAATTCTTCTTACAGATCTTCAAATGACAAGTACCATGACCAAGACTCAGACCCTTGACCTAGGAATGCCTCCAAGACCTTGTCAATGATTCTTTTACTGCCTTCAATATTGATCCTTCTTTTCTGCATCAACCTGCACTGTCCTGCACCAACACTAGAGAGCTCGGTCTCTGAGTATATCTTCAAACACTTCTTCTTGCTGATTCAGATATTAGATGCACGATCATTCGAGATCTTGTCCTTCATTTTTCATACACTAGAAACTTTGTAGAACCTTTCATTTGAGAGCAGGAATGTAAAGGTAAATCATAGATTTACCTTTCTCCTTTTTCCCATACTGTGATAACCCTTAAAATTCACATCACAGCATGATCATCAACTTTAATTCTTTGCATGACATGACATCCGAATAGAACACAGACCTTAGGTGTATATAAGTGTATTCAGTACAAGTTTGACCATACTCCATTTGACTGCAGCCCCTTCACTCTGATCCACATCTTTTGCTTCAGAGTGCTTCACAACAGATCTGCACAATACATGATTACAGATCCGCACCATTCTTTAATCCTCGCACTTTATCCAGACTTTTTCAAGCTGTATGATCTCAGATATATCCGCACTGAATTCTGTCCTTAACCCACACTTTAACCTTCTCTGAAATCCGCATCAACTATAGGTGTATCCGCATTCCATTTCAGAACAATCCGCAAATGTTTTTTTCAAATGAGCCGCAGGTTCAGGGTATATATATGACACATTTCCTGTCCTTAGGCCGACCATACAACCAGCTAGTAGGCCAACTTCTTCACTGTGTATTAGGCCAACATGTAGTGCAATTATCCAGCGTTTAATGAGGGCTGATATGAAGGTTGTCTTTAGCCATTCCTTCAAGGATTCATGACAAGGTCTTGGAGCATATATTGATGACTAGACTCTTCATATACATGACACTTAATTACACTTGTAATAAAAAGACAACCCTAATAGACATCAAGAAGAAGTCTATTGACCTATAATAAAATCTTGCTCATGAAACCCATGAAGCAAGTACAACAAAATTACATTTTATTATCTTTGTCTTCTACTTTACATAAATACATAATTACATAGTCAATATGAAGACCGATCCTAGTTACACTTTTCAACACCAACATGGCCTTTTCAGGATTTCCCGTGACTCCCACTATACCTGTGACATAAGTTTTTTGTTCCATGATGTATTAATTTGATTTTTGAGCTAACATTTGAAGCATGTTTAAAACTCCAAAGCTCACTATTTGCAAGTGAAGAATAAGCCCGTATCATTCTTTCTATGGCTTTAAGGGTTAGGTTACTCTCTCTCTCTCTCTCTCTCTCTCTCTTTAAACTCAATTTTTTATTTTTTATGGATTGGTATTCTAAAACCTGACCTCACAAATGAAACAGCCATGAAATGTCCATTCCTTTGCCAAAAAGGCCAACCGTTCCCAGTTGTGTTTCAGCTAAGAAATGGCTGAAAAACATCCTGAGAAAGCGGCTTATCTTGGGACAGTATGTAATTGAAAAAGGTCCATTACTGGCGAGTACTGTTCCTTGTAACATTGGTTTACAATAGTTCAACCAAAATGAAATTGACATTATTGTAATTGTCACCGTCAACTCAGATAAACTGATAAAGACCAAGAGAAACAGAGCAACGGAAGGAAGTATTTCAATTTCCCATGGTACACTCTTTGGTGGCACCCAAAAGTTATAATTTAAGAATTATTGGGAAGAATCATCTTAAAAAAATAATTATTTGATTATGACAATCAAGACAAGAAATGAATATAAAGCACTTAAGATGGCTAGATTCATTTAGCAGATATCGATTCGTTTATATGCACATGCATGAATGACTCCATCATGCTAAATCAAATATAAGTAATATCCATGGTCACTAGAAAACAATTTTTGATTTTATTAACCATGAATTCAGAGAGCAGAACGCAGTACTAGAAATAAAAACACAAGCAATATTTCCCTTTACTCAAGTCTTCATAATAAAGCTCACATTGATTCAATGCAGGATAAAATAGAAGGATCAAGTTTCCATAACTGTGATTCGAATATATCAGAAATCATTAGCCAAAAAATCACAAGACAGCAATTAATTAAAGAAGAAAAATTAGGACCTTGCACCAAATTAAGAAAACATGCCGTATAAAAGAGGCAAGCAATAGGAAAGAGTTTCACTGAACTATAGACCTTTAGAATACTTACCAACCAACAACAAAGAGTTTGACTGAACTATATACTTTAGAATACTTACCACTGATAACACCATCATGTGGCAAACCAGTTGCAAAATGGATATGAACCCTTGTCATGCGTTTAAGGCCAGTCCTACGAATCGATTCCAGATTCTTTCTGTAGGTTCCATGCACGCAGACTGAATTTTGGAACAAAACAATTGATACACGGTTAACATTATGACAATCTCCAAGAAATACTAATCGGTAAAAGCATACGATTACAATAAAGAAGACTAGAAGATAACATTGAGGATCATATGATCAACAAATGCTGAATGCATATCTTGAAAAATAGTACCTCATGGTATATTTTATAGGTTTGTTTGTACTTCGTAATTAAAATCAGTTCACTATACTTACCAAAGAAAATGACACAATGAAAGTTGATATTTTAAGTTAAATCTTACAAACAATCTGATATACTGAAACAAACAGATTATATATATATCTATTTTAATTTAATTTATTTTAGTTCCAATGTAGTCAAACTACACATGATTGAATTCTGGCCTTTCTTTTCTAGGCACTTTGATTCCTAAAGGCTTTATGCTCATTAAGCATTCCTGTTGGCAGCATCCAAAACTCAAAAAATCGTTTTCAAATATTACATAGTCAAATAAGGTTGCACAGTTTTCCAAGATCCTCAATATAGAGATCTGATATATATATATATATATATATATATAAATAAGGTTGCACAGTTTTCCAAGATCCTCAATATAGAGATCTGATATATATATATATATATATATATATATCAACCCATGGCTTTTTTCATGTTATATCATGTTTAAAAAATACCAATTTTACAAAGAATTCAATGTTGGATGTAAAATTATACGAATATCTGATTAACCCCAAACATTGTACATGAGTAAAGAAGTTTTATGTGTGCGTAACAACACTAAACAGTTTAGATTAGAATTATTGATAGATATATCTCCTTTGCAGCAGAAATGAGTATTTATGTCAGGCCAGGAGGTAACTCCACAAAATTTATTGTAATTTTGCATTAAGGCTGATCATTGATATATACATGGAGGGAGAGACTCTTGGGCTTCATCTCCCAGCGTCTCTTCATATTCCAGCTCTCCTATTTTTCTATTTACACTATTTTACACATATTCACCCAATCCCAATGATTAGGTGTCAACATTCCCCCCCTTAATCTGAAGGGATGTTGGTGAGTCCAAGCATCGTTCTAATCTTTCGGACTTTTTTCTTCCAAGTGCTTTGGTGAAGATGTCTGCAATCTGCTCATTTGTGGAACAATGGCGTAGATGGATTGTCTTGGCCTCAACATGATGTTGAATCAGATGGTATTTTGTATTGATGTGCTTCGTTCGATCATGGAACTTTGGGTTCTTGGCCAACTTTATTGCAAAAGTGTTGTCAATCATGAGTGGCGTTGAATGCACTTGTTTCACCTGCAAATCTTCCATTATTTTCTCGAGCCACACAATTTCCTTAGTTGCTTCAGCTGCTGCCACATATTCTACCTTTGTTGTGGAATCTGCTGGAACTGATTGTTTGCGTGACCGCTAGGAGACAGCTACTGATCCAAGACTCATAGCATAACCTGAAGTAGATACCCCAGTTTCTTTGTCTCCATCGAAGTCTACATCAGAGTATCCAATCAAGCTGAAGTCGTCCACCTGTGTATACTTGAGTCCAAAGTCTTGAGTCCCCTTCAAGTACTTTAGAACTCTTTTTGCAACAGACCAATGTCCCTCACAAGGCTTTTGCATAAACCCGAGGAGGATTCCAACAACAAATGAAATGTTCAGTTTGGTAGTAGTCAGGTAGTTGAGACTTCCTACAAGATGTCTATCGATGCAAGGGACACATTCTCCTCCTTTACCAGCTTTAATCCACTGCTGCTTCTGTCACTGATGGTGCTCTTCATCAGGTATTGCCTCAACTCTTGCTGCTGCATGTTTCCCACATCTTGCCCCATCTTGGTAAGGTTTCTCTGCCCAAAAAACTTTGGACGAAAACCTGCCACTCTTCTGAGACACTGTTGAGAGCTACTCGAACCAACTCTGTGGGTTGTGGTGCTGACTCGACAGCTGCAAGCTCATCTTGAATCTCCTAAATCCTGGTAATAAAGGGGTCTATGTGCTCCCCTTTCTGCATCCTCGTGCATCTCAACTTCTCTTTCAAATACATCTTCCGCTGCTCGGAAGATCCCTGGTATAGCGTGGAAAGAGTGTCCCACATCTCTTTGGCCGTTCCTTGGGCCACTATGTGTGACACCACGTGATCCTGAACTCCATTGAGGATCAACCTCTTTGCCTTTTCCATCTCCTTATTCAGCTAATCTGCATCCGTGGGGGCTACTACCACATTATCGATATATGTTTTGAGATCATACTCATCTAGGAGGGAAATCCTTGCCTTCTGGATCACATAGTTGGAAGCTCCATCCAACCTATCTTGATCCCGAAGCCCAACTGTGGACATCTCAACAAAAAATGCTGAAAATCTCCTCTTCCCTTCTACTCAACTTCTACTCAGCTCTACACACTCCCTTCTGGAGTGAGAAACTCTACTCACAATGACTGCTGATCTACAAGGGAAATCTAACTTCTCTTAAGACTAGAAGTTCCTTGAAGAAAAATTTCCCTCAGTGTGTGCTTTTCTTCCTCCCGACACTAGTTCTTCTCTAGCAAACTGCCACAAAACTACTGCGCTCAGCTTGAGATCTGCTCTGCAAGAAAATGTTGGCTGCTCCCTCTAACTCTGGAATTTCTCGATCTGGAGAAATCGAGTTTTTTTGTCGCCCTCTAAGAAAAAATGATTTTCCTCAAGAAATACGACCTCTTGGCCAAGGATCTGCGTTGCCCTCTGGGGTTTCGAGCTGTTGCTCACGCTGAGCAGTGAAACTCCTATTTTCTTCTGCTATTGAGCTCTCCCGCTGATCATCTGCGCTATGATACCATGTGAAAATTCGGCTAACCCCAAATCCTATTGCAGCAACTGGAATTAATTCTCCTAATTGTTAAATTAATTCTTAACAATTTATCTATCATTTTCTATGACAAACACTGAATCAATCACACTGCAACCTACACAAAGAAACTGCAGAAAAAAATAAACGCTAGAAGAAATATATATGCACACAAAATAACACAGTTATTTTTGGACCAATGTCCCCGGAAAAACCCAACTCGAGAAAACCGGTGCAGCCACTGAGGGTTTTATTACTATGCAGCAGTGAGATATTCTGAGCACAACTGGATGCCCAATTGGAAATCCTACAGAGAAATACTGCCAAAAATATCTAGTGAGGTAATTCCTCACTCCACAGGTGAATTCGAGTACTGACCTCAGCTCAAAATGGAGCTGTCCAAACTGCCTTTGCATAGTCTCTACGTCACTCTCACACAGTCTCTGCGTCACCTAGCATGGAACTACGTCACCTCAAGCTGCTTCGTTAGCTGCCGTCTAAGAAACTGACTCTCTTGGCCTTTGGAAACTCTGACCAACTTCCGGCATTGAATCACTGCTTTTCCTCTAACAAATACGAATTTCCCACTGAAGCTACTGCAATGCTATTGTGTCAACCTCACTGTGGCTTCTCTGCCTCTCTGCAAATGCACTCACTGGATCTGGAATGCCTCCTCTGGCTCCACTGTCTCTGCCCCTCTCTCACAGCTTCAACATCATTGAATCTCTCTCCGGCAACAAAACACTGCTACTTTGGAAATCAATTTCCTAGTAAAATCGAACTGCTCAAGTGTCTTCTCCATCACCACATCGACCTCCTCTTATAATCCTTCATTGGAGCACTAACGACCAAGATTAAAACATAATCTATGGCTAGGATCATCTCTGGATCGATCCGTGTGAGTTTCTAGAAGATTCTCGCATTGAATTAATTAATACTGATCAATTACCCTGTTTTCCTAAGTTTAGACTTAGGAAACATTAAAAAACTAGTTAATAATCTAATTAAGTCACTTCTAGGCAAAATTTCCAGAAACGATTTCTGGGTTCTGGAGATCTCATGTATTCTAGCCTCTCCATAAAGTTTCATGGCTAGAACACATTTGATGCTACAAACACTAACACCAATGGCCTCATAACTTGTAGCATTGTTTTTGGACTTTATAGGCCATTTAGAGCCTCATTGCTTATGTATTTTGTCGATGATATGTATTGCACTTGGTGCCATTTTGATATTCACCTTTACATAGTATATAAATGAGCAGACTTTGCATATGTTATCTCTATTGGCTTGGAATCATGGTTTTAAATATTAAAAATAGTTTTTTTTCATTAAAAATTAATTATTTAAAGTATTTTTTTGAAAACCGGTTCATTGAGATCTGGCCAGTCCCGGTTTGAAACTCGGTTTATTAAGTGGACCAATCCAGTTACCAATTCCGGTTTTTAAACTATGCACGAAATAGAGTGATCCATCAATCAACTGAATCCCTGGATCCCATAGCCAAATTTACTGCGTTAGTCTAGTCATAACTGCGACCCTCTTGTGCTCCTGCAGAGTCATCCACTCTGGTAATCTTCTACCACAAATCTGACAAGGGGAAACTCTACTGCATGAAGGTCTATCCTGCCAGGGCACCCTGCCAAGGTCACCATCTACCAATCCACGTCTAGTTTCTTGTCGAAACAATAGTGAGAAAGGCCTTCCACAACTCGTAGTGATCATCCTAACGAACACTGACCTGTCATCCGAAGAAAGATGCAATATTGTCTTTGTCATCCCCATGATCCTCCCAAAACAAGGTAGTCCTCTGATGCAAACGATCCCTGGATCCCACAGCCTGATTGGAAGCTCAATGCTCCAAATTCCTATTGCCTGCCACTAAGTAGTGCCAATGGCTGCCAGGAACCACACGTGCCAATCATCCTGCCATACTAGCGCAGTGCCGCAAGCCATCAACGAATCTCTAGGGGGTGAACTGCTTCCATGCAACTGATACCCAATGGAAGACCTGTATGATCTTCCCCTATAGAAATGTTGGTTTTTAATGTACCTTGGACAAGTGGTTTCCCATGGGTTAGTCTCTACCTAGGGAAAAGTGTCCAAAATAATTCTTTTCCTAAGTGTGACTTTATAAAGTGAAACTTGAAAGTGACTTTATAAGTGGTAAAGTCAATGTTAAATTATAAAGTGAAAAGTGACTTTAGACATAAAGTACAATGTGGGTACTTTATTTAATGGGTGAGTTAAAAAATAGAAAGTGAGAATTAAATGCACATTTATTCTAATCCCTTGATCTAAATGAATCTGAGCCATCAGATCTTAGGGTTGCCCAAAAGTCATTTAGGGAAACAAAAGGGGGAAAAGAAAAGAGAGACTGTATTCATTCATTCTTCATAAGCAGATTGGAAAAAGGAGATTGAGGGTTGGAGAAAAGTTCTCAAGGAGAATTTTGTTGCAGCAAGTTGAAGGAGTGATTTCTGGGAAAAGCTGGGCATAGAAAACAATAGAAGGTACAATACAAACAACATTTAATGCCGTGAGCTGCACACAGTGCGAGAGAAGCTTTAGAAAAAAAGAATTTCAAAAAAAAAAAAATCTATACAGCCTATACTCGTACAATACATATTTTCAGTTTCAAGTGGGCACAATTTTCAAGGAGTTTTGGGCTAAAGAGATAAGTTGTATTTTTTTGTTTTGTTTTTTCTGCAAATGTATTTTTCCTGAACTTGAAAGATAAATAAATTTGAAGAGCTCTATAACAAGTTTTTCCCAGAGAAGATTGAAGGGGTTTTGCCTGGGTCTAAGTTGACCAAAAATTTGTGTGTATTTTTACGTGTTGCTGGTTTGTTTATGTCCATATTTATTTTTAGTGTGTGTTGACGGTTCCATGTGTTTTAATTTGAAAATTTCATTTCCAGAATTTATATGTTGAATGTATGTTTATGGGAAAGGGCAATTAACTAAATGGGGCTGATAAGGTGAAATTAAAACCAGGTTGGGATTGCAGGAAACTTTTTAGTCATCAAATTTCAACAAGAAACCCGCTCATCCCTGAAAGTAGCTGAACTACCAAGTCTTGAGATGTCGAGATCCCATGCTAATTGCAAAAGGAAACTGCCATGCTAACACTGCAACTCTCCAATCATAACAGACTATCCATCATGCCCATACTGGGCCCTCCTCTCCTGTAACTCTCAGCCACCATACAAGTAATGAACGAGGCTATGCCTAACCTTCGAGGACAACTCAACAATGCTCGATCCTCCCACCCCATGGTTAGCACCGATCTTGAGCAACAACAGGGAAAACCTGCCTTGCCACATGGTGAAAGTCTCAGTGTCCCCCAATATGTTAACCCAAGAATGAACTAGATCACTTTCTATCACAAAGCAAATTGATCCATTCATCAACTGAACCCTTGAGGTAACCCTCCAAAATCCCAATGGGCAGCATCACACATCACTACATATGGATAAGCATCCTTGCGCTACCCTGCATACAAACATGTATCTCCGTGCCCCTTGGCAAATGACTACACCTAGTTGCACCCCTCGGTGCACTGCTAGATACCACTACCAGCTGCCATATCATCCTGAATTAGTTGGCATCGTTCATGTGTCGAAGCAACTTTCTCTCCATGTGAAATCTCAAAGTGGTGTGAATCGCTCCTCTTTCTCCATAGTGCCAGCCCGCACGCTGTGTCACTCCACCATACACCTTTGTGCTCCTCCTCAAGCCACTGCTCATTGTTGCATACTCCTGCACCCCATTGGATGCCCTGGTCTAAGCCTAAGGTAGTATTTGTCAGTGCGCACCCTGCTAGTATCACCACCTCCACTGTCACATCACCATACCCTCCGATGCATGGATCTCCCCTCCAAATACCTCTTGAGAGACCCACAAGGTGAATTTCTCTAAGTACTAGTGGCAATGCCACCACTATGCCACTCCTCGGTGACCGTTGTGTCCCACTTAACTGTAGAGAGTCCTTGGCCCCAAATAAGGCACTGTCTAGTGGCCTGCTAATGGCACCTCCTCCAACAAACTCTTGCTAGAGTATGTTGATCATCCTACAGTCCCATGTATGCCCAACATGCTCGGACAACCCTTTGAGTCTACCTGCTCCCCTGCGAATCCAACCCATCACTAGTGTTGATGGAGATCTGAAAGTGTGTGGTTATTCGGTCACCGGATCCATCGTACCACTAATACCTCCACTAACCAAACACATGTTGCAGTGGAGAATCCCACCTCGATCCCAACAATAGTTTGGCCCTTGCACTATTTTGGTAACCCGACCCCTGCTGGACTACGCTCCTGGCCATGGACATATCCTGACACCTAGCCAACTCCACAAGGTACCAACTTAATATATCCCACCATCCAACCTCAAGAGAGGGATCAGATGCACAAGCACCCATGCACAGAACAAGCCCTCCATCTTGCGAATGCTGCACCTTACGTAGCTCATGTCGCCTCATCTCACCATCCTGGTTAACACATAAAATATGTCGAGGTGACTCTACCTCTCCCTCTCCAACATGTAGAAGCAACCCACTAGTGCTACAAGCACCATCTATGTATGTTTGAAGAGGGTTGATCTGACGCTCCAATGTATACTCTAGTTGTACTATTAAGGAATTCAACCGTTCCCAAATGCGAGTTAGTTTGGCTGCTGACTCGACAAAAACCGTTCTCATGCCCTCCAGCTCCTCGTTTTGCTGCAAAATTGCCTCTCATACTGTCGTGGCCTTTTTCAATACTAGAAGGCCGATCTGGAACTGATGAAATTGTTGTGGGTGGCTATCATCTGTAAACTCAGTCACAACAATGGATCCCTCTGTCTTTTGGCACATCATCAATGGTGGGTATGTCTCCTAGCACATCATCAACGATGGGTATGTCTCCTAGCACCTCATCAACGATGGGTATCTCTGTGTCCCCTGGCACCTCATTAATGGATGGCCCTACAAGTGTATGCTCAACTGTCTCCAACAATGTGTCAACTAGGACTATCAAAGGAATCTCCAACAAAGGTGACTCCTACATTACACTGGGTGGAACTATGTGCTCCTCACAATCCTGCGTGCTCTCAGCCTCATGCTCAACCTCCTGATATCTAAAGCCAAGTCTCCACCAACAAAGCGCCTCCTAGTCTCACCCTCTAACTGTCCCTATCTTGTCCACCCCTTTTGAGGAGGCCTGGTTCGTTGATTTTTCCAACTTTTCCCACACGGTGTAAGTGGCTTCACCCCCGTGGCATACACACCCCTAGTGCACTAGTCAATCATCTCCCTCAACTGGATCACCATCTCATTGTTCTTGTGGGTCTCGTCCTGAATCTCTTGCATACTCACTCTCTCCCAAGCCATTGGTTGTTGGGTAATTTCACCCATTACTATGCATGCACGCCCAACACCTCCATGATCTTATTGACTCCCCCACAGTTGACCAAGATCATGCTCTGATACCACCGTAATATCCCAAATTGAAATTTACAACAAATAACAAATACATGAACTAAGCTACAACAAATAAAATTTACCACATGCACTAGTCAATAAAACACAAGAAATAGGGCGAATAATTGATCCATTTTATTAATGTGGAGAATTGAGTACATTGGATGATAAGAAAGATAAAACTTGGGCTTGCTATTGCAAGCTATGCAAACCAAGGTTATAGTACAATGCTCAAGTGTTGGAGACGTCCTCCGCCAAAAATTGTGCCCTACCCAGAAAATATTGTTGCCGACGACTAAATGGAACTGGAATATCTTCCCTAAAGAGTGTCTGAAATGAGCTGGATTTTTGCAGGTAGCCTCCCCACTAGAGACCTAGAAAAACCCAGAAATATCTCATGGACCCAAGTGGAAAAATTTCTCACCCCAAATAACTGCACCCTGCGCTGGAAATACTACTACTGCTATTGTAAATGAGTTGGAGTTTCTGCCCTCAGGAGTGCTCAAAAAATTCTGTAAATTAACCCCATACTCCTCTCACCAAACCCACAAAAACCCAGAAAGCGTTTGGGATGAATCCAACATCACCCAGAACCCCCAAGAAATGCAAAGTACCCAGATTGCCCAGTTTTGTGCCTTACGGGAAACAAACTGATGATATAATCCCCAAATTCACCACTAAAATGCCACTAAAGAACGCTGCAAAATCCTCCTCCTAGAATGGCTCTTCTCCTCCAGTCTATCTCTCCTCAACTGCCTTTTCCTTCCACCCTTGCGCAGGTCCATCCAATGACCCCCCGCGCGATGCCAAAAATCAATGGGAATGGGTCCACAAATCCCCAACACGACAACGCAACAAAATCACCAAAAAACCTTCGATTAAAATGACAAGAACTCCTGTAAATCCTCCAGTGCTAGTACCATTTGTAGTTGGCCTCCCAATGAGTACAATTTGCCTCTACACCTAGGAAGAAGCACACTGCAATTGCAAGATGATACAATGTGTCTCTACAAAGGCTTTGTTACCACTCAAACCTTAGAGGGCAACTACTAGGTTAAGGGCAACAATGGAGACTTAGCCCACTGTCACCACAGCTAAGGCTCCCTGCTCTTACGGATTTTCACAGATAGGAGGAGACCTGATGTTTTAGGAAGCCACTTATAGAGGATATATCGACAAATATAAGAGAAGTGACCCCTTAGACCCTTTCCCTAGGATAAGATGAAGGATGGAGCTTGCTTGTTCTTTAAGGAAGGGACTTGGTTTTCTAGGGAGAGGGGATGAGGACTAGAGAGTTGAGGGAGAAATATATGGCTTGAAAAGGAGTCTCCCAATCCCTAAAATCCCTTTGAAGCTTGGATTCCCAGGTAGTCCTTGATAAATAATCCTTCGAGAAAAATGGGACCACACGAGGCCAAGTGGACCCAACCCAAGTTAGGGGATGGATTTTGGCAACCAATGATTTTCTTAACCTGGCCAAGGTGAGGGGAAAGGATCAAACAAGAATTTTCACCCAAATATGTCAGATTGATCCTATTAGGTACTAGCCTTGGGAACACCAAGGAAAAATTTGATCCTAGAGTTAGGGCTTGGGATATCCTGAGATTCCACTGTCGGATTTACTTCAAATTCGGAGGAGACCTAGGGGACTCACCAACGTAGTAGATCCTAAGAGATCGAAATTTTCCCATGGTCAGTTTCCTGGGAAAATGATGCCCTAGGTGACCTAATGAGGCTAGACCTAGAAAAAAGTGAAAATTAGGGTTGAAATAATCACGCTTTGATGGACCAGTGCCTAATTTCACTTGGGGATACGGAATCAAGGAGAATTGTGAAGACAACTTTTGCTTCTTGGTCAAGGAGGCTCCAAAAGTCAACTTCGTCCAATGTTGAAGGTAAGAAAAGTGACTTTGAAACATTTATACTTCATTAAAAATGGTGAAGGCTTATCAAGATAACACGATCTCTAGGACATTTCATTCATCCAACATGGTCCACACATATAATAAGCTAAATAGACACATAATTCCACATCAAACACATGCAACAATTAGCCCTAATTATAGCGAAGTTCCAATGTATGAAACAAAATGAAAAATAACTTTAACTTTGCATCTACAATGTTAGAGAGTATATCCAACCGGCATCACATTTGCAATATAAGAAGTTCCAAGATAGAAAGAAACGAATCCATACATCAAAATTCATCCATCATCCAAAAATATCCACCAAGGAAAAAATGTGAAGTTCTCTAATGAGAGAGAGATCCCAATCCAAGTGATGATACAAATGAATCCATCTAACTCCTATTTAGACACCAATTAGGAGTTCGATTTACCTAATGGGCCTACATTAGCCCCTAAAAATAAAATAATGTGCAAATTAACTAACTTTTGGTGACAAGCCCACCAAACTAGCTCACAAATGAAATAATAAGCCTCTTAGGAGGTCAATTAATAATATATGCATGTCGTGGGGCCCTCCAAGAGGTCTGATGAGGTCCATAAGTGCCATAATGATGAATAAAATCCTCAAAAATTGATGGACAAGGGGGTGGCCCCTTGTTCTCCAAACAATAAACCTATGGTGCTCCTAGTGGTTGTGGGGGCACACCAATGACCCCATGGGTCTCCATATGGATCGAAGATGCCTGTAGACCATCTGTAGGGGCTTAGATGATGGAATGAATGCTGCCATGCCATCGTATAAGTCCTGGGACACGTGCCAAGTGTGTGGTGCACCTATGGGGCTAGCGGGGCATAGTGTACCAAATGCAT
This sequence comes from Pinus albicaulis, assembly GCA_034641835.2. Lineage (NCBI taxonomy): Eukaryota > Viridiplantae > Streptophyta > Pinopsida > Pinales > Pinaceae > Pinus > Pinus albicaulis. The sequence continues at coordinate 1,471,684,878 of CM076584.1, forward strand.
CTTCCTCGTCCCAAAGGTGGATCTCTAGCAATCTCTGAACATCTGTGGGGATCCATGGAGTGTTTTCTGCTGTTGTGGAGGCCCATGGATCTCTATACACACTCTATATGTGCTGATGTAGCCCTCTGGAAGGTTAGGACCCCGTATACAGAGACCAAACCCAAATGGACACCATCTGCAATCCTGCATAAGATCCAATGCTTCCCCTAGCCTTCGAGTTCAACAAGTCATTAAAGTAATCATGTAGAAGAGCTTACAAACCATGGAAAATAAGTGAACACTTCATAATGGCATGCCCTTCCATATTGGGCTTTGGCATGTGCTAATATCTCCAAGCTCCAAAGGGGGTTAGCAAAGGGGATTAGCTAGGTACCTTATTCGGTGGTTTCTACCTTTAGAGGGGATAGTATGTCCAAGGTACATCCCTCAAATGGTGGTGGCATGTGATAAAGAGGTGAAATGGAATAGGGAATGAGAGGGGCAATCTTGGACCACATATCGGGGCCAAAGGGTAGCTTGAGAAAGGGAAGCCCACACCTGGGTGTATAATGTGTAGGAGGGAGCAATCGTGGTACATGAGGTGCCCCAACCTTGATTTTTCCACCCTTCTTTATATGCCTTTTGCCTTTTATGATTTTTCTTTGATTAATTGCTCGGGGCTTAAGGGCAAGAGCATGATGTGGAAGATATAGCAGTGATTACCCCCTTTTTGGTAAGGCAGTTCATTGCCCTCCAGGGGTTGGGACAATCATGGGTTCCTGAATAGTAAAGGAGGCTCATCTAGGGCCTATGGAACCAGGGTGATGGCTATGGGTATGGGGTAGAGCTCATCTTTTGCCCACGTGCTAATTATGTTTCTCCTAACCATCTTTTGCATTTTGTAGTACATTTTCTTGTTGAATGTGGCCATTTATGCTTTTACTTTTCCTTTTTAGCTGCTTCAACCTCTGAGGCATCGTTCCAAGCCTGACCCAAGGTGGGGGCAAGGGAATGGGCAAGCTAACCCTATGTGGACCAAGGGCGACAATGCGGACCCAGGTGCGAGAAATGATGAATGGGGGTATAGTGAATGGAAGGGGAGTAGTATATGTGGATAAGGGAGCAGGAACACACAACCAAAGTCAGGGTTTCCTAAAAAGTACCACCCTAAAACCAAATGGTCAGTAAAAGGAGATACCACAGGACTAAAATCCAAAGGTAACACCCCAAAAGAGGTCAACGAGGCAAAAGCACAAACCAAGCCCACTCTTTCTGCTGAATTCCCCCATTAATCCATGCCCAAAAGTGTCCATGATAAACAAACCCAATACTCAATTACCAAATGACAAGCCATACCTTTAGGTTTTGGGAGCCCACCTTCAAACATACAATCAATACATATGGGTGAGGGACCACATGGCTGGCTTAGGTGGCAGAGAAATGGCACAAGGAGCTAGCTGAGAGCTGCAAGGGGCTGCTAGCTACCGACTGAGGTCCATCATGGAGAAAATATTTCTCCTAGGGATATCACCCACGAAGTGGTGGGTAATAACCTCAAAAGGGCACCTCCAAATCACTGTATCTCTCCTAGGGTGACACTCGAAGTTCACCGAAGGTAGAGGTGGAATTCTTGCTTGGGAATTCATTGTGCTAAACAACAGTGGCTGACTTTGTTAACCCACCAGTTCTCCGAAAGCTGAAAAGGAGATTGACAAAGGTAAACACAGACCACTTTGACCTAGTAGCTAGCCCTACCAGGCTGAGAGGGTTCTCTCAATGAGATCACAATCAAATATTGACTGTGGTATGAAGGATATTAGGCTAGATATGATAAGCTCAAGTAGGTTGTGAGTGTTTTAGGGTTTGATGTTGGATCAGGGATGAAACCAAGTAGCTAGGTCTAAGTGTCAAAAGGGTTTACAACTGCAAAGATATAGAGGAGCAAGGTAGTAGTGGATCTATGATGGCTTTAGGGTTTTGTAGGTATGGTGGAGGGTCTGAAAAAGTAGAGGGATTTAATGAACATGTTTGATCATGAATTCATTAAACTAGAAGCATGAAACAGAAAATGACATTTCCATATAAACAAAGCTAAATTAATAGAATTTTGCCTATGAACTATAAGGAAAGCCATTGAAGATACCAGATATGGAAAGAGGAGCTATATATCATTCATTAAAGGCTATAACAGAGAAAAGACATGATCATAAACTCACTGCACATGAATTCCTAAATAATAGCTGCAACTGCATCCTTTGATTTCTGAATATGAAAATGAAAGTACAAACTACAAAAGTTACAATCCTCTGATGTCCAACCAGTCAAATAACTTTGAAAATGATATATATAGACCAAAACAACCTCTTCCCTCCCTTAGGGGTCGAATCCCTCAGTTGTGGAGCTGATTACATGATATGCTCAACAAACCCTAATGTCTATGGGGGTCAACCAATTCACCTCATCATAGGAAACTAGATACATTTGACCAAAAATTACATCAACAAGCATGTATCTACCCTATTTTACTATTCACCTACTCAATTACACTTCATGACATCATAAAATCATCATCATCCATCAATTACACAGGTAAAAAGTCAAACTAGGTCAAACTGCTTGTGAAAAATGCCTCTTGGAGAAAACACAATGAATTCTGGAGAAAACGCAGTGTGCTGGGGAAAAAGGCAATTTGAAGGCCTTCCAAGTGTCCAAATGCTGATTTGAAAGTTGATATGGATAACCTTGGATGTTTGCTACATGATACGATGTTCAAGAACTCAAAAAGGTGGCTCCTAGCCCTCCAAAACTTCATTCTCCCAAGAGCACTCAGAAAATGCAACATGGCCTCCAAAAAGAGGGCAGAAAGGCCATTTTTTTCTAGTTTTTGGGCATTTTGACCCTCCAACAGTAGCTGACATGGCTCCACCGCCGACTAAGATTGAAGTAGACATCAAGAGGAATCCACCAATGTAGAGAATGCAGCAATTGGACCTCCCCAACAAAAGCGTAGCGTGGCCCATGTTGTGTTTTTGCCATTAGGACTGGTTTTCAAAATTGCCAATTTTGACCAAAACCTCACAAAAACCAAAATTTGCTCCAAAAGTCTTCAAAATTGGTCCAGAGATGCCTGACAAGGTATATTATGCTACTAAGGAAGCATCAACAAGTAAGTCCAAGTTACCCTTCTCCTTTTGACTAATTAGGGTTTTTTTCAGTTTTGCTTGCAATTGCTTGACTTTGAGTTTGTAAATTTGATTCCTTGTGTAGTAGTGGGCAGCCATGTGATTTTGCAACTTGTTGTCTCTGTTAGCCTTGTAAAGGAGCTTCTCCAAGTGAATATTGACTTTATCAAGCCAAAACTACCTATTTTCATTGATCTCCATGGCTATCCTTTCTTCAAATGTAAACTCTTCATCTAGTGGATTTTGCTCTCTTTCTTTCTGAAGTGCTCTTCAGAGACCCATGGTCCTTGGCCTTTTCCTTGTCACCTGCTCTTCATGCTTATCTAAATATTCACTGTCAACCATTGCTTTGACTTTCACATCTTGCATACTAGCTTGAAATTGATTCTTCTCTAAAGACAATTGCTTTACCTTCAACTGATTGTTCTCTTGCTCTAAGAAGGAAATTATGAAATTAGCCCTTGCCAAATTGTCCTTGAGTTCTTTGATCTAAGCATCTTTGTCCTTGATGATCTTCTCTAGGTTTTCATGCTCTTCACTGGCCTCCAAGTCTACTATGTTAATGTCATGATGGATGAGCTCCTCATCATGCAAAGATGTCTCATGATGTAATGGTAATCCTTGCTCTGCTGATGTGGGCTTGGCCCCTTCCTCAATCTGAGGAGCAAACACAAGCCTTCTGCCTCTTTGGCATGTCTGAGTGACCTCAATCTTCCTCCTCACTGAAACTGTGCTAGGTGAGCTAACCTCCACATGTCTAGTAGCTAGTAGGCTGGCTACTAGAAGGCAAAAATACATCTGATTGCATGAAAGTTTCCCAAGTGATACTCTTTTGTTCAAGCTGGTGTAAAACAATGATTTTGATAAGAGCATGATGTAAGAGGCTGACTTCAAGACCACTCTGCCTATGCTGAACTTTTTCTGCCATCTTTTCCGGACTTATGCAGAGGTAGTAGGGCAAATTGAGTGGCTTTACCCCTGTGAAATGAAAGAGTAGTCTGACATGATACCTGTATAGTCTAGAAAATCTTCACTCACAAGTGAAGTACTTCATGATGATCTTCATTAGTGGTGTATACTTTTCAAGGAGGTGCCCAACAGGAAAAACCTTCTTCATGTGTTGAATGTCTTATGAGGTAGGGCTTGTAGTTTTGAATCTCTAGGTCTTGGTTTTTGAACCATTTCTCACCATGATTGGGTATCCTTGTGGCCTATGCTACTACATCAGTTGATATAGTAGATGTAACCGCTGCAATCATGACCTTGTCCTTTTTGAGCTAAGTGGAAAACAATTTAGTCAATGTGGCATGGTATTTGACTCTCTTGACTTGCTCACAAAAAGGAAGACACCCTACCCTTTGAAAACACTGCTTGGATAATGGTGAAGACATCACTTCATGAGTGGTTAAGGGCTCATATCTTGACAATTGATCTCCCTTGTTGTAAGGCTTCTTCTCCTACATTTGATAGTTTGCAAGGGGAAAACCCTAATGGGACAAAACAGGGGAAGGGAGTGAAGGGATAGGATGAAGGGGTTAGGGAAGGGAGATGGGAGTAGGAAAATTTAGGGAGGTGGACAGGGGTCTTAGGGAACTATATGAAGTGGAATGAAGTGAAATGGGTATGGGAATTAGGCTAGGGAATTTTTACACAATCCTAGCTAGGAAAACTGCCAAAACATGCAGCATTAGGCTAGGGTTTAGGGTTTGGGGCTTAGGAAATGGGAATAAGGGGGTGTGAAGGCTATGGGAGAGAGTTTTGAGTGTAAGGAGGGTAACAAGTCTATGGAAAGATGTGTTTTTCTTGCAAATTTTGAAAAGATGGGCCAACCACTAAAACACAATGTAGAGGCCAATGGAGGGTTTACACTCTAAAACAATGAAATTGAGCTGCAAGGAGGGGTTACTGAGGTGTAACTATTACACGTTATTTTGTCACCATGACATTTGACTGTCAATATATGTTCATCATTATTTGTATTACGTTCCCTTAGAAGTCAAAAACCTTAATGTTCCTAAACCAAGTCTTGAAATTGGAGAAAAGCTCATTAAAACCCTAAAAAGTCTAACTCTGCACTTTTCCTAGCCCTTACCTGCGGATCCAAAGATATTTGTTCTATAGCCTGCGGCACATCCCGCACGTTCTACTTATAAAACTTGCGGACCCCCGTAAAAGGTAAAATAAAGGAAAAAGTTAAGTTCTAGAAGCCCAGCTGGACGAATATTCTCCCAACTGGAAGCTTCTAGAGGCGCGATCAGTTCAAGCTTTATCCCTCCACTCATGGAGTTCTATCCCTTCACTCATGGAGTTTATCTGTTGTTATATGGAGCTCAAATCCCTTCATGAGAGGAATCCATCTCCCTCTTCATGAAACTGAAACTACCTCCATTTCCCTATAAATTTGAGCTCATGTTTCAGTCTCAAGGGTAGACACATATATGGTAATTACTGAAGAAATTCTTAAGAGAGCATACTCTCTATACTAGTCATCATTGGTATGAGAATGATCACACACTCATATCCATAACTTCATGCTAGTTTGGAGAGAAGAAGGCTTGTCAAACCGAGAGGAACGGTTGTTCAAGAGCCCGGAAGAACCTGTATAACATTAAGGCGACATATTGTAAGGTTACTTCTTATTATGCAAGTTAATACAAATGGATTCTATTTTCTCAATGAATTGTTCATGTATCTATTTGAGTAATTCAATTCTTAGATTCCTTGATAACTGAGATAGATTAGTGTATTCTCAATTATTATATCTTGCAGGTGCTTTTAATCCTTTTATTTCTCTTTGATTGCAGGTCCTACATGCTGAAGTGACCTCTTTTGGAGCGACTGGATAGAAGATTACAGCAAGCATTGGATTTCAGGTAGGGGCACGTCCTCGTACTTTCTTATTAATATTTGGTTGTTTGTTTCTAGATATCCTTAGGATACTAGGGAGATCGTTCTTGTCCGCAAGAAGGATTTATTCGTGTAACGGTAACTTGTGCAATGATGCTAGATACATTGATAGCCTTCAGAAACCTTAAGAACCTGATTTGATGTCTCTTGGGGAGAAAACGCAGCGTGGCTACTTTGGCATCAAATTTTGGAATGTGTTTGACTTGAAATTGCTGAAATTTGTGAAAAATCCTAGATTTGGATTCCTACTGCAACAAATCTGAATTCCTTCTCCTATTATTTTTTATAATTATTTCATTACAGTGAAATATCGAAGTAATTATTGAAGCAGTCTACACAAATAATGCTGAGGAATAAGTGCTTAAACAATCTAAACAAAATACAATGAAAAACATCCACATTTAATACAGTTATTTTTGGACTAAGTCCTCGGAAAAACCCAACTGAGAAAACCAGTGTAGTAGATCTGAGGGTTTTGTATTATTAAGCAACAAAATCTTGAGTACAACTAGGTGTTGATTTATGGTAGCATCAGATGTGCTCTAGCCTTGTAACTTTGTATATAGGCTAAGACACATGTATTCCATAAAACCCAGTAATGGTTTTGGAAAATTCCACTTAGAGATGATTTAATTAAATTAATTAATCATTTTTTAATGTTTTCCTAAGTCTAAACTTAGGGAAACTGAATAATTAAAGGGTATTAATTAAATCGAGTGTGAATCTTCTAGATAAAGTCATGGATCACCTCCAAGTTAATCTTAGCCCTTAATTATGTTTTAATCTTGGCCGTTGAAGAGTCAATGAAAGATTATAAGGAGGGTGAGGGGCCTATGGAAAATACACTTGACACTTGAGCCATTGAGCATTTTCGAATTTGTGTGAGGAGACACAACTTTTGATCAAGAAAAAATCACTAGGGCTGGGTTTGCTAAGTGATTTGATTCAGTGATCAGATCCAGAGAGGGGCAGAAGCAGAGATTGGTCAAGAGGGCCAAGAATACATTTTAGAGAGAGACAACATCAACACAAGGGAGAGATAGCGCAATTTTTGGCAGGGGTGACGCAGTTACTGCTGAGAATCACGCAGAGCCAGCGCAATGTCTCTTGGAGTCAGTCCGGAGAAAGATAGAGGCTAGGGTTCTGAGCCAGGAGGGTCAAGATCCAACTTCAGATCAGCCAAATCAGCTGCAGGAAAGGGTGACACAGTCCCTCTAGCTTGCCTATGTAGGCTTACGCAGATCCAGTGTAAGCAATCACGCGGAGGCAATGAGGGCCTCATTAGCACTGTTTTTGATCAGCCAAAGACTTGCTGAGTGAGGTATATCTCACAGTTATTTTTGCTGTGTAGATTTCTCTAAAGGGTTTGCCGGATGTTGGCACCCTAGTTTTATTCAAGATTCTGCTGCTTAATAATACAAACCCTCAAATTTGTTGCACGGGTTTTCCCAATTTGGGTTTTTTCCGGGGACCTAGTCCAAAAATAATTGTGTCAATGTGGTTGTTTTTCATTGAATTTTGTTTAGATTGTTTCAACACTTAGATTTATTCCGCAGCATTATTTGTGTAGACTGCTTCCGTAATTACTTCGGTACTTCAATGTAATGAAACAATTATCAAATAATAGGAGAAGTAATTCAGATTTGTTGCAGTAGGAAACCAGATCTAGGATTTTTCACATGGTATCAGAGCTTATTTAAGCTGAAGTGCAGGAGAAACGAAGAGAACCAACAGATCAACGCTGTAGAGTCTGGGATTTGCGTAAGCAGCGACAGACCCTCCCAAAAAATTACGCTGTCCAGGCCAAGAGGGCATTCCAGTGCAGAAAAGGCTCCCTCTCAGAGAGTTGACAGAGGGGTAAGCTTTTTCAGTTGCAGAAGAAGCAACATAGTAGAGCAGCGTAGATGAAGGACGCAGTTACTACACAGTAGTAAGAGCTGGTGCATAAGCATCAGAAAATTATGAAAAACACAGTTGGGGATTTCTTGACCTTAGAGGGTTTCTTACTCAAAGAAACTCAGTTTTTCCCGTGCAGCAGCAGAAGAAGTGACTTACTCCACAAGGAGTGCGTAAGTCAAGCTGAGTAGAGGGTTAGAGCAAGGTATTGACAGTTGAGGAGATGGCCAGCAACGAACTGCGTGACCAAGATAGATTGGAGGGTGCCTCCAACTACGTTATCTGGAAATCAAGGATAGAATTTCTCCTTGATGAACACGATTTGAAAGCCCTCATAGATAGCGCAGTTGCAGAACCTCTTGATGCAGCACACCTGAGGCAGTTCAAGAAGAATATGGCTAGAGCCAAAAGATTGATCCTAGATTGAGTGAAGGATCATATCGTACCTCATATAGTAGCCAAAACCACTGCTAGAGAAATGTGGGTAGGGCTAGAAAGGTTGTAGCAAGGATCTTCCGAGCAGTGGCAGATATACCTTGAAGAGAAGATGCGGAGTATCAGGATGAAGAAGGGAGAGCATTTTGACTCCTTGTTTCAGATTCAGGAAAACTGAGATCAACTGTCTGTAGTAGTATCTGCTCCTAAAGACTCAGAGCTAGTAAGGCTCACACTAAACTCTGTTTTAGAGGATTATCAAGTCTTTGTCCAAAGTATATTGGGCAGAGAAAGGCTTCCAGGATGGGAAGCAATGTGGGTAGCATTGCAGCAAGAAGAGTTGAGGAAAGATCTCCTGAAAATCCACTTGGTGGATGGCAATAGCAGTTCAAAGGTCAAGAAGGAGGAAGAAGACAACACTGCCCTTGCATCAAAAGGGCAACCGAAGCAGAAGAAGAAAGATAAATCTAAGATCAAGTGCTTTCGGTGTGGGGAAATGGGGCATTATGCCACACAATATCCTCTTAAGAAAAAGGATAAAGAGGAGAAGGAAGATCCACATGCAGGAGCTGCCAAGATTGAGGCAGAGAAAGATTGTGCTATGTTAGCTCATATTCCAAAAGGAGAAAAGTGTGTTGATTTGGATTTGTAGATCCAAAATCTACAAGGAGGCGGGATCCTTGAGTATTTCCGAACTCTTGGATCACATGTGAGCTACGACAGCCTAAAGGCAGTAGCAGGATGGACAGTTGCAGCAGAAGATGATGAGATGATGCAGTGGCTAGCAGTACTAGAGTCTGATCAACGCAGAGAAGAGGCAGTAGTAGCAGCAGCGCAGTGCACACTGGTGCAGCGTCGTGCAATGCAGTGCTCACGCAGTGCAGAGCAGCAACAACGCAGTATCTTCAAAGAGCGAGTGCATAAACTAGCAACAATTAGTTTCATTCTTCAGAAGCAGACTTACTTGTCCAAATTTCGGATTTTTTTTGTTACAATTAGCAATAGTAGCAACAACAGCAGAGATGAGCAGCAGCAACAACAGATGAGTAGCAGCAACGCAGTGCACAAAGAGGCAGCGTAGTGTAGGGTGGTGCTCACGCAGTGCATAGCAGTGCTCATGCAGTACAATAGCATGGTTGCAGAATTTAGAGGGAGTTGCAGTACAGTACAATTGGCAGCAACAAGCAGATTCAACAACAATACAGTTGCAGCATTTTTTTTGTGCAGTGTTGGTGAGCAGCATCAACAGCAGAGCAAAGATGTTACAAAAGTCAGATCAACAACACATTGAGTTGTTTTGCTAGAGCACTTTCCTTGCTAAGAGGCACTGTTGATTTATGGTAGCATCAGATGTGCTCTAGCCTTGTAACTTTGTATATAGGCTAAGACACATGTATTCCATAAAAACCAGAAATGGTTTTGGAAAATTCCACTTAGAGATGATTTAATTAAATTAATTAATTGTTTTTTAATGCTTTCCTAAGTTTAAACTTAGGGAAACTGATTAATTAAAGGGTATTAATTAAATCAAGTGTGAATCTTCTAGATAAAGACATGGATCACCTCCAAGTTAATCTTAGCCCTTGATTATGTTTTAATCTTGGCCGTTGAAGAGTCAATGAAAGATTATAAGGAGGGTGAGGGGCCTATGGAAAATACACTTGAAACTTGAGCCATTGAGCATTTTCGAATTTGTGTGAGGAGACACAACTTTTGATCAAGAACAAATCACTAGGGTTGGGTTTGCTAAGTGATTTGATTCAGTGATCAGATCTGGAGAGGGGCAGAAGCAGAGATTGGTCAGGAGGGCCAAGAATACATTTCAGAGAGAGACAACATCAACGCAGGAGAGAGACAACACAGTTTCTGGAAGGGGTGATGCAGTTACTGCAGAGAATCACGCAGAGCCAGTGCAATGTCTCTTGGAGTCAGTCCGGAGAAAGATAGAGGCTGGGGTTCTGATCTAGGAGAGCCAAGATCCAGCTTCAGATCAGCCAGATCAGCTGCAGGAAAGGGTGACGCAGTCCCTCTAGCTTGCCTACGCAGGCTTACGCAGATCCAATGTAAGCAGTCATGCAGAGGCAGTGAGGACTTCATCAACGCTGTTTTTGATCGCCGGAGACTTGTTGAGTGAGGTATATCTCACAGTTATTTTTGCTATCTAGATTTCTCTAAAGGGTTTGCTGGATGTTGGCACCCTAGTTGTATTCAAGATTCTGCTGCTTAATAATACAAACCCTCACATCTGCTGCACCGATTTTCCCAAGTTGGGTTTTTCCGGGGACAGTCCAAAAACAATTGTGTCAATGTGGTTGTTTTTCATTGAATTTTGTTCAGATTGTTTCAACACTTAGATTTATTCCGCACCATTATTTGTGTAAACTGCTTCAGTAATTACTTTAGTATTTCAATGTAATGAAATAATTATCAAATAATAGGAGAAGTAATTCAGATTTGTTGCAGTAGGAATCTAGATCTAGGATTTTTCACACTAGGGTGCCAATATCTGGCTCACCCTTCAGAGAAATCTGGACAACAGGTGAAAATATGAGGTATACCTCACTCTGCAAATCTTCGGCTGATCTGAACAACGTTGGTGAAGCCCATCTTTGCCTCTGTGTGATGCCTACGCTGGAACTGCGTAAGCCTACGTGGGCAAGCTTTGGAACTGTGTCACCTATGCTCCACAACTGATCTGGGCTGATCTGAAACTGGATTTTGGCCCTCCTGGCTCAGAAACCCCAGCTTCCAGCTATTTCTGGACTGAATCAAAGAGACACTGCATCACTTCTACGTGAGTTCCTTCAGGAATTGCGTCACCCCTCCAGGTGATTGCGCTATCTCTCTCTGCGTCACTGTTGCCTCTCTCTGAAATGTACTCCTGGTCCTCCTGACCAGTTACTGCCTCTGCCCTTCTCTGGAACTGATCACTAAACCAAAAGCACTTAGCAAACCCTGCCCTAGTGATTCGATTCTGATAAAAAACTGTGTCTTGTCACACAAACTCGAAAATGCCAAATGCTCAATGTGCTCAAAATGTGATTTCCATAGGCCCCTCACCCTCCTTATATTCTTCTGTCGACCCTTCAACGAATCATCTACTGCTACTACTGGACTACTGCTAATTGCAACAGAAAAACATCCAAAATTTGACAAGTAAAATTGCATCTGAAAAATAAGACTGGCTGCTGCTAACTTCTGCACTAGCTCTCTGAAAAACACTGTGATGTTGCTGCTCTACAATGCGTGAGCACTGCACTGCACTGCGCTGCTGCTGCTCCCTCTCTGCGCTGATCAGGCTCTAGTACTGCTAGCTACTGCATTGTCTTCTCATCTTCTGCGGCAATTGTCCATCCTGCTACTGTCTTTAGGCTATCGTAGCTCACATGTGATCCAAGATTTCGGAAATACTCAAGGATTCTGCCACTTGTAGATTCTGGATCTACAACTCCAAGTCAGCCCATTTCTCTCCTTTCGGAATATGAGCTAACATAGCACAATCTCTTTCTGCCTCAATCTTGGCAACTCCGGCTTGAGGATCTTGCTTCTCCTCTTTATCCTTTTTCTTAAGAGGACATTGTGTGGCATAATGTCCCATTTCTCCACACTTGAAGCACTTGATCTTAGACAAATCTTTTTTCTTCTGCCTTTGTTGCCCCTTTGATGCAAGGGCTGTGTTTTATTCCTCTTCCTTCTTGACTTTTGAACTGCTGCTGCCATCCTCAATATGGATTTTGAGGAGATCTCTTTTCAACTCTTCTAGCTGCAAGGTTGCCCACATCGCCTCCCATCCTGGGAGTCTTTCTCTGACCAAAATGCTTTGGAAAAAGACCTGATAATCCTTTGAAACAAAGTTTAGAGTGAGCCTTACCAACTCTGAGTCTCTAGGAGCTGACAGCTGGTCTCGACTTTCCTAAATTCGAGACAGGAAAGAGTCAAAACGCTCTCCCTCCTTCATTCTGGTATTACGCATCTTCTCTTCCAGGTACATCTTCCGCTACTCAGAAGATCCTTGGTATAGCTTTTCCAGCCCTACCCACATTTCTCTAACAGTGCCCTTTGCTGCTATGTGAGGTACGATGTGATCCTTCACACCATCTAGGATCAATTGCTTGGCTCTTGCCATATTCTTCATGAATGCTCTCAGATGTGCTGCATCCAAGTGTTCTGCAATTGCGCTTTCAATGAGGGCCTTTAGATCATGCTCATCAAGGAGAAACTCAATCCTTGATTTCCAAATAACATAGTTGGAGGTACCCTCCAATCTATCTTGGTCACGCAGCCCGTTGCTGGCCATCTCCTCAATTGTCGATTTCTTTCTCTAACCCTCTGCTCAGCTAGACTTATGCACTCCTTGTGGAGTAAGTCACTGCTTCTGTTGCTGCACGGGAGAAACTGAGCTTCTTTGAGTAAGAAACTCTCTAAGATCAAGAAATCCCCAATCTGTGTTTTTCAAAAAATTTCTAATGCTTATGCACCAGCTCTTACTGATGTGCAGTAACTGCATCCTTCAGCTACACTGCCTCTTCTACAACTGAAAAAAATTACCCCTCTGTCAACTCTCTCAGAGGAAGTCTTTTCTGTGCTGGATTTCCATCCTGGCCTGGACAATGTGATTTCTAGGAGGGTCTACTGCTGCTTACGCAGATTCCAGTCTCTTCAACGCTGATCTGCTGGTTCACCCTTGTTTCTCCTGCACTTCAGCTTAAATAAGCTCTGATACCATGTGAAAAATCCTAGATCTGGATTCCTACTACAACAAATCTGAATTACTTCTCCTATTATTTTTCATAACTATTTCATTACAGTGAAATATCGAAGTAATTACTGAAGCAGTCTACACAAATAATGCTGCGGAATAAATATAAGTGCTGAAACAATCTGAACAAAATACAATGAAAAACATCCACATTTGACAATTATTTTTGGACTAAGTCACCGGAAAAACCCAACTCGAGAAAACCGGTGCAGCAGATCTGAGGGTTTTGTATTATTAAGTAGCAGAATCTTGAGTACAACTAGGGTGCTAATATCTGGCTCACCCTTTAGAGAAATCTGGACAACAGGTGAAAATATGAGGTGTACCTCACTCTGCAAATCCCCGGCTGATCTGAACAGCATTGGTGAAGCCCCTCTCTGCCTCTGCGTGATGCCTACGCTAGAACTGCGTAAGCCTGCATGGGCAAGCTCTAGAATTGCGTTACCTCTGCTAAACCACTGATCTGGGCTGATCTGAAACTGGATTTTGGCCCTCCTGGCTCAGAAACCCCAGCTTCCATGTTAATTTCCTAAGATGTTCTATGCTAGATGCAAATATATTTTCAACTTCTAGGGCTTAACCATATTAAAGTAAGATGCAGATAGAACATACCAATAGATCGATGGAAGACAAGCCAAAAACAAAGATAAAGAATGGTGGCATTACATCGGTCAGCAGGATGCTTCAACCAGCAAAGTCTCCATAAGGTCAGCCAACCCAATGTGTCACACAACCCCAAGACTGCTTATTAAAAACGCTCCATCAAGACGTTGCACCAAGAAGCCCTAACCGCATCACCATGAGAAGCCCTAATCGTAGCACCATCCGTGAGAGAAGAGAATGTCTCCAAAAAATGTGTCTAAATGAACTCCAAGTCTCTCCAATATATAGTCATCTGCGGGGGTTTGTGACACATCTCTTATGCATGTGGGATAAATCTGGCCGACCTTGCACATGTGGAATAAATCAAAATTCATGTTATGCTCATTCGATCAAGATGATCTTTAGATCGATCTTGCACGTCTCAAAAGAGGAATCCAATAAAAATATTGGCATCGTCATTTGAGCATCACAACATGGAGAACTCATCCAAACATCGTGCGTCATCCTGCCATAACTTGCTTTGCTGGCTCTTTATTTCATAAAAAGAAGGCGAGTCACAAAGACATCACTCCCGGCTGACAAAATTAGCTCAGAGGTCTGAAACCTTTATAGGACTCAAAGGAGTCACATACCAACCCGAAGTTGGTTTAACTGACCCGAAGTCAGTTGGAGGTCCGAAACCTCACTTGGACTCAAGAGAGTCATATACTAACCCGAAGTTAGTTTAACTGACCCGAAGTCAGTTGGAGGTCCCAAACCGCACTAGACTTGATCCCAGGTCAAGTGGTTGGACACGTGCCATCCTAGACATAGAGAGTACGACAATCTCCGATGCGTCCATCGGTCTTGCTATTGGTCTCTAGCTTTTCCCACCTCATTAGCCAAGATGAGAGGTACTTCCCATGAGTTCGGGACTCCATGGGTAGGATGCATACGGGGCACAGATCAAAGAGAGGTGAACCAACTCAATATCATAATGGTGGGGCAGAAGCACACCAACAAGGTTCGACAAGCCTAGCCCTGTGGTTGCTTATAGCTCCAAGAAGCTATCCCCAAAGCCCCTTGGAGCTCCCAGAGCTCATCGTCCAACAGGACCATCGACATAGGGTCGTTCCACGATTCCAAGATTCTCACAGAAGGTTAGGAACATGACCTACCCCAAGGGCTCTTTGAGAATATCCGCGACCTGCTCATCAGTTCCTATATGATCGAGCCTTACGGCGCCTCGCTGTACCATATCCCAGATAAAAATGGTACCATATATCGATATGCTTGGATCGATCGTGGAACATGGGATTCTCTGACAAATGAATCCCCCTTTGGTTATCACAAAGGATAACGGTGTCAACTAGCACATGCTCGAACAACTCACTGAAGATATTTCGCAACCAAGTGGCTTCACAATAGGCCATACACGCTGCAACGTATTCAGCCTCAGCAGTGCTCAAGGCTACCGACTTCTGCTTCTTGCTCGAAGCAGACCCAAGTGTGAAGCAGCATCCAGATGTGCTCTTGTGATCCTCCACACTGCCAGCCCAATGGACATCATTGTATCCACGGAGTCTCAAACTCCCGGCAATGTATCTCAGTGCATGGTCTATCATGCCCCAGAGATATCTCAAGAGTTTCTTGGCACCAACCTAGTGAAAGTTATGAGGATCAACCATGTGTTGACTCAAAGTGTTCACTGCTCAACATACGTCCAGGTGGATGTTCCCTAAGAACATCAGGGCCCCTATGAGTTGACGATACTCGGTAGGATTTGCTAGCACGGGCCCAACAACGATTCCACTCAACTTCTTAAAGTTGAGTTCCATCGGTGAAGACACGGACTTATAGTCCACCATACCAAATCTCTGTAGCAGTTTCACAATATATTTTCCATATTTTCCTTGAGAGAAGAAAATCTCGCCAGGTCTCTGCCAGACCTCCAGGCCTAGGAAGTAATGCATCAGTCCTAGGTCCTTCATCTCGAACTTAGAAGTGATCTCCCTCTTACACTGATGAATGCGAGGGTCAGTACTTGTTAGGAAGAGATCGTCCACATAGAGAACCAAAATGAGAGGCTTTTCTCTATCAACCTTGAGGTAAAGGTTCGGATCAACATTACTTCGAGTGAAGCCCAGCTTTATCAAGTAGCTATCTATCCTCTCGTACCAAGCCCTGGGGTCTTGCTTCAACCCATAGAGGGCTTTCTTCAACCTGCATACTTGAGAGTCTCTATCTTGGACTTCGAACCCCAGAGAATGCTCCACATACGCCTCTTCCTTTATCGAACCATGCAGAAAGGCAGTCTTCACATCCATCTGATGAGGATGCCATAGGTGAAAATATATCATCATAGTCTATGCCTTCCTTTTGACGGAAGCCACGGGCAACGAGTCTTGCCTTGTAATTTTCAACACTCCCATCAGATCCATGCTTGATCTTATAGAGCCATTTCCAGGTGACAACAGCTTTGTCCTCTGGTCTCGGGATCACATCTCGTACTCTTCGTGCATAGCATCCCTCCAGACTTGATGCTTTACGGCTTCTTCAAATGATCTAGGCTCAGATTGTACGGTTGTACTCATGGTTGTTAGATACCCTTGGTATCTATTCAGCTTCTTGCTTTCACATAATGTCCCCCTTTGGGGCCATATGACTCTCGGCATCCTTGATAGAATCTCGAAGCCATGAGGGTCTTCTCTTCGTTCTTCCAGCAACGTCATTTTCTCAGGAGCATATACGGTTGTGGTCTCCCTCTTAATGCCAGCTCCTCTTGCGAGAGAAGTCATCCATACAAGTCTTGAAATAGGAACATCCTCCCATGGATTACAGGGGCAAAATATTAGATAAATCAGAATGTATCAATTTGCAAGACATCAGATGCCTTTGTGACACTTGAGGAATAAAGAAAATCCCCTTGTATGTTTTCCTTCAGCATAACCCTGACATAGGCCTTCATGATTATTTGAGAATTCGAGCATCCCAGACACCAGCCTCGGAAAGGGCTTTGTAATCATAGGTCTGAATTTTACTTACCCACTGTCAAGGCTTATTTATGGAATTATAGCCATACAAGTATCATAGCCATATACTGTCATACTTCTGTCACACATCTTGACAAGTATCATACACTGTCATATCACTGATTACAGTGTCATATCGCTATCATATTCATCATTGCCATACTGCCATACAGTACTACATGGTCATATATATTTTTTCATATACCACTGGAGATACCACAGATCAGAATCATATAGATTCTGCCATATGTCACTGTTCTAAGGCTCATCAACCAGCCATTGATATTGTCCTTAGATTTCCTTAAACAACATTCAAAAGCAAACATACTTTAACAAAACTTTCCATGTAAGAATCAATTTTACATACCTCTTCTTTTGTCTGCCTTCTTATAGTAGATTTCCAAAGCATTGTAAATATCAACTCAGCATATCTTCCTTCACATAATAATAGAGCTGCTTCAACATCACTGATCACGGGATTCGAACAAGGGCTTTAATACAGTGACTTATCCTCCACAAAATCACTATACATCAGGCCTCAAATGACTTTGTTGTATTCAACATTCAAGGACAGACTTCCTCAAAACAACTTCAATGAATCAGCCTCTTGGATCAGACAATACCACAGAATTAGAGCACAATTTTATAGAGGCTCTGTGACTCTATCATAGAGATAAAAACACAACTTATTGCCATCTTTTCAGGGTCTCGATCCTCTGCTTTATCACAGAACATTAGAGTGAATTTATCAGACTTTCGGATAGAATTATGGATGGCTGTGTAAACCTTCAAAATTTGGCACCTGAGATCTTGACTCTCAGAAAATTCGCTCCAGCAGTAGAGGAATCCAATTTGATCCTTTGCAAATCTAAGACTAGGCTCCAATTATAGTTGATCCACTCGGCCCTTCCCTGAGATGGTGGTATACCCTTCAGACAACAGTCAAACAAGAACATATTCGGCCTTAATTTAAATATGGAACCTTCAGTAACGTTGGCAACATAAGGGCTCCTTCTGATACAATTCCAACAATGAATCAACTTCGCTGACAAAAGAAATTTGCTTCTGGTATGTTGGAATTTCGGCCTCTGCAGAAGATTCTCTACTATTCGCACAACAACTGAAGGGCTTCTTGTTAACAATGATCGAACAGGGTTGCAACACGCCGTCCCGCTTAGCCCCGCCATTGCTAAAGATTGGAAGCCATGCTGATTTTATGCAATACATTATGTTCCTTCTAGCGGATCTCTGTTATCCTTCGATGTTAGTGGGCGCCGGGAGGAGCAATAATTTGGTCTGCTCCGCGATGAACAAGAGAGTCGGTGATCACATAATACACGCCATGGGCACTGACGCCGGCTCGACAATGCCTCCCGCTGCTAAAACTTCAGCTTTTGAAGCGGTGTTAAAGATATGGCACAGTGCTGATGCAGTTTGTTTTGACGTGGATATCACTGTTTGCTGCAACGCAAAACAAGACTGCCATCGCACTCCGACAATTTCGCACTGTCTAAACACGTACAGGCTAATCTCCTTGTGTTAGAGCTAGACGTGGTGGCTCACCATTTGATCTAGCGGAAGTCGGCCCTTTAATCGTTCCTCGGCACCGAACTCGCATAACGATGGATGCAGACGTCACGGCTTGAGAAGCCCGCGCGCTGCCATGAATCCACAAATGCAGGGATCCTTATGCGCATTGTTGAGATGGCCTCTAATTTGGCCCAACGTCTCGATTTCCATTAACTGCGAGTGGCGACAAGCACAATTTGGAAACCAAAGCAGTATTTCTCAAGTATGCACCAAAAAAGGAAACATATAAAAATTTGATCGAAAAACATTAACGTTGCTATTGCCACCTTCTAGAGGGGCTTAGTCCTCCTTTTCTATCTGTGGCTAAACAAAGATATTTCTAATCTCCACAATGTCACCTACAACGCTTAGAAATGAATACGCTATCACTTGCTGTGGTGGTATGGCTTGCGGCCTACCACACAACCTTGTTGAAGCTTATGACACCGTTATTTTCCCTGAAAGCAATCCTTATCTCACTGCCCTAGATTCTCAACAAGATGGGCTTTGTCTTCTCCCAACTTTGATACCATGTTAATTTCTTAAGATGTTCTATGCTAGATGCAAATATATTTTCAACTTCTAGGGCTTAACCATATTAAAGTAAGATGCAGATAGAACATACCAATAGATCGATGGAAGACAAGCCAAAAACAGAGATAAAGAATGGTGGCGTTACGGCGGTCAACAGGATGCTTCAACCAACAAAGTCTCCATAAGGTTAGCCAACCCAATGTGTCGCACAACCCCAAGACTGCTGATTAAAAACGCTCCATCAAGATGCTACACCAAGAAGCCCTAACCGCATCACCATAAGAAGTCCTAATCGGAGCACCATCCGTGAGAGAAGAGAATGTCTCCAAAAAATGTGTGTCTAAATGAACTCCAAGTCTCTCCAATATATAGTCATCTGTGGGGGTGTGTGACACATCTCTTATGCATGTGGGATAAATCTGTCCGACCTTGCACATGTGGAATAAATGCAAAATACATGTTCTTCTCATTCGATCAAGATGATCTTTAGATCGATCTTGCACCTCTCCGAAAGAGGAATCCAATAAAAATATTGGCATCGTCATCTGAGCATCACAACATGGAGTTTGGACCTAGTTGCCCAAAATTAACATTCCAGCTATTTTCGCACTGAATCAAAGAGACACTGTGTCACTTCTACGTGAGTTCCTTCAGGAATTGCGTCACCCCTCTAGGTGACTGCGCTGTCTCTCTCTACGTCACTGCTGCCTCTCACTGAAATGTACTCCTGGTCCTCCTGACCAGTCACTGCCTCTGCTCCTCTCTGGAACTGATCACTGAATCAAAATCACTTAGCAAACCCTGCCCTAGTGATTCGATTCTGATCAAAAAGCTGCGTCTTCTTAGACAAACTCGAAAATGCCAAATGCTCAATGTGCTCAAGATGTGATTTCCATAGGCCCCTCACCCTCCTTATATTGTTCCGTCGACCCTTCAACGGCCAAGATTAAAACATAATCAAGGGCTAAGATTAACATGGAGGTGATCCATGACTTTAGCTAGAAGATTCACACTTAGTTTAATTAATACCCTTTAATTAATCAATTTCCCTAAGTTTAGACTTAGGAAAACATTAAAAAATGATTAATTAATTTAATTAAAACATCTCTAAGTGGAATTTTCCAAAACCATTTCTGGGTATTATGGAATACATGTGTCTTAGCCTATATACAAAGTTACAAGGCTAGAGCACATCCGATGCTACCATAAATCAACAAAATTGCCTTGGTAGGTGAGAGAAAACTCTTCTTCAATGAGGTGAATGAGAAAATGAGCTTGAAATGGTCTTTAATAGCTTGTGCTCACTTTTCCTCATAGTAGTGGGATGGCCCACTACATGTTTTTTCATTTTTCTTTGAAAACTTATGTAGCTTTGACACTTTCTTATGCAGCGTTGGAATTCATAAATTACATCTTGAAACCAAATTCATAGAACAACTTTACCTATTACCACTCCTCATTTGCCAAATTTTATGCATGGAATGACAAATTTTGGTGACCTTAACCCTAATGACCTAATGGTGACACTGAGATGAATGAAAACCATGATGATGATCTTTCAATGACGGTACACTCAACTGAGTGATCACAAGGACCGACATGTAAAATTTTTGAAAGGAGTGGAAATAGCCCTAGACACACTATCTAGTAACCAAATTTTTATTTGAAGACCTAATGAAATGAAAAAAAAATTGACTTTGAGAACCTAACAAGACATTGTAAGAGCATATTTGATCATTGGTGACAGGCTGAACAGACTGACACTATCAGACTTGGCTAAACAACTCAAGAAATCTTGCGTTCAAAAGTAAAATTGTCCAAGATACCTAATGGAGGACTCCTTGGCTTATTTATAGAAGTTGGTCCTTTCTCCCTTGGTGGACCCCATTTTCCACTATCTCGCACCCCCTTCTTTCTCTCTCCCTCAACAAGTGCGAATTATCTCTAGGGGTCAAATCGCTTCCTTTTTGTGGTCCCCACATTCCACCAAGGTTGTAATTTCTCCTATTCTCCTAAGTGCTTGTTGGAAATTGTAACTAGGTTCAACCTTCATTTAATGTATTTGAGTCATCATGAATGTACTTGACAAAAGAATAAAGAAAATATATTTTATTATTGTAACAATGACTTATTAAAGCATGGTTTTCATGCTTGGCTCATCATTATATTAGTCAAAGTCCCCATTGTGGACTCCTAGGATTATTATTGATTTTATAGTCATTGTACATTCAAAGAGACTCTTCTTGGGATTTTGAATCATATAAAAAGGTAAAGAATTGAGTTAAATATGATTTATGTATCCTCCACACCAAGTCGACCTAAAAGAGATCAAGTCGGCATAAGGACACCTATTCGACCCACAAGAAGCCTATAAATACAAGCTAGTCGAAGTCATTTGAAGCATCATCTCACAAGCTAGTTCGATATCTCAAGAGTAGTTGGAGAAGTTCAAAGTTTATTTCCAGGAAGTTGAAGGAAGCGTGCGTTTGGAGAAGTCTAAGGAGAGGAAGAAAATCGAACTTTTGGTGCCTCTGTCTCTCTTTTTCGTGCCCTAAACTGGGAGATCGAAGTCTTCTAAGTTTCACTGTTGTCAGAAGCTGCTTGTTGCTGGAAACTGCTGCCTAGTTGAAGTTGCTGGAAAGGGGTCGAAGATCTGGGAGGATGACTTGGTGTGGAAGGAAGGTTTGGTATATGTCTAGGTTGAAGAGTCTCACAGAATACTATTGAAAGGAAGAATTATTATGACTGGGTTTTCCCCTCGAGGGGGGTTTCGCCTTGGCATAGTGCCTACATCTTATGTCTCGTGTTTTGTGATATTCATACACGCATAATATGGTAATTGCTTGATGAAATATAAGATAATAAAGAAGTAAAAGAAGCCAACACACTCACAAGTAATTATCAAGATTGGAGAATCAAACCCTAATATAACTATGTTGATTTTCCAACATGGTATCAGAGCTAAGGTCAAGAAGAACTGAAGATCACTTTGTTGGCATGGATTATCCCTCTTTGATGAACTACATAGGAATGGGTATCAACACTGCTGGAAGCTAGATCAAGAAGATCATCTATTACTTATTCAAGAAGGTCAAAAGTCAAGGATTCTTGGCTGCTCTTCCAGGTTCTCTTAATGATGATAGTGCATGGATCATTGATAATGGAGCATCGAGACACATGACAGGAGAAAGTAAACAACTTCATACACTATGGGTGACAACAAAAGCTATGATGTTAAAGGCATGGGATCAACATAGTTGAAACTAGATAATGGATCGAAGCTGCACCTCAACAACATTCTATATGTTCCAGGATTGAAAAAGAATTTGCTTTCTATTTCTTGTTTAGAAAATAAAGGGGAAAAAATTGCTTTTGTTGATGGAAAAGTATTGGTTTGGGGAAAATACTCTAGCATTGATAAGCTAGGGTTATTGGAGTTCGTGAAAGAAGTCTTTATAGAGTCATTACACCACCTCCTCAAGCTTTGGTTCATATGGAAATAAGTCCCATTGAGCTATGGCATAGGAGATATGGTCATCTACATTATAAGGTCACCCCTACTCTTAGTCAACTGGTTTATGATATTCCTAATATGAAGTTAGATCATGAAGGTGTGTGCAAGGGATGCTATTTGGGAAAACATAAAAGAAATCCATTTCACAATAGTGAAACTAGGTCTAAAGAGATATTAGACCTCATCCATTTTGATGTGTGTGGGCCCATGTCTGACAAATCATTTGGAGGTCATCTCTACTACGTGACATTTATTGATGACCTTTCTAGGAAGACATGGCTCTACCTTCTCAAAACAAAAGATGATGTATTTGATAAATTCAAGTAGTTTAGGTGGAGTGTAAAAACTCTGGTAAACTTGATAAATATATATATTATTGTTGATAAAATATGAGATATGAGATATGATTACAATGGGGAATCACCAAGGCTTTAAATATAGCCTTATGGTGTCCCTTGGCAAAGAGGCATGATCGTTGATCATGCCCTTCCACATTAATAAACCTAAGATAACTATATTTAACTAATAATTAATAAAATATACATAACATTGCCCCTCTCTTAAAGATGCTTATATTAGACCTCATCCATTTTGATGCGTGTGGGCCCATGTCTGACAAATCATTTGGAGGTCATCTCTACTACGTGACATTTATTGAAGAAAAATAACTTTCTGGAAAGACATAAAACCTGCAACTATCCAAAACAAAGATGATGTATTTGATAAATTCAATTAGTTTGGGTGGAGTCTTGGCTAGGTAAACTTGATAAATATATATATTATTGTTGATAAAATATGAGATATGAGATATGATTACAATGGGGAATCACCAAGGCTTTAA
The DNA here is from genome assembly GCA_034641835.2 of Pinus albicaulis. Taxonomy (NCBI): domain Eukaryota; kingdom Viridiplantae; phylum Streptophyta; class Pinopsida; order Pinales; family Pinaceae; genus Pinus; species Pinus albicaulis. The sequence goes on from CM076584.1 coordinate 1,471,708,108, forward strand.
ATATAGCCTTATGGTGTCCCTTGGCAAAGAGGCATGATCTTTGATCATGCCCTTTCACTTAATAAAACCTAAGATAACTATATCTAACTAATAATTAATAAAATATACATAACATTGCCCCTCTCTTAAAGATGCTTTGTCCTCAAAGCATACGTAACGATGGACAATGTTGACGAACGCCTAGGTTTCTTGAGCGGTGGGCTCTTGCTTCCCACATTTTAAAAAGATCGTGGAGCATATTCTCGAGTTCAATCTTTTGTTGATCTGGATAGTGAAAAGATCTGATATCGACAGGGTTGGATCTTGTCTTGACTTCTATTGGATGTTTGATTTTCCTATCTGGAGGCACTTTTATGGGTAGATCCCGGAATACTTTTTCGTGTGTCCGAACTAGTCCTTGTTCTTCTGATGACTCTTCGTGGCTCCCTTTTGAAGATAACATTTCTAACTGATGACATTGTACTGTAGATGTTGGCGCTCCTATTTGAATCATCTTTGTCATCAGAGAGGAAGATACGACTTGATCTTCTGGGGCTTGGAATCCATACAACCTGTGTTTCTGCCCTTTCCACTTAAAACTTATAAACTGCTTCTGATGGTTGGCAGAATAAGTACCTAAAGTTTTTAGCCACTGAATTCCTAAGACCACATCTACTCCTCGTAATGGAACGGTGTAGAATGGAGATTCTAAATGAAAGTTTTTTATCTGTAGTTTGACCTTTGGCATTTCCCTACTTTCTCAATCTTCTTACCATCGGCCACCATTACCTTCATATTAGGCATGGGGAAGGTAAATATGTTAAGTCTTTTTGCCATGGTTGAATCTAAAAAATTGTGGGTACTGCCAGTGTCGACGAGAACCATTACGTTGTTGTTCTTGATATGTCCTCTTAACCTTAGGGTTTGAGGTTGTGATATCCCTGTCATAGCTGATAATGACACTTGCGGAAAAGTTTCGCCATCCACTTCTGGAGAGAATTCTAAGTTGTCTTCTAATCCTTCTATATATGAATCCTTATTGTTAGCGTCATTAGTTGCTTCACAACTGTATAGATTTTTCGCTTTTCCATTAGCACATCTGTGCTTAGGGTCCCAGTTTTCACCGCAATGCTTGCACTTGCCCTCTCTCATTCTTCGTTTTTCCACATTATATTTTTCTTCTTCACGAACATGGGGTGGGACATATTTTGTGTCATCTACATTTTCAGATTGAGGAAATCTTTTTCTCGAATATACTTTTTCTGGTTTTGATAACCTTTCAAATTTCTTTTCAGCAGCTTTTGCTTTTTGCCTTGCTACTTCTATGGATGTAATTTCATGCAGTTCGAGCTCTTCTTGTATATGGATTTTAAGTCCTGAGATGTAAGACTGAATTAGACGAGATTCCGACAATCCTGGTACTCGTGTTGCCAAGGTCTCCCATTCTCGAGTGTACTCATCCACATCTCCTTTTTGGCGTAATTTGATAAACGTTGAAAAGAACTTTTCTTCTTTTATGCCTTGAAACCTTTTGAAGAATGCATCTTTAAATTTCCTCCAACTGATAGCAAGCGTCGTCTTTTTCCACCACATATACCAATTATATGCTTCTCCTTCCATTTTCATGGAAGCATGTTTAATTTTTTCGTCATCACTAGTAATGTCATAAATCTCAAAGTATTCTTCCGCTTTATTAAGCCATGCAATGCTATTTTTTTCATTACCATCAAATTTGGGTAGCTCGATTTTGGCTCTTCGCTGATATGCTACTGGTGGAACAAGAAGGGGATATTGATTAGCAAATGCATTCCAGAGCTGTTTATTTTGAAAATCTGCATTACTTTCTTCTTGATGATGTGGGGAATCAGTCTTTTCTTGATGCTCTTCTGAGTTTCCTGAATCTGCGGAATTGTTTTGTTGATTTTGTTCCATGTTAGGAAATATTGGGGGTTGTGTCTGACTTAACTTATCTATCTTATCATTTAGCTTATTGAAGAGTTCTGTCATATTGTTCATTGCTTCGCTATGCTCTGTCATCTTGTTCATTGCTTCACTATGCTTTTCTGTGGCCTCGTGATGATTTAGCCACATTTGTCTTTCTATTCGATTTGTCGTATCATGAATCTTTTTGATGTCATTGGAGTGCCCTGCAACTGTACCTTCAAGATCGACTAATCTTTTTCCGAATTCTTCAGAATTATTAGTGATCTGTTTCTCGAGATCCACCAATTTCTTCTGGAATTCGGCCATTGACATTGATGAAGACATTGAACGTGTATGAGGTGGGAAATATTTTTCTGCCAGTTTTCCCTCTTTTTTTTTTTTTTTTTTTTTAAATTAATTTTTTTTTGAAATAATAATAATAATTTCTATTATTATATATATATATATTTTAAATAATAATAATAATAATAATTATTATTATTTTATTATTTGAATTATATATATATATATATATATATATATATAATTATGGGGAAAAAGATTGTTAACCTTGAAAAGTCACGTTGTTTTTAAAAGTCACTTTGTTTTGAAAAGGCACGTTGTTTTGAAAAGGGGAAATGGGTTTTAATACCATGGGCAATTACCATGGGCCCAAAACCACGAGCAATTACTCTTCCTTTTTAATTTTACATTGTCTTCACATGTACGTATTTCTTTATATATATATATCTCTTTTTACAACCCTAACCGAAAGAAAGATAAAAACTCCGAGGTCTGATAATGGTGGGGAATACACTTCTAAGGAATTGATTGCATATTGTAAAGAAGTATGTATTAAGAGGGAGCTCATTGTTCCCTATTATATCGAACAAAATGGATTGGCCGAGAGAAAGAATAGGTCAATTGAAGAAGGCATTCGAACTATGCTCCTTGATCAAGATCTATCGAAGTTCTTATGGGGAGAAGCAACAATGCCAGTCGTATACATTAAAAATAGAAGTCCTCATAAGAGTCTTGATAATACAATACCCGAAGAAGTATTCACAGGAAAGAAGCCAAGTGTCGATCACCTCTGAATCTTTGGAAGTCCAACATATATCCATGTTCTGAAAGACAAGCGAAAGAAGTTGGACTCTACAAGTATCGAGGGAATATTCGTTGGATATAGTCTCGCTTCAAAAGAATATAGAATCTACATCAAGGATTTGATGAGAATCAAGCATACAAGAAATCAAAGGATATTCCTATTGATTCTGATGGCGAAGAAGTTTCCATATTTGAAGAAGAAGTTCATCATGAAAACTCTACTACAAATCTCGAAGAAGGACCAAGTGAGCCTATTCAATCAGTGGTCATCCCAACCACAAAAGAGAGGTCAAATTGGTTGAAATCTACTTTGGAAGATGCCGAAAAACATGAAACTGTAGGACCCTTCAGGGAAAGAAGGAAACCGAAAAGATATTATGGTTATGTTGCATATATGAAAAAATTGATGGAATCCAAACCATCTACGTTCAAGGAAGCTGTGCATCAATATGTTTGGAAGATAACAATGCAGGAAGAATATCAATCCATCATGAAGAATAGGGTTTGGGAAATCGTTCCTAGACCTAATGGCAAATCAATTGTCACATCTAAATGGATCTATAAGATCAAATATGCAGTTGATGGAAGTATAGACAAGTATAAAGAAATATATGTTACAAGGGGTTTCTCTCAAAAGGAAGGCATTTATTATGAAAAAACCTTTGCACCTACAACATGGTACACTACTATTAGATCGTTCGTTTCATTAGCTGCTACAATGGGGTGGAATATCCATCGAATGGATGTGAAGACCGCATTTTTGAATGGAACCATTGATGAGGAAGTGTACCACGAACAACCCGAAGGCTTTGAAGTTAATAGTAGGGACTCTCATGTTTGCATACTTGAGAAGGTCCTCTATGGTTTGAAGCAAGCACCTAGGGCATGGTATGCTAGGATGGATGCATATCTACTTAGAATTGGTTTCGTAAAGAGTTTTGTTGATCCGAATCTCTACATCAAGGCCGTGAATGATGAGCCCGTCATTATTCTACTATATCTGGATGATCTATTCATTATAGGTGTAGAGCGAAGAATTCAAGAGTGCAAGAAGATGTTGGAAACAAAAATTGAAATGAAGGATCTAGGACTGATGCACTATTACTTAGGTCTAGAAGTATGGCAGAGACCTGGGGAGATATATTTGGGGCAAGGAAAGTACATCATCAAGTTGTTGCAGAAATTTGGGATGATGGATTCCAAGCTGATGACTACTCCTATGATCACCAATCTCAAGAAGTTGAGGGACCCTGACTCTAGTCTCGTGGATCCTACCTCCTATCGACAGTTGGTGGGTTCCCTAATGTATCTGGTAAATACTAGGCCAAATATATGTTTTGTAGTAAACATTCTTAGTCAGTTTCAGTTGGAGCCTCGTCACAATCACTGGATAGCTGCCAAACAAATACTGAGGTATCTTCGAGGCACTATATATCACTGCCTAAAGTATGATAGTAAGGAAGTCAAGCTAATTGGCTTCATAGACTTTGATTGGGGTGGCAATGAGACCGATGGAAGGAGCACTACCGGAGGATATTTTAGTCTCGAAGCTGCTATGATCTCATGGATGAGTAGGAAGAAAGATCCCATTGTGTTGAGTAGTTGCTGGAAATCTGAAGGAAGTGTGAGTTTGGAGAAGTCTAAGGAGAGGAAGAAAATCGAACTTTTGGTGCCTCTCTCTTTGTTTCGTGCCCTAGATTGGGAGATTGAAGTCTTCCAAGTTTCGTTGTTGCCGGAAGCTACTTGTTGCTGGAAACTGTTGCCTAGTCGAAGTTGTTGGAAAGGGGTCGAAGATCTGCGAGGCTAACTTGGTGTGGAAGGAAGGTCTAACATATGTCTAGAGTGAAGAGTCTCAAAGAATACTATTGAATGAAAAAATTATTTTGACTAGGTTTTCCCCTCGAGGGGGGTTTTTCCCTGGCATAGTGCTTACATCTTGTGTCTCTTGTTTTGTGATATTCATACACACATTATATGGCAATTGGTTGATGAAAGATAAGATAATAAAGAAGTAAAAGAAGCCAACACTCTCACAATTAATTATCAAGATCGAAGAATCAAACCCTAATATAACTACTTTGATTTTCCAATAGTCCTCACGTCTCCCATAACAAAATTGCCTCCAACGCCATAATTGCAAAATTGTGCTATACTTAGCACCTACCCCAAGGATCTTCGCTGACCTCCATAGATGAAAAATCAAAATTGGGGATTTTATATATTTGACCATCCTAAATCAATCTTCTGTGGAATCTTGCGATTACTAGATACTTCGAATGGATTTTTATCATAAGACTAGATTGTGTTGACATCAGTAGTCTTCAGAACATAAGTTTGTTGTTTCCTTTTTGTATGATACTGACACGTTGACTAATTAAGGTCTCTGCTTATATGATGAGGATGTCAATAAGGATTTCTTGTGATCTGATTTTCCCTCATTATGATTTTGGCAATTTCTTGATTTACTTGAAGTATCTAATTTCCTCCACGTATGAAAGGTACTTGGCAAATTGCTATATTTTCACTTGAAATTTCCGTTGTTTGAACTGCAACATCTAAATATGGTTTTAATTCAATTGGGTTTGGACTTGTCTGAACTGTGAGGTTAATGGGCCTGTATTTGTTCTCTTTTCTTCAACTTGAATTTCCACATTTGAAGATTTCGATGCTTCCTTCTCGATAAGCTTTGTACCTTGTTTTCCAATAATTTCTTGTCTTTCTTAAGCTTCTTAATTTGCATCAGTAATTTTTCACTGTAAGTAATTTGCGTTAGTAAGGAACATTTGCATGTCCAAACCACTAATGGGCAATGAACTGCCCCATCGTTAATAGGGTAATAATTGCTATACATCATACAAAACAAGCTCTCGTTCCTTGAGCTACGAAGAATAATACAAAGAAGAATCAAGAAAAATCAAAAGGCATAAGAGAGGTGGAAAAACAAAGGCCAAGTTGGTAACTCATGCATCCACGATTGCTCCCTCCTCACATCTATACACCCAGGATGAGGTACTCCATCACAGGCAGTCCCTTTGACCATGCCACTTGGCCATGAAGTCTTTCCCCTTCTGTTCCATCATTATTCACATGGCACCTATCGATTGAAGGGTGGAGAAAGGGCATGTCACTTCCCTTTGGGGGTTGAAAACACCTAATAGGATCATCTATTAACCATTCCTACCTAGAGAAGTATCACCATTACCACAATTTTGGAAGAGAAGCCTTGTATGAAGAGTTAGTTTGTCTGTTTCTTTCAAGCTTGGTTCACTTATGGAGCACATATACTCGATAAGAACAGATATATATATATATATATATATTAAATAACTGAATGATAATGACAAATGTGGGAGGCCCCTGGCTTAAATACTGCCTAGGGTGCCTCTTGGTGAATGGGCATGATCTTTGATCATTTCCTTTTCTTAATTAATTAAAAATTACAGACTTGATTAATTTTTACATAACATTGCCTTCCTCTTGAAAAGATGCTTTGTCCTCAAAGCATACATAACGATGGGTGATGTTGACAAAACACTTCTGTCTCCCAAGAAGCTTCTTCTTCTGGTAAGTCCTTCCACTTGATCAGGTATTCTTTGATTACTTGTGATTGCAACTTTTTTTCCCTGATAGAGATATTACCTTCTGGTTCTAGAATGACCCTTCCTTTGTCATCTAAAGTTGGAAGAATTGTCTGTGTTGATTGATGTTTTCCAAGTGCCTTTTTAAGGCGAGATACATGGAAAACGTTGTGAACACGACTTTTATCAGGAAGGCTTAAACTGTATGCTACATGGCTGATCTTTTTGTTGATTTGGTATGGTCCATAAAACCTTGGCGCCAATTTATTATTTCCCTTCTGTTTTAAGGACAACTGCTTGTAAGGCTGAAGTTTAACAAATTCCCATTCTCCAACTTCAAATTCTTTCTCTGTTCTATTTCAGTCAGCTTGTTGCTTCATACGATTTCTTGCATTATTTAGATTGTCTTTTGGAGTTTGGACGACTTTTTGGGTTTCTTCTAACTGATCTTTAACAACTCGAAGTTTTTTCTTGATGATAGAAAAGTCCTTCCATTTCGGAGGTTTGTAACTGTACAGAGCTTGAAATGAGTCATTTTCGCTGCGTGTGGTAAGCAGAATTGTACCACCATTCAGTGAGATGTAACCATTGAGCCCACTTATTTTGTTTGTCTGTGGCATAACAACGTAGGTAGGTTTATAAACGTTTATTGACAACCTCTGTTTGGCCATCTGTTTGAGGATGGTAGGTTGAAATCATATTGAGGTACATTCCTATATGTTTGAAAAATTCCTTCCAAAAATTACCCTTGAATTTGGCATCTCTATTGCTCACAATGACCTTGGGAATCCATGTAATTTGTAAACATTTGCAAAATATCTCAGCGATTTGTTTTGCCAAGTCTGATATCCTCATTCCAATAAAGTGAGCATACTTGGTGAGTTTGTCGACTACTACAAAAATTTTATCCTTACCATCAGACACAAGTAAACGTTCGATGAAATCCATTGATATTTCCTTCCATTTCTGATTCAGGATATTTAAAGGATTAAGTAGTCGAGGTATCATCATGTTTTCATTTTTATTCCTTTGGTTTTTATTGCATTTTGCTACATATTTCTAAATATCATTACTCATTCCCATCCAAAAAAATGACTGGCATGCATTATAGTTGGTTTTAAAGAATCCTACATGTTCGTTTGACAATGAATCATGCGACTCTTTGAGAATCATGTCTTTAAATTTGGAATTTGAACTCAGATAAATTCTTCCCTTGTACCATAAAATATCGTTTTTCCATTCAAATTTTGAATTCTGAGGAAGGTTATTGATCATAGCACTTGTTTCTGGATCTTTTGCATATTCACTTTGAATCTCATTTAACCATTCGAGAACAACAACTGAAACTGCAAGTAATGATGATTTTTTGTCTTTCCTAGATAGAACATCAACTACTACGTTATCTTTCCCTTATGTAATATATCCATGTCGAAGGCAACGATTTTTTCGATCCATTTTTGTTAATTCTATAGATAGCGTCTTTTGCTGGAGGAGATGCTAAAGAATATTATGATTTGTTCATATTAACTTACTTCCCAAGAGATATTGTCTCCACTTGGCTAACATGTGCATAATAGCAAGCATTTCCTTGTTGTATGTAGATTTGAGACGTTCTTGCTTATTGAGCTTCCTACTTTCAAACGCGATTGGGTGACCATCCTGCATTAGTACTGCTCTTATGCCAAAACCTGAAGCATCACACTCAATTACAAATGGTTTTGAGAAGTCCAGAGTTGCCAATATAGGGGCATTAGACATGACTTCCTTCAAGTCTTCAAAACACTTTTCTGCTTCATCGTTCCATTGAAATGAGTTCTTCTTTAGAAGGTTCGTTAGGAGTGCGGTTATATGGGCATAGTTTTTAATAAATCTTTGATAATACACGGTCAATCCTAAGAATCCTCTTAGCTTGGAGATATTAACTGGTTTGGGCCATTCCTTTATAGACTTGATCTTATTAGGATCTACTTTTACTCCTTCCTTGGATATTATATGCTCTAGATACTCTACTTCTTCTTTCCCAAAAGTGCATTTGGACTTCTTGGCATAGAACTGATGCTCTTCTAATACAGTAAGAACTTGCTCCAAATGTTGCAAGTGCCCCTTCCATGTTTTACTATCAATTAGAATGTCATCAAAGAACACTAACAAAAACTTCCTTAGATATGGATGAAATAGCTCGTTCATAACAACTTGGAATGTTGTTGGTGCATTGGTTAAACCAAAAGGCATTACTTCAAACTCATAGTGACCTTCATGTGTACAAAACGTTGTTTTTGCTATGTCTTCCAACCTTATCCTTATTTGATAGTACCCTCGTGTCAAATCCAATTTTGAGAAGTATTTAGCTCCATGTAGTTCATCCAACATTTCATCAATAAACATGATTGGAAATTTTTTCTTAATTGTTATCTTGTTTAGCCCTCGGTAATCTATGCATAGTCTAAATGATCCATCCTTTTTTCGAACTAATACAATTGGATCAATGTATGGACTTCTACTTTTTGTGATAATACCACATTTTAAAAGATCTTGGACTAATCTCTCTATTTCTGTTCTTTGATGATGAGGGTATTGATACGATTTGATTGACAGGATTTTATCTTGATTTGACTTCAATTGTATGCTCGGTTTCTCTTTTAGGAGGCAACTTCATTGGAAGGTCTTGGAACACTTTTTCGTGCTTTTGAATTAGTTCTTGAACTTCAGATGACTCCTCGTTAACCATATTTGAAGTTAGCATTTCTAATTGATGACACTATACTAAATAAGCTGGTGCTCCTTTCCGAATCATTTTCATCATCCAGGATGATGATACAATTTGATTCTCAGGAGGCTGGAATCCAAATAACTTGTACTTCTGCCCTTCCCATTTAAATTTTATAAATTGCTTTGATGGTTGGTAGAGTAAGTGCCTATGGTTTGTAGCCATTGGATACATAAGACCACATCCACTCCTCCTAATGGTACAATGTAGAATGAAGATTCTAGATTATAGTCTTGAATCTGTAATTTGACTTTATGGCATTTTCCTACTTTTTCAATTTTCTTACCATTAGCTACCATAACCTTCATGTTGGGCATGGGAAATGTGAAAATGTTGAGTCTTTTTATCATGGTTGAGTACAAAAAGTTGTGGGTGCTACTCGTATTGATCAGAACCACTACGTTGCTCTTCTTGATATGTCCTTTTAACTTTAATGTTTGGGGCTGCGATATACACATCATAGTCGATAATGACACTTGTGGAATACTTTCGTTATCTAGTTCTGGAGAAAATTGTGGATAACCTTCGATATCTTCTTCGTCTGATTCTTCATTGTCTGAATCATTGTTTGCTTCAGATGTATACAGGTTCTTGGTTTCTTTTCCTTTAGCACATCTTTGTTTAGGGTCCCATTTTTTGCCACAATGTCTACACTTCCCCTCTTTCATTCTTTGCATTTCCAATTTAGTTTTGTCGCCTTCACAGAGATATAGTGGGAACATATTTTGTATTATCCGTGTTTGCAGTTTGGGGAAATCTTCGTCTCAAATATACTCTTTCGACCTTTGACCACTGCAACTTTTCGTGCTTCTTTTCAACAACTTTTGCTTTCTGTCTGGCTTCTTCTATAGAAGTGATGTCATGAAGCTCAAGCTCAGCCTAGAGATGGGGTTTGAGTCCTGTGATGTATGACTGAATGAGACAAGTTTATGATAATCTAGGCACTTGTGTAGCTAAGGTTTCCCATTCTCGAGTGTATTCATCCACATCGCCATTTTGTTGTAGTCTAGTGAGTGATGGAAATAATTCTTCCTCTTTGACACCTTGGAACCTCTTAAAGAATGCATTTTTGAATTTCTTTCAACTGATAACAAGTGTCGTCTTCTTCCACCACATATACCAATTATATGCTTCGCCTTCCATTTGCATAGATGCATGCCTAATCTTTTTATCGTCATTGTCAATACCGTAAATCTTGAAATATTCTTCTACATATTGAACCAAGAAACACTGCATTTCTCGTTATCGTCAAATCTGGAGAGCTCAAGCTTTTCTCTTCGTTGATATGTAGCTATCAGCGTGGCGAAGAAGGGGTATTGATTTGAGAACTGCATATTTGAGTATTGATTCTAGAGTTTCCTATTTTGAAAATTCGTGTTACTATTTTCCTGATTAGGCATGGAAGATGCCTTTGGAGACTCAGGGTTCAGAGGTGAGTCTGATGTATCTATCTAGTTTGGATGCTGAGAAGCTTCATTATTCTGGGGTATTTGATCGGGTGTAATATTCAACTTGTCACAAATATAGGTCAACAATGTGAAAATTTCTGAATACAGAAATCCTACTGCAATATCTTGATTTACTTCTCCTACTTGTGATTTAATTATACAAATTATTTTCAGAAATATTCAGAAAATACCGAAGTAAACACAACTAGCAACCTACACACATACAGATCATTTACTGAATATTTCGCTCATTCGACAAAGTGACAGATTTTTCGGACAAATGTCCCCAGAAAAACCCAATGCGGGAAAACCAGTGCTGTAGATATGAGGGTTTATTATTATTAAGTAGAATCTGAGTACAACAAATCTAGGCACCTTACTGGTAAACCCGACAGAGAGAAATAGATCTGCAGAAATACTTGCTGTTCTGGAGACTGAAGACTGGACTGATTCACACCCTCAAACGGGATTTACAGAACTCAGGCTTGTTCTGCCTCTTGAAACCCAAGCACTGCTTTGAAGCTGCCTGCGTCAGCCCTGCTAGCCTTTGCGTGCCCTTCCGCTGCTCATAAGGGGATTGCGTAACCCTAGACTGGGTGACGCAGTCCTTACGCTGCCCTGGATGGCCTCTGCGTAACCCTGGTGGCCTCCTGAAGCTGCAGCGCTGCCCCTCTTGGGCCTGCGTAGTGGCTGAAACCCTTTGCGCTGTGCAGCTGCTGCGTAGCCTCAACTTCCTCTGCGTTGCTCTTGGTTGTTGATCCTCTGCCTCTTGGCTTCGAGATTAGATCATCCCCTTAGCCAATAGTACCCCTCGCTGCAAAAAAATTCTTATGGAAATTCTTAGCAAACCCGCCCTAGAATTCCAACTTAGTCTCTCAGCGCTGCCTCTGTGTGTGTGTCTCCAATTGACCCCCAAGCCTTTCTCTTATACTTTTTCATTGACACATCAACGACTGTGATTTAATCTCTTATCGACGACTAAGATTAAAAGACTGCCTGATCTGCGTCACTTAGAACATTTCATCACATGTGTTTAATTAATTCACTTTAATTTTAATATCTCACACATTAGGTGAAATTTCTCCAAACACTTTCTGGGTTTTGGAGGTGATGTGTGTCTTAGCCCCTCCACAAAATTTCAGGGCTAAAGCACACTCGATGCTACCAAAATACTCAAAATATCAAAACTCCCTCTTAGCACAGAGTGTGCTCTAGCAATACATCCACACCATGTATCACAAGATCTTGACATTGGTCTCTGCGCTATTGATGCTTGGCTTGCTACCCTCCATCTATTGCGCTGCTGCTCTCTATACTGCTGCCCATGTCATTGCCACTGACACTGCCACATTTGTACTGCAACTCCCTGTCAAATTGCTGCATCATGTTGCCCATAGCACTGCCACTGCTAACTGCTGCACTACAACTTAGTTGCTGAGAAGTAAGAAACTGAAAGACTACTGCCCAATCGTTGATAGACAAGTCAGGCTGCATCCCATCACTGAAGTTCCCTTGGCTGCTGCTTTGCGCCGTTGAAGTCCCATCAGCCTCTGCGCTGCTGCTGCCTCTGCACTGTGCTCCTCCCTTTACAACATCTCAGCACTGCTCTCTGCTTCACTGTGATCTTCTGCAACCATCTCCTACTTGTCCCGCTACTATCTTAAGACTCCCGTAGCTCGTATGTGATCCAAGAGTTGGGCTTGCTCAAGGATCCTGCCTTCTTGATCTGTAGCTTCTATACAGATCCATATCACCCCACTTAAGTGGCTCATGAGTACTCATGGCTACGTCATCATCACTCCCATCATCCTTTGCTGCTGCTGCCTTGGAATCAGAGGTTCCTTTGTCCTTCTTCTTAGGACAAGTGCTGGCGACGTGTCCAAGTTTGCCATAGTTAAAGCACCGGACCTTGGATAGGTCCCTCTTCTTCTTCCCTTGCTGCCTTCGTTCCTTTGATGCAAGGGCTGAATCATCTTCCTCTTCTTTCTTCACCCTGACAGTTCCGCTGCTGCTGTTTTGCCTCTTGGTGAATCTCCTGATCTCCTCTTGACGGAGGATTTCCCATATGTCCCCGAGGATGGTAAAGCTGCCCTGCCCAATATGCTCTGGACAAATGTTTCCCACTCCTCGATGACTACATTTAGGGCAGTCCTTACCAAGAGTCCTTCATCCGGAGTAGCACCCATGGCAATCAATTGATCCCGGATAGTCTGAAGTCGGAAAAGGAAGAGATCTATCTCCTCACCCTTCTAGATCTGGAACAACCTCATCTGATTCTCTAGAAGCATCTTTCTTTGAACGAAGCTTCCCTGATACATCGTCTCCAAAGCGGTCGTCTTCTTTCCAGCAATATGTGGCAGGACGTGATCTTTTACTCCGTTTGTAATCAAATGCTTAGCCCGCGCTTGATTTTCCTTGAATTTCCTCAGAGGATTTGGATTTGGAGGCTTAGCTAGGATATTCTCTGCATGGTTCTTGATTCCGTACTCATCCAGAACTGTCAGTATCCTGGCACTCCAGACGAAGAAGTTGGACACACTGTCCAACCTTTCCCGATCTCTCAGCCCATGAGAAGTCATCTAGCTCAAATCTGATGAAATAATACTCTTCTTCCTCTTTCTGCTGCCAAACTCAACAGAAATGCTGGATCTGAGTTTCTTGGTGATCACAAACCCTTTATAGTATTTGCTCCCTCTGTCAACTAATTTCCCTCTTGGAAATCTTCAGCCAAAAAAATTGGACAATTCTCGTCGATCACCCTCCTGATCGAATCTCAGGTTTGTTTGGCTCAAATCTGCTGAGTGACTGTCTTCCTCCCGCTCTTCATCAACTTAGCTAGGCACAATTCTGCACCGGCAGAATCTCCACCACACCAGCAACTGCTGAAGATTTGAAGCACTGCTTTCGGATCTCGGCAATACTTCTCAGCAACATAAAAATAATTTGGATTGCGTTCCTCTAGCTGGCCTCTGCGTGAGCAGACGACCTAGCGCAGTGCAGGATGCTTCTGCGTCCTTCTGGAAGGCACTGCGCTGTCTCTGCGTCACCCAGATGGGACTGCATTAGCCCCTGCTTAGCCTATGCTGGGACTGCGTCCTCTTGCTGCTGATCTGCCCTCTCCAGATCTGTTGCTTCAGTTGCTACCTTGCAGAAAATAGTTCTTCAGCTGATTTACTGGAGATTCAGCTTGATCTACAACCGCTCTGATACCATGTGAAAATTTTTGAATACAGAAATCCTACTGCAGTATATTGATTTACTTCTCCTACTTGTGATTTAATTATAGAAGTTATTTTTAGAAATATTCAAAAAATACCGAAGTAAACACAACTAGCAGCCTACACACATACAAATCATTTACTGAATATTACGCTCATTCGACAAAGTGACAAACAAATTTTTCGGACAAATGTCCCCGGAAAAACCCAATGCGGGAAAACTGGTGCAATAGATATGAGGGTTTATTATTATTAAGTAGAATCTGAGTAGAACAAATCTAGGCACCTTATTGGTAAAACCGACAGAGAGAAATATATCTGCAACAATACCTACTGTTCTCGAGACTGAAGACTGGACTGATTCACACCCTCAAACGAGATTTACAGAACTCAACCTTGTTCTGCCTCTAGAAACCCCAGCGTTGCTCTGAAGTTACCTGCGTCAAGCCTGCTAGCCTTTGCGTGCCCCTGCGCTGCTCAAAAGGGGACTGCCTAACCCCAGACTGGGTGATGCAGTCCTTATGCTGCCCTGGATGGCCTCTGCGTAACCCTGGTGGCCTCCTGAAGCTGTAACCTGCCTGTCTTGGGCCTCTGTAGCATCTGCGTAGCGGATGAAACCCTCTGCAATGCGCAGCTGCTGCGTAGCTTCAACTTCCTCTTCGCTGCTCCTGGTTACTGATCCTCTGCCTCTTGCTAACTCTTGGCTCCGGGATCAGATCATCCCCTTAGCCAATACTACCCCTCGCTGCACAAAAACTCTTCTGGAAATTCTTAGCAAACCCGCCCTATAATTCCAGCTTAGTCTCTCAACTCTGCCTCTGTGTGTGTGTCTCCAACTGACCCCCCCAAGCCTTTCTCTTATACTTTTTCGTTGACACATCAACGACCATGATTTAATCTCTTATCAATGGCTACGATTAAAAGACTGCTTGATTCGCGTCACTTAGAACATTTCATCACATGTGTTTAATTAATTCACTTCAATTTTTCTAATTCCCTAATTTAGACTTAAGGTCTTCATTAAAACAATTAATTATTTTAATATCTCACAAATTAGATGAAATTTCTCCAAACGCTTTCTAGGTTTTGGAGGTGATGTGTGTCTTAGCCCCTCCACAAAATTTCAGGGCTAGAGCACACTCGATGCTACCCCAATACTCAAAATCTCAACAAACATCACCATTGCATGATTCTGATTTAGATCCACCTTATTTGAAAGGATTGCATGATCCTTTTTAAATTCGCTATGGTTCTGTTCGAGATGATTCCCTATTCTCTTTATTGTATCTTGGAGCTCCTTGATTTCATTGGAATGTCCAGTAACTTTATTCCCAAGATCAATCAATTTTTTACTAAAATTAGTCATAATCATTGATGAAGACATTGATCGGGTATGTGGTGTTGAAATTTGGTTACCGGAGGACAGGTGGTTCCCTAAGGCTTTGATCTTTGGCCTAGGGAAAAGTGTCCAAAAGAATTTAATTTTTCTCCTAAAGTGACTTTATAAAGTTATAAAGTCAAATCTAATTTAAAAGTGACTTTAAGTGATAAAATTACTAAAGCCTAATTTTAAAGTGACTTTAATAAAGTCAATGTGAAATTAGAAAGTGAAAAGTGATTTTGGAAATAAATGACTAAGTGGGTCTTTATTAAAGTGGGGTAAATTAAAAAATAGAAAGTGAGATTTAAATGAGCATTTAATCTTAGCCCTAGATCTAAAGCTATCTCAGCCATTGGATTTAGGGATTCCCCAAAAGTCACTTAAGGTTAAGTTAAAGGAGGAAAATGAGGGAAAAGGTCATTCATTCTTTCATGAACAGATTGAGAGAAGAGACGAGAAAGCATGGGAAATATTTTTGAGCAGAGAAGAAGGAGAAATAACAGTACTTTGGCACGCATACCGAGGCAACTAGATTCAGCAAATCCGTACAACAAGCAGCAGCACGAAGTTCAAGGAAAGTGGCACAAATTTCGAGGAGTGAAAAACAACATTTATTGCTGCACATTTCTCGAGGACCGTACAACAGCAAGGAGGCACAGAAATCGAGGTCCATACAGCAGTGAAAGAGGATCGTATTTTCTGGAATCCGTATAGCAACTAACAGCACGGAAAACGAAGTCCATACAGCAGCCGTACAACACGGAAATCAAGGCAGCAAGTGGCACAGTTTTCAAGGGAGGTCGTATAGCTATTCCGATACTGTTTTCGGTGCTGTCCGTACAACATTTAATGCTGTACTTTCTGTTATTTTTCTGTTTGCGTTTGGCACGAAAATCGAGGCAGAGTTTGTGCATGGTTTTCGAGATAAGTAAAATACTGGTTGCTGAAATTTTTTTGTACTTTCCATTTCTCTGTAAAAAGCATTTATCAGAAATAAGGAGCTTTCGAACTGGTTTTTCCCAAGAGTTGTAGGGGGTTTTTCCAGGGTCACATTGACCAAAAATCAGCGTGTCAAAATTCTGTGTGTCGCTGATTTATTTTCCTAGTTTTTATTTTTGCATTTCAGATTATGAAATTTCCAGAATTTGTGTTTTTAGAAAATATTTATTTTTCCAGCTTGTTAATGTATGGCTATGGGAATGGGCATTTAACTTTATGGGAGAAATAAGGAGAAACTGAAAACCGGGGTTGGGTTATCAAATTTCTACATGGTATCAGAGGTATTTTGCTGAAAAGTGCGGTTTGGGACAACAAGAAGAAAAATTATAGTAAGCTGAGTTTTCACACAGAAATTACAGCAAACTGATTTTTACACAGAAATCATTACCTTTATTACAACAGAGTTATTTTCAGTTTAGTAGGACAACAAGCATGTCTTTGGGCTTGAGGATGAAGGATAGGTTGGATGGGCATAGTAACTACAGTGTATGGAAGGAGAGAATGCAGAGTATCTTTGAGGAGGCAGAAGTCTAGGATATCATGGTGCATATCGCACAGAACCCTGTTAATGTGCTTACTGATGCTGTTCAGTTGGCAGCCTTTAATATAAAAAATAACAAGGGTAAGAGACTGATTCTAGATGGAATCAAAGACCATTGCATTCCTCATGTGAGAGGAAAGAGACTTTCCCATGAAATGTGGACAGCATTGACCAATCTCTACCAGAGTACCAATGAGAATAGGAAAATGGTCCTAAGGGAGAAGCTGAAGACCATTAAGACGGGTAAGACTGATAGTGCAGCTAGATATCTCACAAAGATTACTAATGTGAGAGATGAGTTGGCAGTAGTTGGAGAGGTCATTCCATCCACTGAGTTGGTGCGGATTGTAGTGAATGGCCTTCCCAGTTCATGGCTGAACTTTGCTAATGGGGTTTGCGCACGTGAGACCCTTCCCTCTTGGGAGAGGTTCTGGGATGATTGCATACAGACAGAAATCAGAAAGAACCAGCTTGGGGCAGCCAGACCAGTTGAGCAAGATGCGGATGTAGCACTGTTGGCAAGAGGCAAGAAAGGCAAGGGAAAGAAGCAAGTTTCCATAAACAGTGGTGGGGGAAAAGGTAAAGGTAAACAGGGGAACACACAGAAGGACTATTCCAAGGTGAAGTGTTGGAATTGTCAGAAGATGGGACACTATGCAGTTGTCTGTCCGGAGAAGAAGAAGAAGGGGAAGAACCAGAACATGGCAGCATCAACAAAGATAGAGGACTTTACGGATCGCTTTGACCGGGAGTTTGGGTTCATTGCTTGTGAGTCCACTAGTGCAGGATCACTTGCCATGGAGGTTGAGAGGGAGTGTGCATTTCCCTCCACTAGCGGAGAATCTTCAGGTATCTGGTATGTTGACAGTGGGGCTTCGCATCATATGACAGAAGTTCATGAGTACTTCTCAGAGCTTTCAGAGAGTGGCACTGATATAGAGGTAGTACTCAGAGATGACAACGTTGTTAGAGCAATCGATGTGGGGACATTGACATTTGATAGGGAACCCAAACCTCCCTTGAAGGTGTCAGATGTTCTATATGTGCCACAGATGAGGAAGAACCTCATATCTGTCTCAACTTTGGAGGACAGAGG
This sequence comes from Pinus albicaulis, assembly GCA_034641835.2. Classification (NCBI taxonomy): domain Eukaryota; kingdom Viridiplantae; phylum Streptophyta; class Pinopsida; order Pinales; family Pinaceae; genus Pinus; species Pinus albicaulis. Next base: position 1,471,726,145 of record CM076584.1, read on the forward strand.
ATATGAGATATTGTTCAGAAGAGGACAGGTGCTGATATATCCTAGGGGTGCTCTAGCTGATTCAGCTAGAGTGATAGGTGTACGCCATGCAAAGGTGTGCAAGTTTGCATTTCAGCCCCTTTTATCATTGAGCAGTAGTACCAGCAGCAGAGCTAGCAGTTCAGAGCTGTGCGAGATTTGGCACATGTATCATGGGGCCTTGAGGACATTGTGGGAGATCACTACAGGTGTGCTAGATTTCAGTACGGATCACATTGATACATGCAAAGGATGTGTGATGGGAAAGTTTGCCAAATCCCCTTTTCCCAGCAGTGACAGCAGAGCAATTGGGATACTTGATTTGATTCATTCCGACGTGAGCAGTCGGATGTCTCATGTTTCCTTGAGTGGATATGAGTATTATGTTTTATTCATTGATGATCACTCCAAGAGGACCTGGATTTATTTCTTGAAGACCAAGAGTGAGGTCTTCAAGCGGTTTCAGGAGTTCAGAGCTCTTGTGGAGACTTAGACAGGTCGGAAGATCAAGTCCCTGAGGTCGGAGTTCGGACAATGGAGGTGAGTCACCCTTGGAGAGTTTGTTGATTATTGTGCGGAGGCATGCATTAGGAGGGAGTTCACAATTCCTTACAACCCCTAACAGAATGGGGTTGTGGAGAGGAGGAACAAATCTATTGGAGGGGCTACCAAAGCCATGCTACATGATCAGGGGTTACCATTGTTTTTGTGGGCAAAGGCCTGCAACACTGCAGTATATTTGCAGAACAAGAGTCTGCATCGTGCCTTGGGGCATGTGACTCCGGAGGAGGCTTTTTCTGGGAAGAAGCCTGATGTTGGTCATCTTCATATCTTTGGGTGTATTGCATACTCCTACGTACCCAAGGACAAGAGGACCAAACTAGAGCCCACCGCATAGAAGGGTATCTTTGTGGGCTACAATGAGACCTCGAGGTCCTTTCGGATTTATATTCCCACGCAGAGGAGAGTTGTTGTTAGGCGGGATGTGAAGTTCAAGGAGGACAGGGCTTTCAGGAGGTCACGGGAGTTAGAGTATCTGGATCAGCCAGACCCTTGGGAGTAGCTGAGTCAGTCGCAGGGATCCAGTGGGCAAGGATCAGGAGGATCCGGAGGTACATCAATTACGGTGTCAGGTCCATCAGTGAGCAGTGTCTCGCAGAGTCAGAGGGGTGGTGCTTCGGGCAGCATGCAGAGCAGTTCACTAGGGATTCCATTGATGGACAGTTCACACGGTACTTCAGCGTCTACAGGTTCAGGTTCACACAGGAGGACAACAGAGAGACGGTCAGGAGTTCAGACTCCTGATGATGATGAGGAGGAGTTTCATTCTCCAGTGAGAGAAGTGTGCTCAGGGAAGAGGAAGCCCAAGTGGCTTTAGGATACCTTGAGAGAGGCCACATCTGTTGCTGGGCCTAAGAGGCCGGGCAGAAAGAGCAGACCCCCTGATAGGTTCTGTAGCTATATGGCAATGGTTGCCAACATCGTTAACTCTGAGCCTTCTAGCTATGAGGAGGTAGCTAGCCAGCAGGTCTGGAGAGAGGCCATGCAGGAGGAGTATTCTTCTATCATGAAGAATGATGTTTCGGAGGTGGTGCCGAGGCCTGAGGGCAAATCCGTGGTTACTTCCAAATGGCTTTACAAGGTAAAGCATGCTGCAGATGGCAGCATTGAGAAATTCAAGGCAAGGTTTGTGGCTAGAGGGTTCTCCCAGGTAGAGGGAGTAGATTATGAGGAGACCTTCGCTCCTGTGGCTCGATATACTTCGATTCGCTCCATCATATCGATAGCAGCAGAGATGGGTTGGAAGATCCGCCAGATGGATGTGAAGATCGCATTTTCAATGGCTTCATACAAGAGGAGGCGTACATTGAGCAGCCACAGGGCTTTGAGGTGCATGGGAAGGAGTCCCATGTGTGCAGACTGAAGAAGGCCCTTTATGGCCTGAAGCAAGATCCTAGAGCTTGGTACTCCAGGATAGATACATACTTGCAGGAGATCGGTTTCACAAAGAGTGAGGCAGATCCGAGCCTTTACTTTATTGTGATAGTTGAGTGAGCCTCTCATTCTGGTGCTGTATGTGGATGACTTGGTCATTACGGGTGCAAAGAGACTCATAGAGCACTGTAAAAGAGATCTTGCATCGGAGTTTGAAATGAAGGACATTGGCCTGATGCATTATTTTTTGGGTTTGGAGGTGTGGCAGGAGGAGGGGCATTTCTTCCTGGGGCAGGGGAAGTATATTGTGGACATCCTTGGCGTATTCCACATGGAGGATTGTAGACCCATGTCGACACCGATGATCACCAACTGGAAGAAGCTTCATGCTTCAGAATTCGAGTTGGTGGATCCCACATTGTATAGACAACTGATTGGTTCCTTGATGTATTTGGTCAACACCAGACCAGATATATGTTTTGCAGCCAACACAATGAGCCAGTTCATGTGTGAGCCCAGGAGGGTGCACTGGGTTGCTGCAAAACACATTTTGCGGTACTTGCAGGGGATAGTGGATTATGGTCTGGATTATAGGCAGGGGGATGGAGCAAGGTTACTTGGAAGCGGGAGCGGGAGCGGGAGCGAAGCGCGGAGCGCCATTTTTACAAGTTTCCGGGTTCGGAGCGTTTTCGGGAGCATTTATATATATATATTTTAATATTTTTAATATTTTTTATATTTTGATGCATATATGTCAACAAAAACATGTAGAATGATGAATTAGACATAAAAAACATAAAAACATAGATTGAATCATATAACATCAATCATCTAGAAGTTATAATCTTCATCAACCACGCCCACGAGTTGGAAGCATACAACATATTGACTCTTGAGTCTCGCAAATCATCAATTTGAAGGTTTCAAGCTTTCAAAATTCAATATATAACATTTATCATCATTGATAATTTGATATATAACATTTATCATCATTGATAATTTGATATATAACATTTATCATCATTGATTTCAAATTTCAATATCTAACATTTATCATCATTGATTCATTGATTTCAAAATTCAATATACATTTATCATCATTGATATATAACATTTATCATCATTGATATTATATAACATTTATCATCATTGATTCATTGATCACCATATAACTTTCATGAAGCATCATATTCATAATTCATCATCCCTAAAAAGTTCTGCTTCCAATTCTTCCATATGTACCGTGCCGTCCTCCAAATTATCATCCTCTGGGTTGTTGTCCCAGGACCCAGACTCTGTATGATTGATCCTCATTTGCCCGATCACAGTAATGGTTCGCCGCTCAACAACCTCAAGTTGTAATGCACATAAACCAAGCTTTCAGCTCGGTTTTCATTCAGCCTGTTTCTTCTCACATTGTGTATGAAGCTGTAGGTGCTCCAACACCTCTCTGCAGAAGAAGTGTTCACAACCTGTGAGAGAACTTTTTTAGCCAACTTTGGCAAAAGTCCCATGTCGCCATATGCTTCCCACCATGTGATAGCATCAAATCTATCCACGTCTTCCATTGCATGGAAAGAACCAAAGTTAGCAGTGCAACTGAAGTATTTGCCTAATTCAAGGCGCAATCTAGCACACTCCTCCCTGTCAGGTACCAACTTGTCCAATGCCTTCATGTACCCCTCTTGTACTTCTGGATTTGTGTGAGCATAGTTATTAAAACCGGAATCGGTGACCGGACTGGTGGACCTAATGAACCGAGTTTCTTATCGGGAGCGGTCAGATCTCAATGTACCGGTTTTAAAAAAAATACATTAAATAATGATTTTTTAATAAAAAAAACTATTTTTAAGATTTGCAACCATGATTCCAAGCCAATAGAGACAAAATATGCAAAGTTTGCTCATTTATATACCATGCAAAGGTGAATATATCAAAATGGCACCGAGTGCAATACATATCATCGAAAAATACATAAGCAATGAGGCTCCAAATGGCCCATAATGTCCAAAAACAATGCTACAAGCTATGAGGCCATTGGCCTAATACAAGACTACATATTAGTGATCAACAACATGATCACTCCTCATCATGATCAAAATCATCACCACTACTAGACAAAGGATCATCAACATGAGCTACATAAATAATATGGCTCAAAGTTTGAGGACTTCTTAAACTCCTCTACAACTTTAGTAGTAGTAGTAGTAGCAAAAATAGACATCAAAACTACAAATCACTGAGCAACATGGTCTCTCATGAAACTCATCATTGATTCATCGCTACTAGAAATGGGATCATCAACAAAAGATACATAAACATCATCTAGCTCAAAGTCTTCAGACTTGGATTGCTCAACCTTATAACATGATAGAAATTGAAAAAGTTTAACATGCCTAACCAATGATTTTGATTTGAGTGAAGGGTTCATCTCCTCAACCTTAAAATGCGGTAGAAAAAGATTAGCATGCCTAACCAGTGGTTTTCCTTTGATTGAAGGGTACATCAAGGTTCTTAAAGGACTTCATGCTCTTGATCAAATGCCAATATCATACCCTTACACATGATAGAATCAAATGGAAACATTGCAAATTCCCAAACCATGAAACCCTGAAAACCATTAAGTCTGCTGAATTTTGAGTGAAACCTAAAATTCTAGTTTCTCCATATGAAATCCAATGAGGTCAAAACCACTCTTAAACATCCTGAGTCATTTCATGGTAACGTTAAAAATTTAAGTAAAAGGATGAAAATGAAAAATAAAGGAAATGTCACTTTTACTTTAAGAATTTAACATTACCATGAAATGTCAATGCTTTTCTTACCTCCACATCAGCCCTAAAACCCATTTCTGGCCCTAAACAAATCGTTTTTTCATTGAAAAAAATTTCCGCCCAGCAGGAAGCGTTTTTTTGTTCCAGGGAGCGTTCGGGAGCGAATGCTCCCTGATCGTTTTTTAAACGCCGGAAGTGCTCAGGGAGCGTTCACTCCCGAGCGTTTCCGGAAACGCTCCCGAAAAGGCAGGGAGCGTTTTAACAAGCTCGGAAACGCTCCCGCACGGAGCGCGTTTCGGAAACGGGAACGCAAGGGGTTTGAAGCTTCCCCACAACCCTAGGATGGAGTGAGATTGGCAGGTTACACTGATTCTGATTGGGCAGGTTGTGCTTCTAATAGGAAGAGCACTTCAGGGTGCTGTTTTGGGTTGGGTTCGGCAGTGGTGTCATGGTTCAGCCGGAAGCAGTAGTCAGTAGCATTGAGTTCAGCGGAAGCAAAGTATATGGCAGCTAGTCTAGCTAGTTGTGAGGCCATCTGGCTTCGCAATATGTTGTTTGGCTTATTTGGTCAGCCGTTGAGACCTTCAGTGATATACTGTGGTAATCAGAGTTGCATTAAACTCACGGAGAATCCAGTATTTCATGATAGGTCAAAGCATATCGGCATCATATATCACTTCATCAGAGACTATGTTCAGAAGGGAGCTGTGAAACTTGAGTATATTCCCACTAATGAGCAGGTTGCAGATATTCTTACCAAAGCCTTACCACGGGGCAAGCATGTCTACTTCAGAGACAAGATGGGTGTGGTGAGGAACATCTTCCTCGGTAAGAGGGAGTGTTGAAATTTGGTTACCGGAGGACAAATGGTTCCCTAAGGCTTTGATCTTTGGCTAAGGGAAAAATGTCCAAAAGAATTTAATTTTTCTCTTAAAGTGACTTTATAAAGTTATAAAGTCAAATCTAATTTAAAAGTGACTTTAAGTGATAAAGTTACTAAAGTCTAATTTTAAAGTGATTTTAATAAAGTCAATGTGAAATTAGAAAGTGAAAAGTGACTTTGGAAATAAATGACTAAGTGGGTCTTTATTAAAGTGGGGTGAATTAAGAAATTGAAAGTGAGATTTAAATGAGCATTTAATCTCAGCCCTAGATCTAAAGCTATCTCAACCATTGGATTTAGGGATTCGCCAAAAGTCACTTAGAGTTAAGTTAAAGGAGGAAAAGAAAGGAAAAGGTCATTTGTTCTTTCATGAGCAGATTGAGAGAAGAGAAGAGAAAGCAAGGGAAATATTTATGAGTAGAGGAGGAGAAAGAATAGTACCTTGGCACGCATACCGAAGCAGCTAGATTCAACAAATCAATATAGCAAACAACAGCACGAAGTTCAAGGCAAGTGGCACGAATTTCGAGGAGTGAAAAACAACATTTATTGCTGCATGTTTTTCGAGGACCGTACAACAGCAAGGAGGCATAGAAATCAAGGTCCATACAACAGTGAAAGAGGGCTGTATTTTCTGGAATCTGTACAGCAGCTAACATCACGGAAAACGAGGTCCGTACAACAGCCGTACAACATGGAAATCGAGGCAGCAAGTGGCACAATTTTCGAGGGAGGCTGTACAACTGTTTCAACACTGTTTTCGGTGCTGTCCGAACAACATTTAAGGCTGTACTTTCTGCTGTTATTTTTCTGTTTGCATTTGGCATGAAAATCGAGGTAGAGTTTGTGCACGGTTTTCGAGATAAGTAAAATACTAGTTGCTGAAATTTTTCTGTACTTTCCATTTCTCTGTAAAAAGCATTTATTAGAAATAAGAAAGAGCTTTCAAACTGGTTTTCCCCAAGAGTTGTAGGGGGTTTTTGCAGGGTCACATTGACAAAAAATTAGCGTGTTAAAATTCTGTGTGTGGCTGATTTATTTTCCGACTTCTTATTTCTGCATTTCAGCATTGTGAAATTTCCAGAATTTGTGTTTTTAGAAAATATTTATTTTTCCAGCTTTTTAATGTATGGCTATGGGAATGAGCATTTAACTTTATGGTAGAAATAAGGAGAAACTGAAAACCGGGGTTGGGTTATCAGAGTTCTACATGTGTTGGTGTATACTTAACCAACTTAACCTTCTTCCTTAACTTGAACTTATTTATTTTAATTTTTTTAGATCACTTTATTTAAATATTAATTGACCTATATAGTTATTAAATATTAATTAATTAAATAATATAAATCACATATTTAATTAATATTTGAACTATAATGAATTAATATTTATTAATGTTAGAACTAATATAACCATATACGAATTGGTGACCCGATGGATTCGAGGGATGTCAAATGACTTCGGTGGACGCGTCGAGCGAGGAGCGGGCAACAAATGAATCAACATCAATTGTCGACTTCAATGGACACGTCGAAAGAGGAGGAAGGCAACAATTGAATTGATGTTTAGTCACGTCATTTGGTAAGTACGCGAGTGGATGAACAAAGAGACTCAGTTGGTGGCGGAATAGTGAGACGGATGGAAAGAGACAAGGGAGTCGATGGCTGGGGAGGACGGAGGAACAATGAGACAGATGGAAAGAGACAGGGGAGTCGGTGGCTGGGGAGGGCGGAGGATGAAGGTGGAGTTGTAGCAGATGTTTGTCTGACTGCAATAATTTTGCCCCGAGGATTGAAACCGCTCTAATACCAAATGGAGCACATATACTTGATAAGAACACACACACACACACACACATATATATATCAATGTTGCGAACATCGCGATTGAGATTAAATCGGCGAGGGGAAAAGATTGTAAAAATCGGGAAAAAATCGGTAAAAATCAAGAAAAATCGGCACATACAAAAATATTCATTTTTTTCAATTTTTTTAATATCCAAAGCATCCACAGCATAAAATAAATGCATTGACACATAAATATGAAAAAAAAAAACTAATATATAAAATGTGTAATATCATGTCTAGTGCTACATCACACATAAAACTGAATCATGTCTTGAATACGAAGTCCTGAGTCTCAACTCAGCCTCAAAATATCAACAAAAAATATAATAATGTATCTCATATCATGAGTCATAATGTCATATACAAAGGAATGCACCATATAACCTATGGTCCTATACTATTGATTTCCTCTGCCCCTCTTGCGAGAAAATGTAACAGCTTTCCCTCTAGATGAAGAAGTTGGCGAGGCTGGCAATGGACTCTGTTGTGCTCTAGAACCTGAAGCACCAGGAGCTAAAGGAGGCAGACCACGTCCTCTACCGGTAGCAGGGGTAGGTGGTGTCACCTCCTCCTCCTGCTGTTGCTGCTGCTGCTCCTTGTCCTTGTCCTCCTCCCCCTCCACTACCTCCTGCTTTATCCAATCAGGGGCTGACTCCATGATAGGCCTCTCAGCCTCAACCCTCCATTCAACAGTGGTGTCAATTACATCTAAAGAGATGGCCTCCATATCAGGTGTCCTCTCAAGTTGTCTCACCCACAATCTAAGGTTGTAGTAGACGTAAACCATGTCATTGAGGTGCTGGGACTCCAACCTGTACAAGGGTCATAAATTAATAAATTAAAAATATATATTATAAACAATAAATTAATAATCATAAAAAAAAAAATTTAATGAATTCAAAAAATCAGTTGGAATATTTTAAGTTTTTAACCTGTTGCGCTTTTTGGTGTGTATTTTTTCAAATACACTCCAGTTGCGCTCGCATCTTGAAAAGCTACATGTTTGGCTGAGTATTCTAATAGCAAGATTTTGGAGTTTTGGTAATCTGCCAACATAGCTCCTCCACCATGCATCTACAAGTTACAAGTTACAAAAAATAAGATAAACTTGTAAAGTTACAAACATAAGAAAAAATTTAAAATAATGAAAATTCGAAAATTGAAAGTTGAAGCAAAGTATGGAGTTATAATTCATGAACTCAAGGAGACAATGAATTTTGAAACAAACAAAATCTTACCTGACATTTTAGTATTCCTATCATAGACAACGATGTCAAAGCTCAATGTGCCACCTGCCATTCTATATACCTCCATTTCTTTGGATATATCTGCACGTTCTGATGGAGATGACACCATCTTCTGAACACAAGTGAAAAAGCCATCCATGACCTCAGCATCAAATACGAAACTACGAGTAAACAAATTCGGGGTTCATGAAGATCCCTGCAGCATGAATGGGACGATGGAGTGTGTTGTTCCATCGGTCATCAATCACTTCCCATACAAGAAGTTGTTTCTGAAACTCCTCATCACCCTTATCATCATAGTAGTTGCGAATGGCTTCTTTGGCCCTATCCATGGCCTCATACAAGTAGCCCATTGCGGGCTTCTCTCCATCAACCAATCTAAGAACCTTTACCAAAGGTTCAGTAACGTTGGACACCTCTTGCACTCTCGCCCATAAGTTTTCTTGATATGAAACCAACCTGCAGATGGCCTCTCCCTCTGGTTTGCGACTGACAGTCAAAACACGCCACTCCTTTGAAAAAAACATTCTCTTCAAATCCCACATAGAATTCAAGAGGGATTGAAGAGATATGAAACTAGTGGCAAACCGTGTAATAGCAGGGTGCACCAACTCCTCCTTGTTGGTGAATGTTCTCATCAAATGAAGCACATATGCATGATTATATAAAAATTTTGTAATGTTTTTTGGTGATTCTACAATATCTTTGACAAAATCAATCTTTCCTATGTCTTCCAACATCAAATCAATGCAATGTGCAGCACAAGGTGTCCAAAATATGCTCGGATGTCTCTCCATAAGTATCTTGCCAGCAACAACATAGTTTGCAGCGTTGTCCGTTATGATTTGGACAACACTTTGGGGACCCACCTCCAGAATGAACACATCCAATAAATCACATAATAATCGTGCATCTTTGACATGTGCAGATGCGTCAACAGATTTCATAAACATTGTCCCCTTGGGACAATTGACCAAGATGTTAATAAGGGTCCTACCCTTTTGATCAGTGCAACCATCTGACATCACAGGGTATCCTGTGACTTCCCATGATGCCCTTAACTCCTTCAATCTGTTGGTGCAGTCAACTTTCTCATTTTGAAGAATGCGCCCTCTAAAGTCATCATATGAAGGGGCTTTGTATCCTGGGCCAACAATAGTGATAGCATCAATCGCAGCTTGATAAAATGGATTGTTCCTGGCAACACTGAAAGGAATATCACTCCAAAGAAACAGTTTGCCCAACAACTTGTGAGCTTCTTTCTTCTCCTTTTTTTAATAAGTGAGGAGATAGATGGCTGTGCACCGAGAGTGGTTTTAGGAACAAAATATGAAGAGACAACTACGGAGTTGGGTGTAGAAGATGCTGATGCTGAAGAACCACTACCACTCTCACGGTCACCTCTAAACCCTGATATTTGACTCCTCAGAGTTGCCTTGCTAAGTTTAGTTGTTTCTATTTCTTCCAATGATTTGATGGCTCTTTGGATTATTTCTGGATTGGTATTTGTGCAAGGCCCTACTTCATGTCTAGGAATTTGCGCCAGGTGGTATTTCAATCGGTATACCCCCCCTGTCATGTGTTGACCACATAACTTGCAACTTAAGTATGATCGGTCAAACCCCTGATCAATTTCACTAAATTCCCATAAAGGATCCAATTTCATTGCCATGTTTGTAAATTTGTTGAACTCTTGACTCTTGAGTTTTACTGTAAGATGAACTTTGATTAAAAAATAAAATAAAAAAATTACAATTTTACATACAACATTTTGATTTTTTCACCCAAAAAAAAAAACCCTCAACTCAATGAAAAATAATGGGAAAAAATACATGTTGAAACCTAAGCAAAAATAATGGAAAGAAACTAGGAGCACAAGAATAAATATAAAAAATAAATTTAACAACCAATTTTTTGCATTTTTGACCAAAATAAACCCTCTCCTCTCAATGAAACAAAAAAAAAAAAAAAAAAAAAATACAACCAAATGCAATTAAAAATGATCAAAAATACTTGGGTGATAGAAACCCATGGAAGAACAAGAAAAAAACAAAAAAAAAGAGTCAAATTTGATGCCCATCCCTGGAAAAAACATTTTGCTGAAGAAACTTGGTCCAAATTCGAATTTTGTTGGCTTGGGTTGCTAAATTCCTTCACTTTTGTCCTCTCTTGCCCTTGTAGATCACTTATCCTCCTCCTTAGCTCTCCTTAGCAAACCTCTAACTGCAAAAATGAGGCAAAAAAAATCAAAATCGCATGTTAAATGAGCACTGTTTTGTGGCCTCACGATTTTTTCAAATCGGACCGCAATTTTTTCGAAATAAAAAATCACCGAAAAAATCGGCAATTATATCGGCATCACGAAAAAATTGGCGATTTTTTGAAAAAATCGCGATGTTTGCTTCTTTGATATATATATATATATATATTATTATTAAATAACTGAATGCTGATTACAAATGTGGGAGGCCCCTGGTTTAAATACTGCCTTGGGTGCCTCTTAGTGAATGGGCATGATCTTTGATCATGCCCTTTGCCTAATTAATTAACAATTACAAACTTGATTAATTTTTACATAACAACTTAGATGTAATAATGATAAATCTGTTGAGATTTTGGGGTGTTGGGGTAGCATCGAATGTGCTCTAGCTCCCAAACTTTGTGGAGGGACTAGAGTACATAAGATCTCCAAGACCCAGAAAGCATTTTAGGAAATTCCATCTAGTTTAAGAGATATTTAATTAATTAATATTTTTAATTAAGGACCCTAGGTCTAACTTTGGAAAATTAAAAGATTAAAGATAATTAAATTAAACATGCGATGAGAATGACTTAAGTCACGCGGATCAAGCATCTTCTAATCTTAGCCGTTGATTCAAGATTAGATCACGACTGTTGATGTTTCAACAAGAAAAGTATAAGAAGAGGGCTTGGGGTCAGTTAGAGAACACACACACTGGCGGAGCACATAAGCTAAGCTGTAATTCTAGGGCGTGGTTTGCTAAGAATTTCAGAAGTGTTTCAGCTGCAGCGAGGGGCAGTATTGGCAAGGGGGATGGTGTAGTCCCAGGCCAAGAGTACAACGAGGGAAGAGAAGCAATAGACCAAGGCAGCGCAAAGGCAGCAACTACACAAAGCAGCGAAGAGCCCAACAGGGGCAACGCAGAGGTAGCAGGAGGCCAGGAGGGCTGACGCAGGCCCAGCAGAGGCAGCACAAGGGCAGCGTAACACAGTCTGGGGTGACGCAGGCCCTTCCTGAGTAGCACAGAGGCTGACGCAGGTCAACATGGCTCACACAGAGGGCTTTAGAGTAGCACTGGGGTTTCTAGAGGCCGGAAAAGGCTGAGTTCTGTAAATCTCATTTGAGGGTGTGAATAAGTCAATTTTTCATTCTCCGAAATAAAGGTATTGCTGCAAATTTGTTTTTCTGTCGGGTTAACAACTTTGGTGCTCAGATCTATTGTACTTAGAATCTGCTTAATAATAAAAACCCTCCAGAAGCTAGAAGCACCAGTTTTCCCGCATTGGGTTTTTCCGGGGATAGTTGTCCATAAAATCCTTGTGTGTCACTTTGTCATTGAGCATGTTATTTAGTTTAGATCTGCATGTGTAGGCTGTTAATGTATTTACTTCGATGTTAATGCTGAAAGTTTTAGATTAATAACTTTTGTAAGTAGGAGAAGTAAATCAAGAATTTAACAGTAGGGTTTCTATTTAATTAAGATTCAGAAATTTTCGCATGGTATCAGAGCAATTGCAGATCTAGCTGAATCTCTAGCAAGAAGGCTGAAGAATCTATGTTGCAGAAAGCAGCAACAACAACATATAATCCTTAGAGGGCAACGCAACAACAGAAGGACGCAGAGGCAGCTAGGGCCACAGGGGCTGATGCAGAGACAACGCAGAGTCTTCCAGAGGGACGCAGAAGCAGCTTGCGTTGCGCAATCGCTGCGCTGAGTTAGTCTGCTCACGCAGAGGCCAGCCAAGGTGACGTTGTCTAGAATTTGATTGCTGTGCAGAGTGTCGTGAATTGAAAGTTGAGCTGCAGACCTTCAGCAGTTGCTGGTGGGGTGAAGATTCTGCCGATGCAGACTTTAGCCTAAGCTAAGTGAACAAAGAGCGGGAGGAGAACAACTTCTCAGTGGATTTCCTGCCAAAGAAATCGGAAGATTGATCAAAGGATTGAAGAGAGCTGATTCGTTGTGTTTGGCAGACTTCCAAGAGAGAGAGTCAGTTGTCAGAGGGAGCAGAGGGTGTCTTTCTCGCCAAGGACCCTAGATCTAAGTCTCTAGCATAGAGAGGAGGATCCATTCCGACAAATTTCTAAGCAGATGGCGCCACACGGACTGCGTGATCAGGATAGGTTGGACGACCTATCCAACTTTGCGATCTGGAAGGCCAGAATCCTGGTAGTCCATGAGGCCTATAGTATACGGGAGCATGCAGAGAAAGTCTTGGCTACACCGATTGATGCGGTTCTCTTGGAGAAGCACAATGAAACAACGACACATGCCAAACGTTTCATTATGGACGGGGTCAAAGATCATGTGGTACGACACAAAGCCGAGAAGAACACGACTCATGAGATGTGGGAAATTCTAACAACATTGTATCAAGGGAGGTCCGTCCAGAGAAAGATGCTTCTGGAGAACCAGCTGAGGTTATTCATGATGAACAAGGGAGAGGAAATCGATCCTTTTCTATCTAGGCTGCAGTCGATTTGGGATCAACTGACTAGCATGAGGGTGAAGGTGGATGATGATGTCATGGTGAGGACCGCTCTCAATTCTGTGACAGAGGACTGGGAAACGTTTGTCCAAAGTCTCTTGGGTAGAGCGAACCTTTCCAACTGGGACAATATGTGGGCCATCCTCCGACAAGAGGAAATTTGACGGATCTCCAAGAGGCAGTACGACAACAGTTCGAGCAAGGTGAAGGAAGAGGACGATGCAGCCTTGGCATCAAAAAGGTAGCAAGGGAAAAGGTAGCGTGATCTGTCAAAGATCAAATGTTTCCAGTGCCGCGAACTTGGACATTTTGCCAGCGATTGTCCTCAGAAGAAGAAGAAGAAGGAAGCTTCTAGTTCCAACGCTGCTGTAGCAGATGATGGCTCTGATGATGACGTAGCCATGAGCGCTCATGAACCACGAAAGTGGGGCGATCTTGATCTGTAGAGCAGCTACAAAGTGGTGGAGGGATCCTTGAGTAGCCCAACTCTTGGATCACATACGAGCTACGTGAGACTTAAGATGGTAGCGGGACAAGTGGAGCAGTGGGTGCAGAGGATCATGGATGGAGCAGAGGCAGCGTTGACAAGCTGATGAGGGAGCAGCGCAATGCACATATAGTAGTAGCGTAGAGTACGCAGTGTAGTGCTGTTGCAACGCAGAGGCTTCAAGAGGACAGCGTAGCGCAACAGTAGCATAGAGGACAACGCAAAGGCAACGCAGAGCAGGTCTGCTTACGCAGTAGCCTTCAGAGGACAACGTAGAGCAACAGCCTATGGAGCTTCAATGATGAGATGCAGCCCAACTGACTTGTCTGTCACAGATTGGGCAGGAGTCCTTCAGTTTAACTCGCAGCAACTGAGTTGTAGTGCAGCAGTTAGCAGTGGCAGTGCTATGAGCAGCACGGTGCAGCGATTTGAGAGGGAGCTGCAGTATGGATGTAGCAGTGATGGTGGCAGCGTCATGGGCAGCAGTACGAGAGAGCAGCAACAATGCAATGATGAAGGGCAACAGGCCAAGCATCAGCGCAGAGACCCACACTAGAGATCAGTGCAGAACTTCGAGATGAAGTGTTTTGCTAGAGCACATTCCTCGCTAAGAGGGAGTGTTGAGATTTTGGGGTGTTGAGGTAGCATCGGAAGTGCTCTAGCTCCCAAAATTTGTGGTGGGACTAGAGTACATAAGATCTCCAAGACACAGAAAGCGTTTTGGGAAATTCCATCCAGTTTAAGAGATATTTAATTAATTAATATTTTTAATTAAGGACCCTGAGTCTAACTTAGGAAAATTAAAAGATTAAAGGTAATTAAATTAAGCATGTGATGAAAATGACTTAAGTCACGCAGATCATGCATTTTCTAATCTTAGTCGTCAATTCAAGATTAGATCACGGCCATTAATGTTTCAATGAGAAGAGTATAAGAAGAGGGCTTGGGGTCAGTTGGAGAACACACACACTGGCAGAGAACTGAAGCTAAGTTGGAATTCTAGGGTGTGGTTTGCTAAGAATTTCAGAAGTGTTCCAGCTGCTGCGAGGGGCAGTATTGGCGAGGGGGATGGTGTAGTCCCAGGCCAAGAGTACAACAAGGGTAGAGAAGCAGCAGACCAAGGCATCATAGAGGCAGCAACTACACAAAGCAGTCGAGAGCCCAACAGAGGCAGCACAGAGGCAGCAGGAGGCCAGGAGGGCTTACGCAGGCCAAGCAGAGGCAGCGCAGGGGCAACGTGACCTAGTATGGGGTGACGCATGCCCTTCCTAAGTAGCGCAGAGGCTGACACAGGCCAGCAGGGCTGACGCAGTGGGCTTCAAAGCAACATTAGGGTTTCTAGAGGCCGAAAAAGGCTGAGTTCTGTAAATCCCGTTTGAGGGTGTGAATCAATCAGTTTTTCTATCTCTGGAATAGAGGTATTGATGCAAATTTGTTGCTCTGTCGGGTTAACCAGTTTGGTTCCCAGATCTGTTGTACTTAGAATCTGCTTAATAATAAAAACCCTCCAGAAGCTAGAAGCACTAGTTTTCCCACATTGGGTTTTTCCGGGGATAGTTGTCCAGAAAATCCTTGTGTATCACTTTGTCATTGCGCATGTTATTCAGTTTAGATTTGCATGTGTAGGCTATTAATGTATTTACTTCGATGTTAATGCTGAAAATTTTACATTAATAACTTCTATAAGTAGGAGAAGTAAATCAAGAATTTAACAGTAGGGTTTCTGTTTAATTAAGATTCAGAAACTTTCACAAAATCTACCTAATGGTGAAAGTTGTGGTGTTGAATATTGTCTGTGATTGATAGGTGGTTCCATTTATAGGTCTAGGCAACTTATCTAGGTTCAGGTCTTTCAGAGGGACATATCGACACCCATAAGTGAGGCGTTGATTGGCATGGGCCTTAAGACAATTGTGGAACATCACTTATATCCATGGGCACCTTCAACACCTACAACGTTCCAACACTTTGCCCTATATTATTCACTTTCATGGGATGATGCACTTGAACCAACATGCCCCCAATTGCCTTACTAGTCATCACAGAGACATGCAGTGGATCCAAGGACTAGATGAGGTTTGTCTCATCCCTTGAGACATGTAAGGGCTAGCACCATCTTTAGTGCCCTCAATGTTGGAGCAAAGTTAGGCATATTGACCATAAGGAGACCCATTTTGTGCTCCAAACCCAAAATTGGCGTCCACAAGATGATTATGACAAAGATCTAAGGGCCAACCCTTAGACTATGATTTTAGAGGACCTCTGCACTTGCTAAGGCACCCATTTCCCTCAGCGTTAGCCCTCAGAGGGCATTTTCAAGCATGACGTCTTGCACATGTGGAGTTTTATTTCATTTGTCAAAGGCTACTAGGTCAGTTTGTGACCCAGTTTAGTAATTGCACATTAGGGCTAGTAGGCTAATTAGGCAATTGTATGCCTCATTTAAGTAGAAGAACATATCATTGTAACTTCTCATCATTACCCCTCTTGGATTTTCGGCCTCATTATAGGAATTGAGACTTGTTCTCTTGTGGAAGAATTGGATATCTTGGATGCATTTTGATATTTGGAGCTGATCTTGGATATTTTTTGGAGTTATTCTTTGGTCTAATGGATGGAAATCTTGCATGTTATCTTGTAAGTGCACTTAATTGTTGAATATTTATTTTTGTATGTCTAATGTACAAAACAATTGATTCTAAGTAATGCTAAATTGGGCCCTAATTTGTGGAAGATTAATTGGATTGCTATCCAGATGAATATTGCATGCATTACTCATACATAACATGTAATGAATTTTCCTAGTGGCGAACTCCTAGAAGCTCTCCCATGAAAATCTATTTTTCCATTGCATAAGTAAATGCTTGAAATTTTGTTGAAAGGGTATCAAATTTCAGCCTCCTTAGAAACATTGTTGGCTAATCTATCTCATCTTAGACTCCACATTCCCAAGGGACAAGGGACTGGTCTAGTTGGTTGGTGATTATACTCTATTTTTATCCATATTTTCTCTCTCTTGTTTTGGCCCTTTTAAGGCCAAAATAGAAAACTAGGGCTTGGTGTGAATCCCTAGGAAAGTAGGGTTTTGGTGGTTGGAGAGACTAAACATCAAGGGGATAGTATTTTCCACAAAATCTATCCTTTTGGTGGGCATCCACTTCAATTTTATCCATAGACTTTCTTTCCCTAGTTGTTTACCTAAGAGGGAAACCCTAGTTTTTCCTTGATTCAACTTAAGGGCTTTCTTGAAGGTTTCATGAGCCTTGGCATTGTTAGTACACATTGTTGGAAACCTTTTCTCTTAGCCGTGACCCATAGAAACTCCAACACTCGTCAAATTTATCAAACCCTAGGTCTTGTGCCTTCTTTCCTAGCTCTCATCATAGAAAGTGAATTGTCTCCTTCTGGAACCTTGAACCTAAATTGTGCCTTTCTTGAAGAGCTCCTAGTGAGGTCATCTTACATATTAACCTTAGAATACCTGTCATAAGTGATCTCTTTCCTATCAGAACTCCTCCCATTGGTGAAATTCCATAAAGGGCAAGGGGTTTTGGTTGTGGTGACAGTGGGCCACTACCCCATTGTTGTCTCTTGGTCTAGTTTATGCCTTATAGGGTTTCCTTCCCCAAGGCCTGCTAGATTTCATGGCAACATGTCCAAAAGCCAGCTCTGGTTGCCCTACGCCATCTCCATGGGTGCCATTTAAACAACATGGCATACTCTCTCTCTAGTGTGGGGGCTCCATCAAGTGTTAGAAGCCCTCCCTAATCATCCTTGAGATGACCAACATCATTTGGGCTCTGATTCATGTCAAAACCATCAAGGAGTGTCAAGGGCATCCTAAGGGCATGCTAGGTCCATTGGGTACATCATCAAGAACCCTCAATGCTAAGTAATATAAACTTAGTGTTCTAGCATCTGAGGGTGCTCTGGGATTTCCATCAACTGCTAAGATCACCAAAGCGCCCAATGCTTTGTTGTTGAAGAGCAACACTACATCTGCAAGGTCATCATGCTCTCCTGCAATGTAGTACGGTCTAGGAATCATGTGGAATAAGAGTGGCATACTATGCCCTCAAGGCCCCAACTACTCTGTGCAAAACCACCTGGAAAGACCATCTTAAGCTCTAGTGAAATTTATCATTCAATATAGACAATAAGCATAGATGAATCCAAATGGACCATACTCAACTGTTATGGACATAATAATACTTCGACTTGGGATCACCTTCAAATATTCAACTAGATCATGTCCTGTAAATTGTCCCCTTTGTAGGGGTGACTAGGTAATTGATCCTATTAGGTGCTTCTAGCCCCTAAGAGGAGGTGGCATTTCCAAGATCAACCCCTCAATCCATAGGTGTTGGTGAGAAGTTAGAATAGGTGGCAATGAAGGGGAAAGACTTCCTAGACAAGTGCCATGGTTGAGGGACCAACTAATGGAGGTCCACATCCTAACAATATAGATGTAATGGAGGGAGAAATTGTGGAGGCATGAGTAACTCCTTTCCTTTGCCTACTTTTCTACCTGTTTCGTGCACCTTTTACTTCTTTTTGGTAATGCTTTCATATGGTGCATATCTCAAGGATCAAAGCTCTCTATTTATGATATAACATTTGTTTTGCCCCCTTAGATGAGTCACTTTCTCGCTCATCAAGGTTGGGACATGCAAGGGTTCCATATGATAATATGGAGCATCAAGTTCTCAACAATCGGGTGATGGCTAATGAGGGGAGTAGAGTTCAAGCTAGGCTTCTCCCACACGCTAATTTTGTCTCGACCATATTTTGCATTTTAAGCTTTTCTTTTTCTTTCATTGTGGATATCCTATGCCGTTTCATTCTTTTAGTTGCAACAATCTCTAGGGAAAAGTTTTCCAACCCTACTCAAGGATGTGGATCAAGGATGTGGATGTGTGAGTGCGAAATCCCAATGAACCAATGATAGTTAATTCAAAGGATGGAGGTGGTATCAATGGAATGATGCAAGATGTTAAGTATGGAAAGAGTATTGGACACGTTACTTCAAATCCAAGTTTCTCAAGTAGTTCTCCTCCTATAACCTTAAGGCCTTAAGGTAGGTCCCACTGGATTAGGGCTAAGGATTAATCCCCCTGGTAGGGTGAGAGAACGAATTCACAATCAAGATCGG
Source organism: Pinus albicaulis (assembly GCA_034641835.2). Taxonomy (NCBI): domain Eukaryota; kingdom Viridiplantae; phylum Streptophyta; class Pinopsida; order Pinales; family Pinaceae; genus Pinus; species Pinus albicaulis. The sequence goes on from CM076584.1 coordinate 1,471,745,216, forward strand.
TCAATCATCTAGATCATCCTTTTATCCATGTTAAAATTCCTACAACATTAAGTAATAGAACTTGATTGCAAAATGGTCACAGTGACTATTGAGTGGTAGCCCGCTTTCATTTAATGCTAATTTTAGTTAACCATCGTATGTTCTATGCTTAGAGTTGTTTACTTCAATCTTTCTTCTTATTAGCCTGATTCAATTTCAGATTAGCAGTCACATAATCATTGAAAGTAAACGCTGATAGAACATAAAATAAATCGACAAAAGACAAGCCAACACAAGAGACAAGAATTTTTAATTCTTATTATTCAACAAAGAGAGAGAAAAATGTATTTTACAATAGTCAAAAGGATGGCCTAGCCAGCAAAGACTTTGTTGGTCAAACCAGCCCTTCAACCTTCCATGAGGTTCAATCAAACATGGTCAAAACTTGGCCTTCCTTCAAAGTCAAACTCAGCCCAAAAACCAGTCCTCGAAACAGTCAATGCAACAGTCAAAATCTGCGGTAAAACCAGTCAACATTGTGGTCAAAGGTCAATGTTTGACCTTGATTTTTGTGCCCTCAAATGCGAACTTCCAAGATCAGACTTCCTGCCTAAAAAACACGGTCAAATGGTGGAGGTTGACCCTAAGTCAACGCTCTCCAGATTTTCCCTAAACCAGTCCGAAATTGCAGATTCCTAATTTCACATGCGTGGAGGAGAGAGAAGCCTCTAAGGCTGTACGAATCAATAAGATGAGAGAGAGATGTGTGAGATGAGTGAATGATGAAATGAGCATCATGTCTCTCCTATTTATATCCATGACTGGGGGTGAGTGACACATCTTTTGGGGCTTGTGAGACTACATTACAATTCTGGTCCACCTTGACAATTTGCACATGTGTGGAAAATAAATTCAAAATATAAGTTCTTCTCATCCAAACAAGATGATCTTTAGATCAATCTTACACCTCTCCGAAAGAGGAATACAACAAAAATATCATCTCCATCATATGAACAATGCAACATGGAGTTTGGACCTAGTTGGCCAAAATTAACATTTAAGAGGAATGTCAGATGGTGAGAGGTGCATGGCCAACGTAGATGGCAAAGGAAACTGGCATACCATCATCAATAAGTATAGGGTGCTAGTTGGTTGGTTTTCCAAGATAGAAGAACACGCTTCCTCCTATAGGGTTATCCATTTTGATGGGTAACATCTGGCTCCAACTTGGGGACGCATGATCCACATGCTTGAACGAGGGAGTTCATGAGAACCCTAGCAATCCTTGGGCTTTGTTACCACTCAAACCAGAAAGGGACCTAAAAGGGTTTACCTAAGAGGGCAACTACTAGGCTAAGGGAAATGGTGGAAGCTTAGCCCACTGTCACCACAGCTAAGACTTCGTGCTCTTTACGAACTTTCACCGATGGGAGAAGTCCCGATGCTTTTGGGAAGCCACTTATGAAGGATATATCAATTAACAGGTGTGAAGTGACCCCATAAACCCTTTCCCTAGAGGATAGAATGAAGAGTGTGACTTGCTTGCCTTTTAAGCAAGGGACTTAATCTTCTAGGGAAGGGGGGTGAGGATTGGAGGGTTGGGATGAAGGGTATAACTTGTATAGGTGCTTCTCGATCCCTAAAATCCTATAAGCACTTGGATTCCCAAATAGTCCTTGATGAATAGTCTTTGACAACAAATGGGACCACACGGGGCCAAGTGGACCCAACCTAGGTTCAAGGATGGAATATAACAACCAATGATGCTCCTATCTTGGACAAGGTGAGGGGAAAGGACCAAACAAGAATTTTTACTTTAAAAGGTCAAATTGATCCAGCCAAGTGCTAGCCTTGAGAAACACAGGGCAAAACTTAGTCCTAGAGCTAGGGCTTGAGGTACACGGAGATTCCACAGTCGGAATTGGCTCATATTCGGAGGAGAGTGAGGGGACACATTAGTGTAGTTGCCTCTAGGAGATTGAAGTTTTCATGTGGTTAGATTCCCAGGGAATTGATGCCATAGGTGACCTAATGGGGCTAGACCTGGGGAAAAAAGGAAAAATGTAAAAAAGAGGGGAAAATGATCACCCTTTTGTGAGGGACCAATGCCTGATTCGCTTGGGGATATGGAGTCAAGGATAATAATGAAGAATTCAATTTCTTGTTCAAGGAGGCCCAGAAAATCAACTTCGTCCAATGTTAGAGGAAAGATAAGAAAAGTGAATTTCAAGCATTTATACTTCATACAAATGGTGCAAGCTTATCGAGATATGATGTTCTCTAGGGAATTTCATTCATCTAACAATGGCCCATACATAGAATAAACTAAACAGACACATAATTCCATTATTCAATCATGCAACAATTAACCCTAATTATAGCGATGTCCAATAGTATGAAACAACAAGAAAAATAACATTAAATTTACACTTACAATGTTAGAGAGTATATCCAACCAACATCACATTTGCACATAAGAAGCTCCAATATAGAAATAGCCCAAATCCATACATCAAAATTCATCCATCATCCAAAAATCTCCACCAAGGAAAAATGCGAAATTCTCTTAAGAGAGAGAGATCCCAAGTTAAGTGATGATAAAAATGAATCCAAATAACTCCTATTTATACCCCTTTTAGGAGTTCAATTTAGCTAATGAGCCTACATTAGCCCCTCAAAATAAAATAATGTGCAAATAAAACAATTTTTGGTGACAAGCCCACCAAACTAGCTCATAAATGGAATAGTAAGCCTCTTAGGAGGTCAAATAATAATATATGCATGTCGTGAGGGCCTCAAAAGGCCTAATAGTATCTAGAAGTGCCATAATGATGAATAAACTCCTCAAAATATGATAGACAAGGGGGTGGCCCCTTGTTCTCCAAGTAGTAGACCTGTGGTGCTCCCAACGTGTGTGGGGGCACACCAATGACCCCATGGGTCTCCATATGAGTCAAAGATGCCTGTAGATCCTCTGCAAGGGCTCAAATAATGGAATGCGCACTGCCACGTCATCATACAAGTCCTGGGACACCTGCCAAGTGTGTGGTGCTCCTATGGGGCCTGCTAGGCATAGTGTACCAAGTGCATCATCATCGTCCCAAAAGTGGATCTCTAGTAGTCTTGGAACATAGGTGGGGATCTGTGGAGTGTTGTCTGTTGCCGTGGAGGCCCATGGTTCTCTACACACACCCTACATGTGCCAATGTAGTCCTCTGGGAGGTTAGGACCCCATATAGGGAGACCAAACGCCAATGGACACCACCTACAATCCTCTATAAGATCCAATGCGTCCCCTAGCCTTTCAGTCCAACAAGTCATTAGAGTAATCGTGTAAAAGAGCTTACAAACCGTAGATAACAAAGTGTGCACTTCATAATGGCATGCCCTTCTATAGTGGGCTTTGGCATGTGCTAGTGTCTCCAAGCTCCAAAGGGGGTTAGCCAAGTACCTTATTAGGTGGTTTCTACCCTTAAAGGGGATAGTATGTCCAAGGTACATCCCTCAAATGGGGGTGGCAAGTGATAAAGAAGTGAAATGGAGTAGGGAATGAGATGGGCAATCCTCGGCCACATATTGGGGCACAAGGGCTAGATAAGGGGAAGCCCACACCTAGGTATATAATGTGTAGGAGGGAGCAATCGTGGTACATGAGGTGCCCCGACCTTGATTTTTCCACCTTTCTTTATATGCCTTTTTCATTTTATGAAATTTCTTTAATTAACTGCTCAGGGCTCAAAGGATAAGAGCATGATGTGTAAGATATAATAGTGATTACCTCCTTTTAGGTAGGGCGGTTCATTTCCCTCCAGGTGTTGGGATGATCATGGGTTCTTGAATGATAAAGGAGGCTCATCTAGGGCCTATGGAACTAGGGTGATGACTATGGGTATGGGTCAGAGCTCATGTATTGGCTTTTGCCTAGGTGCTAATTGTTTTTTGTCCCGACCATCTTTTGCATTTTGTGGTACAATTTCTTGTTGAATGTGGCCATTTATGCTTTTACTTTTTCTTTTAGCTGCTTCAAACTCCAGGGCATCAATCAAGGCCTGACCCAAGGTGGGGGAAAAGGGATAGGGAGGTTGACCCTATGTGGACCAAGAGAGGCAATGTGGACCTAAGTGGGAAAAATTATGAATGGGGATATAGTGAGTGGAAAGGGAGTAATATATGCATATAAAGGAGCGGGACCATGCACCCAAAGTCGGGGTTTCCCAAGTAGTACCACCCTAGAACCAAATGGTCAATAAAGGAGATCCCATGGGACTAAGAACCTAGGGTAGCATCCAAAAGAGATCAATGTGAAAATTTTTGAATATAGAAACTCTACTGCAGCGTCTTGATTTACTTCTCCTACTTGTTTTATTTAATTTACAAGTTTTTTTTTCTAAAATATTCGGTAAAATATCAACGGAAACACAACTGCAGCCTACACATACATACAGATCATTTACTGAAGCATAATGCACACATGACAAAGGACACAGTATTCTTTGGACAATGTCCCCGGAAAAACCCAATGCGGGAAAGCCAGTGTAGCAACTCTTAGAGGGTTTGTTTATTAAGCAGAATATCTGACTACAATCAAGGGCACCAGTAATGGTTTTCCCAACAGAGAAATCACGGTAGATGTACCTATCAGTCAGAGACAAAAAATACGGCTGATGAAGCAATACTCCGAAAAATACTGAATACGAGCCCTTTCTGGACCACTGGAACCCCTGCGCTGCTCCTCTAGCCTCTGCGTCATCTTCTCCTACCCAACGTAGCCACTACGTTGCCTCTGCGTCACCCTGAATGTAATATTTCCTAATTAGCAATCAACTAATTGGGATATAAATTTTGGCAAATCCTAATGTTGGGCAGAAATAAAGTGGGTAGGGGACCCACAATTAATAATTAGGCCAAGTAAAGTCTTTTCCTGAAGTCCCTAAGGAAAAATTGCGGCTCTATTGGTGGGGTCGAGTTGGCCTTAGGTGGCAGCGTAGAAGAGGCACGAAAATCACAGCGTGGGATTGGCTAGAGGAAGGCAGCACGTGATTGGCCAAGGAGAGGCAACGCATGCCAAGGTGGGACCCAAGGCATATGATGGGCCTCAATGGATAAAAGGAAGAAGTGAAGGCTCATTTGGTTATTCATTCATTCAACTATTTTCTTCTTGTCATTTTGACAAAGCATGCTTGAGCCGGAGAGCCAAGTCTGCAATGTTGTTTAGCACAAGAGATCTTCAAGCGAAGATCTCAACCTCTATCTTGGGGACTTCGAGTGCCTGCTCAGGAGAGGAGTTCCACACCTTGTGAGGAGAATTTCTATCAACAGCATCAGGAGGAAGCGTAATCAGTTCCAGATTGCACAGAGGAGGAGGAGACTGCATTGGGGAGGACGTAGTGCAGAGAGGATTTGGTTGTTCCGGGAAGTGAGAAGAGAGGGAGTTACAGCTGAGATTTGGTGGTGAGGCTTGGAGCTTCCTAACAGGGAATTTTGTGGCATTTTGGAGACTTCCAACAACAGGATTTACAAGAGGATTGATTTACTCAGCAGTGCAATGAGCCAAGCCCAAGAGGGCCAAATTTCGGAGTCAAGCTTTGGGCGAACCCTTTCTGCATTTTTATGGGTTTATTGAGGAGAAGCCAAGATTAATTTGGCAGAATTTTCTGGGCAGATTTGAGGTGTCAAACAGAGATCCTAACTTAGTCAGCAGCTAGAGGAGCTAGGGGAAATTGGGTCGAAATTTCGGGCTCAACATTTGGCCAATTCCTTCATGAGTTTTTGTGGGTTTCTTGAGTAGAGTCCAATGTTAAAATCCCGTAATTTTCTGAGCAGTGTAGCAAGCCCTAACGACATTTCTTCGTGAGCAGCAACAACATTTCTGGCAAATTGCAACGCAGAGCTATAGCCATACAACGTACCATCAGTGGGGGATTTCAAAATTGATTTAGAGGGTTTCTCTAGCTTTCCTTGAGCAAGTCCAAGTGCCTTCATTCCAACACCTCCATTGTATTCATTTCTAACAAATTCATAAAATGGCTCAGCAGTATTTTATGGCTCTGTTGGTGTTTTGATATCAGTTTTTGTTTTGTTGTCTCCTTAATATCTTTTAGCTTGTTATTACTGTTATTTTTCCATTTGGGATATTACAATGGTATCAAAGCTTCGTTCTTGGCTCAACAGTGGGGATATTTTCTTATGAGCAAGGAGGGTAGGCAGTAGAAGTGGAAAATATGGGGGAGTCAAGGAGCAAAGGGAATCAACATTTGGTAGCATCTTAAAGGCCCTAAATGATTTAGCCAAAGAACAAAAGGGAAGGTGGGAAGGACTCAAGCAAGAGAATAGGGATAAGAGCATCCATCATGAGTTCCTAATTGGGGAGACTTCAGGGGTCTCATAACATTGTGAGCACCCTTTACCAACCACTCACCCGCCAGCCTTCAGTAGGCCAACCAGGATCACGATGCCTACATTCTTACCTTCAGTACCAAGTGAGCAAGGTAGGCGGCATGATCATACACCCATGGGAGATTATTTCCGAGAATGGCAGTCCATGGGGAAAACTTCAGAGCAGCTTTGTCCTTCAGAGATTATTGCCATCTCAGGTGGGATGAAGAAGGAAGGAAAAGTGGGGGGTCTAGCATGTAGTGTTCAGAGTTGAGTGTACCATTGGGAGGACACCTTTTCCCACGTATGATGGATCCACTGATTGCACGACTCGGGATTGGGTGGAAAAGTTGGATACCTCTTTCCAACTTGACTACATAACAGAGGGGGAAGCCATCAAAATGGCTACCTCGCACTTGGAGGATGAGGGCACACAGGATTGTGGGGAGCTCGTAGATACACCTAGTGTGACGCAGGACTCACCCTTGTTGGAGACTTCTTTGACCATGTCGGTTGACATCTTAGTGGAGAGAGTAGAGCCTACCCCAGTAGAGCCATCCATTGAGGTGATGGGCAGAGTCGTATCCGAGTTTTTGGGTGATAAGCGCACGCAGAAGATGGGTGAGGCACCAGGAGATGTATCCACCTTTGATGAGGTACCAAGAGATACAGAGGTAGAGCAGGAGGACATTCCTTCTGTATGTCAGGATTAAGACTCTTCTTTGGATGAGTCCATGGGGTCATATGAGGATGCTTCTGGGAAGCATGGGGAGTCATGCAGAGTTGATGACAGTAGGCTGGTTTTGTATTCCAATGTACATGTGGTATCAGGGGACTTTATGGGAGATATTCAGGATGACGAGTCACTTGTGATGATTTAGCCAGAGCAACTTATGGTATAGCTACAGGGCACATTGGAGCATTAGAGAAACCCCCTTCAGGCATACATAGATGGGGCTAGCAGCACGGTTGGGTCACCTTTGGCCATTGGAGAGAGAGAGACAAAGCTACCTATTCAAATCTCATGTGTTGACTTGGATAGCGGGATGAGACGACCTGAGTTGCACAGGGTGCAACATCTGCATGTCAGGGTTGCCCTAGGTGTAGGAGTTCACGCATTTGATCGCTCTCTTGGGGTTGGATGGTGAGAGATTCTGAGTTGGTACCCGGTGGAGTGGGTTATGGAGATGGTGATGCACCGAGGTGTAGCTCAATAGGAGCTTCCAGGCACTAGGGTTACCAGAAGCCCGAACTGGCATTGGGATCCGAGTCGAACTACCCATCACTTCCCACGTATGCCAATTGACTACGACTTGGAGGGTAAAGTTGACCTAGCAGTTGAGCGTAAACATTCACTAGGGAAGTTTCAGCAAACACTAGTGTCCAACCAATTTAGGTACAAATTTCTTGAGTTGTCTTGGTATGAGGATTGTACACAGGATCACGAGATGATCAACATACTCTGGCAGGAGTTTGACAAAGGAGGGGGCATTGGAAGGCCACTAGACAGTGCCTTGTATGGAGTTGGGGATTCTTCGCATTTGTGTGGAGCACGAAGGACATGGAGGAGCAGAGCAGGATGAGCATCGCTACTGGTACCTAGGGAGATTCACTTTTTGGGTCCCTCAGGGAGGATTTGGAAGGGTGTAAATTTTTGTAGATGTTCTATGCTTGATGCAACTTTACTTTTTATCCCCAATATCAACCAACAATCACATAAACAAGAAAGTAAAATGTTGATAGAACATACCAGTAGATCGACAAAAGACAAGCCAAAAAAATATATGTGTTGGTGCGTTACGGCGGTCAACGGGATGCTTCAACCAGCAAAGTCTCAATACGGTCAGCCAGCCAGAAGTGTCACACAACCCTCTCGGACAACTATATCAGTCAACCCAAAGTCAACGTTGTCCCAGTCAATGGTCAATGCAAAACAACAACATCAAAAAGTCAACACAGCTCGATCAAAGTCAATGGTCAACCTCGATTTCTGTGCCAAAAAATGCGGACTGCAGAAATCGGAATTTTGACCAAGATTGGGGTCAGTTTGACCATGCGTTGACCATGTTGAGATTTTGTGTATTTGGGGTAGCATCAGTTGTGCTCTAGCTCCCAAATTTTGTGGAGGGACTAGAGTACACTTGATCTACAAGACCCATAAATTGATTTGGGAAATTTCATCTGGTTTAGGAGATATTAAATTAATTAATTATTTTAATGTATTTCCTAAGTTAAAACTTAGGGAACTTAAATAATTAAAGTGAATTTAATTAAACATGTGATGAAATTGTCTTAAGTCACACGGATCAAGATTTCTTTTAATCTTAGCCATTGATTCAAGATCTGATCATGGTCGTTGGTTTCCCAACAAAAAAAGTATAAAGGAAAGGCTTGGGGTCATTTGTAAAGACAAACAGTGGCAGAGCACCGAAGCTAGGCTGAGATTCTAGGGCGAGTTTGCTAAGAATATTCAAAAGTGTTTTAGCTGCAGAGAGGGGAATTTAGGCCAAGGCGATGATCTGATCCCAGGGTCTATAATCAACAAGAGGCAGAGATCTGCTCAGATAGGCAGCGCAGAGAAGCAGGAGGGTAGCAACTTGTGCTACACAGGTGTTGCGCAGTCCCTCAAGGACAACATAAATTGTTGCAGGAAACCCTCAGGGGGTTACACAAAGACCCTAAGGGGCAGCGTAGGGACTGCGTCATTCAGTCAGGGGTAACATAGCACTTCCGTGGCGAGGGTCGGAGAACCCCAGAAGTGAAGCGGGAAGCCGAGACGGCGGAAGCACTAGGCCTGAGTACCGCTGAGTTCTATAAATCTGTTTGAGGGTATGGATTCGTCATTATTTTGGCCCTAGATCAACCAGTGAGTTGTAGATCTAATATTTCTCTGTCGAGTTTTACAGATCTGGAACCCGGGCTTGTTGTATTCAGAGAATTCTTAATAATAAAACCCTCTAGCAGCCAGAGACCGGTTTTCTCACATTGGGTTTTTTCCGAGGACTATTTGTCCAGAAATAACTGTGTCACTTTGTCTATGTGTGCATGAAATTGTTCTAGATCTAGATTGGTGGAGATTTGTTATGTGTTTTGCTTTGATTTTAACTTGAATTTATTACGGTAGCTTACAATGGGAGCATGACCAAATTAACGAGTAAATATATTGATTTCTGCAAGTGTAAAGATTCAGAATTTTCCACAGTATCGAGCAATTGCGGATCTAGGAGGGTCTGTCCAGAATACGAAGGTTCTAGGCCAAGGAAACGGAAGGCTGAAGCGACGCGTACGGATACGGAAAAGGACAACGTAAGTTTTCGGAGGCAAATTCACGCAGAGAGGGTACCTGTGCAGCGCATTTCTTGTCTCCCTATGACACGCAATTCTTGCGTGACGGCTCGGCTGCTGTGGATCTAGTCTAAAACTACTTAGGTGTGAGTGATGAACTGTCGGATCCGGAAAAGACTAAAGAAAAGGCTGCGAGGAAATTTAAAAGGTATTGGTGGGGTTAAATTTCTGAAGTTTTCAGATTTTTAGCCTAAGCACAAGTGACAAAGAGCGGGAGGAGATCAACTTCTCAGAGAGTTTCTAGCCAAAGAAACTTGAATTTTGATCATAGGATCAAAGAGAGATGAATCATGGTTGATTTGGCAGATTTCCAAGGAGGGAAATCAGTTGTCAGAGAGAGCAGAAGGCGCATGTTTTACCAAGGGGCTTAGATCCATTTCTCTAGCAAAGAGAAAAGGAAGTTTCGACACATTCTGAGCAGATGGCTCCTCATGGACTGCGTGATCAGGACAAGCTGGATGGCCTCTCAAACTTTTCAGTTTGGAAGGCAAGGATCCTGATAGTCCTTGAGGGATACAATCTTAGAGACCATCCAGAGCAAACTCTGGCCACACCGAAAGATCCGGATCTCCTTCGGAAGCATAAGGAGGCTGCTGGGCATGCCAAGTGACTGATTATGGATGGAATCAAGGACGATATTGTACCACACTTAGCTGAGAAGAAGACAACTAATGAGATGCGGAAGGCCTTGATCTCCCTATATGTGGGAAAATCTGTCCAAAGGAAGATGCTGTTGGAGACACAGATGAGGTCATTCATGATGGCCAAGGGAGAAGACATGGAGCATTTCCTCTTCAGACTGTAGTCGATCAGAGATCAGTTGACTGCAACTGGTGCTAAGGTGGAAGACGATGTGATGGTAAGGACTGCCCTCAATGCAGTCACGGATGAGTGGGAAACCTTTGTCCAAAGTATCTTGGGCAGAGCAGACCTCCCAGATTGGGACAGCTTGTGGTCAGTTCTACGTCAAGAAGAACTCCGCAGATTCACCAAGAAGCAGTATAGCTCTGGATCGAGCAAAGTGAAGAAGGAAGATGAGGAAGATGCAGCCTTGGCATCAAAGAGGCAGCCAAAGAAGAAGAAGGATCTCTCAAAGATCAAGTGCTTCCAGTGTGGTGAAATGGGACATTTTGCTAGCAATTGTCCTAGGAAGAAAAAGGACAAGGAAGCCTCTTCTTCCAAAGCAGCTGTGGTGGATGATTGGTCAGGAGATAATGCAGCCATGAGCACTCATGAACCACGAAAGTGGGGTGACATGGATATGTAGAGGAGCTACATAGAAGTAGGGCGGGATCCTTGAGCAGCTCATCTCTTGGATCACGTACAAGCTATGGCAGCCTTAAGAGAGTAGCGGAACAAGTGGAGCAGTGGGTGCATAGATCACGGATGAAGCAGAGGTAGATCTGAATGTTCGAAGGAGAAGTGCAGAGCAAAGCAGCAGCAGCAGCGTAGAGGCTGATGTGACTTCGGCGGCGCGAAGCGAGAGGCTGCGGCAACGCGAAGATTTCGAGAGGGACGGAGTGCGGTCTGATGTCGGTGTAAGGGTACAGCACAAGGGGGCGTGTGACTTACGCTTAGTGCGGAGAATGCCCCAGCACGCAGTGCAGAGTTGTAGTTGTGCATCATCCTTCAGATGCCAGTACATATTTGTAGCCTGTGGAGCTTCAGTGATGAGGATGCAGCCCATCTGACTTGTTTGTCAAAGATTGGGTAGGAGATTCAGTGGTTTCTCTCAACAACTGAAGTTGCAGTTCAGCAGATCAACAGTGGCAGTGCTTTGAGCGACACAAATACATCATATTGAGATGGAGGCTATGATACGAGAGGTTGCGATAGCGGTGGCGAGTCTGAGACAACGATGCGAATGGCGGCAACGGTTCGAGTTGGTGGCGGCCATGGCTCTTCAGCAGCACAGAACCAGTGCCCAAAATCATGTAATGCATAGTGTGATGTATTGCTAGAGCACACCCTTGATGCTAAGAGGGAGTGTTAAGATTTTGTGTATTTGGGGTAGCATCAGTTGTGCTTGAGCTCCCAAATTTTGTGGAGGGACTAGAGTACACTTGATCTACAAGACCTAGAAATTGATTTTGGAAATTTCATCTAGTTTAGGAGATATTAAATTAATTGACTATTTTAATGTATTTCCTAAGTTAAAACTTAGGGAACTTAAATAATTAAAGTGAATTTAATTAAACATGTGATGAAATTGTCTTAAGTCACACGGATCGAAGCTTTCTTTTAATCTTAGCCATTGATTCAAGATGCGATCATGGTCGTTGGTTTCCCGATGAGAAAAGTATAAAGGAAAAGCTTGGGTTCATTTGTAAAGACACACAAGGGCAGAGAACTGAAGCTAAGCTGAGATTCTAGGGTAGGGTTTGCTAAGAATACTCGGAAGTGTTTCAATTGCGAGGGAATATTTAGGCCAAGGGGGATGATCGATCCCGGGTCTAGGAGCTCGACAAGAGGTAGAGATCAGCTCAGACAAGCAGCGCAGAGAAGCAAGAGGACAGCAACTTGTGCTACGCAAGTGTTGCGCAGTCCCTCAAGGACAGCGTCAATTGCTACAGGAAACCCTCAGGGGTTAAGTAGAGACACTAAGGGGCAGCGTAGGGACTGCGTCACCCAGTTTGGGGTAACGCAGCCCTTTCCGGAGTAGCACTGAGGGTCAGAGGGACTTCAGAGGCTGACGTAGAGGCTTCAGGGGCAGCGCTGGGGTTTCTAGGCCCTAATTCTGGCTGAGTTCTATAAATCCCGTTTGAGGGTGTGGATCAATCATTATTTTGGCCCTAGATCAACTAGTGAGCTGTAGATCTAATATTTCTCTGTCGGGTTTTCCAGACCTGGAACCCAGGCTTGTTGTATTCAGAAAATTCTTAATAATAAAACCCTCCAGCAGCCAGAAGACCGGTTTTCCCGCATTGGGCTTTTCCGGGGACTATTTGTCCAGAAATAACTGTGTCACTTTGTCTATGTGTGCATGAACTTTTTCTAGATCTGGATTGGTGGAGGTCTGTTATGTGTTTTGCTTCGATTTTAACTTGAATTTATTCAGTTAATAGCTTGTCTAAGTAGGAGGAGCATAACCAAATTAACAGTAAATAATTTCTGCATAAAGTGTAAAGATTCAAAAAATTCTAAAGACCAAAGTCAACGTTGGTCAACTCTGCGCTGAAAACCCTAGGTCGAAAAATAGAAATTCCTTTTGCTATGTTTTCCCACATGTGGAGAAGAAGAGACTCCAAGTGATGATCGAACCAATCAGATGAGAAGAGAGAATGTGTGATGATGGTTGAGTGAAAATGACCTCCAACGTTGACCTATTTATATCCATCAGTGAGGGTGTGTGACATAATTGTTGGGGCTTCAAGCCTACATTTCATTTCAGGCCGACTTGCACATATTTTGAATAAATTCAAAATAAATGTTCTGCTCATCAGATCAAGATGATCTTTAGATCGATCTTGCACCTCTTCGAAAGAGGAATCCAATAAAAATATTGGCATCTTCATCCGAGCATCACAACATGGACTTTGGACCTAGTTTTCCAAAATTAACACTCCCTCTCAACTAGGGAGAACTCCATCCACCTGTGCCATCCAAACATCATGCATTATCCCACCGTAACTTGCTTTGATGGCTTCATTATTTCAGAACAAAAGTGGGTCAGTCACAAAGACATCATTTCCAGCTGACAAATTCAGCCCAGAGGTCCGAAACCTCTATAGGACGCAAAAGAGTCACATACCAACCTGAAGTTGGTTTACCTAACCTGATGTTAGTTGCAGGTCCGAAACCTCACTAGACTTGATCCCAGATCAAGTGGTTAGACACGTGCCATCCTAGACATAGAGAGTACGGAAATCTTCGATGCGTCCATCGGTCTCTAGCTTTTCCCACCTCACTCGCCAAATGAGAGGTACTTCCCATGAGTCTGGGACTCAATGGGTAGGATGCATATGGGGCACAGATCATGAGAGGTGAACCAACTCAACATCATAATAGTGGGGCAGAAGCACCACAAGGTTCAGCAAGCCTAGCCCCGTGTGTGCTTATAGCTTTGAGAAGCTATCCCCAAAGCCCCCCAGAGCTCCAAGAGCTCATCGTCCAACAGGACCCTCAGCATAGGGTCATTCCATGATTCCAAGATTCTCACGGAAGGTTAGGAACTTGAATTTCCACAGGGGCTTTGTGAGAATGTTCGTGACCTGCTCATCAGTTCCTATATGATTGAGCCTTATGGTGCCTCGCTGTACCATATCCCGGATAAAGTGGTACCTGATATCAATATGCTTGGATCGATCGCGCAACACAGGATTCTCAGACAACTGAATCCCACTCTGGTTATCACAGAGTATCACGGTGGTATCTAGCACATGCCCGAACAACTCACTGAAAAGCTTTCGCAACCAAATTGCTTCACAACAGGCCATACTCGCTGCAATATATTCGGCCTTCGCGGTGCTCAAAGCCATCGACTTCTGCTTCCTGCTCATCCATGATATCGAAGCAGATCCAAGTGAAGCAACATCCTGATGTGCTCTTACGATCCACCACACTGCCAGCCTAATCGGCATCAGTATATCCATGGAGTGTCACGCACCCGGCAGTGTATCTCAGCCCATGGTTTATCGTGCCCCAAAGATATCTCAACAGATTTTTGGCAACAACCTAGTGAATGTGATGAGGTTCAACCATATGTTGACTCAAAGTGTTCATTGCAAAGCCTACGTCCGAACGGGTGTTCACTAAGAACATCAGGGCCCCTACGAGTTGACGATACTCAGTAGGATTTGCTAGCACGGGCCCAGTAGCACTGCCATTCAACTTCTTAAAGTTGAGCTCCATCGGTGTCGACATGGACTTACAGTCCCCCATTCCAAATCTTTCAAGAAGCTTCACAATATATTTTCCTTGAGAAAGGAAAATCTCGCTAGGTCTTTGCCAGACCTCCAGGCCTAGGAAGTAATGCATTAGTCCTAGGTCCTTCATCTCGAACTCAGCAGCGAGCTCCCTCTTACACTGATGAATGAGAGGGTTCGCACCTTTCAAGAAGAGGTCGTCCACATACAGCACCAAAATGAGAGGCTTTTCTCTATCAACCTTGAAGTAAAGGTTCGGATCAACATTACTATGAGTGAAGCCCAGCTTCATCAGGTAGCTATCTATCCTCTCGTACCAGGCTTTGGGTGCTTGCTTCAACCCATAGAGGGCTTTCTTCAACCTGCAAACATAGGTGTCCTGATCCTGGACTTCGAACCCCAGAGGTTGCTCCACATACACCTCTTCCTTTATCGCACCATGCAGAAATAAGTCTTCACATCCATCTGATGAAAATTCCATCCTTGCGTAGCAGCAAGGGCTATGATAGATCGAATGGTGGTATATCGAGCCATAGATGCAATTATGTCATCATATTCTACGCCTTCCTTTTGAGAGAAGCCATGGGGAACGAATCTTGCCTTGAACTTTTCAGCACCACCATCAGATCCATGCTTGATCTTATAGAGCCATTTCAAGGTGACAACTGCTTTGTCCTCCGGTCTTGGAACCACATCCCAGACATCATTCTTCATAACGGATTCATACTCTTCGTGCATAGCATCCTTCCAGACTTGATGCTTTACAGCTTCCTCAAAAGAGCCAGGCTCAGATTGTACGATTGTACTCATGGCTGCTAGATACCCTTGGTATCTATTCGGCTTCTTGCTTACACAGAATGTCCCGCTTGGGGCCATATGATTCTCGGCATCCTCGAGAGTGTCCCTGAGTCATGATGGTCTTTTCCTCATTGACGGAGGTGGATCAATAGGGTCCATCGATCCTTCTACATCGAGCATCGTCTCATCCTTCGGTTCTTCTTGATTTCCAGACCTTGCTTCATGATCTTCCTTAGATCTCGGAAGATTGATTACTTTCTGCAGGGAAGCATCTTCGTCAAAGGTAACATCGTGGCATATCTCCACTTCCCTTTGACTAGACACATAGACTCTACAGGCCTTCGAAGTTTCGCTGTAGGCCACAAACATTCCCTTCTTTCCAAAAGCATTGAGCTTGCTCCTCTTCTCCTTCGGTACATGAAAATAAACAGGACATCCAAAAACTCTAAAATGTGAGACGTCAGGTTTCTTACCAGAGAAAACCTCTTCGGTGTAATGACCCATTCCAATTTATAAGAAAAATAATATTAGCATGTATATGACGTATGCATATGATAGCTACACATGCATACATCGCATACACTGCACTAGTATACATACCTGTTAGTATTAAGAATATCTAAGTTAGGGTAACGAATTGAATATCATAATGCATTTTATCTCGTCGAGATATAATGAAATATCAAGCTAGGTACTTAACATGTATACTGCTCTTATATACATATGCGTGGTAGAGCATTGATCAAGAAAAAAAATATATAATTAAGTACAAATTATATTTGAGTGAACAAATAAAATAATAATATAATTTGATTAAAATTATAAAGTTAATTTAATTAATTTAAAAACAAAATATAATAAAATTAATCTTAAAATAATTAATCAAAATAATATCTACATAAATGACTATAAATATCTACATAAATGACTCTATAATATCTCCATAAATGACCTAGTAAATTTCTACATAAATGACTATAATATCTACATAAATGAAGGAGGTGAATCAAAGTTATAAAAGGGGAGGAATATGGAGGAGGGGAGGTTTTTCTTTGCTAATTTCTACACTATTGTCTGAGGAAATAGTGAGTGGTATGAATTGCTCTGAAGCGAGTCTTCACTGTTCTTGGAATTCTGGGAACGGGGGTAGAAGAGGTATCTTCCAGATCTAGGATTGTTTTTGGAAAATCCTAGATTGGCTGGGAGGAAAAGATTGATTCAGTAACCCGTCCACTGCATCCGCGGGAAGAGCCACAACCCAATAAATCACCTAATTTGTTCCAGGTATTCTTCTACGCATAAATTAGTTACTTATGTAAGTTTAATTTTACTGCTGGTCTCCATTCATTTGGATTTATGCTTAAATCTATAAGTAGGAAAAATTTAGGATAAAAGTCCCGGTTTAGGGGCTTTACATTCGAGAGTTTTGGAGTCTAGAGCGGAATGCGGGCATCAGTTTTTTATGTACACCGCAGTGTTTGCAGCTTCTCCCCATAGAAACTTCAAAAGACCTTGGTCACATAGCATGGCACAGGTAGCTTCCACAATGGTCCTGTTCTTTCTTTCAAGTTTCAACAATGCCATTCTGCTCAGGATTTATAGACAGTTGTGGTCTCCCACTTGATGCCAGCTTCTCTGCAAAAGTTTTTTAACTCGTTCGTCTCATATTCAGTGCCATTATTGGTCATCAATATCTTGATCTTCTTCCCTGTTAGATTTTCCACCAAGGCTTTGAAGGTACGGAACCACATGAAAGCCTCATCCTTCTTCTTCAAGAAGTATATCCA
This sequence comes from Pinus albicaulis, assembly GCA_034641835.2. Lineage (NCBI taxonomy): Eukaryota > Viridiplantae > Streptophyta > Pinopsida > Pinales > Pinaceae > Pinus > Pinus albicaulis. Next base: position 1,471,762,365 of record CM076584.1, read on the forward strand.
CGTTTTGCGAGAGAAGTCATCTATGAACGTCATATAATAAGAACATCCTCCCAAGGATGTCACGGGCAGCATACCAGACAGATCAGAATGTATCAGTTGCAAGACATCAGATGTCTTTGTGACACTTGAGGGGAAAGGTCCCCTTGTATACTTTCCTTCGGCACAACCCCAACATACACCCTCATGATCATTTGTGAACTCGGGCATCCCCGTCACCACCTTCCTTGCTTCGGAAAGGGCTTTGTAGTGAAGGTGTCCAAACCTCTGGTACCATAGTTCAATCTGTCGGATAGTATCACAAGTCATCGCTCCCAGTGGACTTCCTCCAACCTGGTAGAGTGTATCAACTCTAAACCCAATCGTGATAACTTCCTTGAAACTCTTCTTCCAGATACACACCTTCCCATCAATGAATGCCACATTCAAACCTTTGTCTTCCATGGCCGAAATAGACACAAGGTTCTTTGTAATATCCCGAAGGGGAAATAGACAGTAATACAAAGAATACAACAAGATATAAAATGCTAGAAACAGATCATGAAGCAAATACACATGAAATAGAGAGAATGCTAAGCCATTTTATTATATTGAGAAATAGAAATGAGTACAAGAGGTGATCAGAATGATGGCACCTCGACTTGCACTAGGGAAGTGTAGGAATACTCTCAGAATATCAATGGAAATGGTTGCTCTCTGCTCTGCGTCCAAGCTGCTGGAATGTTGTCGTGCTGCTACTACTGTTGGAACAAAATGAGTATTTGGAGCTGCTCCCCTACTCGGAAAAATCTGATACTCTGGAATCAACCTCTACTCACAATACCCAGAAAAGCACAGAGAGCGTTTCTGAAATGGTCGACCCCCGAAAATGCCTCCCTTGAGGATCTACGCTATCCTCCTAAGGGCCACGCTGGTGCTGAATGCTATCCTCCAAAATATGGCCTCCCCCTCTGGCAAATGTCTCCAATAGGCAAGGGCGGGCCCCTTGCTCAATCCTCCGGCCTGAATCCTCCGAAATGGCACCAATCCGGAGCTCCCCCAAGATGAATTGCATCCTCCCTCTCAAGACTGCGCAGTCCCTAATTGCTCTGCTCCTCCACGAATGCAACCACCGATCCTCCTGAAAAATGCTGATGGAAATACCTCACCCGAGCAAGCACTCGAAGTCTCCCGGGGCTGAGGGTGGGATCTCCGAACGGAGACACCCAATGTATTGAACAATACTGCAGACAAGCTAAACAGCCAGGGTGCTCCAAGTCGAAATGACTAGCTCAATATGCATAAACATGAATGATCAAATGAGGAGGCTCTCCTCCCTTCTATAACGATGGGCCTCTCTCACCCTAGGCCCCACCATCTCCTACGTGCTCCTTGGCCCACGCTGCGCCTCTCATCTGCGTGAGGTAGGCCCCACACTACCCACGTGGACTGCGTCCTCCTTTCCCTGCGCTATCCACTTGGTCACTAGGCCCCAATCCCTTAATTTCGATGTGGACTTTAGGAAAGTGCTTTATCCTAAGTGAGTTAATTAATATTTTACTCACTTTATTCATGCTCCAACTATAATAAGGCAAAATTGGTCAAAATTAATATTTCCAATTAGTTATCGCTAATTGGGAATATTACAGTCTCCCCCGGCAAAATGTTGCTTGACCCCAAGCAATTGTAGTGATGGATGCTGCAAGATCTTCTCACTCTCCCAAGTGGCATCCTCATCAGACAAATTCTTCCACCTCACTAAGAATTCCCGGACTATCCTGCTCCGCAACTGCCTCTCCCTGATATCAATAATGGCCTCCGACTGTAGCACCAAGTGCCCCTCATCATCCGTAGGCGGAAGCTCCCCTGTCACTGTCACTTGTTGTCCCAGTGCCTTCTTCAGACACGATACGCGAAAGATGTTATGAATCTTACTGCCCTGGGGTAGCTCCAACTCATAAGCAACCTGCCCAACTCTGCGTATCACCCTGTAAGGCCCATAAAAACGGGGCTTGAGCTTCTCAGTTCCCTTCTGCTTCAGAGTCGAATGTCGGAATGGCTGCAAACGTAGGTAGACCAAGTCCCCTACCTCAAACTATCTCTCCACCCGACCCCTGTCGACATACAGCTTCTGTTGGTTATGTGCTGTAGCCATGTTATCCTTGAGAGCTCGGAGGATGTCCTGATTCTCTTGGATCCAATCCTTGGCTCTCGGAGCCTTGCTGGCACCAAACATCACATCAACAAAAGATAAAGCATGATAACCATATAATGCGTAAAACGGAGACATATTGATGGACATGTGATGTGTGTTGTTGTAGCAGTACTTTCCTAGGTGCAGCCACTTCAGCCATGCTCTCTGTTGCCCACTGACATAGTTACGCAAGTAGCCCTCCAGCCACTTGTTAACTATCTCTGTCTGCCCATCTGTCTGTGGGTGGTAGCTAGTGCTTGGTGTCAACTCTGTCCCCATTAACCGGAAAAGCTCCCGCCAAAATCCACCCATGAAGCGACTGTCCCTGTCACTGACAATGGTCTTGGGAAGACCATGCAACCTGAAGATGTCCCTGAAGAACAGCTCTGCCACCTGTGCTGTTGTATAATGTGCAGATATGGCAAAAAAATGTGCATATTTCGTCAGTCGATCAACGACGACGAATATACAGTCCTTGCCCTGCACCATGGGCAACCCTGTGATGAAATCCATTGAAATACTCTCCCATTTCCCCTCTAGAATGGGAAGAGGCTGCAACAAACCTACCAAATGGTTCATCTCCCCCTTGTTGCACTGACAAACTTCGCACTCCCTGACATGTTGGAGTACGTCCTCCTTGAGGCCCTTCCATGAGAACCTCTCCCTGATGGCCCTATAGGTTTTGGTAAACCCTTGGTAGCCAAACAATGGTGAATTGTGAGAAGCCTGTAATATCTTCTTCTTGAGCTGAGAGCCCTCAGTCAAGAAGATCCGGTCCCTGTAGTAGATGATCTCATCCATCACCCTATACCTGTCATCTGTCACCTGTCCATCTAGAATCTCACAAGCAAACTTGTCCTTGGAGTACTCCACCAAAATTCGAGCCCTCTAATCTGCGTCCTAACTCATCAGAGACAACGTGGCTGGTTTGCGTGAAAGTGCATCAGCCACCACGTTGTTCTTCCCTTTGACATACTCGATGTCAAAGTTGTAGGCTTGGATCTTGCTGACCCACTTCTACTGCCTCTCCTGTAGTTGTTTCTGCTCTAAAAAGAACCTGAGGCTGTTGTGGTCAGTCCTCACCCTGAACCTGTTACCTACTAGGTACTGCCGGAATTTGGCCAATGCATGTGTGATGGCCAGCATTTCCTTGTCGTATATGGCATACAACCGCTCATGTGGAAGGAGCTTCCGGCTCTCAAAAGCTATAGGGTGGCCTCCCTGCATCAACACTGCGCCGATCCCCTCTCCTGATGCATCACACTCCAGAACGAATGGCTGCGTGAAGTCTAGCAATGCTAGCACTGGACAACTGCTCATCACCTCCTTGAGCCTCTCAAAGGCTCGCTGCACTGTATCTGTCCAACTGAATGCCCCCTTCTTCGTCAGATCTGTAAGGGGTGTAGCAAGCTGAGAGAAACCCTTGACGAACTTCCTGTAGTAGGTGCAGACACCCACAAACCCCCGAAGTTCCGTCACGTTTCTCGGCTCTGGCCAATCCCTGATGGCCCTGATCTTCTCCTCGTGGACCCTCACTCCATCCACCCGTATGATGTGTCCCAAGTATAGCATCTCTGTCAACCCAAACTCTCACTTGGAGAGCTTAGCATAAAACTGTTGCTCCTCCAAAATACGCAACACTACCTCTATGTGCTGGAAATGCTCCTCCCATGTCCTGCTATATATCAATATGTCATCAAAGAAGACCAACACAAACTTCCTCAGGTGGCTGCGGAAAATGTGGTTCATACATGACTAGAAGGTGGCCAGTGCGTTGGTTAGCCCGAAGGACATCACCAAGAACTCAAAATGTCCATAATGGCACCTGAAAGCGGTCTTGGGAATGTCCTGTTCCCTCACGCAAATCTGGTGGTACCCGGATCTCAAATCAATCTTTGAGAAGAACTGTGCCCCTTTCAACTCATCCATCAGCTCTTCAATCCGAGGAATAGCGTACCTGTTCTTCATGGTATTTTTGTTCAGGGCCCTATAATCAATGCACATCCTCAATGTGTCGTCCTTCTTCTTCACCAACACTACTGAAGAAGCAAAAGGACTGGTGCTAGGCCGAATGTGTCCAAGAGCTAACAGCTCGCAAATAGCCCGCTCGATCTTGTCCCGATAGGCCTTGGGGTCCCTATAGGGTGTGGTAATGACGGCCTGTATGCCTTGCTCTAGCTCAATTGTATGCTCAAATCCCCAATCCGGTGGCTAACCTGGTGGTATCTCCCCAAACACCGTGGCATACCTGTCAAGGATGGTCTGTATCTCTGGATGAACTGTCTTCTCGGTAGTCCCTGCCTTTGATGCACGCAGCTCTACTGCCCACTCTATATCTCCCTTCCGGAAGTCTGCCTCCATCCGGTGAGCTGAAACTGTCTGGGGTGGGTAAGTGTGCATGCCCCGGATCTTCTCGTGCTTCCTGGTCTTCTTGTCATCCCACTCCATCTCCAAGGCCTCCCAATCTGTGGTGACCTTCCCTAGAGTGATCAGCCACTGTACTCCTAATACCACATTGGTATCCGGTATGCTAACCACGAAAAAGTGGTCGGTCACTGTGTAGGTGCCCATCATCACTGCCAGCGCTGGAACATATCTGGCACACTGCATAGTCTAATCTCCGGGGACCAACACTGAAAACCCATCGAAGCTCTCTGTCTGTATACCTCTCCGCTCTACCATCTGTGCATCGATGAAGTTGTGGGTTGCCCCACTATCCACCAGTACTGATACTCGTTGCCCCCGCACTGTCAGATACTTGGGCAGGGTTGCGGGGAAGCTTCAAACCCCCCTCGTTCCCGTTTCCGAAACGTGCTCTGTGCGGGAGCGTTTTGGAAACGCTCGGAAATGCGCTCCCGAAAACACTTCTTGAGGGGAGCGTTTTCGGGAGCGCGTTTCCGAACCTGTTAAAACGCTCCTTGCCTTTTCGGGAGCGTTTCAGGAAGCGCTCGGCAGCGAATGCTGCCTGAGCGCTTCCGACGTTTAAAAAATGCTTCGGGAGCGTTTTTTAAATGCCGGAAGCGATCGGGGAGCGTTCGCTCCCGAACGCTCCTCGGAAAAAAAAAACGCTTCCCGCCGCGCGCAAATTTTTTTAAGTGAAAAAACGAATTGTTTAATGGGGGGGGGGTTTCATTTTAGTTTTTATAGTTTGTTGAGTGTTGAGAGAGAGAGCAAGAGACAAGGAGAGCAAGGAAGGAGAGCAAGAAGAGACAAGGAGAGCAAGGAGCAAGGCAACAGGAGGATTGCAAGAAAGAGGTAGGCCTTCTAATCCAATTTTGTATTTTCTAGGATGAATTTGTAGATTGTTAAATTGTTTAAAAATGAAAACTTGAATTTTTTTTTAATGTTGCATTTTATTGGATTTAAAACTTAAAAAATGAATTGTTTTTTTCCTATGTTGCATTTCCTATTCCCATTTGGCATTTTTCCATTTGTTTTGCAGGCTAGAAACTTGAAACTTATTTCCATCATGGCTATATGGCTAGGGATTTTCCTCATGTTGGTTCCTTTCTTTGTGATAATGGTGTTGGAGAGTGCTAGAAGAAAGAGGCAAATCAGAGAAGAGGAGGATGAAGAGGAGAGTTATGGTGGATCTGAAGAAAATCCTGAAGAGGAGGAGGATTATGCTAAGGAGGAAGTGGGGAGTGGAGAACCTGAAGACACAGATTCCCCAACTAAACGAGACCAAACTCAGACACCTTTGTGGAAACATGTTCAGAAAATGGAAGGAGGGAAAGGTAGTGGAACCACTAAATTTCTTTGCCCCCATTGCAATAAACAATACCATGGTTCATACACCCGTGCGAGAAGGCACCTTTGTGGGATAATGCCAGGGGATGGAACTAAAAATATTGGAATCAAAGTTTGTCCTTATGTGCCAACACCACAGAGAGAGATATATAGGAAGGAAGAGGGGGTTTCCCTACAGAGATCATCTAAAAGATCTAGGGGCTTCGTTGATTTAGGCCCAACACGTCATGGACAAACAAGTTCAACTTCCACCCATGCCAGTGGTTTTGGAGGCAGTGGCACTGGATTAAGGCATAGAACCATATCCGATTTCCTGGACGAAGGGTGTAGGAATGATGTGGATTCAAAAGTTTACCGGTTTCTATATGCATGTGGGGTGCCATTCAATGTTCTTCGCTCACCTTATTGGCATGAAATGGTTTCTGCCATTAATGATGCCCCAAAGGATACAAAAGCCCTGGGTATGACAAGGCCAGAACCGTGGGTCTTGATCATGAAAGAGCTAAAATAAACAATTCTTTGGCTAGAATGACAAGTTCGTGGAATGAGCATGGGCTGTCCATTGTCTCTGATGGATGGACCAATGTAAAAGGAAAACCATTGATAAATGTTTTGGCTGTGTCGGTTAGTGGTGCAATCTTCCTGGCAGCATATGATTATTCAGATTAATTCAAAACCGGCATTAACATTGTAGAACCATTACTTGATATAATTGAAAAGACTAGGCCATACAATGTCATACAAGTCATCACTGATAATGCTGCTAACTGTAAGGCAGCAGGAGCAATTATTGAGGATAAATACCCCAACATTTTTTGGTCTGGGTGTTTGGTTCACACAATGAACCTTTTGATGCATGATATCATCAAAAACAAACAACCTCATTTCAAATGGCTTGGTGATTTGTACAAGAGGTAAAAAAATGATAAAATTTATTACAAATCATAGCAATACCCATGGGCTTTTCCGTACTCACTCCAAATTGGAGTTGTTGAAGATAGCAAAAACTAGATTTGCTAGCTATTACCTCACCTTCAAGCACCTTTTGAAGGTAAGAGAGTCATTGGCTGCAATGGTATCAAGCCCACATTGGCAGCTATTAAAGGACAGGGCAGCAACAATAGTTGATAGGCAAGGTTTCGAACATGTGGAGGAGACCGCCCTTGACCCTTTGTTTTGGGCACGTGTGAGGGAAATTTTGAATTTTACCAAGCCCATTTATAACATGATTCGCTTTGCAGATACTGATAAACCAGTGATTGGAGAGGTTTATGAGCAGATGGATAGCATGTTGGGGCAAATAAAAGATATTGTTAAGGATAATGATCCCAACTTGTATGCTATGATTCATGATTGTGTGTGTGCACGGTGGAATAAACTCAATGTTCCACTACATGCTTTGGCATATATCCTTACGCTAAAATATTACTCTCCATCTTGGTTGGGCCAACCTGCACCTGGAGGTGGGGTTAGGGTGAAACCTCACATAGATCCAGAGGTACAAGAGGGGTACATGAAGGCATTGGACAAGTTGGTACCCGACAGGGAAGAGTGTGCTAGATTGCGCCTTGAATTAGGCAAATACTTCAGTTGCACTGCTAACTTTGGTTCTTTCCATGCAATGGAAGACAGGGACAGATTCGATGCTCTCACATGGTGGGAAGCATATGGCGACATGGGACTTTTGTCAAAGTTGGCTAAAAAAGTTCTCTCACAGGTTGTGAACACTTCTTCTGCAGAGAGGTGTTGGAGCACCTACAGCCTTATACACAATGTGAGAAGAAACAGGCTAAATGAAAGCCGAGCTGAAAGCTTGGTTTATGTGCATTATAACTTGAGGTTGTTGAGCCATTACTATGATCGAGCAAATGAGGATCAATCATACAGAGTCTGGGACAACAACCCAGAGGATGATAATTTGGAGGACGGCACGTTACATCTGGAAGAATTGGAAGCAGAACTTTATAGGGATGATGATGAAGCATCAGCAGCACCGCCACACACAGGGCCAGTCCCACCATCTACTAGTAGCAGTGCGGGTGCCAGTGCCAGTGCCACTCCTCGATATCACACTATTGTACCTTTGCAGATCCAGCCTCCACCTTCTAGTCGTGGTCGTGGTACTCCTGAGAGTACTAGAAGACCAACATTTCCTCATGGCTCACAAAAATTAGACATTTATCGTGGGCGTGGCAAGGGGCCATCCAGTGGATAAAATAGATTTGTTGTTTACTAGTCTTTTCTATTTGTTGTTGATAGTTGAACAGTTGAAACTTGACTCTTTCTGATTTCATATATTTAATGACAATTTAAGTTTGAAGTTTGAATTTGAAAGGTGAAACTTTGAAGTTGGCATTTATATGTTTACAAGTCATTATGAATTATGAATATGATGCTTCATGAAAGTTATATGGTGATCAATGAATCAATGATGATAAATGTTATATATCAATGATGATAAATGTTATATATTGAATTTTGAAATCAATGAATCAATGATGATAAATGATATTATATCAATGATGATAAATGTTATATATTGAAATTTGAAATCAATGAATCAATGATAATAAATGTTATATATCAATGATGATAAATGTATATTGAATTTTGAAATCAATGAATCAATGATGATAAATATTAGATATTGAAATTTGAAATCAATGATGATAAATGTTATATATTGAATTTTGAAAGCTTGAAACCTTCAGATTGATGATTTGCGAGACTCAAGAGTCAATATGTTGTATGCTTCCAACTCGTGGGCGTGGTTGATGAAGATTATAACTTCTAGATGATTGATGCTATATGATTCAATCTATGTTTTTATGTTTTTTATGTCTAATTCATCATTCTACATGTTTTTGTTGACATATATGCATCAAAATAGAGCCCCAAGGGATAGCTCAAATGGTCGAGTTCCCGTTGCTAAAAGTACCTTGCCATATGGAAGGTCACGGGGTCAAATCTCCTCGACGCCCTTGGGGTTAGGCCCCGAAATTAAAGCCGATGGCTAATCCCTTCGGGTGGATCTACCGGATTATTACCCATGGATGTAGCCGCCACTCAGTGACCGTGAACCACAACTGAAAAAGAATTATATGCATCAAAATATAAAATATATATATATAGATAAACGCTCCTGAAAACGCTCTGGACCGAAAGCTTCTAAAAATGGTGCTTCGCGCTCCCGCTCCCGCTCCCAAGTAACCTTGTACTTGGGAACTCCTCGCAATGCTGCAAGGGCCCCTCCGGTAGGTGCAAAGGCTGCAACTCCTACTCCTGGTGGTGGAGGTGGCAAATGGTCCTGCGCTGCATGGCTGCCCCCTGCCTCCACGTCATCATACTCATCTTCTTCCCCACTGCTATCGGAGAAGACCTCGATAAAATGTGCTTTGTCAGCAACACACCTGTGTCCTGGTGCCCACGGCTCCTGATAGGTGAAACACAGTCTCTTCTTCTTCAACTCCCTCCTGGCATCATCATCCAACTATCCTCTACCCTGATTCCCCTTAGGAGGCAGAATCCTCACATCCTTCTCCTTAGGCTGGAAAGCCTGTCTTGGGGGGTTAAGGCGTCCTGGTCCTAGGTAAGGCATCCTGCAAGTCCCGGGTCTTGCCAACTGCGTCATGGAGTGTGGTTGGTCTAGTGGATCTAACCAATCCCCGAAGCGGCTCTGCTAGCCCCTCAATGAACATGTAAATCATTCGTGTTGCGGATAGATCTAGCACCATCACCGAAAGTCTCAGGAAATCTGAGATATATGTATCCGGACTCCCGGTCTATTTGAGCCTCGTCAGCTCAACAAAGTGCTCCTCTGGATCCCTCCAATCAAACCTCTCTATCAACCTCCGGGTGAACTCGGCATATGTGGTCACTGTCGAATGCCCGAGTGTAACCATCCCGTGGAACCACCAATCTTGGGCCTCGCCATCCAGATGCAGCACTGCCACCTTGATGGCCTCCGTCTACGACATCTGGTTGAGCTAGAAGTATATGTCCAGTGTCTCCACCCAAGCCTTTGCCAAACTGTTTTATGAGCCATCAAACATAGGCAAATGGAACCTGCTCACCGTACGCTGAGTGTCTCCCTCGTGATAATGCTGGTGTCCCCTGTGATGGTCATGGGGTCTGCTGTCCCGCTGGAGCTGGACAAAATCTCGAAATGAAAGGGCATCCTTGAACTCCTTCCCGTATGCCTGGTACTCAGCAAAGTAATCACCCATGTGGCTAGGCTCCGGCTCCTACTGTGCTCCTGCCCCTGTGTCTGCAGCCAGAAAAGTGGGCATAGTGGAACGTGTGGGTGCATGTGATGCCATGTGCTGAGTGGCATCGTGCTCCTGCAAATGGTGGGATGTGCTTGATCCCTCACCAATCTGGAAACCCCTTGGGGTTTCACGCTGTCTAGCCTCTACAACAGTGAATCTCTGTCCCATCACCTCAATTTGCATGGACAGATCCTGTACTGACTTGAGGAGCATTTCCCCAAACTTCTTCGCATCACTATCATCTGCCATCGGTTCCTCCTGCTCTGCGTCTACTACTGGAATGCATTCACCCTCTCCATAGGTGATTTGCAACCTACATTCTCGGTCATGGTACTTCCTACCCCTGTAGCAAATATACGGCGTCTCTCTCGGTGTCATAGACAACTTGCTCCACAGGCTGAGCCAGGTCTATGAGCTCTGATACCACTGTAATATCCCGAAGGGGAAATAGACAGTAATACAAAGCATACAACAAGATATAAAATGCTAGAAACAGATCATGAAGCAGATACACATGAAATAGAGAGAATGCTAAGCCAGTTTATTATACTGAGATATAGAAATGAGTACAAGAGGTGATCAGAATGATGGCACCTCGACTTGCACTAGGCAAGTGTAGGAATACTCTCAGAATATCAATGGAAATGGCTGCTCTCTGCTCTGCGTCCAAGCTGCTGGAATGTTGCTGTGCTGCTGCTACTGTTGGAACAAAATGAGTATTTGGGGCTGCTCCCCTACTCGGAAAAATCTGATACTCTGGAATCAACCTCTACTCACAATACCTCACCCGAGCAAGCACTCGAAGTCTCCCGGGGCTGAGGGTGGGATCTTCGAATGGAGACACCCGATGTACTGAACAGTACTGCAGACAAGCTAAACAGCCAGCGTGCTCCAAGTCGAAATGACTAGCTCACTATGCATAAACATGAATGATCAAATGAGGAGGCTCTCCTCCCTTTTATAATGATGGGACTCTCTCACCTTAGGCCCCACCATCTGCTACGTGCTCCTTGGCCCACGCTGCCCCTCTCATCTGCGTGAGGTAGGCCCCACGCTGCCCACTTGGACTGTGTCCTCCTTTCCCTGCGCTGTCCACTTGGCCACTAGGCCCTGTTGACCACTGGAGTGGCACTTGATGACAATGAGAAGACTCCATGCCCAAGGATGAACCAGAAGACATTTGTACCATCAGATATCATCATGTTCAACAGAGTTTTTAAACTCTACTTCTTCTTCTCATCATTTTTTTCTTCAGTCTTCAGATTCCGCATCCCTGCGGGGATATTGTATAAATGTCACTAGCATGATGAATAAAGCCATGTAACAGGCCTAGGATGTCGGGACTCGATCAACAAGCGAGTACACCTTGGAGTGTTTTTTTTTACTTGGTTAATTATTCCTTCTTTTTAGCGGCGAATAATTTTCTAGGTTTTTTCACTCATTGCATTACCCCAAAGCCGGGGTGACGGCTTGAAGGTTGAGCCCCTAACGCATCTTAGTGTCTAGAGTCGATGTATATTACCATGCTAGGTCATCTCTGAAATTTCGCGGAATTTGACTAAGTCTAAGTAGGATTTTTTAATAATTAAAAATTTCCCGCAAAATGGGATTTTTTAATTATTTTCTATGTAATGATGTAAATAAGTGGTCTTCGGAAATGTCTGGGGCGTGTGACCAGTCGAAATTCATCCTCAGAGACCCAGCATTATCCCAGGACCCACTTTGAGGGTCAAAAAACGACTTATGGTCCCTCAAAAGCCGATTTTCCTAATGCCAATAGAAAAAATGAGAAAAAAATTCAAAAATAATTCATAATTGGAAAAATTTGGAAAATTTTCCAAAGTCAAAATAAGTCAAATTTTGACATGGCAGATTGAGGGTAAGTCAAAAGTGATGTGGCAAGCATGTGGGGCCCACCATAGGGTACAACTCAAGTCAGAGTCAAAGTTCCAAGTGGCAAGTCAAATGGAAGTCAAAGAAAAAAGAGTCACGTAATGCCTAAAGTTCAATGATTTAATTTAATTCACATATCAGAAATATGTGGTATGTTTGAAAAGTTAAAAGGGGGACAAGACTGCCACATGGGACAGACTTTGTCTCCCACTTGTCTCCACATGATGGCACTCAGAAATAACTTCATACGCAGCCTAATTGGGCAGCTATTTCACCACGAATTTTGCTAAAATTTTGCTAAGAGTTGAATGGAGGACAGACTGCCACATATACTTGTCCCACACTTTGCTACGCCTATCTTCAGTGTATATGCAGCAAATTATGAGCTCAGATTTACCGCAGATTTGGGGGACAGTTCTACAATAGTCAACGCACAGTTAGATCAGCCTACACGCAGTCTGCTACAGCTAATACGCAGCACATTTTGGCATATTATGGGCACGAATTTTATGGATTAGATGTCAGTTCTGACTAGAGTTTGTCTCCCACTTAACTCATGCATTGCTGCTCAGCCAATTAAATCATACGCAGTCCTAGTCTACAGCATACATCCAACACAGTGGGACAGCCATCAAGCCTTATACGTAGCAGCAGTCAGTTAGCACTTTCTCGGTGGCATTTAAATAAGGTAACAAGTAGAGTTTAATGGGAGTCTGTCTCCCACTTACTGCAGTTGAATACACACATGGCATCAACAATTCAATACACATCAGTCAACAAGAAAGTACGCTGCTAGTTAAAGATATTCACAGGCCAGCAGAGGTAATTTGTTACTTCAGTTTGAAGATTTGTGACTGCCACTTGGAGACTCAGCTTATGACTGGCACTGAAAATTATGTCTCACTTATGTGATAGATTGATCATTGGGATTGGCTCCCAATTTCCTATTTAAATGAGCCTTGGGCTCTCATTGTAAGTGTGGTTTTTTGAAGCTTGTGCTTATTGTTACTATGCCGAAATTGTTATTGAGCTGAATAAAAGAAAGTCTTTGGGGTTACTAGCTTCTCTTGTGGTGCATTCTTTGGTTGATGAGGTATACTTGTTTCATTTGATATTGTTATTTATTGCAATCTAGTTGTTTTTCTTTGCATTTGCCTGAAGGCACTATTGTCTAGGGAAGGGAGATTTGTAGCTATCTCAGATCTCCTTTGGACTTGGTATGTTTTGTGCTCTTGTTGTAGCTTGTTATTTTCGATGAAATGACAAGCTCAACGTGGCCTCTATATGCCAAGTTTCTTTTGCACTAACAATTGGTTTGCAGAAATTTGTGTGTTCAAAGGACAGGTTGCCAAGTCCATTGGAGTGTGAAGACTTCTTCGGTTGGAATAAGTCGGCTCCAAGGATATCAGAGGTCTCACAAGTTGTTCAAGCCAACAATCTCATAAGACATCAAAAGATTTATTTAAAAGGGGGTTTCATGAGCCTTTTGCTTCTATTCCATCTCTAAAAAAAATTTCATATATTTCTTCTCTCATTTGTGCACATATCTATTTTATCTAGCATTTGAGGCTAAGTTGTTGGGTTTAAATCCTAATTCTCACTCACTAAATCAACTCTTTCAAGCTGTTCTTAGTGAGGGAATTTGTAACATAAAGTGTATTATATACTTGCATTGAGTTTCTAACTATTTCTTTGGCATTCTAACTCTTTTGCTTGTTTGCCTATAGGTGTGCTTGGAAGCAATCTGAGTTTGAAGAAAGGGAGCTAAAGCATAGGCTAAGGAACACTATTTCGTTTGGAACCTCAAATCCAAGTTCCGCCTTATCACTTCACCTCTACTTCTAAAGCCTCGTTCTTTTGAGGAATTGTAACCGCCGTTCACCTCAAGGCTTTAAGCCTTTACTTTGTAAACATCTCACAAGTAAATTTTTTTTTAAATCTTACACTTGTAACTTTGGGAAAGAGAAAATTTAAAACGCATATTGTAAGCTCTTCCCAATCCCCTCATTTCTATAAGAGGGCCTCATTTTCATTAATAAAGAGCTAACTGTTTCTTGAGGGAGCTTGGGAAGTTTTTCCCATGGTATCTCACCTACTCATTTAGAGGGAGGAAATCTTCTTGAGTGGGTAACTTTCTTTTGCTTAGTTTTTCTTTTAATTTTCTCAAACTAAATCACTTGCATTCATCATTTCGTTTGCTAATCTAGTCTAGTTGCATGTGAATAACTCATATGTTCATTTCGTTAATTTCTTAGATCACATAGTCATTTAAATTTCCTAAATTGCAATCTCATTTGCCATCACTTACTTATGTTTTGTGATCTACGCCTCATTTGGATAAGTTTCACAACATACTACAAGTAAAGAAGCATAGCATTTCAATTTATGGCAACTTGAGTTATTGTTCGAAGTTCTAACTATGAAGCATATTTAATTGAATCATCTCCATCTTTTACACAGCACTTGCAAACTCATTTCCATATCATTTAGGCATTTCACTTTGCATGCTAGACTTGCGTCTCTAAAAATTAACCTCCAACTTAAGTTGGTTGTATAGACATTAGGGACCCTCCACCCCTATGGACTCCTCATTGTGAGATCCGAATTTCGGGCGAGGGTGAGGTCTGGGGACTGGAGTTCAATTGTAACATTGCTTTAGAACTAATTAATAAAATAAACCAAGAGCACTATCTCATCACATTTACATTGCAAAGTTCCCAAATTTTATTTTGCTATCTTGACGGTCTAAAGATTCACGTGCAAATATTATCTCAAGAGGCACTTTGATGCAATCATTTTTAAATTCCTTAAATTTTGCAACAAGTTTAATTCTATGGTACTTGGAAATTTGCTTCTACATACAATTTCAGTGCATGTTGTCATTTTAATGATCATTATGCTTATGGATAATTGATATATCTCGTTTCATTGGCAAATACCCTTATTTGGTGTTGCAAATTTAATTGCATATTGTGATCTTGGTCTAACACTTCCTTTGTGGGATTATTGTCATTATATCTTGATTTTTATTGTTGAGCAAGCATTTGTTATCTACTTTAAAGCACTGGTCTATATGTTGAACACGTCATTGAATATTGCTCATATACTTATATGCTTGTTTACATATTGGAAATCAAGTCATCTTTGATAAGTAATTCCTTCTAATCAATTCTCCTAGAAATCTCACATCTTTAACTTAGTTTTCCCTTAGGGACCACCCCCCTTAGCTAACCTAGGAGATAGCTTAAACGGAGAGAGTTGGGAATAGGTGACAGCCCCTTCTCTGAGTTCCTTGCCACCAACCACACCTGTGGGGTTGAAGGCTTTTCCCACTAACTGTAGGTAGGCGTAGGCGGCAAGCGATAACAGGCCCCACTCCCTTAATTTCGGTGTGGACTTTAGGAAAGTGCTTTATCCTAAGTGTGTTAATTAATATTTTACTCACTTTATTCATGCTCCAACTATAATAAGGCAAAATTGGTCAAAATTAATATTTCCAATTAGCTATCGCTAATTGGGAATATTACATTCTTCTTCAAATCAGGTACATATAGTACATATTGCAGGCAGAGGACTTGACCTTGAGACAAGTGGAGGGTCACAGTCCCTGTCTATTTCACGGGATATGTGGCATTATCTCCAAGGATAATTTTCAGATTAACATCCTTCTCAACCATATCAGAAAGTGCTTCCTTGAACTCAGTGATGTGCCTTGAGGCATCACTATCTATCAACCAAACATCCATAGTGTCGGGAGGAGATGCAGCAAAGAGGGTAGATGTAAGAATGAATTCATTTCTTTTATCAACAACAACATTTGATTCGTCATACTTGGAATTTCTCGACCTTTTGAAAGGTTGCTCATTTCCACCAGAGGGAGCCTTCCTCTTCCCTTTGAACCTGTTGTTCCTTTGATTGCCATTCCCCTGGTTGTTGTTGTTGTCATCATCATCGGGATAATCCTTCTTGAAAGGGCATTCTCTAGCATAGTGGCCGGTCTTGTGACATGTGTAACATTTGCCTTTATTTTCTTGGGCACCTGCTCGTCCTCTGTTCCTTGGACCACCAAAGTTCTTCTTAGCACGAGCAGTGAAGGCAGCATTTCCTTCATTTTCATATTCCTTCATCCTTGTCTCTTCTTGTACGCATCTTGATAGTACTTCGTCAAAATCAAGTGTAACATTGTTATTGAGAATGGTAGTATTGAATACATGACATTCGGAGGAGAGACCTCCAAGTGCGGTGAGAACCATTTCTCGATCAGCAATTGTCTCCCCAATAGCCAGAAGATTATTTCTGATTTCAATCAACTTTAAAAAAATATGATTGAACGGATTCATCCCTGCCTTTCTTCAGATTCTTCAATTGGTTCTTGAAGAAAAGGACTTGATTTGCAGTGTTGGCCTTGAACATGTTGACCAACTTATCATACATCTCCTTGGATGTGCCCAGCTTAGAGATGTAGGCTACCAGACTCTTATGAATTGAATCCTTGATCACAGCTTTGCTTTCATTCCACCCTTCTTATATTTTGACTTCGTGGTAGCAAGTGCAGTGGATGGAGGCTCTTGGACTTTACCCTGCACATAGTCCATGACATCTTGGTCTTCCAACATAAGATCCAATGTCATCTTCCAGGCATGGAAGTTTTCCTTCCCAGTCAATTTGTCATAACCTTTAAAGCCATTGTAGTTTGAGGTACTCGTGCTCTTCTTCGGTGATTGCTACAAACCTAAGTTACATGAAATGGGGAAACGGAAACGAGTTTCCGAAATGGGAAGCAAAGTGAAACAGACCTCCCCAAATTTTGGAAACAGGGAAACACGGTATATATATATTATAATAATAATTTAAATTTATATTAGAATTTAGGACATTTAAGAAACGTTATGTGAAATCATATAAGTTTAAAACATACATGATACATGATAAATTCAAAGTATAAACTATTACAAGTTACAACACATTTACTCATGAATGATAACAGACACAATGAAAATAGCAATATCGGAATATCAGATTGGTGCTCTTGATTAAATACGAGTTCCATATCCTAATACATGACAAAATACGATGGAAACATTGCAATCAACCAATCCTGAAATCCTGAAAAAACTGATAAGTCTATTGGATTTTGAATGAGATCTAAAATTCTACTTTCTCCATATGAAATCCAATGAGGTCGGAACCACTCTCAAACATCCCGAATCATTTCATGGTAATGTTAAAAATTTAAGTAAAAGGATGAAAATGAAAATGAAGATTAAGGAGAATGTCACTTTTACTTTAAGAATTTAACATTACCATGAATCGCATATAGATACTAGGGCCATAGGCTTTAAAAAGCCATCTAGAAGCATCCATAAACGATTAGAATAATATTAAAAAGCATCGAAACTGATTTTTTTTTTTTAAACCAAGTAAAAATCGTTTTAAAGGGAAGGAAACGTGGTCGTACAGCCGGGAAACGCGTTTCTGGCCGTACTGGTATGTTTCCCGTACAACGCGTTTTCGGTCGTACTGACAATGTTTCTTGTATGGGAAATGTACCAGTACGGCCGGAAACGCGTTTCCTAGCCGTACAGTACGCGTTTCCGAGTTTCCGTTTCGTTTTTTTCCAGAAACGGGGGTGGGGAGGACATTTCGTGCAACTTAGCTACAAACTTGGGCTTTGTCTTCACCTCAACTCTGATACCATGTAAATTTTTGTAGATGTTCTATGCTTGATGCAACTTTACTTTTTATCCCCAATATCAACCAGCAATCACATAAACAAGAAAGTAAAATGCTGATAGAACATACCAGTAGATCGACAGAATACAAGCCAAAAAATATATATGTGTTGGTGCGTCACGACGGTCAACAAGATGCTTCAACCAGCAAAGTCTCAATACGGTCAGCCAACCAGAAGTGTCATACAACCCTCAGACAGCTATATCAGTCAACCCAAAGTGAACGAAAGTCAGCGTTGTCCCAGTCAACAATCAACGCAAAACAGCAGCAGCAAAATATCAACGCAGCTCGGTCAAAGTCAACGGTCAACCTCGATTTCTGTGCCAGAAAATGCGAGCTGTAGAAATTGGAATTTTAACCAAGAATGGGGTCAGTTTGACCATGTGTTGACCAAAGTCAACATTGGTCAACTATGCGCTGAAAACCCTAGGTCGAAAAACAGAAATTCCTTTTGCTGCTTTTTCCCACGTGTGGAGAAGAAGAGACTCCAAGTGATGATCGAACCAATCAGATGAGGAGAGAGAATGTGTGATGATGGATGAATGAAAATGACCTCCAACGTTGACCTATTTATATCCATCAGTGAGGGTGTGTGACACAACTGCTGGGGCTTCAAGCCTACATTTCATTTCAAGCCGACCTGCACATATTTTGAATAAATTCAAAATAAATGTTCTGCTCATCGGATCAAGATGATCTTTAGATCGATTTTGCACCTCTCTGAAAGAGGAATCCAATAAAAATATTGGCATCTTCATTTGAGCATCACAACATGGAGTTTGGACCTAGTTGTCCAAAATTAACTAAGGGAGATCCGTTCATTGGAGAGTATGGTTATGTGGCAGTAGAGGTGAGGGTACCGGTCGAGTATGGGCCGACGCATATGGATACAACCTTAGGCCATCACACCCTAGGACATGTAGGAACATCTATCATTGGGAAGTGGTCTATAGATGGGCATGGAGATGCATGGGGGTGTGTTGTAGTATGTCAGACTGCGTTGTGGAGTAGAAGTGCTTCCCATTGCATTGAGTAGATACGGGGAGTGACAGGTGCGGCGACGCAAGATGGACACATGACGGTACATGACGATATAGTTGTTGCTGGGGGTATCCATTGGTGTATAGGGGCAGGTTGCAACATACAATGGTAGGTCAAGGAGTGCGGTGATACTTGGTGTTATGCAGTGACACATGACGCGGAGCAGTGGGCTCTTGGAGCGTTGCCTCCAAAGAGACATATGGGCAGGGGCAGTAGGTGTACCATGGGATGCAACTCACCTAGGATTGATGAGGATCTTGTTGAGCATCTGGAGACGCCACATTTAGCGGAGACAGGGCTACGAGGGTGTTATTAGCAGATCCGAGGCAGAGAGAGTGTCATCTGGAGGATTACTCTTAAGCATTCAGGTAGACTCTTCGTCACACCCTTTGGGACATAGCTACCCATCATCCTCCAATGTTGCTTATGGTCGTAGAGTGTTTGGTTGGTGCCCCTTGACACTCTCCATTCAGGCAGCAGGGCATGGGAGGCTCACCCGGGAGAGTTGGATGAGATACCGTGTGTCATGAGCTGGGAGGAGACTCTCCAGTTGAGACACTTGGTAGGTTCACGAGTTGACGGGTCTAGGCTTAGGGATGGCATGATTGATTGCCAAGGTAGCATATGTTCCACCCCTGGGCTCACATTTGAGGGACGATGGATGGTAGATTTCGTCTACAGGAGGGTATCGTGACTCCGAGCAATATCCAGGTGTATCAGCAGGAGTTGGGATAGCGGGTATCACGACGTGCTCTGGCAGGAGTAGGACAGGTATGTATGCGTGGGACAAAATCCTTATACTTGGGGTTGACCCAATGGATACATACAGGGGTCAGAGATGAGGGCCAGATGGGTTCTAGCATGTAGCAGCGCTACGCAGCGACATCCCGCAGGGAGTGCAAGTTGTGAGCTCCTCGTATGGTTGGGGGATCCAGGGGTCTGTTGGGCAGGTGGAACACTCCACTTTGTGATGAGCAGGGACAGAGCAGGCGGTGATCCAATCCACCTTGGGTTTGACACGTGGGGGAGCACTAAGACCTCCATTGCATGGCGAGGCAGACTTATCATGTTGTCGCTCAGGGTCATGATCGACAGTGGAGGGGTAGATATCAACATCATGGAGATGCCCGAGCAGGATGAGCTTTGCCTTCACTGATTTTTCGCCACAAGAACCTAGGAGATAGGGATACAGCTTGCGCACGATGGGGGGTATCTCATAGTCAGAGTGGCGCAGTGACAACATGGTGGCACCCCTACAAGATTAGCAGGGGACCCGAGCATTACAACTCTACACAGCTCGATAACCTCTAGGGGTCCACTGTATACTACATGGGGAGATCATGTAGATCTTCCATTGGGCTTTAGCGAGACACTAATGGAGTGGAGGACTTCATTAGCATGGCAGGATGGTGAGTGGTGCAGGTGGAGCTTCATGTTAGACAGGATGGCTTGGGATCCTAGAATTGAGAGATCCCTTCATATCGGGGCGATGCAGAGGACAGGGGAGATTCAGTGGCGCAGCTGGGACCTAGGCACATTTTGCAGTGACAGTGGGGAGTGTCAGCTAGAGAGGAGGCTTGTTTAGGCATTGCTTGAGGACGAGGATTTTTTGGCGAGGAGGGCTGTAATATCCCCAAATTAGCAGTAAGCTAATTGGGATATTTAATTTTGGCAAATCCTAATGTTGGGAGGAAATAAAGTGGGTAGGGGACCCACAATTGATAATTAGGCCAAATAAAGTATTTTCCTAAAGTCCCTAAGGGAAAATTGCGGCTCTAGTGGTGGGGTCGAGTTGGCCTTAAGTGGCAGCGTAGAAGAGGCACGAAAATGATAGCGTAGGATTGGCTAGAGGAAGGCAGCACGTGATTGGCCAAGGAGAGGCAACACAGGCCAAGGTGGGACCCAATGCATATGTTGGGCCTCAATGGATAAAAGGAAGAAGGGAAGGCTCATTTGGTCATTAATTCATTCAACTATTTTTTTCTTGTCATTTTGATAGAGCACGCTTAAGCCAAAGAGCCAAGTCTAAGTATTGTTTAGCACACGAGATTTTCAAGCAGAGATCTCAACCTCTACCTTGAGGGACTTTGAGTGCCCGCTCAGGAGAGGAGTTTCAAACATTATGAGGAGAATTTCTATTAGCAGCATCAAGAGGAAGCATAACTAGTTCTGGACGGCACAGAGGAGGAGGAGACTGCGTAGGGGAGGATGCAGTCTAGAGAGGATTTGGTTGTTCCGGGAAGTGAGAAGAGAGGGAGTTGTAGCTAAGATTTCGTGGGGAGGCTTGGAGCTTCCTAATAAGGATTTTTGTGGCATTTTGGATACTTCCAGCAACAGGATTTACAAGAGGATCGATTTACCCAGCAGTGTAGTGAGCCAAGCCCAAGAAGGCCAATTGTCGGAGTCAAGCTTTGGGTGAACCCTTTCTGGGTTTTTCTGTGTTTATTCAGGAGAAGCCAACATTAATTTGGCATAATTTTTTGGGTAGATTTGAGGTGTCAAACAGAGATCCTAACTTAGCCAACAAGTAGAGGAGCTAGGGGAAATTGGGCCAAAATTTCGGGCTCAACATTTGGCCAATTCCTTTGTGAGTTTTTGTGGGTTTCTTGAGTAGAGTCCAGGGGTTGAAATCTCGAAATTTTCTGAGCAGTGTAGTAGGCCCTAACGACATTTCTTCGGGAGCAGCGACAACATTTCTGGCAGATTGCAGCGCAAAGCTATAGCCATACAATGTACCATCAGTGGGGGATTTCAGCATTGATTCAGAGGGTTTCTCTAGCTTTCCTTGAGCAAGTCCAGGTGCCTTCATTCCAGCGCCTCCATTGTACTCATTTCTAGCAAATTAATAAAATGGCTCTATAGTATTTTATGGCTCCGATGATGTTTTGATATCAGTTTTTTTTTTTCGTCTCCTTAATATCTTTTAGCTTGTTATTACTGTTATTTTTCCATTTGGGATATTACACTGAAGGCCCTGTGTCAGCCTCTGTGCTCTCTGCATGAGCCTGGCTGGGCTGCGTCCCTCCTGCTGGTCTCTGCACTGCCTGGTATGAATCTACCTCTCTACCTTTGTATTCTTGGCCTTGGATCATAATAATCCCTCGTCAATCTGCCCCTCACAAGCACTGCAAGCTCACTCGAAAATTCTCAGCAAACCGCGCCCCAGAATTTTGACTTAGCTCAAGTGCTACTGTGTGTCTTCTCCAACTGACCCCAAGCCTTCCTTTAATACTTTTCTCGTTGAGAAATCAACAACCGTGAAATCAAAGGCACGAGATTCAAGCATACAATTGTGCAAAATCAAATTATTTATCAATTGGGACAACAAGAAAGGTGTGTTCCCTTGATTCCTTCTATCATTATACATATTTTGGAGAATTACTGGAGGGTATTCAGGCTCCATTTCAAGGTTAAATGCTTTCTGTTGAAACACTGAGAGGGGGAGTGAATCAGTGTTTCATTCAATTGTTATTATTAATGCCAGTTAAGATTTTTTCATAGTTAGAACCAAAAAGTAAATAAAAAGAACTTTATTGAAAAGAGTTGAGGACACCAATCCTCTTTACAATGGTTACAAGCTCCAACTTGTAAAATACATTTTTAGGGCTCCAACCCTAAGGACACCAATCCTTGTTTTGAAGTGGTTTTAGGGCTCCAATCCTATTAAAAAGAGAGAACTTGAAGGGCTTCAACCCTAAAGTAAAATGTTACCAAAGATAACAATGTTACCATTAGGTCTGAATGCTTCTCAAGTCATCTTCATTGGACAACAAGTTATGCTTATCAACTTGCAATGGTTGTGACACTAGAGGCTGCTTCAACAGATGTTTGATCTTCAATTCCTTAGGTTCTTTATAGGAGCTTCAACGTCCAATCTTCAATGCCACAAACCAAAATAAAGGTTCTCAACAAATCTGAACTATTACTCCACAGCGACACGTATCTCCAAATCTCTCAACAATGAGTGATATAATAGGTATGTTTCGCTCCAAACCAGTCTATGCGTTGTATATAGACCCACACAAATCCATTGAATTGTTATCACAGGTCCGGGATGATCACAGATCAAGCATGTACATGTCTGAGTAGACAAAGAGGATCACAAGTTTGAGAAGATCAAAGATTTGAGCTTGAATTACAAGTCCGAGGAAATGAAGACCATCACAGATCAAGTATCACAAGTCAGAGTCTAGCATCACTAGTCCGAGTAGTGTTTAGCATCACAGGTCTGAGTTTATCTTCAAGCATCACAAGTCCAAGTTGCTACTAGCCTGAGTCTGTTATATCCAATGTTCCACCGAGTTTTCGGGACGGGGAAACGCGGGAGCGGGGATATGCACAAGGGGGATGTATATAAGAAACCCCAAAATTTGGGGAATTTTCGGGGAAACAGGGGGACGTCAAAGTCATAAAAATTATAAAATTATAAATTATTAAAAATTTAATTAAAAATAACTAAATAGAAAATCTTAATAATTATTCATTGTACATATAAAGAATAAATATGATCATCATTTCATATTAGACTATTATGATTTATAATTTATTCATTTATGAATTATCATTTCACATTTCTGCATTATAATTTAAATTTATAAATCTAGATTCTAAAAGTAAATTACTAAATTGAATCCATCATTTGACATTATGCAATGTTCCATCTAAATTCATGAATTATCATTTCGCATGATGCAAGGCACATCTAAATTAAATTAATAAATTCATCATTTGACAATTGAAATTCAAATTATGCAATGCACATCAAATTTTCAAAAATGATTAAAACTAAACTCATCGTATGACAATGACAACGACATTATTTTTTTATTTTTTTTAAATTTTAACAACTTATATCTTCTAAACTTATACTATATAGGTTTAATATAATTTCATTTTTTAAATTATTATTTAAATTTTAATATAATTTAATTAATTAATTAATTAATTTAATTTAATTTTTAAGTTTTAACAAGTTTGATGTTTTAATATAGTTTAAGTTTTTATATTTTTGTTGTTTTTTTTAATTTGTCATATATTTAAATATGTATTCTTTTTTAAATTTTTAATGTTTTATAAAAATTATTAGGCAAAAAAATGGGGGGACGCATATGTGTCCCCCCAGCATCCCCCAGGTGTCCCCCCGTCCCCCCTTACATCCCCCTTGCGTCCCCCAAGCGTCCCCCTTCAAGGGAGTCGCATTTCGTTGCCCGAAAAACGTCCCCCCGGAGTTTCCTCGAGTTTCCCCAAAAAGGGGATGTTGCGGAAACGTTTCCTAGGAGTTTCCTCATCCCTAGGACGCGGGGGAGCGCCAGGGCGCGTCCCCTACCCTGGGGGACGCGTCCCCATGGAACACTGATAAAAACGTACTCTTCAAAAAAATCAAAGATAAGTATTCATTATAATTGTAGTGAAAATTCAAAAATCACACATTGTGAAGAGTTTTTCTTATCCAGACACATGTAAGGAGAATCATGCCGTATTGTATTATCTCATATCTCTTAGGGGTTATTACGATTTGAATCATATATATGATACTGTTTGTTCCATCTATTTTATTATTTGTTCAAGCAACTGAGAGAAGTTTTACCCTAAACCATGTGCTTATGTTCTGTGTCCAATTTATGTAATCTCTGTGTGGCATGCATTAACAAATTGGCTAACGTAGTCATTATGGCTTGAGAAACCTTATGTGGGTTGTATTGTGTTGACACCAATGTTCCACTGAGTTTCTAGGACGGGGAAACGTGTGAGCGGGGATATGCACAAGGGGGACGTATATAAGCAACCCCAAAATTTAGGGAAATTTCGGGGAAATGTGGGGACGTCAAAGTCATAAAAATTATAAAGTTATTAAAATTTTAATATATAAAAATAAAAAATAAAATCACAACAATAAATATGAAATGTACATCTAAATATGATCATCATTTCGTATTAGACTATTATGAATCATAATTATCATTTGACATTTCTGGAATCATCAATGTAAAATTGTAAATCTAAAAGTAAATTACTAAATTGAATCCATCATTTGACATTATGCAATGTTCCATCTAAATTCATCATTTGGCAATGAACATTAATATTATGCAAGGTACATCAAAATTAAATTTAGACAATTAAAAATACACAATGCACATCAAAAGTAAATTCATCATATGACAATGACATTATGTTGAAGTCTAAAATAGCCATAAAATACTAAACTAAAAGTAAACATAGAAAACAATGAAATACTAGTAAATTTCTCAAAAATTACTAAATAATAAATCACAACTCCAATTAGGTGGCTCCAAGTCACAAAATGAAAATCGCAACTCCAAATCTCTTGGGCCCCCGGTCGATGGTAAATCTGAATCACAACAAATTGCAGATGGAAAATGTCAAGCAGCGGCAACAAGAAAATATCGGGATGCAAGGTAAAATGTCGAGCCACATTTGAAGGAAAATGTCGCGTGACAAGGTAAAATCGTAGGGTTAATAAAAAATGTGAATGATTAAGTCTTAACGTTTTAATTTATCCTTCAGTTTTTATTTTTTATTTTTTTTATTATATTAAAATTTATAATTTTTGTAATTTTTATGTTTTTAATTGTTATTAGCAAAAAAATTTGGGGGGACGCTTTTCACCACTAGGAAAAAGTCCCCTCGGAGTTTCCCCAAAAAAGGGGACATGGGGAAACGTTTCCCTAGGAGTTTCCCCATCTCAAGAGCATGGGGGAGCGAGGAAGCGCGTCCCCCACCCTGGGGGGCGAGTCCCCGTGGAACACTGGTTATATCTTTGGTCCGAGTACTGTGCAAAGAGAAGAATTCATAAACCGAAAAACATTACTCCATAGGTCTATTGATACCAGTAGTCCGAATTGCCACCAAACATAGAAAAACTCAATCCTTATCTCCTTAGTTCTTCACGAGTTGTGAACTACTTCTCTGTCTTGCTTGATCGAAATCAGATGCTAGAATGAGTGAAATAGAGCCATATTTATAGTGGATTTTCTTAATCATGAAGGGACACGTCTGTTTGCAAAGATCATAAGCCTACACAAGTCGGCTAGGATGATATAATATTGCAACTTAAAAAATTATTCTCTCAAACTGTAAGGAGTTAGAAGACAAATAAATGCTCGTTGGAAAGAGCAGAATGTCCTCTACAAACTAGTGCAACAAAGTTTTCAAGATATTGCCTCTAAAGCCAAAAATAATATTTTCTTTTCATATGAGTGTTTTTCATGGGGTTTCTTCCATAGGAGGGTTTTCAATGATAACATCAAGTTAGGGCTTTCTTCATTAGGTTATCATATAGCTAGGATTAGGGTTCTAGGGTTAGGGATAGGGTTTCATAAAGGTTTAAGATATATTGACATCAATGTCAACTTCAACAATTTTCCCCTTTGCCATTGATGGCAAAACAATTTCTCTTCCAATGTTTCCTCCCCTTTTGACATCAATGGCAACTTATTCATATTATGCTCCCCTTGTCATGGTGCTCCTCCCCCTGTCAATGTGTTGCTTCAATGTGGTGCAAGAGAGATGACCCCCATCTTTTGGTGCAAATATTCAAATTATTCTTGTGGTAGGGGTTTTGTGAAAATATCTGCAATTTGTTCCTTTGTATTAACATATTCCAATCTGACATTTTGTTCTGGAACTTGTTCTCGGAGGAAATGGTATTTGATTGGGATATGTTTTGTCTTCGAGTGCATTACTAGGTTCTTTGAAAGACTGATGGCACTAGTGTTGTCACAATAGATAGTGATTGGTTGATTTGTTTCTATGTTGACATCTTTCAAAGCTTCCTTCATCCACAATATTTGTGTACAACAATCTATAGCAGCTATGTATTTGGCTTCAGTTGTGGTTTTGGGATACCATAGGCCAAAATTAAGAGTACCTTTCAAATATCAGAGGATTCTTTTTACAACCATCAAATGGGATTCCTTAGGAGTTGATTGAAATCTTTCCACCATTCCTACTGCTTGCATAATATCGGGTCGTGAATCAGTTAAGTAAAGAAGAGCTCCAATTATTGATCTGTAAAGAGTTGCGTCTACCAAAAAGGATTCATCATTTTTGCTTAATTTGCAATATGTAGTCATTGGTGTGTTCACAATAGCACATTCTTCCATCCCATATCTCTTAAGCATGTCTCTAAGATATTTTGCTTGGGATATGAACATGCCTGCTTTAGTTTGAGCTACTTGAAGTCCAAGGAAGTAAGATAATTCGCCAATAATAGACATTTCAAATTGCTTAGACATGTTTTGAGCAAATTGATCACTTAGCTCATCGTTATTGTTGATCATCAACATATACAAGTGTGATTAGTAGTCAATCCTTGTCTATCTTCATGTAGAGATTGCTTCCAACCACTCCCTTTTTGAAACCTTCTTGTTGCAGATAATGATCCAATCTTACGTACCAAGCTCTAGGAGCTTGTTTTAATCCATATAACACCCTTTTTAATTTGCAAAAAAAATATTTTCCTTCTGCTAGATCGAAACCTTCTGGTTGCTCCATGTTAACTTCTTCCTTTAGGTCACCATTTAGAAATGTTGATTTTACATCCATTTCATAAACTTTGAAACCTTTTGAACAAGCAAATGCAAAAAATATTCTTATAGCTTCCAATTGAGCTACAGGGGCAAAACTTTCTTCAAAATCAATTCCTTCAACTTGTGAGTATCTTTTGCATATTAGCCTTGCCTTATTTCTAATGATTTCTCCATCTTCATTCATTTTGTTTTTCAACACCCACTTGCTTCCAATAATATTTTTATCCTTTGGACGAGGTACTAGTTCCCATGTTTCATTCTTTTCGATTGATACATTTATTCTTCCATAGCTTTTATCCAACGAGGATCCTTACTAGCTTGGACAAAGTTTTCTGGTTCTTATTAGTTTTTGTAGCATCGGATGTGTTCTAGCCACGAAATTTTGTGGAGAGGCTAGAATACATGAGATCTCCAAAACCCAAAAATAGTTTATGGAAATTCCGCCTAGAAGTGGATTAATTATATTATTAACAAGTTTTTAAATATTTCCTAAGTCTAAACTTAGGGAATATGGTTAATTAATCATAATTAATTAAGTCAAGGTGAGAATAGTATTGAAACTAACACGGATCGATCAGGAGATGATCCTAGCCATTGATTAAGTTTTAATCTTGATTGTTGAATTCTAAACAAAGGTCGATGTGGTGATGGAGAACACACTTCAGCAATTCGATTCCATTGGCAGATCGATTTCGAGAGTAGCAGTGGTCATTTTCCGAAGAGAGAGTTAGTGAGATCGAAGCAGTGAGAGAGAGGTAGGGACAGTGAAGTCGGAGGAAGGATTCCAGTTTCGGTGAGTTCATTTGAAGAGAGGCAGAGGAGCCACAATGAGGCTAACACAGAGCAACATAGTAGCCTCTAGAGGCAATTTCGAATTGTTGGGGACAAGCAGAGTTTCAGTGCCAGAAGCTAGGCAGAGGTTCCAGAGGCTAGGAGAGACATTTTCCCAGACAACAGCTGACCAGACGGCTTGAGGAAAAGTTGCTCTGAGTTGAGTGCTGAAGTGACTGCGCTAGGGTGATGCAGTGACTGCGCAAAGCCAGTTTGGATGGCTCAATTTTTTGCTGAGGTCAAAGCTCGAATTTGCCTGTCGAGTGAGGAAATTCCACACTAGATTTTTCTTGCCAGTTTTTCTCTGTAGGATTGCCAGTTTCGGCATCTAGTTGTACTCAGATTATTTCACTGCTACTTAATAATAAAACCCTCAACTCCTGCACCTATTTTCCCAAGTTTGGTTTTTCCGGGGACTTTTGTCCAAAAATAATTGTGTTCATTTTGTGTGTGTGCTAGCATTTCTTCCAACGTTTATTTCTTTCGCAATTTATTTGTGTAGGTTGCAGTGTGATTTATTGAGTATTTTTTGTAGCAAACAATAAATAAATTGTTAAAAATTAATTTAACAATTAGGAGAATTATTTCTAGTTGCTACAATAGGATTCGGGTCTCCGAATTTTCACATGGTATCAAAGCGTAATTGATCAGCTGGAGAGATCAAAAATGAAAGGAAGGAATTTGGTTGTTCAGTGTGGGCAATAGACCTAAATTCCCAGGGGTATCGTACTCACTTTTACAGGAGGTCGAGTTGCTTGAAGAAAAATCGATTTTTCTGAGAGACAAAAAAATTTGAGTTTTCCAAATCGAGTGATTCCAGAGGCAGAGGGAGCAACTTAGTATTTTTTGTCAGACAAATCTCTAGATGGACACAGGTTTTACAGCAGTTTGCTAGTGCAGAATCTGCGCCGGGTGGAAGATGTTGAGTAATTAGGGATTTTATTAAAATTTCTCTTTCATGATAATTACTTGTGATTTCGTTCTTCTTCTTTCACTTAGATCTTATCTTCGTTAGATTATTACGTTTTTCATCAAGTCAATTATCAAATGCACAAGAGACACAAATTTTTAGGCTACAAGCCAGGGCGTAAACCTCTCCCTCTTGGAGAGGAAAACCCAAAACTAATTCTTCTTATAGATCTTCAATTGACGAGTACCATAACCATGACGCAAACCCTTGATGCTAGTATGCCTCCAAGACCCTTGTCACTTGCTCTTCTCAGCTCCTTATGTTGATCCTCCTTTCTGCACTACTTTGCACCAACACTAGGAAAGCTCGGTTCCTAGCCCTAGACAGTGAACTCATTTTCTGCCCTTCCTTGATCTAGCCTCGACCTTTTAGAGAATATTACTCGGTCTATTTGTTGCACCCTTGATCCCAAAACAAAGATTTATTTTCTTACTGCAATGCCTCTTCTTCACGCTGTGTATATCTTCCTTGGCTTATGCGAGAGTATGATTTCAATTCAAAGGCTAGCACTACCTCTCCTCTAAATTGATCTCAAACTCTTCTTGCACCATATTACAGTCCTATGATGGACCCAAAATAGGGATACAAGATAGCCTCTACTTCTTCGTTGAACTGTCTCCTTACTTCGCACCAAACCGCAGTCCCTCTTCCTTATTGCAGACCTATACTATGCTAAGGTTGCCTTCGGTTCTCCTGAGATATGCGAGATCAATAGGACCCAAGACCGAACAAGATTAACCCTCCTTTCCTTCGTTGTCTGTACCAACCGTAGTCCTCAACTTCGCAATGTAATCTCAGAGCTTCTTGTCCAAATTGCTTGTCTCCAAATGAGGTTGCAATCCCTCTATATATAGGGATTGTCCCATTGCTTCTAGGCTGACATGAACAAGGGTGGATCTTCAACATATATATTTAGCTGACTTCTTGCAGCATAGTGACAAGGGTTTGGAGCATATCTTTACATCAATAATTTATCTCTATACAACTATAACATCACTTCATATACATGAATCCTTAATGACATTTATGACAAGGTGACAAATCCCTAAAGATATCAAGAAGAAGTCTTTGAACTATAATAAAAACTCCTTGCTCATGAAACCCATGAGGCAAGCATTACAAAATACATTTTATTATCTTTGTCTTCTTCATTACATAAATTCATAATTACAAGTCATTAAGAAGACTGAACCTAGTTACACTTTTCAACTAAAGAAGAGCACACACTAAGGGAGAATTTCTCTCAGGGAACTTCTAGTCTCGGAAGTTCGAATTTCCAGTTGCAGATTGGCAGTAGTAGCTAGCAGAGCCACGCATTCCAGGAGGGAGTGCGAGTAGCAGAGCAACAATCGAGCACGAGGGAAGGAGAAGTTTTCGACATTTTTTTAGAGATGGCCACTACAGGGCTGAGAGATCAAGACAGGTTGGATTGTGCTTCCAACTACGTCAACTAGAAGGCAAGGATCTCCTTTCTTCTAGATGAATTTGGCTTGAAGGCATATATTGATAATGTGGTGGTGGTTCCCACGAATGCAGATTAGCTGAAGGAGTACATAAAGGAGATGGCACGGGTGAAGTGGTTGATCCTAGATGGAGTTTGGGATCATGTTGTTTCACATATAGCTGGAAAGGATATTTCCAAGCAGATGTGGGATGCTCTTGCCACATTGTATTAGGGTACTTCCGAGCAACGGAAGATGTACCTCGAGAAGAAGCTGAGATGCATTAGGATGTAGAAAGAGGAAGGCATAGACCCCTTCCTCACCAGAATTCGGGAGGTTTGAGATCAGTTGTCGACTATTGGGGCAGTGCCTCAAGCTTCAGAGCTAGGGCGGTTGGCGCTCAATAGCGTCTTTGAGGAGTGGCAAGTCGTCGTCCAAATTATATTGGGTAGAGACACACTACCTGGATGGGACATGATGTGGGCTGACTTGCAACAGGAGGAGATGTGACGAGCTCTTTTAAAGAGCTCCATCAATGGCAGCAACAATGAATCGAAGCAGGTGAAGGAAGAGAAGAATGTGGCCCTTGCATCTAAGGGTCCCAGTCAGGGACAAGGGGAACAAAGGAAGAAGAAGAAGGACCTGTCAAATGTCAAGTGCTTCAGATGTGGTGAGCTAGGCCGCTACAGTACCCAATGTCCTCTCAGGAAGAAGGAAAAGAAGGACCAGTAGGCAGTTTCTACAAAGATCGATAGGCTTTCCTCCATACTAAAGGAAGACTTCACGATGTTTGTCGACATACCTCCAAGAGTGAGGTGGGGTGACTTGGTTTTGTAGCCCCAGAGAGCTACAGATGGGAAGGATCCTTGAGGAGTCCACCTCTTGGATCAGGACCTAGCTACGGGGGTCCACAGTATTTAGTAGTAGGATTGACTAGTGACAATTGATGCAGCCAGATGTAGGAGTGACAGTTGCAGAGACTAGTAGCAGTCAGATGCTAGGCATTGCAATGCAGAGTTGGCAGCAGTGTAGAGTCAGCAACAACGCAAAGTCTTCAGTAGATGGTGCATATGCTAGTAGTAGTCGGGACTCAGGGTGACAGATGCATCATACAAAACACAGTTGGCTCAATATTTTGGATGTTTTTCAGTTGCAGATGTTGCAATTGTAGCAACAGTAGATGGAGGGAGTTGCAGTGCAGATACAGTGTTAGCAGTGGTTCAGTAGGGTCAACAAAAAACATATGCAACTCATATCAGAGTTGTGCAGTGGTTGGTGGGAAGCAGTAGCCAGACATTAGAAGCGTGACAGGAGATGATGCAGAGATAGGGTGTTGTGGCAGCAGGTGCAACACAAGAACACATTCCTTGCTAAGAGGGAGTGTTAGTTTTTGTAGCATTGGATGTGTTCTAGCCACGAAATTTTTTGGAGAGGCTAGAATACTAGAGTTCTCCAAAACCCAGATTATTAACCAATTTTTAAATATTTCCTAAGTCTAAACTTAGGGAATATGGTTAATTAATCAGAATTAATTGCGTCAAGGTGAGAATAGTCTAGAAACTAGCACAGATCGATCCAGAGATGATCCTAGCCATTGATTAAGTTTTAATCTTGGCCGCTGAAGTCTCAACAGAGGAGGTTGATGTGGTGATGGAGAACACACTTCAATAGTTCGATTTCATTGGCAGATCGATTTCCAGAGTAGCAGTTGTCAGTTGTTGGAGAGAGTCAGTGAGATCGAAGTAGTGAGAGAGGGGCAGAGACAGTGAAGCAGGAGGAAGGATTCCAATTCTGGTGAGTGCATTTGCAGAGAGGCAAAGGAGCCACAGTGAGGCTGACGCAGAGCAACATAGTAGCCTCTAGAGGCAATTTCGAATTGATGGGGAGAAGCATAGTTTCAGTGCCAGAAGCTCGACAGAGGTTCCGGAGGCCAGGAGAGATATTTTCCCAGACAACAGCTGATGAGACGACTTGAGGAGAAGTTGTTCCGAGCTGAGTGTAGAAGTGATTGAGCTAGGGTGATGCAGTGGCTGCGCAAAGTCAATTTGGACGGCTCAATTTTGAGCTGAGGTCCGAGACCAGATTTGCCTGTGGAATGAGGAAATTCCTCACTAGATTTTTCTTTCCAGTTTTTCTTTGTAGGATTGCCAATTTCGGCATCTAGTTGTACTCAAATTATTTCACTAATGCATTATAATAAAACACTCAGTTGTTGCACCAGTTTTCTCAAGTTGGGTTTTTTAGGGGGCTTTTGTCCAAAAATAATTGTGTTCATTTTATGTGTGTGCTAGCATTTCTTCCAACATTTATTTCTTCCACAGTTCATTTGTGTAGGTGTAGTGTGATTGATTCAATATTTGCTATAGCAAACAGTAAATAAATTGTTAAAAATTAATTTAACAATTAGGAGAATTATTTCCAGTTGCTGCAATAGGATTCGGGTCACCGAATTTTCACAGTTCTACCATAGAAAGTAGGGCAACATCACCCTTTCTTGGTGTATTTGTCATCATTCTTTGGGTTTGTATTCCATCATCTACATCGCCAATAATCTGTTCTTTTGGATGATGTTTTTGAATGAATTTTACTTTTAATGGAGTTTGAGATGGTTCTTTTTTACTTTCCTTATCCTCTTCTTCCTTTGTAGTATCTTCTTCAGATTCTCCAAGAATAGGATCTTCTTCAAGGATTTCAATTTCCTTTTCTGGAAGTGCCTCGTCAATCTTTACATCAATACTTTCTACCACCTTCCGCAATCGATTATTGTAGCATTTGTATGCTTTGCTCCTTGTAGAATATCCATGAAATATTCCTTCATCAACACGAAAATTGAACTTTCCTGGTGAGTTATCATTAATCTTCATAAATCATTTACATCCAAAACTTCTAAAATATTTTACTGAAGTAGGTTTTCCTTTCCATAATTCATATGTATTCTTATTGTTATTTGTTCGGAGTTGAGCTCTATTCAAGGAATACACTGCTGCTCCAACTGCTTCTTTCCAGAATTTGGTCTGCAAAGCAGCCGCAAGCAACATTGTTCTTGCCATCTCTTGTACAATTTTGTTTCTTCTTTCAACTACTCCATTTTGTTAAGGAGTTCTAGCAACAGAAAGTTCTCTTTTGATTCCATGTGTTTCACAGAATTCATTGAATTCATTTGAAGTAAACTCTCAACCTCTGTCTGTTCTAAGACACTTGATTTTGTATTCTTTTTCATTTTCCACAAGAGCTTTGAAATTCTTAAAACATTCAAGTGCTTCTGATTTAAATTTTATAAAAAATACCCATATCATTCTGGTATAGTCATCTATAAATAAAGCAAAGTACCTTTTGCCTTGTAGAGCTGGAGTTTTGTTTGGTCCACATAAATCTGCATGTATGATCACCGGAGGCTTTGATGTTGAGAATTCCTTGGTCTTGAAGCAGGTCCTAGTTTTCTTGCTATGTTGACATGGGCCACAAAAAACTTGTTCAGGTTTTAAAATTTTTGGAATGTCTCTTACTGCATTAGTTTTGCTGATTTTAACCAAATTGTCAAAATTTAGATGTCCCAATCGCTGATGCCATAACGATCTTTCATCTTTTTGACTCATGTAGCATTTTTCTTCTTGGTTTTACTCAAAATATATACATTATCTGGTGTTCTTACTCCTTTCCCCACAAGTTCTCCTGAAGAGGATTTTCTTATCTCACAATCTTTAGTACTGAAAATAACATTATGTCCTTGGTCACAAATTTGGCTAATGCTTAGAAGATTGTGCTTAAGCCCTTCTACTAGTAGTGTGTTTTGTGCTTTTCCTTTTCCATTAACAAGAGCCAATGTCCCTTCACCAACAATCTTAGCAGATCCACTTCCAAAGGATACATCTCCATCCTTTTTATTTGATGAGATAAACTTCTTTTGGTCACCTATCATGTGTCTTGAACATCCACTATCTACAAACCATTGATTTTCATCACTTTGTGCATATAAAGCTAGACCACATTTATCTGTAGTGGGTTCCCCCTTTTCCAACTCTTTCTTCTTTGACATAAGTGGAAAATTTTGTGCATCATGACCTAAATTATTGCATTTGGAACATTCTAGACAATACTTAGACAAAGGATCAAATGAATTATAGGTCTTGATTTGACCTTGTCCTTTTGAACCAAGCAACTTATTTTGATAATTGGTCTTATATCTCCTTGAACTATTATCCTTATAAGCCTTGCAATGCTTAGCTTGATGTCCAAAATTTTTACAATAGAAACAATAACCAAGAAAGATAGTTTGATACCTGTTTGGATAGCCTTGGCTTGATGTAGTATTCCTTCCTGGAGATAGCTTCCTTTCATTCCTTGGATTGTTGTAGGTGGAACAACTTCTCTTCTTTTGGATAATTGCAAAGGATGTCAGCATAGCCTTTTTGAATGTTTTCATTGGTATTCTCCTTTGAATTTGATGATTCACCTTTGAAACCAAGTCCAGTCTTATTATGTTGAGGTCTTTGAGTATTAAGGATGATATCAAGAGTTTGAGAACTTTGCAAACTCTTATTAATCTGATTTAATTCTTTCTTTTTTCAGCTTCAAGTTTCTCACACATTTCTTCTCTTTCTTTTAGTTTGTTGTTCAAAATTTCTTCTTTCCTTTTTGATTCTTCCTTTTCAGTTTTGAGAGTAATGACTTTCTTTCTTAGTTTTTCATTTTCTTCAACAGCACTAATTTGTAAATCATCCATATTTTCTTCTTCTTCTCCTTTGGATTCATCATCATTTGTAAATGCCATGAATAATACTTCACCGCTTCCAGCATAGTCATCTTCTTCATCTTCTTCATCACTATCCCTTTTGAGAAGGAAGGTATTTTTCATTGAACTTTCTTCGTCATCTTGAATTCATCTTGATCGGAATCATCGTTTTTTGAGAAGAAATTGTTTTTATTTAACCCTTTCTTCTTGAATATCTTCTTTTTGTATTCGTCTTCCTCATCACTATCATGCTTGAAAGGACACTTTGCAACATAGTGTCGTATTCTACCACACTTAAAACAAATGATAGGATACTTACTTTTGAGTTTGGATTCTTTCCTTGGTTTCTTCACAAATTGTGCTAGTTCTATTTCAGTATCAGAATCAATACTGCTACAATTACAACTTTCCCCTTTTTTGATGTTTTTGAGGCCTTGAATGCAACTTCCTTAGGGTTTGAGATTCCTTTTCTCATTTCATATCCAATGAGAATCCCGTGAAATTCGTCCATCGATAGGGTATCTGTTAAATTATGAAGTTGTTCTATGCTAGATGCAAATTTACTTTAATCTTCTAGGGCCCAAATAGCAATAACATGAAAGTAAGATGCTGATAGAACATACTGATAGATCGATGGAAAACAAGCCAATAAAATAGAGATGAAGAATGGTGGCGTTAAGACGATCAACAGGATGCTTCAACCAGCAAAGACTTCATAAGGTCAGCCTCCCACATGTGTCACACAACCCCAAGACGTCTCATCAAGAATGCTCCACCAAGACGCTGCACCAAGAAGCCCTAAACGCAGAATCGAGAATGTTGCTCCATCACCATCCAAGAAAGAAGAAAATGCCTCCACAAAAATGTCTGTGTAAAATGAACTCCAAGTCTCTCCAATATATAGGCATCTGTGGGGGTGTGTGACACATCTCTTAATGCATGTGGGATAAATCAGGCCGACCTTGCACATGTGGAAAAAATTCAAAATACATGTTCTGCTCATCCGATCAAGATGATCTTTAGATCGATCTTGCACCTCTCCGAAAGAGGAATCCAATAAAAGTATTGACATCATCATTTGAGCATCACAACATGGAGTTTGGACCTAGTTTCTCAAAATTAACACTCCCTCTCAACTAGGGAGAACTCCATCCACCAGTGCCATCCAAACATCGTGCGTCATCTCGCCGTAACTTGCTTCGTTGGCTTCTTTATTTCAAAACAAAAGGTGAGTCACAAAGACATCATTCCTGGCTAACCCGAAGTCAACTCAGAGGTCCGAAACCTCTATAGAACTCAAAGGAGTCACATACCAACGCAAAGTTGGTTTAACTAACCCGAAGTTAGTTGGAGGTCCGAAACCTCACTTGGACTAAAGAGAGTCATATACTAACCTGAAGTTAGTTTAACTGACCCAAAGTCAGTTGGAGGTCTGAAACCTCACTAGACTTGATCCCAAATCAACTGGTTGGACATGTGCCATCCTAGACATAGAGAGTACGACAATCTCTTATGCGTCCATCGGTCTTGCTATGGTCTCTATTCAAATTTCCCACCTTCGTGGCCAAATGAGAGGTACTTCCCATGAGTTTGAAACTCCATGGGTAAGATGTATATGGGGCATAGATCAGAGAGAGGTAAACCAACTCAATATCATCACAGTGGGGCGGAAGCATACCAACAAGGTTCGGCAAGCCTAGCCTTGTGGTTGCTTATAGCACCAAGAAGCTATCCCCAAAGCCCCCCTGGAGCTCCCAGAGCTCATCGTCCAACAAGAGCCTCCAAATACGGTCGTTCCACGATTCCAAGATTCTCACGGAAGGTTAGGAACTTGACCTTCCCCAAGGGCTCTGTGAGAATATCCGCGACCTGCTCATCAGTTCCTATATGATCAAGCCTTACGGCGCCTTGTTGTACCATATTCCAGATAAAATGGTACTAGACATCAACATGCTTGGATCGATCGTGGAACACGAAATTCTCTAACAAACGAATCCCCCTTTGGTTATCACAAAGGATAATGGTGGCATCTAGCACATGCTTGAACAACTCACTGAAGAGCTTTTGCAACCAAGGGGCATCACAATAGGCCATACATGCTGCAATGTATTCGGCCTCAACGGTTCTCAAAGCTACCAACTTCTGCTTCCTGCTCGAAGCAGACCTCAAGTGTGAAGCAACATCCAGATGTGCTCTTGCGATCCACCACACTGCTTGCTCAATTGGCATCAGCATATACACGGAGTCTCAAACTCCCGACAGTGTATCTCAACCCATGGTCTATCGTGCCCCAGAGATATCTCAAGAGTTTCTTGGCACCAACACAGTGAATGTTATGAGGATCAACCATGTGTTGACTCAAAGTGTTCATTGCACAACATACGTCCTAAGAACATCAAGGCCCCTACGAGTTGACGATACTCGGTAGGATTTGCTAGCACAGGCCCAACAACACTTCCACTCAACTTCTTAAAGTTGAGCTCCATCGATGTCGACACGGACTTACATTCCACCATTCCAAATATTTCCAGCAGCTTCACAATATATTTTCCTCGAGAGAGGAAAATCTTGCCAGGTCTTTGCCAGACCTCTGAGCGTAGCAAGCAATGCATCAGTCCTAGGTCCTTCATCTCAAACTCTGAAGCGATCTCCCTCTTAAACTGATGAATGAGAGGGTCAACAGTACTTCGAGTGAAGCCCAACTTCATCAAGTAGCTATCTATCCTCTCCTACCAAGCCCTGGGGGCTTGCTTCAACCCATAGAGGGCTTTTCTTCAACCTGCATGCATGAGAGTCTCTATCCTGGACTTCGAACCCCAGCGGTTGCTCGTCATGCACCTCTTCCTATATCGAACCATGCAGAAAAAAACAATCTTCACATCCATCTGATGTAGACTCCATCTCTTATACTTTTCAGCACTCCCATCAGATCCATGCTCGATCTTATAGAGCCATTTTGAGGTGACAACAGCTTTGTCCTCCGGTCACGGGACCATATCCTGGACATCATCCTTCATAATGGACTCGTACTCTTTGTGTATAGCATCTTTCCAGACTTGATGCTTTATGACTTCTTCAAATGATCCAAGCTCGTATTGTACTCATGGCTGCCAGATACCCTTGGTGTCTATTCGGCTTCTTGCTTTACACAGAATGTCCCCCTTTTGGGGCCATATGTCTCTCGGCATTCTTGATAGAATCCCGGAGCCATGAGGGTCTTCTCTTCGTTCTTACAGCAGTGGCATTTGCTTAGGAGCATATACGGTTGAGGTCTCCCTCTTAATGCCAGCTCCTCTGCGGAAGTCATTGAAGTCATATGACTCACATTTGGTGCTATTATTATACATCACTATCATCTTCCTTATAGCCATACTGCCATACAGTACTGAAGATATCAAACTTCATGGTCATATATATTTTTCCATGTGCCACTGAAGATACCACAGATCAAGTTCATATAGATTCTGCCATCTGTCATATGGTGAGGTCATATATATTTTGCCATAACCCACAGATTTTGTTAAGGCCCTAAACACTCCTACAGCTGCCTAGAAGTCTGTGGCTTCACCTCCACAAGATCCTCCTTCCTAACCTGTTCATGATGGAAACTTTCCTGAGCTGTCCCAATGATGGATTCCAAGACACTTCAACTAGGATGCCTGAAGGTGTCCTCACAACGGTTCCTCTTCAAGATCTTCTTCACTTGTACACCCCTCCAGGTTCACTGTACACTACTTTAATGTCAAAATATTTTACTTTAGATGGTCATTTAGCCTTCACCAATTTGCTCCTTATCTTGTTGTAATTATATTTGACAGTCTTACATGCTTTGACCATACAACAATGATTTTGAAAAAACAATGAACAGAATCGTACATTGATATTACAAGTATTCCTTGCTGAATGAAGTCCTCAAGTGATTTGCTCTGAGTTTTTCCTTGGAGAGGTATGTACTGTTCCTCTAAATATGATTGAGCCACAGGTTACTTAATATTGATTCATAGTCCTTATTGGCACTTGATCTGAATCACCCCTGCCACATTCTAGAACCCGAGAAATGCTTATCATAGATCAAATTAAGATGTGCCAAGGAATTTCTTAGCCACAATTTTAAACTTCAGAATGTGTTATCACTTACGGAATACCAGATTTTTGAGATAGGACAAACTTTCTTCTGCCTTCAAGATTTTGATATTTGCCATATAGTGATTATTACGTAGTGCAAACCTTTGACTTATTTTATAAGTCAAACAAGATTCTTTGTATAAGAGAAAAAAGTTTGTTCACAAACATCTTCAAGTCGTCTTCTTTCAATGACGATACAATAGGTCTTCAAGATAGAGTACATGTCTGATGAGACTGAAAGAGGATCAACAACTCCTGTCAACAAGCATTATCCTCGTTTTCTTTTTATTCTTTGATAAGGAAATAATCCGTAATAATGATATAGAGAAGGGCCAACGTTGATGACCTTTTATCCCGAATTAAACTGAGGCACAAGTGTATGCATGATTTGAACCAAGAACACAAGGATCAACTTTAGCTTGATCTTTCTTAATAAAATTAGGACAAGCCAATCTGAAGAATTGCACAAGTCAGCTTAACTTTATTATCACAGGAATGTATATAGTACATACTGTCAATAATCCCGAGTGACTATACTTATATCTCTAGCAAATTCTAGATAAGAGCAAGCGAAAATGACAGATTTTTGCTTCTTTTGACATGGCCCTTTAAACTGTTACTTCAAAGGTGAATGACTTCAAGAATTTTACGTGAAACAACTTCAACCCCCTTGGACATTTCCCAAAGATCAAAACTAGGTTGTTGCTCAGTTGCTCCCATGTTATTGATAAAGAAATAATCTGTAATAATGATATAGAGAAGGGCCAACGTTGATGACCTTTTATCCTGAATTAAACTGAGGCACAAGTGTATGTATGATTTGAACCAAGAATAGAAGGATCAACTTTAGCTTGATCTTTCTTAATAAAATTAGGACAAGCCAATCTGAAGAATTGCACAGGTCGGCTTAGCTTTATTATCACAGGAATGTATATAGTACATACTGTCAATAATCCCAAGTGACTATACTTATATCTCCAGCAAATTCTAGATAAGAGCAAGCGAAAATGACAGATTTTTGCTTCTTTTGACATGGCCCTTTAAACTATTACTTCAAAGGTGAATGGCTTCAAGAATTTTACGTGAAACAACTTCAACCCCCTTGGACATTTCCCAAAGATCAAAACTAGGTTGTTGCTCAGTTGCTCCCATGTTATTGACTTGCATGGTTTTGGCTGCATTCCTATCCACACTACCATGTGCTCCTGAAACCTTTGATTGACATGGTGATATCATATCCATATGCCAGTTTCCCACCAATGCTTCCATTCCAATGGTTGAAAATTGTGGGTGGCCATTCAAGCCAGTCCATCTTACATTTCCACTCTGTTTGTGGGATTGGGTAGCAGCGGTCACAGACATCTTCCTAATTGACTCACACATTTGTAAGCTATTTGGAAAACCCATTGAACACAGTCCTGATGTATCCACAATTTTACCCTCTTGGTCCTGAAACTGTTTTCTTGAAAGATTTGGCTGTTGGCCATCTTCCAGCATACTATTTGTTAAGGAACCACATAATTCTTGCACTTCCCCCACAGGTTGTAAACTTGAGAAGAATATAGTGAGTTGTGCCTAAGTGGCAGCGTCCAATTTTTTGAAACCAACCTTCTTTGACAACCCATACCTTCTTCTTTGACATCATCTAGTTTTGATCCCCATGCAACCATCTTTTGACCACTCTCCATCTCACTATCACCCAAATATCCACCCAAGATAGATCTGCTCAAACCGATCCAAAACAGATCCTCTAACTAGGATCAAACACTTGCAAACATTCATTAAAACACTTACCTCTGTCCACTGTTTGAAAGCTGCTCCACCGCTGGAAACTAGGGCATCATGATAGTCTCCTTTTTAGCCCTTATTTCTGCCCATAATTGCCCCTAAAGACTGCGACTGTCCTTTAGGGAAGGGATCTCCCTCCATGCTGCAATATATGGGCATTTTTAGTCCTAAACATGGATTTTTCTTCCTGTTATGACAGCGGCTCCCTTTCAGCCCTTCAAACAGTCTGCGACAGCCTATTTTGAGGGTTGTCTCACCTCAAACGAGCCCTCAAACAGACCTCACCTCTTGCGGCCCTCCAACAAGGTACTGCGGCTGTCCTTCAACAATTCGGTGCTCCTGAAATGACATTAAAACAGGCCCTCTCACCCATGCTGGTCCAAACTTCCTTGCTGTGGCCTAGAACAGAAAATACCTCTCTCCACCAAGCTCTTGTGAGGCAAGTGTTGCACACAATGGATCTTTCCCAGTAGATCGGTGATTTCTCTCAACACAAGTTGGGCTTTGTCTTCACCTTAGCTCTGATACCATGTTAAATTCTGAAGATGTTCTATGCTAGATGCAAATTTACTTTAATCTTCTATGGCCCAAATAGCAATCACATGAAAGTAAGATGCTGATAGAACATACTGATAGATCAATGGAAGACAGGCCCATAAAACAGGGATGAAGAATGGTGGCATTACAGCAATCAGCAGGATGCTTCAACCAGCAAAGACTTCATAAGGTCAACCTCCCACATGTGTCACATAACCCCAAGACGTCTGCACCAAGAAGCCCTAAACGCAGAATCAAGAATGGTGCTCCATCACCATCCAAGAAAGAAGAAAATGCCTCCACAAAAATGTGTGTAAAATGAACTCCAAGTCTCTCCAATATATAGGCATCTGTGGGGGTGTGTGACACATCTCTTATGCATGTGGGATAAATCAGGCCAACCTTGCACATGTGGAATAAATTCAAAATACATGTTCTGCTCATCCGATGAAGATGATCTTTAGATCGATCTTGCACCTCTCCGAAAGAGGAATCCAATAAAAATATTGGCATCGTCATTTGAGCATCACAACATGGAGTTTGGACCTAGTTGCCCAAAATTAACAGTATCCAACTCCTTTATTTCTTCTATGGCACTGACTTTGGAATCAAAACGTTTTGGAAGTGATCTCAAAACCTTTTGGACAACTGTACTTTCTTCAATGTTTTCACCTAGACCCTTGAGTGAGTTACCAACTTCATCCACCCGGAGAAAATAAGCTGCAATGTCTTCTTCATCATTCATTTTAAGGCTCTCAAATTGTCTTCTAAAAGTTTGGAGTTTTGCCTTCTTGACCTTGGTGTCTCCATCATAGGTGGCAACAAACTTGTCCCTAATTTCCTTAGCAGATTCACAGTTCATAACTTCTGTAAATCCTGAATAAAAAATTCCACTTGTTATATAATTTAGGGCTTTGGCATTCGCTATATAAACTTTTCTTCTGTCCTGATCTGTTGGTGGGAAGGTGGAACTTTATAACCATCTAGGAATGATTCCCATAATTCTGGTCCAAGAGACATCAAATAAAATTTCATCCTAACTTTCCAAAAAAAGAAAAAAAATTTCCCTCAAATTGAGGGATTTTTCCTGCATCTTTACTAGTCATTGTGACTAGAAATCCTTCTTCCAGTTGTTAGGTTGATTATGAAGACGCTCGCTCTGAAACCATTTATTGAAATAATGAGAGGGGGGGTGAATCAATATTTCATTCAATTGTTATTATTAATGTCAGTTAAAAAAATTTCACAATTAGAACCAAAAATTAAATAAAAAGAACTTTATTAAAAAGAGTTGAGGACACCAATCCTCTTTACAATGGTTACAAGCTCCAACTTGTAAAATAAATTTTTAGGGCTCCAACCCTAAGGACACCAATCCTTGTTTTGAAGTTGTTTTAGGGATCCAACCCTAAGGACTTCAATCCTATTCAATAGGGAGAACTTGAAGGGCTTCAACCCTAGAGTAAAATGTTACCAAATATTACAATGTTACCATTAGGTCTAAATGCTTCTCAGATCATCTTCAATGGACAACAAGTTATCCTTATCAGCTTGCAAGGGTTGTGACAATGGAGGTTGCTTCAACAGATTTCTGATCTTCAATTCCTTAGGTTCTTTACAGGAGCTTCAACGTCCAATCTTCAATGCCACAGAGATGCTCCAAAACAAAGGTTCTCAACAGATCTGAACTATTACTCCACAACTACACGTATCTCCAAATCTCTGAACAATGAGTGATATCATAGGTATGTTTCGCTTCAAACCAGTCTCTGTGTTGTATATAGAGTCTAGACCCAAACAAATCCACCGAACTGTTATCACAGGTCCGAAATGATCACAGATTAAGCATGTACAGGTCCAAGTAGACAAAGAGGATCGCAGGTCCGAGAAGATCACATATTTGAGCTTGTATTACAGGTCCGAGGAAATGAAGAACATCACAGATCATGTATCACAGGTCCGAGGATATGAAGAACATCACAGATCATGTATCACAGGTCCGAGTCTATAATCACGACTCCGAGTAGCATCTAGCATCACAGGTCTGAGTTTAGCATCAAGCATCACAGGTCTGAGTAGCAACTAGCATCACAGGTCCGAATCTAGCATCACAAGTCTAAGTGGCATTACATATCTAGCATCACAGGTCCAAGTTGCTACTAGCCCAAGTCTGTTATATCTCTAGTCCGAGTACTGCGCAAAGAGAAGAATTCATAAACCGAAAAACATTACTCCACAGGTCTGTTGATACCAGTAGTCTGAATTGCCACCAAAAATTGAAAACTCGATCCTTATCTCCTTAGTTCTTCAAGTTCACGAGTTGTGAACTACTTCTTTGTCTTTCTTGATCAAAATCGGATGCCAGAATGAGTGAAACCGAGCCATATTTATAGTGGATTTGCTTAATCATGAAGGCACACGTCTGTTTGCAAAGATCATAAGACTACACAAGTTGGCTAGGATAATATAATATTGCAACTTAAGAAATTAATTTCTATCAAACTGTAAGGAATTAGAAGACAAATAAATACTTGTTGGAAAGAGCATAATGTCCTCTACAAGTTGGTGCAACAAAGTTTTCAACATATTGCCTCTAAATCCAAAAATAATATTTTCTTTTCATAGGAGTGTTTTT
The DNA here is from genome assembly GCA_034641835.2 of Pinus albicaulis. Classification (NCBI taxonomy): domain Eukaryota; kingdom Viridiplantae; phylum Streptophyta; class Pinopsida; order Pinales; family Pinaceae; genus Pinus; species Pinus albicaulis. The sequence continues at coordinate 1,471,806,832 of CM076584.1, forward strand.
CATGGGGATTCTTCAATAGCAGGGTTTTCAATGATAGAATCAAATTAGGGATTTCTTCATTAGGCTATCATATAGCTAGGATTAGGGTTCTAGGGTTAGGGATAGGGTTTCATAAAGGTTTAAGATATATTGACATCAATGACAACTTCAACACTTTCTTGACTTTCCCTCTTTGGTGTTCAAGTTTTGCCAACTCCAAAAGAGGCACTTGCACATTCATTGTAAGCTAAAACACTCCCTAAGTCGACATTTGTGGTAGTAAAATCTAATTCTTACCCAAATAATCCTTTTAACTAAAACTCTAGCCCTTTGCATGGTAAAACTTCCCTTAAAGGGCTAACGTCATCCCTCTCTAGACATTTTTGTGCCCTAGAAAACCTAACCCTAGTGAGGCTTCAACTTGAGGCTTAATTGAAGGGTTTGCTTTATTCCTTTGTTGATCCACTCTTTTAGTAAACCCTTTATTTGACTCACGTGCCGAGGTACTCCTTTGTTGCTACATATTAATAAACATAGGTCATATGTGTTGTTCCTATTCTAGGTGCATGACACACTATTCATTATTAAATAGTCTTGAGCCATTTTCCATCTTTGAGTATCTCCACCTAGCCTATACTTATATCACCTTGAACCCTACAACCTAAATCATTATTTTAGGTAATCACAGGAAGAAGATTGTTGAGGTGGCAGTGGCAATCTACCTCATTGTTGCAATAAGACCTGGCTCTTACCTCACAAGGCCTGCTAGATTTGAGGCAACAGGGCTCTGGAGTGATAATCTTAAAGTAAATGTACGTTATTGATTTATAATGAAATGTACACTCAAAGATTTCTATTGCTTTCTAGATAGCTTTACAATCCACCTCATATGTATAATAAACACTAAATTATGATAGTATGATTGAGTTGTATATGAATTGCGAATAAAATCTCATTCAAGTCCAAATGTAAAGTGTAAGATGGAATAAACCACTGAATTTTTTTATAAATTATGATATATAGTTTTCATGATACTTGGTTTTGCCTCTTTAGTTTATTGATTATTAATGTTTTACCCTGCACTTTTCTAGTATAAACAAGTGTAAAGAAGCTCAAAGACTATAGAATATTTTCCTTAATTGACATAGATGTATAATTCACAGGTCTAGTACATTGTACATTATCGTCCTTATTATATGCATTATCTTGTTAAAAATGATTTGATTGCATACAATTATCTTCATATTCCCAGTACAAGCATCCCATGCAGTCTAATAAATAAATAAATGATAGAACAACATGCATATCAGTCCAAATATCACAAATGCTAGAATTCACGGAAACGAAGGGAAGGTACAAATTATAGTTTCTCACTTGGAACTTCATTTGCAGACAAAATGGGTTTCAACAACTTTTCAGAATCTACAACCTACAAAATAAAAGCAAGCATCTTAGTCAATTTAGAGATAAATCCTCAAACATTCAATAATAATTGAGATATCTATACATATAAACTATAATGAACAAAAAAAAACTTGAATATTAACTATAATTGTGATCTTTCCTTTAGCTAAGTCAACCTAGTCTTGGAAATTGGGAACTAGTAGTAACATTCATGGAGATATTACCATATTAAGCCATGATTAGTCACATTCCACATCACCTAGCCACAGTTAAGGATGGAAATATTGTACTACATGTGGAAGCACAAAAGCAATGTAATCTTCCTTTTGGAAGCGAAAAGGTAATTTAAGTTTCACACACCTTCCCATCATTGACACATGTAGAATGCTCTCCCAATTTACCTACCAAGAAAAAGAACACGTGTTTTTACAACTTTGTGTGTTGGCTCACAATGTGCATCAACGTAAAAGACAGGATCAGAAAAGTTAATTAATAACGCATTGTAAATGACCAAAAGGTAGTGTTAGTGTCCCGTGATTTGATAGATTGACAGACCAAATGCACAAGGTAACATCAGACCAATCTTTGGAGTCCTAGGACCTAGCCTTTCTGAACTCAGAGAGGGCTCTCTCTATTTGTGCAAAGGATGTGAACTTGTTTGCTTTAGATGGTTGATTTTAGGCTAGTTGTTAAGTGTAGGGTTTGTTGTTTGTTTTGGTTGGGTAAGATGATCAAGTAGAATAGGTGGAGTGAGAGGTCTTCAAATCATTGGGCTATGGAGTCTATGAAAGTCATGGATATCTCAACAATGAAACAGGATGCATCACAGGGCAAATCTAGCATGGTCAAATGGATCTTTAAGGCATGTGTGAAATGAAATGAACATAAAGTTTGTGAGCATAGTAGGTGTGTAAGGGCAGTGAAGAATTCTTAAACAAGTACTTTTAAACAAGATGGCCTCGAATACTGATCAACATAAGGACATAATCATAAGATAGGGCAAAACAATAGCTTTTTCATTATACTTAAGCAAACAAGCATTCAAGATGAACAATTTAGTGAACCATAGAAAGAAATAAACTTATCTAACTTCTAGTGATTTCACCTTCAAGGTTTAGAAAACATATAAGATAACATATAACTTTAATCAAAGAAGAGGGAACTCCTAAGCATCTTTGATCAAGCCACAAAGAACTTTAAGGCAACTTCTCAAGCATGGACAAAGGGCATGATCAAAACATGGCCTCTTTGGCTAAACCTAACAAGTAGTACTTCAAAAAGAGATTCCAAAAAACAGAGTTTAAATAACATCAAATAAGCAGGGCTAACCACAAAACATATTTGAAAACCACTATATTGAACCATTCATGGAATAAACAAGCATAGGTGGGTCTTAAGAAGCAACTAAGAATTCCTTAAACTAACCTAGCAGAAGAAAACATAAAGACAATAGAAAAGAGGAGGAAGAGGGCATTGGAGGACATCTTGGATTTGATCTTTCTTCTTGTGTGAGAGGTTGAGAACCCGATTCGCTACTTCACTAGTCCAAGGATGGAAACCCTTGGGTGATTTTGGACCTTGGTGGGAGTGGATGAAAACCCACCTCATCTCTTTGGTGGATTCAACCGGAATTCACATGTGTAATGATTGATTTAAGTTCAGTTTTGGGAGGGCTAGTGCAGCATTGGAGTAGATTCTCAAGGCCAACTTTTCATCTCAACTATATTGGTTGTATTTGCATGTAACCCCAATTTATCTATTATAATAAAAGTTGAGATTGTTCTTGTTCATCTTGTTGTTATTTTCCTGTATTCTAATGGTTATATTTTTACATGGCAATGTTATGTTAAAGGAATGATAATTTTTATATTTCTGCAAAACTTAGACAAATATCTTGTTTCAAATATTACAGTGATATCAGAGACGGCTTTTCCTGCTAGCCTGGAGGGTTTCAATTTAAATTGTCGATTGTTCGAGGGATTTATTTTTGAAGGTGCCAAATCCTATTTGTCAAAGAAACCAGAGATCAAGTTCTTGCCAAAGAACGAAAATTTCTAGATTTTGGACAAATTCGCTTCGTAAATTGTGCGTGCGTAATAATTATTCAACGCTACAGTCGCTGAGGCCATCCAAGAATTTTTAGAAAGAGGCACAGTATATTTTAAGGCAGTCGATTAATTTTGTGGTTGTGGGGAACTAAATCAGCCAAATGTGAAAGACGTCACGTCCAAGCTATCGATGCCAAATCGAAGGGGAAATTAGTGGGCCAATAATATAATTGTCGGCATCTGGACTACAAGACAAATTACAGGGTTGAATAATCATGTAATTTGGTGGCAACATCGGCAAATTATGGGAGTGCAGATCCGGTTGAAGCATTGTGTATAAGTTTTGAAGTGTGCGAAAGGTTGCACCATTAACAACGAAGCGCCATTCCAGAGGTCAAGTCAGAGGTTGATCGTAGCCGAGTTGTCGAATTAGAAGGTTTGACAGGAGGTCGAAATGTCAAAGCACTCATAGTCAGTTGCAGCAAGGAAGTAACTTGTCTTTGAGCGAATAATTTTTGTTTGACATTCCCGGGGCGTATTTATCACTAGTAATGCACATGACAAGACTTTGAGGCAGAAGGGCATTGTCTCCATTGATCTCTCTATACTCGCAGAGCTAGTTACAGAATTGGTAGAGCATGTAACCACAGATCACCAAGACGAGATTCAGTGGTTCGGTCGGTTGCAATCGAGACTAAGTCACGTCCAAATTACTGAGCACGTGGTTACCAAATGGACCAGAAACAAGGGTGCAATTTGATCCTGTGATACGTGCACTCGACATGATACAAAAACATGATGCATGAGTGACAAGCATGCCTGCAGCTGAAGTATCATCGTATCTTGCTGAGGGGAGAGACGTGATATTGTGCGCAAAGATAGAAGTGTAATTGCCAAGTTTTGTGCGGTGAGGGTGAAGAATGGACGTGAGTGGCGAAGGAAGCGTGTACATATGCAATCACATGTAGCATTGGAGGTACACAGTGATTTGCATTGAGCGCAAAAAGAGTGCACTGGATCGATTTGAAGCAGAGCGATGGGTTGCGGCTACCTGTGAGTGCCAAAAGAGCCAGAGCAAATTGATTCTATTTCCATGCCAATGGCGTGAGTTTCATTTCGACAGAGTTATAATTGGGCCACAATCTATAATTCCGACAGAAATTATATCAAGGCGTTAATCATTGTGTTGCTAGAACCAAAGGCGGGTTGCTCGTGGTCGATATCAAGAATTGAGCCAGCTCAGGTTTTATTACCACCACTAATTGGGAGTTGAGTTCTAATCGGAAGAGACCACATCATTATCGTTCTCATCCAAAATTAGACAATTTTTTACTAACTGTAGGGTACATTGACTTGCGTAGCGAAAGTTGGGCTACGCTAGCTAGACAAGAATGCAGGCGAAGGATTGTCCCTAATATTGGCCAAGGAAGGAGCGAACTGCACTAAAGCAGATAGAAGTGGCTAACATGGGATCTGGATCAAGTGTGTATGAGACAGTATGTTGGTGTTTGCATGCCAGTAGCTTTGCGTGTGTGGTGGGACTATTTGATTTGGCATAGGACCGAAGATTAAAGATGCATGTAGCAGACCAATTCTGGATAGGTCGACAAGGGTTTAATACCCTGTGATTGCACCTATAGATTCCATTCCACTATCGCCCAAAAATTGCAGTGATGCCAAGGATCGATATGTTGTAGTCTACTTGTTGGTTGGTGCGATCACTACATTCAAGGATACATTTGTATGGGCTTGGTTGTTGTAATTTTGTTGGCAAAAGATCAGAGTATGCGCATATAAGGTGGCAAAGGACTGTATTGTATCTCTGCTAGCAACTACCGCACACTATTTTCCTCTTGTGCTTTCAGATTCATATATCTCTTGTTGCAACCATGTTATGCCCAACATTTTAAAGATATAAAGTTTTGTTAGTTTCTTCATATTTGAGAATCCCTGTATGATCGGTGAATGCACTTCACCTACAACCTTGTATTTGTGACATGTTTGACAAAGTACTCCACTGAAAGGTTCACTGAAAGAAAAAAAAAGTGTAATTTTCTAGTCAAAAGTCTTGTATGAGTCAGATTCTTGAGGTACCATGATTTTCCCTCATTAATGTATAGTTGTATTGTAAGTTGGTGGAAGTTTGTCAGTCAAGTCATGCATAAAACTATTTGATGTCCTTACCATCATTGAACAAAAGAATGGATCAAACCCTTGTAAATTCCCTTAATAAACTAGCAACAACAAATCTTTTTCCAAGGAGATACTCACTATGCTTCAACAAGAGCAGCCACAAAAAGAGCATGAGTTGGGACACCAAATTTTTAAACTTGGGACAGATTTGAAACACATGAGGGTCGCAATGAAAGCTCTTTTCAAACTGGAAGAATTGGATGCACTCATTTCCAAAGTACACCAGTTAGAGGGGAAGAAACTAATTTGGGCCCTAAAACTAGCTATGCTTGCCCTAATACAAAAGAAGTTCTCAGAGTGCCCTTGTGAAGGGCTCACACTTCCAGTTGCCTCTTGTCTCAGTAGTATCATGATGCTAACCACACCTATACCTCCTTACAGTGATGACATAATAAGGAGTCTTCGAACTGATAGTAGAGACCTTTCAAGATTTGGATAATAATGAGGATCCTACATTTGGGAAGAAGCTTGAGGTTCTAGAAGTCATGGGCCATGGCCTTGGTTAGATATTATGACATCATGTTTGATTTGGAGTGTGATGACCTGATTCTCCAAATGTTCCAATGCTTCTTTAGCATTAGGAAACATCATCCTGACACAGTCATAACACATATAGTCCATTTTGTCTTCATGTATGGGAGGTCGTGATGCCATTTGCAGAGAGTTGCATACTATATAGTTGACCATTTGGAGGAGAGAACAATTGGTTTCACCTGCTGCTTATGAACTAGTCGAAAGGTTGGTTGAGAAGAACATTGGGATATTCAGAAGACATTTGACCAGGGAGGATTTGCTCAGGTTTGGTGGATCAAGCAACAAGAATGAGCTGAGGAAGGGTCTTTGTTTCATCTGCAAGGAACCTTGGGGACCTAACCACTCATGCATGGGTGACACTGAGGAGTCGACAAGGGAATATTAGGAGGATATTCCTTTTGACTTTCAAGATTCATATTCTTCTTCTTTAGTTAAGTCCATGGGTTCTTACGAGAACACCTCTGAGGAGCATGAGTAGTCATGGGGAGTTATTGATAGCGGCTCAGAGATGCAGACATGTTTGATAGAGGATATTGACGAGCAGTAGCTTGAGCAGCACATAGTGGAACACAGTGCGCATGATGGGCCATATTTGGAGAGTCAACTAGTGGCTCGTATTGAGCCCATGATGGAGGAGGATGAGTAGACAACCTTGGGGCCAGTCATTGACAAGGAGTAGGCAGATGTACAGGCTGCCATTAGGGAGGTAGTATTTACAAGTATCGGTCATCAGGAGGCATTGGGACCTGACAGGACAGTTTTGCAGGTGAAGAGTGGATCGGTAGAGCATGGAGTTTCTGGTCAGATGAGGGAGGCTCTTTTGCGGATAGTGATGCATCCATCTTTGGGTCTACCCATTGATGATGCGCAGGTAGATGCAGTGGAAGCTCGCAAAGTTGCAGTACTTCCAAGTAGCAACCCTCTCCAGGAATACATAGACAGAGTGTGCAGCACGGGTTGCCCACTTATAGGGAGATAAGCAGGGATTCCTAGACATATCTGGTTGATTGGTTGGCCAGAGGTACATGAGTTGAGCATGGTACGACACAGTGGACTCCTACCCTATACAGGTGCACATGCATCGATCCTTACCATAGGATGGATTGGCGGGAGATCATGAGTTGCTATCCTATTGATGGAGTGTCATTCTTAGTCATGAGCGTGGTACAGTAGGGGCCCTTAGAGATAGGGTGCACTACAAGGGCCAGTTGGCAGCAGAGCATAGGTTGGTCGTCCATCAACATTCCATCATAACATCAACATAGTGGGGTTGACCTTGGTTTATGCCAGAGGTTGGATTGGAAAGAGTTAATGAATTGGTACCCGGTTGATGGAGCGGCTGTCATAGTCGAAGCTATAGCACAGCAGGAGCCATGGAACATTGATACTTGTTCTTGGTGGCAATTGGATCCAGGAGAATTTTTTGATGACATGTTTAGTTAGAGATTGGTCTAGGATCCAGGCATTAAGGGGTCCATTCATGGTGGATTGACACAGAGGCATAGCATCACCCAGTGGTTTGTATGGGATCCGGGCATTGGGTCTCAGTTGCATTGGGCCACTAGAATGGTCCACATATTGGATTGCTTGAGAGTGAAAAATTCGTAAATCTCGAATCCCTATTGTAGCAATCTGATATTACTTCTCCTACTTGTTTATTCCATGCAAGTTATTTACTGTGTTAAACTGTAAATATCAAAGTAAATACAACTGCGGCCTTCACTAATTAAATTATATGCAGAAACAAGAACTAAGCAAGAAGAAATAAACACACACATAATTGACACCGTTGTTTTTGGACTAATGTCCCCGGAAAAAACCAATGCAGGAAACCGGTGTAGCAACTAAGGGTTTGTATTATTAAACAGTAGTTCTAAATACAATCTAGGATTCCTTACTGGCCATCCAATACAGAGAATCTGACTGGTAGAAAAATTAGTGAGAAATACCTCACACTATCACTTGCGATCCGACACTGATCCAACCCTGAAATGGCTAGCCACAAGCTGCCCCTGCGCAGTCACTGCGCAACTCTGCGTCACAGCTAATAGGGATTGCATCACTCCCTCTGGCTTATCAATCTACTGACTGGATGCTCGATCTTCTGGCCCTCCGGTCTCACACCCCGACTCCTAGCACTGTAATTGATCTGACCCTTAGAAAATTTGCGGATCTCCTCACAGGCTCAGTGTTGCCTCTTCTAGATCTCTCTCTCCTTCTCTGCGTTGTATTCTCGGCTCAGGAAATCTCCAACCGGAAAACTATCTCTGCCCCTCACTACAAGAAATATCCTCAATGATCTCTCTGGCAACTGCTGCGCTGCTCACTTGAGAGATCGATCTCTTGATCTCATACGATGTGTTTTTCCAAATGCCCATCGATGTCCTTATAATCTTCTCGTTGAGAAATCAACGACCCAGAATAGATTCTAATCAATGGCGCAGATCATATTGACTCGATCTTCGTCTTTTTCTAGAAGTTTTGCACCCAGTTCTATCAATAGACTTTAATTATTTTAATTCCCTAAGTTTAGACTTAGGCATCCATTAAAAATAATTAATTATTTTAATAAACCTCCTCCGGGTGGAATTTCCCAAAATGATTTCTGAGTATTCTGGAATACATGTGTCCTAGCCTCTCTGCAAATTTTGAGGCTTAGTGCACATCCAATGCTACCAGAAATCAACAATCCCTCTAAGCGAGGAATGTGCTCTAGTAATTCAACCTGCTGAAGCATCACCCTGACTATGTATCATCTCCCTCTGCGTTGGTGACGTCTGACATCACTGCCCACCAACTACTGCGCAAATGTTGCATCTATGTTGTTGCTGACCCTGCATACTGCTGCCAACTACATCTGCACTGCAACTCTATTGCTGTTGCAGCAGAAAAACATCCAAAATACAGAACCAAGTGTTCAACATGATGCATCTGTTACACGAGATCTGACTGCTGCTAGTCTCTGCACTGAGCCTCTAAAGCCTCTGCGCTGCTGCTGACTCTGCACTATGCCAACTACACTGCTGCCAACTTTGCTTTGCACTACTACCAACTCTGCTCTGTGTTGCTCAGTCTCTGCTGCTCTCTAGCCACTGCAACTGTCATGCCAACACTCCTCTGCACCAAATGACACTAGTCCATCCAGCTACTTCTGATATGGGCTCCCATAGCAAGGTATTGATCCAAGAGGTGGAATCCTCTGCTCTCTAGCCACTGCAATTGTCATGCCAACAATCCTCTGCACCAAATGACACTGGTCCATCCAGCTACTTCTGATATGGACTCCCATAGCAAGGTATTGATCCAAGAGGGGAATCCTCAAGGATCCTTCCCATCTGCAGCTCTTTCGAACTACAACTCTAGATCACCCCAATTCTCCCATGGAGATATGTGGGCAATCATAGCAAACTCCTCCTCCTCGATCCTTGTGGTTGCAGCCTGCGGATCATGTTTCTCATCCTTGTCCTTCTTCTTGAGAGGACATTGCGTAGCGTAGTAACCAAGCTCACCACACCAGAAACATTTGATCTTTGAGACGTCCTTCTTCTGTCGCCACTGCTCTTGCTGCCCCTTTGATGTAAGGGCTGCATTCTCCTCCTCCTCCTTGGGCTTTGTCCCACTGTTGCTGCTGCCATCAACCTTGCACTTGACTAAGTCTCGCCTCATCTCTTCTTGTTGAAGAGCGACCCACATCCCTTCCCAATCCGACAACTTCTCTCTACCCAGGATACTCTAGACAAAGACTTGTCATTCTTCTGAGACTAAATTCAAGGCCAATCTTAATATCTTCGTGGCCTGAGGTGCTGACCTTACAATTGACAACTAATCTCGAACTTCCTGAAGCTTTGAAAGGAACGGATCCATGCGCTCCCCCTTCTGCATCCTTGTACATCTCATCTCCTCCTCCAAGAACATCTTCCGCTGCTTGGAAGATCCCTCATACAGCGTAGCCAATGCATCCCACATCTCCTTGGTGTTGAATTTCCACGACCCTAGGTCTAAGATAGAGTCTTAAAATCTATGACGATACCAAACCAAGAATCAACAGAACTACTTTGCATAGTGGAATATTAACAGCAGTAAATCACATATGCACAAAACACTGCAAACCCATCATTTACCTTCAAAAATTCATAACTCCTCAACAACAACTCAAAATCGGATGATTCTCATTGCGTTGGAATTGTCTCACCGAGCACTATCATCCTCATCCATCACATGTCGAAATCTCATCATGGTTTTGGCCCAAACACCGATGGGTGCAAAACCCCAAAGCTTGGATCTAGGGCCCACAAGCCAATTTGTGGCGCTTTGACTTCCAACCCTCAATCACCAGGGTTTGGAGTACCTCCCAAGCTACACAAAAATCAACACTCCCTCTTAGCGAGGGAGGTACTTCCAAGTCTAGGAAGTAACCATCATTCGACGACGACACTAGCCCAACTGGCATCCATCACTACAGCATACCCTGTAGATGAATCCGAAAATCTCGATAGTGCCTTTGCCTCATCACATCTGAACCTAAAGATCCCAAACCTCCATAAGGCTACTCCCTTTGAGGCTAGATTCCCTATGAGCCTACACGACCTTCACTGACTGAGTCCTGCAAGCACTCATCCTCCTGGATCATATACCACTCGTCCAAATCCCTCCAATCTCGTATATGCAACACCACGATCCGATGAAGACTCTAGCCTGCCAACCTGTAGTCCATCACATGAAGCCATCTCGATCAACCCGATCTCGTCCATGCTAAAGCATCCCTCGAGTTGTCCCAACCATCCATGGCACACCAACGGAAGTCCACGATCAGCAATCTTCCCTACAACAAATTGTTTTTCACCAGGCTCACCACCAATCCACTAGAACTCCCAGCCCATCTCGCCATGTAACCAATCAAGACCACATCTCCATCTCTTTAGCTAAACCCTTTGCTCCATGATCTAGACACCCACATTTGCTTCATTATGCAAACTCTGATTCACTGGCTTCCAAAGTAACTCAGACACGCTCTGATACCATGTTGAATTTTCACGACCTTGGTTCTAGGATAGAATCTTAAAATCTTTGACGCTACCAAACCAAGGATCTCAACGGAACTACTTTGCATAGCGGAATATTAACAACAGTACATCACATATGCACAAAATATAGACAACTTTTTAAGTTTTCAACCCAACTTCGTTATATTAACAACATATAATACAATAGTCTAGGGCTCTCGTACCAGGGATAATGGCCCCCATACGTCCACAATACAAGATACAAAATAAGATACTCTGACCATCTAGTTGTAGCATGCTATATCAGCTCCTCTCAATCGTATCATGTACCTACCTGGTCCTTCGGCTCCTGATCTATAGCTCTTGCCTCTATCAATGCTCCAAGTCCATCTGGCCACTAAATCTCGGCTGTCCAATCTGCTCTCTAGTTGTCCCTTCGTCCATCAAGGGCACAACACATCGAGACTCCAGTCGAGTTGCTCACAGCTCCAATTGTGAACAACTCTCAATCTGCCCATTGTTGCTCCTCGGCTACTCAAGGACTTCAGCCCACTATGGTCTTCTTGTGCTGCAACGATGAAGACCAACATAGGGCACAGAGGGCTGCCACCTATCACTGCAAGATGTCCATCTCCCACAATGAACACTGGCTAGGAGGACTTCCCATCATCTGTTGTAGAAGTCCTTCTCTATACACAAGTCTCGGGCTCCACAATCTTGCTCCTTGTTGATCAGATCCTTGAGCTCCAACAACTGCCAGGCAAGTAGTCACCTTTGTCCATCAAGGTGTTGCACTTTGGCTCCAACATGGACACTATCACATTGTCCTCCAGCATACCATAACTGACCAGTCACATCCACACTTGGTCATCTCTCACGCTACCCTCCAACAATCCATGAGAGACGAAATCCACGCTGTAGCATCTGCACCTAGTTAGGGCATCCCCACACTAGTCCTTTCGACCATCAAGGGCACAACACATTGAGACTCCTGTTGAGTTGCTCACAGCTCCACTTCATAACAACTCTCAATCTACCCACTGTTGCTCCTCAGCTACTCAGGGACTTCAACCCACTATGGTCTTCTTGTGCTGCAATGACGAAGACAAACATAGGGCACAGAGGGCTGCCACATGTCACTGCAAGATGTCCATCTCCCACAATGAACACAGGCTAGGACGACTTCCCATCGTCTGCTGTAGAAGTCCTTCTCTACACAGAAGTCTTGGGCTCCACAATCTTGCTCCTGGTTGATCAAACCCTTGAGCTCCAACAACTACCAGGCAAGCAGTCACCTTTGTCCATCAATGTGTTGCACTTCGGCTCCAACATGGACACTATCACGCTGTCCTCCAGCATACCATAACTGCCCAGTCACATCCACACTTGGTCATCTCTCATGCTACCCTCCAACAATCCACGAGAGACCAAGTCCACGTTGTAGCATCTGCACCTAGTTAGGGCATCCCCACACTTGGGAGACCCTTACACATGGTTGCCCACAAACTTCACCAATTCGCCCTTTGCTCTGCAATAGAGGAGCTATTGCGCAAATCTAGGCACCTCAATGTTTCCTCGCCTAGGACACCATCAATCCATCATATAAGGGTCCATCTGCAACAAACCTTGTTGTTGTCCTCTTGCCTTCCGATCTAATGTGCCTGCTGTCACCTTGGTTGCTTGGTAGGCCTCCCAATAATCCACGTGGGCTCCTCCAAATAACTCCTAAGGCCTCCTCAAGTTGCCCATCAAATAAGAAGACATCTGCCAATACTCTTGTTGCCTCCTTGTCCTTGATTTTTGTGTATGTATATCACTGGTTAGGGCACACACTCTTGTCAAACTCTCACCTATCTCACTGTCCCTTCCTTGGCCTTCAAGACACCTTGGTATCTCCACAAGGTTCTCAAATGATCCAAGACTGTTATAACGATCTAGGGCTGCCTCCAAGCACAAGAATTAGCATTTTTTGAAGCCTTCTTTACCCCTATACAAGTTGTGTTGTTCTTGTAGACATTGCGGCCTTCAGATAGCATTCTCCACAAGGCTTTTAAGCCCTCAACCCTCCACCAATCACTTGTTGTAATCTACAGCAATCTGCGGCCTTCCTGAAACGGAGATCCCATCAATACACACATAAAACTTACCCAGAATTTCTAAAGTTGGTGCATGGATAACTCGGCTCCTCAACCAAGGATTGTGCCCTCACATCCATGCACAAATAGTCCTTTAGGCACGACCTGGTTAGGGCATACAAGGTTTGCATAAAGATCATTTCTCTTCATCATACAAGCCTCCTTTCTATGTGTTTTTGCTGGAGATGTCTACGGCCTTGTTTAGGGAGCCTAGTAGCCTACTCGGCCTCCCTAAACAGGCCTTCTACCCACTTGCACTTCAACAAAACCCACAACCTGCAACAGAGAAGATATCCACAAGTCTTATGCCCAAGACAACCTTTCACCAACTCGGCCTAGTCTCATTCAAGCCCTCTCTCCCTCGCTGGCGGCATCTGCCCAAAACCATTCCAACAATCTCAAGAATAAGCTCATTCTTCTCTTTGCTGGTTCTCCTAGGGCTGCGACGTACTGAGGTATCCTTCAGCCTTCTTCCACCTTAAACGAGCTCCTTTCTATGCTCCTCCAAGATGATCTAATGTTCTCACACTCACCCTCCTTTTATACACAATTGAGGGGCTCCTTATAACGTCACAATGAGGGGTCGCCAACTGTCATGACCCTAAAAACACTTTAGGGTGACGTACATACACATGTGCAAACCCATCACTTACCTTCAAAGATTCATAACTCCTCAATGACAACTCGGAATCAGATGATTCTCGTTGCATTGGAATCGTCTCGTTGAGCACTATCATCCTCATCCATCACATGTCGAAATCTCATCATGGTTTTGACCCAAGCACCGATGGGTGCAAAACCCCCAAGCTTGGATCTCAAGCCCACAAGCCAATTTGTGGCACTTTGACCTTCAACCCTCGATCACGAAGGCTTGGAGTACCTCCCAAGCTGCACAAAAATCAATACTTGGCAGTCCCTTTTCCAGAAATGTGCTAAACAATGAAATCCCTCACTCCGTCGAGGATCAGTCTCTTGGCTTTGGCCATATCCTTCTTGTAGGCCTTCAATGGATCCAGATCTGTGGGGACAACTACCACACTATTGATGAAGGTTTTGAGATCATGCTCATCTAGAAGGAAGAAGATCCTTGCCTTAGAGATCACATAGTTGGGGGCACCCTCCAACCGATCCTAATCTCTCAACCTGGTTGCTTCCATCTCACCTAAACAAATGTAAAATGTTGCCTCTAACCCTCTACGCAGCTGGCTCTACACACTCCCTGCTGAAGTGAGCAAAAAAAATCTCGATTACTGTTGCTTCTGCATGGGAAATCAAAATTTCTTCGGCAAGAAATTCTTTGAGGTCAGAATTCCCTCAGTGTGCTCCTTCCTCCTTCTTTTGACGCTTTTCTGCACCAGCAAATGCTGTAGCAAAAAATGGCATCCCACCCGAAGACAGCTCTGTACTGCTCTCTCTGTCATTGGCAAACTTCGATCTGGAAATCTTTCTCTCTGTCGACTCACTCAGAGAGAGATTTTTAACGAAAATCTTGCCCTTCTGGATAGGACTGCGCAATCCCTCTAGGGATTCGATCTGCTGCCTACGCAACTCTTCGATCTCCCTCTTCTGCTTAGCGTTGAGCTCTCCGACTCTACTCTCTTGCTTCACTCGCGCTTTGAAACTGTTGACCACTGGAGTGGCACTTAATGATAATGAGAAGACTCCATGCCCAAGGATGAACCAGAAGACATTTTTACCATCAGATATCATCAGTTCAACAGAGTTTTTAAACTCTACTTCTACTTCTTATCATTTTCTCTTGTACCCAGATTCCACGCCCTACAGGGAATTGTAATAAGTGATGCTAGTAATGATGAGTTTTGAGTCAGTATTGAGTCTGTAACAGGCCTAGGTAGCCTAGGACTTTGCCAACAAGTGAGTATTACTCTAGGAGGTTTTTTTAACTTGGTTAATTATAATCTCCCTACTAGGAGTTAATAATTAATTGAGTTTTTTCCTTCAATTTTACCCCAAATCCGGAGTACGGCTTGATGGTGAGGCCTTGGGTGACTCCTAGTGTCTAGAGTCAATGTATATTACCATGCTAGATCACACAAAAAAATTCGTGGAATTTGGTTAGGTCTAAGTAGTGATTTTTTAATTTTTTAGATTTCCTGCAAGTTGAAAATTGCAATAAAAATTGTAATTGAATTGTAATAAGTGTTGTTTAGAGAAGTTGTATGGGGTATGAGTAATCAAAATTACACCTCTCACGCTCAACTTTCTACTATGACACACTTTGAGGGGTTAAAAATGTGTTTTGAACCCTCAAAACCCACTTTTCCTAAGTTTAATGGGAAATCTGGCAATTAATTAAGCCATAAATTAAATAAATGGAGAAAAATGAATATCCACACATGCTAAATGAGGTGGAAATGAGGTGCAAAATTATGGAGGAGTTAAAATTAAGTCCCAAGGTGATATGGACTCCTAAAATCAAGGAAAAGACATGTTCTCAAATAAAATTGAATTTCCAGCATTAAATGAGAGTTACTTACTTGGAAATTCGAATTTGTGAAGTTAGTGCATATTTGGGAGGATTTGGGAGAATATTTGGTGGAGATTTTTGTGGGAAATTGTCCCCACATGGGTTATCAACCATATACACGTCATTCCATTATAAAATTCGAATTTGGCACATAAGAGAAGAAGAAAATGATGTCCACTTGCCAGAATTCGATTTTTACACTTGACATTGGAGCTCCACTTACCAAATTCGAATTTGCCTTGAGATCTCCTCCCTCTCACCACTTGGCATATGGTTTCTTCATTGGGATTTTCTCCCAACTTTCTATATAATGGAGCCATGGGCTCTCATATTGTAATCATTGTTTACTAGCTATTGTGCTTGCGAAAGTGCTGTTGCCTTGTATACTTTCAGAAATATCAATAAAGACTTTGGGTTTTCATTCATGAGGTGTTCCTCCTTTTGGAGTGTGATGAATTGTTAATCATTGGTATAATTCCTTTTACTCATGCTTTGATCTAATTTGTTTCAATATGCTCTTGTAGATTTGTTAATGTAGAGCTATCTTATATTGACATTTGATTTAGGAGTATGCTCTAGGTATAGAATGCTCTAGTTGGTTTCAAATAAATCTCTAGAGTTTCTTATCATTGTTTATTGCTAGATCTATATGGAACTAATTCTTGATTGAAGTTTTGTGAGGGAACATCTTGTTGGGATCAAAGAATCAAGTGTTGGGGGAAGTCTTTGGAGAGACCAACCCACTCTTGATACATTCTCAAAGGAGCTCTCATTTGTTCTTTGAACTTTCATAATCTTATCTTACAAAGTGTTTTTGCAGGGGTTTTGGGACATAGCTTGTATACAAGCCGAATACTTCTAAATTTGAATATCTTTTAAAACATTATACTTCATTGCTTTCATTTGCTATCTAAGAGCTTGACGATGACTAAGCAAAGAGGAGAGTTTACTCGAACTCTTTGGCTTAGCCCTTTGTAAATTGTTGTGCAATATTTTGTAATTTTATGTATCTAATATTTGATTGGTTTTGTAGCCCTCTTTCGATTTTTTTCTTGTGACAGCTTGAGTGGACAACTATAAGAAATTACTAACAAGTTGTTGCAGGACTTTTGGGCTAAATTTCAAATCAAGAAGATAACTCTCTCTTCTTTGGTTGTGGGCATAGAAGAGGCTTAGCTTCTCTTCTCCTATTGTAAAGTCTGAATTTATTTTGAGTTCTTAGAAATTCTAACCGAGGAAAAGTCTATGGTCTCAATTTTTATTTGTAAAGACTTTCCTTGGTTTAGAAAAGGCCTCTTGGTCATTTCATTCTTGTAAAATTAATAAAAAATTATGTTTTTGTTGTGGGAGCATGGGTTTTACCCATTGGCATCCCTATCTCTCCATTTCAAAGGAGAGAATTTGTAGATGGATTGACTTAGCGGTTTTGACATTTCCGTTTTCTTTCACATCACATATGCATGCTCTAATTGGGAAGTTACACAAATCGCATAGTCCTTTAATTTCTTAATTTGCAATCTCATTTGCCATCACTTACTTATGTTTTGTGATCTATTTCTCATTTGGATAAGTTTCACAATATACTACAAGTAAAGAAGCATAACACTTTCAATTTATGGCAATTTGAGTTATTGATCTAACCAATGTTACAAACATCGCGATTGGGATAAAATCGCAGAGGGGAAAAAATCGGAAAAAATCGTAAAAATCGGGAAAAAATCGTAAAAATCAGGAAAAAAATCGGCACATACAAAAATATTCATTTTTTTTCAATTTTTTTAATATCTAAAGCATCTACAGCATAAAATAAATGCATTGACACAGAAATATGAAAAAAAAACTAATATATAAGATGTGTAATATCATGTCTAGTGCTACATCATACATAAAACTGAATCTTGTCATGAATACCAAGTCCTGAGTCTCAAGAGTCAACTCAGCCTCAAAATATCAACAAAAAATATAATAATGTATCTCATATCATGAGTCATAATGTCATATACAAAGGAATATCAATGCACCATGCCACCATATAACCTATGGTCCTATATTATTGATTTCCTCTGCCCCTCTTGCGAGAAAATACAACAGCTTTGCCTTTCTCTCTAGATGAAGAAGCTGGCAGGACTGGCAATGGGCTCTGTCGTGCTCTAGAAGTAAAAAATGAAGCACCAGAACGGGAACCTGAACCACTAGGAGCTAAAGGAGGCAGACCACGTCCTCTACCGGTAGTAGTGGTAGGTGGTGTCACCTCCTCCTCTTGCTCCTCCTCCTCCTCCTGCTGCTGCTGCTCCTCCTCGTCCTCCCCCTCCACTACCTCCTGCTCTATCCAATCAGGGGCTGACTCCATGACAGGCCTCTCAGCCTCAACCCTCCATTCAGTAGTGGTGTCAATCGCATCTAAAGAGATGGCCTCCATATCAGGGGTCCTCTCAATTTGTCTCACCCACAATCTAAGATTGTAGTAGACATAAACCATGTCATTGAGCCGCTGACCCTCCAACCTGTACAAGGGTCATAAATTAATAAATTAAATATTTAAAAAAAAATATTTAATGAATTCAAAAAATCAGTTGGAAATTGGAATAGGTTAAGTTTTTTACCTGTTGCGCTTTTTGGTGTGTATTTTTTCAAATACACTCCAGTTGCGCTCGCATCCTGAAGCGCTACATGTTTGGCTGAGTATTCTAATGGCAAGTTTTTGGAGTTTTGGTAATCTGCCACCGTAGTTCCTCCACCATGCATCTACAAGTTACAAGTTACAACAAATAAGATAAACTTATAAAGTTACAAACATAAGAAAATTTTTAAAATAATGAAAATCTTACCTGGCATTTTAGTAGTCCTATCCTGGACAGCCATGTCGAAGCTCAAGGTGCCACGTGCCATTCTATATACCTCCATCTCTTTGGATATCTCTGCACGTTCTGATGGACTTGGCACCATCCTCTGAACACAAGTGAAAAGCCATCCATGACCTCAGCATCAAATAGAAAACCACATGAATAAGCAAATGCGGGGTTCAGGAAGAGCCCTGCAGCATGAATGGGACGATGGAGTGTGTTGTTCCATCGATCATCAATCACTTCCCATAAAAGAAGTTGTCTCTGAAACCCATCATCACCCTTATCATCATAATAGCTGCGAACAGCTTCTTTGGCCCTATCCATGGCCTCATACAAGTAGCACATTGCGGGCTTCTCTCCATCCACCAATCTAAGAACCTTTACCAAAGGTTCACTAATGCTGCACACCTCTTCCACTCCAGCCCAGAAATCTTTCTGATATGACACCAACCTGCAGATGGCCTGTCCCTCTGATTTGCGGCTGATAGTCAAAGCACGCCACTCATCTGAAAGAAACATTCTCTTCAAATCCCACTTAGAATTCAAGAGGGATTGAAGAGAGATGAAAGTAGTGGCAAATCGTGTAATAGCAGGCTACACCAACTCCTTCTTGTTGGTGAATGTCCTCATCAAATGAAGCACAGATCCATGGTTATATATAAATTTTGCGATTCTCTTTGATGATTCTACAATATCATTGACAAAATCAATATTTCCGATGTCCTCCAACATCAAATCAAGGCAATGTGCAGCACAAGGTGTCCAAAATATGCTCGGATACCTCTCCATAAGCATCTTGCCAGCAGAAACATAGTTTGTAGCATTGTCCGTTATGATTTGGACAACATTTTGGGGCCCAACCTCCATAATGAACACATCTAATAAATCACATAATAATTTTGCATCTTTGACATGTGCAGAGGCATCAACAGATTTCATAAACATTGTCCCCTTGGGACCACTGACCAAGAAGTTAATAAGCGTCCTACCCCTTTGATCAGTCCAACCATCTGACATCACAGTGCATCCTGTGACTTCCCATGATGCCCTTAACTCTTCGAATCTCTTGGTGCAGTCAGCTTTCTCATTTTGCAGAATGCGCCCTTTAAGGTCATTATCTGAAGGGGCTTTGTATCCTGGGCCAACAACAGCGATAGCATCAATCGCAGCCTGATAAAATGGATTGTTCCTGGCAACATTGAAAGGAATATCACTCCAAAGAAATAGTTTGCCCAACAACTTATCAGCTTCTTCCTTCTCCTTTCTTTTAAGAAAGGAGGAGATAGATGGCTGTGCCCTAGGAGTGGTTCTAGGAACAAAAAATGAGGAGGCAGCTACGACGCTGCCTATAGAAGAGGCTGATGCTGAAGAGCCACTACCACTCTCACGGTCAACTCCAAACCCTGATATTTGACTTTTCAGAGCTGCTTTGCTGAGTTTAGTGGTTTCTATTTCTCCCAATGAGTTCATGGCTCTTTTGATTATTTCTGAACTGGTGTTTTTGCAAGGGCCTACTTCATGCCCAGGAATTTGTGCCAAGTGGTATTTCAACCTGTATACCCCCCCTGTCATGTGTTGACCACATAATTTGCAAGTCAAGTTTGATCGGTCAAAACCCCCATCAGGTTCACCAAATTCCCATAAAGGATCTAATTTCCTTGGCATGTTGGAAACTTTGAAGTTTGAAGTTTGAATGTTGAAATTTGAACCTAGGGCACAAGAAAAATTGCCAGTTAAAAAATAAAATAAAAAAATTACAATTTTACATACAACATTTTGATTTTTTTCACAAAAAAAACCCTCAACTCAATCCAAAAATAATGGGAAAAAATACATGTTGAAACACAAGCAAAAATAATGGGAAGAAACTAAGAGCACAAGAAGAAATATAAAAAACAAAATTTAACAAACAAATTTTTGCATTTTTGACCAAAATAAACCCTCTCCTCTCAATAAAAAAAAAAAAAAAACACAACCAAATGCAATCACAAATGATGAAAAATACATTGGTAATAGAAACCCGTGGAAGAACAAGAAAAAAACAAAAAAAAATGGGTCAAATTTGATGCCCATACTTGGAAAAACGTTTTGCCGGAAACACTTGGTCCAAATTCGATTTTTGTTCGCTTGGATTGCAAGAAATTCTTCACTTTTGTCCAATCTTGGGCTTGTAAATCATGTACTCCCTCCTTGGCTCTCCTCCTTCCCTCCTTGGCTCTCATAAGCAAGTCTGTCCAACTAAAAATGACAAACAAAAAACCAAAAATCGCATTATAAAGTCGTTGTCCGATGCTGCCAAGATTTTTACCGGTCGACTCGCGATTTTTTCGCGATAACGATTTTTTCAAAAAATCGTTCAAAAAATCGCCGATAAAATCGGCAGCCCGAAAAACTCGCGACAAAATCGCGATGTTTGTTTCACTAGTTCTAACTATGAAGCATATTTAATTGAATCATCTCCATATTTTACATAGCACTTGCAAACTCACTTTCATATCATTTAGGCGTTTCACTTTTCATACAAGACTTGCATCTCTAAAATTTACCTCCAACTTAAGTTGGTTGAATAGACATTTTAGGGACCCTCTACCTCTATGGACTCCTCATTGTGAGATCTAAATATTTGGGCGAGGGTGAGGTCTGAGGATTAGAGTTCAATTGTAACCTTGCTTTAGAACTAATTAATAAAATAAACCAAGAGAACTATCTCATCACATTTACTTGCAAAGTTCCCAATTTTTTTGCTATCTTGAGTCTTGACGGTTTAAAGATTCACATGCAAATATTATCTCAAGAAGCACTTTGGATGCAAGCATTTTAATTCCTTAAATTTTGCAACAAGTTTAATTCTATGGTACTTGGAAATTTGCTTCTACATGCAACTTCATTGCATGTTGTCATTTTAATGATCATTATGCTTATGAATGATTGATATATCTCGTTTCATTGGCAAATACCCTTATTTGGTGTTGCAAATTTAATTGCATATTGTAATCTTGGTCTAACACTTCCTTTGTGGGATTATTGTCATTATATCTTGAATTTCATTTTTGAGCAAGCATTTGTCATTTACTTTAAAACACTAATCTATATTTTGAACACATCATTGAATATTGCTCATATATTTATATGCTTGTTTACATATTGGAATTGAGTCATCTTTGATAAGTAATTCCTTCTAATCAATTCTCCTAGAAATCTCACATCTTTAACTTAGTTTTCCTTTAAGGACCACCCCCCTTAGCTAACCTAGGAGATAGCTTAAACGGAGAGAGTTGGGAATAGGTGACAGACCCTTCTCTGAGTTCCTTGCCACCAACCACACCTGTGCGGTTGAAGACTTTTCCCACTAACCGTAGGTAGGTGTAGGCAGCAAGCGATAACATTTTTTGGCGCCGCTGCCGGGGACAAGTCTTCTTGTGCCTGGGAAAACGACTAACTTTAAGTTTTGGCATATTTGAATTTTAGATTTAGATTCTTGCTCAAGTGGCGACTCCACTCAATCCTAATTTTACAAGAGTTTCTACTAGGAGAAATTCAAGTGGTCTAGTTAGCCCCTCTCCTCATCCTGAAAGGGTTTTTAGAGAGAGGTTAAATAGACTTTCTCATAGTAGAGCTCTTGCTAGTCTTGGGCAAGAAGCTATTTCTGACATTCATTTTTTGTTTCAAGAACAAGTTGAGCCTAACATCATGAATGATATTTTTGCTCCTTGTAACTTTACTAACATTAATGGCTATCCTCACAATATCCCTGACAAGGCTATTGAAAGGTTGCCTTCTTTTCAAGGTAACAATGCCATTAGCGTTGCATCACATGTGAAGAACTTTAATGTTTGCATCTTTAAGTGGTGTAATGTTGCTAACTATGAGGATGTAAAGATGAGGCTTTTCGTTCTCTCTTTGGAAGAGGATGCTCTTGATTGGTTCACTGAGCAACCTGCTCACTCGTATGATTCTTTACAAGCGATTGTTAATGCTTTCATGGGAAAGTATGGAGAGAGAAGAGAGAATAGTCATTTGATCAGTGCCATTATCACCATGAAGAAAAATGAGAATGAAACCATAGAAGAGTTTAGCAAGAGATTCAATGAATTGGTTAAAAGCATGCCTACTACTGTTAACCTCCTAATGAATTTCTCTTATATTCCTATTTGGATTCTTTTGGTGTTGACACTGCTTATGAGTTGAAAAGAAAGGAGCCTGCAACTTTGGGTGTGGCTCAAACTGAAGCCTTGAAAATGGAGAGAGCCAGAAAGCAATCAGGAAAATCTGAGATTCCTGGTTTCACTAGAGGGCCATCGAAATCGAATGATTCCAAAGGCAAGGCCAAGGAAGAGGCTACCCATGATCCTCTTAAGGAATTAACTCAACTCATCAAGAGCATGGAAGCAAACCACACTAAAGAAATGCAATCCATGCAAAGTAGATTGGTGGCCATGGAAAGATCGCAAGTGCAAAGATTCCAACCTAGGTCAAATAATGGATGGAAAAAGAATAAAGGCCCTCAACAAGATTATAGGCCTCCAAATCCATTAGAAACCACCAACGTGGTAGATCAAATTCCCCCTTTTTGTAGGCCATGTAATGAGTTCCATGAAGAAGCCACATGCCCATATGTAAAGAGAATTATGGAAGGTAGCATGTTGGGAGAGGAACATGTAGGAACTAGTGGTCAAATCAATATGTTCTCCATGGAAGATCAAATATACATCATTGAAAGAAATCAAGAGACTGACCATAGTCCTAATAATCTTGGGGTTGACAATATAGGATGTCCCTAATAATCTTAGTATAATAGCTCGTTGGAAAGGAAACGAGAAGATCTATAGGATGGGATGGTTAGAAGTGAGTTTCAGTGGCCTGAGGAGGCATGGTGGCCAATTTACCATTTCCCACTTTAAAAAGATATTTTAATTGAATTAAAAAGAGGGAAATGTGCTCAATGATTAAAATAATAATAAAATAGGAGGTTCTAGAGGGGTCCATCAAAACTATTAAAGAGGAGGAGGAGGCCATTGGAGGACATCTTGGATTTGATCTTTCTTCTTGTGTGAGAGGTTTGAGAACCAGGTTCTTTACTTCAGTAGCTTCGGGATGGAAACCCTCAGGTGATTTTGGTGAGAGTGGACGAAAACCCACCTCATCTCCTTGGTGGATTCAACCAGAATTCACAGGTGTAGTGATTGATTTCAGTTCAGTTTTGGGAGGGCCAGTGCAACATTAGAGCAGATTCTCAAGGCCGACTTTTCATCTTAGCTATATGGGTTGTATTTGCATGTAACGTTTATTTATTATAACAAAAGATGAGATTGTTCTTTTTCATTTTGTTATTATTTTGTTGTATTCTAATGGTTATATTTTTACATGGAAATATTTTCTTAAAGGAATGATAATTTTTAGATTTCTACAAAACTTAGTCAAATATCACGTTTGCGATATTACACATTACAGGAGGTCGAGAATCTTTGACTAGTGTTTCAAAAGAGAAGGCAAAATTGAAGAATAAATTGCAAAAGGATTGACTTTGACTTGAAGCAAGTTGATTTGGTCTTGGAAAAGTTCTTGGTCAAGGGTCTAGGTCTTGGAATTGGTCAATTGAAGATTCTATAAGAAAAAGAATTCTTGTGGGTTTTCCTCTCAAGATTGGACAGGTTTTAGCCCTGGCTGATCGCCTATATCTTGTGTCCTTTGTCTCATTGTTGTTTATAATTTGATTGTTGTTTGATGATTGAGAACACTAATAATAATCAAGAGAAAGAAGGAAGATAACTAAGTGAAGTAAAAATATATCACAAGCAGTTATCAAGCAAGAGAAATCGTCTACTTTACTGCCCCTAGATTTCTCAACATTCAGTACTAATCACTAATTAATGATTACAAATTAATCATTACAATGATTGTTATTATTATTTATATTTACATTATTTTTATATAATTTTATTCATAACATTTAACCAACATTTTCTTTGTTGTAGGATCAATATTTCTTAAATGCATCTTTTACTTGTGGCAAATATACTGCTTAAATCATCTAGTTGACATAATTACACCAATAATCATTCTAATAATCAACAATTGTGACAAATCTCTCCAACAGAGGTGATCATTTAATCTAGTCATACTCTCACTCACATTAAATGATAGACTTAGAATCCCCCCTTGAATAGTAAAACATCTCTAGACCTAGAAGTGAGGGGCAAGGCTTCCAATGTGATAGTGGGTAGCTTGCCTAATAGTTTCCTTATCCTTTCCCTTAGGTGAGGCTAGGATTTTTCCGCTAGGGAGAATCTGAGAGTGTAATATTCCCAATTAGCAGCAGCTAATTGGCAATATTAATTTTTTTTCTGTTTTGCTTTTCTAAAGTTAGTCAGTCAATAAAGGGGGAGATGGGACCCATAACCCACATTTAGGAAATATTAATTCCCTATATTCACTTGAGCAAATATTATTTGGCAGCGTGGGACCCAGGAGGGCCAAGTGACAGCGCAGGGAAGGGGCAGCGTGGTGGCAGCGTGGGCCAAGCAGCGAAGTGGCAGCGTGGGCCACGACAGCGCATTAGCAGGGACAATGTGGCCAAGGAGGGACAGCGCAGATGAGTGGGGCCCAAGGGGGAGCTAGGCTCTCAAGCATAAAAGGGAGAGGAGGCTCACCGTTTAGTCATTCTATTATGCATATTATGATTTCTGTCGTTTGACATTGAGCACGCTTTTGCTGTTGAGCAAAGTCTGCAAGTGTTGTTCAGCACACGAATGTCTCCGAGCGGAGATTCCAATCTCAGCCTCGGGGAACTTCGAGCGCCCGCTCAGGTGAGGAGTTCCACCATTGTTATTCTGAGCTTAGCACTTAGCATCTCACATCCAGGAGCACGCAGTTTCTTAGACAGCGCAGTCCCTCTAGGAGATTGCGCAGTTCGGAGAGGAGGCAGCACCGAGAGAGAGGGGAAGTAGGAGATTTCAGTCCGGGAGTATTGTGAAGGGATCAACCCTTCACAAATCGTCTTTTGCAGGAGGAGGAGGCCCTTAGTTACAATTTATCAATTCAGGGCCAACGTACTCATCTAGAGTGCGTAATTTTCCAAGGGAGGTCAATTTCCGGGGTCAGCCATTCCGAGATTCCTTACTGGGCTTTTCGGGGTTATTGGAGATCTTATATCCTGAGTTTCATATTTTTCTGAGCAGGGGAGTAGCCCCAAGGAGTAGCTCCATTCCGGCAGTATTAGCAGTTCCGGCAGTAGCAGCAGCAGTAGTTTCTGGAGTTACGCAGTCCATGAGAGAGTAGCCATTCAGTGAGAGATTCTGAGAGTATTTCTAGCTTGTGTTGAGCAAGCCAAGGTGCCATCATTCTGATCACCTTTGTACCTATTGTTATCTTTCAGTTTATAATAAAATGGCTTAGCGTTTCTCCATATTTGCAGTGTTTTTATGATGTCTCTCTATTTGTTGTAGTTACTTGTTTATGTTGCTTTACATCACTGTCTATTTCCTATTCGGGATATTGCAGTGGTATCAGAGCTCATAGACTTGCCTCAGCCTGTGGAGAAGATCAGTCTATGACACCGGCAGGAAAACCATATATCACCTACCGAGGAAGAAAATGCAAGAGCCAAGAGCGAAGGTTCGAGGGCACTTTTGGAGAGGGGGACCGCGTTCCAGTGGTGGACGCAGAGGAGGAAGAAATTATGGCAGAGGAGAGAGATGAAGGGAAGGAGTTTGGGTAACTCCTAAAATCTATGCAGGAGCTCTCGAGGAGGATCGAATAGATGGGGCAAAAACTTACCATGGACCATAGACAGCGCGAAACCCCAAGGGGTTTTCACATTGGTGAGGGATTCGGTACTTCCCATCACATACAGGAGCAACCCATAGCACAGCAGGTAGTGTCACTCACTCCCCCACGTTCTATGATGCCCACATTCCTGACTACAGGCACCGAGACGGGAGGACCTCAAGAGCCAGAACCAGTTCATATGGGAGATTACTTTGCGGAGTATCAGTCCTATAGGCAAGAGTTCGATGAAGCTCTCACTTTTCACGATTTTTGCCAACTCAAGAAGGACAACGAACCCCGCAACCAGAACAAAGGTGGTAGGTACACGCAAGATGGTGAACTGCAACGTACAGTGGGCAAGTTTTTCTTGTCAACATTTGATGGATCCTCAAAATGTTCAGCGAAAGCTTGGGTGGAGAAGTTGGACATTTATTTCTAGCTCAACCAAATGGCAGAGGGAGAGGCCATCAAGGTGGTAGTGCTGCACCTTGAGGG
Source organism: Pinus albicaulis (assembly GCA_034641835.2). Classification (NCBI taxonomy): domain Eukaryota; kingdom Viridiplantae; phylum Streptophyta; class Pinopsida; order Pinales; family Pinaceae; genus Pinus; species Pinus albicaulis. Next base: position 1,471,833,724 of record CM076584.1, read on the forward strand.
AGAGGCCCATGACTGGTGGTTCCATGGGATGGCCACGCTGGGTCACTCGACAGTGACAATGTATGCAGAGTTTACACGGGGTTGGTGGAGCGGTTTGACCGGATGGATCCGGAAGAGCATTTTGTTGAGCTGACCAAGCTTAAGCAGATGGGAACCCAGAAACTTACATTTCTGATTTCTTGAGGCTTTCGGTGATGCTGCCCGACTTGTCCTCAGCTAGGAGGATCTACATGTTCATTAACGAGTTGGCAGAACCTTTGCGTGGGCTAGTCAGATCCACGAGGTTTTCCACACTTCATGATGCCATCGGGAGGACCAGAGATTTGCAGGATGCTTTGCCCAGGACCAGAGCACCTTTCCCCCCAGAGACCGACATTTCATCCGAAGGGGAAGGACATGAGAGTTGCACCTCCAAACGGGAACCAAGGTCGGGGGCCTTTGGACGATGACACTCGGAGAGACTTGAGACGGAAGAAGCTATGCTTCACATGCCGAGAGCCATGGGCGTCGGGTCATCGATGTGCTGCGGGAAAGGCACATTACATAGAGGTCTTCTCCAACAATGAGGGGGAAGAAGATGCTATTGAGGGGTTGGAGACAGATGTCAGTGTTGTAGTGTAGAGAAGGGATTATCCACCACCTCCGCGTTTGCACCCATAGGAGGAGCCCTTGCATCCTTGCGAGGGGTCCCAAAGTATTTGACACGGCATGTCTATGGCACTGTTCAGGGACAACGTGTTTCAGTTCCAGACACAACTTTATTGATGTCCAGCTGGTAGAGAGGAGGGGAATACAGACAGAGAGCTTTAATGGCTTTTTATTATTGGTACTAGGTGGCAGAGCTATGCAGTGTGCCAAATACGTTCCGGCACTAGCCGTGACCATGGGGACTTACATTATGACAGACCAATTTTTTGTGGTCGACATTCCAGACACCAACGTGGTGCTAGGGGTGCAGTGGTTGATCACGCTGGGGAAGGTCACCATAGACTGGGAGACTCTAGAGATGGAGTGGATGGACAAGAAGAACGGCAAACATGTGATGATCCGTGGCATGCACACGTACCCTCCACAGACAGTTTCAGCCAAGGTTACTTGGAAGCGGGAGCAGGAGCGGGAGCGCCATTTTTAGAAGCTTCTGGTCCGGAGCGTTTCGGGGAGTGTTTATATATATATTTTATATTTTGATGCATATATGTCAACAAAAACATGTAGAATGATGAATTAGACATAAAAAACATAAAAACATAGATTGAATCATATAACATCAATCATCTAGAAGTTATAATCTTCATCAACCACGCCCACAATTTGGAAGCATACAACATATTGACTCTTGAGTCTCGCGAATCATCAATCAGAAGGTTTCAAGCTTTCAAAATTCAATATATAACATTTATCATCATTGATTTCAAATTTCAATATCTAACATTTATCATCATTGATTCATTGATTTCAAAATTCAATATACATTTATCATCATTGATATATAACATTTATCATCATTGATTCATTGATTTCAAATTTCAATATATAACATTTATTATCATTGATTCATTGATTTCAAAATTCAATATATAACATTTATCATCATTGATTCATTGATCACCATATAACTTTCATGAAGCATCATATTCATAATTCATGATGACTTGTAAACTTATAAATGCCAACTTCAAAGTTTCACCTTTCAAATTCAAACTTCAAACTTAAATTGTCATTAAATATATGAAAGAGTCAAGTTTCAACTGTTCAACTGTCAACAATTATAAAAGATAAAAACTACTAGAAAATAGAAAAGACTAGTAAACAACAAATCTATTTTATCTATTGGTTGGCCCCTTGCCACGCCCACGAGAAATGTCTAATTTGTGCGAGCCACGAGGAAATGGTGGTCTTCTAGTACTCTCAGGTGTACCACAACCATGACTAGAAGGTGGAGGCTGAATCTGCAAAGGAACAATAGTTTGGTATCGAGAACTTGCACTTGCACTGGCACTGGCACTGGCACCCGCACCCGCACTGCTACCAATAGATGGTGGGACTGGTCCTGTGTGTGGCGGTGCTACTGTTGCTTCATCATCATCCCTAAAATGTTCTACTTCCAATTCTTCCATATGTACCGTGCCATCCTCCAAATTATCATTCTCTGGGTTGTTGTCCCTGACTCTGTATGATGGATCCTCATTTGCCCGATCACAGTAATGGCTCAACAACCTCAAGTTGTAATGCACATAAACCAAGCTTTCAGCTCGGTTTTCATTCAACCTATTTCTTCTCACATTATGTATGAAGTTGTAGGTGCTCCAACACCTCTCTGCAGAAGAAGTGTACACAACCTGTGAGAGAACTTTTTTTGCCAACTTTGGCAAAAGTCCCATGCCGCCATATGCTTCCCACCATCTGAGAGCATCAAATCTGTCTTTGTCTTCCATTGCATGGAAAGAACCATAGCTAGCAGTGCAACTGAAGTATTTGCCTAATTCAAGGCGCAAACTAGCACACTCCTCCCTGTCAGTACCAACTTGTCTAATGCCTTCATGTACCCCTCTTGTACCTCTAGATCTGTGTGAGGTTTGATCCTAACCCCACCTCCAGGTGCAGGTTGGCCCAACCAAGATGGAGAGTAATATTTTGGTGTAAGGATATATGCCAAGGCATGTAGTGGAACATTGAGTTTATTCCACCATGCACACACACAGTCATGAATCATAGCATACAAGTTGGGATCATTATCTTTAACAACATCTTTTATTTGGCCCAACATGTTGTCCATCTGCTCATAAACCTCCCCAATCACTGGCTTATCTGTATCTACAAACCGAATCATGTGATAAATGGGCTTGGTGAAATTCAAAATTTCCCTCACACGTGCCCAAAACAAAGGGTCAAGGGCGATCTCTTCCACATGTTCGAAACCTTGCCTGTCAACTATTGTCGCTGCCCTGTCCTTTAATACCTGCCAGTGTGGGATTGATACCATTACACCCAATGACTCTCTTACCTTCAAAAGGCGCCTGAAGGTAAGGTAATAGCTAGCAAATCTAGTCTTTTCTATCTTCAACAACTCCAATTTGGAGTGACTACGAAAAAGCACATGGGTATTGCTATGATTTGTAAGAAATTTTATCATTTTTTTACCTCTCTTGTACAAATCACCAAGAAATTTGAATTGAGGTTGTTTGTTTTTAATGATATCATGCATCAAAAGGTTCATTGTGTGAACCAAACACCCAGACCAAAATATGTTGGGGTATTTATCCTCAATAATTGCTCCTGCTGCCTTACAGTTAGCAGCATTATCAGTGATGACCTGTATGACATTGTATGGCCCAATCTTTTCAATTATATCAAGTAATGGTTCTGCAATGTTAATGCCGGTTTTGAATTTGTCTGAATAATCATACGCTGACAGGAAGATTGCACCACTAACCGACACAGCCAAAACACTTATCAATGGCTTTCCTTTTACATTGGTCCATCCATCAAAGACAATGGACACCCCATGCTCATTCCACGAATTTGTCATTCTAGCCAAAGAATGGTTTATTTTAGCTTTTTCATGATCAAGACCCACGGTTCTGGCCTTGTCATACCCAGGGCTTTTGTATCCTTTAGGGGCATCATTAATGGCAGAAACCATTTCATGCCAATAAGGTGAGCGAAGAACATTGAATGGCACCCCACATGCACATAGAAACCAGTAAACTTTTGAATCCACATCATTCCTACACCCTTCGTTCAGGAAATCGGATATGGTTCTACGCCTTAATCCAGATGTGCCACTGCCTCCATAACCACTGGCATGGGTGGAAGCTAGACTTGTTTGTCCATGACGTGATGGGCCTGAATAAGAATCAATGAAACCCCTAGATCTTTTAGATCTTTGTAGGGCAACTTCCTCTTCCTTTCTATATTTCTCTCTCTGTGTTGCTGGCACACTAGTACAAATTTTGATTCCTATATTTTTTTTCTCCATCCCCTGGCATTTTCCCAAAAATGTGCCTTCTCGCACGGGTGTATGAACCATGGTATTGTTTATTGCAATGGGGGCAAATAAATTTAGTGGTTCCACCACCTTTCCCTCCTTCAAGTTTCTGAACATATTTCCAAAAAGGTGTCTGAGTTTGGTCTTGTCTAGTTGGGGAATCTGTGTCCTCATGTTCTCCATTCCCCACTTCCTCCTCAACATAATCCTCCTCTTCGGGATTTTCTTCAAATCCACCATAACCCTCCTCTTCATCCTCCTCTTCTCTGATTTGCCTCTTTCTTCTACTACTCTCCACCATTATTACAAAGAAAGGAACCAACATGAGGTAGCTCCCTAGCCATATAGCCATGATGTTTCAAGTTTCAAGTTTCAAGTTTCAAGTTTCTAGCCTGCAAAACAAATGGAGAAATGCCAAATGGAAATAGGAAATGCAACATAGGAAAAAAACAATTCAATTTTTAAGTTTTAAACACAATAAAATGCAACATTCAAGAAAAAATCAAGTTTTCATTTTTAAACAACTTACAAATTCATCCTAGAAAATACAAAATTAGATTAGAAGACCTACCTCTTTCTTGCAATCCTCCTGTTGCCTTGCAGCTTGCTCCTTGCTATCTCCTTATCACTTCTGCAGCTCTGCTCTCAAGCTCTCCTTCTTGCTCCTCTTGCTCCTCTCACTCTCTCACTCATTCAACTACAAACAATAAACAAAATGAGCATCCCTCCCTCTTAAAAACAAAACAATTTTTTCAATTAAAAAAAATCCTCGCCGGCGGGAAACATTTTTTTTGCCGCGGAGCGTTCGGGAGCGAACGCTCCCCAACCGCTTCCGGCATTTAAAAAACGCCCCCGAAGCATTTTTTAAACGCCGAAAGCGCTCAAGGAGTGTTCGCTCCCGAGCGTTTCTGAAAACGCTCCCGAAAAGGCAAGGAGCGTTTTTATAGGGCCGAAAACTCGCTCTCGAAAACGCTCCCCTCAGGAAGCGTTTTCGGGAGCGCGTTTCCAAGCGCTCCCAAAATGCTCCCGCACGGAGCACGTTTCGGGAGCGGGAACGAGGGGGGATGAAGCTTCTCCACAACCCTGGTTTCAGCACACTAGATGGAGGCAGACTTCCGAAAGGGAGATATAGAGTGGGCAGTGGAGCTGCGTATCTCAGAGGCAAGGGTCACGGGCAGGCAATTCACCAAGATGTGCAGTCGATTTGGACAAATATGCTATGGTTTTTGGGGATATACCTCCAGGACAGCCACCAGATCGGGGGTTTGAGCACACCATTGAGTTTGAGCAGGGTATTCAGGCTGTGATTACCACACCCTATAGGCATCCCAACGCCTACGGGGATGAGATTGAGAGAGCCATTCACGAGCTTTTAGCACTAGGACACATTTGGCCTAGTACTAGCCCATTTGCTCCTTCTGTTGTATTGGTGAAGAAGAAGGATGGCACACTAAGGATATGCATCGATTACCGGGCTCTCAATAAGAAAACGATGAAGAATCGATACCCCATTCCGCGGATTGACGAATTGATGGATGAGTAGAGGGGATCGAAATTCTTCTCCAAGATTGATCTGAGGTCGGGCTACCATCAGATCCGAGTGAGGGACCATGATGTCCCCAAGACAGCCTTCAGATGCCATTACGGCCACTTTGAGTTTTTGGTGATGCCCTTCGGGCTAACCAATGCACCGGCCACCTTCCAGTCCTGCATGAACCACATCTTCTGTGGTCAATTGAGGAAGTTCATATTGGTATTCTTCGATGATATCCTCATATACAGCCGCACTTGGGAGGATCACTTGCAGCACATTGAGGTTGTACTGCGAATCTTGTAAGAGCAGCATTTCTACGCTAAGCTCTCCAAGTGCGAGTTTGGGTTTACAGAGTTGCTCTATTTGGGGCATATTAGTGGTGTGGAAGGAGTGAGAGTCCACGACGAGAAGATTCGAGCCATCCGGGAATGGCTGGAGCCAAGGAATGTGACAGAACTTCGGGGGGTTGTAGGCATCTGCACCTACTACCAAAAGTTTGTCAAGGGGTTTTCCCAACTTGTTGCACCCCTCACAAACCTTACCAAAAAGGGGGCATACAGTTGGACGGACACAGCACAGAGAGCCTTTGACAGGCTCAAGGAGGTGATGAGCAGCTACCCAGTGTTGGTCTTGCCGGATTTTACGCAGCCTTTCATCTTAGAGTGTGATGCTTCAGGAGAGGGAGTGGGCACAGTTTTGATGAAGGGAGGCCACCCCATAGCTTTCAAGAGCAGAAAGTTGTTGCCGCATGAGAGGTTGTATCCTATATACGACAAGGGGATGCTGGCCATTATGCATGCATTGGCCACATTCTTGACTACAGGCACCAGGACGGGAGGATCTCAGGAGCCAGAGCCAGTTCATATGGGAGATTATTTTGCGGAGTATCAGTCCTATGGGCAATAGTTCGGTGAAGCTCTCACTTTTCACAATTTTTGCCAACTCAAGAAGGACAACAGACCCCGCAACCAGAACAAAGGTGGCAGGTACATGCAAGATGGTGAACTGCAACGTACACTGGGCAGGTTTTTTCTTGCCAACATTTGATGGATCCTCAAAATGTTCAGCGAAAGCTTGGATGGAGAAGTTGGACATTTATTTCCAGCTCAACCAGATGGCAGAGGGAGAGGCCATCAAGGTGGCAACGTTGCACCTTGAGGGAGAGGCCCATGACTGGTGGTTCCATGGGATGGCCACGCTGGGTCACTCGGCAGTGACAGTGTATGCAGAGTTTACACAGGGTTGGTGGAGCGGTTTGACCGAAAGGATCCGGAAGAGCATTTTGTTGAGCTGACCAAGCTTAAGCAGATGGGAACCCGGAAACTTACATTTCCGAGTTCTTGAGGCTTTTGGTGATGGTGCCCGACTTGTCCTCAACTAGGAGGATCTACATGTTCATTGACGGGTTGGCAGAACCTTTGCGTGGGCTAGTCAGATCCACGAGGTTTTCCACACTTCAGGATGCCATCGGGAGGACCAGAGATTTGCAAGATGCTTTGCCCACGATCAGAGCACCTTTCCCCCAGAGACCGGCATTTCAGCCGAAGGGGAAGGACATGAGAGTTCCACCTCCAAACGGGAACCAAGGCCGGGGGCCTTTGGACAATGACACCCGGAGAGACTTGAGACGGAAGAAGCTATGCTTCACATGCCAGGAGCCATGGGCATTGGGTCATCGATGTGCCACGAGAAAGGCACATTACATAGAGGTCTTCTCCGACAATGAGGGGGAAGAAGATGCTATTGAGGGGTTGGAGACAGATGCTAGTGTTGTAGTGCAGAGAGGGGATTATCCACCACCTCCTCCCCCAAGAGCAGGAGGAGCAGCGTTTGCACCCACAGGAGGAGTCCTTGCATCCTTGCGATAGGTCCCAAAGTATTTGACACGGCGTGTCCGTGGCACTGTTCAGGGACAATGTGTCTCAGTTCTAGTAGACAGTGGGGCCACCCACAACTTTATTGATGTCCAGCTAGTAGAGAGGAGGGGAATACAGACAGAGAGCTTTGATGGCTTTTTAGTATTGGTACTGGGTGGCAGAGCTATGCAGTTTGCTAAATACGTTCCGGCACTAGCCGTGACCATGGGGACTTACATTATGACAGACCAATTTTTTGTGGTCAACATTCCAGACACCAACGTGGTGCTAGGAGTGCAGTGGTTGATCACGCTGGGGAAGGTCACCACAGACTGGGAGACTCTAGAGATGGAGTGGACGGACAAGAAGAATGGAAAACATGTGATGATCTGGGGCATGCACACGTACCCTCCACAGACAATTTCAGCACACCGGATGGAGGCAGACTTCTGGAAGGGAGATATAGAGTGGGTAGTGGAGCTGCGTATCTCAGAGGCAAGGGTCACAGGGCAGGCAATTCACCCAGATGTGCAGTCGATTTTGGACAGATATGCTACGGTTTTTGGGGATATACCTCTAGGACAGCCACCAGATCGGGGGTTTGAGCACACCATTGAGCCTGAGCAGGGTATTCAGGTTGTGATTACCACACCCTATAGGCATCCCAAAGCCTATGGGGATAAGATTGAGAGAGCCATTCACGAGCTCTTAGCACTAGGACACATTCGGCCCAGTACTAGCCCATTTGCTCCTTCTGTTGTATTGGTGAAGAAGAGGATGGCACACTAAGGATGTGCATCGATAACGGGCTCTCAATAAGAAACGATGAAGAATCGATACCCCATTCCGCGGATTGACGAATTGATGGATGAGTTGAGGGGAATGAAAGATTGATCTGAGGTCAGGCTACCATCAGATCCGAGTGAGGGACCCGGATGTCCCCAAGACGGCCTTCAAATGTCATTACGGCCACTTTGAGTTTTTGGTGATGCCCTTCGGGCAAACCAATGCATCAGCCACCTTCCAGTCCTGCATGAACCACATCTTCTGTCGTCAGTTGAGGAAGTTCGTGTTGGTATTCTTCGAAGATATCCTCATATACAGCCACACTTGGGAGGATCACTTGCAGCACATTGAGGTTGTACTGCGCATCTTGTAAGAGCAGCATTTCTACGCTAAGCTCTCCAAGTGCGAGTTTGGGTTGACAGAGATGCTCTATTTGGGGCATATCAATGGTGTGGACAGAGTGAGAGTCCACGACGAGAAGATTCGGGCCATCCGGGAATGGTTGGAGCCAAGGAATGTGACAGAACTCTGGGGGGTTGTAGACATCCACACCTACTACCAGAAGTTTGTCAAGGGGTTTTCCCAACTTGTTGCACCCCTCACAAACTTTACCAAAAAGGGGGCATACAGTTGGACGGACACAGCGTAGAGAGCCTTTGACTGTAATATTCCCAATTAGCAGCAGCTAATTGGAAATATTAATTTTGATTAATTTTGCCTTTATAAAGTTAAAATAAAAATAAAGTGGGTGAAAGGAGAATATAACTCACTAAATAAAGTGCACTCCCTAGTAGACTCAACGTTGTGACTTAAGTGGGCCAAGGGGGGCCAAGAGACCACGTAGAGGGGGACCCACTTAGACCACGTGGGCCATGACAACGCAATTTAGTTGGCAACGTGGGCCAAGTGGAGGTTACGTAGGAGATGGTGGGGCCTAGGGTTGAGAGAGGCCCATTGTTATAAAAAGGAGGAGAGTCTCCTCATTTCCGGATTCGATGTTTGTGATATTGAGCTGGTCATTTCGACTTCTTGAGCACGCTGGTTGTTTAGCTAGTTTGCAGCACTGTTTAGTGCACCGAGTGTCTCCATTCGGAGATCTCACCCTCAGCCCCGGGGGACTTTGAGTGCCTACTCGGGTGAGGCAGTCCCATCAGTATTTTGCAGGAGGATCGAGTTGAGGCTTGGTTGTGGAGCTTGGCATCTAGTGACTGCGCAGTCTTGAGAGGGAGGACGCAGTCCATTTCTTGGGAGCTCCGGATTGGGTTTCTATTGGAGGTTTCAAGCTTGGAGATTGAGTAAGGGGCCAGCCCTTTCCTATTGGAGGATTTTGGCAGATTTTGAGGCAGTATTTTGGTGGATTCCCTTCAGTGTCAGCGCAGAGCCTTGGAGGATAGCGTAGATCCTCAAGGGGGTGATTTTCGGGGGTAGGCTATTTCAGAAACGCTCTCTGGGCTTTTTTGGGTTTGGTGAGTAGAGGCGGATTCCAGAGTTTCAGCTTTTTCCGAGTAGGGGAACAGCCCCAAATACTCATTTTGGTTCCAGTAGTAGCAGCAGCACAGCAGTTCTCCAGTAGCTTGGATGCAGATCAGAGAGCAGCCATTTCCTTGTCATTTTGAGAGTTTTTCTTCACTTGCCTGGTGCAAGTCTAGGTGCCATCACTCTGATCACCTATTGTACTCATTCCTATTCTCAGTATAATAAAATGGCTTAGCTTTCTCTCTGTATTTCTGAGTATCTGTTACATGTCTTACATATGCTATTGTATGCTTGCACTATTGTTATTTCTCTCTTTGAGCATTCCAGATAGTATACCACTTGGTGTGTTTATCCCATAGTCTTAGACAGAGTCTGGAAAGGGCCAGCAACCTTCGGATCTCATCCTCTTTTCAGAGGTGACATATCTGGTAAACGCCCTCCCAGTCCATCTCTGGATGGAGTTTGCTTGTGTTTGAGAGATATCCCTGAAAAGGGATACTACAGTGGTATCAGAGCCTCATTCTTGGCTCAGCCGTGGGGATATTTTTTCTATGAACAGAGAGGGTAGGCAAAATCTTACCCACCAAACGCAGTAGAGGTGGAAAATATGGGGGTCTCACAACAGTGTGACCAGCATTTACCAACCTTCAGTAGGCCAACCAGGTTCACGATGCCTACATTCTTACCTCCAGTACCGAGTGAGAAAGGGAGGCGGCATGATCATATACCCTTTGGATATTATTTCCACGAATGGCAGTCCATGGGGGAAAACTTCAGAGCGGCTTTGCCCTTCAGAGGTTATTGTCAGCTCAGGCAGGATGAAGGAGGAAGGAACAGTGGGGGGGTCTAACACGCAGAGTTCAGAGTTGCAACGTACCACTGGGAGGACACCTTTTCCCACGTATGATGGATCCACTGATTTCACGGTTCGAGATTGGGCGGAAAAGTTGGATACCTCTTTCCAGCTTGACCAAATAACGGAAGGGGAAGCCATCAAAATGGCTACCTCACACTTGGAGGATGAGGGCACACAAGATCATGGGGAGCATGTGGATACACCCAGCATGACGCAGGGATCACTTGTGTTGGAGACTTCTTTGACCGTATCGGTTCACATCTCAGTAGAGAGAGCAGAGCTTACCCCAGTAGTGCCATCCATTGAGGTGATGACCGGGGTAGTGTCCGAGTTGTCGGGTGGTAGCAGTGCGCGGCAGATGGCTGTGGTGCCAGGAGATGCATCCACCTTTGATGAGGCACTAAGAGATACAGAGGTATTGGACGATGGTCGCACATAGCAGTGTCATCAGCTTCGAGCCGACCTTCTGGTTTTAAAAGGGAAGGCCACATCAGTACGAGAGGCTATTTTGTTACAAAACGAGGAGCTAGAGGGCATGAGAGTGGTTTGTGCCGAGTCAACGGCCAAGTTGGCCCACATTGGGGAACGGCTGGATTCCCTAATGGTACAGCTAGAGGGCACATTGGAGTGTCAGAGCAGCCCCCTTCAGGCATGCATAGACGGGGCTAGCAGCATTATTGGGTCACCTCTTTCCATTGGAGAGAGAGAGGCGAAGCCACCTAGTCAGATCTCATACGTTGACTTGGTTAGCGGGATGAGACGATCGGAGTTGCACAGGGTACAGCATCCACATGTTGTGGTGGGATGGCGAGATATTTTGAGTTGGTACCCGGTGGAGTGGGTTATGATGATAGTGGTGGACCCGGGTGTAGTTCAGCAAGAGTTTCCAGGTGCTGGGAATACAAGAACCCTAGATTGGCATTGGGATTTAGGCGGGACTACCTGTGGTTTCCTAGGCAGGTCGGTTGACTATGTCTTGGAGGGTACAGTTGGCCTAGCAGTAGAGCATGCGCATTCGCTAGGGGAGTTTCGGTCAGCTCCAGTGGCCAACCAGTTTATGGGCAGACTCCGTAGGTTGTCTTGGTATGACACTTATACACGGGATCACGGGGTGGTCAACATACCTTGGCGGGAGCTTGTCGAAGGAGGTGGCATTGGCAGGCCACCAGATGGCACCTTGTATGGGGCCAAGGATTCTTCACCTTTGTGTGGGGCACAGAGGACGCAGCAGAGCCGAGCAGTGGTGGTATCACTACTGACACGTAGGGAGATTCACTTCTCGGACCCCTCAGGGAGGGTTTGGAGTGATGATCCATTCGTCGGCGGGTATAGCGATGCGACGGTGGAGATGATGATACCGATTAGGGGTGGTCCGACATGTAGAGGCATAGCTCTAGGTCATCACATCCAAGGATGTGTGGGAGCCTCTAGCATTGAGCAATGGACTACTGGTGGACATGGGCTTGCATGGTGGTGTATCGTAGTGTGTGGGACTGCAATGTGGAGTAGAAGTGTCCTACATCACATTGAGAACATGCAGGGAGTGACTGATGTCTGGACACAAACAGGGCACGAGACGGTACAGGGTGGTACAGCAGTAGCAGGGGGTATCCAACAGTATACAAGAGTATGCCTCAGTGTGCAGTGGCATGTCAAGGAGTACATGGATGATCGGTGGTATGCGAGGGCGTATGGTGCTACACAGCAGGGTCTTAGAGTATTGCATCCAGGGAGACTCACGGACAGGGACACCAGGCTTACCTTTGGGGGTAGTTCACCCAGGATCGATGGGGAGACAAATGAGCGATACTCGACGGTATCTGTGGGGACTCACACACCCGACCCTCTTCTACATCACTCATGGGCACAGTCGATTTTGTTGTTGTCCTTTGGCACTTTGGGCATGAGCAACGGGGTACGCGAGGCTCACCCAAGATACTTGGAGGGCACTCAGTACACTAGGGGAGAGACTTCTCAGCAGTGGCACTGGGTCGGTGCGCTAGTTGACAGCCACAGGTCAGGGGATGAGATGATCCTCTGCAGGGGTGGCACATCAGGCATCGTTGAGCCTACGATTTGGGAGCAGGTCATGAGGGAGACATGCGTCACTCTTTTCTCAGGGCGTGTCGAGACCATGCACGAGCAGAGGATACTGGGTACAGCAGAGGTAGCATCCCAGTTTGTGTCTAGGCTCCAGACAATGTATCGACACATTATCGAGAGGGTGGATGGCATATTCAATGCAGATGAGGTGGCAGAGGTAGAACAGGAGGGCATTCCTTTTGTATGCCAGGGTGGGGACTCTTCTTTATATGAGTTCATAGGATCAGTTGAGGAAGCCTCTGGGGAGCGAGAGCAGTCATGCAGAGATGATGACAGTAGACCAGAGCTGCATTCCAGTGTACAGGGTGAGCAGTCAGGGGACTCTACGAGATACTCTAGGCGATGAGTCACTTGTGACGATTCAGCCAGAGTAGCATATGATGGAGCCTGAGTCAGCAAAGGAGGATACTATGCACATCATGCATGATAGTCCGTTGGGGGAGAGCCAAATGGAGGCTCACATCGAGTCCGTGATGGTTATGCGGCTAACCTTGGGGTCAGCCATTGAGGAGGAGCAGTCAAATGCATTGACATTGAATACGGTGACAGCAGTTGTAGATCCATATCCTCTAGAGATGTTGGAGGTTGATGAGATATTTCTGCAAGGGGCAAGGGGACGGCAAGAGCTTCACATTCCCGATGAGAGGGATGAGTTGTTGGAGATGGTGGAGCATCCATCTTTGGGCCGACACATTGATGAGGTACAGATAGATGTACGTACAGTCGGCCAAGCTACAGTACTTTTAGTGAGTAGTACTCTCCAGGAGTACATCCATGGGGCTTGCAGCACATCTTGCCCACTTTGGCCCATTAAAGAGAGAGGGGCTTCCTTCTACAGGCAGCTTTCATTGGCAGACAGGGCAGAGCAGTGTGAGTTGATTACAAGTTGGCGACAACACTCCAAGCGTGTACCGTGTACAGTTGTTGCTACATTAGATTCTTCTTCCAGGATGGATTGGCGGGAGACCATGAGTTGGTACCCTCTTGATGGTACGATTTTCTTCGTAGGGAGCACAACAAAGCAGGGGCCCTCAGACATAGCCATTGTTACAGATTCTAGCTAGCAATGGGGCCCAGGTCATCATTTCTTCAGCACTCCATCCCGATTTCAGGAGGGCAGGATCAGCATGGGATTGAGTCCGGACTTGGATTGGAGAGAGGTGATGAGTTGGTATGCAGTTGGTGGGGCAGCTATACAGTTAGAGGTACAGCACAACAGGAGCCAGGGAGCATTGATGCTTGTTGGCGGGCTTCACCTCATGGGGCATCAGCTATAGCCAGAGGCAGTGCGCAACCTGAGCCGTGGGACATGGGCGATGATTGGCCATGGTGGCGTTGGGATCTGGGAGGATTGTTTGTTCGCTGGTACAGTGACAGATCAATTTTGGATTCCGGCACTGAGAGATCCCTCCATATCAGGGTGATACAGAGGACAGAGAAGATTCAGTGGTGCATCTGGGACCCAGGCACATTTTACAGTGATGGTGGGGAGCATCAGCTAGAGTGGATGCTTGTTCACGCATTGCTTGAGGACAAGCAATTTTTGGTGGGGAGGACTGTAATATTCCCAATTAGCAGCAGCTAATTGGAAATATTAATTTTGATTAATTTTGCCTTTATAAAGTTAAAATAAAAATAAAGTGGGTGAAAGGAGAATATAACTCACTAAAATAAAATGCACTCCCTAGTAGACTCAACGTTGTGACTTAAGTGGGCCAAGGGGGGCCAAGAGACCACGTAGAGGGGGACCCACTTAGACCACGTGGGCCATGACAGCGCAGTTTAGTTGGCAACGTGGGCCAAATGGAGGCTACGTAGGAGATGGTGGGGCCTAGGGTTGAGCGAGGCCCATTGTTATAAAAATGAGGAGAGCCTCCTCATTTCCGGATTTGATGTTTATGATATTGATCTGGTCATTTCGACTTCTTGAGCATGCTGGTTGTTTAGCTAGTCTGCAGAACTGTTTAGTGCACCGCGTGTCTCCATTCGGAGATCTCACCCTCAGCCCCGGGGGACTTCGAGTGCCTGCTCGGGTGAGGTAGTCCCATCAGTATTTTGCAGGAGGATCGAGTTGAGGCTTGGTTGTGGAGCTTGGCATCTAGTGACTGCGCAGTCTTGAGAGGGAGGACGCAGTCCATTTCTTGGGAGCTCCGGATTGGGTTTCTATTGGAGGTTTTTGAGCTTGGAGATTGAGCAAGGGGCCAGCCCTTGCCTATTGGAGGATTTTGGCAGAGTTTGAAGCAATATTTTGGTGGATCCCCTTCAGTATCAGCGCAGAGCCTTGGGGGATAGCGTAGATCCTCAAGGGGGTGATTTTCAGGGGTAGGCTATTTCAGAAACGCTCTCTGGGCTTTTCTGGGTTTGGTGAGTAGAGGCGGATTCCAGAGTTTCAGCTTTTTCCGAGTAGGGGAGCAGCCCCAAATACTCATTTTGGTTCCAGTAGTAGCAGCAGCACAGCAGTTCTCCGACAGCTTGGATGCAGATCAGAGAGCAGCCATTTCCTTGTCATTCTGAGAGCTTTTCTTCACTTGCCTGGTGCAAGTCTAGGTGCCATCACTCTGATCATGTATTGTACTCATTCCTATTCTCAGTATAATAAAATGGCTTAGCTTTCTCTCTATATTTCGGGGTATGTAACAACCCACACCATAAGTCCCTACTTCCTAATATTTAACTAAAAGTTAAAAGACCAACATAAAGAAAAACTAACTTTAAAAGAATAATTAGAATGATTAATTAAACAGCACCCCGATTGAATACATTCAAATTAATACAATCATATTCTTTTCATTTAAATGACGGCTGTTTAATACAACCTTATACATCTTATCCTCTTGCATTCAAGTTACCTCTCATTAATAAATCATATCCTCTTGTTCGAATGACCTTTCATTAATACAACCTTATCTTATTACATCCAAAGGACATCTCATTAATGAGAACCATATCCCTCGAATGATACCTCTTTAAAAAACATTCATTTCTACATTTATGGAGGCCTTATCTCGATGGAGTGTGGCGGTGGGATGTTAGCTGGATGGTGTTATGGCGGTGGGGCAGATTATTATTTAAACACGAAGTCATGAAGGAGGAAGGGGTCTTTTGTTGGGGGAAGAAGGTGGAGAAGGCTGTTGTGAGGAAATGGAGAAGGCTGTCGTGATGAATTTGCGGAGGTTGTTATGGTAAAATTTATCAGGGTGGGAAGGAGACTCACTGTTCTCGGGATTCTGGGCACGGGGGCAGAGGAGGCGTCCTCTGGATTTAGGATTAAATTCTAAATTTGGCTGGGAGGAACATTTTGGTTCTGTAATCTGTCCGATCAGCTGAAGAGGAGGATCACGGTCACGGTTCCAGGTATTCTAGTTGGATCTCTCCGTCTCCAGGTATTCCTCCTCTTAGCATCAGTTAATTATTATATTGCAGCATCAGCTAGTCACTATGGGTTAAGCATTAGCTGGTTACTGTGATTTTACTTAAATTTAACTTAAAAATCATGTTTAAATTCTCTTGCAAGTTAAATCCTGCTTAACTGTAGGGAATCAGATAAGTGTTTTGGGAATCAGATAAGTGTTTTGTTTTATAAGTGAGACAGAGACCTTGCACACGGTATCAAGTATGGTATTAACGAGGTAGGCTGTTACATTTGGTATCAGAGGTTGTTTCAAACCCTTTTCCGACCTTATAGGCGCATTAAATTTTGTTTCCCAGCTTCTGCATGTTTAAACCAGTCAGTGGTTGTTTCTGCATGTTTAAACCAGTCTATCACTGTCAATATACCACTTCACTGCCTCTACTTCTCAGCAATCGATTCTTGTAATCACAAGCAAATGTTGTCACTGCAAACAATGCTCAACATGATGGCAAGCCCCAGCCGCAAACCTTAGTTGTATCAACTAAGCTCAATATACAATACTCAAAATATCTTACTGACATGTTAGCAATGTATTCAGTCTTTTAAAAACTTAGTCATACAACGAGATAATAACCCCTTGCAGCGATCATTACAAAAATATTAATAAATAAATTGGTTGCACAATGTATGAATACTCTGTCCAGCAAAATAGCAGTGGCAGGCAAATTACAGCTATAGCAATATAGTCTATACAAATAGACCATTCTAGTATAGCACACTCGCTCAATGTTCACATCTAAACTTGGATACAGCCCTTACATATCTTCTTCAGAAATCTCACTGTGATGGCATTGAATCTCGGGTTCCTTGACCTTACAAACTCAAAGCAATTCCTAATTTAGAATCTCGGATCACCCATAGAATTTAAAACATACCTCAGATTCGACATACTAGGTCTCGGTCACTTTGCTCAATAATGACACTCATCAATCTTAGATCACCAAGACAGGATTCTGAGGTACCTCTAGAGGGGAAACTTATAGCCTTAGTATCTACAATGTGTCTGCAGACAGAACCTCACAGATCATATACTTGATTTTAACCTCAGAGATAATTTGCAGAGTCAGTGAACTTGTCTTAAGTATGAATGAGAGTGTTGCATTTCTTTCCATAAGTTCGCATACCGTTCCGTATAGAGAGGTTTGTATATCATTAGAAAGATGGATTTAAATATCAACGAATCCTCACATACAGAATGCAGTGTTATAGAACTCGCACAGAACCACAGTGTATACATAAAAAGCCAGAATCCACGGTCATTTTAGAGAATCTGGGGCTGGGAGCCGGAGACCAGAAACAGGGGTGTCTGCTGTAAATGCTAGCATACGAGCCTGTGGCCGAGTAGGAAAGGAGTCAGCGTCTTCACAGAAAAACAGTGAACTTGACTATACGAGCAAAGCCATATCTTGCTTAAAAGATCTCAATTTGCCTAAGCTAAGAGGCATGGTTCCTCATGAAAGGTAGACTACATGAGAAACCTTATGCTGTTACTTCCGTATAAAGCCAATACCATCAACCTAACTATGTGCCATAAAGGTTTGCAGCTATCCCTAATCATCCAAGTGCACTCTAGCAGAGAAGCTTACCAAGAAAGTTGGGTAGTGAAAAACAAAAGAAAATCCCTGAAATGATACCTTTTAAATGTTGCATGCATACTTTGTGGTAAGCATGTCTTTTGGAACACGACAGATTTCAAGGTGTGTCACGTAGAATTTGCGGACAGCGTGCATATAATTCAAAAGCCATGAATCCTGAGGCAGGTTCTTGGCAAACATTGTGAGATAGCTTCTAGGCACAACAGAATTTGGGAGTGCATATCGAGGCAAATTTTGAGCACAATGGAATTTGTCTGTGCATTGTGAGGCAGATTCTGGGCACAAAGGAATGCAGCCACACAATGCTGAGACAGAATTTGGGCACAATAAAATCTTGGCATTCATATTGAGATATTGAGGTAGCAGGTTATAAACATCAAAATCTGGGCAAGAGTTTTAAGGAACAAATAGCATAACGAGCACCTGTTTGGAGGAGACCGACAGAAGCATACATGAGGGTAATTTGATCCTTCGGTTCATACAGCTGTTAATACCTTTGATTAGTCGATAACCGACTACACCCACACCGCCCAACATGGCTATCGTGCAGATGGCAACTCTTGGCACCGAGGCAAACTCATGCACAGAGGTGTCGTGGTCGGGCCGGGGGTATGTGTCGTTGTCAATTGTAAAACATGTTAAATATACACGTCGTATGGTTTTTAAATATATGAGTTTTTATCGTTCGGTATCATTTGATTCAATTTATATCGTATGGTTTTATATCGTATGGTTTTTATATAGATATATCGTTTGGTATCATTTGATTAAATTTATATCATATGATTTTTATATATATAACCATACCATATAAATTATGAATTAAAATTTAAATGTTTTCAAAATACATTTGAACCTTCCTTCGCTTGCCAGACAATCACAGAAACATAACACTGCAGGTTTGTCTCCTGGAAGATTCGAGTTTGGAATAGCTTTCAATATATTTTTCTTTAGCGAGAAACATATGCTTTAAAAATGGCGTCTTCTGAGCACCTTAAAAGAGATCCATATGAGAAGTACTATTCTTCCCGTTGCATGAAGCTTGTAATTATGGACATTGCAATGATAGACAACCACCAGCCAAAGAAGGCTCATAGGATTCACAGGAGATGACACCGTAACTGTCAGCAATGTTAATGCTGGAGTGAAAGACAGTCTTGGCTAAGTGCAGATACACATTGCTTTTGGAGACTCTTAGACCTGAGTTGGTATGGGCACCTTCTTAGGAATTCATCTTATGTATTGTCTAAAAATGTCGGTTATTAGCATTAAAGTTTCTGTGTTGAAGTTTTTCCACAAATATTTCAATGTTCTTTTAGCGTTTTATTTATTTATTTATTTCAGATCTCACTATGAAATTCAGATTTAAGAACGTTTAAACAGTATACATTGTGACCTGCATATATTTTTCGCTTATTGTGAAAATCGACGATGTTATAAAGTCAGGTATTTTGATTGAGACGTGGGTTCTCTAGCTATTTTAGAAAGTATGTTAGTATAACAGCGACCCTAGCTTCTTTTAAAAGCTATTATATGGTCAGGAACGTAACAGTTACAAAAGAGCTTGGATAACCAACTTCTCAGGAATTATTAATTTCAGATTCTCAAGTTACATTTCAAATCTGGAAAGTGAGCAACACTGGAAAGAGCAGAGTTCACTTTCCGACAAGAAATTATGGATAACACGCTCATTAAGATAAGCAGTGTTCTTGAAATAGAATCATGTATAATGTACATATATATTATGGTGTCTAACCCTTGATTAACAAGGGGACAAGGTTAGACAACACACAAGCAGTGCAAATCATTTTGAACGGGCCAGATATCAACTCAATGTGCCTGTGGCAGCATGCATACCACCTACATCCTCTGTGTAACGTCAAGTCTGAAGCAGTATCCTGAAGTATACTGAAGGGAATTCTTTCGCCATTTTCGAGTCAAATACTAAATTATTTCAAGGACCAAGGGATAAATTTTCAACCTATGAGCCTAACTTAAAGTATGGATCCATTTCAGATCTCTGAGTAACCCTAGAACCCGGACAAAGCCATTATAGCTATGCGCAAATTCTGAAGCAAGTCATGAGAAACAATATTAAGAGTTATTCACTTGGCTCGATATTATTCTGAAAAAAAAATCTTCTTCTATAGAAAAGTTTAGATTTCTTAAAACCTTACATTTATATGCCTGCAGTCCTATTAACGTCACTAAATTGAGACAATGGATGAAGCATTGAGGCTCAGAATTATGGTATGAATTAGCCCTCAATTAAGAAAGTCTTCCGAAGCAGTCCATATTGTAAATAAGTCCAAGACATTGTGAATCTGTGGACTCCTTGTCACAGCAGGGCTTGAATCCTTGCTTGACGAATACACTATGTGATCTACAAATCCTGGTCCATAATTGCCGTCCGAATTTCTGAAGCATGCATCACCAGGTATGTGGTTGAAAATAAAGTTTGTAGTTGAAGATATTTCAAATCTCCACTGTTAATCTAAGCTATCAAGTGAACTAATTAGGTTTATTAGTAGGAGTAATAGACTAGTAATGCCATTGATATGTAACTAGCTATAAGTGGAATCATACGTATTATACAATAGCAATGATTATGGATAGAACGTATGGGCATATCACCTGTATCAGCCTTAATTGCTCATATTGGTACCTGTATCATACCGAGGACTCTTGGAATAAGGTCTGAACAAAGGGACACATATATGCAATGGCTTTCATAATATACAACAAGGATGATATTCTATCATAAGCTCTTTAACTAATATGGAATCACTGTGCCGCTTAGATTACACATAGAGTAATGGTCTTACTTCTACCTTAGCTGGTAGATAAATAAGGTGTATACATAGAGTGGAATCAGATAGGTGATCTCAATAAAGCTCCATAGTGACAGCAAGAGACTCCTTGTAACTCCATATTCCAAACTTATTAGTAATGGTAATGGATGGTGTTTACATAATAGCTAGTATAAGTAGGTTACGCTTTATCAACCTATTCAAGCTAATGGTAATGCAAGTAAAGCTAGTATGTTTACCTATTCTATTAACTATGATATGAAATAGGTTACCTTATGTTACTCTGTGATCTCAATACCAGTAATCACATATTCCATTATACCAATAGAGATCTAAGCTGTTATAACCACAACGTTATAAGGATAAGTGTCAACCTAATCAAGCTCTACATAATAGTGGTGTCAAAACTCTTACTACTGATCAGAATCCATGTACTTACAAATCAGTCATTAAGTGATATCGTAATATTCCAAATAACTAATCTGTACTAGTTGTTACAGGTAAGCTCATGATTAGTCATACGTATTAGGTATAATAAAACTCTATACTGTTCTTAGCTAGATGGAGTACTGAGCTTTCTTGTTACTTACGTGATTAGCATAGGTATGGGCATATCAAGCTTAGTAAGCATCATTGGTGATTTCATTCCCTTAGTAATCACAGGAATTAAGGGTAATAATACTAGTTGTAATTACGGATCTCTGTATTACGCATACATGATTGGATTGTACTTACCTTACCGTAACCAATTCCACAGTATCAGTGCCATAACAAAGGAACATGACTAATCATAGGATTCAGTGTTACTAGCTCATTGGAACAGCATGATAAGATAGAGTATACTAGTGATTCCAGAGAGCTTAATCAAACCAAGATAAGAAGCTTGCATATCCTTATTATAAAAGTAAAATAACCATAAGTATTTAACTCATAGAAGCTCTATTAAAGCAAGTAGTATAACTAAGAAATCAATGGGAAGAACTCTATAAGATAAGTAATCAAGCTTATTCATCATGCGAACCCGAGTCACACTTAACCCGTATGTAATCAATAGTGATACCAGTCTGTTAAAAGTCAAGCAACTGGAGGGCTTTTGAAACATATCGCCCTCAGGCTGATATCACCTTGTTATTCTTTAGTTGGCACTGTTACATATCATCCTCTTCATTTTTGAACAAAGCAAAAGCTCTCAATCAGGGTTCAAATGTTATGAGTATGGATTTCCATCCTCTGCAGCAAACAATTCTGCTAGATGATTTCAAATTCCATTTCAATACAATTCTTCACTTAAATAAATTCCTTATCTCAATTTGGAAAATATACCCTTTATCATTATAAATATGTTCACACTAGCTAGTGGTTCAAATTTGGATTGCTGGCTTTATCAAACAGTTGGAACAAAATGTTGGTGACACTGCAATTTGGGAAGTGGCATCTCAAGAAAGATTAGCTTATAGGAACTTTAAGGTTTGGGAAAAATCGTACTGTTCGATTCCCATGCAGGTAGATGTTCTGTAATTTAAATTGGAAAATGTACATGTATGAATTGATTGTGAAAGGAATCTTAGAATTTACAGTTCTTTATTGGAGTTGATCATTAGCACTTGCCTTAGGTAAACACTTATACATGTTTTGTTATGTTTTCTTAGGCTGCAAAGATATTGTTAATGTTTTGTTAATTACAAATGTATTTTAATGGGTGATCTCAATTATTTCCATTTACAAGTCATTTCAATCTTCGATTTTATGCAACAATTCTGCTGACAGAAGGGAAATTTGGCAGGTAATCGTAATGATATTATGATCTACATATAAGATAACTTCAATAGGAGATTTAACCAAATATTAATAGTGATGATTTGTCATATCAATACATAATGCTTTTGACGATTATATTTTGAGCAACCTTGAAAGTTTCTTATTTTAAGAGAACCAGGACCAGACCCTTGCAGCAGCCCCCCTCGTTGAAAAAGGAAACTGAGAGGAAGGATGGTTGTACTCAGATGCCTCGGATGTTTCCTTTTAAATTCAAGAATTTGGTGCAAAGTAACTGTGTTGACAATAATTGTGATCTACTTGACTCTGTTAATTACAGTTGTGATTACAACAATGGTTATAATCAATAAGTATCCATAATAAACACTGATCAATGAGCTTAAGTAACACGTATATTGGGTAATAACAAGGAGTGTATAACCATAATCAGAGTGAGTGCAATATATGAGTGACAGTGAACCATACGATCTTCATAGCTTACTGAGTGTAATACCATATCTATTGGGATTAGAGTGTACATATAAAAGCATGGTTTCGATTGCTCTAAATGATTCCTGTAATATCCCCAAAGGGGAAATAACCAGTAATACACAGAAATATGCCAGACAGATATAGAAAATACAATGCTGAACCAGATCATGGAACAAATACACATAGAACACCAGAAAACTGAGCCATTTTATTAATCGAAATACATAGGCCGGAGTACAAGAAAAATCGAGAATAAATGCCTATCCTTGCCCTAGGCAAGTAGAGGCTCTCTCGGACAAATAATGGGCGCAACAAGGTCGGCGTCTGGGCGGTGAAAGGCACTACGAAAGGCCCCGAAGGTAGTGCCTTTGAACTATGAGGGTGAAGACAGATAGTGATATCAATACTCCAAACCCTCACCAATGAAAATGTTGTCTCTGCTAGTAACGGCGGAACGGATGTGGTCTTTGGTCACCAAAAACCCTCAGGATGAAAAGCTCGACTCCTCCAAGGCCATGTTTGTCCAAGCCATTGCTCACATGACCATGCTCATTAGATCGGCGTCTCCCGGACAGATCGGCGTCTATATGCTCGGATACGCTGGATACGAAGCCTACAATCCAGATGCACGTCTTGTCCCTCGAGATGTCTCTCTGGAATCTCTGCTCTCCTCGGATCTATGCTAGAGAAGAGACATGCGACAATATCTCTTCAGATCTGCAACCTGCAAGGCTGGATCTGATGTTATCTCTCCAGATCTAGGCTGGATCTGCCAATATCTCCTCAGATCTGTAATCTCCCAAGCTGGATCTAATGCTGTCTTCCCAGATCTGCCACCTACAGAACCAGATCTGCAAATATCTGCTCAGATCTACAATCTCCAAGGCCGGATCTATCAATGTGCCTTCCTCCTCCTGGTACAGCGTTTTCCCTGCTCAGATCTGGACTGCGTCCTCCCTGGAACAGCGTCCTCACTCTCCAAGGCTGATCAGCGTCCTCTTTCTCCTGGAACAGCGTCCTCTTCTTCTCAGATCTGCGCAGCCACAAGAGGCTCCTTCCTCTCCAATTCTCCTGCTGAAGATGCTACCAAGTCCCACTGAAACTGAAGGGTGTTACTCAGAAAATAACCTTACTAGGGCGGGCACTCGAAGTCCCCCGAAGCTAAGGGTGAAACCAGAAATAACCTTACCAGGGCAGGCACTCGAAGTTCCCCGAGGCTAAGGGTGAGATCTCCGACCGGAGACACTCGGTTGCACTAAACAGTGCTGCAGACCGACTAAACAACCGGCGTGCTGAAGCAGACAGAAGTCTAGCTCTCAATATCAATATAAAATCATGCATGCCCAATGAAGTGGAAACCCCTCCTTTTATAATGCTAAACTCCCTCCAAAACCTTAACTGCGTCCTTCACCTTGCAGTTACCCTTGGGTCAGCCTGAGGCCTCCCCTCATATACGTGTGGACCCCCAAGGCCCCCTCTTTAAGTTATAACGTTAATCAACTAGGAAAACATTTTATTTTATAAAGTGAGGTGACTAAAGTGAGGTGACCCCTCTTATTTCTCACTTTATTTATTATTTCCAACTAAAGCGGCAAAATTAAACAAAAATGAAATATTCCAATTAGCAAGGCTAATTGGGAATATTACAGTCTCCCCCGACAAAACGTTGCTTGTCCTCAAGCAACTGAAGTGATGGATGCTGTAAAATCTGCTCACTCTCCCCAGTGGGCATCCTCATCCGGCAAAATTTGCTTGTTCTCAAGCAATGCTTGAACAAGCCTACTCTCTGGCTGATGCTCCCCGCCAATACTGCAAAATGTGCCTGGGTCCCACTGAAACCTCTCTGTCTCCTGCATCACCCTGATATGAAGGGATATCTCAATGCCAGGATCCCAAACTGGCCTCTCATGGTACCAGCCAATCAATAGTCCTCCCGGATCCCATCGCCACTGTGACCAATAATCGCCCAAGTCCCATGACTCGGACTGCTCACTGCCTCTGGCTATGACTAAAGACCATGACTGCTGCTGCTCTGCATCTATGAATGTGTAAGTTGTCCCATCGACTGTGTACCAGCTCATCATCTCTCTCCACTCAAGGCATGAAGTGAGGAACATCTCTCTCATGTGGATCCTCCATCCCCAAGCAATCATCCAAACCAAATGAGCCATCTCCCGACAAGGCAACTCCTGAAAATCTCCTTCCACCTCAAGCTCCGGTAATGAAGGCGGGCTGAAAGTCTGATCTTGGGCTGCAAAATCATTGCCCTCCAATGGAAAAGTGAAGAACAATCCTCCAAGGAAGGTCCCTCCAACAACGAAGAACAAGCTGGCCCGAAACAATTCATCCATGAAGAATAGGACATGTGCTTCATGGATCATCGTAATGAGATGTTTGCTGAAGGTGTTACATGAGGATACATAATGCAAACAATCCCTCACAAGGATACAACGTAGTCTCATCCACTGCAACTTCAGACAATTACATGGCAAGCAATGTACAAGATTCATCACATCTACTAATGGATAGTAAATGGCTGAATATGACAACAACATAAGGCCAAACACTTGCCCATAGCTGTACAATGGATGAATATCAATCTCATGGCCCACCTCCAAAGAGAACACATATGTAGTAGTGGTGGCCATGCCTCCTCCCATGCTCCTATTAGAACATGTAGTGCAGAAAATACCAAAAGGCACATTCAGCTCATATGTCTCTCTCATAATCAAGCCTCCCATACAAATCTGATCATATGCTGGAAGTAAGATGGTACATGGATCCATAAATGAGTCCTCCATAGTGTTTTGGCATGCTATGAAGAAGAATGAACCATGTGCTGCAAGAAGATAATCCTCCTCATGCTTGGAAACCCAAGTCAAGAAGAATATGCCATAGATGTCCCTATCATCATTACCTCCTCTTTGTGCAACAAATATGAAGTGATCCTGGGACCTATGGGTTATAGATCCACCATATCTCTGCTGCGCACACTTCATCCATAATGTTCTGCTCCAAGGTGACAATGCTGTGAGCTCATGCAGATAAGTTCCTGTCAATACAAGACTCTGTTCTTTGACATGTTCCTTGTCAAAGACTCCTCTAATAATGCTACAACAAATATGGAATACCTCCCAAGATGGAAGTGCTTCCCAATCAAAGATCAAGGAGATAGTGCCATCCCCTCTTCCTGCAACATCATGCAAAGTGTGAGAGCAAATCTGCCCTTGCTCTCCCAGAAACAAACCAAGCAACCAAACAATTTGCTGCCTCCCCATACTTCCATCATACAACTCATGTGATGAAGACATAACGAGTATCATAGCAACACCATGCATACATACTCTATGCTGCTCAATGATGCAAGTATCCAGCCATCTTTCCTCTACCCTCCGACTCTTAAGAAGAGTGTTTGCCAAAAGATGGCCAAACTCTTTCAAGAGTAACCAGCGCAGCCAAGCCTCCTGCTGCCTGGTAGCACAGATCTGCAAGTAGCCTCCTAGCTCCTTGCTCATCATCCCCATCCACTCAATCACTTGTGGATGTCTCCTTCTCCTCATCCTGGTACTCCTCCCATGAGGGCTACCATCCTCCCAAATCAAATTTCTGATTTTGCACTTCATGGGATTTTGAAGTATAAACCTCTCAAGGATCAATGAGACCCTATCAAGAATCAAATAGGTGGTAGGCAAAAACCTCCCATCATGATGTGTATGGCTCAAGGGATGTCCAACACAAGCATGAGAGATGTTATCCATCCGAAGATGTCCCCCATCTTCTATCTGCTCTTGTGAGAAGGAAAGAAAGTCATTGCACCCCATGGTGTGTCGAAGTGCATCTCTAGTGAGATCTCTCCTTGAGACCTCCCCTTCATCCATAGTCTGCTCCACTGAGTACCAACTCAAAACCTCTCGCCATCCAATCTCAACACGTGGCTGCTGTACCCTGTACAACTCTGATCGTCTCAGACCACTATCCAAGTCAACATATGAGACCTGACTAGGTGGCTCTGCCTCTCTCTCTCCAACGGAAGGAGATGCTCCAACAACACTACCAGTCCCATCCATGCATACCTGAAGGGGAACGATCTGATGCTGCAATGTGCCCTCCGGTTGTACCATCAGGGAATCCAGCTGTTCCCCAATGCGGACCAACTTGGCCGCCGACTTGGCACAAGTCACTCTCATACCCTCCAGCTCCTGGTCCTGCAACAAAATGGTCTCCCGTACTGACGGAGCCTTCTCTCTCAAAACTCGAAGGTCCGTCCGAAGCCGATGATACCGCTGTCTGCGACCATCATCCAATACCTCTGTATCTCCTAGTGCCTCATCGATAGTGGATATATCTCCTGATACCTCACCCATCTGTCGTGTGCTGCTACCACCCGAAGACTCGGACATGGCTCCAGTCATCACCTCAGTGGATGGCTCTACCGGGGTAGGCTCTACCTCCTCCACTATGATATCAACCGGCACGGTCAAGGATGTCTCCAATGAGGGTGAATCCTGTGTCACACTAGGTGTAACATCAGACTCCCTGCAATCCTGTGTGTCCTCATCCTCCAAGTGTGAGGTAACCATTTTAATGGTTTTCCTCCCCGATACTTGGTCAAGCTGGAAAGAGGTATCCAACTTGTCCACTGTGCGCTGTAAGCCCCCATCATGTGAGTGCTTGTTCCCTCTGCGAAAGTTGTGAGGTCTACTATCACGCTGGAGTTGAACATAATCTCTACTCGCGGTGCGGTGGTAGTCTCCACCATGATGATGCCGGTGCCCCTGGTGTTGATCATAGAGTCTAATGCCATACTGGTACAGGATATATCTCTCGAAGGGGAAAGCATCCATGAATCCCTGTCCGAAAGCCTGATACTCTGCAAGAATGTCAGCCATCCGAGCGGGTTCTACCTCTCGCTGTACTGCTATTCCTGTGTCCTCTGGCAAGAATGTGGGCATAGTGGGACGTGTGGGTGTACACGATGCCATATGCCGAGTGGCATTATGATGAACGATCTGAAAACCCCTAGGGAGTTCTCTCTGACTGACCTCTACGGCTGCGAGCCTCTGTGACACATCCTGCATGTGATGGATGAGTGCATCCAACTTCTCAGCTATGTCTGCCATCGAGTCCCACTGCTCTGTGTCCCTCACAGGCTCCACAGAAACTGCACGGCTGCTGCAAAACCATGCCGCTGCTTAACTTTGACCTCCGATTTACCCATTGAAAACTACTCAGAAAATTCTAAGGATTTGGGAAGGTGATCCTTGTCCAAAACCCAGAAAAACCCAGAAAACGTTTTTCCTAATTCCAAACTTCAAAATTTGACCTTTTTATTTTGGCCCTTTTCCCAACTGCGTTTCTGGTATTGCAACTGCTATTGCTCTGTATGATCTCTTTTCTGATGTCCTAGACCACAGGCTGAGCCAGAATTATGCTCTGATATGTATCACGAAATAACGATGTACACGAAATATGCCCAGACAGGATATAGAAAATACAATGCTGAACCAGATCATGGAACAAATACACATAGAACACCAGAAAACTGAGCCATTTTATTAATCTGAAAGTACATAGAGCGGAGTACAAGAAAATCAGAATAAATGCACCTATCCTTGCCCTAGGCAAGTAGAGGCTCTCTCAGACAAATAATGGCTGCAACAAGGTCAGCGTCCTAGCTGGCTGAAGACTGCTCTGAAGACTGAAGCTGGACTGCACTGGAACTATGAGCTGAAGACCAAAAGATAGCTGATATCAATACTCCAAACCCTCACCAATGAAAATGTTGTCTCTGCTAGTAACAGCGCTGGAACAGATGTGGTGCTGGTCACCAAAACCCTCCAGATGAAAAGCTCAGCTCCTCAAGGCCAAAAACGCTGTCAAGCCCTGCTCACATGACCCTGCTCATTAGATCAGCGTCCTCCCAGATGGATCAGCGTCCTATATGCTCAGATCTGCTGGATCTGAAGCCTACAATCCAGATCTGCGTCCTGTCCCTCGAGATCTGCGTCCTCCTATATCAGATCTACTGCTCTCTCCTCAGATCTATGCTAGATCTGACAATATCTCTTCAGATCTGCAACCTCCAAGGCTGGATCTGATGTTATCTCTTCAGATCTAGACTGGATCTGCCAATATCTCCTCAGATCTGCAATCGCCTTTGTAATATCCCCAAAGGGGAAATAACCAGTAATACACAGAAATATGCCAGACAGATATAGAAAATACAATGCTGAACCAGATCATGGAACAAATACACATAGAACACCAGAAAACTGAGCCATTTTATTAATCTGAAAGTACATAGAGCGGAGTACAAGAAAATCAGAATAAATGCACCTATCCTTGTCCTAGGCAAGTGGAGGCTCTCTCAGACAAATAATGGCTGCAACAAGGTCAGCGTCCTAGCTGGCTGAAGACTGCTCTGAAGACTGAAGCTGGACTGCACTGGAACTATGAGCTGAAGACCAAAAGATAGCTGATATCAATACTCCAAACCCTCACCCGGTAGAAATGCGTCCTGCCCCGCTAGTAACGGCGCCCAGACGAGATGTGGTCTTTGGTCTTCCAAAACCCTCCCCGGATAAATCCTTGTCTCCAAGGCCAAAAGCGGCTGTCCAAGCCCTGCTCCCTTGACCACTGCTCATCGGATCGTCCTCCCCCGGATGGATCGGCGTCCTATGCTCGGATCTGGATCGGCCTACAATCCCGGTCTGCGTCCTGTCCCTCCGGATCTTGCGTCCTCCTACTCTCAGATCCCTGCTCTCTCCTCGAGATCTGCCACCCAGGTGACAATCTCTTCGGATACGCAACCTCAAGGTGGATCTAATGTTATCTCTTCAGATCTAGGCTGGATCTGCCAATATCTCCTCAGATCTGCAATCTCCCAAGCTGGATCTAATGTTAGATCTCCAGATCTGCACCCTACAGAACTAGATCTGCAAATACCCTTCCAGATCTGTAACCTCCAAGTCTGGATCTATCAATGTGCCTTCCTCCTCTGATGCAATCCCGTTTTCCTGCTGGATGCAGGCTACGTCCTCCCACTGGGCGTCCTCCTCTCCAAGTGCATTCCGAGGCGTCCTCTTTCTCCTGGAACAGCGTCCTCTTCTTCTCAGATCTGCGCAGCCACAAGAGGCTTCTTCCTCTCCAATTCTCCTGCTGAAGATGCTACCAAATCCCACTGAAACTGAAGGGTGTTACTCAGAGAATAACCTTACTAGGGCGGGCACTCGAAGTCCCCCGAAGCTAAGGGTGAAACCAGAAATAACCTTACCAGGGCAGGCACTCGAAGTCCCCCGAGGCTAAGGGTGAGATCTCCGATCGGAGACACTCGGTTGCACTAAACGTCTTTGAGACCGACCCAAACAGCCCAAAAATGCGAAGCGAGACGAGAAGTCTAGCTCTCAATATCAATATAAAATCACATGCCCAATGAAGTGGAAACCCTCCTTTATAATGCTAAACTCCTCCAAAATTATAGCTGCGTCCTTTACCTTGCAGTTACCCTTGGGTCAGCGTGAGGCCTCCCCTCATATACGTGTGGACCCCCGAGGCCCCCTCTTTAAGTTATAACGTTAATCAACTAGGAAAACACTTTATTTTATAAAGTGAGGTGACTAAAGTGAGGTGACCCCTCTTATTTCTCACTTTATTTATTATTTCTAACTAAAGCGGCAAAATTAAACAGAAATGAAATATTCCAATTAGCAAGGCTAATTGGGAATATTACAATTCCGTAATAAACCTGTATCACATATGTATTGAGCTCATGAATCTTGTGTTCGTTTACTAATATATCATTACCTAAGTAAACTCAATTATAGAGAAGGTGGTAGTAACGCATATTATGCCTAAGATATCACCTTATCTAAGTAGTTCAGCAACTCATCGGTCATAACCTCATATCATGCTAGCTTAGTCTGTCTGAATAGGGTCCAATCATAAACTAACATGTGGTTGATCTGTGTGTTTTCACATCAATAACCCGTACATGTATCTGCTTTAACATTTCGATTGTTTCCATCTCTGTTAGTAACACCTGTACCATTCACTAGTTAAGAATGAATAAGAATAGATGTAATGGCGATCATAGGCTTGATAAAGGTGGAATCCTATCTGCTATAACTTCTACTCGTATATAAGAGAGACCTTCTTGCTTCACCTATTTCACATGGTATACTTATTGTGGAAATAGCCATACTTGACTAGTAGTAATACTTGGGCTTGTTATAAGGTTCTAGTAGTCCACATGTTCATAAGATCAGTAATATATAAGATATACTATTCAATGGATTCACATGGCTAACCTTTTATAACAGTAATAGAAGCTCTTTTAGTATAGAGGTATATCTCTCACCATGTTACATAATAAGCATGATAGTATTGTACTAATATGGAGTTAAGGGTAAAGGTTCAATATTCTTTATTAACATATCACTATCTTCACTGATTCCCATTGATTTTATTAACTATGAAGAGTATGACATAATCAAATACTAGCCTAATTTACAGCTTTGTAATCACAATCACACAGCTTACTAGTCATGTATAGAGAGTGGTCATAGTCTATCCATGAAATTGTAAACTTTATTTTGAATTATCTCTTAAGAATGAATTTTACTTACTGGTACATGGATAACAATAAAGAACGGATGTTAGTTAACTCTAGTGATACCGAATATATGCTACTGTTTGACTTTACTAATGCAGGGATACCAACATGCCTTATGTCATTTAAATTATCATTGCAGGGATATGAAATATAAATGCATATGCTGTAATGTGTGTACGAATGTTTACATTGATAACAGTATATTTGGAATGTGTAGAGATTGTTATATGGGTAACAATTTGTTATGAACAATATAGATGCATGTGCTGTAATGTGCGTACGAGTGTTTACATTGCAGATTGTGTACAAGTAATTGCTTTGCGGAATACAGATTTCAGAACCAAAATACGTGATGACAGAATCCCCAGAACAGTTGAGACTCCTGAGATTCCACGATAGGGTGTTGACCCTGGTCCTATTGGGAGGGGTGGAGGTGTTGCCCACCGGTTATCCTCCGATACCTGGAGTCATGGGAGGACTGTGCGAGCCATGCTCCCCTAGACGTGTGATGATGGCTGCCGGATGCCTACAAGCATATCTGATCGACGTAATCGACGCTGATATCCTTAAGGTCTATGAATGGATCAGTAAAGCTGATGCCATGGCATATTCCTGTAGAGGACGGATAGGATGGGAGTGGAAGAAGATTAGGAAGGATAGGATGATTTTAGAATAGTTTGAAGATTTGGTTGAGATGGGAAGTAACAATTAAATTGCAGATACATACTTATTTCAAACTGAAAGTCAATCTTAAAAATCCGCCTTCTACAAACGCCCTAATCTCAAAAAAAAAAAAAAAAAACAATCATTGATATGAGTATATGAAACCCTAACTTCGGGACGAAGTTTTCCGAAGGGAGGAAGTATGTAACAACCCACACCATAAGTCCCTACTTCCTAATATTTAACTAAAAGTTAAAAGACCAACATAAAGAAAAACTAACTTTAAAAAAAATAAAAATTAGAATGATTAATTAAACAGCACCCTGATTGAATACATTCAAATTAATATAATCATATTCTTTTCATTTGAATGACGGCTGTTTAATACAACCTTATACATCTTATCCTCTTGCATTCAAGTTACCTCTCATTAATAAATCATATCCTCTTGTTCGAATGACCTCTCATTAATACAACCTTATCTTATTACATCCAAAGGACATCTCATTAATGAGAACCATATCCCTCGAATGATACCTCTTTAAAAAAACATTCATTTCTACATTTATGGAGGCCTTATCTCGATGGAGTGTGGCGGTGGGATGTTAGCTGGATGGTGTTATGGCGGTGGGGCAAATTATTATTTAAACACAAGTCGTGAAGGAGGAAGGGGTCTTTCGTTGGGGGGAAGAAGGAAATGGAGAAGGCTGTTGTGAGGAAATGGAGAAGACTGTCGTGATGAATTTGCGGAGGTTGTTATGGTAAAATTTATCAAGGGTGGGAAGGAGACTCACTATTTTCGGGATTCTGGGCACGGGGGCAGAGGAGGCGTCCTCTGGATTTAGGATTAAATTCTAAATTTGGCTGGGAGGAACATTTTGGTTCTGTAATCTGTCCGATCAGCTGAAGAGGAGGATCACGGTTCCAGGTATTCTAGTTGGATCTCTCCGTCTCCAGGTATTCCTCCTCTTAGCATCAGTTAATTATTATATTTCAGCATCAGCTAGTCACTGTGGGTTAAGCATTAGCTGGTTACTGTGATTTTACTTAAATTTAACTTAAAAATCATGTTTAAATTCTCTTGCAAATTAAATCCTGCTTAACTGTAGGGAATCAGATAAGTGTTTTGTTTTATAAGTGAGACAGAGACCTTGCACATGGTATCAAGTATGGTATTAACGAGGTAGGTTGTTACAGGGTATCTGTTACATGTCTTACATATGCTATTGTATGCTTGCACTATTGTTATTTCTCTCTTTATGCATTCCAGATAGTATACCACTTGGTGTGTTTATCCCATACTCTTAGATAGAGTCTGGAAAGGGCCAGCAACCTCCAGATCTCATCCTCTTTTCAGAGGTGACATATCTGGTAAACGCCTTCCCAGTCCATCTCTGGTTGGAGTTTGCTTGTGTTTGAGAGATATCCCTGAAAAGGGATATTACATTGACAGGCTTAAGGAGGTGATGAGCAGCTACCCAGTATTAGTCTGGCTAGATTTTACGCAGCCTTTCATCTTGGAGTGTGATGCTTCAGGAGAGGGAGTGGGCGCAGTTTTGATGAAGGGAGGCCACCCCATAGCTTTCGAGAGCAGAAAGTTGTTGCTGCATGAGAGGTTGTATCCTATATACGACAAGGAGATATTGGCCATTATGCATGCATTGGCCAAGTTCTGGCAGTACCTGGTGGGCAACAGGTTTCGAGTGAGGACTAACCACAACAGCCTCTAATTTCTCCTAGAGCAGAAGCAGTTGCAGGAGAGGCAGCAAAAGTGGGTCAGTGAGATCCAGGCATATGATTTTGACATTGAGTATGTCAAAAGGAAGGACAATGTAATGGCCGATGCTCTATCCTGTAGACCGGCAGCGTTGTCTTTGATGAGTATAGACATGGACTGGAGGGCTCAGCTGCTGGTGGAGTACTCCAAGGACCGTTTTGCCTATGAGGTGTTGGATGGCCAAATCACAGATGATAGGTACAGGGCGATGGACGACGTCATTTACTTCAAGGACAGGATCTTCTTGACTAAGGATTCTTAACTCAAGGAGAAGATATTGCGTGTTTCCCATGACTCACCATTGTCGGGTCATCGGGGATTCACGAAGACTTACAGGGCCATCAGGGAGAGGTTCTCTTAGAGAGGCCTCAAGGAGGACGTACTCCGGCATGTCCGGGAGTGCGAGGTATGTCAGAGGAACAAGGGAGAGATGAGTCACCCAGTTGGACTGCTACAACCGCTTCCCATTCCGGAAGGAAAGTGGGAAAGCATTTCGATGGACTTCATCACAGGGTTGCCCACGGTGCAGGGCAAGGAATGCATCTTTGTAGTCGTTGATCGGCTAACAAAGTATGATCATTTTTTTGCCATATCTGCACAATACACAGCAACACAGGTGGCAGAGCTGTTCTTCAGGAATGTTTTTAGATTGCATGGTCTTCCAAAGACAATAGTCAGTGACAGGGACAGCCGTTTCATGGGCGAGTTTTGGCAGAAGCTCTTTTGTTTGGTGGGTACAGAGTTGACTCCGAGTACCAGTTATAACCCTTAGACAGACGGGTAGACAGAGATAGTGAACAAGTGGCTCGAAGGCTACTTGCCAAACTATGTCACAGGGCAGCAAAAGGCATGGTTGCATTGGCTGCATTTGGGAAAATACTGCTACAACACCACTTTCCACATGTCTATTGGTATGTCTCCGTTTTATGCTTTGTATGGTTATCATGCTCTGACTTTTGTTGATGTCATGTTTGGAGCTAGTAAGGCCCCCAGGGCCAAGGATTGGATCCAAGAGAGTCAAGATATACTCCGGGCTCTTAAGGATAACTTAGCCACTGCACAAAACCAGCATAAGTTGTATGCCGACAGAGGACAGGTAGAGAGGCAGTTTGAGGAAGGGGACTTGGTCTACCTACAACTTCAGCCATACCAACAGTCCACGCTAAAACAGAAGAGAGCCGAGAAGCTCAAGCCCCGCTTCTATGGGCCTTATAGGGGGATCCACAGGATAGGGGAGGTTGCATATGAGTTGGAGCTGCCCACAGGTAGCAGGATCCACAACGTCTTCTCTGTATCATGCCTGAAAAAGGCATTGGGGCAGCAGGTGACTGCAACTGAGGAGCTTCCACCTACAGATGATGAGGGGCATTTGGTATTACAGCCAGAAGCCATCATTGACACCAAGGAGAGACAGCTAAGGAGTAGGACAGTTAGGGATTACTTGGTGAGGTGGAGGAATTTACCGGATGAGGATGCCACTTGGGAGAGTGAGAAGATCTCACAACATCCGTCTTTGCAGTTGCTTGAGGACAAGAAACATTTTGGCGGGGAGGACTGTAATATTCCCAATTAGCAGCAGCTAATTGGCAATATTAATTTTGTTCAGTTTTTTTTTTTTTTTTTCTGAAGTTAGTTAGTCAATAAAAGGGGAGATGGGACCCATAACCCACACTTAGGAAATAATAATTCCCTATAGTCACTTGAGCAAATATTATTTGGCAGTGTGGGACCCAAGAGGGCCAAGTGACAGCATAGGGAAAGGGCAGCGTGGAGGCAACGTGGGCCAAGCAGTGCAGTGGCAGCGTGGGCCAAGGCAGCGCAGTGGCAGGGACAGCATGGCCAAGGAGGGACAGCATAGATGAGTGGGGCCCAAGAGGGAGCTAGGCTCTCAAGCATAAAAGGGAGAGGAGGCTCACCATTTAGTCATTCTATTATGCATCTTATGATTTCTGTCTTTTGACATTGAGCACGCTTTTGTTGTTGAACGAAGTCTGCAAGTGTTGTTTAGCACACGGGTGTCTCCGAGCGGAGATCCCAACCTCAGCCTCGAGGGACTTCGAGTGCCCGCCTAGGTGAGGAGTTCCACCATTGTTTTTCCGAGCTTAGCACTCAGCATCTCACATCCAGGAGCACGCAGTTTCTTAGACAACACAGTCCCTCTAGGAGATTACGCAGTTTGGGGAGGAGGAAGCACCGGGAGAGAGGGGAAGTAGGAGATTTCAATCCGGGAGTATTGTGAAGGTATCAGCCCTTCACAAATCATCTTTTGCAAGAGGGGGAGGCCCTCAGTTAGAGTTTATCAGTTCAGGGCCAGCGTACTCATCTGGAGTGTGTGATTTTCCAAGGGAGGACAATTTTCGGGGTCAGACATTCCGGGATTCCTTCCTGGGTTTTTCTAG
This sequence comes from Pinus albicaulis, assembly GCA_034641835.2. Classification (NCBI taxonomy): domain Eukaryota; kingdom Viridiplantae; phylum Streptophyta; class Pinopsida; order Pinales; family Pinaceae; genus Pinus; species Pinus albicaulis. The sequence goes on from CM076584.1 coordinate 1,471,869,837, forward strand.
GTTATTGGAGGAGAGCTTGTATCCCTAGTTTCATATTTTTCTGAGCAGGGGAGCAGCTCCATTCCGGCAGTAGCAACAGTTCCAGCAGTAGCAGTAGCAGTTTCTAGAGTTACGCAGTCCAAGAGAGAGCAGCCATTCAGTGAGAGATTCTCAGAGTATTTCCAGTGTGCCTTGAGCAAGCCAAGGTGCCATCATTCTGATCACCTTTGTACCTATTGTTATCTTTCAGTTTATAATAAAATGGCTTAACGTTTCTCCATATTTGCAATGTTTTTATGATGTCTCTCTATTTGTTGTAGTTACTTGTTTATGTTGCTTTATATTACTGTCTATTTCCTATTTGGGATATTAAAGGGAGATAAAACGTCCAAACCACAAATATATTTGCAGCAAAGGGAAATGGAACATAACACATGATAAATTATAAATCACAATTAAATGCTCAATAGGGTCTACTTATTCACATTAATATTTAGGTTAGAATCAGATTGCAATATCAAAATACGCCCTTAGGCTTTCACAAGTCCTTCAACTTCTCAAATGACCCACTTCCTTTTACAAACCAAGCACCTTTGGTGCACTAATCCTCTACACACAATTTATATTCTCGGAGTTCTCTCACTCTTGTAATCTACAAACTCCCCAAATGCTCTTACTCCTTCATACTCTTCAACCCCTAGGTATCAAATTGCTCCAATGCCAATCTCCTTCACACTTCGGCTTCATCCTCCCCTTGATCTCTATGTATTTCCTACTCAACAGCAGCACTTATCACAATCCACTCTGCCTTCTCTTCAAGGTACAGCCTCCTCCTTCAAAAGTTTTCTCATTGAGGAGCAACTCTCACTTTTGATTCCAAATAGATTCCAATCAAACTAATATCTCTTAGGGCCAACCTGAATCCCTTCACTTTGCATATCCTTATCTGTTGTATCTCTTCAACTCTTGATCTTCCACAACATTAACTGTTTGACTGAACAATTCACCTTCACCTATTCTAGGGTTGACTTCAGTACCACGTGTCCATCTTTTTGACTTCTCACACTCGACCTTTCAACTTCTCTTGCATATTCCAAAATCTATATTCCACCACACACTCTCTGTGCCATCACTTCTACTTGTGCCTTAAGTTCCTTCTTGTACCTCCAAACTTCAAAGTTGTATATCATCTTGTGTACTAACTTCACCTGTCATTCTTTTCCCTACTCCAATCATGGATTCTTCAATGTGCTTCTACATCATTCAGATGCAGGAAGATAATTCCTCTAAAATTCATCTATATTTTGTGTGGCTTAAGAGCTCAAGCTAAATAAAATTAGAGTATTACTAACAAGGTGGATGATATCCAAATAAAGTATGTAAAATATCATCATGCAATGAAGAATTCTTAATGAAGTTGGAAGAGACAGAGCTACAACTGCAATGAGAAAGTAAGAGATTGTCATCACAACAAGAACAAAAGAAATACACAACCAGCAATTATAGAAGAGAAGAAGGAATAAAAATATTAAATTAATAATCATGAATATACCTTTATACTATGTCCTTGGTTTGCTCGTATTAATAGCTGACCATTTTCTTCCAATAGGCTAAAGCGTTGTTTGTTATCATTTTTTACAGCCTGCAAAAGTAAACAAACACTGAAGAGCTGCAGTCATCTTTATTGTTTGTATATAAAAAACTGTGCCAATTTCCAAACAACAAAGACATTAAAAGTTTCTTATTTTCCAGCATAGGCACAAAATAACAGACATAATCCTCATAAAAGGCTACGGTCTGAAAATAAAATGACTATGAAATCCATCATGAAGGTCAGTTTGTTAAAAAAAATAATTACAAAGTGTACCTTTCAACAAAGATTGTTCTAGTGATATTGATTTTTATTATTTATGACATAAGCAAGTGCAGAATGGAAAAGATTCATTGTCTGTTAATAAGAATAGCTTGAAACTAATAATATCAGATAAAACATCAATTTTTACAGCTATTACTGGTTACATACTATTGCAAACTATTGACCCAAGTAACCAGTCTCTAACATGATAAGAAGTTGTAGTCTAGAGCTCATATTTGTACACGAGTTCTTTTCAGATACTAGATAGAACAGCACACATTAGTAAATAATATATTATATTTCTTGTTACAAATGTTTGACTTGACCATGTTGAAAATAGTATAATCTTCACATACGGCATGTTGCCTCAAAATCTAGCAAGTTTTGTGAGATGCCTCCCAAGGCAAAATCTAGACCAGGACACAACAATGAGGTGGATGTCACTGTCACCTCAACACTCCACCTCCTGCTCTTTAGAGAAATTTCACCACAAAGGAGGCTTCCTAATATAGGTCACTTAAATGGTATTCTAGGTCAAACGATCAAATGTGACATTTTGATAGGCTTAATCAAGGTACTCAAAATAAAAACAAGGTTCAATTGGTTGAGATATGGAATAGCATACCTATGAAGAGGCCTATCAGGTGAGACTTGTAGCCTAGGGTTTTCAAGATAATATTCAAAATAGCACGAGGCATACAAGAGGAAAGGAAAGGAAAGGTTGAAACTTATGCTCAACAAAAAGAGCAGCAAACCTTCCTAACTTGAAACCTAATGCAGAATCAGGGTTTTTCAACCCCTAGAATTGCCTAGGGTTGATGACATCAGCCCTAAGGAAGCACTTTAAAGTTTCAACCATGCAAATTGCTAGATTTTGATGTTTTAAGGCACAACAAGGTGAAACGACCCCACACCAACTCAATGTCCAAGCGCTTCTTTAATTTGGTCGGAAACCCTAACCCTAGTAGCTTGCCTTGAAGGGCCAAAATTTTAGGACATAGAGGAAAAGATAAAGTTTTATGATTTTTGATCACCAATATGGATGCCAACGCCTTCTATCTACTTGGGTGATGGACTCTTACAGATTTTGACCATGGAAATATCAAACCCTTGAAGGGAGTAAGGGAACACCCTAGGTTTTCACTTGCTAACCCTAACTATCACTTTTTGAGGGGACAAATTTACCAGAGAAAAGCTCTCTAGGAGGTTCTCTAGGGAAGTCCAAGGACACAAAATTAAAGTATGCAAAATTTACCAAGTGTTTTAACTGTTATATAAATATAATCATTTAAACATGGAACACAAAAACCCTAGCAATATTTTTTACATGCTATAAGCATCAAAATATATTCAACAAAAGGTACTCACAAGATATCAAAGAACAACCTTCTTTATCTCAAAATGTCGTCTCCACAACAAGCACTAGTCTCCAATAGCCGAAAATCCACAGAAGATCACATCTCCACAAAGTAGAGAAGTACAATGAGCGAGGTCGAGTTCTCTTAAGAGAGGTCGAGTTTCCACAAGTGATGATGAAAAAAATGAAAGAGGTGACTATCTATTTATATGAACTCTACCTCTTTTAATTCCTAACTAAAAGCCTCGACAAAAGTTTGACTTTTGAGTGGAAAAAAAAGTTTGTATTACAAACCAACCCACTAGCTTTACAACATAATATGCCAAGACAAGCTTGAACGAGTTAGTCGTAGACCTAAAATGGTGATGATGTCATGTCCTTCTAGGGGTCCAAATGCTCCATCAAGGAAAAGACAAGGTTGAAAATGTCTCCAAGCATCATCATCATCCTCCATTTGAGGAAAATCCCCAAATCATGCATCAAAGCAGCTCCAAGAGTCCAAAATTGAGCTTTGGCAGCCACACTTCCTCTTCATGGGTGTCAAGAGAGCAACATGGTGCCTCCTCTTTCCAATGTTAGGGCTCTATCAAGTGCAACAATCCCTCCTCAATCATCCTAAGGATGACCATCCTCATCAATGCTCTAGATCATGGCATGTCCATCAAGTAGTGTCAAGGCCATCATGGGGGCATGTTGGGTCCACTGGTACATCATCAAAAATCCTTCATGCTAGGAAAGAGAATCCCAACCTTCTAGCTCCCAGGGGTGCTTCGGGATGTATATCAACTTCCCAAGTCATCAAAAGACCCAATGCTTTGCCAAAAGTGGCCAATAATACATATGCAAAGTCATCATGCTCTTTGTAATGTGATGTATGGCCTGTGAATCATGTGTAGTGGGGTGCCCTCAAGGCCTATGCTACTCTAGAGTCTAGACCACCTAGAAAAATTAGCTCAAAATCAAGTGAAAGCAACCATTCATTAGAGACTAAGACCATAAATGAATCTAAGTGGACCATACTTAAGTGTTAAGGGCATATTAATACTTCAAATTGGGATCACCTTCAAATATTTAACTAGACCAAGTCTTGTAAAGGCGTTCCCTACCTTTGTAGGGGTGGGTAAGTGGTCAACCCTATTAGATGCTTCCAACCTGCAAGGGGAGGTGGCATTTCCAAGGTCAACACTTCAATCAATAGGTGTTGGTGTGAGTGGAAATGAAGGGGAAAGTCTTCATGGCCAAGTGACATGGTCAGGGGACCAAGTAATGGGTGTCCACATCTTGAGTGTATAGATGTAATGGAGGGAGTTGTTGACCACTGAAGTTGCACCTGAAATTTTTTGAAGACTCCATGCGCTAGGATATGTCAGAGGCTTCATGTACCATCAAAGTTCATATATCATCAGAGATTTTCTAACTCTATCTTCTTCTCATCTTCTTCTATTTTGTAGTCAGATTCCGCAAGCTCTATGGGGATGATGTAAAGTGATGCTACTATTATGAATTGAGTCATGTAACAGGCCTACGTAACTTGGAACATTGTCATCAAGTGAGTTTACTCTAGGAGGTTTTTTTCTTACTTGGTTAATTATTAGGTATTTTCTAGCACTTAATAATTAATTGAGTTTTTTCCTCCAAGCATAACCCTAAAGTAGAAGTGTGACTTGATGACAAGGCCTTGGTTGAGTCATAGTGTCTAGAGTCATTGTATATTACCATAATAGATCACTCGGGAAATTTTGCAAAATTTTACTAGGTCTAAGTAGGATTTTTTAATAATAAAAAATTTCCTGCAAAACGGGATTTTATAATTAATTTCTATGTAATTATGTAAATAAGTGGTCTTAGGAAATGTCTGGGGCATGTGACTACTTGAAATTCATCCTCTGAGGCCTATCATTATCCTAGGGCCCACTTTGAGGGTAAAAAAATGACATATAGTCCCTCAAAAGCCATGTTTTCTAACATAAGTGGTAAAAATGAGAAATAAAATAAAATAAAAAAAGTGAGTATATGGAATTTGGCTTCTGTGATCCATAAAATGTATATAAAATCTTTCGGTGATAATCACATCTGAGCATATTTTGTCTAAGCGTTTCAAACCAGCCAGTGTGGTTCATCATCAAGATAAGATGAGAAATCTGATCTAGGAACCAGTTTAAATAGATAACGAGACGCTCCAACTAGTCGTTGTAAATAACGGCTAGTTTGACTAGAATAAGAAAAATAAAAAATTTAATTAATTTAATTTTAAAATGAAACAATTAATAGTTATTTAATATATTTATTTATTTAAAAATGAATTAATTAATAGTTATTTATTATATAATTTTAATATACTTATTTTCTTAATTAATAATGTAATTTTAATATATATACTAAATCCTAATTTAATTAGTTAGTTAAATGCATTATTTATCGAGAATTTTAAATATTATAATTAATAAGAAATATAGAATGAATTAATTTTAATCTATTAAGAATATGTAAAAGAGAAAGAGAGCGAGAGCAAAAGGACCAGAGGAAGAGGAAAGGGGGGGGGTTAAGAGGAGGAGAAAGGACAAGAGGGAAAACCGAGCGGGAAGAAAAAAACACCAACTAAGAGTGAAGGGCATGAATCCAGCATCTGCTAACACTCCACCCATCATCCCTGTTAAGGTTAACCGATCTCTTTTCGATTTCTAAGGCTTCCCTTAACTTACGGTGGTGGAAATGGTCAATCCTCGCAATAACCTTAGCATCTTCAATGCAAATGTGATGCTTTGTCTTTTCAGCATGCTCTGCTAAGGCACAGGAGTGTGATCTACTATGTTTAAGGTCAGCGACGTGTTCATGAATTCTTTGATTAATGGATCGACCAGTTTCACCGATGTAAGGCGTCCCACAGGAGCACGAAATTAAGTAAACACTCTTATCATCCTTAGGGCAAACCGAGTCCTTTACAGATCTAAGCGAACTTTGAATGGTGCGGAGGGGCTTGAAGGTCGAGGAAATATTATGTCTCCTAAGGATCCTAGCGATTCTATCAGTAGAACCTTGAATAAACGGAAGGTGAACTCCAGATAACCGATCACAAGGATTCTTTTTATTCATCGGACCTTTTTCTTCTTTTTGAAAAGCTCTAAGACATTGAACCTTGCTATAACAGTTCTTATTGAAAACGTTTAGAAGATGAGATTTTTCTCCTTCAAGGTGGTGTTCATCAGAGATTCTAAAGGCTCTGGTAGCTAGGGTGCTGAGAACCCCTTTCTTCTAAGCAGGGAAATGATGAGAACAAGCATGCAAATACTGCTCAGTGTGCGTCTTCTTTCTAAAGACTTGATGAGAGAAAGAACCTTCCTCGTTCCTAGAAATAAGTACATCTAAAAAAGGCAGGCTTCCATCCACTTCGAATTCCATGGTGAACTTAATGAAGTCAGATTGATCATTAAGACGCTGGAAGAAAAGGTCCAATTTTTCTTTGCCATGGGGCCAGACCACACAAGTGTCATCAACAAACCTTTTCCAAAGCCTAGGTTGGAAAAGGGAGGAGGAAAGGGCCTTGGATTCTAAGAATTCCATGAAATGGTTAGCCACAACGGGGGACAGGGGGGATTCCATGGCCACACGACAATTTTGCTCAAAGAATTCACCCTCAAAACTAAAGAAGGTCGAGGTGAAACAAATCTCAACCAGATGGGCAGTGTCATGATCTATGATTCGATTAATGACAGTGATAGCTTCATTAATGGGAATGCAAGTGTATAATGAGACAACATCAAAACTTACAAGCCTGTCAACGGGATCCATTTTAATGCCTTTCAATTCTTTAATAAAGGAGGATGAGCCTTTGACAAAGGAGTCAGTCCATCCCACAAGAGGTTTGAGCTTACTGGCTAAAAATTTGACAAGAAGATAAGTCGAACCACCGATGGTGTTGACAATGGGGCGAAGGGGAGCTCCTTCCTTATGAAACTTTGGAAGACATAGATCCTAGGAGTGAGGGGGTTACTCTCAATGAGATTTTTACTCGAGGAGCCAACAGTGCTACTAGATTTTATGGCCAGAGCAACTTCTTTTGAAACTTTCTTAAGGGGATTTTTGTCCAGTTTCTTGTAACTCCCGCTATTATGAAGGTGATATAACATCTTATTACAGTAATCCTCTCTGTTTAAGATAATCGTAGCACCTCCCATATCAGCCTTAAGAACAATGATGTCCTGGTTACTGTTCAAGGATTTAAGAGCCTCAAACTCAGGTTTCCTAAGGTTGCTCTTAGGGGGCTTGACTTTTCTGAGGATCATGGCACAACCTTGTCTAATGATGTCTTTTGAAGCAGAAGGTAAATCTCTAATCCCGTAATCTATATCACAAATAATGTCTTGAATAGGGATTTTTCTAGGAGCCAGGGCAAAATTAAAACCCTACTCCAAAAGACTGTAGACCGGATGATCAAAGGAAAAACTAGAGAGATTAATAACAATCCTACTTGAGGGGGGGAAGAGGATTTATTATGATCATTATTATTATTATTATTATCGTTGTTGTTGTTATTATTATTATTATTATTATAGTTGTTGTTAATATTATTATTTTTACTATTATTATTGTTATTAAAATAATAATAATAATAATTATTATTATTATTATTATTATAGTTGTTGTTAATATTATTATTTGTTGAAATTTGGTTACCGGAGACAGGTGGTTCCCTAAGGCTTTGATCTTTGGCCTAGGGAAAAGTGTCCAAAAGAATTTAATTTTTCTCCTAAAGTGACTTTATAATTTTTATAAAGTCAAATCTAATTTTAAAGTGACTTTAAGTGATAAAGTTACTAAAGTGACTTTATAAAGTTATAAAGTCAAATTTAATTTAAAAGTGACTTTAAGTGATAAAGTTACTAAAGTTTAATTTTAAAGTGACTTTAATAAAGTCAATGTAAAATTAGAAAGGAAAAGTGACTTTGGAAATAAATGACTAAGTGGGTCTTTATTAAAGTGGGGTGAATTAAAAAATAGAAAGTGAGATTTAAATGCGCATTTAATCTCAGCCCTAGATCTCAATCTATTTCAGCCATTGGATTTAGGGATTCTCCAAAAGTCACTTAGGGTTAGGTTAAAGAAGGAAAAGGAGGGAAAAGGTCATTCATTCTTTCATTAGCAGATTGAGAGAGGAGGAGAAGGAGAGCTGGAGACTTTTTTTCTGAAGAGAGCTTGAGAAGGTGAAGGAGAGGCAAACTCAGCAAATCCGTACAGCAGCAAGGAGGGCACGGTTTTCGAGGCAGCAAGAGGCTGCATGAATATCGAGGCAACAAGGCCGTACAGCAGCACGAAAACTGGTATAGCAGTCCGTACAGCTGTTTTGTGGCACGTTTTTTTAGGAGAAAGGCAACACGGTTTTTTAGGAAAAGTACAGCAACAAAGGGCTCGATTTCCAAGGTTGTTGGGCACGTTTTTCAAGGCATCCAGCGCAGTTTTCGAGAAAGGCAGTTTGCTGTAATAAATTTCTGTTTTGAGTATTTTGCTGTTCTGGCACGTTTTCCAAGGTGGAGGCAAGCACGGAAAACCAGATAAGTCTGTAATTAATTTGCTGGAATTTTTCCTGTATATTTCACCTCTCTGTAAAAGCATTTTCCAGAAATAAGGAGCTTTCAAACTGGTTTTCCCCAAGAGTTGTAGGGGGTTTTTCTAGGGTCACCTTGACCAAAAATATCTGTGTTAAAATGTGTGAATGGCTGTTTTAAGCTTGCTGATTTTTATTTCTACATTTTCCAGCATTCTGTAAATTTTCCAGAATTTGTGTTTTCAGCAAAAAAAAATATTTTTCTGTTGCTAAATGTAAGGATATGGGAAAGGGCATTTAACTATTTTGGAGAAATAAGGTGAAACTAAAAACCGGGGTGGGAAAACAGGAAATTTCTACATGGTATCAGAGGTTGAATGCTGAAAGAGCAATTTGGGACAACAAGGAGAAAAATACAGCCTGCTGATTTTTCACTCAGAAAATTCCAGCAAGCTGATTTTTTCACAAACAGAATTTTTACCTTTACTACAGCAGTGCTATTTTTCAGTTTTAGGACAGCAGGATGTCTTTGGGATTGAGGGTGGAGAATAGGTTGGATGGGCATAGCAATTACAGCGTTTGGAAGGAGAGAATGCAGAGTATCTTTGAGGAGGCAGAAGTCTGGGATATCATGGTTCATACCACACAGCAGCCTGTTAATGTGCCTACTGATGCTACTCAGTTGGCAGCATATAATAGGAAGAAAAACAAGGGTAAGAGACAGATTCTAGACAGAATCAAAGACCATTGCATTCCTCATGTGAGAGGAAAGAGAAATGCTCATGAGATGTGGACAGCATTGTCCAATCTCTACCAGAGTACCAATGAGAACCGAAAAATGGTCCTGAAGGAGAAGCTGAAGACCATTAAGATGGGTAATGATAGTGCAGCTGGATATCTCACAAAGATTACTAATGTGAGAGATGAGTTGGCAGCGATTGGAGAGGTCATTCCACCCACTGAGTTGGTGCGGATTGCAGTGAATGGCCTCCCTAGTTCATGGATGAACTTTGCTGATGGGGTTTGTGCACGTGAGACCTTTCCCACATGGGAGAGGTTTTGGGATGATTGCATTCAGACAGAGATCAGGAAAGGTCAGCTTGGGGCAGCCAAGCCAGTTGAGCAGGATGAGGATGTAGCACTGTTGGCAGGAGGCAAGAAAGGCAAAGGGAAGAAGCAGGCTTCCACAAGCAATGGTGGGGGCAAAGGTAAAGGTAAAGGTAAACAGGGTAACACACATAAGGACTATTCCAAGGTGAAGTGTTGGAATTGTCAGAAGATGGGACACTATGCAGTTGTGTGTCCGGAGAAGAAGAAGAAGAAGGGGAAGAACCAGAGCATGGCAGCATCAGCAGAGGTTGAGGATTTTACAGATCGCTTTGACAGGGAGTTTGGGTTCATTGCATGTGAGTCCTCTAGTGCAGGATCACCTGCCACAGAGGTTCAGAGGGAGGATGCATTTCCCTCGACTAGCGGAGCATCTTCGGGTATCTGGTATGTGGACAGTGGGGCTTCACATCATATGACAGGAGTCCGTGAGTACTTCTCAGAGCTTTCAGAGAGTGGCACTGATATAGAGGTAGTACTCGGTGATGACAAAGTTGTTAGAGCAGTCGGTGTGGGAACACTGACATTTCAGAGGGAGTCTAAACCTCCCTTGAAGGTGTCAGATGTTCTTTATGTGCCAGGGATGAGGAAGAACCTCATATCCGTCTCATCTTTGGAGGACAGAGGATATGAGATACTGTTCAGGGGTGGACAGGTGCTGATGTATCCCAGGGGCGCTCCAGCTGATTCAGCTAGAGTGATAGGTGTACGCCATGCAAATGTGTACAAGTTTGCATTTCAGCCCCTTTTGGCATTGAGCAGTAGTACCGACAGCAGAGCTAGCAGTTCTGAGCTGTGTGAGATTTGGCACCGCAGGATGGGGCATATGTATCATGGAGCCTTGAGGACTTTGCGAGAGATCACTACAGGTGTGCCAGATTTCAGTACTGATCACTTTGATACTTGCAGAGGATGTGCGATGGGCAAGTTTGCCAAATCCCCTTTTCCCAGCAGTGACAGCAGAGCGACTGGGATACCTGATTTGATTCATTCCGATGTGAGCGGTCGGATGTCTCATGTTTCCTTGAGTGGATATGAGTACTATGTGTTATTCATTGATGATCACTCCAGGAGGACCTGGATTTATTTCTTGAAGACCAAGAGTGAGGTCTTCAAGGGGTTTCAGGAGTTCAGAGCTCTTGTGGAGACACAGACAGGTCGGAAGATCAAGTCCCTGAGGTCGGACAATGGAGGAGAGTACACCCTTGGAGAGTTTGTTGACTATTGTGCGAAGGCAGGCATTAGGAGGGAGTTCACTGTTCCTTACAACCCCCAGCAGAACGGGGTTGCGGAGAGGAAGAACAGATCCATCGGAGGGGCTGCCAAAGCCATGTTACATGATCAGGGGTTGCCATTGTTTTTGTGGGCAGAGGCCTGCAACACAGCTGTTTATTTGCAGAACAGGAGTCCGCATCGTGCTTTGGGGCACATGACTCCCGAGGAGGCTTTTTCTGGGAAGAAGCCTGATATTGGTCATCTTCGTATCTTTGGGTGCATCACATACTCCTACATACCCAAGGAGAAGAGGACCAAACTAGAGCCCACCGCAGAGAAGGGTATCTTTGTGGGCTACAGTGAGACCTCAAAGGCCTTTCGGATTTATATTCCCGCACAGAGGAAAGTTGTTGTCAGGCGGGATGTGAAGTTCGAGGAGGATAGGGCCTTTAGGAGGTCACGGGAGTTAGAGTATCTGGATCAGCCAGACCCTCAGCAGCAGCTGAGTCAGTCATAGAGATCCAGTGGGCATGGATCAGGAGGATCCGGAGGTACATCTATGACGATGTCAGGTCCGTCAGTGCGCAGTGGCTCACAGAGTCAGAGGGGTGGTGCTTCGGGCAGCATGCAGAGCAGTCCACAGAGCAGTTCACTAGGGAGTCCACTGATGGATAGTTCACACGGTACCTCAGCTTCTACAGGTTCAGGTGCAGGCAGGAGGACAGCAGACAGACAGTCAGGAGTTCAGGCTCCTGATGTTGAGGAGGAGGAGTTTTATTCTCCAGCGGGAGAAGTGTGCTTAGGGAAGAGGAAGCCCAAGTGGCTTCAGGACACCTTGAGAGATGCCACATCTGTTGCTGAGCCTAAGAGGCCGGTCAGAGAGAGCAGACCACCTGAGAGGTTTTGTAGTTATATGGCAATGGCTACCAGCATCCTTGACTCTGAGCCTTCTAGCTATGAGGAGGCAGCTAGCCAGCAGGTCTGGAGAGAGGCCATGCAGGAGGAGTATTCTTCTATCATAAAGAATGATGTTTGGGAGGTGGTGCCGAGGCCTGAGGGCAAATCCGTGGTTACTTCCAGACGGCTTTACAAGGTAAAGCATGCTGCAGATGGCAGCATTGAGAAATTCAAAGCGAGGTTTGTGGCTAGAGGGTTCTCCCAGGTAGAGGGAGTTGATTATGAGGAGACCTTCGCTCCCGTGGCTTGATATAATTCGATCCACCCATTATATCGATAGCAACAGAGATGGGTTGGAAGATCGACCAGATGGATGTGAAGACCGCATTTCTCAATGGCTTTATACAGGAGGAGGTGTACATTGAGCAGCCACAGGGCTTTGAGGTGCATGGGAAGGAGTCCCATGTGTGTAGACTGAAGAAGGCCCTTTATGGCCTGAAGCAAGCTTTCAGAGCTTGGTACTCCAGGATAGATACATAATTGCAGGGGATGGGTTTCACAAAGAGTGAGGTAGATCCGAACCTTTACTAATTGTGATAGGTGAGGAGCCTCTCATTCTGGTGCTGTATGTAGATGACTTAGTCATTACAGGTGCAAAGAGGCTCATAGAGCACTACAAGAGAGATCTTGCGGCGGAGTTTGAGATGAAGGACATCGGCTTGATGCATTACTTTTTGGGTTTGGAGGTGTGGCAGGAGGAGGGGCATTTCTTCCTGGGGCAGGGGAAGTATATTGTGGACATCCTTGGCAGATTCCACATGGAGGACTGTAAAGTTGTAAACCCATGTCGACACCGATGATCACCAACTGGAAGAAGCTCCATGCTTCGAATTCCGAGTTGGTGGATCCCACATTGTACAGATAGCTGATTGGTTCCTTAATGTATTTGGTCAACACTAGACCAGATATTTGTTTTGCAGTCAACACGATGAGTCAGTTTATGTGTGAGCCTAGGAAGGTTCACTGGGTGGCTGCAAAACACATTTTGCGATACTTGCAGGGAACAGTGGATTATGGTCTGGACTACAGGCAGGGGGATGGAGTGAGATTGGCAGGTTACACTGATTCTGATTGGGCAGGTTGTGCTTCTGATAGGAAGAGCACTTCAGGGTGCTGTTTTGGGTTGGGTTCGCCAGTGGTGTCATGGTTCAGCCGGAAGCAGCAGTCAGTAGCATTGAGTTCAGCGGAAGCAGAGTATATGGCAGCCAGTCTAGCTAGTTGTGAGGCCATCTGGCTTCGCAAGATGTTGTTTGGCTTATTTGGTCAGCCGTTGAGACCTTCAGTGATTTACTGTGATAATCAGAGTTGCATTAAACTCACGGAGAATCCAGTATTTCATGACCGGTCAAAGCATATCGGGATCAAATATCATTTCATCAAACACTGTGTTCAAAAAGGAGCTGTGAAGCTTGAGTATATTCCCACTGATGAGCAAGTTGCAGATATTCTTACCAAAGCCTTACCACGGGGCAAGCATGTCTACTTCAGAGACAAGATGGGTGTGGTGAGGAACACCTTCCTCGGTAAGAGGGAGTGTTGAAATTTGGTACCGGAGGACAGGTGGTTCCCTAAGGCTTTGATCTTTGGCCTTGGGAAAAGTGTCCAAAAGAATTTAATTTTTCTCCTAAAGTGACTTTATAATTTTTATAAAGTCAAATCTAATTTAAAAGTGACTTTAAGTGATAAAGTTACTAAAGTGACTTTATAAAGTTATAAAGTCAAATCTAATTTAAAAGTGACTTTAAGTGATAAAGTTATTAAAGTCTAATTTTAAAGTGACTTTAATAAAGTTAATATAAAATTAGAAAGGAAAAAGTGACTTTGGAAATAAAAGACTAAGTGGGTCTTTATTAAAGTGGGGTGAATTAAAAAATAGAAAGTGAGATTTAAATGAGCATTTAATCTCAGCTCTAGATCTCAATCTATTTCAGCCATTGGATTTAGGGATTCTCCAAAAGTCACTTAGGGTTAGGTTAAAGGACGAAAAGGAGGGAAAAGGTCATTCATTTCTTTCATGAGCAGATTGAGAGAGGAGGAGAAGGAGAGCTGGAGACATTTTTTCTGAAGAGAACTTGAGAAGGTGAAGGAGAGGCAAACTCAGCAAATCCGTACAGCAGCAAGGAGGGCATGGTTTTCGAAGCAGCAAGAGGCTGCACGAATATCGAGGCAGCAAGGCCGTACAACAGCACGAAAACCGGTACAACAGTCTGTACAGCTGTTTTGTGGCACATTTTTCGAGGAGAAAGGCAGCACGGTTTTTGAGGAAAAGTACAGCAACAAAGGGCTCGATTTCCAAGGTTGCTGGGCATGTTTTTCAAGGCAGCTAGAGCAGTTTTCGAGAAAGGTAGTTTGCTGTAATAAATTTATGTTTTGAGTATTTTGTTATTCTGGCACGTTTTCCAAGGCAGAGGCAAGCACGGAAAACCAGATAAGTCTGTAATTAATTTGCTGGAATTTTTCCTGTATATTTCACCTCTCTGTAAAAGCATTTTCCAGAAATAAGAAGGAGCTTTCAAACTGGTTTTCCCCAAGAGTTGTAGGGGGTTTTTCCAGGGTCACCTTGACCAAAAATATCTGTGTTAAAATGTGTGAATGGCTGTTTTAAGCTTGCTGATTTTTATTTCTGCATTTTCCAGCATTCTGTAAATTTTCCAGAATTTGTGTTTTCAGCAAAAAAAATATTTTTCTGTTGCTGAATGTAAGGATATGGGAAAGGGCATTTAACTATTTTGGAGAAATAAGGTGAAACTGAAAACCAGGGTGGGAAAACAGGAAATTTCTACATTATTAAAATTATTATTGTTATTATTATTAAAATCATTAATATTATAATTATGTTTGACAATAGAGGATTCCATATCAAAAATCAAAGGCTTAAAAGGAGATTCAAGAGGTTTATAAAAGCCTGAATCCATACCTGACTTGACGCCATCCATCAAGCTTGGGAAAGTGATATGTTGGTTTAGCCTAGGAAGATGACCTTGAAACGGACACTTTACTCCAGAAACCAGTTTTGACGAATCCTAGACATGGTCAACCGAATCACCAATTGGGACTATCGATCCCGTAAGAGAAGGGATGGGATAGGTAAGCCCAGACCCAGCACCATCCGAATATCCCAAACAGTCCTGTTTAGAGCCGCGCTAAATGATTGAGGCCAGTTGACCATCAAGTCGTCCTTCCACGGTGGAGGATATTTGGATCGAAGAAGCCTGCTCAGCACCATAATTGTTAAAATTAGACAACTAGGTCCAAACTCCATGTTGTGATGCTCAAATAAAGACACCAATATTTTTATTGGGTTCCTCTTTCGGAGAGGTGCAAGATTGATCTAAAGATCATCTTGATCCGATGAGCAAAACATTTATTTTGAATTTATTTTTAATACTTTCAAAATATGTGCAGAACGGCCTTAAGGTTTTACACCCCCAGCAAATGTGTCACACCCCCGCAGTGATTGATATAAATAGAGTCAATGTTGGAGGACATTTCACTCATCTCATCCTCACACATCATCTCTCCTCTTCTGATTGGTTCGAGCTCCTTGGAAGCAGTTTTCGGTTCACACATGGGAAAGAAGGGCAAAGAGAATTTTGCTGCAGCTAGGGTTTCCACGCAGGTTTGACTAGCGTTGACTTTGGTCAACACATGGTCCAAAGGAGCTAATTTTTGGCATAGACTTCGATTCCTGAAGTCCGTACATTTTGGCACAAGAACCGAGGTCAAAGGTTGACCGTAGACCGTGTTGCGTTGACTTTTACTTGCTGCCTGCTATTGCTAATGTTGTTGCTACTGCTGCTGCAGTTGCTACTGTTGATGTTGGTGCTGGTGCTGTTGCCACTGTTTTGCATTGACTTTTTTGGGCAACATTGACTTTTCTGGGGTTGACTTTGAGTTGACCGTGTGCCTGTTTTGAGGGTTGTTGTGACACATGCTGGGTTGGCTGACCAAGGAGACTTTGCTGGTTAAAGCATCCTGTTGACTGCCGTAACGCACCAACACATTTATCTGTTTCTGGTTTGTCTTCTGTTGATCCACTGGTATGTTCTATCAACATTTTACTTGATTGTTTATGTGATTGTTGTAGTGAAAAGTAAAGTTGCATCAAGCATAGAACATCTACGTAAATTTACATGGTATCAAAGCTGAGGTGAAGACAAGACCTATTTGTTGCAATCAGCGAAGAAGAAAATGGGTTCCACAAACTATGGCTTCAAGGAGGATGACAAATTGACTGGGAAGGATGACTTCCATGCTTGGAAGATGATATTGGATCTTAAATTGGAAGACCAAGATGTCATGGACTATGTGCAGGGTAAAATCCAAGAACCTCCATCCACTGCTACTGTTGCTGCCAAAACAAAGTACAAGAAGGGGGAGATCAAATCAAAGCTGATGATCAGGGAATCGATTCATAAGAGTCTGGTGGCCTACATCTCGGAGTTGGGCACATCCAAAGAGATGTATGATAAGTTAGTCCTCATGTTCAAGGCCAACAATGCAAATTAAGTACTATTCTTCAAGAATCAATTGAATAATCTGAAGAAAGGCAGGGATGAGTCTGTCCAATCATACTTTCTGAAGCTGACCGAGATCAGAAACAATATGTTGGCTATTGGGGAGACAATAGCTGATCGAGAGATAGTACTCACCGCACTTGGAGGGCTCCCATCCGAATGGCATGTGTTCAACACTCCATTCTAAATAATAATGTGATACCTGACTTTGACGAAATACTATCGAGATGCGTTCAAGAAGAGACTAGAATGAAGGAGTATGGAAATAAAGGAAATGCTGCCTACACTGTTCATTCTAGGAAGAAGAACTTTGGTGGTCCAAAGAACAAAGGAAAAGCAGGGACCCAAGGAAAGAAGGGCAAGTGTTTCACTTGTCATAGGACAGGTCACTATGCTAGAGAATGTACTTTCAAGAAGGATTCTCACGATGGTGATGACAACAACAACAACCAGAGGAATGGCAATCAAAGGAACAACAGGTTCAAGGGAAAGAGGAAGGCTTCCTCCGGCGGAAATGATCAACCTTTCAAAAGGTCAAGAAACTCCAGGTATGAGGAATCAAATGTTGTTGATAAAAGAAATGAATACATTCTTGTATCTGCCCTATCTGTTGCATCTCCACCTGACACTATGGATGTTTGGTTGATAGATAATGGTGCCTCAAGGCACATCACTAGGTTCAAGGAAGCACTCTCTGATATGGTTGAGAAGGATATTAATCTGGAAATCATACTTGGAGATAATGCCACATATCCCGTGAAAGGGACAGGGACTGTGACCCTCCACTTGTCTCAAGGTCAAGTCCTCTGCTTGCAAGATGTACTATATGTACCTAATTTGAAGAAGAACCTTGTGTCTATATCAGCTATTGAAGACAAAGGTTTCAATGTGGGCATTCACTGATGGAAAGGTGTGCATATGGAAGAAGAGCTTCAAGGAAGCCATCACGTTTCGGTCTAGAATTGATACACTCTGCCAGGTTGGAGGAAGTCCACTGGGAGCAATGACATGAGATGTTATCCGACAGACCGATAATGGCACTGAATATGAGACAAACGAGTTCAAGAATGTTGCAAAGAAGCTGGCATTAAGAGGGAGACCACAACTGTCTATACCCCTGAGCAAAATAGCGTTGCGGAATGACAGAACTGGACCATTGTGGAAGTTGCCCGTGCAATGCTATGTGACTAGGGGCTACCAAAGTTTTTGTGGGGAGAAGCTGCGAACATTGTTGTGTACATACAAAACTGATGCCCACATTCTGCCTTGGACTCCAAAACTCCCAAAGAGGTTTTCACTGGTAAGAAACCTGACGTCTCACATTTTAGAGTTTTTGGATGTCCTGTTTATTTTCATGTGCCGAAAGAGAAGAGGAGCAAGCTGGATGCTTCTGGGAAGAAGGAAATGTTTGTGGGCTACAGCGAAACTTCAAAGGTGTTAAATTTGGACAACTAGGTCCAAACTCCATCTTGTGATGCTCAGATGAAGATTCCAATATTTGTATTGGATTCCTCTTTCGGAGAGGTGTAAAATCGATATAAAATTGATTGTAATCTGATGAGCAGAACATTTATTTTGAATTTATTATTTATAATAAATTTAAGTGCAGGTCGGCCTTAAGGTTTTACACCCCTAACAGTTGTGTCACACACCTCAATGATGGATATAAATACAGTCAACGTTGGAGAGCTTTTCACTCATTTCATCACACATCTTCTCCTCTGATTATCTACAAGCATTTGAGAAGCAGTTTCATCTCCCACGTGAGAAGGACGAAATCTACTGCAGCTAAAGGACGAAATTTACCGCAGCAAATTTTCTGCAGTTAGGGTTTCTGGGCAAGTTTGACCAGCGTTGACTTTGGTCAACGCATGGTCCATTTGAGCTGAAATTTTGTGGAGAACTTGATTTTTGTAGGTCGTACTCATTGGCACAAAAATCGAAGTCAAAATATTGACCGAAGTTGGAGCTGCGTTGACTTTCTTGTTGCTGCCCTGCGTTGACCTTTTCTGGACTGCGTTGACTTTTTTGGGGTTGACTTTGAGTTGACTGGATAATTGATTTGAGGACTGTTGTGACACATTTTGGGTTGGCCGACCAAGAAGACTTTGCTGGTTGAAGCATCCTGCTGATCGCCGTAACGCACCAACACATTCCCCTGTTTCTGGTTTGTCTTCTATAGATCCACTGGTATGTTCTATCAGCGTTTTACTTAACTATTTATGTGATTGTTGTTATAAAAGTAAAATTGCATCAAGCATAGAACATCTACAAAAATTTACAGAAGGCCTATAGAATCTATGTGCCTGGTCAAAGGGAAGTGGAGATATACCACGATGTCACTTTTGACGAAGATGCTTCCCTGAGGAAAGTAGTCAATCTTCCGAGATCTAAGGAAAATCATGAAGCAAGGCTTGGAAATCAAGGAGAAATGAAGGATGAGACAATGCCTAATGTTGAAGGACCGATGGACCTAATTGATCCACCTCCTTCACTGGGGAAGAGACCATCATGGCTCAGGGACACTCTCGAGGATGCCGAGGGACATATGGCCCCAAGGGGGACATTCTATGAAAGCAAGAAGCCGAGTAGATACCATGGGTATCTAGTAGCCATGAGTATTATTGTACAATCTGAGCCTGGATCTTTTGAGGAAGCCATAAAGCATCAAGTCTGGAAGGATTCTATGCACAAAGAGTATGAGTCCATAATGAAGAATGATGTCTGGGATGTGGTTCCAAGACCGGAGGACAAAGCAGTTGTCACCTCAAAATGGCTCTACAAGATCAAGCATGGATCTGATGAAAGTGCTGAAAAGTTTAAGGCAAGGTTCGTTGCCTATGGCTTCTCTCAAAAGGAAGGCATAGACTATGATGACATATTTGCACCTGTGGCCCGATATACCATCATTCGATCTATTATAGCCCTTGCTGCTACGCAAGGATGGAGTCTCCATCAGATGGATGTGAAGACCACATTTCTGCATGGTGCGATAACAGAAGAGGTATAAGTGGAGCAACCTCTGGGGTTCGAAGTCCAGGATCGGGACACCCATGTCTGCAGGTTGAAAAAAGCCCTCTATGGGCCGAAGCAAGCACCCAGAGCTTGGTACGAGAGAAAAGATAGCTACCTGATGAAGCTGAGCTTCACTCATAGTAATGCTGATCCAAACCTTTACTTCAAGGTTGTTAGGGAGAAGCCTCTCATTCTGGTGTTGTATGTGGATGACCTCTTCTTGACAAGTGCTAATCCTCTCATTCATCAGTGCAAGAGGGAGCTCGCTGTTGAGTTTGAGATGAAGGACCTAGGACTGATGCATTACTTCCGAGGCTTGGAGGTCTGGCAGAGACCTGGCGAGATTTTCCTTTCTCAAGGAAAACACATTGCAAGGCTTCTGAAAAGATTTGTTATGGTGGACTGTAAGTCCGTGTCGACACCGATGGAGCTCAACTTTAAGAAGTTGAGTGGCAGCGCTGCTGGGCCCGTGTTAGCAAATCGTACGGAGTATTGTCAACTCACAGGGGCCCTAATGTTCTTAGTGAACACCCATCCGGACGTATGTTGTACAGTGAAAACTTTGAGTCAACACATGGTTGATCATAACATTCACTGGGTTGGTGCCAAGAAACTCTTGAGATATCTCTGGGGCACGATAGACCATGGGCTGAGATACACTGCTGGGAGTATAACACTCCATGGATATACTGATGCCAATTGGGCTGACAGTGTGGTGGATAGCAAGGCACATTTGGATGCTGCTTCACACGTAGATCTGCTTCGGGCAGGAAACTGAAGTCGGTAGCCTTAAGCACCGTTGAATCCAAATACATTATAACATGTATGGCCTGTTGTGAAGTCACTTGGTTGCGAAAGCTCTTCAGTGAGCTGTTCTAGCATGTGCTAGATACCACCGTTATCCTTTGTGATAACCAAAGGGGGATTCGTTTGTCCTAGAATCCCGTGTTCCAAGAATGATCCAAGCATGTTGATGGCTGGTACCACTTTATCCGAGATATGGTACAGCGAGGCGCCATAAGGCTCGATCATATAGGAACTGATGAGCAAGTCGCGGATATTCTCACAATGCCCTTGGGGAAGGTCATGTTCCTAACCTTCCGTGAGAATCTTGGAATCATGGAACGACCCTATTCTGAGGGTCCTGTTGGATGATGAGCTCTGGCAGCTCTGGGGGGCCTTGGGGATAGTTCCTTGGAGCTATAAGCACACACGGGGCTAGGCTTGCCGAACCTTGTGGTGCTTCTGCCCCACCGTTATGATGATTGAGTTGGTTCGCCTCTCATGATCTGTGCCTCGTATGCATCCTGCCCATTGAGTTCCGGACTCATGGGAAGTACCTCTAATTAGGCAAATGAGGTGGGAAAAGCTAGAGACTAGTAGCAAAGACTGATGGACGCATCAGAGATTGCCGTACTCTCTATCTAGGATGACACGTGTCCAACCACTTGATCTGGGATCAAGTCTAGTGAGGTTTCGGACCTCCTATTGACTTCGGGTTGGTATGTGACTCTTTGAGTCCATGTGAGGTTTCAGACCTCCAATTGACTTCGGGTCAGTAAGACTAACTTCGGGCTAGTGTATATGACTCTCTTGAGTCCAAGTGAGGTTTCAGACCTCCTACTAACTTCAAGTCAGATAAACCAACTTCGGCTTGGTATGTGACTCTTTGTGAGTCCTATAGAGGTTTCAGACCTCTGGGTTGAATCTGTCAGCCGGGAATGATGTCTTTGTGACTGACCCACTTTTGTTCTGAAATAAAGAGGCCAGCAAAGCAAGTTACGGCGGGATGACGCACGATGTTTGATTGCACAAGTGGATGGAGTTCTCCCTAGTTGAGAGGGAGTGTTAAAATTGGACAACTAGGTCCAAACTCCATGTTGTGATGCTCAGATAAAGACACCAATATTTTTATTGGGTTCCTCTTTCAGAGAGGTGCAAGAATGATCTAAAGATCATCTTGATCCGATGAGCAGAGCATTTATTTTGAATTTGTTTTTACTACTTTCAAAATATATGCAAGACGGCCTTAAGGTTTTACACCCCCAGCAAATGTGTCACACACCCTCAGTGATTGATATATATAGAGTCAACGTTGGAGGACATTTCACTCATCTCATCCTCACACATCATCTCTCCTCTTCTGATTGGTTCGAGCTCCTTGGAGGCAGTTTTCAGTTCACACGTGGGAAAGAAGGACGAAGAGAATTTTGTTGCAGCTAGGGTTTCCATGCAGATTTGACTAGCGTTGACTTTGGTCAACGCATGGTAGAAAGGAGCTAATTTTTGGCATAGACTTTGATTTCCGAAGTCCGTACATTTTGGCACAAGAACCGAGATCAAAGGTTGACTGTAGACCGTGTTGCGTTGACTTTTACTTGTTGCCTGCTATTGTTGTTGTTGCTGCTGGTGCTGCTGCTATTGTTGCTGGTGCTGCTACTGTTGCTGTTGCCGCTGTTTTGCGTTGATTTTTCTGGGCAGCATTGACTTTTCTGGGGTTGACTTTGAGTTGACCGTGTGGTTGTTTTTAGGGTTGTTGTGACACATGCTGGGTTGGCTGACCAAGGTGACTTTGCTGGTTGAAGCATCCTATTGACTGTCGTAACGCACCAACACATTTATCTGTTTCTGGTTTGTCTTCCGTTGATCCACTAGTATGTTCTATCAGCATTTTACTTGATTGTTTATGTGATTGTTGTAGTGAAAAGTAAAGTTGCATCAAGCATAGAACATCTACGTAAATTTACAATAATCGCAGGACACACCAACTAACGAAAGAGAGGGGCAGGGATACACCAGGGTAAAGCGCGGATTGTCAAACAGAAGGGAAGGATGAGACCGCAGATCCGCCGACACAAATGGGAGAATGTGGGAGAGGAACGAGGGGACTCGACAAAACCCACCGCGCGGCTCACAACTTGATATTGGTGCTCATGCTCAGAAAAAGATATTGGACGATGATCAAGCTTGCAAAGAAGACCTCAATATGGAGTTGGCAAGGACGATATATTAAAATTCTCGATAAATAATGTAATGAATTAACTAATTAAATTAGGATTTAGTATATATATTAAAATTATATTATTAATTAAGAAAATAAGTATATTAAAATATATTAAAATTATATAATATATAACTATTAATTAATCCATTTCTAAATAAATAAATATATTAAATAATTATTAATTGTTTCATTTTTAAATTAAATTAATTAAATTTCTTATTTTCTTTATTTTAGTCAAACTAGCCGTTATTTACAACGGCTAGTTGGAGCGTCTCTTTATCTATTTAAACTGGTTCCTAGATCAAATTTCTCAACTTGTCTTGATGATGAACCACACTGGCTGGTTCGAAACACGTTGACAAAATATGCTCAAATGTGATTATCACCGAAAAATTTAATATACAAAAAATGAGTAATTGGAAAAAAATTTAAATTTTTCCAAAAGTCAAAATAAGTCAAATTTTGGCATGGAGATTAAGTGGAGAAGCAAAAGGTGGCGTGGCAAGCATGTGGGGTCCACCAAACAAGACTCGATTTCAAAGTCAAAACCAAGTCAACTAGCAAAATATGGCCCACAAGTTGCAAAAGTACGTACAAGCAAATGTTGAGGCAACAAAACGTTTGAAGTAACTTTGATTTAATTCAAATCAAATGTTATTAAAGTCTAAGGTGAAAAGTTAAAAAGGTTGGAGGGACCCCACTTCACTATAGTCTACACATAAGTTTGATAAAACACACGTGATAAAAGAAGCTTCCACGTACAGTGGCGGCAAATTAAAGTCTCCACAAATCAGCTTGAGGATACTTCCCAAATCATGGAGAATACACAGCGGATTTCGTGGAGTTAATTCCCAGCATAACTCCACCCCTCAACGTTGTTGGCCACCTTCCACTTGTATGCAGAGAACTCCAGTTCAGCTCATATGCACACGTTCTTGGTAGCCAATATTATCACACATTAGAGAGAGATTTGTTCGGTGGATTTGGTTGAAATAATTATGGAACAAATGGCAGAGTCCACATACTCACCACAGTAGATTGCACAACTCTACCTGGTGTTAAAGAATGTAACTAGGTTCGGTCTTTATAGTGTAGTTGAGTCATTATGTAATGTACTTGTCAAAAGAATGAGAAAGAAATTTTTTATTATTATTACAATGACTTATTAAAGCATGGCTTTCATGCTTGGGTCATCCTTTTATTAGTTAAAGTCCCCATTGTGTACTCCTACGATTAATATTGAGTCATAAGAGTCATTGTACAATTTATGAGACCCTTCTTGGGCTTTTGAACCATGTAAAAAGAAACATTTTTGAGTCAAAAATTAATTTTGTCACCTCCACACCAAGTCGGCCCTTCCCTAATAAAGTCGTCCTAAAAGGGGGCAATTCGACCCACAAGAAGCATATATATACAGTCCAGTTCGATTCATTTCAACATCGACTCAACAAGTTCGATACACATAAGAAGCAGTATAGAAGTGCGAAGTGCAGGAGGAAGAAGCTGAAGTACAAGATCGAAGTTTTGGGCTCTCCCCCTTTCTTTTCTGCACAGTTACTGGGTTATCACAAGATTGAATTTGTTGGAGTTACAGGGTTGAAGTTCTGCTGCTATGGGGTCGAAATTCTGATGTTGCAGGGTCGAAGTTCTGCTGCTGCAGTAGGTCGAAGTTGCAGTAGATCGAAGCTGTAGGAAGGTCGAAGTTGTTGGGGTCGAAGTGTTGCTGCTGTATAGGTCGAAGTGTTGCATAGATCGAAGTGTTTCCTAGGTCGAAGTAGTTGTTGCTGCATAGATCTAAGTGTTGTTGTTGCAAGATTGAAGGTCTAGATCGAAGCTATTGGAAGGAAGGGTTAACTTGGTGGTTGGAGGAGCTTTGTGTCTAGGTCGAAGAGTCTCAGGAAAATCTATTGAAGGAAGATTTTTTGACTGGGTTTTTCCCTGGCAGAGTGCCTAGATCTTGTGTCTTTTGTTTTTGTGATCTTCATACACACATAATTTGGTAATTGTTTGATGAAAGATAATATAACAAAGAAGTAAAAGAAGCCAACATAATTCACAAGTAATTATCAAGAAAGAAAAAATCAAACCCTAAATCTACTCCCATTGATTTCTCAACATTGTATCGGAGCTAAGGTCAAGAAAGATTGAAGATCACTCTGTTGGCTCAAAGGAAATGGTTACTCCCTCTATGATAAGTTATATGAGAATGGGATTCAATACTGTTGGAAGCTCGATCAAGAAGATCTTCTACTACTTATTCAACAAGGTCAAAAGTCAAGGGTTCTTGGTTGCTCTTACAGGTTCTCTTAGTGATGACAATGCATGGATTATTGATAGTGGAGCATCAAGGCACATGACAAGAGAAAGTAAACAACTTCGCACGCTATCAAAGGAACCATCTTCTCATGCAGTGGAATTGGGAGACAACAAAACCTATGATGTTAGAGGCTTGGGATCAACATCTTTGAAGCTGGAGAATGGAGCTAAGCTACATCTCAACAATATACTATATGTTCCAGGTTTGAAAAAGAATTTGCTTTCAATTTCTTGCTTAGAAGATCAAGGGGATAGAGTTTCTTTTGTTGATGGAAAAGTTTTGGTTTGGGGAAAAGATTCAAGTATCGATAAAGCTAGGGTTATTGGAGTTCGTGAAGGAAGCTTATATAGCATAACACCATCTCCTCAAGCTTTAGTTCATATGGAATAGGAGATATGGTCATCTTCACTACAAGGTCATTCCCACTCTTAATCAATTGGTTGATGGCATCCCCAACATCAAAGAAGATCATGAAGGAGTGTGCAAGGGATGTTCTTTGGGTAAACATACAAGAAACCATTTACAAATAGTGAAACAAGGTCTAAAGAAATATTAGACCTTATTCATTCTAATGTGTGTGGGCCTATGTCTAACAAATCACTTGGAGTGTAGGAATTTACAAGGTAAGTTCCTTAGATCAAACACCAAAGGTCACCGCTCACAAATCAGAACACTAGTATTTGAAGTGATTAAAACCCTCAAAGAGGAAAACAATCCACGGCCTAAGCCAACGTGGCCACTTCAGGCAATTTATTGATGTAAAGAAAGAAAATTTACATAAGCTTCTCTCATAAACGGTCATCGGACAGATGACCCTCCATGCTCTTTAAATAGAGATCATGGACCAATCGGGTGTTAAGCCACATATCAAGTGTCGGTAATACCAAGGAGAGAATGAACCGTCGGATCACTACATATCGTGACCGTCAGATTATAAGTTACAAAAGTACATACTAAATAGACACACTTTACCTAACTTTACGCTATACCAAGTTATACTTAACTAATTCCTATGTGTCGGAATATCCTAACATCCCCCCTTAAGAACAACTTAGGATAGGATTGAAGGATTTACAAAGGTGAAACAATAGGAGAATGAAGGAGGCATTACAGCCTATCCCCCCATAATGATAACTTTCCTGAACTCCAAGCATAGATCAAAGTTTGGTAAACTTCGTTTCTGTGAGAGCCTTTGTAAAGATATCAGCAACTTGATCATTGATTGAACAATAGTGCACTTCAAGAACACGATCATGAATGAGCTTTCTGATGAAGTGCATGTGTAGTTCAATGTGTTTGTTGCGCTGATGCTGAACTAGATTTTTGCACAGTTGAATGGCACTCTGATTATTACACGAAAGTGTAGTTGGATGTTGCTGATGAAGACCAAATTCGGACAGGATCTAACGAAGCCACAAGGCTTCCTTGCTGGCTTCAACAACACCACGATACTATGCTTCTGCCGAAGAAAGAGAGATGGCACTTTGTTTCTTACAAGACCATGTAATAGGTCCTGAACCAAGAGTGAATACATAACCTGCAGTAGACTTTCGATCATCAAGGTCACCAGCCCAATCAGAATCAGTGAAACCAACCAACAATGGAGATGCTCTTGCACTATAATGAATCCCAAACTGAATTGTACCTTGAACATATCGAATTATTCTTTTAGCTGCTTTCCAGTGACTTTCATGAGGTTTGTGCATAAACCGAGCAACAATACCAACAACAAAGGAAAGGTCAGGACAGGTATGGGTTAGATACAAAAGTTTACCAACAAGTTGACGGTATAAGGTAGCATCAACCTCAGGAGAAGTACAAGTGACTGAAAGCTTGAATCCAAACTGAAAGGGAGAAGGGGTTGGCTTACAGTCTTCCATGTGAAAGTGGCGTAGAAGATCACAAGCATACTTGGACTAAGAAAGGGTAATACCTTCTTTGGATTGCAAGACTTGAAGCCCACGGAAATAATGCAAGTGTCCTAAGTCTGTGATTTCAAACTTCTTTTTGAGGCTAGACTTCACATGTTTTATATGGTCGGGATCACTGCCAGTAAGGATAAGATCGTCAACATAAAGAACAAGGATGATTAAGGACTTACCCACTTTCTTGGTGTAGACAGTGTTGTCGGAATGACATCTAGAAAAGCCATTATCTAAGTGAAAGCTATCAATTTTGGCATACCAAGCCCGAGGGGCTTGTTTGAGACCATAGAGAGACTTCTTAAGGCGACAAACAAGGCTAGAGTCTTTTTGGATAAAGCCAGGGGGTTGTTCCATGTAGATTTCTTCATGAGAGTCCCCATGTAAGAAGGTCGATTTAACATCCATCTGATGGACTTCCCATTTAATGGAGGCAACAAGGGAAAGAACAAGGCGGATATAATTCATTTTGGGAACAGGGGAGAAGGTTTCAGTATAGTCAATACCTTCAACTTGTGAAATCCTTTAGCAACAAGACGAGCTTTATGTTTATCCACTTTTCCATCTGCTCCAAACTTTGTTCTATAAACCCATTTGCATCTGACAAGTTTTCTTCCCTTTGGAAGAGGAACAAGATCCCAAGTAACATTTGACAATAAGGAACGATATTCTCCATTCATATTTGCATCCCAATCTGGATGACCTAAAGCTTCTTCAAAGGTATCTGGATCAAAATTTTCTGGAACTTGAGCCAATAAATAATAGGGTTTGTCGAGCTGAGAACCTGTTGCATCCTGCGTAGAGCGAACCCATTTTGGAAGATGTGGAGCTGAAGGAAGATCCAGAGGAGATGGAGGAGGATTGTCATCCTCGTTGTCATCATCCGAAGTAGAAGGAATGTTGTCAGAAGTAGAAGAGATAGAGAGAGGTAGCACATTTGTTGAATCAGGCTCGCAGGCCAAAGGTGGCACACCCGCTTATCTAAGTGTTGAGTTTTTTGATGTGTTGGGGTAGCTTCGGATGTGCTCCAGCTCCCAAAATTTGTGGAGGGACTGGAGTACATGAGATCTCCAAGACCCAGAAAGGGATTTGGGAAATTCCATCCAGTTCGGGAGATAATTAATTAATTAATATTTTTAATTAAGGACCCTAAGTCTAATTTAGGAAAATTAAAATATTAAAGGTAATTAATTTAAACATGTGATGGAAATGACTTAAGTCACACAAATCAAGCTTTCTTCTACTCTTAGCCATCGATTCAAGATTATATCATGGTCGTTGGTTTCCCAACGAGAAAATTATAAAGGAAAGGCTTGGGGTCAGTTGGAGAACACACACGGAGGAAGAGCACTAAAACTAAGTTGGAATTCTAGGGCGGGTTTTCTGAGAATTTCCAGAAGTGTTTCAGCTGCAGCAAGGGGTAGTATTGACTAAGGGGATGATTTGATTCCAAAGCCAAGAATCAGCAAGAGATAGAGAAGTAGCAACCAAGAGCAACGCAGAGGAAGCAGAGGCTACGCAGCAGCTACGCAGAGCAGAGGGTTTTAGTCGCTACGCTGGTGCTACACAGGCCCAGAAAGGGCAGCGCAGAGGCAGCAGGATGCCATCCAGGCTTACATAGCGCCAGCCAGGGCAGCATAAGGATTGCGTCACCCAGTCTGGGGTTACGCAGCCCTCTCTTGGTAGCGTAGGGGCACACAGAGGCTATCAGGGCTAATGCAGGCAGCTTCAGAGCATCACTGGGGTTTCTAGAGGCAGAAAGGGGCTGAGTTTTGTAAATCCCATTTGAGGGTGTGAATCAGTCCAATTTTCAGTGTCCAGAACAGCAAATATTGTTGCAGTTCTTTTTTTCTTTGTCGGGTTAACCAGTAAGATGCCCAGATTTGTTGTATACAGAATCTACTTAATAATATAAACCCTCCAACAGGGAGAAGACCAGTTTTCCTGCATTGGGTTTTTCCGAGGACAGTTGTCCAAAAATCCTCGTGTGTCACTTTGTCTGTGTGCATGTATTTTTGCTTAGATCTAAATCGATGAAGAACTGTTATGTGTTTACTTCGATGTTAATCTAAATTTTCAACATTAATAACTTGATTAAGTAGGAGAAGTATAACCAAATCTAACAGTAGGGTTTATGCATAAAGTAATATTCACAAATTTTCACATGGAATCAGAGTGATTGCATATCTAGCAGGACCACCAGCAGAAGACTGAAGAATCCTTGCTGCAGAAAGCAACAAAGAAAGCAGCAGAAGCCGCAGAAGGCCGGACCAGAAGGGTCAGCGCAACAACAGAGGGAGCAGAGCCACGCAGAGGCCAGAGTGACGCAGTCCTACGCAGTCTCCACGCAGGCCCACATACTTATTGCGCAGAGACAGCGCCAGGACTGTTTTCTCATGCAGAAGCCAGCAAGGGTGATGCAATTCTAAAGGCGTCGCTGATTCAGAGTGTCGGAAGCAGTGCTGCAGAGCTTCAGTAGTTATTGGTGGGGTTAAATTTCTTAAGTTGCAGAAATTGACCTAAGCACTAGTTGACAAAGAGTAGGAGGAGAATCAGCATCTCAGAGGGTTTCCAACCAAATAAATTTACAGATCGATCAAAGGATCGAAGAGAGTTGATTCGTTTGTTTTGGCAGACTTCCAAGAGAGGAGGTCAGCTGTCAGAGGGAGCAGAGGGTGCCCTTTCGCCAAGGACCCTAGATCCAAGCTTCAGTAGAGAAGCAGGGAAGATCTGTTCCGACAGAGTAGATATGAGCAAATGGCACCTCACAGACTACGTGATCAGGACAGGTTGGATGGTCTGTCCAACTTTGCAGTCTGGAAGGTCAGAATCCTGGTAGTCATGGAGGCATAAGATCTGAGGGACCATGCAGAAAAATTCTTGGCCACGCCAACCAATGCCCTTCTCCTAGCGAAGCATGAGGAAGCTGCAACACATGCCAAGCGCTTCATAATGGATGGGGTTACGGATCATATAGTTCCACACATAGCCGACAAGAAAACGACTCATGAGATGTGGAAAGCCTTAACTGCCCTATATGAGGGAAGATCTATCCAAAAGAGAATGCTTCTGGAGAACCAGATGTGGTTATTCATGATGGCCAAGGGAGAAGAGATCAAGCCCTTCCTTTTCAGATTACAGGCGATCAAGGATTAGTTGTCTGCCATGGGAGCAAAAGTGGAGGATGATGTGATGGTGAGGATTGCACTCAATGCGGTCACAGAGGACTAGGAAACTTTTGTCCAAAGTATCTTGGGCAGAGCAAACCTTACCAACTGGGATAGTATGTGGGCGATCCTCCGTCAAGAACTCTGTCGGTTCACCAAGAGACAGTACAACACGGGATCAAGTAAGGTGAAGAAGGAAGAGGAAGAAGATGCAGCCTTGGCATCAAAGAGGCAGCAAGGGAGGAAGAAGCACGATCTATCCAAGATCAAGTGCTTCCAGTGCGGCGAACTAGGACATTTCGCCAGCAACTGTCCTCCGAAGAAGAAGGACAAGGAAGCTTCTACCTCCAAGGCTGTTGTGGCGGAAGATGGTTTCGAAGATGACGTAGCCATGAGCACTCATGAACCACGAAACTGAGGCGACACGGATCTGTAGAGCAGCTACAGAGTGATTGCGGGATCCTTGAGTAGCCCAACTCTTGGATCACATACGAGCTATGGGAGCCTTAAGACAGTAGCGAGACAAGTGGAGCAGTGGGTGCAGAGAATCACAGATGGAGCAGAGGCAGAGCTGGAATCTGAAAGGAGCAGCGCAGTGTAGATACAGTAGCAGCAGCGTAGGGGCTGATGTGATTTCAGCAGTGTAGAGCAGGCCTGCTTACATAGAGCAGAGTTGCAGTAGCGTAGAGGCTTCAAGGGACAGCGCAGCGCAACAGTAGCAGAGGGGACTTCAACGCAAAGGGGATAATGTGACTTCAGCAGCGTAGAGGAGGTTTGCTTACGCAGTGCAGAGCTGTGGCTGTGCAGCAGTCTCTAGATGACAGCAGAGATCAGCAGCCTATGGAGTTTCAATGATGAGGATGCAGCCCAACTGACTTATTTATCAAATATTGGGTAGGATTTTTCATTTGCTTCTCTCAGCAACTGAGTTGCAGTGTAGCAGTTGGCAGCACGATGCAATAGATTGAGAGGGAGTTGTAGTATAGATGTGGCAGTGGCGATGGCAGCATCATGGGCAGCAGTACGGGAGAGCAGCAGCAACGCAGAGATGAAGGGCAGCAGGCCAAGCATCAGTGCAGAGACCCACACCAGAGATCAGTACAGCCTTCGGGGTGAAGTGTTGTGCTAGAGCACATTCCTCACTAAGAGGGAGTGTTGAGTTTTTTGATGTGTTGGGGTAGCTTCGAATGTGCTCTAGCTCCCAAAATTTGTGGAGGGACTAGATTACATGACATCTCCAAGACCTAGAAAGGGATTTGGGAAATTCCATCCAGTTTCGGAGATAACTAATTAATTAATAATTTTAATTAAGGACCCTAAGTCTAACTTAGGAAAAATAAAATATTAAAGGTAATTAGTTTAAACATGTGATGGAAATAACTTAAGTCACACGGATCAAGCTTTCTTTTAATCTTAGCCATCGATTCAAGATTAGATCATGGTCGTTGGTTTCCCAACGAGAAAAGTATAAAGGAAAGGCTTGGGGTCAGTTGGAGAACACGCACGGAGGCAGAGCACTGAAACTAAGCAGGAATTCTAGGGCGGGTTTGCTAAGAATTTCTAGAAGTGTTTCAGCTGCAGCGAGGGGTAGTATTGGCTAAGGGGATGATCTGATCCTAGAGCCAAGAATCAGCTAGAGGCAGAGAAGCAGCAACCAGGAGCGGCACAGAGGAAGCAGAGGCTACGCAGCAGTTGTGCAGCGCAGAGGGTTTCAACCGCTACGTTGGTGCTCGCAGGCCAAGAAAGGGTAGCGCAGAGGCAGCAGGAGGCCACCCAAGCTTATGGAAGGCCAGCCAGGGCAGCGTAAGGACTGTGTCACCCAGTCTGGGGTTACGCAGCCCTATCCTGAGCAACGCAGGGGCATACAGAGGCTAGCAGGGCTGACGCAGGCAACTTCAGAGAAGCGCTAGGGTTTCTAGAGGCAAAAAGGGGCTGAGTTCTGTAAATCCCATTTGAGGGTGTGAATCAGTCCATTTTTTAGTCTCCAGAACAGCAAGTATTGCAGCAGAACTTATTTTCTTTGTCGGGTTAACCAGTAAGGTGCCCAGATTTGTTGTATTTAGAATCTACTTAATAATATAAACTATGGGGTGACCTGGAAGAAGGGTGGGTTTTGACCATGATCTTGTTCTCTCACCTTAAATGGGGGATTAAACTTCGATCCTAGTCCTGTGGACCTCCCTTAATGGCTCAATGGGTATAGGAAGGACACTACTTGGGAATCCCTGATGAAGATAGTGTAGTTGTTGGAAATACTAAGAGGGGGGGTGAATTGTTATTTCTTTTAAAATTGTTAGTTTACGAGTTTTTAGATCACTTATAACCAGAACACAAAATGAACAATATAGAACAAATGGTTTTATTAATTAGAAATAACAAGTACTTTTATCCTCTTCTTTACAATAAGTCAGGTACAATAATTCTTAGGGCTCCAACCCTAAATGAAGGCACCAATCTTCAGTTCACCGGGCTCCAGCGTGCACTTTGTCAAGCACCGACTTGGACTTCACAAGGCTCCAACCTCTTGGGCTCCAACCCTATCTTCCCCAAGGCTCCAACCTTGTCCCTATGAGGCTCCAACCCTCTCACTGGTACAGGCTCCAACCTGATCTTCTTGAGGACTCATATCCTCCAGGTCTCCAACCCACGGCTTAGTTTCAAGATAAGGTCAATGGTTCTTCAAGGCTCCCAATATCTTCTGCAACAAATCCTAACAATTCTTCATCTTCACCAATGCCATCAATCAATCTCCAAAGCACTTAGCTCATCAATGACAACTTTATCTTCTCGGAATGTGTCTCCACAACTCGTCATGTTACCCAAACAAGATTCTTCAAGGTCACATTATGAGGGCTTCATCATGATCTCCAAGAATCTTCAATAGGTTACTCATGGTTTGTACTAAACAATTCTCCAAGTGCTTCAAAATGTTTTCAACTAAGGGATGGCTTCAATGGTTCTCCAAAGATTGCTATATAACTACTCAAGGTTGGTCACAGCTCTAGTTCTTCAACAATATTTCTACAAGATGCTCAAAGAGACTAGATGCAATCCTTAAAAAAATGTCAATATTGTAAGCTCAACATAAAGCTTCTCTACCAAATTGTATTCTCAACACAATACAATGCTCATCTTCATACTTAGATCACACTTAGATCAATGCTCAAATGGAAAACCATGGATCAAGGCACTGTAAGATTTTAGCACAAATTCACAATATTGGATATTCTTACTGCATGCAAAAACAAAGGTCTGAGATTGTTTCCAGGTCCACTGCCTATCCTGAAGTTTGCAACTTCTTCTCAGGTTCGAGCTTCAAATGACTATCACAGGTCTGAAGTCACAAGTCTGAGCCACTTGCAGGTGTAATTGCCCACAGTCCGAGCCTCCTCACTAGTCTATCACAAGTCACTAATCCGAGCTTCACAAGGTCAAGTTTGAGCCTCTTGCATTAGTAACTATCATTGTTCCGAGCCTCCTTAGTAGTCAAAAATCCGAGATATCACAAGGCACCACTCCTATCCTTTCACTGGTTAATAAAATTCAAGTCTAAGCTTCAATTTTTCCACAAGTCTGAGCATTGAGCCTTCAACAAGGTCTGTAATACGAGCTTAAGTTTGAGGTGAGGTCTGTCTGAGCTTCTTCCACAAGTAACTGTCTAAGGCCTCCACACTACACTTTGGTTCTCTAATAGTCTGAGCCACTTCAGGTGATTGTTCTTTGTAGTCTAAGCTCCTTGTCCAAACTTGAATGATAACCCATCACAGAAATTAGCCCAAACAATTAACTTCTATGTCCTCCTCGGCCTCCTCTCAAATTTTGTGCCTCTTATCCGTGTTCTTCACTGAGGTTGATGTTAGAATGGTGAGATCAAACCTATGTTTATACAATTTTTTGACCTTCAATGAATAGACATGTCCCTTGGCCTAGGCTCATGAGCCTACGAGCCTACACAAGTCGGCTTGGGCATTTTGACAGATTTCAACATGTAAGTTTAAAAAATTTATTTCTATTTAATGACAAGGAATTTTAGGGCATATAAATATTCATTGGAAAGCCCTTGACCTTCTCTACAAGTTCATGTAATCTTTTCTCCAAGAACTGATCTCCATTGTTAGCAATTTTAATTTTTCTTTCATTATATAACAATCTCCATTGTTTTTCGTAATAGTCTTATTTGAGAATCTCTTTACATGGATCTAGGACATCATATAGCTTAGTATTTTTTCATTATTTGGTATGTATTGGACAATATTAGGGCCTCATGCATTCATGCTAGGGATTTTACGGCTTCATTGATTTATGCATACATTGCATTGAACAACGCTAGGGAAATCATCTAAGTATTCATGTAGCTAGGGTTTGTCATTATATTTCAATCTTCATGCTTAGGGTTCTCTCTTAGGGTTTGCATAAAGAGAGTCTTCAATGAGGTTAGGGACATCACAAAAGGGTTATTCATCCATCACAAGGGTTAGGACATTTGCCATCTCCAACAATGCCATATTGACATTAATGACAACTTTGACCAATAGTAGTTCCATCTATCCCTATGTCATACTTAACACTTTCCATCATACATTACAAGCCCTCATTTCACATCCATTCCTCGGGTTCAACTAACCATTGGTTCTTTGGGATTTGGCACCCAGACATCATCTACCTAGGTAGAGCTTGGAAACTTCACCCTATGAGGTTGATGCAGTTGAAAGAAACAGAAAGAGCATATCATGGTCATAGAAAAACAAAAGAAAGAATATCAAAATGCAAAATATGGCTAGGGAAATACAAATTAGCATGTGGGAAAAAGCCTAGCAAGGGCTCTTCCTCATTCATTATGGCCATCACCCAATTCCTAAGCACATCTTTCTCCATTACATCAAAAAGAAGGAACCCATGCATGTCCCAACCCTGATGAGCAATGAACTGACTCATCATTAAGGGTAATACAATTGCTGTATCATTCAAAGCAAGCTCTGACCCTTATGCTATGAGTAGAAATACAAAGAAAAATCAAGAAAAAATAAACGACGCACAAGAGGGGTGGAAAAATAACTCATGCATTCATTAATGCTCCCTCGTCACATCTATATACTCAGGATGTGGATCTTCCATTAGCTGGTCCCTTTGACCATGGCACTTGGGCATGAAGCCTTATCCCCTTCATTACCATCATTAGTATTCACTAACACCTATCAATTGAAGGGTAGACTGAGGAAATGTTACTTCCCCTTGGTGGCAAGAAAGTTGAAACAAATAATAGGGTTTTCCCTTAGCCACTCCTACCTAGGAAGAAAACACCATTGCGAGTTCAAAGCCTTGATCTTGGAAGGGTATCCTTATTTGAAGTACTAAATAGCCCATGACACTCAAGCTTGGTTCACTTAGATGTAATAATGATTTTTGTTCCTAATGATTGGTTGCTTTCACCAAAATATGTGTTGTGATTGTCAAGTGGTTCAACAGCCCAAGTCTCGGGCACCTTACCCACAAAGACCCAGGCCATTAGAGAGGTATATTGGCACTATCAAGTGAAGTGTTAAGACTCTTGGGCCTCCAGCAGCACCAACATATCACACATGTAACAGAGCACTCCTAGGTCAATATGTTGAGTCTTTGCCTTGTCATATTGGCACTCTCAAGCAAGGCGTTGAAACTCTTGGGCCTCCAGCAACAACAGCATATCACACATGTACCAGGGCATGTTGAGTCCTTGCCTTGTCAATTTGGTGATAAAAATTCATCTCATCCATAACTTGAATTTCACATTCTTTTTCTCCCATAACTTGGCCCTCTTAAGGATAAGTAGCCTCAACTAGGTCTTGGAGCATATTTGCTTACAAGCGGACTTTTTGGTGGTGGAAGGATTCAACATCAAGGGTATACTTAATTGCCTCAAAATCAACCTCCTTGGTGGCTAATCTATCCATTTTAGGCTTTGATTTCTCTTGTCCTAGCTAATTTTTCCCTAAGAAAACCCTATGTTGGTGAATCTTCAACTTGAGGGCTTTTTGAAGGTTTCATATGCCACTAGCTTGCTAATATTCATTGTTGGAAACCTTTTCCTTGTCACATTGACCTTAGGACGTTTCATCTTGCTTTCTATTACTCAAGCCCTAGGTCTAGCGCGCCCTAATTAGGCTTCTCTAAGGGATGTGAATTGCTTTATTTTCATTGGTTGAGTTGTCTACTTAAGTAGAGCTATCCTTTAGGAGCCTATTGTGTCAACTTAAACCTTTAAGCTTAAAATATTCCATAGAGACGACCTATCTACCGAGAAGTGTCCCATTGGTGAAAGTCCATAAACAGTAGGGGTTAGTGGTTGTGGTGACAGTGGGCCACAATGTTGTCACTTGGTTTAGTGCTTGCCTTGTAGAGCACCCCTCTACAAGACCTGCTAGATTTTGTGGAAACAAGGTCTATTAAAGCGAACTTCTTATGACACCATTTTTTTTCTTGTTCGACAAAGGCTTCTTCTTTGCATTGTTAAAATGTAAGTGAAAAAACACATGAAAGGACATGCCTCTACTAAAAGACATGACTCTTATGAAAGGGCATTCGCACTTATTATTTATATGAGCCACATTGTACTATACAATCATGCCATTTTACTCATAGATTTATCTTTATATTGCAAATATTTTGGATATTTAATTCATGAGGTAGGTTTGGTTGTCACACTTGGGATCAGAGCAAGTCTAATTCTAGCCTTTGGTCATACTCTCATTCTAATCCAACATTTGGTCATTATCAGTCCAATTTATTGAGATAAATTAGAGCATGTATTTTAATATCAATCCGGGTTGGTAAACTTAGAAACACGCCAAAAGTATATGGATCTTAGATCTAACTAGTTTAGGAAGTAGTTGCTTAGATACTCAAAATAATGGAAATGCATATTACAACCTAAAAATGAAAAGCTACAAGTATGAATTGTTGAATATGAAGAAAGCATAGAAAATTTGATCTATGAAGCATATGAAAAAGTGAATAGCGATTTTATTCAATTTTAGTTAACAAGGAAGAGGCTCTTCTCTTAGAGGTCCTGGTTGTCCTTCCTTATCATTTCTATTCATTCAACAAAACCAATTTCACCATTTAAGTTTCAAAAGAATAAAGCATCTAATTCAAGAAAGCAGGAAGAGATGAATTCATAAATATTGATTTCAATTCACTTTTAGTTAACAAAGAAGAGGATCTAACTTAGAGCCCTGGTTTGTCCGTCCTTATTGAAACTAATCATTTGAGAGAAATCGTTTCACTACCTCAATAACTAAGTCAAGCAAGTTAGTAAGAAATATTCACAATATTAACAAAGAAAATAAAAATGATAACATACATTTATGCACATAATTTAACAATAGTGTACTTAGCTTAGAATGGGGGCCCTCCACCTTAGCTGCATTATTCTTTGTTGTTGTGCCTTTGATAGATCAAATCCTAGTTCAGCTACAAATTTACATGTATGAATTTGAAATTCAATAGGTAGAAGAACTTTTTTTCCATACACAAGTTGATAAGGGTTGAATCTAGTAGTGTTTTTCAATGTTATTCTGTAGGCCCACAATGCTTCATTTAACGTTTCTGACCAGTCTTTCCTATGCATCTTTATTGTCTTTATCATGATACGAACAAGAAATTTATTTGTAGATTCAACTTGTCCATTTGCTTGTGGGTGATATGGAGTGGACTTCCGGTGCTTGATCTTGTACTTTTCTGTAAGGTCTCTAACAAGCTTTGAAGTGAACTATCCTCCTTGATTTGTTACAATTTGTCTTGGTACTCCAAATCTACCAAATATCTCTTCAAAGAGAAAAGATACTACTGCATTTTATATTGTCTTTGTCATTGCTTTTGCCTCCACCCATTTTGTGACATAGTCAGTACACACTAAGATGTACCTCTTTCCATTAGATGGTGAATTGATAGGACCTGCAAAATCAAGAGCCCATTTTTCAAATGGCTCCATAAGAACTTGTGGCTTCAAAGGCATTTCATCAGAATGTACAGGTCTGCCTATCCTTTGACAGTTATCACATTTCTTGACATAGAATTTTGAATCTTTGAATATGAATGACCAATAATAGCCTAGATTCAGTACTTTGTATGTTGTCCTTTTATCTGCAAAATGACCACCACATGGTTCATCATGACATGCTTTTAAAATTTCTAATATTTCATCTTCTCTCACACATTTTCTGATTAGCAGACCTGGCCCAGTATAGAAAATATCTCCATTAACCCAACTATATCTGGCACTATCTTTAATTATTTTCCCTTATTGTTTATTCGTGAAATGAGAAGACAATGTTTCAGATGATAAATAATTAGCTATGTCAGCGAACCATGGAGTTGTAACTAATATTGCAAATAAGTGTTCATCAGGAAAGTTATCTGAAATTGGAACAATCTCACCAGGAGGATGAAGTCTTGAAAGAAAGTCTGCCACTTGATTCTCTTTTCTTAGTCGATCCAACACAGTAATGTTAAATTTCTGCATTAATAATAACCATCTTGTAATCATGTCATTAGTAATTGGTTTGTTCATTAGATACTTAATGGCTAAGTGATCAGTGTGAATGAAAACTTCATATCTTGTGATATAATGTCTGAATTTTTTCACTGCATGTACTACAACTAGCATTTCTTTTTCAGTAACTATGTAATTCAACTCAGCTGGGGTTAATTTTTTGCTACTAAAATAGATGGCATAGTTCAATTGATTTTCTTTTTGGCCTAGTGATGCCCCTACTGTTTTGTCTGATGCATCTGTAGAGATGTGAAATGGTAATGCCCAATTTGGTCTTATGAGAATTGGTGTTGTAGATAGTTTTTGTTTGAGTTTTTCAAATGCAATTTGACAATCAATATTCCTTTGAAGTTCTATGTCTTTTGTAAGTAGTTTGAATAAGGGTAAGGCCATTTTGCTAAAATTCTCAATAAATCTTCAATAATAGCCTGCATATCCAAGAAAACTTCTTACCTCTTTTTGATTTGTTAGTGCTAACAAATTTACAATGATTTGAATTTTTGTTGGATCTACTTTTATTCCAGAAGATGAAATATGATGACCCAACACTATCCCTTATGTTAACATCATGAAACACTTTTCATTGATAAGAGATAGATTTGTTTCAATGCATCTTTTTAAAACCTTTTCCAAATTTTTCAAACAATCGTCAAAAGTATTTCCTTACATGGTGAAATCATCCATATAAACTTCTATACATTCATGTATCAAATCAGCAAAAATGGACAGAAATGCTCTTTGAAAAGTAGTTCGTGCATTACATAATCGAAAGGATAACACATTGTAAGCATATGTACTCAAAGGACATGTAAAAGTAGTTTTGTCATGATCTTCTAATGTTATTTTGATTTTATTAGAGCCACTAAATCCATCTATAAAGGAGAAAAGCTTTTTCCCAGTTAGTAAATGTAAGACTTGATCGATGGATGGTAATGGAAAATGATCTTTAAGTGTTGCTTTGTTCAATTCCCTATAATCTACACAGACTCTCCACTTCCCATTTTTCTTTGGAACCACTACTAAAAGAGAAACCCATTGGTTGTCTGAAATAGGGTAGATAAATCCTACTTGTAATAATTTTTGCAATTCATCCTTAACTATCTCTTTCATCATTGGGTTCATTCTTCGTTGTGGTTACCTTATAGGTTTAACATTTTCATCTGTGTAAATACGGTGAATA
The DNA here is from genome assembly GCA_034641835.2 of Pinus albicaulis. NCBI lineage: Eukaryota > Viridiplantae > Streptophyta > Pinopsida > Pinales > Pinaceae > Pinus > Pinus albicaulis. Next base: position 1,471,909,501 of record CM076584.1, read on the forward strand.
CATGTTTCGGGATGAATTCTTTGCATATCAGTGTAATTCCAAGCAAATGCCTTTGAATATTTCCTTAATAATTCAATCAATTGTTTTTCTTGTGATGGTTGTAAATTGTTTCCCAAGTTAAGAGATTTTTCAGGACTGATTTCAATTATTTTGCTTTGAGAATGTATAATTGAATTAACAAGAAAGATAGCATCAAATGATGTTTGCAAAGAATTGATTATGCAGTTTTCTTGAAAATGTTTTTCTAAAATTTGACTTGCAGCATTATATTGCATAGTGTTGATTTTTGGTTAGCATCGGATGTGCTCTAGCTCCGAAACTTGTTGAGAATTTTTAGGGCTGGAGATTAATACAAAAATTCTCTTCTTGATAATTACTTGTGAGCTTGCTTATGTATTCTCTTCTTTAACTTAGTTAATCTTTCATCAAGTCAATTATCAAATTACTTAGTCAAATGTAGAGACAGAATTGTTTTCACCTATAACTGAATATCTTGAAATGTAGTTAGGAAGGTAAATCTCTGATTTACCTTTCTCACTTTCTACCACCTTTAGATCAGCGTGTCTTCCAACAATCTCTGTCTTGACATTGGCAAATTCTTTCAATAGATACTTTAAAACTTAAATATATCCGTATTGTACCCTTCTGCACTTATCCGCAATCTAGATTCATCAATCCGCAATTTTGTCCCTTGCTGTACCTATCCGCAGTCTATACCTTCCTGTACTTTTCGTAATCTTATACCCTCCTGTAATTTCCGCAATTTGTACCCTTTATAGAAGATTGATCCGCATTCCTTTCTTTGTAGACCACTGTCTCAATGAACATGAGTTAGATGCCAATATCACAATTCATCAACAACTTCACTTTGGAATATTCTGCAAGATATCTTTGAACAGATCTGCACTTGAACACTTCTCTTATACTTGGACAGGTTCGTACTTCAAAATGATCACATGTTCATGCTTATACCTTTCAAACAGATCCGCACTTCAGGATGCTCATGATCATGTATATAGATAAATCTGCACTTCAGTAATGTGCTGTAGTTTCTGAACAGCAGCACCTTATTATCCGTACTGCAGCACTATTGTATAACATATTAACACTGAACGCCCATCAATAAATCTGCACTGAACCTTGGAATTCGCAAACTGTTCCAGATTATCCGCACTGTTTTCCTATATTAAGTCCGGACCTTAGTTTAGAGAGATCCGCATATTTCTGTGCTTTTCTGCAAAGGCTACAGGGGTATTTATAGTTGTTTGCCCCTGGATATAAGCCGACCTTACTAAGTGAACCGGTGTGACTATTTAGGAGCCGACAAAGGAGGTTCGTACTTCAGAATGATCACATGTTCATGCTTATACCTTTTAAACAGATCCGCACTTCAGGATGCTCATGATCAAGTATATAGATAAATCTGCACTTCGGTAATGTGTTGTAGCTTTTGAACAGAAGCACCTTATTATCCGTACTACAGCACTGTTGTATAACATATAAACACTTCAAACTAAACACTGAACGCCCATTAATAAATCTGCACTGAACCTTACCACAGGAATCCGCAAATTGTTCCAGATTATCCGCACTATTTTCCTGTCTTAAGTTCGGACCTCAGTTCAGAGAGATCCGCATATTTCTATGCTTTTCTGCGAAGGCTACAGGGGTATTTATAGTTGTTTGCCCTTGAATATAAGCCGACCTTACTAAGTGAACCGGTGTGACTATTTAGGAGCCGACAAAGGAGGTTCATACTTCAGAATGATCACATGTTCATGCTTATACCTTTTAAACAAATCCGCACTTCAGGATGCTCATGATCAAGTATATAGATAAATCCGCACTTCAGTGATGTGTTGTAGCTTATGAACAGCAGCACCTTATTATCCGTACTGCAACACTGTTGCATAACATATAAACACTTCAAACTAAACACTGAACACCCATCAATAAATCTGCACTGAACCTTACCACAGGAATCCGCAAACTGTTCCAGATTATCCGCACTGTTTTCCTGTCTTAAGTCCGGACCTTAGTTCAGAGAGATCCGCATATTTCTGTGCTTTTCTGCGAAGGCTACAGGGGTATTTATAGTTTTTTGCCGTTGTATATAAGCTGACCTTACTAAGTGAACCGGTGTAACTATTTAGGAGCCGACATGACTGTTTAGGAGGTCGACTTCTCCAGCTGTTTGAAGGCTAACTTGACACATTATTTAGGCTTGTCTATCAACATTGTATGAGGGCTAAATAATAGCCATTCTTCCACGGTTTCTGGACTTGGTCTTGGAGCATTTCTAGATCCTTCATATATGACACTTATTACATTTATATTATCTTTGTCTTCTTCCTTACATAGAATACATAATTACATAGTCAATATGAAGACCGACCTAGTTGCACTTTTCAACAAAACTTTGTGGAGGGGCTAGGACACATGAGATCTCCAAGACCCATAAATCGTTTGGAAAAATGACACCCAAAACCTAAGTTATTCAAATAATTAATTATTTTAATGGAGACCCTAAGTCTAACTTAGGGAAATTAAATAATTAAAGTGAATTAATTTAGACATGTGGGTGAGAATGTTCTAAGTGACGAGGATAAAGTCTTTTCTAATCTTAGTCGTCGATTAGAGATTAGATCATGGTTGTGGATTCGTCAACTAGAAAAGTATTAAAGGAAGGCTTGGGGTTAGTTGGAGAACATACACATAGCGGTAGCACTTGAGCTAAGTCAAAATTTTGGGGCGCGGTTTGCTAAGAATTTTCATGTGAGCATGCAGTGCAGCGAGGGGCAGATCGGCAGAGGGATTTCAAATCCGAGGCCGAGAATACATTGACAGAGAGGCAAATTCGTACCACAAAGCAGCGCAAACCTAGGAGGGGTGACGCAGAGGCAGTGTAAGCCTAGCAGGGGTGACGCAGGGCTCACGCAGAGGGACACAGAGACGGAAGAGGCTAATGCATTCACTCAGAGAACTGCATTGGGGTTTCAGTGGGCCAGATAGGGCTCGTATTCAACAGATCCAAAAGGGGTGACACAGCCACACTTAAGGGTGAAGCAGTGACTGCGTAGACACCTGTGGGGTTCTTCATCCTTAGTTGAATCAGCCATATTATCTGTTAGGATATTTCAACACATAGGAAATAGTTAAGAATAACTTAGTCTAGTGTAGAGTTAGGTAAAGTGTGTTTCTTTACTATGTACATTTGTAACTTATAATCCGACAGTCACAATTTGTAGTGATCTGACGGTTCACTCTCTCCTCGGTATTAACGACACTTGATCCATGGCTTAACACCTGATTGGTCCATGATCTCTATTTAAAGAGCATGGAGGGTCATTTGTCCGGTAACCGTTTATGAGAGAAACATGTGTAACTTTTCTTTTATATTAAAAAATTGCCTGAAGTGGCTGCATTGGCTCATGCCGTGGATTGTTTCCCTCTCTGAGGGTTTTAACCACGTGATAATACTGGTGTACTGATTTGTGACCTGTTTGTGAGTGGTGACCTTTGGTTTTTTTATCTACGGAACTTACCCTGTAAATTCCTACATGGTATCGGAGCTATTTTGACGGCCGCATCCGTTATTGATCCAAATCCGAAGCCAGGTTGACTGCATGCGACTACCATTTTGTAGATCTACTATTTTTGAACATTTATGGGCCTGGAGAACTGCTCTGTTGTGTCCGGAGCGTCTATTACAGTGAGGAACGCCTTTCGTTTCATGCGAAAAGGTTTCCGGTTGCCCAAGTTATGTCAGTTTAGATCTGGAGGTATAAAGTATCTATTTTGCAGTTATATTTGATAATAGTTCTGCTTATTTCGGTTCCCTGTGTTTATTTTGGTTTTTTGGTTTTATTTATTTGTCGGATCTATACCCTCTTCTCTGTGTATGCTCTTTGCTCTGCGCTGTGTGCGATCTCGGCAAATCTAAAACAGGAAGAAGGGATTTTTTTTGCTATGTATGCTCTTTCCCTGTGTCTTTGTGCTATCTCGGGAAATCAGAAATAGTGAAAAAAATAGATAGTTGCCAGTAAGGCTAACCGAGAATCTAACATTCTGTCGTAAGGCTTGCATTTCGTTTTTTTTTTGCTCGGATTTTTGTGTTTTTTGTGCAGGAAAAGGCACACACACCGAAGATTAAAAAAAAAAAACTCCCCCTTCCTCCTTTCAAACAATTACAGAATCCTTTTACTATCTCACTTGGTGAGAAGTTGGTTTATGAGAATAGAGGTCTTGGGTTCAAGTCTCTTTCTCAAGCTTCTTTTTGTAAAAAAAATTTGTTAAAGGGGCGGGATTTTTTAAAATTTGAACTTCATCATCAAATTTCAAACCGTTCTCGTAACTATTCGACATCTACGACTCTATTTTTCAAAAAGGCATAACTTCTTCATCCAGAAGCTGTTTTTCGAGCCGTTTTTTTTAATCAGCCTATTTTTTCGAGATCGTTCCATTGCATCAGTTAGTTTCAGCTCTTTTCAGCTTTAGTTTTTTTTTAAATGGAAAGTGCATGCCCAGTTATTCTTAACAACACCAATTATTTCCAATGGCTACCTCACATGGTAAATATACTTAGAAGTAAAGGGCTTTATAGAATAGCCACAGGATAAGAAACTAAACCTTCTGATGATGATAAAGTCGCTAAATGGGAAAATAAACAAGCTCAAGCACGAGGGTTGATAGGAATGTCCATTGCTCAAGATCTTCGATTTCATATCCTTGACATTGACACCCCTGAAGAAGCCCTGAAAAAGGTCAATAATGTTTTTGCCATTTGGCATTCAAAATCAAATCAGGGCCCACCACCTTGAAAATGAGTTGCTTACTTTGGACCCCAATCATTTCTCCTCTATTGAAGATTTTTTGTCCAAATTCAAGACCCTTAGACTTCTTTTAGAAGGTTGTAAGGTCAAAAAGGACGATGATAGCCTCATCTATTCCATTCTTGCTAAGCTTGGACTTGCATACTCTATATTTGTTTCCGCCTTCCATTCCACTAGAGAAGCCATCATTTCTTCAGGAACCACCTACAAGAACCCCTCTTTTGATGCCCTTTGTGATTCTTTGGTAAGAGAACAAGAAAAAATCTTACACCTTGGTCTTATCTCTTCTGGAAACGCTTCTAAGAAAGCCTTAGCAACCCAACAGCAGCCATATCAAAAGAATCCCAAGAAGCGGTATCCTAAAAAGTATGGTCTGAAATCAAACAAGGGTCCTAAGCAATTTCAGCCGCAAACTGAAAAAGAAACTCACCAAAATGATAAGGAAAATAAAAACAAAGGGAATAAGACAGATAGACATTGCAACTTTTGTAATCGTGATGGCCATATAGAATCCAAATGTTTTAAAAAGATGGAAGCCTTAGAACCAGCAATGAAGAAGCACAACATCAATTTGGAGCACTCTTCATCTTCATCTTCAGGAATGGCACTTTCTGCTTGTGGTTGTCAAGCATCAAGATTTGGTTATGCATTAAATGTATCTTCTTCTTCTCATTCTCATGAGTGGCTCATTGATTCTGGAGCTTCTTACCACATGGCAAAAAATAAAGCCATGTTTTCTTCTTTAAATGATTGTAACACCAAACATATTTATGTTGGTGATGATAGATCTCTTAGTGTTGTAGGATCTGGCACCATTCATCTAGATAATGGTCAGTTTAATGATGTACTATGTGTTCCTACCTTGTCATGCAACCTTCTATCTGTTTATCAGATAACTCATTAAGGTGAAGGGAAAATAGTAGAATTCTCACCTCATGATGTTGTAATCAAGGACCTAAAAGATCCTAGACATATTTTAGCTACTGGCATTGCTAATGATTCCACAAGGTTGTTAAGTTTCACAACTTTGGGTCATCATGTCTTCCCTCCGTTTTTGTTGCTCATAATGATGATGTGAGCAAACTTTGGCATGAGCGATTTGGTCACTTAAACTATCGCTCTCTTCAAACTCCATGTAAAGAAAATATGGTGATAGGTCTTCCTATGGTATCTTGTCGAGATGGTGTTTGCTCTGGGTGTATACTCGGAAAACACCATCGGGATAGTTTTGACAAATGTGCCTCTTGGCATGCTTCAGCCCCTTTGCAGCTTGTGCATAGTGATTTATGTGGTCCACTTCCTGTTGTTTCTTTCTCTGGTTGCAAGTACTTCTTAACTTTCATTGATGATTTTTCCAGACGCACTTGGGTATACTTATTAAAACTCAAGAGTGAAGTTTTTAACATGTTCTTGGCCTTTAAGGTTTTTAACATGTTCTTGGCCTTTAAGGCCTTTATTGAGAAACAATCTGGACATCAAATTCTTAAGTTAAGATCAGACAATGGAGGAGAATATGTTAACAACAAATTTATCAACTTTTGCACTGAGCATGGCATTCAATTGCAACATACTCTTCCATATACTCCACAACAAAATGGTGGAGCTGAAAGGAAGAATCGCAGCTTAAAAGAAATGTCTAATTGCATGCTTCAATCTAAAGGACTTAGTCTCAATTTTTGGGCAGAAGCAATTAACTGGGAAAATTACATAGTAAATCGCACTCCTACTAAGGTTTTAAAGAATATAACTCCAGAAGAAGCTTGGAACTTAATCAAACCAGATGTAAGTCACTTTCGTGTTTTTGGAAGTGATGCGTGGGCCCATATTCCAGATGCGAAACATAAAGCCTTAGAACCTAAGAGTGAAAAATGCATTTTTGTTGGATATTCTGAAGATGTCAAAGGATATAGACTTCTTTAACCAAAATCCAAAAATATAATCATTAGAAGAGATGTAAAATTTGATGAAAATATATCGGCCTGCAAGCCTAGTTCGGTGGGTGTGCCACCTTTGGCCTGCGAGCCTGATTCGGCATATGTGCCACCTCTCTCTCTCTTCTATTTTTTATAGCATTCCTTCTAGTTCAAATGATGACAACTAGGATGACAATCCTCCTCCACCTCTTGAAATTATTCCTTTTACTCCACAGCTTCCAAGATGGGTCTGCTCTACTTGGGATGCAGCAGGTTCTCTTGCAGGTGACCCTGCAGATCGACGACGTACACGTTCTCAATTCCAAAGAGCCTCTTCCTTATTGGCTCAAGTTCCAGAAAATCCTGATCCAGAAACCTTTGAAGCAGCTTATGGTCATCCAGATTGGGATGAAGCTATGAATGAAGAATATCGTTCCTTATTGGCAAACAATACTTGGGATCTTGTTCCTCTTCCAAAAGGAAGAAAACTTGTCAGATGCAGATGGGTGTACAAAACAAAGTTTGGACCAGATGGAAAAGTGGATAGACATAAGGCTCGTCTTGTTGCTAAAGGATTTTCACAAGTTGAAGGCATTGACTATACTGAAACCTTCTCCCATGTTGCTAAAATGAATTCTATCCGCCTTGTTCTTTCCCTTGCTGCCTCCTTTAAATGGGAAGTCCAACAGATGGATGTTAAATCTGCCTTCTTACATGGAGATTTGCATGAAGAAATCTACATGGAACAACCCGCTGGCTTTATCCAAAACGACTCTAGCCTTGTTTGTCGCCTTAGGAAATCTCTCTATGGTCACAAACAAGCTCCTCGAGCTTGGTATGCCAAAATGGATAGATTTCTATTAGATAATGGCTTATCTAGGTGTCATTCTGACAACAATGTCTACACCAAGAAAGTGGGTAAGTCCTTCACCATCCTTGTTATTTATGTTGATGATCTTATCCTTACTGGTAGTGATCCAAACCATATAAACCATGTGAAGTCTAGCCTCAAAAAGAAGTTTGAAATGACAGACTTAGGACACTTGCATTATTTCCTTGGTCTTCAAGTCTTGCAATACAAAGAAGGCATTACCCTCTCTCAATCCAAGTATGCCTGTGATCTTCTACACCACTTTCACATGGAAGACTATAAGCCAGCCCCTTCTCCCTTTCAGTCTGGAGTCAAGCTTTCAGTCACTTGTACTACCCCTGAAGTTGATGCTACCCTATACCGTCAACTTGTTGGTAAACTTCTGTATCTAACCCATACCCATCCTGACCTTTCCTTTGACGTTGGTCTTGTTGCTCGGTTTATGCACCAACCTCATGAAAGTCACTGGAAAGTAGCTAAAAAAATACTTCGATATATTCGAGGTACAATTCAGTTCGGGATTCATTATAGTGCAGGGGCATCTCCAATGTTGATTGGTTTCACTGATTCTAATTGGGCTAGTGACCCTAATGAACGAAAGTCTACTGCAGGATATGTATTCACTCTTGGTTCAGGACCTATTACTTGGTCTTGTAAGAAACAAAGTGCCATCTCTCTTTCTTCGGCCGAAGCAGAGTATCGTGGTGCAGTTGAAGCTAGCAAGGAAGCCATGTGGCTTTGTCAAATCTTGTCTGAATTTGGTCTTCATCAGCAGCATCCAACTACACTTTGGTGTAATAATCAGAGTGCCATTCAGCTATGTAAAGATCCAGTTCAACATCAGCATATGAAACAGATTGAACTCCACATACACTTCATCAGAAAGCTCATTCATGATCGTGTTCTTGAAGTGCAGTATTGTCCAACCAATGATCAAGTAGCCGACATCTTTACAAAGGCTCTCACAGAAGCGCAGTTTACCAAACTTCGTTCCATGCTTGGAGTTCAGGAAAGTTGTCATTAAGGGGGGATAGGCTCTAATGCCTCCTTCCTTCTCCTATTGTGTCACTTTTGTAAATCCTTCAATCCTATCCCAATTTGTTCTTAAGGGGGGATGTTAGGATATTTCAACACATAGGAAATAGGCTCCTTTTGTGTCACGTTTGTAAATCCTTCAATCCTATCCCAAGTTGTTCTTAAGTGGGGATGTTAGGATATTTCGACACACAGGAAATAGTTAAGAATAACTTAGTCTAGTATAGAGTTAGGTAAAGTGTGTTTCTTTACTATGTACATTTGTAACTTATAATACGACGATCACGATTTGTAGTGATCCGACGGTTCACTCTCTCCTCGGTATTAACAACACTTGATCTGTGGCTTAACACCCGATTGGTCCATGATCTCTATTTAAAGAGCATGGAGGGTCATTTGCCCTGTAACCGTTTATGAGAGAAACATATGTAACTTTTCTTTTATATTAATAAATTTCCTGAAGTGGTCGCGTTGGCTCAGGCCATCAATTGTTTCCCTCTCCGAGGGTTTTAACGATGTGATAATACTGGTGTATTGATTTGTGATCTGTTTGTGAGAGGTGACCTTTGGTTTTTGATCTATGGAACTTACCCTGTAAATTCCTACATTATCTGTTTCCGAAGATAGAGGTACTTCTGCCGGGATTTTCTCTGTTAGGTAAACCACTACTGGTACCCTAGTTTGTATTCAAAATTCTGCATAATAATAAAACCCTCAAGAGTTTTTGCACCGGTTTTCCCGCATTGGGTTTTTCCGGGGACATTTGTCTGAAAGATCTTGTGTATCCCTTGTCGAATGTGCTTAATTCATCAATACTTCATCTATACGTATGTGTAGGCTGCAATGTGTTTACTTCAATGTTTTCTGAATATTTCTGAAAATAACTTGTTAAATTAAAACACAAGTAGAAGAAGTAAACCAGATTTGTGCAGTAGGATTTCTGTAAGAAGGATTCAGAAATTTTCACACATAGTTCTTAATTGCTTTGAAATATTCGGTTCTGAAATGAATAAATCTATTAAATCCTCATTATCTTGTTCTCTAAAATCAAAAACTTGATTAATGCTTAAAATAGATTGAATTTATTCCTTTTCTTGTTCTATTTCACGAGGCCATGATACCAAAGAAGGAGATTGAGCATGAGGATAAAGTGTTATATGCTTTCTTTCATTTCCATGTGCGATAATCATACTTCCTGATCTACAACCAATGAAGGCATTAGCTGTGGCTAACCAAGGTCTGCCAAAAATTAATGGTTGCCCTCCTAGATTTGACTTTGGTTGAAGAACTAAAATGTCTACTGGATACTCCCAAGAGTCTAAAGAAACTATGATATCTTCAAGTACACCTTCCGACACTAGTTTAGATCTATCAGCTAGTTCTAAAATTGTAGTGGTTGGTCGAATGTTTGGCAAATTCATATATTTCATTGTTTCTATTGTCATTACATTAATAGCAACCCACAAGTCAATTAAAGTTTTAGAAACTGAAAAATTGTTAATGGAAATTGCCACCATTGGAATTACAGGATCAACATATTTTTCAATTGTACTATTTGTTGACATGAGCCTAGCTAGCTTTCCAATCACATGAATTGTTGGTGGGTCTTTTTTTTCTTTTTCCAGATTTCTTTATGCATAATTCCTTAATCGTGTTTGCATAGATTGGAATATCTTTAATAGATTGCAATGAAGGAATTTTCACATAAGCATTCTTTAATTCATCTAAGATATCAAATTCACGAAGAGAAATTAAAAGTTTTTGCTCAACAAACCTTTCTGGGAAAGGAGGTGTTTGAGTCATTATTGCTTTACTCTTTTGAATTTGATTATCTTTTATTATATGCTCTGTGTTGGATTTTTCAAGACTCCCTTTTTCTTCTATTTTCTCTTCTATAACGATAGGGGAGACTTTTGTAGAACTTTTTCAAACCTTAAATGAATATCTTAAACAAGAAGGATTGAATATGTAGGAAATGAAGTTCCTTCCTCTGCATTATATATTGATCTTTCTACTTTATTACTCAGATTTTCCACTAGCTGGGTTGTTAATTGAGTTAGTCTGGGTGGTGGTTGGTTAGATGGCAGTTGAAGCTGTTGGGGTTGAGTTAATTGTGGTGCAGGTGAGGAAATGAATTTGGTTGTTGGGGTTGCTGAAATTGTTGATATGGAAAAGACTGTTGAGGATAGGATTGATAAGGTTGTTGAGGATAGCACTGATATGGCTGAGAATAAAATTGTTGAGGCAGTTGGGCTCCATAAGCATATCCTCTCCAACCTTGAGAAGGTTGCTTTTGGGTTTGCTGAGGACGCCAAGCTTGCCAAGGCATAGGAGCATTCCATAGATTTTGAAAAGGATATGTATCATTTTGAGGAAATTGCTAAGCAAATTGTTAAGTAGGATTTTGAGGCATATCTGCAAATCGTGGTTGCCAAGGTCTTCTCAGTGCTAAATAATAAAGAGATTCCATTCCTTGACTTTCTTCCATTTGGTTTGTCTGCAATTCCTTCAACTTTGGACAATTATTAGTTGCATGATTTTCAATGCAAAGTCCACAAACATGAATATTGTCTAAAGGACATTCCCTCAACAAATGCTTCTTTCTACATTTAGGAAATAAAATTGATAATACTTGATCTTGTTCCTCTTGTTTCTTTCTTGCTTTAAGTATATCAACTTGTGTCCATAATGTACTTAAGATATAAGTTTTGAAGCCTTCAAACAAGTTTTCTAATTCAGCTCTTGTTATACTTCCTGTTGCTGATTTAGTAGCTTTAGAATTTGCATCTCTCTTTCCAATTTTAGCTCTTCATCTTGAGTATTTTTTACATAACTTTGCAATTTCATCAAATGGTAAATATGAAATATCTCATTTACCCATCACATTAAGAATATCAAGATACTCATCTCATATGCCTTTTAAAAAGATTGTTCGAATGGTATCAAAGTTTAGAGAATGATGTTTAGATTTTTGTAAGTTACAGAGAAATCTTTCTAAATATTCCTCTAAACTTTCATCTCCTTGTTGAGACATTCTAAAAATATCATCCTTTGAATCTCTAGGCCTACTGTATGCTTGATATTTCTTAAGGAAAAATTTTCTGATGTCTTCCCAACTGGTAATAGTATGTTCACCTAATCTCATGAACCAATTTAATGCAGATGCTTTAAGAGTAGCAGGGAAAAGACGAAGCTTATGTGTATCATCAGTATAACCATAAGTACGACATAGAATATCAAATTCAAACAAGAATGAGTCAGGATCTTCAGAAGACATACCATAGAAATTTTGTAAAACAGAAGGTGGAATATTTTTCATTTTTACCTCTTCTCTCAAAATTGCTCTAGTGTCTAAGATTGGAATCCCAAAAGTAGTTTCTTGGTCATTGTCTACTCTTTCATCCTCTCTTCGTTATTTTCATTTTCTCATTTGGTATCTTCTTCTCTTTTCCTATCTTCTTCTCTCTTCCTTTCCCATTCTCTCCGTTGTCTTTCATATTGTATCCTTTGTTCTGGAGTTAGTCCTGGAATATTGGATCCTTGTCCTTCTTATGTCATCTCTTTTTCAGCTGTTTCAAATGTTTCAGTTAGAATCTGAGATTGTATGCCTTCATCTTTCATAAGTTGTTCAAGGGTAGGTTGATCAATTGGTTTTCTTGTTTCTTTTTGTGTGCCTACAGAAGAGGTTTCTACTTGTGTTTGTTTTCTCTTTACTTCATAAGCGAATAAAGTTTCTCTTTCAACAAGAGTTAACCTTTGTCCTGAACATTGTTTTTCCTCCAACTCTTCCAAAGTTGGTTTTCTAGCGATTGGTGTTAGTTCGAATGTAGATAGTACTGCTCCCACTAATGGTTGAGTGGTTGGGGGGTCTTGTTTTGTATATCTACCCTTTTCGTCTCTTTGTCTAGGCATGAATAACCATAATGAAAAATCCTAAAATATTCTTTAAATATTTTTTTGGTGTTTTTGTGTGTGTTTTTTTTATGTTTTCTAAACAAGCTTCCTAACTAGCTATATCTAAGCGTGCCTCCCTGGCAACGGCGCCAAAAATGTCAGTCTAATTTATTGAAATAGATTAGAGCATGTATTTTAATATCAAATTGGGTTGGTAAACTTAGAAACACACCAAAATTATATGGATCTTAGATCTAACTAGTTTAGGAAGTAGTTGCTTAGATACTCAAAATAATGGAAATGCATATTACAACCTGAAAATGAAAAGCTACAAGTATGAATTGTTGAATATGAGTAAAGCATAGAAAATATGATCTATGAAGCATATGAAAAAGTGAATAGTGATTTTATTCAATTTTAGTTAACAAGGGGCTCTTGTCTTAGAGGTCTTGGTTGTCCTTCCTTATCAGTTCTATAAATTCAACAAAACCAATTTCACCATTCAAGTTTCCAAAGCATAAAGCATCTAATTCAAGAAAGCGGGAAGAAATGAATGCATAAATACTGATTTCAATTCACTTTTAGTTAACAAAAAAGAGGCTCTAACTTATAGACCTGGTTTGTCCTTCCTTATTGAAACTAATCATTTGAGAGAAATCATTTCACTATCTCAATAACCAAGGCAAGCAAGTTAGTAAGAAATATTCACAATATTAACAAAGAAAATAAAAATGCTAACATACATTTATGCACATAATTTAACAATAGTGTAATTAGCTTAGAATGGGGGTCGTCCACCTTTGCCTGGTACACTTTAAGATAATAAGCTACAGTAAATCGCCATTCACATCATACAACAATGTATGCACAAGAAATAGAAGGCAAGTCTCCAATTGTATTAAGAAAATAATAATCACAATATATGTTCATAGTTGCTTGGTAGCTTTGCTTAAATAGGCTAAGAATATAACAATATTACCTATAATTGTTGTAACAACTAACAAGAGTCCTATTCCATCTCATAAGGTCGAACTCATCCCTCTGTTACACAAAATACGGAAAAATCCCACAAAATCCCAAAAGTTCCCCTTGAATCAGGGGATTTCCTGTGTTACTGATCAAGTTTGACCAGTGTTGATCGGGCCTGTTCTAACTGATTTGGAGCGAGCCAATAAGTTTCCCTCCATCCTTGGTTCCTTTATTTTTCGAATATGCCTTCAGTTCGTGCCCAGGTGTCCTGCACATACGACTTCAATGGAGCTATTACAAGAAATTTTGTTTCTGCCAAAAATGAATTTTAATGCTCAATTTTTACTAAAAACTCTAAAAATCAAAAGACATAATTAATTTAGTGCAAAAAGAGGTAAAATATGACAAATATGATCAGAATATAGTGATAAAGGATGGCAAAATGATGGAATATGTATGGTCAAAAAGGGTCAAAATCGAGAGCTAACAGTCACCACAACCTATGTCCCCTTCTCTTGTCAAATTTTCACCGACGAGAGGAGTCTCAGTAACCGTCACTTTTGATTGATGTGTCTATACTAGGGTTTGAAGTGAGACAAGGATGGTTCATTCAATGGAAAGGCTCAATTGATGTGCAAGCTTCGAGAGAAGCTAGAATGGCTTTTCATGAAAAAACCCTTGAGAGAAATACCATATGAGACCTTGGGTTGAGAGATGTTGATATAAAGGCTCATCCAAGGTCAATATAGATAAGAGAAAAGGTTTTGAATGATAATCTATAAGTTGCAAACCTTCAAGAAATCCCCAAGTCAAAGCAGCTTCAAGGGTTCCCACTTGGTGTGATAGTTAGGGCATCAATTCATTTGAAATTCCATCGTAGAAATTCATTCAAAACTGGAGGATGCCCAGAGGAGACACAAATGAAGAAATTTGTTCGGGCGGAATCCCGAAATTCCACCTCCCTAAAATTTCACACCAAGCCCTAGAAAATCTCCTTATCCTAGGGACAAAAAAAAAGGAAGAAAAGAGGTGAAAGGATGATATTTCGTTGAGTTAATATGATCAACAAGGATCTAGGACCAATGCCTAGCTATTGGGAAGATTAGAGTCAAAATGATCAAAAGTGGGAACTTCACTCTTCAAGGAGGCCTACAAAAGTAGATTCACTATCTAGGGATGTAGCTACATGGAAAATTTGGACTTTTACACTTCGATGGCAATTATTATGGAGTTTTGAGGATGCAAATTATCCCCTAGGAACATTCATTCATCCTTTGTCTAATGAGTAACACATGCAAAAAAATCTTCAATAGCTTCAATGATTTCACTAATTCGCATTAATTAAGGCACATTAGTTGACCATAAAAAATAATTCCATGCATTAGAAAATTATGAAAACAAAAAATATAGCATTATATTGCACTACAAAACAAAGAATAATATAACCATCCAAAATAATGCCAACAAGAAGCTTCGAGAGAGATAGTGAAATCTTTCCACACATCAAAACGCATTTATTCATCCAAAATCATTCCACAATTGCATGTCTGAATTCTTTAGAGAGAGATATCCCAAATCCAAATGATGATGTTTTACAAATGAGGCCTCACTTGTATTTATATGAGCCTCCAATAATTTGAATGGGTCTAATTAGCCTAATGAGCTCCTTAAAATGACTCCAATGTGCAAAATAACAATCTAATTGATGACAAGCCCACCAAATAGCTCAAAAGTACTCAACAGGTCTTCGTAATGAGGTTGAAAGGATAGAAAAATGGTGCAAATGGGTTGTTGGAAGGCCTAAACAAGTCCTCCATGTGATGACCATAATGATGACCAAGGGGTTGGCCCCTTGGTTTCCAAGCAAAACATCTATGGTGCTCCCAATTGGCTGTGGGGCATAAAGAATGATCTCATGGGTCTCCAACTAGATCAACATGTCGATACTCCATCCATAAGGGCAAGAATGATGATACAAACCCTCCCATGTCTCCCTAGGTGAGATAAAACCCCATATGATCCCTGGATCAAATGCCAAGTGTCTAGTGCAAGTATGTGTCTGGTTGGGCAATGTGGTCCAAGTGCATCATCATCTCTGCATGAGTGAGGCATGAGCAAGCAAAATGTGGTTCTAAAGAATTCCATGGTGTGGCTATGCTTTGTTGTGGAGGAGGCTATGGTTCTCAACGCTCACCCTACAAGTGCCATCATGACCCTCTGGAGGGCTTGGATCCCATATAGGGAGGCCAAATATGGGGAGGCCAAACCCTAGGCAAAGACCCACTTGTAATCCTTTATAAGATCCAATGCATTTCCTCACCTTCTAGTACAACAATTTATTAATGCAATCGAGTAAATAAGCTTACAAATCAAGGACCCAAGTGGACGCTTCATAGTGGCATGCCCTTCCATAATGGGCTTTAGAATGTACAGGTGTCTCCAAGTTTAAGAGGGAGGTTATTAAAGGACCCTATTAGGTAGTTTCAACCTCTAAGGGAGTGACAGGTCCATAGTACATCCGTTAAATGGCAGGTGTCATGTGATATAATGATGGAATGGAGTGGGATAGCAGGGGAAGGCTCCAAGCCATATGCCATGGTATAAGGGTAGCTATAATGATGGAGGCCCACACTTGGGTGTATAGATGTAGGAGGGGGAAATCATAGTACATGAGTTACCTCAACCTTTGTTTTTTCACCCTCCTTCATATGTCTTTTGCCTTTTAATGATTTTTGTTTCTTTTAACTGCTCGAGGCTTCAGGGAACGAGAGCATGATGTGAATGATGTAGCAGTGGATACCCCCATAAAGTTGGGCAATTCATCACCCATCAGGGGTTGGGACAATCATGGGTTCCTTAATGATGTAGGAGACTCAAATAAAGGGGCCTAGGAACCAAGGTGATGGCCATAATGATAGGGGTAGAGCTCATGTTTGGCTTTTGTCCATGTGCTAAATTTTTATGTCCCGACCATATTTTGCATTTTATGGAACATTTCCTGTTGTAAGCGGCCAAATTATGCTTTTAACTTTCTTTTAGTAGCGTCAACCTCCAGGGCATCGTTCCAGGCCTGAGCCAAAGTGTGGACAAGGGTAAGAGGAGGTTAACTCCTTGTGGACCCAATGGACAAATATGGACTCAGATGAGAAACATGTGGAAAGGGGTTATAACGAGCGGGGGGAGATATGTACGCGGTGTTAGGAAACAAAACCACTCAGCCAAAATCAAGGTTTCCCATGTAGTGCCACTCCTAAAGCTAGTAGCCAATAAAGGAGATCACACGGGACTAGGATACAAGACTTACCACCAAGTTGGACAAGGGGACAAGAGTACAGAACAAGCCCATTCTTTCTGTCGAATCCCCCCACTAATCCGTGTCCAAATGTGTCCATGATAAGCAAGCAAAAATACCCAATTACATAATGAAAGCAATACCTTCAGGATTGGAAGGCCCACCTTCAAACGTACGATCATAACAGAATGGGAAAGGGCATATAATGGTTGCTCAGGTGGCGGAGATGGTGGCACATAGAGCTATGTGGTGGTTGTAAGGGGATGTTGGATGTCAGCTAAAGACAATCTAGGAGAAAATTTCTCCTACAGGTGTCACCCACTCGTGGTGGGTAACATATGGCTCCAACTGGGACATGAGCTCTCAGTAGAGTGCACGAACGTACTCGAATTGGGAGGTCATGAGAACACCAGCATCTCTTGGGACCATAGACCTGTAACCTACACATCAAAGACTAAGCACACGGGGCAACATGTTTTTACAGTGTCTCTTGTTCACCCATGCTTTTGTTAGGCCATAAAATCAACAGGCAATAAAATTTAATTCTAAATGCAATGCATCTAATCTAGCATGATAAAACAATATGATATTAGTTCTAATGCGAAAATCAACATGTAATGCATCCTACCCTAACATGCATATTAAACTCAACAAATGTTAAGTGCAATTATACAACCAATGCAACCAACATATCATTAGATGTATATACGAATTCTTGCATATATGATTACTTATGCAATAAGTCCAATGGTGTGGGCAAGAATGGCCATATGCGAGGTCACAAAGGCGAGAGGTGGGAAAATAAAATGACCACACATAGAGTTTTATAGGGGATGAGGGAACAAAGGGATGTAATCTACTCCACGAGATAGTTTCCTCTAACCAAAAGATAGAGATGTCAACAATCAAGCTCATAAATCTTCGATGGATGGCAACCTCAAGCATATCATCCCCATCATGGTCTTTATCATTTATATCATGTTTTATGGCCTTCATAGGGTCATGATTAGAAGGAAAGGAAGACTGGTGACATGGGGAGACACAACAAGAAATTTGCTTATGATGATCATACTCAGGCAAGAGAAAGGATTCTTTATTACAAGAAGGCTTGAGGAAAGGGTCCACATGCAACTCAACTACAACCACAGGATTGTGAGGAGAAACAAGGGTCCTATTGATATCATCATCGATGTCATAAATAGGGACCTTGTCAAAACAATTCCCATTAACCTCCCATTTCATTTCTTTAATATGTAAGTAATCACAAATATCAATGTTTGAAAGGGCTATGGGATCACCTTCTCCAAGGTCTTCAAAGACTGAATAATCATTAATGGAATCCTCGAAAAAGGTGGGGTTAATCTCAACTTCACTTTCCATAAAGTCATCCTCCCTATCACACGTGTTCTGAAAATTATCTTCGTCACCTTTTTCGTCATCTGGACCCAATGGGGACCCTCCTTCCTGGCCATCATTTAGATTCAAAAGGTCATCATGATGCTTAATGAAGGCCTCCTCTTGAATGTTTAGTGTAGGGCATACATCACAATGTCTAAGAAAGCCATCAAAGAATTCCTCAATAGATGAGATGCTCCTAGGAAGAGACCACATTACACAAAGAGAACACAAGATTTACCCTAGAAAAACCCACTTGGGGGAAAAACCCAAAACCTTTTCCTTAAAGAAATTATTTAATTCAACAAGAGATACATCTAATGTTGCTAGCCAACTATGCCAACAAGCTACTGGTTAAATCTGGTCAAGCAGCCCTCTAGTCAAGTCAAGTCAAGTTGATCTATAAACTATCGTGGATATTCCACTAGACAATTCATCACAACAGATCTAATAATAGTATATTTAAAATCTGAAGTTCTACACTATTATAGTTTTATTAGATTTCTATATCAGTAGATTTACTGTTAATAGTGCATGCATGCAAATGGAAACTATGAAAAAAATAGAGAACAGAAAAATAAAAGCTCACACACACATTTAACACACGATATGCTTTGGGAAACCCTTTCGGGAGAAAAACCAAGTTGGAAGGCGAGGTCGCTTCACTCTCTTTCTTTGAATGGAAATATGGCTGCGAATACAAAGAAATATGGCTTGTGTCCCATGCGTTGCTACAATGCAAAAATCCTCTTTGTGTGCTCTTCCTCCTTTCCCTTTTGGCTATTTTTTCTCAACTATGGAAGAAATGCACCCAAAATAATGGAATCCCTTTTCCTCTTGGTGGCCCAGTTATAACACAGCATGATAGCCTACTAGTGGTTAGGATTGACTACCTCAACTCTTAACTAGAGTTACAATAGACTCTTCTAGAGTCTTTTACATCATAATCACATAGCTAGCCCCTTTTTCATGAATAATGGGGGCTGACGTGACATCCCCTCAAATTATGGCAGTGGAAATAGGTAGGTCAACTTCTTAGTGGCATAATTTTCGCATATGGACTCTGATTGATGTGATTCTTGCGTTTTTTGAAGGGTCTTTGTGTACACAATAGCATTAATAGGTGTGGCACTACAGCAGCAAAGTTCTACCTCCAAAAAATGTAATTTGATGCCTCAAAATGCTCCCTGATGGTTTTGCCAAACTGGGTCTCGCCAGTAAAAACGGTCCCATGAGCTTATTTCTCCACTTTTTCCACTTTAAAAGCATCGAGATGGATGACAAACAATATAATGATCCAATTCGGATCACAACTCAAACTTTTGCACTTCAAACTTCTGCCCTCTTAGATCTGTCAAGAATTTCGGCCTACCAAGAATATGTTGCCCAGAAACTGCCCAAAATTTCAGCCTGTCCAAACACTGCCAGAATTTCGGCCTGTCCAGAAACTGTTGCTCAAAGAGTCACACGTGCGAGATCAAAAGAGAGAGATAGATGATAGAGATGAACTTGTTCTTCTTCTTCTTCGTCGTCGCCCTTCTTCTCCTTTGCTTGAATGCCCAGAAACTGTCTTTCTTGTGTGAGATCGAATGCTGCTTTGTGGAGGAGGTCGAATGCTCTATATATAGTGTTTTTCCTTCATGAATGCGTGTGTCTCTACATTGGAGCCGACTTGACTTGAGGGAGGACCAACTTGACTAGTTTGGGGCCAAAAATTCAAAATTCAAATTTCGAAATTTTATCTTTTAAATCCAACATGAACATGTCTTATATATAAATTCTTTCAAGGGCTAATCAAAGAAAATTACATCAAGATCATGTCTTACATTTAAATTTTACATTATACATTACAAGGGCTAAAATATAAATTATGAAGACCAACGATAGCTACAAAATTCAACGGGTTGGAGCTTTCACCATTCTAACATACAATTTGAGTGGTGACAGGTACAATTATAATGAAAGGTTCTAGCCAAGTAACTTATATAACAATAAGCTAAAAGGGTATGGTGGACATGTGAGCTGCTTAGTTTCCACCTTTATACACATTTGAATACAATTACAATGATGCTTTATATGGAAGACAAAACTTAAGTGCTGAAGAAAAAATAGTATGAATTCTTTTTAAATGCCCAGATGCAGGTTTTATTATTCTAATTGCATGGCCTAGCTATGAGCCTACATGCATAGCTACAATTACTAATACTTGAAGGGAGAACAAGTCTGTATAAAGTATCCAATATTCCATAAAGTTGTTTTGTAGCCAGCGTCTCCTTGGCATGTAATGCAAATCAAATAGAAGATTCCCACAAGAAAAATCATTGCAGTGACAATTCACCCCTTCTTGGAACAACAAATTTCTAAGAATTCTACCCGATCGCCAAACATTACAGTTCAATGGCATAAAAATTTCATTCACCAACCATGAGTTCCGTTTTGACAGAGAAATAACCATACTGATGATTGGAATTTTGTATAAGAAGTTGGAAAACCAATGCTACAAGTTACAGCACAATAAATTAACACTAGAGAGATGAAAGCAAGCATTCAAAGTGTCTTCTAGTTGCCAAAAGTGTTTCATCAGTTGAATTCCTTACTAATAAAATTCAATTTGCACATCATTCTTCTTATAGATACCTTTACTTAAAAAGTGAAAGATTTGTGTATTGCTCTGAACTAAAGAATGATATTCTTCTGTAATAGGAATTGCGAAAATGAAAATTTCCATTTGGTAATCCAATATACCTCCTTCACATCAGCAACATTATAAGAACACAATGCAAGTCCAGTAAAAGTTTTAATTTTCAGATTCAACAATTCATTGACTGGCACATATCCATCACCTCGCATGTTCAATTTTAATTTCTCTGCCTCGTGTCGAAGAATTTTAGTCCTGCAAATAAAAAAACAACACATGAAAAAAATGGCTCATCTCTGCATTATGAGTTCATATACAAAATGAGCAGCCATTACAAAATACGCAAATAAATCCAGATTACTGCAAACAATCTGACTTTTTGAAAAAGATAGTCAATGATAAAAAATAGAAAATTGGATGAAAGGTTGGAGAGTCATTCCAGATGTATACTTCTCAAACATACTAGGTTCTCAATTGAGAAAACAAAAATTAACTCAAATAAAGAACTCATTTTGGCTAACAGTTCAAATTCGACTCCCTTTGGCAAAATCGATGATGTTCCAAATGGAAGATGAAAAGTTATTTATGTCTCGAGACTTTATTTTGCAATGTTAATGTTTCAACCAGTGTTCCACAGGGATGCGCCCCCAAGGTGGGGGACGCGCTTCCTCGCTCCCCCACGCTCTTGTGACGGGGAAACTACTGAGGAAACATTTCCCCATGTCCCCTTTTTTGGGGAAACTCAGGGAAACTCCAAAGGGACTTTTTCCTAGTGGTGAAAAGCGTCCCCCCAAATTTTTTTGCTAATAACACTTAAAAACATAAAAAATTACAAAAATTATAAATTTTAATATAATCAAAAAATAAAAATAAAAACTGAAGGATAAATTAAAACTTTAAGACATAATCACTCACATTTTTCATTAACCCTACGATTTTACCTTGTCGTGCGACATTTTCCTTCAAATGTCGCTCGACATTTTACCTTGCCACCAGAGATTTTCTTGTTGCCACTGCTTGACATTTTCCATCTGCAATTTGCTGTGATTCAGATTTACCATCGACCAGGGGCCTAAGAGATTTGGAGCTGTGATTTTCATTTGTGACTTGGAGCCACCTGATTGGAGTTGTGATTTATTATTTAGTAATTTTTGAGAAATTTACTAGTATTTCATTGTTTTCTATGTTTACTTTTAGTTTAGTATTTTATGGCTATTTTAGACTTCAACATAATGTCATTGTCATATGACGAATTTACTTTTGATGTGCATTGTGTACTTTTAATTGTCAAAATTTAATTTTGATGTACCTTGCATAATATTAATGTCCATTGCCAAATGATGAATTTAGATGGAACATTGCATAATGTCAAATGATAGATTCAATTTAGTAATTTACTTTTAGATTTACAATTTTACATTGATGATTCCAGAAATGTCAAACGATAATTATGATTCATAATAGTCTAATACGAAATGATGATCATATTTAGATGTACATTTCATATTTATTGTTGGGATTTTGTTTTTTATTTTTATATATTAAATTTTAATAACTTTATAATTTTTATGACTTTGACGTCCTCACGTTTCCCCGAAATTTCCCTAAATTTTGGGATTGCTTATATACGTCCCCCTTGTGCATATCCCCGCTCACGCGTTTCCCCGTCCTAGAAACTCGGTGGAACATTGGTTTCAACACAATACAACCCACATAAGGTTTCTCACGCCGTAATGACTACATTAGCCAATTTGTTAATGCATGCCACACAGAGATTACATAAATTGGACACAGAACATAAGCACATTGTTTAGGGGTAAAACTTCTCTCAGTTGCTTGAACAAATAATAAAATAGATGGAACAAACAGTATCGTATATATGATTCAAACCGTAATAACCCCTAAGAGATATGAGACAACACAATATGGCATGATTCTCCTTTACATGTGTCTGGATAAGAAAAACTCTTCACAATGTGTGATTTTTGAATTTTCACTACAATTATAATGAATACTTCTCTTTGATTTTTTTGAAGAGTACGTTTTTATCAGTGTTCCACGGGGATGCGTCCCCGGGGTGGAGGACGCGCCCCGACGCTCCCCCACATCCCAGGGACGAGGAAACTCCTAGGAAACGTTTCCCCCACATCCCCTTCTTGGGGAAACTCGGGGAATCTCTGGGGAGGTGTTTTTCGGGCAACGAAACGCGACTCCGTTGAAGGGGGATGGGGGGATGCCTGGGGGAAGCTGGGGGGATGCTGGGGGGAAGCAAAGGGGACGCAAGATATGCGTCCCCCCATTTTTTTGCCTAATAATTTTTATAAAACATTTAAAAAAAAAATACATATTTAAATATATGACAAATTTTAAAAAACAACAAAAATATAAAAACTTAAACTATATTAAAACATCAAACTTGTTAAAACTTAAAAATTTAATTTAATTAATTATATTATATTAAAATTTAAATAAAAATTAAAAAAATGAAATTATATTAAACCTATATAGTATAAGTTTAGAAGTTATAACTTGATAAAACTTTTTAAAAAAATAAAAAATAAAAAATAAAATAATGTCGTCATTGTCATATGATGAGTTTACTTTTAATCATTTTTGAAAATTTGATGTGCATTGCATAATTTGAATTTCAATTGTCAAATGATGGATTCAATTTAGTAATTTACTTTTAGAATCTAGATTTATAAATTTAAATTATAATGCAGAAATGTCAAATGATAATTCATTAATGAATCAATTATAAATCATAATAGTCTAATATGAAATGATGATCATATTTATTCTTTAGATGTACAATGAATAATTATTAAGATTTTCTATTTAGTTATTTTTAATTAAATTTTTAATAATTTATAATTTTATAATTATGACTTTGACGTCCCCTCGTTTGGGGTTGCTTATATACGTCCCCCTTGTGTGTATCTCCGCTCCCGCATTTCCCCGTCCCGGAAACTCGGTGGAACATTGGTTTTTATATTTACAGAATATAATTTACAATCAGAAATGCAAAAAACGGGACGGTATATACAATGAATCTCATAACCTCTTCATGTGACCTACAAAAGCAGAAATAAAAGCAGAGTACTCAGTGCAATCCAAAGATTGGGTATCCTTGATCAACAAAGCTCCTTTTGCCAAAAGTTGGTACCTCATCCTTTCACACCAAACAAAGCTAACCTCCCGCTTGAAAACAGTTTTACAGCTGAGCTTCCATAAAACAAATAACACCACTACTTGCACGCAATAAGAAAGGCTAGAAAGAGCATCACAAACAAGAGTGCGGCCATCCCAAAACAAAGCAACTTCTGAGGGATTATCTGTGGTCGAAGTATGGTGGGAGAGAGGTCTACCTTTGGTGCCTTGGGTTGTGTTGACCACTGAAAGTTGCACCTAAATTTTTTTGAAGACCCCATGCCTGAGGATATGTCAGAGGGTTCATGTACCATCAGAGTTCAGATAACATCAAGATATTTTAACTCTAACTTCTTCTTCTCATCTTCTTC
The DNA here is from genome assembly GCA_034641835.2 of Pinus albicaulis. Classification (NCBI taxonomy): domain Eukaryota; kingdom Viridiplantae; phylum Streptophyta; class Pinopsida; order Pinales; family Pinaceae; genus Pinus; species Pinus albicaulis. The sequence goes on from CM076584.1 coordinate 1,471,933,861, forward strand.
TATGTTGTACTCAGATTTTGCAAGCCCTATGGGGATGATGTAAAGTGATGCTAGTGTGATGAATTAAGTCATGTAATAAGCCTAGGTAACTTGGGACATCGTCATCAAGTGAGTTTACTTTAGGAGTTTTTTTTACTTAGTTAATTATAAGGTACTTTCAGGCACTTAATAATTAATTGAGTTTTTTCCTCCAAGCATAACCCAAAAGCTGGAGTGTGCTTTGATGACAAGGTCTTGGGTGAGTCGTAGTGTCTAGAGTCATTGTATATTACCATAATAGATCACACGTAAAATTTCGTGGAATTTAATTAGGTCTAGGGGTCAGTTTCTTAATTTTTAAAATTTCTCACTAAATGGAAATTTTAATAAATTCTTATTGTAAAATATAATAATTCATGTATAGAGAAGTTGCACGGGTATGATATCCACACATTAAATAAATGGAGAAAAATAAATATCCACACATGCTAAAATGATGTGGAAATGAGGTGGAAATTCATCTAAAGGTCAAAGTCAAGTTAGAAAATGATGTAGACTCCACCTGAGCCACCAATTAAGGGAAATCGAATTCCTTGAAGGGGAACACGAGTTCCACTGGGAAAATCGCAATTTTTAAGAGAGATAGCTCAAGTTTCATGGATGAGTCACTCTTTGGTGGGTTTTGGACTTGGAGATCATTGAGATATGAGTGGAGAGTGGTCACCGAGGGGAGAGATGGGTTTTCGCCCTCTCTCACTAAATCACCTGAGGGTTTTCATCCTGGGGCTAGTATAGCAAAGAAATAAATTCACCAATTTACACCAAAGATAATTACTCCAAACCAAGATGTCCCAAATGATCTCCTCCTCCTCCTTTTAAAGGACCAATAGATAGATCTCCAATCTTCCAAAAGTATTTTACTTTATTATTTTAATAATATTCTAGAAGTTCCTCCTTGACTTTGTCTTAAGTGACCTTTTAATTTATTTAAGTCACTTTTGGTCTTTTCCCCTTAATTAATCTTTTCTCTTTTTAATTAAGTGACTAATATAAGTCACATTTAATCTGGGAAAATGGTAAATTACCCACCATATTTTTTATGGCCACTGGAAGTCACTTCTCAACATGTCATGCTATAGATATTCTCGTTCAAGTTCCAACAAGTTATTACACTAAGGTGTTTCATCAAATATTACTCCCGGAATGCCATCTTAAACGCAATTAATTAAGTTATGCTCAATAATAACCTCGTTTTACAGGAATTATCAGAAAGTAATGGAACCAAAAACAACTTGTGTGGAACTGCTCTTGATGATAAAGATGCCAAGCGAATGTCATTGAATCCCATAAAAATCCCTCAAAACCGCTTCGGGACTCCTAATGATGTAATCCTACTCCTGTGGCCTGGCCATCACACACCCTGGAAATCCATCCTCGTTGTACTATGGAGGAAACTTAAAATGGAGACATTGCACCCAACTCAAACACACAAGGAGCCCCATTCTATTTTAGAACTCAATTTCTAATTCAGAGCTAACTGAGAGTTCTTCTCGTCCTTTCTCCAATCCACACTGGAGTTCTTAACTCGTTCTCTTGTGAAAAATCCTTGAATGCAACAACTAGAGGTTTATCTTCCAACAATTAGTAATTTATTTGTCTTCTGTAATTTATTTAAGGCAAATAACGATAAATTCACTAATGCATTCTTCACAATAAAAATGTTGCGGAAATATAAAGAATGGAATTGAGAAATAGATGCACACACACACAAAATTAACACTGTTGTTTTTGGACAATTGTCCCTGGAAAAAATCTGAACCAAAACCCAATGCAATAGATGAGGGTTTTATTATTATGCAGCAACTCATAAATTTTACAAACGGTTGCCAAACTGGGAAACCTCTCGCAATTTACTGATCTCAGCAATCAAAATATACTAGAGACAAAATGTCTCCCTCTGCAAACCAACTTAGTTTCTCTCCAACCACTCACACTTCCCAAAAACTCGCATTGTTGGACTGAAAATGCGCAAATATGGCCTTTGGAAATTCATACATCCCTAGAAACCCCTCCAAGTGAGTCGTTATGCCTCCCTCTACCTCTAGAAACTACTCGCACTGGCAATTTACTGGTCTCAACAATCAAAATATACTAGAGACAAAATGTCTCCCTCTGCAAACCAACTTAGTTTCTCTCCAACCACTCGCACTTCCCAAAAACTTGCATTGTTGGACTGAAAATGCGCAAATATGGCCTTTGGAAATTCATACATCCCTAGAAACCCCTCCAAGTGAGTCGTTATGCCTCCCTCTACCTCTGGAGACTACTCGCACTGCCTTCTAGAAAGAGATCTGGCCTCCAGCAACTAAAATGTGGCTCTTCCAGCAACTCGCACTAGGAATCTGGCTAACTTGCACTGTTATGTATGGCCTCCTCTTTCTTGTCTCTTGGACACTAAAAATACTGAGGAAATATTCCTCCGGAATCTTTGTTGCTCCCTCTCTCTGATGCTTCCCTTAGCTTCAATTGTGCCATACTGAATACCTGCAACTAGGTAGTTGAACAGCTCAAATGTTTTATGTGTCTTCTCCAAGCCCCTTCGACCTACTCTTAAAATCTCTCATTGGAGTCTCAACGGCCACGATTTAATCTCCATCGACGGCTAAGATCAATTTGACTTCATCAATAGAAGTCTCTAGAGCAAAATCAAACATTCTTAATTAATTAACTTTAATTTACCACTTTTCCTAAGTTAGACATAGGAAATATTTTAATTATGGCAAATTAATTAAATTAAGGTGTTTCCCAAGCGTATCTCGTGAAACCTTTTCTGTGTTTTGGAGATCTCGTGTTCCTTAGCCTCTTAGACACAACACGAGACTAGAACATCTGTCCACTACTATCAAAAAACTAACACTCCCTCTTAGCAAGGAAGCTCTTCTCCACTATACCCATATGTTCTTTGAAGTAGATGAACTTGGCTCTCCGTAGAGCCATCGTGAGTATATCAGCGACCTACTAGTCTGTAGGAACATATTGTAGTTGAAGTGATCCACGTTGCTGAAGTCTGACATCTGTGATACCTCCTTCCTTCACATCTTCAAACTGATCTGACTCCCTGTCACAGGAAATCACTGTGAAGAAAATAGTCACTGTCCACCATGCTACTACGCATAGTATGATATCACATTGTTGATGCCTCTGCGTTGTTGCCTCTACACTGCTACTATCACTACTACTGTGTGCACTGACCACCTCAGAACCTAAAGATCAACTCCCTCTGAGTCTCAAACCGATCTATTATGTTACTACTATTGACTCTACAACTATCCTTCAAGTGTCTGACTACAACTAGCTCTTCACAGTCTTCCAAGCATCTAACTACACCTAACTGGCTCTACAACTATCTCTCGAACATCTGACTACAATTAGCTCTACACTATCTTCTAAGCATCTGATTATGCCCGACTAACTCTGCAACTATCTCTCAAACATTTGACTGCAACTAGCTCTGCTCTGTCTCCCAAGTATTGACTGCGCCTAACTGACACTTCGATCTTCCTGCTACTCTTTTGTTGGGGGCTCCTGTAGCATAGGTACTAATCCATGTGAAGACTATACTGCTACTAGATTTGATCTACTAATCATGTCCTTCCATGTCTAGATATAGACCTCCTATTGCTCTCCCCACAGACCTTGCCCGATCTAGCATACTAGAGTATCATACTCCTCCATCTGAGGATAATGCTACAAACATAGCAAACTCTTCCTCCAATTTGGCAGAGAAGTCACCAATTTCTGTCGATGTTGCAGTCTGCTTCCCCTTCTTGTCCTTCTTCTTCTTCGGACACTGGGTTACATAGTGACCAAACCCGCCACATCCGAAGCACTTGACCTTCGACCGGTCTTTATTCTCTCCCTTTGAGTCTTGTCCCTAACTGGGACCCTTCTTTGCTTTTCCCTTTCCTGCAAGGGCTATGTTCTCTTCTTCCTTCTCCACCAGCAGTCCCTTGCCACTACTGTTGGAAGTACCATCTGTGAGGTTGAGCCTTAGCTCATCCTGAGTGAAGTCACTCCATAGGCGGTCCCACCAAGAAATCACTAAGTGTGTCTCGTCCAGAAATCACTTGGACAAATGTACACCACTCCTTGGAGAACCCGTTGAGTGTTATGTGCACCACCTTTCTCTCCTACAACTACAAGTTCATCTTTGACACCTTGAATCCTGGTGAGGTAGGACGTAACATTCTCGCCCTTTTGCATTTTGATAGTTCTCAACTTCTCCTGGAGAATCATCTTCTGATTCTCAGATGGATCCTGGTACAACTTCACAACGGCATCCCACATGTCCTTCGTTGTGTTCTTGTTTGCGAGATGTGGAACAATGTGATCCTGAACTCCGTCGAGGACCATCCTCTTTGCTTTGGCCATGTCCTTCTTGAGTTCTTGTAACTGTGTAGGATCTATCAGTTCAGCAAGAATCGTTGTCAAGAACTCTTTCAAACTGTGCTCATCCAATAGGAATTGCATCCTGACCTTCTAGACACCAAATTAAGAAGCCCTGTCTAATCTATCATGATTTTTAGTCTTGTGGCTCTGTGAATCTCAAATAAATTGGAGTACTATAAGATGGAAATATCCTCCTTCCGACTGTTAGTTTTTGTAGCATCGGATGGTGTTCTAGTCTCAACAGTTGTCAAAGAGGCTAAGAAACACTAGGAATCCATAACCTAGAAAAGGTTTCGGGAAGATCTACCTATATATGCATTAATTAAGTTAATTAATCTGTAATTAGATTTTTCCTAAGTCTAACTTAGGGAAAATGATTAATTAACAGGAATTAGTTGAGGAAGGTGAAATTTCTCTAGAAACTCACATGTATCGCCTAGGAAGCAATCTCAGCCATTGATTAAGATTTAATCTTGGCCATTGGAGTCCCACAGTGAGATTTTAAGAAGTCGACTATGGGTAGATGGAGGAACACACTTGAGATCGAATTCCTTTGGCAGTTCGACTTTCTAGAGAGCAGCAACAGTTTGTTGGAAGAGTTTGAGCCAGAGAAGGGAAGCAAAGATAGAGAGGGGCAAAGACAATGAGTCCAAAGGAAGTCTTCCAGTTCTGGAGAGTCAGTAGTAGAAGAGTCGTATTTCCTAGAGAAACTGTGCAGAGCCAAAGCAAATAGCTTCAAAGGGAGATCGATTTTCCTAAAGGGAAGGGTGATTCAGTTGCAGCTGGTCCAGAAATTCTCCAGGAGGCCAAGCGAACTCCTTCCAGAGGCAGAGTCATCCAAGACGTTATTTTTCCAGCAATTTTGGGGCTTAGCGAGTTAGAGCTTGTGCAAGCACTGTGCAGAGGCTCACACAGAGGTTGTACGACTAGCTAGTTTTGCCAGTTGTTGGAGTTTGATCAACCGTGGTTTTGAGGTATTTGCCTCACAGATATTTTGGCCAGATTATTTTGTTGATTGGATTGCCAGTCAGGCATCCATAGATTGTACAAAGAATTTCTCACTGCAGCATAATAATAAAAACCCTCAGTTGTTGCATTGGTTTTACCAAGTTGGGTTTTTGCAGGGACATTTGTCCAAAAATAACGGTGTTATAATTTTTGTGTATGTGCCTGTATTTTCTCAGTTTCCAATTTATCTTCCGCAATATTTTTTATTTGTGAAGATTTCAGTGTGATTAATTCGTTGTTGTTGTAGTAATAAACTTCTAAACTAATTAACAATGAAAAGAATTAATTCCAATTGCTGGAATAGAATTTTAGGAGTGAAATTTTCACATGGTATCAAAGCAATTTTGATCAAACGGGGAAGCTCAGAAGTGGAAGAAGAAATTTATTGTTCATGTTGATTTTGTAGAATTGGAAAGTGTTCCAAGTCTCATATTTTGTGAGGAGGGTTAAACATCAGTATTCCGGGAAACCCAGAAACCGTTTGTGGAAATTCCACTCAGATCATGCCTTATTAAAAGAACTAATTATTTTAAAGTGATCCCTAAGTCTAAACATAGGGAAATTAAATAATTAAAGGGTATTAATAAAGCAGAGTGTGAATCTTCTAGAAAATGAAGATCTAGTCATCTTTTAATCTCATCCATTGATTAGAGATCTAATTTAGGTCATTGATTCATCAACGAGAAGACTATAAGAGAAGGCTTGAGGGTCATTTGGAAAGTGAGTCGGGCACACGCTCAATACCCGGAGGAAATCAATTATGAAAGAATAGAATTCAATTTTAGAGGGAGAGGTTGTAGAGGCGGAGTTACAGAGACAAAAGGAGGAAGGGGAAGTCAGTAGAGGAAGAAGAAGGCAGAAAGAGGACAGAGGGGACAGCGCTGAGCAGCAAAACTGGTCCTCCATGCAAAGTGACGCAGTCCAATGCAGTGACTGTGCAGAAGGCCACGCAGAGTGACGTGGAGGGATGAAGGGTGCCTCCAGTGTGTCAGAAAATTCTTCCTAAGGGTTCGGAAAAATTATCTCAGGTGTATTCTAGACATCTGCTCGTCAAATTTCTGCAAATGATTTTCACTGCTGAAGAATAATACAAACTCTCATCTATTGCACCGATTTTCCTGCTTTCAGTTTTTTCGGGGACAATTGTCCAAAAATAATTGTGTTCATGTGATTGTTACTATTGCATTATATGCATTCTATTTGATTTTCTGCTTATGATTAAGTGAATACTGTAGTTGTGTTTATTTCAGAATTTACTAAAAGTATCTGTAAATAACTTATCACAAATCAGTAGGCAAAATAGATCAATCACTGCAGTAGTATTTCAGCTTGAAAATTTCACATGGTATCATAGCAAAAGACGAGAGACAGAAGAGGAGGTTCTGCAATGGAATGAAGGTCCGACAACAATGCAGCATTAGCTCGAAAGGGTTCACACAGTCCTCCAGAACGCATGGAGAAACAGAGGGATCATGACATTTCAGTTCTGGCATCTAGACTAGAAGAGGATTTCGCTTATGTGTCAAGCACGGCCTCTCCAGGGGTCTCGTATATTGACAGTGGAGCATATGCTCACATGACGGGAGTTTGAGAATGCTTCTCGAGCTACCAAGAAGGGCAGATGAATTTTCAGATCACGATGGGAAACAAAGCCAAGTGTACCCCCATTGCAAGAGGAACCATAATATTTCAAACAGAAGCTGGTAACAAGCTTCGAGCCACCAACATAATACATGTACCAGGATTGGGGATGAACTTGCTCTCGGTGTCTCAACTTTAGAACAAGGGTTACGATGTATACTTTATTGGCGACAAAGTTTATGTCAAACACCCTATTTGGAAAAGGAAGGAGCAAATTGGAGTAAGGAGCCATAAACTGTATAAGTTACAGCTCGAGTCTCCAATGGCATTGATAGGCAGTATTGATGAAAGGGATTTGAACGAATTATGGCACAGAAGAATGGGTCATCTACATCATGGAGCCTTGAAGATCCTCAAGAAGACTATCACGGGAACTCCAGAACTTAGCACCAAGAAAGACAATGTCTGCTGGGGGTGCGTATTAGGGAAGTATGCCAAGGTAGCATTTCCAAGAAGCAGCAGTAGGGCCAAGAGTGTGTTGGAATGCGGACCAATGTCCACGAATTCTCTCATTGGTGCAAAGTATTTTGTCACCTTTATTGATGACCAATCCTAGAAGACATGGATCTACTTTCTGAAGAGCAAAGATGAGGTCTTTGAGCAATTCAAAGAATTCAAGGCTTTGGTAGAAAATCTAACTGGAAAGCGGATCAAGAAATTGCAATCAGATAATGGTGGAGAATATATTGATAAAGACTTCACAAGGTTTTGCACAAAGGAAGGCATCAAGAAAGAATGGAAAGCTCCATATAATCCGGAGCAGAATGGAGTTGCAGAGAGGAAAAATAGGACCATTGTGGAAGCTGCAAAGGTGATGTTGTATGATCAAGACATGCCCAAATTTCTATGGGTTGAACCTTGCAATACAGCAGTGTATGTGCAGAACAGGGTGCCTCATAGAGCATTGGGTAAAGTTACTCCTGAGAGTGTGTTCATTGGCAGCAAGCCTGAGGTGAGCCACTTCAGAATATTTGGCAGTATAGCGTATTGCCACATACTCGATTAGAAGAGGAAGAAGTTAGATTAGACTACAGAGAAAGGATACCTTGTGGGATATAGCGAAAATGTGAAGGCATATTGCATCTATATTCTTGAGAATAGGAAGATCGTAGTAAGACAGGACGTGAAATTCATGGAGGAGAGAGCCTTCAAGAGATTTCGGGAAATGTCTACAGATACGTACTCTGAGGAGGATCCGCTAGTTCAGCCACAACGGCCTATAGAAGATGGCTCTAGTGCCTCTCCACGGCACAAGGATTCTGAGGAAAGTTCTTTCAAGGAAGTGAAAGAAGGAGAGCAGGTGAATCCACCCACCACTAGTGGAAGGACGAGCAAAGAACTCCAACAAACTCTGAGGGATGCAAAGGAATTTATTGGAGCCCCTAGAAATGAGAAGAGGGTACGCAGGCAGCCAAACAGGTACCATGCACTAGTAGCACAGGTTGGATAACCCTATAGTTTTCAAGAGGCAGCTCAACATCAAGTGTGGGTAGGCGCTATGGTGGAGGAGTACAGCTACATCATGACAAACGATGTATGGAAGTAGTCCTAGACTTCAAAAGAGATCGGTTGTAGGATCAAGGTGGATCTACAAGATCAAGTATGACGCAGATGGCAGGATAGAGAAATTCAAAGCCAGGTTTGTGGCTAAGGGGTATGCACAGAAGGAAGGGATCGATTATGAAGAAACCTTCGCCCCTGTAGCTCGGTACACATAGATCAAATCCGTCATCTCTCTTGCAGCATAGATGGGATGGGAAATTCACCAGATGGATGCCAAGACAACGTTCTTGAATGGGGTGATAGAAGAGGAAGTGTACATAGAACAACCAAAGGGCTTTGAGACACATGAGCAGAAGACTCATGTATGCAGGCTTAAGAAAGCCTTTTACAGACTGAAGCAAGCTCCTAGAGCATGGTATGGGTGAATTGATAGCTACCTCCAGAAGATGGGATTTGTCAAGAGTGACACAAATCCCAACCTCTACTATCTAAGAGTAGGGGATGAGACGCTAATTCTGGTATTATATGTAGATGATCTATTCTTGACTGGATCATCTAAGCTCATTAAAGACTGCAAGGAAAATCTGGCTACAAAATTCGACATGAAGGATCTGGGGCAGATGCACTATTTTCTTAGTTTGGAGGTTTGGCAGCAGAAGGGGGAAATCTTCCTTGGGCAAGGAAGATATACTACAGAGATCCTGAAGAGATTTCAGATGGAGGACTATAGACCCATGGCTATGCCAATGATCAAAAACTGGACAAAGATCAACACATCCAAGGATGATGAGGCTAACCCTACCTTGTATAGGCAGCTCATAGGATCATTGATGTACGTGGTCAACACTAGACCAGACAACTGTTATGCTGTGAATACTCTCAATTAGTTCATGGTAGAACCAAGGAGGGCTCATTGGGAAACAGCCAAACATGTTCTCAGATACTTGAAGGGGACAGTCGAGTATGGGTTGAAGTACATCAAGGGCAATGAAATCCAGTTGAGTGGGTTCACTGACGCAGACTGGGCTGGAAGCCCAGTGGATCAGAAAAGTACCAGTGGGTATTGTTTCAGTCTCGGATCAGGAATGACTTCCTTGTGCATTAGGAAATAGAAATCCATGGCATTGAGCTCAACCAAGGCTGACTATATGGGCGCTAGCACAGCTTCGTGTGAGGCCATATGGCTTCGTAATATGCTCATGAACTTGCTCAAGAAGAGGATGGAACCTGTTGTGGCTCATTTGCATTTTCATTTATTATATTTTTCAAAATACAAAAAAAAAAGCATATAATTTAGAAAATAAGACAAAAATATGATCTTTTCATATCCCGAATGACAATTTTGTTATATCTATCAGTCAATTAATATGTTGTTTAAAAGATGTGAAGGTTGGACCGACTGTTGGATTAATGCCCATGCTAATTATCGGGTGAGATTTAAAGAAATGAAAGATAATCTCAGATCAGCGGAAACCCGCGAGCACAAACAGCCCGCAGGTTATCAGTGTTGGTGCCTCCGCAGTTGACTCCGCCAGAGGTCCGCTGACACAGATCTACGGCTCACAATAGTTGCGGAAGACTGAAGTAGACCCCCGATGGGCGTGTCGTACCCCAGAGCACCCCCGCAATGACATAAACAGCCCGTGACGCAGACAGCGCATGCCGCCAGCTAGTAGCTAGCTCATCTATCGCATCATATGGCTGTTACCGGTCTAGTCATGCATTGATTCAGCATTAATGTTCAAAATCACGCGCCATCTATATAAGGTGTTGAAGTTCTTTATTCTCTTCTTATTGGTTTCCATTCCCAATTTTTCAAAGAGTCATCATTTGCTTACCTCTGCATTGTTCGCCACCCTGAACTAATTCATGGCTAAACAGTCATCTTTGTCCAAATCTTCTAACCATATCCTTCTCATGGACACTGAGCAAAATGTTAGGGATACGATGTGCACCGTTGAGCATTTACCCTTCTACCAGCAAGTCTTTCTGAATGAGAAAAGTTCCCTCATTTATTCAACCATGGTCAAGTCCGGTGTTTTGTCTGCATGTGTTCCTAGAACTTATCTTTTTCCCGAATTTGTTCATTGGTTAGTGTTTGCATTGTATCCTGGCAAATTTTTCGTTATGAAATACTTGGGGGAGAATGTTCTTCAGGTCACAACTCAGTTAGTCCGTCAAGCCTTTTGTTATCCCGAGTTTGAATCTTATGTCCAGTTCACTGATAAATCATTGGCAACATTTTATGACAGTCTTGCAGGACAGGAGTTTACACAGGTTATCTTCTTTTTGAAGCCGAAAGCAAAACGTTTTTCAACAGATGATAAAGAGTTCCCATTGGATATTTTCAATGCAGAAGTCAAGCCAATACTACAATTTCTGTCAAAGATACTTGGAAAGGAGGATGACGTTCAAATTGACAGGTCAGTGCTTGGGTTATTTGCCTTGATGATGAAGCCTAATGCAGTGTTGGATATTCCCTCCTACTAGCAAGAGAGCGTTAACACTCAGCTTATGAGCCTGTCCCTCACTGGGTCTTTCAGGTTTCCTTCACTGATCACTTATTTATTCTTGTATCAAAATATAGAAAAAATTTTACATTTGGGGCTAAATATTATGGATGCAAATAAGAAAAGACAGTCAGTAATATTTTGGTCGATATAATAAGAAATGAACCAAATGAGGGAGGGGTGTTTGATTTGCTTCTTATTTCATGCCAATTGCTTATAAGGTCTTGAATGGAGTTCCCCCTCCATGTTTTCTGCCAAAAGCCAAGGAGTTTCTTCCGTTAAGTGCTAATTGTAAATTTGGGGTTTGGTTTGTGTATGATGATCATTCAGAAATTAGATTATATGGAGCTGGGATTGAACCTTATAGATTATCAATCTTTGTCCCCATGAGATTGTTTGCCTTGGAGTTTATTATACAGAGTCTGAATGTAGATCAAGTACATTTTGTTCCAATGAGGAAAGGCCATTTATTTAAGTTTCCTATGTCTGTGGGACCATTCATAGTGAATATGAGACAGGCAGTAAATGAAGCTAACAGGATGTTAGAAAACATGCACTTGTTACTAGGTGAGAAATGGGCTTATGATCCACACAAGGTAATCTCTAATAGAAGGGTTGAAAATGGTTATTCTGCTTTTGTTCATGACAGTAGGCCTGAAGTACAGAAGTTAGGTAACAAAGGTTTTGCAGACTCTAATAGTACCAACATTCAAACTCCAATCATTTTTGAAAGGTTAAGCAAAATAAGCAAAGAGAAAGTTGTTGATTAGGAAGATGAAGAACAGAGAGCTGAGAAAAGAGCTAGGTTGACTGAAGAAATACCAAGCACCCAGCCTAGTTTCCTTATTCAATTAGGAGATGCTCAAAATGCACCAACTTCATCGTCAAGACATGGAGTTGTTCAGGATAAGTTCCTTTGATCAAGCAAGTTTTTGCTCAAATTGCAGAAAAGAATCAGAAGATTAAAGCTAGTATGGAGGCTCAAGCTGAGTATTAGATTACTCCTGACCAAACCAGATTGTTGACTACTATGGACTTAGAAAGGGACCAGTTGAATATTGCTTTCTCTCACCCATTTGAAATGACAGTAGGGTCATCCAGCAATTTTAAAACTGTTAATTTAACTATTGATGTTAAGAAGATCCCTTTACTTGACAAAGTTAATTTTCATATGCAAACTGGTCAATTGATTGTTAATGACCTAACTAAAACAAATGCAGCTGCTCATAAGGCAGAAATTATGTTGGGAAAAGTGATCAAACAGCTAAAATTGGAGAAAGCTAATTCCAGGGCTCTTGCAACTCAGAATGAAGAGTTGAAGAAGATAATTGTAAAAATTGGCGTGGACCCCAATGATAAATCAGTTGTACAGAAGTTATTACAAAGTGTTGAGTCAGAAATTAATGTATTAAAGAAGAAGTTAAAGTTACATATTGGAGAGCACCCAATGGAAGTAGAGGTAGCAGAAGTAGAGAATGAAAAAGAAAGTCTTTTAGAGCAGTTGTTGCAGAAAGAGGAAGAAATTTCTAAATTAAAGGAGTCAGTACTTAACTTGCAAAGTCAAATTGAATCCCATTCTTGCACAATAGTCATGTCATCTGAAACTGATGATCTAGCAGCAAGATTGTCCCTGTTGAGCACAGAGTTAAAGATGGCAAAGATTGATCTTAAGAAAACTCAGAATGACCTTGACACAGCGATGAAGATAATGCATGCCAAGGAAGGAGAAGTCAATAAGTATAAATCAGACAGCTTATGATGAAATCAAGAATCGTAAAGAAAAACTGAAAGGAAACATATCTTTGATTCAAGCGAAAGATATTGTGTGGAATGAAATCATAGAAGTCATGAAAATAGTTTGGGAATCCTTGATTATAGTGTCAGAGGAAAAAATCATAGTCAGGGATTTACAGGAACTTGTTGTGGCTGAAAAACAGAAGACTCTTAACAGAGCTTTATGGGCAAAGAAATTCATTGATTTTATCAATTCCATGAGCTGGAGGAACATGAAATCAAAGATAGAACATTGTGTGTTCTAGAGATAAATAAGTTGATTGTGAAGAATGCTTGCAGGAAGTCGGCAAAGAAAAAATTGACAAAAATCAAACAGGCCATAAACAAATTTGACAATGGGTTTGATCAAAGTACTAGAGCAGGACTGCCATCATGCTGGGATCTGCAAGGCAGTCTTCTATCTTGGGATTCATATTAGCCTTTGTTAGTGATAGCAAAGAGCAAAATCGACAATACTCATGAAAAAACTGTAATCTTGAAAGGAGCTACAATTGTCAATTTCTTATAGAGACATTTTCAGTTATTATGGATGGTAAAGACTTTGTTCACAGAAAGGCCCACTTTCAACAGGATAACCGCTTTTAGATTAAAATATCACAAGTTGGTCAATTCTCCTATAGCCAACATTGAAATCTGGAAAAAGTGCAGAGCATGGATGACTGATTCACCGGGTGACACCTCAGCACCTCAGAAGGACACATCAGCAAATCAGGGAAACACAATGACAGCCAATCAAATCCAAATCCAGCAAATAGATTGATACTTTGAGTTTTATTTATCTTTTTTGTTAAGAGATTGATATTGTAATGAAGTATTTAATCGCAATGTAATAGGTAGTTTACACAGTTTTAGGTAGTTTGAGTAGTTACAAGAAGTTCCAACAGTTAAACTGCTTTTGTATGTATTTAAACAAATGAGAAAGAAAGAGGAGGGTTCCAAGTTTTGGACCTCTGGATGACTGCAAATTTTGTACTTAATTTTCTGAAAAATTAATGAAAGAAGATCAAGTTTCCTGCATTTGATGATGGTGATTTGTCTTTCCAATTTCATTATGTGTTTATTCTTCTTTGAATGAAGTGAAGTAAAGTCGTTGCTGGTCTCTTTATTACACCTGTAAGTAAGGGTTAAATAACCTTAATATGCGCTCCTTCACTCCAACTATTCTTTCTACATAAATTTCTTTTGAGATTTAAAGTGATAGATTCTGTTTTGCAGCAGATCATTTTGGAGTTTCCCCTTTCCGTTCTTCCTTTCACTCAGATATCAGCATTTAGTGGCATTGTGAAGTCTTTCATTATATCAGATTATTAAGGATATTAAAGAATTAATTTCCAAAGGAATTAAACAAAGACCATCTGATATTATAAGTTTTGTGACATATATTTCTAAAATGTCTTAAGCACTGATTCTTTACCACAGCCAAGGGATTGTCTCTTAAGATACAACAGAACCGACCATAATTTTGTGTGATAATCAGAGTTGCATCAAGCTCTCTGAGAATTCTGTGTTTCATGATCGATCGAAGCACATTGACATTAATTGTCACTTCATCAGAGACTATGTCCAACAGGGAGTTGTACAGTTGAAGTACATTCCTACAGGAGAACAGGTGGTAGATATCCTCATGAAAGCTCTGGGTAAGATCAAGTTTACTTACTTCAGGGAAAATATGGGGATGGTCAAGGACCCAGTCCAGTAGAGGAATGGGTGGTCTTGAGATTCAAAGGGAGTTGCAGTACGGATGAGGTAGTGGCAGAGACAGTGTCACAGGCTACAATATAGAAGGCAGCAACGCAGAGATGAGGGGCAGCGGCCAAGACATCAGCAGCATAGTAGATGTTTTAGGTCAGAGCAGATGCAGTTGGTATTTTGCTGAAACACTTTCCTTGCTAAGAGGGAGTGTTGATTTCGTAGCATTGGAAAGTGTTCTGAGTCTCATATTTTGGGAGGAGGCTTAGACATCAGTATTCCAGAGAACCCAGAAACCGTTTGTGGAAATTCCACTCAGATCTTGCCTTATTAAAATAATTAATTATTTTAAAGTGATCCCTAAATCTAAACTTAGGGAAATTAAATAATTAAAAGGTATTAATAAAGCAGAGTGTGAATCTTCTAGAAAACGAAGATCAAGTCATCTTTTAATCTTAGCCATTGATTAGAGATCTAATCTGGGTTGTTGATTCATTAACAAGAAGACTATAAGAGAAGGCTTGAGGGTCATTTGGAAAGTGAGCCGAACACACACTTAGTACCTAAAGGAATAGAATTTGACTTCAAAGGGAGAGGTTGTAGAGGCGGAGTTGCAGAGACAGAAGGAGGAAGGGGAAGTCAGCAGAGGAAGAAGAAGGCAGAAGGAGGACGCAGAGGGGACAGTGCTGACCAGCAATACTGGTCCTCCACACAGAGTGACGCAGTCCAGCGCAGTGATTGCATAGAGGGCCACGCAGAGTGACGCAGAGGGAGGAAGGTTGCCTCCAGTGTGTCAGAAATTCTTCCGAAGGGTTCAAAAAAATTATCTCAGGTGTATTCTAGACATTTGCTCGTCAAATTTCTGTAAATGATTTCCACTGCTGAAGAATAATACAAACCCTCATCTGTTGCACCGGTTTTCCCGCATTGGGTTTTTCCGATGACCATTGTCCAAAAATCATTGTGTTCATGTGATTGTTTCTATTGTGTTATATGAATTCTATTTTATTTTCCGCTTAAGATTAAGTGAATACTACAGTTCTGTTTATTTCAAAATTTACTGAAAGTATTTGTAAATAACTAATCAATCACTGTAGTAGTATTCAGCTTGTGTTAGGTCCCCGTAATTTGTCAGATTGGCAAAACAAATGAACAAGGCTCTCTCTATGTTTGTGCAAAAGATGTGAACTTGATAGGTTTTAGGGTTTTGATTTTAGGCTAGTTATTAAGTGTAGGGTTTGTTTGTTTGTTTGGTTGGTTGGGTAGGTTTTCAAGCAGAAACAGATAGGGTAGGAGAGGTTTAGACCATTGGGCTATGGAGTCTGTAGAAGGTCTCAAAAGGTACAACAATATGTCAAGGATGCTTCGGAGGGCAAGTTAAGAGGGTTGAATGGATCTTCAAGGCTGAGGTGGGTGGAGTGAACATTAAATTGGAAACAGAGTAGGTGCAAAGGGCAGTTAAGGATCCTTTGTCAAATACTACAACAAGAAGGGCCTCTAAGAATACTATGCATGAAGACAAAACCAAAGACAGGGCATACCATACTTCTTTGACCAAATCCTAGCAAGCAAACATCAAGGCAACAATCCAGTAAACCCTAGAGAGCAGGGAACTCCTAACTTCTCTAGCTATCTACCTTCAGTCAAAGAAAACATCTAAGATAAACATATAGCAGAGATCAAAGAAGAGGGAACTCCTAACTTCATTAATCAATCTATGAAGACCTCCAAAGCAACTATTTTAGATGAGCAAAAGGGCATGGCGAATCATAGACCTCTTCAGCTAAACGTAATCAGTAATACTTCGAAGTAAAGACCTCAAAAACAATGTTTAAGTGCTTCCAAAGGGCTGGGCTAACCATAAACCTCTTTGGGACTGACTCTATTGAATCATTCTTGAGATAAACAAGCATAAGTGGGTCTAGAGAGCAACTAAGAATTCTCTAAACTGACCAAGCAGAAGAAAAGCATGAAAGCAAGAGAAGCAGACAGATTTAATGAGCCTTTGACAGCAAACCTTAAGCTAAAATTCCTGTTCTAATGCAAGAGAAGGATGACACAATATGTAAAACATGAGAAAATGAAAACAAAATGAGAAAGACATCACCATTAGCCATGTTCATGAATCCTGCAAAGTGCTTGGCTCCATTGTTATTTAGTCCAAAAATATCTACAAGGCTCCAAAGCCAAACTTCATAAACAACTCAGAGCATATGCTCAACATAACAACTAACCAACAACAACTATGAGGCCTCCATGCTCTATTTATCTTGCAAGGAAGACCAAAATCCTAACTAGGGTTTGAAAATATCAACAACACCTCATAAATATCATTTATGTCCAAAGAGACCATGTAAGGCCCAAGGCATAAAATATCTAATGCAATAAATGAAAAATAACTCCTAACACCTAACTTTGGAGTGATTTGCCCAAAAAACCACAAAATATCAATTTGCCATAAATGATTGTCTTTTGTTGACTTTTGCAGATAAGGGCGCAGCAGTGAGGTCCAAGGGCGCAGCGCCTGCACGGGAAAACTGGCTCATCTTGTAGCTAAATTTTGGTGGCCTTCCCGATGTCAGAATGGGCTCCGTGATGGCTCGTTGGAAAGCCTGTCAAGTCTACTTTCCAAAACTACCCTTGGTTTTCTAATTGGACTCCATTAACCTGTTCAAAAATCAAATCTCCCAAGGCTGCTAAGGGCGTAGCGCCAGTCTTGAAAACTAGGCAGAAAGGTGAAATATTAGGTGTTTTTGACCCTTTGGAGGACCAAATCAACTCCAAATGACCTGAAATTTTGTGTGCATGTTGTACTTGACCTGAAAAATCCAAAAATGCAAACCATTTCTCCTGAGGATGCCTATAGAAAAAGGGCAGCGCCAAGGGCGATGTGCCCTTGGCCCTTAAAATCAATCAAAAATTCAAAGTGAACAAAAAGTTCCCAAAACTTGGATTTGTCTTGCTCTTTGGGTTTGGGATGTTTGTAGGTATAGATCAACCAGGTTTTCAAGGTTCTCTTGGTTTTTAGCCCCATTGGTTCCATTATATCCTTCATAAGCCTTATTTCCCTCAGCGCACTTTCTTCACTTGTTTGATTCTTCAACTTTGCCCTTTGTCTCACTGATGTTAGCTTTATGACCTCAGCCTCTCTTTCATTATCCTGACTGTTGTTTGCCTTACTATTTTCAGACTCATTTCCTTTACTGCTTCAATGCTTTCTGCACTGCTCTCATCACCACTGCTAGGTGCTTCATCATGGCTCTTTGTTTTATTGCCATCATTATTTGCGTTCTCTGCTTTATTGCTCTCTAACCTCTTGGACCTACTGCCATGTTCTTTACTGCCTTATCCCGCCCTATTACCACTAATTTCCCCTTCATTTATATAAGCCTTACTGCCCTCATTGTTTGTTTCTTCATTGTCATCTCTGCATTGCTCTTTGCCTTTATCATCACTGGTTTTTGTTTCATTGCTTTTTGCATCACTGTTTGATTCATCATTGTTGCTTCCCTTATTGGCGTTGGCCTTTCTTACATTCTCCTTCTCCTTTATTTACCTTTGATTGTGCTCATGCCTCTTTGGCCTTTGGCCTTCTTTTTTACTACCACTGCCTTGTAACCTTGTAAAACCTACCTTAAAAGACCTTAGGACTGCAAATGAAAATAAGGTGAAGGGATAATGGAAAGACAGCCTTTGCAAGTGAATGACATGGATAAGTGAGTGAAGGTAAGGGTATATGAATGTGAGTGAAAGGCAAAAACTCAAGGACATCCTCTTTGCTGCTTGTTGGAAATCTGCTTTGATACCTTGCACTTATGTCAATTTAAAAATGAGAGAGAGCAATGTGAGGTCAAACTATCCCTTAAGAATGCTTGAAAACCCTTGATGATGATTTGAAGTAGCCTTGAGGTAGTTTGGAGGCTCAACTTGCTTAGAGGGCCTCCTTGGCCAAACGCGCAGCGCCTGAACGTGTTGTCGGGTCGGGCTGCATGCGCAACGCTTGAATGGGTTGTCGGGTCGGCCTGCATGCAACGTGTGAATGTGTTTTCGGGTCGAGCTGCACGCGCAGCACCTGAGTGCCTCTGTCGGGCCTGTCGGGTCTGCCGGGTGAACTTTGGCAGGCACGCAGCGCCATGTCACAAGCGTGCAGCACTTTCATAATTTGCACGGGAAAAAGCGTTAAACGCGCAGCGCCTGTTTCCAGGGGCACAGTGCCCTGCCAGGCGCGCAGCGCCAAAACACTTGGCCGGATTTTTGACTTAAAACTCACAGTTTCTTATCCCTGACTACTGGAGTGATTTTTGCAAAGGCAAAATGATTCATATGAATACAAAATGACCTAAAATAGGCTTAAGAATTATTTTAACTTTGTGAACCCATGTTGTAATATTTTTTTAAGCCCCTTTTCTCTTTCACTGATGCTCTTTATACCTTTTATGCTTGTAGGTGACTGGACACACTTTGAGGTGGCTCTACTTTTTGTTCCTTGAAGACCTAACATGTTTATCTTGATGATTTTATGATGTTTACATACATCAGCATCCTCAAACCTTATGTGATTTCCTTTACAATGCCCAACTTACCCATTCACCTCAGTTGGCAGTTTGCTGGAGTCATGAGATTTGTCTTTCCTTTTGATCCTGAGGTTTTGACCTATTCATCTTGACACAGAAGCAGCCTTAAAAACATCTTTTGCTTCCTCCTTGGAGCTGAAATCATCTTTTGTATGGAAGGTAATTGAAAACCTTGAATTTACCTCTCTTACTAATACTATTCATACCTTTAATCTTTGAGGCAATGACACATTAATCTTGGCAACTTTGGGATGTTACACACAGCAGCCCCTCCAAATCTTCCTTCTGCTGTCATCATGGGGGCTTAACATCATCATTTCACCTCTTTGACCATTTTGGCATGAAAAACTCCTTGGGATGAGTTTGGAATCTTTACAAACAGTGATATCTTCAAAAATCCGCCTTTGCTGTCATCATAAAACTCAACTTTGCCTTTTCCACTTTGACTGCAGTTTTACGCTGTTTGTAGGCAGGGCTACAAGATGTCATCCTTTAGGCACAGACCTCCTACCTTACCAACTTTCTACTGATAGACTTTTTAAACACTTCAACAAAAGTGTCAAGCTTGTCCATTACGTTATGTGCAGACTCTGAAACTGAATGATAGTCCTCTTTTGAAATGATGACCTTGGACCATATGAAACCCTAATTGACCTAGTGGGGGTTCTTTGACCTAGTCCTTGACTGAAAATGGGTTTGGAGGCCTCAAGTGCAGAAACAGAGTAATGACAAAGTGATGCACTGAAGATCCAAAATCTAATGTACTTGATTTATCTAAAGAGCCTACAAAGATAGTTTTGAGACCATCAATGCTTGAGGAACCTAGTGAACATGGAAAGAACAGGCTGTATGGTAACCCTAGATGGGAAGTGGAGTGATGGGTAAAGGCAAAACAGAGTGATGAGGTTATAAGTGAAAAAAAAGGATAGAGATGAGTGGCACAAGCCCATGAGGGGTCTTTAAGGAGTGGTGGGGTAACCATGGAATGGCCAAATAGTAGAATAGTGAAAATTTTGATATAAGGATAACGAAGGCAGTGAGATTTCTAAAACTCACAATATTCAAGAATCTTGTTTTTAGAAATTTAGAACCAATATTTAGTCATCTACAGATAGTAAAAATTATTGATGACTAACAACTTGAAAATTTCACAATTCAAAGGGAGCAGCAGGACGAATTTATGTGGGTTGCGCAGTGCCTAGCCAAGTAGTGCGAATTGTTGGGCAGTTCAATTTTTCGGTGCAGGTTGGCAGAAAAAATTGGCTTACCAGATTGAGTGATTCCGGCAGGCAGAGGGAGCAGCAATGGCTCAGATTTTCACTGAGCAGATTCCTTGTTTGGGCGCAGAATGGTTTAGTAGTAGTTGCTAGAGCAAAATCAGCGTCAGGTGGAAGAGAAAGTGCAAACATAGAGGGAAATTTCTCTCAAAGGGTTTCTAGTTTAGAAATCTGATTTTCCAATTGCATCCGATAGTTGTTGCAAGTAGATTTTCTCACTCCAGAAGGAAGTGTGAATAGCAAATGCAGCAACCGAGCAAGGGGAAGAGGGAGATTTTCATATCAAATACAAAGATGGCCATAGCTGGGCTTAGAGATTAGGATAGGTTGGAGGGAGCCTCCAACTATGTCATCTGGAAGGATATCCTTCTTGCTAGACGAATTTGGCCTGAAGACCTATGCAAATAATGTTGTGGCAACACCAAATGATGCAGATCAGCTAAAGAAAAGAGATGGCAAAGGTGAAGCAGGTGATCTTGGATGGAGTCCGCGATGATATAGTCTCGCATATATCAACCAAGTGTGAAAATTTATGAATCCTTGATACATAAACCCTATTGCTAACTATTGATTTACTTCTACTTGATTTATTACACAATTTATTTAACTGAATATTCAGAAAAACTTTGAAGTAAACACAAATAGCAACCTACACAAATACAGATCATTTACTAAGCATCTCGCACGTATGACAAATAACAAATTTTTCGAACAAATGTCCCCGGAAAAACCCAATGTGGGAAAACCGGTGCAACAGCTCTAGAGGGTTTTATTATTATGCAGAATCTGAATACAACATTCTAGGCACCAAAAACGGCGTGCCCTATTGAGAAAATACACGGCAATTGTACCTTATCACTCAGAGACGGAATATATGGTTGAATCACACCCTCAATCGGGAATTATAGATAACAAGCCCTTTCTAGCGCACTGGAACCCTCAGCGCAACTCCTCCAACCTCTGCGTCAGCCCTCTAGCCCAATGCAGCCTCTGCGCAGCACAGGTTGCCCCTGTGCCACTCTGAAGGCCTCTGCATCACCCAGAAGGGTTTGTGTCACCCTCTGCGTGGCCTCTGCGTCAGCTTGGCTGGGATGCGTCCCTCCCGTTGAACTTTGCGTTGCTTGGTACGATGTTGCCTCTCTGTTGTTGTATTCTCGACCTTAGATCAGATCATCCCTTGCCGATCTCTGCCCCTCACTGCACTGCAAACTCACTTTGAAATCCTCAGCAAACCCTGCCCCAGAATTTCGACCTAGCTTCAGTCCATCCGTTGTGTGTGTGTTCTCCAACTGACCCCAAGCCTTTCCTTTATACTTCTCTCGTTGGCAAACCAACGGTCATGATATAATCTCTAATCGACGGCTAAGATTAAAAGAATGCTTGATCCACGTCACTTAGAACATTCTCATCACATGTGTAAATTAATTCACTTTAATTTTTTAATTTCCCTAAGTTAAACTTAGGGTCCCCAATAAAAATTTAATTATTTGAATAACTTTTACACCAGATGGAAATTCTCCAAACACTTTCTGGGCCTTGGAGATCTCATGTGTTCTAGCCCCTCCATAAAGCTTCAGAGCTAGAGAACATCTGATGCTACCCCAAAATCTCAACACTCCCTCTTAACGAGGAGTGTGCTCTAGCAATACTTCCACACTGAAGCATTGCCCTGATCTTTGGCATCGGTCTTTGCGTTGATGCTTGTCCTGCTACCCTTCATCCACTGCGATGCTGCTCTCTGCACTCCTGCCCATGTCTCTATTACTGACACTGCAACATTTGTACTGCAGCTCCCTTTTAAATTGTTGCATTATGTTGCCAATTGTTGCACTGCAACTCAATTGCTGAGAAGTAAGCAACTGAAGGACCACTACCCAATCACTGACAAACAAGTCAGTCGAGTTGCATCTCATCACTGAAGCTCCCTCGACTGCATCTCTGCACTGCGTAAGCATTGCCCCTCTGCGTTGTTGAAGTCCCATCAACCTCTGTGCTGCTGCTTCTACGTTACTACTGCCACTGCACTGCACTGCGTTGCTCCCATCTACAGCGTCCCAGCTCCGCCTCTACTTCACTATGATCTTCTGCACCCACTGCTCCAGTCATCCTACTACTGTCTTAAGGCTCCTATAGCTCGTATGTGATCGAAGAGTCTGGGCACCTCAAGGATCCCACCTCCCATCTGTAGCTGCTCTACAGATCTATATCGCCCCACGTCTTCTCTCGAGGCACATGAGCACTCATGGCCACATCATCCTCACTACCACTGTCCCCTCTAGTTGCTACTGCCTTGGAATCAGAAGATTCCTTGTCCTTCCTCTTAGGACAAGTTCGCCACATTTAAAGCACCAAACCTTTGATAGGTCCTTCTTCTTCTTCCCTTGTTGTCGTCGTTCCTTTGATGCAAGGGTTGTGTCCTCCTCCTCCTCCTTCTTCACTCTGCTACTTCCGCTGCTGAATTCCCTCTTGGTCATCCGTCAGATCTCCTCCTGTCGAAGAATAGCCCACATTTCACCCCAGTTAGGGAGTTGTGCTCTGCCCAAAATGCTTTGGACAAAGGTCTCCCACTCATCAGTGACTGCATTCAGGGCAATCCTTACCAAGATCCTGTCATCCAGAGTTGCCCCATGGCAATGAGCTAATCCCGGATAGTCTGCAATCTGGAGAGGAATGGATCGATCTCTCCCCCTTATGCATCTGGAACATCCTCATCTGGTTCTCCAGAAGCATCTTACGTTGGATGGAGCCGCCTTGATATAGCGTGGTCAAAGTTGTCCACACCTCATTTGTCGTCTTCTTCTCAGCAATGTCTGGTACCATGTGATCCTTCACCCCATCCATGATCAAGCGCTTTGTTCGCGCCTGATTCTCGTTAAACTTCTTCATAGCGTCTGCATCGGTCGGCACAGCTAAGACATTTTCCGCATGATCTCTGATGTCGTACTCCTCCAGGACTAACAGGATTTTGGCCTTCCAGATCGCGAAGTTGGACACTCCGTTGAACCTATTCTGATCATGCAGTCCATACGGGGCCATCTAGCTCAAAATTTGTCGAAGAGGGTACTCCTCTCCCTTCTACTGCTGCAAATTCAACAAAAGACCGGATTTGGGTTTCATGGCGATAGAAACCCTCTAGAGTAGTTGCTCCCTCTGACAACTGATTTCCCTCCCAGAAATCCTCTGCCAAATCTCCTGAATCAGTACTCTATGATCACCCTCTTGATCGAATCTCATATTTCTTTGGCACAAATCTGCTGAGCCATTGTTCTCCTCCCGCTTTTGTCACCTTTGCTAGGCACTGTTTTGCACCAACAGAACCTATGCCACACGAGCAACTTCTGAAGATCAGAAACTGCACATCCGGTCCGAGCAAACTGCACAGCAACTCACCAACTCAGACTACGTCACCCTCCTGGCATTGTGTCAGCCTCTGCGTGAGCAGACTAGCTCAGCGTCCCTCTCTTGGTGCTGCGTCAGCCTCTGCGTAAGCAGACTGGCTCTGCTTCACCTCTCTGGAGCTATGTCAGCCTCTGCGTCACCCTTGCAAGGTCTATTGTCCCTCTGGTGTTGCGCTGCCTTCTTCCAGATCAGTGTTGCTTCCGCTGCCCTTCCTGCAACCAACTCCTTCAGTCGCTTTGCTAATGGTTCAACTTGATCTGCAATGCTCTGATACCATGTAAAAAAAAATTGAATCCTTAATACAAAAATCCTATTGCTAACTATTGATTTACTTCTCCTACTTGATTTATTACAAGTTATTTAACTGAATATTCAAAAAAATTCTAAGTAAATAGAAATAGCAGCCTACACAAATACAAATCATTTACTGAACATCTCGCACATTTGACAAATGACACAGATTTTTTAGACAAATGTCCCCGGAAAAACCCAATGCGGGAAAACCGGTGCAACAGCTCTAGAGGGTTTTATTATTATGCAGAATCTAAATACAACATTCTGGGCACCAAAAACAGTTTGCCCTACAGAGAAAATACACGACAGTTGTACCTTATCACTCGGAGATAGAAAATATGGTTGAATCACACCCTCAATCGGGAATTACAGATAACGAGCCCTTTTTAGCCTCCTCCAGCCTCTGCGTCAGCTCCTCTAGCCCAGCACAGCCTCTGTGCAGCATTGGTTGCCCTTGCATCACTTTGAAGGCCTTTGCGTCACCCTCTGTGTGGCCTTTGCATCAGCTTGGCTGGGTTGCGTCCCTCCTACTGGCCTCTACGCTGCCTAGTACGTGTTGCCTCTCTGTTGTTGTATTCTTGGCCTTAGATCAAATCATCCCTTGCCGATCTTTGCCCCTCATTGCACTGCCAACTCACTTTGAAATCCTCAGCAAACCCTACCCCAGAATTTCGACTTAGCCTCAGTTGTGTGTGTGTTCTCCAACTGACCCCAAGCCTTTCCTTTATACTCTTCTCGTTGGCAAACCAACGGTCGTGATCTAATCTCTAATCAATGGCTAAAATTAAAAGTATGCTTGATCCACGTCACTTAGAACATTCTCATCACATGTGTAAATTAATTCACTTTAATTTTTTAATTTCCCTAATTTAGACTTAGAGTCCCCATTAAAAAATTTAATTATTTGAATAGATTTTACACCAAATGGAATTTCTCCAAACGCTTTCTGGGTCTTGGAGATCTCATGTGTTCTAGCCCCTCCACAAAGTTTCGGAGCTAGAGCACACCCGATGCTACCCAAAAATCTCAACACCAAGAATATAGCCAAGGAGATGTGGGATCCTCTCATTCAGCCACATCAAAATCCTTCCGAGAAGCGGAAGAAGTTCTTGCAAGAGAAGCTAAGAAACATCAGGATGCAGAAGGGTGAAGGCATTGATCCCATCCTCCCTAGAATTTAGGAAATTTGGGATCAGCTTGCCGCCGCTGGGTAGGCACCTCAACCTACAAAGCTTGTGCTTTTGGCCCTAAACAGTGTCTCAGAGGAATGGCAAGTCTTTTTCCAAAGCATCTTGGGATGAAACACATTACCTAGGTGGGATAGGATGTTGTTAGACCTACAGCAGGAGGAGATGAGGTGAGCTCTAGTAAAGAGCTCCATCAGCGGAAGCAGCTTTAAGGGTTCGAAGGGTGAGGAGGAGGAGGAGAATGTGTCCCTTGCATCAAAGGGTCCCAATCAAGGATAGGGGGCGAAGAAGAAAAAGAAGGACTTATCTAAGGTCAAGTGATTCAAGTGTGCAGTTATAGAACTTATTCTATGCCTTAATTAGTTAATTAATCAATAATTAAATTTTTCAAGTATAACTTAGGGAAAATGATTAATTAACAGGAATTAGTTGAGGAAGGTGAGATTTCTATAGAAACTCACACGGATCGACTAGGAAATAGGCTTAGCCATTGATTAAGATTTAATCTTGGTCGCTGGAGTCCCACAGTGAGATTATAAGAAGAAGTCGATGGGTAGATGGAGGAACACACTTGAGATCGAATTCCATGGGACGTTCGACTTTCCAGAGAGCAACAACAGTTCACCGAAAGAGTTTGAGCCAGAGAAGGGAAGCAGAGACAGAGAGGGGCAGAGGCAGTGAGTCTGGAGGAAGTCTTCCAGTTGTGGAGAGTCAGTAGTAGAAGGGATGTATTTCCCAGAGAAGCTGTGAAAAGCCAACGCAAATAGCTTCAGAGGGAGATCGATTTTGTTGAAGGGAAGGGTGATTCAGTTGTAGTTGGTCCAGAAATTCTCAAGGAGGCCAAGCAAATTCCTTCAAGAGACAGAGTTAGCCAGGACGTCACTTTTCCAGTGGTTTTGGGGCTTAGCGAGTTAGAACCTGCGCAGAGGCTCACGCAGAGGTTGTACGACTAGCTAGTTTTGTCAGTTGTCGGAGCTAGATCAAGCGTGGTGTTGAGTTATTTTCCTCACAGATATTTTGGCCAAATTATTTTGTTGATTAGATTGCCAGTTGGGCATCCATAGATTGTACTTAGAATTTCTCACTGCTCCTTAATAACAAAAACCCTCAGTTGTTGCACCAATTTTCCCAAGTTGGGTTTTTTTGGGGGATTTTGTCTGAAAATAATGATGTTATAATTTTTGTGTGTGCCAGTGTTTTCTCAGTTTCCAGTTTATCTTCCGCAGTATTTTTTATTTGTGAAGATTGCAGTGTGATTAATTTGTTGTTGTCATTGCAATAAACAACTAAATTAATTAATAATTAGAAGAATTAATTCCAGTTGCTACAATAGAACTTTGGTAGTGAAATTTTCATATCGGCAAATTGACTCTGCCTGCTTCGTGCTACTTGTAGTCCTTCTTGTAACTAGATCTTGCAACCCACACTAGATCCTGCAACTCACACTGGACTACGTAGCACAGCTTTGGACTTCAATCTTGCCTCTAAAAACCCTTTCTGACATTATCAATGCCTACTACTGAACACTAAAGTTGCTCGCCCTACCTCCAATCTGTTACTGGGACACGATCTGCAACCTCTGCAACACATACAAGCTGACTATTAAAATTCGTAATCCTGAATCCCTACTGCAGCAATCTGATATTACTTCTCCTACTTGTTAATTCCATGCAAGTTATTTATTGTGTTACACTGTAAATATCGAAGTAAATACAACTGAATCCTTCACTAATTAAATTATATGCGGAAACAAGAACTGAGCAAGAAGAAATAAACACACATATGACACTGTTATTTTTGGACTAAGTCCCCGGAAAAACCCAATTCGGGAAAACCGGTGCAGCAGCTGAGGGTTTGTATTATTAAGCAGTAGTTTTGAATACAATCTTGGATGCCTTACTGGCTATCCGATATAGAGAAAATAACTGGCAAGAAAGTTAGTGAGATAACCTCACACTAGTACGGGAAGATCCGACACTGATCTGACTGAAGATGAGACATTTGCATTGCCTCTGCGCAGCTCTGCATCACACCTACACAATTACTGCGTCACACCTCCAAGCTGACCTTCTACTAGCTGGAAACTCGATCCTCTGACCTCCCAGTCTCACACCCCAGCTTCCGGTACTGGATATTAACTGCTACTCAGCAAAACTTTGATCTCCCTCTAAAGCACTACGTTGCCTCTGCATTCTCCAGCATGGCTCTGCACTGCCTCTTTTGCACCTCTCTCAGCCCCCTCTGCGTTGTACTCATCGGATCAGAAATAATTCCACCAATAAACTATCTCTACCCCTCACTGCAAGAAATCTCCTCGATGACTTCTCCAGCAATTGCTGCGCTGCACACTTGAGAAATCGATCTCTTGATCTTACTCGATGTATCTTCCAAATGCCCATCGAAGTCCTTCTATAATCTTCTCGTTGACTAATCAACAGCCCGGATTAGATTCTAATCAATGGCTCAGATCATCTTGACTTGATCTTCGTCTTTTTCTAGAAGTTTCACACCCGATTTAATTAATTCACTTTAATTATTTTAATTTCCTAAGTTTAGCCTTAGGCATCCATTAAAAATAATTAATAAACTTAATTAAACCTCCTCCTGGTGGAATTTCCCAAAACGATTTCTGGGTATTATGTGTGAAAATTTCTTAATATAGAAACCCTACTGCAGTATCTTGATTTACTTCTCCTACTTGTTTGATTTAATTTACAAGTTATTTAATTGAAGTATTTAGAAAAATATCAAAGTAAACACAACTGCAGCCTACACATACATACAGATCATTTATTGAAACATTGCGCACATATGACAAAGGACATTGTATTTTTTGGACAATGTCCCTGGAAAAACCCAATGCGGGAAAACCGGTGTAGCCGCTCTTAGAGGGTTTGTTTATTAAGCAGAATATCTAAATACAATCAAGGGCACCAGTAATGGTTTGCCCAACAGAGAATTTCACGGCAGATGTACCTATCAGTCAGAGATAGAAAATATGGTTGATTCAGCCTTGGAAGCACTCCTCTGAAATACGCAGAATACGAGCCCTTTCTAGCCCACCAAAACCCCAGCGTTGCTCCTCCAGCCTTTGCATCAGCTTCTCCTACCCAATGTAGCCTTTGTGCAGCATAGGCTGCCCTTGCGTCACCCTTTTGGGCTCAGCGCTACCTCTGCATCACCCTGAAGGCCCTGTGTCAGCCTCTGCGCTGCCTCTGCGTGAGCCTGGCTGAGCTGCGTCCCTCCTGCTGGTCTCTACGCTGCCTGGTATGGATCTGCCTCTCTGCCTTTGTATTCTCGGCCTCGGATCAAAATAATCCCTCGCCAATCTGCCCCTCACAAGCACTGCAAGCTCACTCACAAATTCTAAGCAAACCGCGCCCCAGAATTTCGACTTAGCACAAGTGCTACCGCTCTATGTGTGTTCTCCAACTAACCCCAAGCCTTCCTTTAATACTTTTATCGTTGATAAATCAACGACCGTGATCTAATCCCTAATCAACGGCTAAGATTAGAAAAAGCTTGATCCAAGTCACTTAGAACATTCTCACCCACGTGTAAATTAATTCACTTTAATTTTTTAATTTCCCTAAGTTAGACTTAGGGCCCTGATTTAAAATTTAATTATTTGAAAAACTTTTACACCACGTGATCTTTCACTCCATCCATGATCAAGCGTTTAGCTCGCGCCTGATTTTCATTGAACTTCTTCAAAGCATCAGCATCAGTCGACACAGCCAGGACGTTCTCAGCATGGTCTCTGATGCCATACTCCTCAAGGACTGTCAGGATTTTGGCTTTCCAGATAGCAAAGTTAGACACACCATCTAACCTATCCTGACCTCTCAGTCCATATGGGGGCATCTCTACTCAAACTGTCGAAGCTAGTGCTCTTATCCCTTCTACTGCTGCTACATTCAACAAAAGACCAGATCTGGGTTTCTTGGCGATAGAAACCCTCTAGAGAGTATGCTCCCTCTGACAAATGACTTCCCTCCCAGAAATCCTTCACCAATTATGTCGAATCAGCCCTCTGCGATCACTTCACTTGATCGAATCTCAGATTTCTTGGCTAGAAAATCTGTTGAGGAACTGTTTCCCCTTACTTTGTCAACCCTGATAGGCATTGTTCTGCACCGGCAAAAACAATGCCCCACGAGCAACTTCGTAGATCAGAAAACTGCATTGCAAGCCATGGCAACTGGCACAGTGTCACTCCCTATTGGACTGTGTCACCCTCTTGGGCCTACGTCAGCTCAGCGTGAGCTTGACAAGCTCTGCATCACCCTTCTAGGCCTGCGTCAACTCTGCGTGATCAAACTGGCTCTGTGTCACCCCTACAGGGCCTCTGCGTTGTCCCTCTGGTGTTGCGCTACCTCTTTTAGAAACTGTGTAGCTTCAGCTGCCCTCCTACAGCAAAAAAATCTTTAGCCCTATGCTGATGGCTTCAGCTTGATCTACAATCACTCTGATACCATGTGAAAATTTCTTAATATAGAAACCCTACTGCAGTATCTTGATTTACTTCTCTTACTTGTTTGATTAAATTTACAAGTTATTTAACTAAAGTATTCAGAAAAATATCAAAGTAAACACAACTGCAGCCTACACATACATACAGATCTTTTACTAAAACATAGCGCACATATGACAAAGGACAGTATTTTTTGGACAATGTCCCCGAAAAAACCCAATGTGGGAAAACTGGTGCAGCAACTCTTAGAGGGTTTGTTTATTAAGCAAAATATTTGAATACAATCAAGGGCACCAGTAATGGTTTTCCCAACAGATAATTTCATGGCAAATGTACCTATCACTTGAAGACAAAAAATATGGTTGATTCATCCGAGGAAGCACTCCTCTGAAATATGTTGAATACAAGCCCTTTCTAGCCCTGCTCCTCCAGCCTCTACGTCAGCTTCTCCTACCCAGCGTAGCCACTGCGCAGCACAGGCTACCCCTGTGTCACCCTTCTGGGCTCAGCGTTGCCTCTACATCACCCTGAAGGCCCTACGTCAACCTCTGCGTTGCCTCTGCGTGAGACTAGCTGGGTTGCGTCCCTCCTGCTGGTCTCTGTGCTGAAGATACGGATCTGCCTCTCTGCCTTTGTATTCTCAGCCTCGGATCAGAATAATCCCACGCCGATCTGCCCCTCACAAGCACTGCAAGCTCACTCGAAAATTCTCAGCAAACCTGCGCCCCAGAATTTCGACTTAGTTCAAGTGCTACCGCTCTATGTGTGTTCTCCAACTGACCCCAAGCCTTCCTTTAATACTTTTCTTGTTGATAAATCAACGGTCATGATCTAATCTCTAACCAATGGCTAAGATTAGAAAAATCTTGATCCAGGTTGCTTAGAACATTCTCACCCACATGTGTAAATTAATTCACTTTAATTTTTTAATTTCCCTAAGTTAGACTTAGGGTCCTCATTAAAATATTTAATTATTTGAATAACTTTTACACCGGATGGAATTTCTCCAAACGATTTCTGGGGCTTGGAGATCTCATGTGTTCTAGCCCCTCCACAAAGTTTCGGAGCTAGAGCACATCCGATGCTACTGTTAATTTTAGAACATGTTCTATGCCATTTCAGATTAGGGCACACAATACTAAAGCAGATAGAACATACTAATAGATCGATGGAAGACAAGCCAAAACAGAGATAAATTCAGCCAAGCGTGTCACACATAACCCCTGTACAACCCAAACAAAGGACTCCACAAATACGCAACACCAAGAACGCAGCTCCATCGCCATCAAGAGAGAAGAAAATCCTCCACTCGATGTGTGTAAAATGAACTCCAAGTCTCTCCAGTATATAGACATCTTTGGGGATGTGTGACAAGTCCTTTAAGGCATTTAAGTCTATATTATATTCCAGGTCGACCTAGCACATAATTGGAATAAATTCAAAGTACATGTTCTGCTCATCCAATCGAGATGATCTTTAGATCAATCTTACACCTCTCCGAAAGAGGAATCCAATAAAAATATTGGGATCGTCATCTGAGCAGCACAACCCGGAGTTTGAAACTAGTTGTCCAATTTTAACACTCCCTTTCAACTAGGGAGAACTCCGTCCACTAGTGCAATCTAAACATCGTGTGTCATCCCGCCGTAACTTGCTTTGCTGGCCTCTTTATTTAAGAACAGCAGTGGGTCAGTCACAAAGACATCATACTCGGCTGACAGATTTAGCCCAGAGGTCTGAAACCTCTATAGGACTCACAAAGAGTCTCATACCAACCCGAAGTTGGTTTACCTAACCAAAAGTCAGTTGGAGGTCCGAAACCTTGCTAAACTTGATCCCAGATCAAGTAGTTGGACACGTGCCATCCTAGACATAGAGAGTACGGCAATCTCCAATGCATCCATCGGTCTTGCTATGGTCTCTATTCACATATCCCACCTCATTAGCCAAATGAGAGGTACTTCCCATGAGTCCGAAACTCCATGGGTAGGATGCATACGGGGCACAGATCAGAGAGAGGTAAACCATCTCAATATCATCACGGTGGGGTAGAAGCACACCAACTAGGTTCGGCAAGCCTAGCCCTGTGGTTGCTTATAGCACCAAAGCTACCTCCAAAACCCCCTTGGAGCTCCCAAAGCTCATCGTCCAACAGGACCCTCAGAATAGGGTCGTTCCATGCTTCCAAGATTCTCACGGAAGGTTAGGAACATGACCTTCCCCAAGGGCATTGGGAGAATATCTGCGACCTGCTCATCAGTTCCTATATGATTGAGCTTTACGGTGCCTCGTTGTACCATATCCCGGATAAAGTGGTACCAACCATCAACATGCTTGGATCAATCGTGGAACCCAGGACTCTATGACAAATGAATCCCACTATGGTTATCACAAAGGATAATGGTGGCATCTAGCACATGCTCGAACAGCTCATTGAAGAGCTTTCGCAACCAAGTGACTTCACAACTGGTCATACATGCTGCAATGTATTCGACCTCAGCGGTGCTCAAGGCTACCGACTTTCGTTTCCTGCCCGAAGCAAATCTACTTGTGAAGTAGCATCCAGATGTGCTCTTACGATCCACCACACTACCAGCCCAATCAGCATTAGTATATCCAAGGAGTGTCATGCTCCCGACAATGTAACTCAGCCCATGGTCTATCGTGCCACAGAGATATCTCAAAAGTTTCTTGGCACCAACCCAGCAAATGTTATGATCAACCATGTGTTGACTAAAAGTGTTCACAGCACAACATACATCTAGACGGGTGTTCACTAAGAACACCAAAGCCCCTACGAGTTGAAAATACTCAGTAGGATTTGCTAACACGGGCCCAGCAGCACTGCCACTCAACTTCTTAAAGTTGAGTTCCATCGGTGTCGACACGGACTTACAGTCCACCATACCAGAAGCTTAATGTATTTTCCTTGAGAAAGGAAAATCTCGCCAGGTCTCTGCCAGACCTCCAGGCCTAGGCATCAGTCCTAGGTCCTTCATCTCGAACTCAGCAGCGAGCTCCCTCTTACACTGATGAATGAGAGGGTCAGCACCTATCAGGAAAAGGTCGTCCACATACAGCGCCAAAATGAGAGGCTTTTCTCTATTAACCTTGAAGTAAAGGTTTGGATCAGCATTACTACGAGTGAGGCCTAGCTTCATCGGGTAGCTATCTATCCTCTCGTACCAAGCTCTGGGTGCTTGCTTCAGCCCATAGAGGGCTTTCTTCAACCTGCAGACATGGGTGTCCCGATCCTGGATTTCGAACCCCAGAGGTTGCTCTACATACACCTCTTCCTTTATCGCACCATGCCGCAAAAAGCGATCTTTACATCCATCTGATGAAGATTATGTCCTTGCGTAGCAGCAAGGGAAATAATAGATTATAGGTGCAATAATAATCAGTGCCTTCCTAGAGAAGTCTCAGCAACACATTTTCCCATCAGATCCATGCTAGATCTTATATTGAGCTTTGATCTGTGGTCTAAGAACCATATCCCAGACATCACCCTCACATCCTTGCAAACTTTGATGCTTTACAATTTCTTCAAATGATCCAGGCTCATATGGCAGCTAGATACCTCTGGTATTTATATGGCTTCTTGGTATTCTTTATGGCAACTAGATACCTCTGGTATTTATATGGCTTCTTGGTATTCTTTCGGAATTTCCCCCTCTGAAGCCATATGACTTTGAGCCATGAGGGTCTTCTTCCAGCAATGATATAAACTTAGAAGCATATACAGATGTACTCTCCCTCTTAATGTCAACTTCTCTTGAGAGAAGACATCTATGAGGGCATCCCAGACACCAACTTGGAAAGGAGTCTTATTCTCCCACAGTCAAAGCCATCCAAGACTCATAGCCATATATTTTCATATAGCTATCATGCATCTTGGCATGTATCATATACAATATTTGATCAAAACTTCATAGGCTTTGCTGATCATGGTTCAAGACTCCAACAACGTGACTGAAGGCTACAGAAACTTCTCAGATCACACTTTCAAGTTTATCATTACGCTCTAATGTAAGACTGATTACGGTCACAAACTTACTGCTACTATGAATCTCGTAAACATGGGGGTCTGTCTATGTCATTGTCATAATGACAATGACATAGAATCACAGATTTAGCTCCTCAAATTTTCGGTTACAGGGATACCTTTTGAATTGTCATCATTGTTTTCTTCATCATTAACAGTACAAAAGATTTCAAGTTTTAGGTCATGCATATTCTGACATATGTCATTGTCAAATAGGGAGAATATATCTACAAGCCTCAGCTTGTGTCAGAAGTACTCATACTTACTTTACAGCGACTACCTATTATTCTGTGAGGATCTGATGTAGCTTCCTCAAGCAGCCCTCTAAAATTGTCTTATCTGCAACTTACTGCCTTCTAACATATCTTGACTTTTGCACTGCTTCTTATCTTCCAGATCTGCCCCAACAGTTAATGGTAGATTGATCTAGGGCTCCAGATCTTCAGATCTCAAATATGCAATTTGTTTCCTAAATTGCACAGATCTAGGAACCAATCATGCAGATGTTTCAAACACAGAATTTACCCTCCTCCATGTCGGTCCATACCTAATATGATACCTTTCTGTTACGCAGATCTAGCTCAATCATAAGTGCACAACTCCTGAACATGTGGTAAATGACACAGTGTGTCATCTTCTAAATATCACTGTGGTCTTGCTTATGCACAAATCTGGGAATCATTGTGTTTGTGATCTACGACCAACTTCAGCTTGGATCTGCGGCTGCAACCTACAGCGTTTTTCCTTTTCACCACCAATAGGATCTTTGACCATCCTCACTTATACAGAAATTCAATCCACAGTTGTAGAGATTACCAAAAAAAACTCTGCCTAGAACTTCCATTAGTATACCTACAAACTAGGCCATTCAGAATCTGGATATAACTATCATGATGTGAAAATTAGGAACTGCGCCCATAGCCACAGGGAACATCCGATCTCCTTTCTGTATTCTGGTGCAACATAGGTTGGAGACATTCTGAACTAATGAGTACTTGTTAGGAACACAGTCAGCTCACAGCATCTTGTTCACGCAAAACAGATCTGAGATTTCACTGCAGCTTCTCTTTATATATATACTCCATCACTACGCATGCCCTTAATCATCTTCAAGGCTTCAAGAACCGAGCGTTCTACTCACTGTTCAAATGTGACAAACATCAACCTTCTTACACAGTCTCCATATGAGGTATCGATGGGAGTGGCTTTATCAGGTGTGGCCTGTTTTTATAACTTAAATCAACCTTTGAATATAGTGAGATCCTTTGCCTAAATTCGGATCTGAAAATAGTCCAAATAGCCTTGGACACTAGCCAGTGGAATACGGCCCTTCAAACATCTCTTAAACAGAACTTTACTAGTTGTCCCTTCATCCAATCAGAATACCAAATATGTACTAAAACAACAAACTTACCTCTGAGATAGCCATCAAACTGTTGTTGGTTAGGGCACATAGAGCCTTCAATCAGCCATCAAATTTGCTGCGGCCTGGTCTGGGGGAAGTATTGTCTTCCTTCATTGTTGTCCTGGGAAAACATCCTTTAAACAGCTCCACGTTGGCCTGTTTTGGAGAGGTTAGGCCTGTGGCCTACCTCAGTTTACTGCGGCTCCCTAATAGCCCCCAAAACAGCCTAACAAACCTCAGATCTGGGCCATTTATTTTTGCGGCTGTCCTTCAACGGGAGGCTGCCCTTCTATGCTGCTCCTTTAGGAAATTACAAACCCTTGTACCAGAGTTGTCCTCCTTTCCAAGCTGTGAGCTATCTCCTTTGGACTAGCTACACTATCCCTTGGCTATTAGGGCTTGAACCAATCCTCTGTTCACACCTACAGCTCCTTAAAACAGAGCTCGATCTTCTGCAACCTCAAACAGTGATATTATATCACACAACATCAAATAACCCTTATATCTGCAGCACCCTTCCTTTCTAGCTCGAATCTGCAGAGAAACATAAAACAACCTTAAAAACTGCCTAGAATTCCCTTCAAGGCCTGCGGTTGTTTTTTTGTGGTAGTTCAGCCCTATTGTGGATGCAACCTCACCCTAACTATCCTTAATCTCCTCGGCCTTATCCTCCTGCACTCGGTCACCAAAAAAAAACAGACTTAAAACAACCTTATAATACTTCTGGTTTACCCTAGAGCATTCTCATCCAGCTCTACTCCTCGGCCTCCTTAATTTTCAGCGGAAAGCATCAAAGAGGCTTCAGAGGCCTGCAGCATTCTCTTTTAGAGATAGTCCGCCCATAAACCAGTCCTTAAGCACCGTGTAATCTGCCCAAAAACACAGCGGCAACCTCCTGTAGCTCGTCGACCCTGAAAGAGATAAACAGAAAGTCTCCTCTTCCACGTCTAACCTCTGCTTCAATTCGGATAAGTTGCACTTGATGGATCAATAGATCGGAGATTGCTTTTCAACACAAATTGGGCATTGTCTTCCCCTCAACTCCAATACCATGTGAATTTTAGAACATGTTCTATGCCATTTCAGATTAGGGCACACAATACTTAAGCAGATAGAACATACTAATAGATTGATAGAAGACAAGCCAAAACAGAGATAATGAATGGTGGCGTTACGGCGATCAACAAGATGCTTCTACCAGCAAACTCTCCAATAGGTCATTCAGCCAAGCGTGTCACACATAACCCCAGTACAACCCAAACAAAGGACTCCACAAATACGCAGCACCAAGAATGCAACTCCATCGCCATCAAGAGAAAATAAAATCCTCCACTCAATGTGTGTAAAATGAACTCCAAGTCTCTCCAATATATAGACATCTTTGGAGGTGTGTGACACGTCCTTTAAGACATTTAAGTCTATATTATATTCCAGGCCGACCTAGCACATAACTGGAATAAATTCAAAGTACATTTTCTACTCATCTGATCAAGATGATCTTTAGATCAATCTTACACCTTTTCAAAAGAGGAATCCAATAAAAATATTGGGATCGTCATCTGAGTAGCACAACCCGAAGTTTGGAACTAGTTGTCCAATTTTAATAGCTACCCAAAATCTCAACATTATGGAATACATGTGTCCTAGCCTCCCTGCAAATTTTGAGACTTAGAGCACATCTGATGCTACCAAAAATCAACACTCCCTCTTAGAGAGAAATGTGCTCTAGTAATGCAACTTGTTGAAGCATCACCTTGACTCTGTAACATCTCCCTCTGCGTTGCTGATGTTTGACATCATTGCCCACCAACTACTGCGCAAATGTTGCATCTGTGCTGTTGTCGACCCTGCATGTTGCTTCCAACTACATCTGCACTACAACTCTGTTGTTGTTGCAACAGAAAAACATCCAATATACTGAACCAAAGGTGTTCATCATGATGCATCTGTTGTTGGAGTTCTAATTGCTGCTAGTCTTTGCGCTGACCCTCTGAAGCCTTTACGCTGCTGTTGACTCTACGCTGCAGCCAACTCTGCTCTGCGCTGCTTAGTCTTTGGCGCTCACTAGTCACTCTGGCACTCCTCTGCACCAACTGACACTGGTCCATCCTGCTAATTCTGATATGGGCTCCCGCAGCAAGGTATTGATCCAAGAGGTGGACTCCTCAAGGATCTTGCCCATCTGCAGCTCTTTCGAACTACAGTACTAGATCACCCCAACTCCCCCCTGGAGGTATGTGGGCAGTCATCGCAAACTCCTCCTCGATCCTAGTGGTTGTAGCTTGCGGATCATGGTTCTCTTCCTTGTCCTTCTTCTTGAGAGGGCACTGCGTAGCGTAGTGACCAGATTCACCACACCGGAAACATTTGAGACGTCCTTCCGCCTCCGCTGCTCTTTCTGCCCCTATGATGTAAGAGTTGCATTCTCCTCCTCCTCTTTGGGCTTCATCCCACTGCTGCTGCTGCCATCAAGCTTGCACTTGACTAAGTCTTGCCTCATCTCTTCCTGTTGAAGAGAATCCCACATCCCTTCCCAATCCGACAATTTCTCTCTGCCTAGGATAACTTTGGACAAAGACTTGCCATTCTTCTGAGACTGAATTCAGGGACAATCTTACCATCTTCGTGGTCTGAGGTGTTGACACTACAGCTGACAGTTGATCTCGAACTTCCTGAAGCTTTGAAAGGAACGGATCCATGCGCTCCCCTTATTCATCCTTGTAGATCTCATCTTTTCCTACAAGAGCATCTTCCGCTACTCGGAAGATCCCTCATACAGCATATCCAAAGCATCCCACATCTCCTTGGTATTCCCTTTGCTAGATATGTGTGAAACAATGTGGTCCCTCACTCTGTCGAGGATCGGCCTCTTGGCTTTTACCATATCCTTCTTATAGGCCTTTACTGGATCCAGATCTACGGGGACAACTACCACATTATCGATAAATGCCTTGAGATCATGCTCATCCAGAACAAAGGAGATCATTTCCTTCCAGGTCACATAGTTGGAGGAACCCTCCAAATGATCTTGATCTCTCAACCCAGTTTTTGCCATATCACCCAAACAAATGTCGAATGCTACCTCTAACCCTCTGCGCAGCTGGCTCTATGCACTTCCTGCTGGAGTGAGCAAAATTTAATCTCGATTATTGTTGCTTCTGTGTGGGAAATTAGAATTTCTAGGCAAGAAATTCTCCGAGGTCATAATTCCCTCAGTATGCCTTCTTTCCTTCTTCTAAAGATTTTCTGCACTAGCAAGCTGCTGCAAAAAATCTGCGTCCCAGCTGATGACTACTCTGCGTTGAAGTTGTTGCGTTGCTCCCTCTGTCATTGGAAAATTTCAATCTGGAAATCTTTCTCTTTGTGGACTCACTCAGAGAGATTTTTCCACGAAAATCTTGCCCTCCTGGCACTGGACTACGCAACCCCTCTAGGGATTCGATATGCTGCCTAGGCAGCTCTTCAATTTCCCTCTTCTGCTCAGCGCTAGGATCTCTGGCTTTGTTCTCCTGTTTCACCTGCGCTCTGATACTATGTGAAAATTCGTAATCCTGAATTCCTACTACAGCAATCTGATATTACTTCTCCTACTTGTTAATTCCATGCAAGTTATTTACTGTGTTACACTGTAAATATCGAAGTAAATACAACTGCAACCTTCACTAATTAAATTATATGCGGAAACAAGAACTAAGCAAGAAGAAATAAACACAAATATGACACCGTTATTTTTGGACTAAGTCCCCAGAAAAACCCAATGCAGGAAAATCGATGCAACAGCTACGGGTTTGTATTATTAAGCAGTAGTTTTGAATACAATCTTGGATGCCTTACTGGCTATCTGATACAGAGAAAATAACTGGCGAGAAAGTTAGTAAAATAACCTCACATTGGTACGGGAAGATTCGACACTGATCTAACTGAAGATGATACCTTTGCATTGTCTCTGCGCAACTCTGTGTCACACCTATGCAATTACTGCGTCACTGCTATAGGGACTGTGTCATACCTCCAAGTTGACCTTCTACTGGCTGGAAACTCGATCCTCTGATCTCTCGGACTCACACCCCAGCTTCCGGTACTGGATCTTAGCTGATCCTTAGCAAAAATTAGATCTCCCTCTGAAGCACTACGCTGCCTCAGCACTGTCTAGCGTGGCTCTGCGTTGCCTCTTTTGCACCTCTCTCTGCCTCCTCAGCGTTGTACTCACTGAATCAGGAATACTGCCATCGGTAAACTATCTATGCCCCTCACTACAAGAAATATCCTCGATGACTTCTCCGACAGCTGCTGCGCTGCACACTTGAGAAATCGATCTCTTGATCTCACTTGATGTATCTTCCAAATGCCCATCGAAGTCCTTATAATCTTCTCGTTGATAAATCAATGGTCCAGATTAGATTCTAATTAATGGCTCAGATCATCTTGACTTAATCTTCGTCTTTTTCTAGAATTTTCACACCCAGTTTAATTAATTCACTTTATCTATTTTAATTTCCTAAGTTTAGACTTAGGCATCCATTAAAAATAATTAATAAATTTAATTAAACCTCCTCCGAGTGGAATTTCCCAAAATGATTTCTGGGTATTATGGTATACATGTATCCTAGCCTCCTTGCAAATATTGAGGCTTAGAGCACATCCGATGCTACCAAAAATCAACATTGACTATGTAACTCGAACTGGCAATCGAACTACCTACAACGGTCTCTTCTATTGGAAATTACGGCCTCCTTTTCTACTACTAGAAAAACTGGGAATCCACTGAGAAAGTCTAGAAATTCCCTGTGTGCTTTTATTTTTCTGCCCTGTGGATCTCTGCCATTGCAAAACCCTTGTTGCAAATATTTTTTGTTAGATCTACTCTGTGAATCAATGGATCTACTCACCAGAAACCCTCTCTGGCAATCCTACTACCTTTTGCTAGTGCTCCTGAGGCAAATCGAACTATTCCTTCACCCTGAACTGGAAATCGATTTTCTGCCTCCAGTGATTCGCACTGCCTGGCTGACCTGCGCAAATATGGAATTGTGTTCTTCAGATCTCCCTCTAAATCTATACAACCTCGCTTCCTTCGCTTAGAGCCTCTGATCCAATCCTTGCTACTCTGATACCATGTGAAAATTCATTGAATGCAACAACTGGAGGTTTATCTTCTAACTGTTAGCAATTTATTGTCTTCTGTAATTTATTTATGGCAAATAACGATAGATTTACTAATGCATTCTTCACAATAAAAACGTTACGGAAATATAAAAACTGGAAC
This sequence comes from Pinus albicaulis, assembly GCA_034641835.2. Taxonomy (NCBI): domain Eukaryota; kingdom Viridiplantae; phylum Streptophyta; class Pinopsida; order Pinales; family Pinaceae; genus Pinus; species Pinus albicaulis. The sequence continues at coordinate 1,471,974,355 of CM076584.1, forward strand.
TGAGAAATAGATGCACACACACACACACACAATTAACACTGTTGTTTTTGGACAATTGTCCCTCGAAAAACCCGAAGGGAAAACCAATGCAGCAAATGAGGGTTTTATTATTATGCAACAATTTGAGGAATTTTACAACTGGTTGCCAAACTGGCAAACCTCTGGCAATCTACTGATCTACATTGGAAAAATATATTCGAGACAAGACGTCTCCCTCTACAAACCAACTTGGATTTTCTCCAGTCTCCAACAACTCGCACTGCTAGATTGGAAATGCACAGATTTGGCCTCTAGAAATTCGTACAGCCCCAAATGGGGGAAACCCTTCCAGGTGAGTCGTTATGCCTCCCTTTGCCTCTGGAAACCACTTGCTTTGCCTTCCAGAAATAGATTCGACCTCCAGCAACTAAAATTTGGCTCTTCCGGCAACTGGCATTGGGAATCTAGCTAACTCGCACTGCTTTGTACACCCTCGTCTACAAATAATTAGACCTTATCCTTCCTGTCTCCCAGCCACAGGAATTATTGAGGAAATTTTTCTCTAGAATCTTTGTTGCTCCCTCTCTTCAATACTTCCCTTAGCTTCAATTGTGCCCTACTGAATACTTGCAAATTGGTAGTTGAATTGCTCAAATGTTTTTTGTGTCTTCTCCAAGGCCCTTCGACCTACCCTTAAAATCTCTCATTGGAGTCTCAACGACCACGAATTAATCTCCATCAACAACTAAGGTCAATTTTACTTCATCAATAGAAGGCTCTAGAGCAAAATCAAACTTCCTTAGTTAATTAACTTTGATTTTCCATTTTTCCTAGGTTGAAAATATTTAATTATGGCAAATTAATTTAATTAAGGTGTTTCCCAAACTTATCTTGCGAAACCTTTTTCTGGGTTTTGGAGATCGCATGATCCTTAGTCTCCTATACACAATTTGAGACTAAAACACCTATCTGTTGCTACCAAACTCATCAAAAACTAACATCTCTCTCCAATCATCACTGGACACTAACTCATTCTTCCTTCAATCAAGACTGAAGACTAACTCGTTCTAACTCAATAGGTAATTGCCACCTCGTTTTGTAGTCAAACTAATGAAGACTCCACTTGAATGAAGCTCCAACTCTATACATGCTAACTTGATGATTATTCCAGTAAACTGGAATAACTCATCCTAACTGAACTTTATCTCATGAGCTCACAATCATACTGGGAGAAAGACAATTCAAGGTCTTCATTGGCTAAGGCAAAAGCCATAAGACCTTGCTCGCTACATTGTCAATAGAGCCCCTATTCTACCTCCCTACTTCAGGTCAACTAACCATTGGTTCATTGGAATTTGGAACCCACACATCCTTATACCTGGGTAGGGCCTGGAAATGCACCCTGGGAGGTTGATGCAGCTAAAAGAAAAAGAAAGAGCATATGATGGCTACAAGAAAAATAAAGGCCAAGGTAACTCATGCATCCACGATTGCTCCCTCCCCACATCTATACACCCAAGATGAGGTTTGGCACTTGGCCATGGAATCCCTTTGAACATGGCACTTGGCAATGGAATCCTTTCCCCTTCGTTCCATCATTATTCACGTGGCACCTATCAATTGAAAGGTGGACCAAGGACATGTCACTTCCCTAGGGGAGTTGAGAACAACTAATAGTATCTTCTATTAACCACTCCTACCTACGGAGGTAACACCATTACATGACTAAGGCCCTATTACCGCTCAAACTAGCAGGGGTCCTAGGAGGGGATCCTATAGAGCAACTACTAGGTCAAGGGCAACAATGGAGCAGTAGCCCACTGTCACCTCAGCTAAAGCTCCCTGCTCTTTACGGACTTTCACCGATGGGAGAAGACCAAGTATAAAGGGGAATCACTAGATGAATGGAAAAATGAGAGGGAAAGGAGTGATTCCTAAGGCTTATTCACAAGAGAGACTCAATTATATGGCTTTCTTGCTCAGGAAGCAAGGTGATATGCTCTCTAGGAAGGGCCAAGAGGATTCTCGAGGCTAGGGTTTGAGAATATATCTAGCAAAGATGATTCCTAGGCCTCGAAATCCTTTTGGAAAAATTGGTCTTTGTGTAATCTTTGTGGAATTGGCGTCAATAGGTTGTGGGGCCACACGGGACCAAGCAGACCAAAAATTAGGTCATGGGCATGGAGTTGATCACCCAACGAGGGGCTGGACCTAATCAAGGGAGAGAAGAGGATCAAAGGACAAATTTTTTTGAGGTTTGAACTAAATAATCCTAATGAGGACACTAGCCAAGGGAAAACTAGGGCAAGAAATGGTCCTTGTGCTAGGGCTTGCTATATCTCGAGGTCCCACGGTCAAATTTGCTTCAAATTTTGAGGGCCTCTAGAGCAAACCTCAGCATAGTTGTGGACCAAAAATCGAAGTATTTGGATGGCTAGATTGTGAGATTATTGATGCCCTAGGTGACCTATGTAGGCTACGCCTAGAAAAAGAGGGAGGTGGAAAAGAATAAGCATTGAAAATGATCACCAATGGAGGATTAGTGTCTTGTCCTTTGGGAGAGATGGAATCAAGATGAATTTATGGTTTGGGAAGAATTCACCCAATCAAGGACATCTTCAACAACTTTGCATGGCATTTAGAGCATGAGAACAACTACTACAAAGACTTTATACTTCAGTTTGCAATAAATGATGACTTATCGAGATGTTTTTACCATAAATTATTGGTAGGAACATTCACCCATTCATACACGGCTTATGACACGATGCAATGCTATAAAATATCAAATTTCCACAATTTCGCATAACAAAAGCAGTAAATTTCAGCCTTGTATAGCGAAAATCCTAGCAACATGAATGTGACAATGATAAATAACAAGAATAGCATTAAAAGAGCACTTACATGTAAGAAAGAGCATATCCAATCATCAACATATGTCAATAGTGAAGCTCCAAGACAAAATGAAAGAGATCTGAACATCGAAATTCATCCATTCATCCAAACTCGTCCTCTAAGAAGGATAGCAAAAATCTCACAAGAGATAATGTTAAATTTGGACAACTAGGTCCAAACTCCATCTTGTGATGCTCAGATGAAGATTCCAATATTTGTATTGGATTCCTCTTTCGGAGAGATGTAAAATCGATATAAAATTGATTTTAATCTGATGAGCAGAACATTTATTTTGAATTTATTATTTATAATAAATTTAAGTGCAGGTCGGCCTTAAAGTTTTACACCCCCAACAAATGTGTCACACACCTCAATGATGGATATAAATACAGTCAACGTTGGAGAGCTTTTCAATCATCTCATCCACACACTTCTCATTATCTACAAGCATTTGAGAAGCAGTTTCATCTCCCACGTGAGAAGAAGGACGAAATCTACTGCAGCTAAAGGACGAAATTTACCGCAGCAAATTTTCTGCAGTTAGGGTTTCTGGGCAAGTTTGACCAGCGTTGACTTTGGTCAACGCATGGTTCGTTTGAGCTGAAATTTTGTGGAGAATTCGATTTTTGTAGGCCGTACTCATTGGCACAAAAATCGAGGTCAAAAGATTGACCGAAGTTGGAGCTGCTTTGACTTTCTTGTCGCTGCCCTGTGTTGACTTTTTATGGACTGCGTTGACTTTTCTAGGGTTGACTTTGAGTTGACTGGATAATTGATTTGAGGACTGTTGTGACACATTTTGGGTTGGCCGACCAAGAAGACTTTGCTGGTTGAAGCATCCTGCTGACCGCCGTAACGCACCAACACATTCTCCTGTTTCTAGTTTGTCTTCTATAGATCCACTGGTATGTTCTATCAGCATTTTTACTTAACTGTTTATGTGATTGTTGTTATAAAAGTAAAGTTGCATCAAGCATAGAACATCTACAAAAATTTACATGGTATCAGAGCTGAGGTGAAGACAAGCCCTAACTTATAGCAATCACCAACTGAGAAAAATGAGTTCCACAAGTTATGGCTTCAAAGAGGATGACAAGCTGACTGGAAGGGATGACTTCCATGCTTGGAAGATGATGTTAGATCTCAAATTAGAAGACCATGAGCTCATGGACTATGTACTGGGTAAGATACAAGAACCTCCATCCACTGCTACTGCTGCTGCTAAAACCAAGTATAAGAAGGGGGAGATCAAAGCAAAGCTAATGATCAGGGAATCCATACATAAAAGTCTTGTTGCCTACATATATGAGCTAGGCACATCCAAAGAGATGTATGATAAGCTGATACAAATGTTCAAAGTAAACAATGCAAACCAGGTGCTATTCTTCAAGAATCAATTGAAGAATCTGAAGAAACGCAGGGATGAATCTGTCCAAACATACTTTCTAAAACTGACCGAGATCAGGAACAATTTGTTGGCTATTGGGGAGACAATAGCTGATCGTGAGATAGTACTCACCGCACTTGGAGGGCTCCCATATGAATGGCAAGTATTCAACACTACCATTCTCAATAATAATACAATTCCTAACTTTGACGAGCTACTGTCAAGATGCATGCAAGAAGAGACAAGAATGAAGGAATACGAAAATGACAGAAATCTTGCCTACGTTGCTCATTCTAGAAAGAAGAACTCTGGTGGTCCAAAGAACAAAGGAAGAGCAAGGGCCCAAGGAAAGAAGGGCAATTGTTGGCCTGGTCACTATGCTAGAGAATGTCCTTTCAAGAAGGATTCTCCCGATAGTGATGACAACAACAACAACCAGAGAAATGGAAATCAAAGAAACAACAGGTCCAAAGGAAAGAGGAAGGCTCCCTCTGGCGGAAACAATCAACCTTTCAAAAGGTCTAGAAACTCCAGGTATGAGGAGTCAAATGTTGTTGATAAAAGTGTTGAACCTTTAGTTAAACTGAGAGGGGGGGGGGGGTGAATTAGTTTAACACATTCCTGATCTTTTAGAATTTTTCATTAAACTTAATTACACCTTCATTTCATATCCAATTTAATGTGTGAGTAATCTTAAAATGTAAGCAGCAAGTGTTAGTATAATATAGCAGTAGACTTAATATGAGAGCAGCAGATATTAAGCAGATGATACATATCAGATCAATACATAAATATCATGCACAGAGACACCAGATATAAGTGGAAACCCATAAAAGGAGAAAACCACATCTTATTATTGTTGTGATGCAAAGGCAAGCTCCAACTCCCTCTCACCACTGTTTTTCTGCAGGCACCAACCTACAGGAGGCTCCTACCTCAATTCTGCAAGCTACAACTTGCAAGGAAGCACCAAATCCCTTCAATTTTCTACAGGCACCAACCTACAGGAGGCTCCAACCTCAGTCAGCTACAACTGACAGCTATCAAGCTGCAACTTGATAGGGAAGCTCCAACTTCCTCAATTTATCAAACTAAATGTTTGCTGATTTACTCCAGATATCAGCTCTGTTTTGTATCTGCTCTTCTTCTCTTAATCTTCTCTGCTTTATTCTTCTATATTCCACATTCTCTATATTTGCTCTCTCTCTCACACCTCTATCTTTTTGCATATCAAGTTGATATTACTTATAGAAATTTCTTGATGACTATTTGTTTTCCTCTAGGAATTCGAAATGGATGGTCATACCCCTTGGTCTTCTGCCTCCTCATTTCTTTTTCCAACTCATTTTTAGAATTACTACAATATGTACAAATTTCCATGCTATAGTGGGATTTTGTCTTTTCCTTAGGATACTTGCCTTTGCATCACAAACAATAAAAGTTAATTACAACATTTACATTCACATTTTTAATTACATATTTCAATTTCACTCAGCTCCTTTTCTGGATTTTGGCTTTACTGGATTTGTCTTTTCCTGCTGCTATTAAGAACCCGTTCTGTATACATTTTGTTCACTGTCTTCTGCATATTCCCTGTTTTCTGTGCTTATTCACCTGTCCAACTTAATCCTGTACCTATTCCTGTTCACCGAACTTTCATCTCTGCATGCTCTCCTCTTCTTTTTCCTTTTCATAATTGCATTCAAGTTTCATCCCCAATCATTTCCCAAGTCTGAGCAATCTCACAATCTCTGCTTTGTTCTACGCTGACAGTTCCAATGCTTAAATCTGAAGTGTTAATAAATCAACCATATTCCCAGTACTTTTCAATATTTCACTTAACTGTGTGTAAATGCATCCCAATATAACAAGTCTTTTGTCAAAATAAAACCAACGCACTCAACCATCCACAATTCTGGCAATTCAACAGGTTCTTGTTTCCGGGACTGGCAATTAAATAAAACTCCAAGCCAAGGAATTGCAGTCTCACTACTTAATTCTTCTTTTGGATTTACTTATCCTTTGATCCAATCTCATTTTACACCCGAATAATGTTGGAATGTAATTTCCAACTGCTCGGATCAGTTCACCGGCGACAGCATGGATGAACAGGCGCAGAAGAAAAGTGGGAGCAAGTTGGCGGAGCGATCATCGCTTGACAGGAGATCGACGGCTAGCGGGAGGTTAAAAAGCCCTGAGGTTAGCGGGATGGGAACCCCCGCATTTGACTTCCCGATCGAGCGTTGACCACAAATGAACAGCCACGGTTAACTGCGGGGCCTCACCCCAATTGTTGTGTACGGGCGGGAGGCAGCCCCCGCAACCTTAATATATATCAATATATGGTCACACCTTCGTCCTTATTAATTCATAAACCTTAATATATATTTGATTTGGGCCCACACACCCACAACACATTGCCAACGTGGGGTCAACACGGTCGAATCGTACCTTCGCTAACCTCCACACACCTTCGTTAAAATCCGGGCATGTTCAACACGCGATTGCCGTCCGATGGCCCGTTTCCAAATCAGCGGCTCTTGTCAATTTCGCTCCGCGTCCTGGTACGAAAGTTAATGCACGAAGGCGCACGTTAAATGGTGGTTTTACTGTTCATCCAGGGACACGCGTCGATCAATCAATGGAATCGCTGCCAATTCGGGAATACCGCCTTCCGTATAATAGTGGTGCGAAGAATACCACCGTTCACTTTAAACCGCCGTTACTATTCATTCAACTCTTGGTTCCACTTCTCCCTACGCTCCAGGTTTCGATCCTCCATGATTTTGATTATATATATATATTCATCGCATTTCAATTATATAAATATAATTTTTGTTTCGACTATGGTTCCACCTATTCTCATACACAAGTTTATTATGTGTTTCTTATAAATACTCTGCTACAGGGTCTCACCCATACGGAATCCTCGTAACAAAACACACACCAATATGGCAAACACAGGAATCCAAATTCTCATACACAGACTGTGAGCACTTGCTATTTAACGTTGTCTAAAATATTCTTGGAATTTATATATATATGCATATTCTTGGAATAGCAGTGGTTTCTCTCTAGTAACAGTTGTGGCTCTGCCTCTGCCGCTTCTGTCACCCTGCCTCTGCCTCTACTGCTGTGATAACGGCTCTGTCTCTGTATTTGTTTCCTCTGCCTCTGCCTTTGCTGCCTCCATTGTATGTCTTTGTCTAATTGTAACTGTTCTTGTTTCTACATCTGCTACCTCCTTTGCCATCAATGACAACATTTCCAACAGTCTCCCCCTTTGGCATTGATGGCAATACATTTTCTCTGTTTGCCTGCTCTTTCTCCTGTTGCTTGCTCTTCCTCCCCCTTTGACATCAATGGCAAAAGGTTGCTTTTTGCATTTCCTCTCTCTGAGTTATGTTTAGGCCCTCTTCTGCTGACTTTGTACCATGCTGCTCCATAGTGATGTATAAGACTTGTTGAGAGAACACTTTTAGGATTATCGAATTTGAATATATACTGTAACTTGATACAGTTCTTTCACTTGTATAGAGCTAAAAGTGAGAAATAATGATATTTCATAGAATACATTGTATCAGCTTTATCTAGTCAGAGATGTATAATCACTACTCGTCTTTTATGTTTCAGATTCTTAATATAATGTTTCAGAGCACAATACTAATCCTTTTGCTCTGTAATTGACCTTTTGATGCTTGAATAATGCAGATAACTTTAGGATAATAACTTAGTGTTCTTTTGCCTTAATCCTTTGATCTTGAGGATCTGATTCATGCTTTCCTTGCTGGCTATTCTCCCCCTGGAATGGTATTTTCGTTTTTGTTCTGCCCCTAAAATTATGCTTCCTCTTTATATTAGAGAGTAGCATCTGCAGATACTACCCCTAGTTTATCTCTCAAGTATTGAAATGGTTCTCTAGCAAGAGGTTTGGTAAATATATCAGCTGTTTTTTCTTTCGTTGGTACATATTCCAGCTTTACTATCTTCTGAGCCACTTGTTCTCGGAGGAAATGATACTTGATTGGAATATGTTTAGTTTTTGAGTGAAGTACATGATTTTTAGATATACTTATAGCACTCGTATTATCACATTTGATTGAGATAGGTTCATCAATGTTTACCTTCATGTCTTGAAGAGTTTGCTTCATCCACATGACTTGTGTACAACATGCTGCTGCTGCTATATATTCTGCTTCAGCTGTAGACAGAGAGATGGATGTTTTTTTCTTGCTTAACCATGCCACCAGACTTTCTCCTAGATAGAAAGCACCTCCACTTGTACTTTTCCTGTCATCAACACAACTGGCCCAATCTGCATCTGTGTATGCTGTTAAAGTGAAGCTTTTGCCTTTAGGATACCAAAGTCCATACTGTGTTGTTCCTTGTAGATATATGAGTATTCTTTTTACTGCCAGAAGATGGTTTTGTTTAGGTGCTGCTTGATATCTTGCCACTAGTCCTACTGCTAGCATGATGTCTGGTCTTGAAGCTGTCAAGTACAACAAGCTTCCTATCATGGATCTGTAGAGTTTTTGATCTACATCTGCAGACCTATCATCAGCACACAGCTTGCATCCCGTGATCATGGGGGTTGTCATTGGTTTGCAGTCCTCCATTTTGAATTTTTTCAGCATTTCTTTTAAGTATTTTTCTTGAGAGATGAATGTGCCTGTGTTCTTTTGCTGAATTTGCAGTCCTAAGTAGAAATTGAGTTCTCCAATCATAGACATTTCAAACTCTGTTTTCATCTCATCAGCAAACCCTTTTTCTAGTTCATCTTTGTTGCTTCCAAACATAATGTCATCAACATATACAACAACAATCAGGAGTTCATTTTCATGGGCTTTTATGTATAAATTGTTGTCTACTCCACCTCTCTTAAAACCATGTTTTTGCAAATATTTATCCAGTCTTGAGTACCAAGCACGAGGAGCCTGTTTCAATCCATATAGGGCCTTCTTCAGTCTGCATACATAGTCTCCTTTGTCTGTCAATGAGAAGCCTTCTGGTTGTTCCATGTACACTTCTTCTTCTAGATCTCCATTAAGAAAAGCAGACTTTACATCCATTTGATATACCTTGAAGTCTTGGTAGCATGCAAATGCCAGGAACATTCTAATAGCTTCCATTTTGGCTAAGGGGCAAATGTTTCTTCATAATCAAGTCCTTCAATTTGTGAGTATCCTTTGCAGACCAGCCTGGCTTTATTCCTGATTACTTGTCCTTGCTCATTCATTTTGTTTTTGAATACCCATTTTGAACCAATGATATTCTTCTCAATTGGTCTAGGAACTAGTTCCCAGGTATTGTTTTTCTCAATTTGGTCCAATTCTTCATTCATTGCTTTTACCCAATACTTGTCCTTGCTAGCTTCTTTAAACTGCTTTGGCTCTATTTGTGATAACATTGCTATGTATACTTCTTCTGTCTGTTCAGTTAGCTGCCTTCTTGTTTGCACTCCTATACTCTTGTCTCCTATGATTTGATCTTCTGGATGGTTCTTTTGAGTGTATCTTGAGGGGGTTTTTGAGTTTAGTTCAGCATTTTCTGATGTTTTGCTTGTTTCTTCATCATCTTGGTCCTCTTCTTTATGATTTTCAGAATGGCTGCTGCAATCTATATCTCTTGTCTTGTTTGGAAGTTCTTCATCAAATCTCACATCAATACTTTCTACAATTTTTCGAAGAGTCTTGTTGTAGCATCTGTATCCTTTATTTTTGGATGCATATCCTAGAAATATCCCTTCATCTGCTCTTGCATCAAACTTCCCCAGATTTTCATCGTTATTCTTTATGTAGCACTTGCTACCAAAGACTCTAAAGTGCTTGATTGATGCAGGTTTACCATGCCATAGCTCATAAGGTGTCTTGTCACTGTTAGGTCTTAAATGAGCTTTGTTTAGAATATGTACTGTTGTGTGTACAGCTTCTGCCCAAAAGGTTTGAGCAATATTATTCTCTTGCATCATGGCTCTGGCAATTTGTTGAGCAGATCTATTTTGTCTCTCTGCTACTCCATTCTGTTGAGGTGTTCCTGCAATAGTAAATTGTTGTTTTATGCCATGTTCATTGCATAGGTCTGCAAAGTCATAATCAGTGAATTCTCCTCCTCTATCTGATCTGATACATTTTAGCTTGCATCCAGTTTGATTTTCTGCTAATTCTTTGAATGTCTTAAACTTTTCTAGTGCTTCTGATTTGTTCTTGAGAAAAGCAACTCATGTCATTCTGTAGAAATCATCTATTATCAGCATGAAGTAGGATTCTCCACTTGGTGTTTTAGTTCTTGCAGGTCCACACAGATCCATGTGCACAAGCTGGAGTGGTCTTCTTGTTGATAGCTCATCTTTAGATTTAAAGGATGTGCGAGTTTGTTTCCCAAATTGACAAGATTTGCATATGGTATTTGAAGGCCTTTTTATTTCTGGCATATCTCTGACAGCTTTCTTCTTGCTCAGTCTGATGATATGGTCGAAATTGAGGTGTCCCAATCTCCTATGCCATAGCCATGACTCCTCAAGTTTGCTAAGATGGCAGGCTTCATCCTCCTCTTTTACTATGTAAACATTACTCTTTGTTCGAACACCTTTGAGCAGAGTCTTTCCTGTTGTGCTTGATCTGATTTCACAATCTTGTGCTCTAAAGAGAACTTCACAGCCTTCGTCACACATCTGACTGACACTCAGTAAATTTGCTTTCAGCCCATCTACAAATAATACATCTTGGACCTTTCCTCTTCCATTATCTATGTTGACTGAGCCTTTTCCCTTGATTTTACCTGATTTATCATTGCCAAAAGTAACATTGCCAGATTTCTTTTCATCAAGAGTCATAAACTTGCTTTTGTCTCCAGTCATATGTTTTGAGCAGCCACTGTCCAAGTACCACTGGCTTTTCAGGTCTTGAGCAGTTAGGGCCAAGTCACATTTATTCTCCTTCTTTATCCACTGGAAGCACCCTTTTGTTTGGTATCTTTTGTGGGATGATGGACTACACTTTCTTAGAGGACATTTAGAAGGTATATGTCCAACTTGATTGCATACACAACATTTGATCATAATTTTTGCAGAGTTATGAGTATGAACAAAATTTCTTTGAATCATAAACCTCCTTGAGGTGTTAAACATCAATCTTTGTCCATACTTTCTACACTCAATGATTTTATGACCAAATTCCTTACAATAAAAGCAATAACCATAGAAGCTATTTGCATACCTGATGTAAGGTTGTCTCTTCCATTTGTTTGCTTGAGGCAGTCTCTTCAATGTTTGCATCTTTTGCTGGTTTGAATTACTCCTTCTTGCATGACAATATGCAGCAATGTGTCCCAACTTGTGGCAGACATAACAGGTGGCATTCTTCATTGGAGGGAAGAATTTTCTTTGATGGTTTCCAAATTTTACATATTCAGGGGTCTTAGTATTTATTACATTCTTTGCTACTAGTGGTTTCTTCTGATCTCTGTCTTCCTTATTGCAGATTTCTTCTTTTGTAGGAATTATTTGAGCTGCTTCATCAGCCTTCTTTGCTTTCACAAAAATTATATTTTTGTTTTCCTTTTCTTTGCCTTCACTTGATTCTCCTTCATACCCTATCCCAGTTTTTATTAGAGGAGATCTTTGAGCATCCAAGATTTCATTCAACTTACCAGAACTTGTCATTTGAGAAGGGTATATAGACACTTTCTGTTGAGCACTTTCTAATTTCTTCCTCAAACATACAATTTCTTCTTCCAGCTTCTCTTGTTCTCGAGTTTTATCCTTGATTTGCTGAAGTAACATATCTTCAATCTTCTTGGCTTCTTCAAGCTTTACCTTCAGCTACATGAGGACTTCTGAATTTTGTTCTTCCTTCACACATTTGAGGAGAATCTCCTTTTGTTTTCTGCATTTTAGTTTGAGTCTGTCAATCTCCTCCAGAGCACTTCTTAGCTCCCCCTCAAGGTCGACTTCCCCTTCTTCTTCTTCTTCTAGCAAGAGTCCTTCAAGATCTTATATGGCCATCAGTAAAAATTCAGAGGTTCCCTCTTCTCCTGAGGATTCATCTGAGTCTTCTGATGTACTGCTGTCTTGTTGAGCATAGAAGGATTTTCTGCTGAATTTCTTTCCTTTCTGCCAGTTCTTTGATGTGTTTTTCTCTGATTCTTGAGCTTGATTTCTTACTTTCTTGTGAGGACACTTAGCCGCATAATGTCCAACTCTTCCACAGTTAAAGCATTTGAAGGGAAGTTTACCTTTGTATCTACCTGAGCCTCTATCCAGTTTCTTGACAAATTTAGCCTCTTCTTCATCAGAGCAAGAGCATATGTCTTCCTTTTCTTCTTTCTTCTTTTCTGTTTTAAAGGCTGCTTCCCTTGTACTTGGCTTCTTCTGTGGGAGCCTCATTTCATAAGCTGTTAGATTTCCAAGTAGCTGGTTCATGGTCAAGGTCTCCCAATCAGCTGTTTCTTCTATTGCAGACACCTTTGGATTAAACCTGGATGGAAGAGATCTTAGAATCTTTTGCACAATTATACTTTCTGGCATTTTTTTCTCCAAGAGCTTTCATATTGTTAATAATTTCTGCAGCTTTTAGGAAGAAACTGGCAATGTCTTCATCATCATTCATTTTTAAGTTTTCAAACTGGGCTCTATAGACTTGAAGTTTGGCAGTATTTACTTTCTGGTCTCCCTCATGTATGTTTTCAAGAGTATCCCATATTTTTTTGGCAGTGTCTTTGTGCATTAATTTAATAAACTCTGCTTCACACAATCCATTCAGGATGGCATTCATGGCTTTTGCATTAGCCACAAAATCTTGTTTTGATTCTTTTTCTGTGTCAGTTGCCTTCGGGGCATATCCTAATTCCACAGCAGCCCAAACTTCTATTCCTAGAGACATTATGTATGCCCTCATTCTGATTTTCCAGAAAGCATAATTTTCACCAGTGAAGAAAGGGGCTTTATTGGTTGAGCATCCTTCTTTACTAGCCATCTTGGGAACCTAGGATCTCCTTTCAGTTGTTAGACTTGAACAAAGGAACCTGCTCTGATACCAATTGTTGAACCTTTAGTTAAACTGAGAGGGGGGGGGGGGTGAATCAGTTTAACACATTCCTGATCTTTTAGAAATTTTTATTAAACTTATTTACACTTTCATTTCATATCCAATTTAATGTGTGAGGAATCTTAGAGTGTAAGCAGCAAGTGTTAGTATAATATAGCAGTAGACTTAATATGAGAGCAGCAGGTATTAAGCAGATGATACATATCAGATCAATACATAAATATCATGCACAGAGACACCAGATATAAGTGGAAACCCATAAAGGGAGAAAAACACATCTTATTATTGTTGTGATGCAAAGGCAAGCTCCAACTCCCTCTCACCACTGTTTTCTGCAGGCACCAACCTACAGGAGGCTCTATCCTCAATTCTGCAAGCTACAACTTGCAAGGAAGCACCAACTCCCTTCAATTATCTGCAGGCACCAACCTACAGGAGGCTCCAACCTCAGTCAGCTACAACTGACAGCTATCAAGTTGCAACTTGATAGGGAAGCTCCAACTTCCTCAATTTATCAAACTGAATGTTTGCTAATTTACTCCAGATATCAGCTCTGTTTTGTATCTGCTCTTTTTCTCTTAATCTTCTCTGCTTTATTCTTCTACATTCTGCATTCTCTATATTTGCTCTCTCTCTCACACCTCTATCTTTTTGCATATCAAGTTGAAATTACTTATAGAAATTTCTTGATGGCTGTTTGTTTTCCTCTCGGAATTCGAAATGGATGGTCATACCCCTTGGTCTTTTGCCTCCTCATTTCTTTTTCCAACTCATTTTTAGAATTACTACAATATGTACAAATTTCCATGCTATAGTGGGATTTTGTCTTTTCCTTAAGATACTTGCCTTTGCATCACAAACAATAAAAGTTAATTACAACATTACATTCACATTTTTAATTACATATTTCAATTTCACTCAGCTCCTTTTCTGGATTTTGGCTTTACTGGATTTGTCTTTTCCTGCTGCTGTTAAGAACCTGTTCTGTATACACTTTGTTCACTGTCTTCTGCATATTCCCTGTTTTCTGTGCTTATTCACCTGTCCAACTCATTCATGTACCTATTCCTATTCGCGTAACTTTCATCTCTCGCATGCTCTCCTCTTCTTTTCCTTTTCATAATTGCATTCAAGTTTCATCCCCAATCATTTCCCAAGTCTGAGCAATCTCACAATCTCTGCTTTGTTCTACGCTGACAGTTCCAATGCTTAAATCTGAAGTGTTAATAAATCAACCATATTCCCAGTACTTTTCAATATTTCACTTAACTGTGTGTAAATGCATCCCAATATAACAAGTCTTTTGTCAAAATAAAACCAACGCACTCAACCATCCACAATTCTGGCAATTCAACAGGTTCTTGTTTCCGAGACTGGCAATTAAATAAAACTCCAAGCCAAGGAATTGCAGTCTCACTACTTAATTCTTCTTTTGGATTTACTTATCCTTTGATCCAATCTCATTTTACACCCGAATAATGTTGGAATGTAATTTCCAACTGCTCGGATCAGTTCACGGGCGGCAGCATGGATGAACAGGCGCAGAAGAAAAGTGGGAGCAGGTTGGCGGAGCGATCATCACTTGACAGGAGATCGACGGCTAGCGGGAGGTTAAAAAGCCCGGAGGTTAGCGGGATGGGAACCCCCGCATTTGACTTCTCGATCGAGCGTTGACCACAAATGAACAGCCACGGCTAACTGCGGGGCCTCACCCCAATTGTTGTGTACGGGCGGGAGGCAGCCCCCGCAACCTTAATATATATCAATATATGGTCACACCTTTGTCCTTATTAATTCATAAACCTTAATATATATTTGATTTGGGCCCACACACCCACAACACATTGCCAACGTGGGGTCAACATGGTCGAATCGTACCTTCGCTAACCTCCGCACACCTTCGTTAAACTCCGGGCATGTTCAACGCGCGATCGTCGTCCGATGGCCCGTTTCCAAATCAACGGCTCCTGTCAATTTCGCTCCGCGTCCTGGTACGAAAGTTAATGCGCGAAGGCGCACGTTAAACGGTGGTTTTATTGTTCATCCAGGGACACGCGTCGATCAATCAATGGAATTGTTGCCAATTCGGGAATACTGCCTTCCGTATAATAGTGGTGCGAAGAATACCACCGTTCACTTTAAACCGCCGTTACTGTTCATTCAGCTCTTGGTTCCACTTCTCCCTACGCTCCAGGTTCCGGTCCTCCACGATTTCGATTATATATATATATATTCATCGCATTTCAATTATATAAATATAATTTTTGTTTCGACTATGGTTCCGCCTATTCTCATACAGAAGTTTATTATGTGTTTCTTATAAATACTCTACTACAGGGTCTCACCCATATGGAATCCTCGTAACAAAACACACACCAATATGGCGAACACAGGAATCCAACTTCTCATACACAGACTATGAGCACTTGCTAGTTAACGCTGTCTAAAAGATTCTCGGAATTTATATATATGTGCATATTCTTGGAATAGCAGCGGTTTCTCTGTAGTAACAACTATGGCTCTGCCTCTGCCGCTGGTGTTGTTGAACGAAAGAACAGGACCATTGTGGAAGCTACCTGTGCCATGCTATGTGACCAAGGTCTACCGAAGTTTCTGTGGGGAGAAGCTGTGAATACTGTTGAATACATTCAAAACCGATGCCCTCATTCTGTCCTGGACTCCAAAACTCCCGAAGAGCATAGGAGGCTAACACGAGAATACCACTTCAAACTCTCAAGCTATTCACCAAAACTGCTGCCACCATTTCACTGTCATGGTTCCACTTCCTCCAGGTTCCATCTTCATCCTTTTACTCTGGTTTCCGCCCGTTATATATGAAAGAGTTCTTTTCATTTATTTAATCTGACCCAGGGTTCCAGCCTACGCTCCAGGTTCCGGTCCGCATTTGTTATTTATCAAAACGTTCATTGTTCAATGTATTTTTATTATTCGACTCCGCTCCATTCAATTATATATATGTATATATATGGTCAACTATGGTTCTGCTCCTATTCACGCTGGTTCTTTAGTGTATGCATATATATAGACCATATATATATAACGCACCTAGCATATATATAATGCACAGTTCTACCATATCAATCGAATACAAGTGCTCCGTTAAAACTTATGTTATGTGTAATGCCCGTCTGTATAAAATAATCTCGGAATTTATCTATATATGTACATATTTTTGAGATAACAATGGTTTCTCTGCAATGACATCTGTGGCTCTACCTCTGTCGCTTCTGTCACTCTACCTCTGCCTCTACTGTTGTGATAACAGCTCTGTCTCCATATTTGCTTCCTTTGTCTCTGCCTTTCTCTTCATTTCCTCTTTGCTCCATTGTCTGTCTTAGTCTCCTTGTAATTGCTCTTGTTTCTGCATCTGCTACCTCCTTTGCCATTGATGACAATATTTCCAACAGTCTCCCCCTTTGGCATTAATGGCAATACATACATTTTCCCTGTTTTCCTGCTCTTTCCCCTGTTGCTTGCTCTCCCTCCCCCTTTGACATCAATGGCAAAGGGTTTCATTTTGCATTTCCTCTCTCTGAGTTATGTTTAGGCCCTCTTCTGCTGACTTTGTACCATGCTGCTCCATAGTGATGTATAAGACTTGTTGAGAGAACACTTTGAGGATTATCGAATTTGAATATACACTGTAAATTGATACAGTTCTTTCACTTGTATAGAGCTAACAGTGAGAAATAATGATATTTCATATAGTACATTGTATCAGCTCTATCTATTCAGAGATGTATAATCACTACTCGTCTTTTATGTTTCATATTCTTAATATAATGTTTCAGAGCACAATACTGATCTTTGCTCTGTAATTGACCTTTTGATGCTTGAATAATGCAGATAACTTTAGGATAATAACTTAGTGTTCTTTTTCCTTAATCCTTTGATCTTGAAGATCTGATTCATGCTTTCCTTGCTAGCTGTTCTTCCCCTGGAATGGTATTTTCGTTTTTGTTCTCCCCCAAAAATTATGCTTCCTCTTTATATTAGAGAGTAGCATCTGCAGATATTACCCCTAGTTTATCTCTCAAGTATTGAAATGGTTCTCTAGCAAGAGGTTTGGTAAATATATCAGCTGTATGTTCTTTCGTTGGTACATATTCCAGCTTTACTATCTTCTGAGGCACTTGTTCTCGGAGGAAATGATACTTGATTGGAATATGTTTAGTTTTTTAGTGAAGTACAGGATTTTTGGATATACTTATAGCACTTGTATTATCACATTTGATTGAAATAGGTTCATCAATGCTTACCTTCATGTCTTGAAGAGTTTGCTTCATCCACATGACTTGTGTACAACATGTTGTTGCTACTATATATTCTGCCTCAGCTGTAGACAGATAGATGGATGTTTGTTTCTTGCTTAACCATGCCACCAGGATTTCTCCTAGATAGAAAGCACCTCCACTCGTACTTTTCCTGTCATCAACACAACTAGCCCAATATGCATCTGTGTATGCTGATAAAGTGAATTTTTTGGTTTTAGGATACCAAAGTCTGTATTGTGATGTTCCTTGTAGATATCTGAGTATTCTTTTTACTACCAAAAGATGGTTTTGTTTAGGTGCTGCTTGATATCTTGCCACTAGTCCTACTGCTAGCATGATGTCTAGTCTTGATGCAGTAAGATACAATAGACTTCCAATCATGGATCTGTAGAGTTTTTGATCTATATCAATAGACCCATTCTCGGCGCATATCTTGCAGCCTGTGGTCATGGGAGTTGACACAGGTTTGCATTCCTCCATTTTGAACTTTTTCAGCATTTCCTTTAAGTATTTTTCTTATGAGATGAATGTACTTATGCTCCTTTGCTGAATTTGAAGTCCTAAATAGAAACTGAGCTCTCCAATCATGGACATTTCAAAATCTGATTTCATCTCTTCTGCAAATCCTTTTCCTAGCTCATCTCTGTTGCTTCCAAACATAATGTCATCAACATATACAACAACAATTAGGAGTTCATTTTCATGGGCTTTTATGTATAGATTGTTGTCTACTCCACCTCTTTTAAAACCCTGTTTTTGCAAATATTTATCCAGTCTTGAGTACCAAGCACGAGGAGCCTGTTTCAGTCCATATAGGGCCTTTTTCAGTTTTCATACAGTCTTCTTTATCTGTCAATGAGAAACCTTCTGGTTGTTCCATGTACACTTCTTCTTCTAGATCACCATTAAGAAAATCAGATTTTACATCCATTTGATATACCTTGAAATCTTGGTAGCATGCAAATGCCAGGAACATTCTGATAGCTTCCATTCTGGCTATAGGGGCAAATGTTTCATCATAATCAAGTCCTTCTATTTGTGAGTTTCCTTTGCAAACCAGCCTAGATTTATTCCTGATTACTTGTCCTTGCTCATTCATTTTGTTTTTGAATACCCATTTTGAGCCTATGACATTTTTCTCAGCAGGTCTAGGAACTAGTTCCCAGGTATTTTTTTTCTCAATTTGGTCCAATTCTTCATTCATTGTATTTACCCAAGACTTTTTCCTTGTTGGTTTCTTCAAATTTTCAGTTCATTTGTGACAACATGGCTATGTATACTTTTCCCAAGTATTTAGTTAGCTGCCTTCTTGTTTGCACTCCTACATTCTTGTCTCCTATGATTTGATCTTCTGGATGGTTCTTTTGAGTGTATCTTGAGGGGGTTTTTGAGTTCAGTCCAGCATCTTCTGATGTTTTGTTTGTTTCATCATCATTTTGATCTTCTTCTTCATTGTTGTCTGATGTACTGCATCAGTCTGTATCTCTAGTATTGTTTGGAAGTTCTTCATCAAATCTCACATCAATACTTTCAACTATCTTCCGAAGGGTCTTGTTGTAGCACCTGTACCCTTTGCTTTTGGAAGCATATCCTAGAAATATCCCTTCATCTGCTCTTGCATCAAATTTGCCAAGATTTTCATCATTATTCTTTATGTAACACTTGCTTCCAAAGATTCTGAAATGTTTGATTGAAGCTGGATTTCCATGCCATAGTTGATAGGGAGTCTTGTCACTGCTTGGCCTTAAGTGAGCTTTATTAAGGATATGTACTATTGTGTGCACTGCTTCTGCCCAGAAGGTTTGAGCAATATTATTCTCTTGGATCATGGCTCTGGCAATTTGTTGAACAGATCTGTTTTGTCTCTCTGCTACTCCATTCTGCTGAGGTGTCCCTGCAATAGTAAATTGTTGTTTTATGCCATGTTCATTGCATAGGTCTACAAATTCATAATCAATGAATTCACCTCCTCTGTCTGATCTGATGCATTTCAGCTTGCATCCTGTCTGATTTTCTGCTAATGCTTTAAATGTTTTGAATTTGTCCAGAGCTTCCAATTTATTCTTGAGAAAAGAAACCCATGTCATTATGGAGAAATCATCTATTATCAGCATAAAGTAGGACTCTCCACTTGGTGTTTTAGTTCTTGCAGGTCCACACAGATCCATGTGCACAAGTTGCAGTGGTCTTCTTGTTGATAGCTCTTCTTTAGATTTAAAGGATGTGCGAGTTTGTTTTCCCAACTGACAGGATTTGCATATTGTGTTCGAGGGCCTTTTTAATTCTGGCATATCTCTGACAACTTTCTTCTTGCTCAGTCTAATGATATGGTCAAAGCTGAGATGTCCCAATCTCCTATGCCATAACCATGACTCCTCGAGTTTGCTAAGATGGCAGGCTTCATCCTCCTCTTTCACTATGTACACATTACTCTCTATTCGAACACCTTTGAGTAGAGTCTTTCCTGTTGTGCTTGATCTGACTTCACAATCTTGTGCTCTAAAAATAACTTCGCAGCCTTTGTCACACATCTGACTGACACTCAGTAAATTTTCTTTCAGCCCATCTACAAATAGTACATCCTGGGCCTTTCCTCTGCCATTATCTATGCTGACTGAACCTTTTCCCTTGATCTTTCCTGTTTTATCATTGCCAAAAGTAACATTGCCAGATTTCTTTTCATCAAGAGTTATAAACTTGCTTTTGTCTCCTGTCATGTGTTTGGAGTAGCCACTGTCCAAATACCATTGACTCTTCAAATCTTGAGCAGTTAAAGCCAAGTCACATTTGTTCACCTTCTTTATCCACTAGAGGCCTCCTTTTGTTTGGTATCTTTTGTGAGGTGATGAATTATATCTTCTTAGAGAACATTTGGAAGGCATATGTCCAACTTGATTGCATATACAACATTTGATCATAATTTTTGCAGAATTAAGAGTATGAACAAAATTTCTTTGATTCATAAACCTCCTTGAGGTGTTAAACATTAGCCTTTGTCCATACTTTCTACATTCAATGATTTTATGACCAAATTCCTTACAATAAAAGCAGTAACCATAGAAGCTATTTGCATACCCGATGTAAGGTTGTTTCTTCCATTTGTTTGTTTGAGGCAGTCTCTTCAATACTTGCATCTTTTGCTGGTTTGAATTACTCCTCCTTGCATGACAATATGCAGCAATGTGTCCCAGCTCATGGCAAACATAGCAAGTGGCATTCTTCATTGAAGGGAAGGATCTCCTTTGATAGTTTCCATATTCAAGGGTCTGAGTATTTATTACATTCTTTGCTACTAGTAATTTCTTCTAATTTCTTTCTTCCTTGTTGTAGATTTATTCTATTGTAGAAGTTGTTTGAGCTGCTTCATCTTCCTTCTTTTCTTTTATAAAGATAATCTCTCTGTCAACCTTTTCTTTTCCTTTACTTGATTCCTCTTCATAGCCTATTCTAGTCTTTATCATAGGGGATCTTTGAGCAACTAGGATTTCATTCAACTTACTAGAGCTTGTTGTTTGAGACGAGTTTACAACCACATTTCTTTGAGCATTTTCTAGTTTCTTCCTGAGGCATACTACTTCTTCTTCCAGCTTCTCTTGTTCTCGGGTTTTGTCTTTGATTTGCTGAAGTAACATGTCTTCTATATTTTTGGCTTCTTCAAGCTCTACCTTCAGCTGCATGAGGACTTCTGAGTTTTGTTCTTCTCTTACATACTTGAGAAGAATGTCCTTTTGTTTTCTGCATTTCAGTTTAAGTCTGTCAATCTCTTCCAAAGCACTTCTTAGCTCCCCCTCAAGGTCGACTTCCCATTCTTCTTCTTCATCTTCTAGCAGGATTCCTTCAAGTTCTTCTATGGCCATCAATAAGAATTCGGAGGTTCCTTCTTCACTTGAGGGTTCATCTGAATCTTCAGATGTACTGCTGTCTTGTTGAGCATAGAAGGATTTTCTGCTGAATTTCTTTCCTTTCTGCCAGTTCTTTGATGTGTCTTTCTCTGATTCTTGAGCTTGATTTCTTACTTTCTTGTGAGGACACTTAGCAGCATAGTGTCCCACTCTTCTACAGTTAAAGCATTTGAAGGGGATTTTACCTTTGTATTTACCTGAGCCTCTATCCAATTTCTTGACAAACTTTGCCTCTTCTTCATCTGAGTAAGAGCATATGTCTCCCTCTTCTTCTTTCTTCTTTTCTGTTTTAAAGGCTGCTTCCCTCGTACTTGGCTTCTTCTGTGGGAGCCTCATTTCATAGGCTGTTAGATTTCCAAGTAGCTGGTTCATGTTCAAGGTCTCCCAATCAGCTGTTTCTTCTATTGCAGATACTTTTGGATTAAACCTGGATGGAAGAGATCTTAGAATCTTTTGCACAATTATACTTTTTGGCATTTTTTCTCCAAGAGCTTTCATATTGTTAATAATTTCTGCAGCTTTTAGAAAGAAATTGGCAATTTCTTCATCATCATTCATTTTTAAGTTCTCAAACCGGCTTCATATACTGGTTACAGAAGCCAGTCGTCTCCTCATGTATGTTCTCGTATCATCCCATATTTCTTTGCGTTGTCTTTGTGCATTACTTTAATAAACTCTCGTTCACATAATCCATTCGTGATGGCATTCATGGCTTTTAGAACAGCCACAAAATCTTGCCTTTGAGTCTTTTTCATGTCGTTTGCCTTTCGGGGTACATCTCTAATTCCACGTTGAATTTTGGCATTCTATTCCTAGAGACATTATGTATGTCCTCATTCTGATTTTCTAGAAAGCATAATTTTCACCAGTGAAGAAAGGGGCTTTATTGGTTGAGCATCCTTCTTTACAAGCCATCTTGGGAACCTAGGATCTCCTTTCAGTTGTTAGACCTGTACAAATGAACCTGCTCCGATACCAATTGTTGAACCTTTAGTTAAACTGAGAGGGTGGGGTGAATCAGTTTAACACATTCCTGATCTTTTAGAACTTTTCATTTAACTTAATTACACCTTCATTTCACATCCAATTTAATGTGTGAGTAGTCTTAAAATATAAGCAGCAAGTGTTAGTATAATATAGCAGCAGACTTAATATGAGAGTAGCAGATATTAAGCAGATGATACATATCAGATCAATACATACATATCATGCACAGAGACACCAGATATAAGTGGAAACCCATAAAGGGAGAAAACCACATCTTATTATTGTTGTGATGCAAAGGCAATCTCCAACTCCCTCTCACCACTGTTTTTCCAACTGAACTAACCCACAAGAGGCTCCAACTTATTATCAAGTAAGCCACAACTTGCAAGGAAGCACGGTCTCCCTTTCTCAATTTTCTCGTGCACCAACCCAAGGTGGAGGTTTCCAACTTTCGCTCAGTTACAATCGACAATGATTAAGTCACATGCTGATAGGAAGTTCTTAACTATTCAATTTATCAAATCGAATGTTTACGATTATTCCATATTTATTTCCACGTAGCTTCTCTTTCTGCTCTTCTTTTCTTGGTCTTCTCTTCTATACTCTGCCTTCTCTATATTTTCTCTCTCTCGCTCTCCCATTTTGAGCTTATCAAATTGATATTATATATATAAATTCTCACATGAATGTTTGTATTTCACAAGGAATTTGAAGTGAACAGTCATGACTCTTTGGCTTCTATCTTCTTATTCCTTTTTCAACTCAATTTTAGAATTACTACAATATGTACAAGTTTCATGCTACAGTGGGATTTTGTCTTTTCCTTAGGATACTTTCCTTGGCATCACAAACAATAAAAAAATAATTACATCATTTACATTCACATTCTAAATTACATATTTCAATATCACTCAGCTCCTCTTCTGAACTTTGGCTTACTGGATTTTGTCTTTTTCTACTGTTGTTAAGAAAATGTTCTGCATCATCTTTGTTTACTGTCATCTGTACATTTCACCTATTCACTGCTCTTCTGAATCCCTGTATTTTTCTTGTTCATTCCAGTTATATAACAGTTGTATGTACAGCTGTCTTTTAGTCAAACTTAAATATAACTCTGCGTTTTTATAAACCCTTTTTAATCACACGGATATATCAGTGCTCCCAATCTTTACCATATGCCATCAACTGTATAATCTTTTGTTTCATTTTACAGGAAACACTTTGCCTTATTAACAAAACAAATATCTGCTCCCACTTTTTAATTGCATTCAAAGTTTCGTGTCCAACCATTTTCTCATCCGGCAATTTCCCACTTCTCTTTAATTCCACGCTGGCAACTTTAATTTAAATCAACAAGTCTGGTTTATCTGGCTTAACTTCCGGGCTCTTCTATTAAACCTCGTGCAAGTCCTGCGAACGATCGCCGTTGGATGTCGAGTCTCCAAATCAACGGCATATGTTAATTTCGCTCCACGTCTTCAGTCGACGTATAACACGCGAAGGCGCACTTTAAACAATGGTTTTGAAATGTCAGTCGGGACACGTGTCGATTCCTGTATGGAATCGCTCCTCCTCTGGGCAATACCACTTATGGTCGATAAGCGGTGCGGAGAATACCACTTCCAGCCTTTACTGTTCATCAAACCACGTTTACTGTTCACCGGTCATGGTTCCGCTTCCTCCAAGTTCCGTCTTCGTCCTTTTACTCTGGTTTCCGCCCGTTATATATGAAAGGGTTCTTTTCATTTATTTAATCTGACCCAGGGTTCCAGCCTACGCTCCAGGTTCCGGTCCGCATTTGTTATTTATCAAAACGTTCACTGTTCAATGTATTTTTATTATTCGACTCCGCTCCATTCAATTATATATATATATATATATATATATATATATATATATATATATATATATATGGTCAACTATGGTTCCACTCCTATTCATGTTGGTTCTTCGGTGTATGCATATATATAGACCATATATATATATAACGCACCTACCATATATATAATGCACAGTTCTACCATATCAATCGAATACAAGTGCTCCGTTAAAACTTATGTTATGTGTAACACCCGGCTGTATGAAATAACAACGGTTTCTCTGCAATGACATCTGTGGCTCTGCCTCTGCCTCTACTGCTGTGATAACAGCTCTGTCTCCGTATTTGCTTCCTCTGTCTCTGTCTTTCTCTTCATTTCCTCTTTGCTCCATTGTCTATCTTAGTCTCCTTGTAACTGTTCCTGTTTCTGCATCTGCTACCTCCTTTGCCATCAATGACAATATTTCCAACAGAGGCCTCTTGGCATGCGGGAATACCTCCCAATACTACACAAAAATTAACAAAAAGTCAGATCCAGTTGCAGATAATGGGTGACTCCAAAATTGTGCTAAATTGGATCAATGGTAAAAGAACTTGCAAAATATGAACTCTCCTATAATAGAATAATTAAGAGTTAAACAGAAATTCCATAAAACTTTCCTTTTTACATATCTAGAGAGAAGTAAATGTTGATGTTGATTGCCTTTCCAAAGAGGGTCTCTTTCTTTTTTCACGTCGCTACAGGCTCCAATAAGAATAAGCTGGAGCCCAGCTTGGAGCAATGGAGCCATAGACAGTTACCTATATGACTAGCCTGTCCCACTGAGGAAGGGAAGATTGAGACATATGAACAAAAAACTCTGTTTTAATTTCCAAGAAAATGATGTTTTTCTACGTTGACTTGGTTGTAAAAGCCTGGAATGGCTTCTTGTTGGAGGACTCATAGCAGACATTTTTATGATGGAAAGGTTTTCCCGGATGCTCTGATAAGAGAGAATTTTTGGAGTGCCATGGTGCACATCTATGTATAATCTGCATTTCTGACTGAAATAGTAATTGTACAATCTTTTCTCATAAAACCAAACAAGAAAAATTTTTAAATACAAAATCTACATGTATGTGTGAAAGCAGGGAGAGATCAATGAGTTGGAGAGGAGATAAATTACTTGGTAATGATTTCACCATCTCTATAATTTTCAAATTCCATGTTTTGAAAAATGCCCCTTTTCCACTGACGGATTCACAAGCATCTGCCCTTCGAAAGTCTTGCAAGAGGACTTCAGCTTCCTTGCCTGCAAGCAAAAAGCAGTAAAATGATACTCCCACAACTTGCTAAAAACAAATAAAAGTTTGGAATGCAAATTTATATTCTGTCCGCACATATCTGTCTACTGTTAGCTTGAGCCTTAAAACAGTCAGTCTCTGAAACAGTATTCTATAATATGTGTATTACACATACAATAATTCTAAGCAGCGTTAAAGAAGCCCCTGTTGATAGAAGCAGTTTAGGATAAGGCTAAGTGTAGTTTCCCCATATAATTAAATTTGACTTATATAAACTTAATATGTCTATGCACCTATCCCATGTGTCAAGCACGCGAAACTTCCCATTTGTTCCATCCTTACATGGGGTTTATGTTATAAACAACTAAGGAGGATTGCATTGCTTCACCAAAACATTATTTTTTCTTATGGTCCATCTCAACAATTACAGTTATAGAATCCACATAAATGGGAGTTACATCTCACACTAATCTTGGGATGTTATTATAGAAATTTGGAGAATATTCATGCACATCAGATATTATATTACTAAGACAAATACAAACCTGTAGCCTGAGTAAGACGAAGCCAAAAGGAAAAATTGCGAGATGAAGTGATAAGAGGAAGCCCGACAATTACTTCAGTGATGTCCAGTAAGCTGCCAAAGAATGAAAACTATGTCAAGAAGAATGTTATCTATATTAAAATAAACATAACTCATAAATATATATACCTAAATTATAGAACTTCGGATATTAATTATTAAAAGGTGCACTACATAAGGAGATAGCATTATGTCAAAAGTCACCTTGAGGCTTGTAAAATGCCAAGGTCATGTTGGAAATTGTAACTAGGTTCAGTCTTCATAATGACCTTTGTAATCATGAATTTTTTTTTTTTTTTGTATAAATAAGGAAAATAAAGCAAAGAAATTTTATTTTATTCAAAGCATGGGTTTCATGCTCAAGTCTAGCTCAAAAACATGGTCTTCGTGCATTTAGGTCTTTCTAGGACAAAGGAGAATTTATGTCATGTATTATAGTCCCATTTGGACTCTTTGTAACAAAGGAAAATATTTATTTTGAGTCAAGAAAAGCCATTTATTCCTCCAAGACCAAGTCGGCCCAGACAAGATGACGTCGGCCTAAAGGAGGGCTATTCGACCTCTCAAACAGGCAATAAATAGAAGGAGCTCGATTCATTTGAAGCACTCACTCATCTAAAGTTCGATCTGCAATAGCGAAGGAGAAAGAGCTAGAAGGACGAAGGAAGGAAGAGGAAGTCGAAATCTTTTGGGTTTATATTTTTTTCTATCCACACGTGTGAAGCTGCTAGGGATTTTGTGTCGCTGTCAGTTGTAGGAGGCCGAAATTTTGAGGTGTAGTTGCAGGGCCAAAATTCTAAAGCGAAGTTGCAAAAGGTCAAGTTTTGAAGTTGCCTTAAAGAAGATCTTGCTAGAGGGCTAACTTGGTGGTTGGGAGGATTTTAGGCATTGGTCTCTGGGTCATGGAAGTTTCATTGTAAGAAGATTCTATAAGAAGAGAAGCTTTCTTTCTGGGTTTTCCCCTTGGAGGGGTTTTCCCCTAGCTTGGAGCCCATATCTTCTGTAATTTGTCTCATTGTGATCTTCATTGTTTGCTAATTGCTTGATGAACAAGATATAAAAAATAATAAGAAGCAAACATATCACAAGTAATTATCAAGATAAGGAAAATCAACTATAATCTACAAGTCTCTTGATTTTCCAACATGGAATCAAAGCTAGGACTTTCAAGGACGAGAATGTACGGGCTATTGCCAGTGGTGCTTCTAGACATATGACAGGTGAATGTAGTCCACTCTAGACTTTGTCAAAAGGAACCTCCTCTCATTCGATCGAACTTGGAGACAAGAAGAGTTATCCAGTGAAAGGGATTGGATCTACTTCGTTGGAGCTTGAGTCTGGTGGAAGTATTCACCTGAACAATATTCTATATGTTCCAGGTTTGAAGAAAAACTTACTTTCTATTTCTTGTCTAGAGGATAAGGATGATAGAATTTCTTTTGTTGATGGCAAGGTTTTGGTTTGGGGTAAGGACTCTAGTGTTGATAATGCTAGGGTAACTGGGATTCGTGAGGGAACATTATATAGACTTTTTACACCTCTATCTCAATTCCTAGTTCACTTAGATGTGAGCCCTTCCAAACTATTGTGGAAATTTCTGAATCTTTACACACTATGCATAAATTATCTACTATTAATCTGGTTATGCTCCTCCTACTTAGACAAGTTATTAACTGAATAAATTCAAGTTAAAATCGAAGCAAAACACATAACAGATCTCCACCAATCCAAATCTAGAACAAGTTCATGCACACATAGACAAAGTGACACAGTTATTTCTAGACAAATAGTCCCCAGAAAAACCCAATGCGGGAAAACTGGTCTTTGGCTGCTGGAGGGTTTTATTACTAAGAATTTTCTGAATACAACAAGCATGGGTTCCAAATTTGGAAAACCCGACAAAGAAATACTAGATCTACAGCTCACTGGCTGATCTAGGGCCAAAATAATGACTGATCCAGACCCTCAAACGGGATTTACAGAACTCAGCCAAGATTAGGGCCTAGAAACCCCAACACTACCCTTGAAAGCCTCTGCGTCAGCCTCTGAAGCCCCTCTAACCCTTAGCGCTACTCCAGAAGGAACTGCGTTACCCCAGACTAGGTGACGCAGTCTCTACGCTGCCCCTTAGGGTCTCTGCGTAACCCTCTGAGGGTTTCCTGCTGAAAACCACGTTGTCCTTGCTATTGCAGCTTCCCTTCTCTTTTGCGTTGTCCTTGGGCTGATCTCTGCCTCTTGTGTATTCTAGACCCCGGGATCAGATCATCCCCTTGGCCTAAATTCCCCTCTCTACAGCTAAAACACTTCTGAGTATTCTTAGCAAACCCTGCCCTAGAATCTCAGCTTAGCTTCAGTGCTCTGCCTCTGTGTGTCTTTACAAATGATCCCAAGCCTTTCCTTTATACTTTTCTCATTGACAAATCAACGGCCATGATCAGATCTTGAATCAATGGCTAAGATTAAAAGAAAGCTTGATCCGTGTGACTTAAGACAATTTCATCACATGTTTAATTAAATTCACTTTAATTATTTAAGTTCCCTAAGTTTTAACTTAGGAAATACATTAAAATAATTAATTAATTTAATATCTCCTAAACCAGATGAAATTTCCCAAATCGATTTTTGGGTCTTGTAGATCAAGTGTACTCTAGTCCCTCCTCAAAATTTCGGAGCTAGAGCACAACTGATGCTACCCCAAAGACACAAAATCTCAACAACTATGGCATAGAAGGTATGGACATCTTCATTACAGGATTTTGCCATCTCTAAATCAAATGGTCAATGGCATCCCTGAATTGAAGGAAGAACATGAAGGGACCAGCAAGGGTTGTGCTCTAGACAAGAACGTCAAAAATCCATTTGCAAAATGTGATACCAAATCTAAGGAAGTTTTAGATCTCATACGCTCAGATGTATGTGGTGCTATGGCAGTAAAATTTCTTGGCAGACATATATATTATGTGATCTTCATTCATGATTTCTTAAGGAAAACGTGGTTATATCTCTTCAAGAACAAATATGAGGTATTCGAGAAGTTTCAAGAATTTAAGAATGAAATAAAGAATGTAATATCTCGTTTCGGGTATATCTCTAAAACACAAACAAACTCCAACCAGAGATGGACTGGGAGGGCATTTACCAGATATTTCACCTCTGTGAAGAGAGTGAGATCTGGAGGCGACTTGGCCCTTTCCAGACTCTGTCTAAGAGTATGAAATAAACACACCAAGTGGTATAGAACTAGAATGCCCGGAAATAAACAAAGATAACAGTAAAGCAGACATACAATAGCATAGATAGAATGTACGACAAATCATCCAGAAATATAGAGAGAGAATGCTAAGCCATTTTATTATACTGAGAAATATAATGAAGTACAATAGGTGATCAGAGTGATGGCACCTAATCTTGCTCAAGGCAAGTGAAGAAAAACTCTCAGAATATCAAGAAATGGCTGCTCTCTGAACTGCGCCCTAGCTGTTGGAAAACTATCGTGTAGCTGCTACTACTTAACTGAACTGATGACTTGGGCTGATCCCCTCGCCCGAATGAGCTGAAAATCTGGAATCCACCTCTACTCATCAACCACAACTAAACCCAGAAATCATATCTGAAATGGCTGACCCCAAAAATCAACCCCTTGGGGAATTATGCTGCCCTCCAAGGCTCTGCGCAGAGGCTGAATAGGAACAACTGAAATACGGCCTCAAACTCCACCAAAATCCTCCCAAAGGCAAAGGCTGATCCTCTGCTCGATCTCCAGGCTCAAAACCCCTGCAAGAAACTCAATCTGGAGCTCCTCCTGAATGGACTGCGTCTTCCCTCTCAATGACTGCGCAGTCTCTGAATGCACAACTCCGCAACAAAACCCAAACACCAATCCTCCCACAAAACGCTGAAGAAACTACCTTGCCCGAGCAGGCACTCGAAGTCCCCCGAGGTTAAGGGCGAGATCTCCGACCGGAGACACTCAACGCACTAAACAGTGCTGCAGACAGGCTAAACAACCAGCGTGCTCAAGAAGTCAAAACGACCAGCTCAATATCATCAACAACGAATGATCAAAATGAGGAGGCTCTCCCCTCTATATAGCATGAGCCCCTCTCAACCCTAAGGCTCACCTCCTCCACGTTGCCATGTGCTCCCTCTTGGCCTGCGCAATCCCTCCATGTGTCTACGTGGGTCCCCTCTCTGCGTGGTCTCTTGGCCCCCATGGCTCACTTAAGTTACAACGTTGTGCTACTAGGGAGTGAACTTTTATTTCTAAAGTGAGTTATGTCTTCTTTACTCACCTTTTTATTTATGAATAAACTATAGACGGCAAAATTGAGCAAAATCGAATATTCCAATTAGCCATAGCTAATTAGGAATATTATAGTCTCCCCCGGAAAAATGTTGCTTGTCCTCAAGCCACTGAAGTGATGGATGCTGCAAAATTTTCTCACTCTCCCAAGTGGCATCCTCATCTGGCAAATTCTTCCACCTCACCAAGAATTCCCGGATTGTCCTTCTTCGTAGTTGCCTCTCCCTGGTATCAATAATAGCCTCTGGCTGCAACACCAAATGCCCCTCATCATCCGTGGGTGGTAGCTCATCTGTCACTGTCACCTGCTGCCCCAGTGCCTTCTTCAGGCATGATACATGAAAAACGTTATGAATCTTGCTGCCTTGGGGCAACTCCAACTCATATGCAACCTGTCCAATCCAGCGTATCACCCTGTATGGCCCGTAAAAGCGAGGCTTGAGCTTTTCAGCTCCCTTTTGCTTCAGTGATGACTGTCGGTATGGTTGTAATCGTAGGTAGACCAAGTCCCCTACCTCAAACTGTCTCTCCACCCGACCCCTATCAGCATACAGCTTCTGCTGGTTTTGCGCTGTAGCCATATTGTCCTTGAGATCTTGGAGAATATCCTGACTCTCTTGGATCCAAATATTGGCTCTTGGAGCCTTACTAGCACCAAACATCACATCAGCAAAAGATAAAGAATGATACCCATACAAAGCATAGAATGGTGACATACCAATGGACATGTGATGTGTAGTGTTGTAGCAGTACTCCCCCAGATGCAACCACTTCAGCCATGCTCGCTGCTGTCCACTGACATAGTTACGCAAGTAGCCCTCCAGTCACTTGTTAACTATCTCCGTCTATGGGTGATAACTGGTACTCGGTGTCAACTCTGTCCCCACCAACCGGAAAAGTTCCTACTTTGTTAGCGGGCTCAATAGGCTCAGCGACAGCATTTCGGTATATTTCACCTTGCTCACAATCTCTCTCTTTAGAAGTTGTCTCATACGAGGCTAAGGGAGGTAGACCCTATTAGATAATGAAAGATAAATCCAAGAGACACAGCTAAAACATCAAATACTTATAAAATGAACGAGATTCCATAGATCTAGATTAGATATTACGCTAAGACCAGTGCCTTATGGAGTCAAACAGAATCCCGTTATGCAATTATAAACCAGTAAGTGATGACTAACTGCTGCACGGTTGATCAATGATGCTTAATTGAAAATGCCGCAACCATGAAACAATAAGATGAAAATGCCAGATGTTCGCAATATTTCCAGATTTATGATGCTTCAATTTATTTCGATCCAGAAAATGTTTCTATAGTCAAAACTTTAGATAAAAACAAAATTGGCACATTTGACTATTGAAATTTTGAAATTTTTTTATATTTTTATTATTTCCAAATTTTTAAGATCTTTTTTGGAATTTTGAAATTTTTAAATTTTTTATTTTTAAAACTGAAACTAAACAAAGCAAATTTTAAAATCTAAAACCAAATCTAAAACTAAGATAAAATTAAACTAAAATCTAGCTAAAGTTAACAATTTAAAACTAAATTAAAACTATGCTAAATTAGAAACTAAAATCAAATTTCATTAAAATTAAAAGCTACAAGCTACATCTAAAAACTAAACGAAATTAAAACTAAATTACAAATAAAATTTAAAACTAAAAATTGACTTTAAATAAGACCAACCCTAAACATCTACAACTAAACGCTACGAATAACCCGACTAATAAAATCTACAAACGGAAGTCGAAATTAAATAAAACCTGAGGTCCAAAAATTACGCTAACATTAAAACTCTAAAAATAAAAAGAAAATCGAATAACATTAAATCTAAAACTACGCTACCCTATCCAAAAATCTGAAACTACACAAAAATCGCAACGCGGGTTTATAACTTAATGGTGTATGCGTTTGCACTTTGTCGTTTTGCAGGTCAACATCCCGCCGGCTGGAGAAATGGATCGATGGGCAGACAGCAAGCTTGGACGCGGAAAGAGGGAACACGAGGACGGCAGAGGAGTTTAATGCTGCGTCTTGTATTCTCTTTGTGCAGGTCGGATGGTTGAACGTGAAGACGGCTCGGACAGCGGATTGTCTATTTTTAATGTGCGTTTTGTGTCGTTTTGCTTGCAGGTAGCTCGATGGATGGAAGCGTGAGCTTGCAGACTTGAAGATTTAACGCGTTTAGCTCTTTTTATATCTGTTGTTTGTGTGCAGGTCGAGGGCAGGAGACTAAGGCTTCGATGGCGGGATTGAAGTTGAACAATAGAGCTAAAGATGAAGCGTGAAACAACAGTTCAATGGCGTGAGGAAAATGCTGGACGGACAGAGAGGATGGAACGATGGGTTGAGGAGCAGATTGAGGACGTTGGGCAGAGGATGAATGAAGGACGGCTAGGGCAAAGATCAGTTGGACCGCAGATGAATATTGCATAGCAATGGGGGCTAGGGAAAAAATGAGATGGATGGGCATACAAATGCAGAACTTGGATGAAGACAGATTGAAAGGGATTGATAGCAATTGGACCCGATGCACACAAACACATTAACCTCAGATCTTCAAATTGTTCCAAAATTTATATTTTCAATGCTTCTTGAAACCAATAACGCCCAGATTTGCCCACAGTGGGGATTTGAGGCCAGATCTGGCATTTGGAGGCTAGATACGCAGCCGTCTTAAAAATTCTGATTTGAACTGTAACACAGCAATCGGTGAGATGCGAAGATACACACCCAGAGACTATTAAAACCCTCACAGTCCTAAAAAATTACAAATTTACAACTAATTTACAATTTAAAACCCTCAAGGTCAAATCTGAATCTGTTTAGCACAATTTTCAGAAGTTTAAAATTTTTAGTGAGAGGCACAAGCCTTCGAAACCCTGCAAAATCACAAATATCCTAAGATAGACCCGGAATTTAACAAATAAAGAGCTTATCAGATTTATGCTTATTGAGAGTCGGCTGGTCCAACCGAAGACTTCCCCAGAAGGCCAATCTTAAAAAAAATTTCCCTGCACACTTAGATCTGAACTTTAGACTGATAGAGATTTAAGAAAACAACATGAGACCTTTAGAAAAATCAAAATGTTATTTTATAAGCCGAGCACACACGGTCCTATATGCGAGATTAATCCATGAAGGCCATCAACCATAAAATGCAAGAAACCAAGTAGCAGAGTTTAGAGAGAATTCACCACATAGATCTGAGAAGGAACATCAAGATTTGTAACCGCAAAGTCTTTATGCTTTATTCCTAAAAAAAAATTTACAAGAGCTTCTAAGAAGAAGTGCATGATCCTGAGATCGGATGACTCAAGACTGACAAAGACCCCTAAATTTATAGGACTAGATCTCTAACGGCTAGTTTGGATGATCCTCGTCAAAATAATCCCAACCGTCCAAAAGATTTAATTATCTCTTAATCCGGAACGTTGAAATTAAAATTTTGGGGAAAAACAGAATTTATCATTTAATTCAATTTTAATTAACTTAGAAATATTATTTTTAAGTTAATTACCCCAAAATTTTGACTTTGACTTAACCACCAAGGCCCAAGGGTCCAATATTTCTTAAAATTCTCAATATTCGCTTGGTTTGGGGCTTTCAAAATCATTTTCCAAGGACCCACAAATTTTACCTTTAAAGATTTAATCCTAATTTAGGACCCTAAATTATTTAAATTTCTAGTTTAGGATTTTATTAATTGACCAGAAAATTTAATTAATTGACTAAGAGGGGATTATAATTATTTTTCCAACCCTCTTTTACATGAGATAATACTTTTACATACATGAAGGGGGGAAAACCCAATTGTATAGACCCTCAAATAAATACCCAATTCTGCGACTCATAATATGATCTAGTAGACCAAGTAGCTCAAGCTACTTTTACAAGGACTCGATAAAAAACACTAGGACTCACTTAGCATGCTGATGACAAATTCCACCCTAGCTTTGGGGTGAGGTTGGAGGGAAAAACTCTGCCGATCACTTTCGTGAATCAGTGAGACAAAAAACCTCCTAGGATGGAAGTCATCAACAACATACTAGGCTTACCTAGGTTGTTACATACATGGATGGTCTTACTTAGATCATTTACATCATAAAATGCAGAATGGGTTTACATCACTATAAAAACTGTCGATCGGCGATGACATCTGGATGACGGAATCTGAATGGTGCAACCACGTCGAACATGATGAAACCCATTTGAAAAAATGGGGGTGTACTGCTATGGGGTTGTTGACAAAGTGTGGTCAACATCTGGCTCTACTTGGGGACACATTGCTTCACTGGAGGAATGTGAGAATCCAGAATCTGTATCCAAGCAACATACAAAATTACATAAGTAGCGTCCATCCAAATATCATCATATAACATTAAGCTCATGAAAAATAGAAGCTCTTCTTTTATTTATTATTCCACTTAACATGAAAAGTAAATCTACTCAAACTGCAAAATGAAATGATGAAATAACAAGGTGTAAGGTTAGAGATACAATACAAAGGATGCCTTGTGGCATCAGATGTGTTCAATATAGTGCATGCTGAGCATTTGCCTGCTTTCAGGAAAGTATGTTGGCTTCTTTTCAGATGTGCCATGTCCAATCTTGCTAATTGTAGGACTCTGTCTTATCCGAATGTCAAGCTGCTCTCGGCCATCAGACGAATCAAACCGCTGGCTGAAACTTTTGTAATTCTTCCATTTTTTCCAATTTCTTCTGTATGGAACTCATCTCCCTAGCATGCCTTACTATTAATTTTGTCTGATTTGCCTCCATATTTTTTATTTCCAACAAGTGATTTTCCTTCATGGCAGTCATTTCCTGGGTGTGTCTCGCTTCCATTGCAATCATATAATTCTGTATAATGGACATCTGATTAGAATGATTAACTTCCATCATGTTTAACCTGTTTTCCATGACATTTATTTCCTGTGCATGGCTTTCTTCCATTGAAGTTATCTTATTTTGAAGACTGATTTGGTTAGCTTCCATGTTTTGAATTATTTGCATATGACTGGGTTGCACATCCTTAATCATCTGAGCTGATTCCTTAACCTGACTTTCATGATCTTCTATATGCATGTGATAGTCCTTACCAACAACATTAATTTGATGACTTGACCCTGCCATTCTACTAGCTATGATCCTTTTGATAACGGGACAAGTAGCCTCTTCATGAAGATCATTACAGGCTCTACAATAAGGCGGAGCTTCATCCACAAGATTTGCAAACTCAAGTTTATTTGTCGGTCTCTGCTCATAAGATAAGTCTCTTTTCTGCAAAGCATTATTATTTCTAGGTTGGGAATTCTGCATTCGAGCTCTTTCCATTTGGACCAATCTAGCCTGTAAGACACTTATTTCCTTAGCATGCTCAGAGATCAATTTCGCTTGATTAAGCTCCATGCTTTCAAGTTTCTTAGCATGATTAAGCTCCATGCTTTCAAGTTTTTGCATTAACTTTTTCATAGGGTCATCATCATCTTCTAGAGGTTCTTTCAACTTAGAATCTGTCAAAGATCTATCAAAATCTAGAGTTTTAGACATTCCAGATGCTTTCTTATCTTTTTCAATCTCCTCGGCTAAAGATTGACAAGCCTTATAATTTGCAGTTTTAGCCCGCCTTAACTCATATGAAGTATCAGAATCAAAAGCATCAATGTAAAAATTCAGAAGAGATCCATCAGGAGGTTTATGAGTTTGAGATATTTCTCTAAGAATACCATTAAATCTCCTGTTAAATTCTTCAGTCGTTTCATTTTCTTTCTTTTTTATGGTACTGATCTCTATTACCAAATGCCGATCTTCCCTTTTATCACCATATTTCTCCTTTAAAGCAGTTACAATGGATTCAAAAGTATTGAATGAACTATCAGGCTTTTCCGTAAACCATTCAACAACATCCTCACCAAAAGTAAGAACAAAAGTTTTCATCTTTACATCATCGAAATTATTTTTTGCAACTGCAAATCTATTCCACCAGTTAGTGAAAGCAAATAAATGAGATTTAACACTAACTGCATCATTTCCTTGAAAGATAGGTAATTTATCCATTTGAGGGAGATCATGGGGATAACCCTGAATATTAGCAAAATTACACGAGGCAAAAATATCCATGATATCGTTTTTAAGATTTTAGAAATAGATCCGTGTTCAAGAATAGTCAAAAGGTCCTCAAGAAGCGAACTTCTTGGCAGGAACTCTTGTAAGAAATGAAAGAGTTGGAGTCGCCACTTGAACATCAAACTAATTCTAAAACAGAAGAAATAATCGAGAGCTAGCAGATGGGCTAAGGGAGGTAGACCCTTTTAGAAATGAAAGATAAATCTAGGAGACACAGCTAGAACATCAAGTACTTGATAGAATAAACGAGATTCCACAGATTAGATTTCACTTTCAAGACCAGTGCCTTATGGAGTCAAACACGATCTCGTTATGCAATTATAAACCAGTAAATGATGACTAACTACTGCTTATTAGAACGCGATTGATTAATGATATTCAATTAGAAAACCACAACCATGAATGAAAATGCCAGATATTTGAAAGATTTCCAGATTTATGATGCTTCAATTAATTTCGATCCAGAAAATGTCTCTATAGTCAAAACTTTAGATAAAAACAAAATTGGCACATTTGACTATTGAAATTTTGAAATTTTTTTATATTTTTATTATTTCCAAATTTTTAAGATCTTTTTTGGAATTTTGAAATTTTTAAATTTTTTATTTTTAAAACTGAAACTAAACAAAGCAAATTTTAAAATCTAAAACCAAATCTAAAACTAAGATAAAATTAAACTAAAATCTAGCTAAAGTTAACAATTTAAAACTAAATTAAAACTATGCTAAATTAGAAACTAAAATCAAATTTCATTAAAATTAAAAGCTACAAGCTACATCTAAAAACTAAACGAAATTAAAACTAAATTACAAATAAAATTTAAAACTAAAAATTGACTTTAAATAAGACCAACCCTAAACATCTACAACTAAACGCTACGAATAACCCGACTAATAAAATCTACAAACGGAAGTCGAAATTAAATAAAATCTAAAGTTTAAAACTCACGCTAACCTTCATCGAATTTTAAATGCTAACATTACAATTAAAATGAACCCGATCAAATAAAAAAAAAATAAGACGCTGGCTTTTCTTTTCAACGTTTATATGCAGCCACAGGTCGACGGACGGAGGCACGAAGGTGTGGACGCGGGTTTGATTTTTCAATGTTTGTTTTTCTTTGTCGTTTTGTTATGCAGGTCGGAGCACTTTGGACGCGTGAAGAAAAGGGCTCGACGGCGGTTTGAAGTTTAATGCTGCGTTTTTTATTTGTTTTACTATGTGCAGGTCTACGTGAATATGGATCTGGACGGCGGCAAGGAAAGGGTCGACAGGCAGAACGGAGCGGTAAAGGGTTGCTACGGATATGGACAAGCGTGGAAAGAAGAAATGTGGAGCAGAGGATAGGAGGGAAGGCGGACAGAATGAGGACGGCAGCGTGTAAGCATCTAATTGCAGAAGGGAGAATAGGGATGCCAGATGAGAGCGTATGCAGACTTGGACGCAAAGCTGGGGTGCAATGGATGAAACTCACGATTTCTGAGTTTGCTGTTTGGATAGAACAGAAAGGTCGATGGGGAGGACAGGATTTGATGCGTGAGAGAAAGCAGATGAGGGCAGATTGAGTAGGAATGAACAGCGTTTGAACCCAACACATTTAAATCACCCAGCAACTTAAAAACTCTTCAATGTAAGCTCAGATTTATAACGCTCCTTAAAAAATAACGCCCAGATTTGCCCACAGCGGAGGCTCTGAGGCCAGATCTGGCCTTTGGAGGCTAGATCTGCCTTAGATCTAAAAAAAAAATTTCGATTTGAACCTGTAACCTGCAATAAACCAACCTGATCTGAAGATACACACCAAGAAACGATTAAAACCCTCACAGTCCTGAGAAATTTACAAATTTACAACTAATTTACAATTTAAAACCCTCAAGGTCAGATCTGAATCCGTTTAGCACAATTTTCAGAAGTTTAAAATTTTTAGTGAGAGGCACAAGCCTTCGAAACCCTGCAAAATCACAAATATCGTAAGATAGACCCGGAATTTAACAAATAAAGAGCTTATCAGATTTATGTTTATTGGGAGTCGGCTGGTCCAACCGAAGACTTCCCCAGACGCCCAATCTTAAGAAAAATTTCCCTGCACACTTAGATCCGGATCTTAGATCGATAGAGATTTAAGAAAACAACATGAGACCTTTGCAAAAAAATCAGAATGTTATTTTATAAACCCAGAAAACTGCATAAGATACCTATATGCAGATTAATCCATGAAGGCCATCAACCATAAAATGCGAGAAACCAAGTAGCAGAGTTTAGAGACAATTCACCACATAGATCTGAGAAGGAACATCCAGATTTGTAACCCCAAAGTCTTTATGCTTTATTCCTCAAAAAATTTTACAAGAGCTTCTAAGAGCAAGTGCACGATTCTGAGATCGGATGATTCAAGAATGACAAAGACCTCTAAATTTATAGGACCAGATCTCTAACGGCTAGTTTGGATGATCCTCGTCAAAATAATCTCAATCGTCCAAAAGATTTAATTATCTTTTAATCCGGAACGTTGAAATTAAAATTTTGGGGGAAAAACGAATTTATCATTTAATTCAATTTTAATTAACTCAAAAATACTATTTTTGAGTTAATTACCCCAAAATTTTGACCTTGACTTAACCACCAGGGCCCAAGGGTCCAATATTTCTTAAAATTCGCAATATTCCCTTGGCTTGGGGCTTTCAAAATCATTTTCCAAGGACCCACAAATTTTGCCTTTAAAGATTTAATCCTAATTTAGGACCCTAAATTAATTAAATTTCTGGTTTAGGATTTTATTATTAATTGACCAGAAAATTTAATTAATTGACTAAGAGGGGATTATAATTATTTTTCCAACCCTCTTTTACATGAGATAATACATTTACATACATGAAGGGGGAAAACCCATTTGTATAGACCCTCAAAATAAATACCCAGTTCTGCGACTCAACATGTGATCTAGTAGACCAAGTAGTTGAAACTACTTTTACAAGGACTCGATAGAACACTAGGACTCACTTAGCATGCTGATGACAAAATCCACCCTAGCTTTGGGGTGAGGCTGGAGGGAAAAACTCTGCCGATCACTTTCGTGAATCAGTGAGACAAAAAACCTCCTAGAATGGAAGTCATCAACAACATACTAGGCTTACCTAGGTTATTACATACACTGACGGTCCTACTTAGATCATTTACATCATAAAAATGCAGAATGGGTTTACATCATTTATAACAATGCAACTGTCGATGAAATCTGGATGATGGAAACTGAATGGCACAACCACGTCGAACATGATGAATCCCATTTGAAAAAATGGGGGTGTACTGCTATGGGGTAGTTGACGAAGTGTGGTCAACATCTGGCTCTACTTGGGGACACGTTGCTTCGTTGAAGGAATGTGAGAATCTAGAATCTGCATCCAAGCAACACACAAGATTACATAAGTAGCGTCCATCCAAATATCATCATATAACATTAAGCTCATGAAAAATAGAAGCTCTTATTATTCTACTTAACATGAAAAGTAAATCTACTCTAACTGCAAAATGAAATGCTGAAATAACAAGGTGTAAGGTTAGAGATACAATACAGAGGATGCCCTGTGGCATCAGATGTGCTCAATATAGTGTATGCTGAGCATTTGCCTGCTTTTAGGCAAGTCTGTAGGCTGCTTTTCAGATGTGCCATGTCCAATCTTGCATAATGTAGGGCTCTGTCTTATACAAATGTCAAGCTGCTCTCGACCATCAGACGAATCAAACCACTTACTTCTTCTTTTCTGCTTCTTTCTCTTCTTCTGAGTGGGTTGCGATGTTAGCAATGAGACCACTGTAGACTCCTTGTCCTCATCTTGAAGATGTTTGTACAAAAAATCTGAAGAACCTGGATCGTGACCAATATTATTCTGGATATAATCTGTCAATGGTGACACATAAGCTTGGTCTCTCTCAACGTCCTTTGAAACCATAGTGAAATCCTCCGTGTGATGAGATGAGAATGGCTTTAGCAGACAAGAAGTCTCATGATCTGTTGATGAATCTTCATAATCAAATTTCGGCTGAAACTTTTGTGTATGTAATTTTTCCATTTTTTCCAACCTTTCGTGTATGGTATTCATTTCCAACAAGTGATTTTCCTTCATGGTATTCATCTCCAATAAGTGATTTTCCTTCATAGCAGTCATTTCCAACAAGTGATCTTCCTTCACGGCAGTCATTTCCCGGGTGTGTCTTGCTTCCATTGCAATCATATAACTCTGTATAATGGACATCTGATTAGAATGATTAACTTCCATTATCTTCAACCTGTTTTCCATGACATTTATTTCATGTGCATGACTTTCTTCCATGGAAGTTATCTTATTTTGAAGACTGATTTGGTTAGCTTCCATGTTTTGAATTATTTGCATATGATTGGGTTGCACATCCTTAATCATTTGAGCTGGTTCCTTAACCTGACTTTCATGATCTTCTATATGCATGTGATAGTCCTTACCAACAACATTAATTTGATATCTTGCCCTTGCCATTCTACTAGCTATGATCCTTTTGATAACGGGACAAGTAGCCTCTTCATGAAGATCATTACAGGCTCTACAATAAGGAGGAACTTCATCCACATGATTTGCAAACTCAAATTGATTTGTCGGTCTCTGCTCATAAGATAGGTCTCTTTTCTGCAAAGCATTATTATTTCTAGGTTGGGAATTCTGCATTTGAGCCCTTTCAATTTGGACTAACTTAGCCTGTAAGACACTTATTTCCTTAGCATGATTAGAGATTAATTTTGCTTGATTAAGCTCCATGCTTTCAAGTTTCTCAGCATAATTAAGCTCCATGCTTTCAAGTTTTTTAGTATGATTAAGCTCCATGCTTTCAAGTTTTTGCATTAACCTTTTCACAGGGTGATCATCATCTTCTAGAGGTTCTTTTAACTTAGTATCTGTCAAAGATCTATCAAAGTCTGGAGTTTTGGACATTCCAGATGCTTTCTTATCCTTTTCAATCTCCTCAGCTAAAGATTGACAAGCTTTATAATTTGCAGTTTTAGCCCGCCTTAACTCATATGAAGTATCAGAATCAAATGCATCAATGTAAAAATTCAGAAGAGATCCATCAGGAGGCTTATGAGTTTGAGATATTTCTCTAAGAATACCATTAAATCTCCTGTTAAATTCTTCAGTTGTTTCATTTTCTTTCTTTTCTATAGTACTGATCTCTCTTACCAAATGTCGATCTTCCCTTTTATCACTATACTTTTCTTTAAAAGCAGTTACAATGGATTCAAAAGTATTGAATGAATTATCAGGTTTTTCCATGAACCAGTCAGCGACATCCTCGCCAAAAGTAAGAACAAA
The DNA here is from genome assembly GCA_034641835.2 of Pinus albicaulis. NCBI lineage: Eukaryota > Viridiplantae > Streptophyta > Pinopsida > Pinales > Pinaceae > Pinus > Pinus albicaulis. Next base: position 1,472,016,308 of record CM076584.1, read on the forward strand.
AGCTTTCATTTTTACATCATCGAAATTATTATTTGCAATTGCAATTCTATTCCACCAGTTAGTGAAAGCAAACAAATGAGATTTAACACTAACTGCATCATTTCCTTGAAAGATAGGTAATTTATCCATTTGAGGGAGATCATGGGGATAACCCTGAATATTAGCAAAATTACACGGGGCAAAAATATCCATGATATCGTTTTTAGGATTTTAGAAATAGATCCGTGTTCAAGAATAGTCAAAAGGTCCTCAAGAAGCGAACTTCTTGGCAGGAACTCTTGTAAGAAATGAAAGAGTTGGGGTCGCCACTTGAACATGAAACTAATTCTAAAACAGAAGAAATAATCGAGAGCTAGCAGATGGATATCACGGGGTGATTCTTGTCTGGGAGTAAATAGATGAATAAGTGGAGTCGCCACCCAAACAAGAAGCCAACTGAAATGTCCAGGTGCTAAAGATACGATGATGAAATGATTAGTGATATGACGAAAGATAAGACGATGAAAATATGAAGAGATGAAAAGACGCCAGAAAATGTGATCCCTTGCGACAGGCTAATGAAAGGCGATGAAAGATCAGAAGATTATAAAATGTCGTTAAGACGAGAGACAGAAAAACTACCTCCACGACAGCGAGCGCAAAAAATATTCGCCATATGATTGTCTGAGCACGCGACAGCAGCTCGGTTGAGGCTGTCACCTTTATCCCAATCTCTCTATTTAAGTTGTCTCCTTACAAGCTAAGAGGTAAAACCTTTTTATAAATAGAGAATAACAAATCCGGAACACGGCTAAAACATCAAATACTTGATAGAATACGTGAGGTTCCTGAGATCTAAATTAGATTTCACGTTAAGACAGTCACTGTGGAGTCGAACAAAATCCCGATAGCACGGTATAAACAAGTAGTGACGATTATTTGTTGCTTGTTAAACACGTTTATCACAACGATATTCAATTTAAAGACACCACAACCATAAAATGAAAATATCTTAAACCGGCAATATTATCAAGGTAGAAAACAACTGAACATTTCGTAATATTTCCGGATTTATGATGCTTCAATTAATTTAAATCCCGAGAAATTCTGTAGTCAAAACTTTAAGATAAAAATTAGCTGCTTGACTATAAAAGATATTTTTGAAATTTTTAAATTTAAACTTTTTTTGTATTTCTAAATTTTTTAAGTTTAAAATATATATATATATATATATATGTAACTTTAAGTCTAAAGCAAGTTAAATTTAAATCTAAAAAAAAAAACTTAAATCTAAGGAATAATACTATACAAAAAAATTGACTTCTAATTTATTAAACAAGTCAAAAATCTAAACTAATCTAAGTCTAAAAACTAAAACAAAATCGAAAGACTAGCAACAACAAAAGTCAGAGTAAAACAAAAACAAATTAAAAAATAGAAACCTAGGCTATCTTAAATCTAACCACATGAATATCAAATTAAAAAAAAATAAAACTAACAATTAACAAATACGACTAAAATAATTTGAAAAAAAAGATAAGTTTAAAAAATTGTGTGATTTTTGTGTTTTTGTTGTTGTGTTTGTTGTTTGAAGTTGCGAGGTCGAGGGACGGTCGACCTGTACGGACGGCGGACGGAGGGCTCATGATGGATTTAAAAAAAAAAAAAACGATGGCGGACGACGAGAGAAAGGACGCGGCGTGAGGCCGAGGGTCAAGTAGGTACAACGCGCGAGAAGAAGAAAGAAGCACGAGGTCAACGAGAATACGGACGGATATTACGAGAAGATGAAGGCCGGACAGGGGAAAGTCGAATGCGGCACGATAGCGTGGAGCAAGAAGGGTCGGGAAATTGAAGAAAGCGAGGACGATCGTGAAGATCAACGAGGAAATCGTTAGTGCTGAAGCTCGTGCTTCGGTCATCAAATGCGAGCGGAGGTTAAGCAGTGAAAAGGAAGCTGGGACGCTGGGAAAAGAAAATCGGTTTGTGAAAGGATTGATGGGAAAAAGGTTGCAGTTGGACGGAAAGGACGATCTGGGGTAGATATTTAGGCGAAGAAAAAGGAAGATGTGAACGATACAGAGAAAAAAAAAAAACGCCCAAAACAACTTCAAGTTGTTTAAAAATTCAGATTTTCAGCTTGCCACAGAAACCAATAACGCCCGAGGTTGCCAAATTAGGGGTTAAAGGGCAGACCACGGCAACTTCTGGAGGCTAGATACACCTTAGATCTAAAAAAAAATTCCGATTGGTTACTGTAACATAAAAATACGATCAGGATACGAAGAATACATCAAAGAAACTATCAAACCCATACAATCCTGAAAAAAATAAAATTTACAAATTTCTGATAGTTTTACAGTTTAAAACCCTCATGGTGATTTAAAAATCATTTTAGCACAATTTCAAGGGTTTAAAGGATTTTGATGAAAACTGTGTGTTCTATATCAGGCTCACAAATATACGTAAGATAGACTTAATTTAACAAATAAGAAACATCGGACTTGTCTTTATTGAGTCAGTTGGTCCCAGCAGAAACTTAGAACCAATCTTAAAAAAAAAAAAAAATCCCTGCACACTTAGATCTGAATCTTAGATGAAGTAGAAGATTTGAAAAACAACATGAGGCGTTTGCAGAAAAATGGAAATGTTATTTATAAACAGAAAAGCACATAAGATACCTATGTAAGTTAATCACTGAAAGGCCATCAACCATAAAATACGAAAGCAAGTAGCAGTTTAGAGACAATTCACCACATAGATACGAGAAGGAACATCCCGGTTTAACCCCAAAGTATTTTATGCTTTATTCCTCAAAAAGTTTACAAAGAGCTTCTAAGAGCAAGTGCAGTTAGGGATGGATAGCCAAGTAAAACCAAAGACTTCTAAATTTATGGAACAAGATCTCTAATGGCTAATTTGGATGATCCCTCGTCAAAATAATCTCAACGTCCAAAATATTTAAGGTATCTTTTAATCACGGACGTTGAAATTAAAATTACAGGGGAAAAAACGAATTTATCATTTAATTCAATTTTAATTAACTCAAAAATATTATTTTTGAGTTAATTACCCCAAATTTCAGTAACAAGCTTATACATAAGGCCCAAGGTCAATATTTCTTAAAATTCTCAATATTCCCCTTGGCACAGGGTTTGTCTAAAAATCATTTTCAAGGACCACAAATTTTGCCTTTAAAGTTTAATCCTAATTTAGGACCCTAAGTCATTAAATTCTGATTTAAGTTTTATTAATTAATTGACGGAAAATTTAATTAATTGACTAGAAGGATTATAATTATTTTTCAACCCTCTTTTACATGAGATAATACATTTACATACATGAAGAGGAATACCCTTTTATATGAACCCTCAAATAAATACCCAATTAACGACTCAAAATATGATCTAGTAGACCAGAAGTAATTATTCTACTTTTTACAAGGACTCGATAGAACACTGGGACTCACTTGGTATGCGGTGATGAAATCCACCCTGGCTTTGGGTGAGGTTGGAGGAAAAACTGCGCGTCCTTTCGTGAATCGGTGAGACAAAAAACCTCCTAGGATTGAAATCATCAACAACATACTAGGCCACCTAGGTTATTACCTTACATTGACGGTCTTACTTAGATCATTTACACTTCGCGCTGTACGAAATGAGTTTGTCATTATAAAGCGCCGATCGGCGATGAAAGCTCTGGATGACACGAGCACATGAACATGATAAGTTCCATTTGAAAAAATGAAGTTGTGTTGCGATGGGGTCGTTAATGATGTGGTCAGGGCTCCATTAAAAATAATTAATTGACACGAATAAATTCCTGCGGGTGGAATTTTGTATGCCCTTTCGGGGATATCCCTCAAACATGACAAGCTTAACCGAGAGATGGTTTGAGGAGGCATTTACCGGATATCGCCTCTTGAAAAAGAAGCAGATAAAGAGCTACTGTGCCTACAGACTACTGTCTAAGGAGTATGGGGAAAAACACACTAGAGTGGTATAGTGGTGGGATGCTCAAAAGAGAAATGTGATGGTCTGACATACGATAGCATATGCATGGAATATAAGCAAATACTCAAGAAGTGCGGAAAATGCTAATACATTTTTATTATGCGAGTAATGGAAAAGAGTATAAGAGGTGATCATAAAGATAGCACCCTCGACTTGCTGAGCAAGTGAAGAAATACCTCGAGAATGATAAAGTAGCCGGCACTCTCTGTTGCGTCACGCTTCTTGGAAGCTGACGTGCTGCTATGTTACTGGGGTAAAATGAGAAGTTTGAGTTTGCTCCTCACCTGGAAAAATACGGAAACTACGGAATCGACCTGCTCAATAAACCAGAAAAAGCCAAAATTTCGAAAATAATTATTATAATCTTCACACAAGGGATCTCGCGCTGTCCCTCGAGGGCTATAGTTGCCATTGAAGAATAACAAACGCCTAGCCAGCTACCTTAAAATCCTCCAATATGCAAGGGCTGATCGCCACTCAATCTCCAAACTCCAAATCCTCCAAACAATCCCAAGCTGAGAACTCTACAAAAAGAAATTGCGTCCTCCCTCTCAAGCTAACGAGTCCACCAAATGTATCTCCACAACTCCCACAAATGGGTCCTCCTGTCAAGAGCGATGAAACTACTGTGCCGACACTCCCAGGGTCCCCCGAGGCTAGCGTGGGATCTTCGAATGGAGACACTCGATGCTAAGCAGTCTTGCGGATAGGCTAAACAACCGAGGCGGTACTCAGGGTCGAAGTGACTGGCTCCAAATGCTGTGGTAAGACAGCCAAATGAGGGCTCTCTCTTTAGCGATTGGTCTCCTCTCTCAAAACTCGAGCCCATCTCCTCCGCCTCCTTTGCCACGTGTTCCTCTCCGTCTGCGTAGTCCCTCAAGTGTATGCGAGGGCCCCCTATCTACGTGGTCGCCCACATCCCCCTTGGCTCCCCTTTCGGTGCAATGTTGTGCTACTGAGGGTGACTTTTATTCCTAAGTGAGTTGTCATATCGCCTTTTTGTTTGTAAATAATCTATAGAGGCAAAAATGAGCAAAATCGAATATTCGTTAGCCACATTGCTAATTAGGAATATTACCAATCCTCTGACAAAATGTTGCTTGTCCTCGGCCGAAGTGATGGATGCTGCAGTACCTGCTCTCCCAAGTGGCATCCTCATCAGGTAAATTCCTTCCACCCCTCTTGAGAGAATTCTAAGGACGGTCATATCGTAGGCCCCGCCTCTCCACGGTATCAGCAGCAGCTGCGTTGCCAACTTTTAAATACTACGTCGTTCGTGGGTGGTGGCTCATCATCGCATCTGCTGCCCGGTGCCTTCTTCGGGCATGATACATGACGTTGTGGGTCTTGCTGCTTGAGCGACTCAACTCATATCGCTTTGTCCAATCCTGAGCATGTCACCATGTGGCCCATAAAAACGAGGCTTGAGCTTCTCATCTCCCGCCTACTTCGGTGATGTTGTCGGTATGGTATCGTAGGTAGACCAGTCCCCTACCTCAAAACATCTCACGAGCCTGCAATAATTGTCTGACTCTGTTGGTTTTATGTGCCTGTGGCCACTGTTATCCTCGAGAGCAAGAGAAGATATCCACACACAGCTCTCTTGAATCAAATCTTGGCTCTTGGAAGACATGCTAACACCAAACATCACATCGACCAAAGACAAAGAATGATATCCATACAAAGCGTAAAATGGAGACATACCAATGGACATATGATGTGTGATGTTCGCCATGATGCTCACAAATTCGTACTTCGACCATGCTCGCTGTTTCGCACGGCATCGAATTCACATGGTAACTCTCCAACCACTTGTTAACTATCTCGGTACGTACGATAAAATACCCGTGGGTGATAGCACAGTGCTTGGTGTCAACTCCGTCCCTGACCGGAAAAGCTCTGTAAAAATCCGCCCGCACGACGAGCGTACGCATCATGATGATGGTCTTGGGAAGACCATGTAGCACAAAGACACTACGAAGAAGCAGCTCGGCCACACAGCCTTTGTATGGTGTGCGGACCGGCGAAAAAATGTACATATTTTATCGTTAGGTCAATGACGACAAAGATACCAATCGTTGTACTGCTGTAGGCAACCACAGTGAGTACGATCGAATACTCTCATTCCTCCCAAAGATGAAGAAGGCACCAATAGTCTGCAGGATGGCTCATCTTGCTCGCCCTGCGCCAAACATCGCACTCACAGTGTCTTGGAGCTAAATCCTCCTTGAGGCCTTCATGAAAACCTCTCTCCTAGTAGCCTGTGGGGTTTTGGTAAACATTTAGCCGACGTATTAGTGAATCATGTGATGCAGTATCTTCTTCTTGGTTGAAGATCCCTCGATCCAAGGTTACGAGGATGAACTCCTTATACAGCCGCATTGAGGACATGAAAATAAAAATAGAGAAGAAAATGGAGCCGCTGCGAAATGCCATTGATCCGGATTTGTGCGGAACGCTCGAGAATACACATCTAGCCATAGATACGAATGCGGCGGAAATAATGCTTCATTTTGTATGGAACAAATACCCAAATAGACATCTAGGACAACACAGTAGGCATATCTTTGAAGAATGTGGTAACTACGAACCTCTGACATGTTACAATGAGACATAATGGAAATCAGGTGAGCGGGGAGCATGACTGGCAAAACCGGCTCAAAAATAAAGAAGAAATTCGATATCCAGTATGCCAGCAGAAAAGCCACTTAGAAACACTCCAACATTGCCCATTACATGAACAAACAATTCTTGGATGGTTAAATTACAAAACCTCCTTTCTATGAAGTCCATGGGGCCCAATGTAATCTGGGTAGACAACAATGTAATCCTATATGCAGCCTAGCATTAATAATTTAAGGGCATAATAATAACAATATGGGGGTTGTGAAATTTTATTAATAACAATAGAGGTCTGTTAACATAATAAGGAACGCAATATAATATAGGAACCTAACATACCCTCTCCTTTAAAGCAGTGTTGTCCTCAATGCTTGATTGTTCTTGATATGCAATATACGAAATTCTCATCCTCCCATGTGGGAATCTTCTACGGAAGGTTCTTCATAGAACCTAATAAAAATTGATTGTACTTTTAAGTTCTTGTTTTTTTGTTAGTGATCCAGGCTTCTTTAGGTATGATATTGATCTTCTAGTTGTTTCATTTGATTTTGCACCAAAGTTAGGTTATCCTTTGAGAGTTGGAGAAATTGTTATTTGATGTAAATGTGATTTCCCACTACTTTATCATCCATAATAGATTTATTTTATCCTTGAACAATCAACAACCCTCCACATTTCTACTTTTAAAAAATCTATGTCATCTTTGATTGCTCTTAAATGAATCGAAATTTATTTTATTGGTACCGTAATTTTGATATCTCATCTTTGCAATTCTTCACATTTATATTGTCATATAGCTTTAAAGGGGCTTAATGGGTATGGAATTAATTTTTGGAGGCATTATAGAACCCATTGCGATAAAAGTTCTTTATTATGCTTCTTGAGATCACTTTAACTTCACTTTTTCGAACAAACGTTATGCAATTTTAAAGAACAGTACACACACTTTTGAGGGCTCGATATTAGGATCCTCAATATTTGAAATTAAAGCCACCAATAGCTCTACGAAGCTTCTTTCAAATGCCATGGTTTTGATACGGTTGGTTCTTCAAGGCAAGGTGTCGAGTCTCCCACAATGACCCGATTATGTGGTCGGTTCGATGGGTGAACTTGTACGACTTGCCACGTGTCCCGCTGTTTCACTCATACAGCTCTTGGAAATTGATAAGCAGAAAAAACCATTGTCTCTGTGTACTTACGGTCACTTTTACGACGTCCAATCCGATGCTCGAGAGAAGAGTTATGAATATTTTACGATCACCCTCTTTGAGATGAAATTAGAAGCTTTGAAAAAGTCACTTCACAGATCATATCTCCATAAATAACACCAAACCAGATCTAAAATTTCCCAAAATTGTTCCTTAGGATCTCGACTTCGCGCTAAAAATTTCAGCTTGAACCTTCATAGAAAAAAATTTAAACGCAAATTCATGATGCCCTTTTTAAGTGAAATTCGAGAACACACCAAAAAGCCCCTACCTTCATAGATCATATCTCCGAAAAATATTCTGAACCAAACTCTTTGAAATTTTAAACCAATGTTCCTCAAGATTTTGGCTTTGCACTCTAAAAAATTTCAGCTTAAGGCAAATACAATTTATAGTGAAAATACCATGATGACTGTTTGAACGTTAAAACCCTAGAATCCCAAAGCTACGATACCAAATGTTGTGAAATCGGCTCCAAAAATAGAAAAAGGAATGTCAACGCCAAAGAAAAGCCATGGAGAAACCTCCAATACATTACATGAATGAACAATTCTTGGATGATTCAAATTAAAACCTTCTTTCTATATATGAGTCCATGAGACCACGATGTGTGCTAGGCGACCTAACAATAATAATTTAAGGCACAATAATAACAATATGGGGTTACGAAAATTTTAACAATAACAATAAGGGGTCTACTAACATAATAAGTGACTACTTTGCTAATATGGGGACCTAACGACAACGTGGCGTATCTGCGAGAAGAGATGTGATGCAGACACCTCCTTTGTGTTCGATACGGACCGCCAGTGGGAACAAGCGAGCTATGGGAGCAACGGCCAGGCTGCTTATCTGCGAGAAAAAAGATGTATTTGTCTTCTAGCCCACACAAAATGCAACGTATTTTATTGAGGCTAAGAAGGCCTATTTATTGTTGAGAAACAATGTAAAACTTTGAACGTCCAAAAACCTAACCCTAGGAGATGAACGCCAAAGCTGTGGAGCGTTTGGGTAAGTTTGCTATTTCAACTTCCAGGGGACGTAACTTTATTATCCAAACTATATTTGGTCACTCAATAATGCCTGGGTCGGAAGATCTGTCAGAGGACTACAACATGTGAGTGAGCACCATTGATACACTTGTTGTCTTTGCTCCCATTCCTAAAAAGCATCGTTTAGGGCCTCAGCAGCTGGGAAGTTTAGGACTCGAAAAAGCTACTATAAAATAGTAAGTTGTGCTTAAACTTACAAGCTAAAAATAATGATAGGTAGAGGTTCAAATGGACCTCGGTGGGTGGCCACCAATATCCCTTGAATCATTAAGTCCCCAAGCAACTCAAGGTACGGAATGAAAACATACAAAATAATATGGTACCATCTTTAAAGTAGAAAAGCTGAAAGAATTGATGTTGCAGGTCCAAATGGAATAGGTAGGTGGCCACAGTATCCACAGATCGACTATCTTTGAAGAATTTGTGTGTGTAAGCAGCAGAGGGTTGGTAGCTTAAGAAAACTTTCAGTTGAAGCATGTTGTTGGTACAATAACGCTTTTTGCTATTCATCTTTGTTGGACAAGAAAATGTATAAATCTGGTTATTTGTTGCTTGTCTTTTGTTGATATATTAATGTGTTCTATCAACATTTTACTTTCGTATTTATGTAGTTCTACCTTGTATCGAGCCCTAAGTTAAAATACCATTTGCATTAAGCATAAAACATTTTGTCTATCAAGAATTGCATGTGTGTGTCTCCAAGCATTTAAACATTTTCTCTTATACTTTTCTCGTTGACATATCACTGATGGCTGATTCCAATCTTTCTTATCGAGGCTAAGATTAAAAAGGCATTTGATCACTTCCCGTCACTTAAAACATTTCGTCACATGCTGCTGATTAATTAATTCCCTTTAATTTTTCTAATTCCCTAAGTTAGACTTAGGGCCCTCATTAAAAATTAATTATTTTAATATCTCACCACCAGATGAAATTTCTTGAAACGCTTTATGGGTTTTAGGGTCTTGTTTGTCTTAGCCTCTCCACCAAATTTCGGGGCTAGAAACATACTGATGCTACCCCAATACTCAAAATATCAACACTCCCTCTTAGCACGGTGTGTTCTAACAGCCATTCACATCATGTGTCGCAAGATCTAGCGTTGGTCTTTGCTACGTGCTTTGTTGCTTCTCCATCCTTGTCTTTTCTTGCTTTCTATACATCTTCCCATGTCATTGCAACACCTTGTCTGTCTGCCAACTCCCCTCTCGAATTAACGCATCATCTGCCCGCAGCACTGCTACTAAGCACTGTATGTAACAGTTTGTTGAGAAATAGCTTAATTGCGAGGACTCTGCCAATCGTTGGCCCAGGACAAATCGGTGCATCTCGTCATTGAAGCTTCGCAGGCTGTTTCTTTCTTCGCGTCACTCCTAATTTGTGTTGCTAGCTATTGTAGCACGTAAACACTACCTCTCTACATTTGTAATATTCCCAATTAGAAATAGTTAATTAAAATATTATTTTTCGCTTCTTTACTTTAATAAGGTTAAGTTAGAAATAAAGTAATTGAAGAGGGACATGTACGCCAGGATAAGCATTTCCTAAAGTCATAAGAAACATGATTTATTAGCGAGCGTGGAACGCAGAGGTCGAGTGGCGACGTAGGAAAAAGGTCGAGCGTGAGCAGTAGCAGGCTAGCATTGTGAGAGGGACAGCGTGGCTCAGGAGACAACGCGATTGATGGTGGGGCCTGAAGGTGAGAGCAAGGCTCTCCAAGCATAAAAAGGAAAGGGTCTCCTCATTGCCGTTCGATACGATTATGCATCTTTGTTATTTGTCTTTGACATTGAGCATACTTGTTGTTGAGCAAAGTCTTGCATGTAATGTTTAGTACTGCAAGGGTGTCTGCGTACGGAATCCTAACCTCGTGGGGGGACTTCAAGTGCATTAACAAAGGTGAGATTTCCATCTTGTTTTGTGGGAAGAGAGTTTAAACCACGATTGGGAGCATTTCTTGGAAGATATGCTTCAATTAGTGAGAAGGAAGACGGTCTTGGAGAAGGAGGTAGTTGCGGATTGAGGGTTTGTCGATTCGGCCAGGAGAGTTGAAAAAGGGTCAACCCTTTTCTTCTGACATTTTGTGGTGGTCGAGCCGTTTGTTCGGTCATTCAAGGCTAGCGTTTCTCATTGAGGAATAGTGTGGTGCCTAGAAGTCATTTTCGGAGGTCGACCATTTACGAGAAAACTTTGCAGAGCTTTTAAGGTATTGAGTGGAAAGGCCATTCCCAAGTTCCCCAATTTTCCGAGGTGTCGAAGGCAGCCCCCAGTGGGTTCATTCCAACGATGGCAGTGGCATGGTAGCCGACACCGGCAACTTGCTTTGAAGTTACGGGTCTTCGGGAAGCATCATTAAGTCATTTTACGGAAATAGCTACTGTACTTGCCTGGTACTAGCCAAAGGTACCATCATTTTGATCACCTTTATTACTCATTTACGTCACGGTATTAATAAAATAGCTCCAGCATTCTCATAATATGCCATTTTTCTTATGATCTCTCTCTAATTCTTGTATGTCTTTGTTTATGTGCTTTATATTACTGTTTATTTCCATTAAGGATATTCTTAGTGGTATCGAACTCATAGACTTAGCTCGGCTGTGGAGCGGTGCTCTGTAACACTGAAGAAAATCATAAATTTGTTATCAAGGAAATGTAAAGACCAAGAGCGAGTTGAAAGCACCCAGCAAGGAAGGGTAGCATTCGATGATGAACGTAAAGGAGGAACCAATGGTGGAGGGAAAGATATGGAAAGGACTTCGGTGAACTTCTCGTCAGAATACGATGCAAGGTGTCAAGGCGGATAGAAGAGATAAAGACAAGGTTCAACTGCCAGAATCTAGGCAATCGTGAAACACAAGGAAGGTTTCCATGTTGGATGAGGATTGAAACTCACATCATTTGTGAGCCTCACAATGCTGTCGGATGGCACATCACCCCGCCACACCTCCCGTTCCACGATACCCATTTTCTTCATGACGAACAGCACAGGGCGAAGGCACCGCGGACGAGGAACCGACACACCGCCCAGGAGGTTACTTTGCGTGTCGGTCCTATGGTCGAGGTTCGATGCCTGTTCGTTCACGACAGCTCCGAGAAGACGACGGACGCAACCATCACCAGGAAACGACACTCACCAGCGGGGATATACGAGCGCTAACGTAGCGGATTACATCTCTGAGCATTTGACGGATCATCCAAGTGTTCGCGAAAGGCTTGGGTGGAGAAGTTGGATATATATTTCTGACTTAACCGGATGGCGAGCCGGAAGGCCATCAAGGTGGCGATGCAACACCTATGAGCGGGCCATGGCACGGTGGTTTCACGAGAGCAACTGTTGGGACATCGAGAGTGACAACGTATGCGAAGGTTCACATGGAAAGTGATAGAGGTGATTTAATCGGGGGATCCGAGCACTTTGTTAAGGCACGACTAACTCAAAAACGGTGAGAATGGGACACATACATTTCATAGTTCTTGAGACTTTCGTCGATGGTGCAGTTGTCATGACTGGATAAATGCATATGTTCATGAACGGATGGCCGACACTCTACGAGGGATTAGTCGTAGCGAGGACGAAGCTACCTCCCATGATGCGATTGAGGAAGGACTCGAAGTTTTAAGATACTACCCGAGACTGAGCTCCTCTAAGAAATAGCATTCCGGTCGAAGGAAGGACGTCGAGGTTCTGAGAACCGAGTGAAGACCGATGGATGATGATACCGAGAAGATACGAGGTGAAGGGCTATGTTTCTGCATACCGAGGGCCATGGTCACCCAGGACACGGGTGTGCCATAGGAAAGGCATTGCTATAATATTCCTAATTAGCAATGGCTAATTGGAATATTAAATTTGCTCAATTGCCTTCTATGGTTTATTTATAAATAAAAAGGTGAGTAAGAGGACATACTCACTTTAGAATAAAAGTCACTCCTAGTAGCACAAGCATTTGTAACTTAAAAGGGCAAGAGGGGCCAGAGACCAGAAGACACGTATACACTTGGAGGACTATGCGGATGGAGAGGAGCACGTGAGAGGCTACGTTGGAGAGATGGGCATAGGGTTTTGAGAGGGTAACATTATAAAGAGAAACATCTCATTTGGTCATTCGATTATTATGGCCCAGGCCAAGGTCACTTCGACTTTACTTGAAGCACGCTTCATTTGTTGCTGACTGTGTATTTTGGTACATCAAGTGTCTCGGGTCGAGTCTCACCTTAACACGAAAGGACTTGATGCTACTCGGGCAAGGTAGTTTCACTCCCGATCTTTAACGAGAGGATACGATTTGTGGGGTTGGAGGAAGCGATGCATTTGGTCATCTTGTGGGTCTTCGAGAAGGAAGGCGCGGTCTTTTGGTGGGAAGTTACGGTTTGGGGTTGTTTGGAAGATTTGAGCTTGAAGTTGAGCTTGAGGAACCCGGCCCTTACATATGGAAAGATTTTACAGCGAGTTTTGGGTATTCTCTTGGGTGGTAGCGAACGAGGATAGCGTGAGTCCCTCAAGGGTCGATTTTTGAGAGTACGATTATTTTGGCTTTGGGCTTTTGGGTTTATTGAGTAGAAAGTTCGAGAGTTTCGACGTTTACGAAGAGGGCTTGTTTAAATCCTCATTTTGATTCGATGTGCTTGTTGCTTCAACGGTTCTGCGCGTGGACACCAATTAGGAGAAGGCCATTTCCTTGTCATTACGAGTGTGTTCTTCACTTGCCTTGTATGATCGAAATTATACATCTTTTACAGTCACCTCATACTCTTGTTACTACAGTGTAATAAATAGCTTGCTTCTTTGCATTTTTCTTAGTGTTTATATTCCATGTATATGCCATTGTATACATGCCTCTACATTATCTGCTTCTCTTTGAGCATCCCAGCTACTATACCACTTGTGTGTGTTTTTTCTATATACCAAACGGTACGGAAAGGACGGGGTAGCCTCCATGTCTGGAGTTCTCTTTTCGAGCAACATATCGTAAAATACCTCCCCCGATTGCATCTTTGGTTTTGAGTTTGCTTTGTGTTTGAGGGTCCCTAAAAAGGGATATTCGGTGGTATCGGGCGCTAGATACAATACTCGACGCCAGGCCTGACGGTCTGTGTGCGGGGAAGCTCGCCACTACGAGTAGAAGCAAGGGATGTGGCGTGGGTTAGAAACACCTACGGAAGGCATCGTTAGGGTGGTGGACAACGAACAGGAGGGCTGTGGTGGACGCGGTGAGGAGGAGCATGGTGAGCACGCGAGCAAGAAGGAGCGGGTGACAGGCAAAAGCGATGATGCAAAACAGGTTTGGAAGCACTCCTCGGTCGATCGGGGATACGCCGAGGGCGGGGGATCAAGGTGATGGGGCAAAGATTCATAGTTGTGAGCTGAACGGTGATAGGCCCCAAGGGGTTCCATGTTGGTGAGGGATCGGGTACATCCCTGCATTTCTTTGGAGCGATATTGCCACTCGGTGATGCTACCCGGCCATCGGGCATCATGCACCTACACGCTCTACCATACCCCGCCTGCCGGAGCGGACACGAGGGCGAGGACCCCGACGAGAGACGGGCTTTGGTCCTTGTAGGCGGTGTGCGAGTATCGAGCCTATGGCGAGGTTCGGGCTCTCTGCGTTGGAGGGCTTTGTGGCTCCAACGAGACGGTGAACCGCGGCCATCATGAAAGGCACCGGCATTATCATGATGGAGATACTGCCTGCAGCTAACGATTCCCACTTGCCTACGTTTGATGGTTCATCAGCGATTCACGGCAAGTCTTGGAAGTGGAGAAAGCTGGACATCGCCCACAAGCTCGACGGAATGCTCAAAGCAGGAAACCATACGAGGTAGCGACATTACATTTGGATGGTAAGTCCAGGTGCAGTAGTTCTGTAGGGTAGTTACACTGCGTACATTCTGCTGACATATGAGTTACGAGAATTGATGATTTGATCGAGATCTAAAACGGCCTTTATTGAACGGTAAGCTCACGGACCGAACGAACGCCGGCTACACGGTTTCTTCGGGGGTTTGGGTGATAAGGCACCCAGAATCTCTGCTCACGCAACACGGATGATCTACATGTTTGTTGAGGTTCGACGGACGCCAAGGTACAGGTGGATACTGAGCAAAGGCCACACACTACGAGAATGCTATTAGCAAGGACACGAATTTCTGAGATGCCTTACCCGAGACTCGGACACATACCCCCGGAAACGAGCTTTCATTAAGGAAAGATGTGAGGAATTTTGCCTCAAGAGAGATCGGGGCAGGCACACGGATAGATGATGATATGAGAGGGCCCGAGAAAAGCAGTTGCCAATTTTACTGTCGGTGGCTTGGTAAACATGAGACATAGATGTCTTTCTTTGTTAAGCACATTTTATTAAGGTCTTCTCTGAAAGCAGTGAGGAAAGAGGATGAGAGGATGATGTGGAGGAAAGAACGGTCGCCACGGCCAACGGATCTGCCTCTTACCACCAATGATGATACGACTTTGCACCTACGGAAAACCCTTGTAACATTCACGAGAGTTCCCGTGTTGTTGCCGTACGGTACAATTCGTAGCCGGCAGTATCGATTTCGACGACGGTGGGGCAACAATAACTTCATCGATGCTGCAGATGGTTGGCGAACGTGTCTGACGAAGGCTTCGATAGATTCTCGATTTTGGTCCCCGGAGATAGGACCATGATGTTATCGTTGTGTTCCCGAGTTTCGATCAGCGATAGGCTTTCTGTACCTTTGACAGCCACTTTTCGTGGTCCCAATATTAGAGACACCAACTTAGTGTTTCGGGTGTTCGATGGCTTATCACTGGGGAAAAGGTCCCGACAGGTGGAAAGGCCCTGGGGCAAAGTGAGATGATGAGAATACGAGAACGCGAGAAAGATACGAGGACAACACATATTCGCCTCGATGGCCGCTCATCGGAAGGAGGGTCTTTCGGAAGAAATGTAGAGTGGGCGGTGGAGGGCTGCACGTGCATCGAAGGAAGGACTACGAGCGAGACGGTGCCCCGAATACGGTCCATCGCCAGCGGTATGCACGGTGTTTGGGGAATTCCCCGGAACCTTATGGGAGCGGGGTTTGAACCATTGAGCTTGAGCGAGCATACGAGCGGTGATTACTACCCCCTGTAGGCATCCCAAAAGACTATGGATGAGATTGATAGGCCATCCGGGGTTGCTTGCTCTTGAGCACGTTCGGCCAACCATGATCCTTTGCTTTAACCCTGGTGTTGGTGAAGAAGAAAGGCATTTGCTGATGAGATGTGCATTGACTACGGGCCGCAAAGACAAGGCCACTGACGATTACCCCCATACCGGGGCTCGATGAGTTGAAAGAACGATTTCTTCTCAAAATTGATTTGAAGATCTCGGTCACCATCGGTCGCGTGGGGGGCAGACATTCTGACGCCTTAGGGTGTCACTATGGGCACTTTGGTTGTTGATACCCGCCAAAACTAACAATACTGACCATTCGATCTTATAAGGTCATCTTCGGTAGTCGCCGAGGAAGTTTGTTGGTGTTCTTCAGTAATGTCGACTGCTAAGCGGACTTGGGAGGAAGCATCTCGACCTTTGTTGAAAACGATGGCATTTTGGAAGGGCTGACAGTTCTATGCCAAGCTGTCCGGTATGAAGTTTGGGATTATTGAAGATATTTCGCCGAACATCGCAAGGGTGGACAGTAAAGTCCTGAGAAGGTCAGGAGCCTTGATGGCGGCGGGCAAAAGCGTGTCAGAACAAGAGATTCATTGGCATTTGTGCTGTCGATTACGTCGAAGTTTCTCACAAATGCGCACCCTGATGAATACGTGAGGAAAAGCGTGGGTTAGTGGAATCACGGTCGTGCAGACAACGGCGACAAGAGGGTGATAGCGATTGCGATTACTTCCATTGCGAATTTCTGTGATCATTGTTTTCGATGTAATCTCGTCGGGAAGAGGGATCGCGCGGTATTATTGATGCGTACCTGTGCCCAGCAGTGAAGCTCCTTCACACGGAGAGAGTTGTTCTATATACGACAAGAAGATATTGGCCATTATGTACGTGCTTCGTCGCGTGATGACAGTGGTAACAGAGTTGGTCGGGGCCCGGTCTGTGACCTCGGGTTCTTTTGGAGCAATAATTTGAGAGCGACAAAAGTGGATCGACGAATGCGAGCATATGACTTTGACATTGAGTATGTCGGTGAAACAACGTTGTGGTGCCCTCGTGAACCGACACGTTGTCTCTTATGAGCTTGGACACGGACGGAGGGCTAGGCTTTTGGTAAGTACTCCGAAACCAGTTGCATCGAGGTTCTAGATAGGAACGGGTGGCCAGGATGACGAGTACGGTGAAAAGGTCGATAGAATCATCTACGGACCGGATCTTCTTGTTGAAGATCTCGGCTCAAGAAGAAAATGTAAGAACACGGACCACCATTAGCCGGCCATCGAGTTTACCAAAGCCTACGAGGTCATTGAAAGAGTTCTGTCATGGGCCTCCAAGGAAGACGTGTCTAGCACATGGGGAGTACGATATTTCCCGAACATGGGGAAGATAGGCCATCCGCAAGATTATTCATTCTTCCCCGATCGGAGGGAGCCAGGGAGTATTTAAATGAACTTCTATCACGAAGTTGCCCATGGTATGAAACGAGATTGTATCTTTATCGTCGTTGATCGGCCCGATAAAGTATACTACATTTTCGCCATGTCTGCCTGCAAGCACGGTGGCATTTGTTCTTCGAAGGTCTTAGGAGCATGGTCTTCTAAGGCCATCATCGATGACGAGGATAACCGCTTCATGAGCGGATTTTTGGCAGAAAATTTTCGATTGGTAGGGCAGTGTTGACACCGTGCAATTATCACCACGGTGATGGAAGATAGTTAACAAGTGGTGCAGGGCTATTGCGTAACTATCTCGATGAACAACAATAGCGCATGGTGATGTGATGTTTAGTGCTAACAAGGCTAAAAAAACGAATTTGGATCCAAGAAAAGTCGATGACTATAAAAACTCTCCGGGGATAAGCATAACTACGGCCTGCGAAACAACGGCCTTGTCTTGCGACGGTCGAGGTGAAGACGATTTGAGGCAGAGACTTGGTCTGCCTACGATTCTGACCCTCTGCGTGATCGTCACTTCGACGAAAGGAAGCGAAGCTCGCCCGCTTTTATTAAACCTACGAGGGGTGATACGGTTGGACGAGTTGCATATGAGTTGGAGGCACACTTTGAACGACAAGATATAACGTTTTCATGTATCATGCACAAAGCATTGAGCGACAGTGACAATGACGGATGAGATACCACCCACCAGACAGTAGGCGTTTGGTGTTGCAACAGGCTATTGATGGGGAAAGCGACTACGAGCGGAACCGATCGAAAATTCTTGGTGGTGGAAAAATTTCTTACCCAGGATGAGATGCCACTTGGAGGTAAGAAAATTTTCGTATGTCACTTCTTTCCCCTAGGGGGCCAAGCATTCCGGTCGAAGGGGAGGGACGTGGGGTTCCACCTCAAGGTAAGCCGGGCGAGAGGGTGGGTGGATGATAATGCAGGGAGAGATACCGAGGTGGAAAGAAGCTATGTTTCACGTACGAAACCATGGTCACCAGTTTAGTTGTGCCTTAGGAAGCACATTACTATGTGTTCTAATTAGCAATGGCTAATTGGAATATTCGATTTTATCAATTGCCTTCTATGGTTTATTTGTAAATAAAGGTGAGTGAGAGACATAACTCACTTTGAATAGAGAATCACTCCTAGTAGCACAACGTTAGCAACAAAGGGAGCAAGGGCCAAGGACCACCGCAGAGGGCCCACGTATGCACGGAGGGACTGTACGGTTGGAGAGAGCACGTGGCAAAGGGGCTCGTTGGAGAGATGGGCCTTGGGGTTTGAGAGGGCCAACGTTGTAAAAGAGAGCATATCATTTGGTCATTCGATTATTGTGCATTTGAGCTGGTCTTCGACCTTGAAACATGACAAATTTGTTTAGCCTGTCTGTGACCATGTTTTGATGCATCGGTGTTCCTGATAGAAGATCTCACCCTTATTACGGGGACTTTGGTGCCACTCGAACCGAGAGTAGTTCCACGTGATCTTTTGCAAGAGATCGGTTGTGGGAGGTTACGGAAGGCAATGGGGCATTTGGTCACTGTGATCTTGAAGGTAGACGCGGTCTCTTTGGTAAGGTTCGGTTTGGTTATTTGAAGTTTGGAAAAGCTTGGAATTGAGCGAGACGACCTTGCATGTGGAAGATTTTAACGGAAGTTTTGGGCAAGGATGCAGAGTATTCTCTTCGATGGCAGCGCGAAACGAGGATAATAGATCCTCAAGGGTAATTTGAAAGGTAAATTGTTGCTTTGAGCTTTTCTAAGTTTATTGAACGATGCGATTCCAATTTGACATTACGAGAGGGCTTCGACCCAAATCTCATTGATTCGACGATGGCAATGACTAGCAGTTCTCCAATGACTTGAGCCTTGTTCGAGAAAACCATTCATTGTACGTTAAGAGTATGTTTCTTCACTTGCCTTGTGCGGTAAAGGTGCCATCTTCTGATCCCCTTACTCTTGTATTCTTTCCATTACTTAGTATAATAAAGTAAGCAGCATGCTACATCTCTTGAGTATTTTCATATGTTCATGTATGTGCCATTTATTAACACACACTCTGTGCTCTTCTCTTTGAGCATCTGACTACTATACCACTTGTGTGTTTTCCCCTATACTCTTAAGCGAGTCTAGAAAGGGCAGTGTACTCAGAGATCTCGTTCTCTTTTGAAGCAACATATACGTAAACGCCACTCCCAGTCCATCTCTTGGTTGGGGTTTGCTTTGTGTTTGAGGATATCACGAAAGGGATATGACAATTACATTGAGGTCTTCTCCGTGATAGCGAAGGAGGAGATAGGCGATGAGGTAGGAGGCAACAATACAACACGAGAGAGGGATCATGCGCACACTCCACCACCTACGGAGGGGCTTCGCATCTTTGCGGGGGTTCCCAAATACTTGACATTAAGTGTGGGGAGCACGGTCTGGGGACAACGAGTTTAGGTATTGGTGGGTGGGAGCCCCACCCACAATTTTATTGATGCCCGGTTGGTAGGCAGAAGAGCATACCAACGGAAACTTTGATGGATTTTCGATGCGGTTCTAGGTGACGGAACCGTACGTTGTACGGTGTGTGACCTTGGCGATGGCTAACAAAGTGCCCCCGACGGATCACTTCTTCGTGGTGGACTGGGACACCAACGTGATGCGGTGCGATGGTTGATCACTGTTGAAGTGCTGCCCAGTTGGGGACCTTGGAGATGGTGGAAGGATGAAAGGCTGAGAGTACGAGAAAATTCGGTGCACACCCACCACCACACAAATAGTTTCAGCATATGGGATGAGTTGATTTCCGGAAGAGACATAGGTGGGTAGTTGGTGGTATTTCGGAAGGCAAGATCTCTGACGGAGCCGTACACCCCAGATGTGGGTCCATTTGAACGGTGTACCACGGTTTCGGAGGAATACCGCCACGGCGGTACACGGATCGGGGTTTGAGCACACGATTGAGTTGGAGCGAGTATCACGTTGTCATCACCACCCTATAGGCATCCACAAGGCCTACGGGATGAGATTGAGGGCCATCCATGAGCTCTTGGCTACGGGCACATCATCCTAGCACTAGCACTTTTAGCCTTCGGTGGTGTTGGTGAAAAGACGACTGTCGAGATGTGCATTGGAAGTACGAGGCCCTAAACTGAAAGGACAGCGAAATAGGTACCATCCCACGGATGAATGAGTTGATGGATGAGGGCGGGGGATGGGGGATTCTTCTCGAGGTAATTTGGTCAAGGTATCGATTTGCACTTGAAGACGGTATTCCCAAAGACGCTTTCGGTTAATGGTATGGTCACTTTGAGTTTTTGGTGATGCCTTTTAGGGTGACCAATGCTAAACCACATTTCGATCGTGCATGAATCACATCTTAACGTTAAAGCATAAAGTTTGTATTGGTGTTTGTCGATGACATCTTCGGTTACGACGGACATGGGAGGAGCACCTACAACATATTAATTGTGTTGTATATTGAAGAGCAACAATTCTATGCTAAGCTCTCCAGAAGGTACGAGTTTCGATTGCGGAATGCTCTACTTAGGGCATTAATGGGGTGGACGAGTGAGGGTCCACGAGGAAAAGATCGAAACCTCAAAGGATTGCTTGGAGCCGAAATGTGACGAGCTTCGAAGTTGGGTGGCCATTGCACTATAAAAGTTCGTAGAGGGTTTCCCAACTTTCTTCTTTCTCTGGAACCCAACACCAAGAGGGCATTTAGTTGGATAGATACGAGCGCGAAGGAGCCAGCAGGACTCAAGTAGGTGATGAGCAATTTGCTGGTTTAGCATTTACGATTTCGCAGCTTGTCTAAGTGTGATACATCGGGGAGGGGATAGCGCGGTTTTGATGCAGAAGCCACCCCATAGCGAGAGCCGAAGGTTGTTGTGGCATGAGAGGTTGTATGCTATATGTCACAAGAGATATTGCTTGTCAGCACATACATTTAGCGAAGTTTGTACGGTGAGCGAGGTTCGGTGAAGCAGGACCACAACGGTCTGCGGTTCTTTCGACGACCGGAAGTTGCGGGGAGCGACGGTAGGTCGAGCGAATCCGAGCATATGATTTGACATCGGTATGTCGAAACAACGTGGTGGTCGATGCCCCGCTGCAACGGACGCTTAACGTTGTTCTTGATGAGTTTGAATGCGCAATTTGAAGGCCTTTTAGTGAGTACTCCCGGACCGTTTTCCTATGAGGTGTTCGACGAGACAAGTTACAAATAGCGAGTACGAGGCATTGATGGATGAAGGTGATCTACTTCGAGACCGGATCTTCTTGACGAGAGCTCCAAGCTCAGGAGAAAGATCTTGCCACGCCTCACATGACTCACCATTATCGAGCACGAGGTTCACCGAAAATATGTGGGAGCCATTAAGTTCTCGTGGAAAGGCCTCGAGAGGGCGATATCGACGTGTCGGGGGGGTGTGAGTTTGCCCAACGCAACAAGGGGAGATGGACAACGTACGAAAGCGAGGTTGCGACCTCTTCCCATGCACGGGGGAAAATGAGAAGTATTTCGGTGGATTTCATCACGGGGACACCCTATACGAACGGGATTGCATGTTGTAGTCGTTGGTCGGGCGACAAAAGTATGCATTTCTTTATACATATCGACACGTTACCCATTCTGACACGGGTGATTGTATCCCCAGACGAGATATTTTAATTTAGCAGGTTATTAAACACGGGGGTATCATAAGGAAATGTTTCATTTATTAAGTTGTATGTAAAATAAAAAACACGTAAAATGCGGTCAATACATAGAACGGAAAGAAATCTAGAAGCTTTTATTGTAAATAATAATGGGGTTTTACATGTAGATCTGACCCAAAAAGCGGCCGGGACGGAAAAGCGCTTAACAATACGATCGCATTGTTGCCACGGCAGTGATGATATAAAGCTGACTGCCCTTTCCTAAAAACAGCAACTACTGCCCGAATCCTTTAAGAAGCACACCATTGAAGATATATGAAGGATCTGCTCACTACGATATCCTTGAACACTCTCACAAACTTTGGATTAAGTCTCCTCAAAGAGTTGAGTTTGAAGTCCAACACTCACAAATCACCGAGGGTTTAGTCTGGAGCTACGGCAGAAGTGAAAACCACGTCTCCGACCTCTCATACAAGAAAATGATATGATCAAGATGTCCCTAAATGGCCTCCTCCCTTTCTTTTATAGACATCTTGGAGCCTTCTAGAACATTGTTTGCTTATTTTATTCATGGAACACTTTTCTCTTATTCAAAATATTCCTTTTAATGCTAAAAAAATGAATAAGCTACCATCTCCCTCTAGAACA
Organism: Pinus albicaulis; assembly: GCA_034641835.2. Taxonomy (NCBI): domain Eukaryota; kingdom Viridiplantae; phylum Streptophyta; class Pinopsida; order Pinales; family Pinaceae; genus Pinus; species Pinus albicaulis. The sequence goes on from CM076584.1 coordinate 1,472,039,069, forward strand.
CTGAAACTCCATGTCCAACTATCACATCATGGGTATCCTTGTAAGTTCAGCCATTTTAATACACTATGGTGTTTTGTCATATTATCTCGAAAATGCCATAGTAGGCGTAATTGGGCAGAGTTAAACCCATAAATAACTCCAAATTTTCAAAAGGCGTAAAGATACCAGAGCAGAAAGCCAAAAAGCTGCTCGAATGATGGAATATATCAGCGGGTCCCACCCGACACGCCGAAAACTCACTCAAAACTCTCCAAAAAGTCCTGGGCTTGCAAATGACACCAACTTGTCACAGTAGGTGCACTTCTAACTACGAGGTCCCTCTAACCATCATAGGTGACACCAAAAAAGAGAATATTGTAAATTGGCGAGTTGTTTTTGAGATGTTTGATTGCATGGTCTCCCAAAGGAACCATTATCGGTAAAGAGATAACCGCTTCATGAGCGAGTTTTAGCGAGGCTTTTCGTTTGGTAAACCTTTGAGTTGACCTAAAGTACTAGTTACCACCACAAACGGATGAATGATGAAAAACGTTGAACAAGAAATTGGTTGGAAAGCTACTTGCGCTATGTCGACGGGAAACGTGACATGGTTACGGTGGTTGCATTTAAGGAAATATTGTTCTAACTACACTCATCATATGTCTATCGGTATGTCTCCATTTTTTATGCTATGCTGGGTATCATGTTTTGTCTTTTGTGATGTGATGTTTGGTGTTAGCAAGGCCCCTAGGGCAAAGTTGGATCCAAGAAGGGTAGGAACCCTGTCTGAGTTCTGGGAGAACATAGCTACAACACGAGAATCGGCCAAAAGTACATGTCTGCAGGTAAAGGACGTGTTCGAAGAGACGAGTTTGAGGTAGAGGTTGGTCTGCCAACAGTACCGTATGCTCGGCAATACATCTTTGAAAACGAGAAGGGGCCGACAAGCTGAGCCGCTTTTATGGACCATGGAGTTGACATACCGAAGTTGGAGAGGTCACATGAGTTGGAGCTACCCACGGGTGAGAGGGTTTCGTACGATTTTGTCGTCATGCTTGGCTTGGCCGGGAGCAGGTGGTCACTATAACCGAGGGGAGCTTCCACCCACCAGCCAGTGAGGAACGCTCCCAAGTGCTGCGATTGGAAGCCATTGACACTGGGGAAAGCTGACTACGGGCGAGGACGGTCGGGGGTACACAGTGAGATGGAGAAAGGAACCTACTAGATGAGGATGCCACTTGGGAGAGTGAGAAGATTTTGTGACATCCATCCTTCACGATTTGTGAGGACAAGCAACGTTTTCCGGAAGGAGCTGTGTTCCCAATTATGGCTTCAATTGGAAATGTTAATTACGGCCTACTTTACTTTAATAAAGTTAAGTTAGAAATAAAGTGGGTGAAAGAGGACACTTAACTCACATGAGATAAAACAAGCTACCTAAGTCATAAGAAACATGATTTGTTAGCGTGGGGTGGGGTTGAAGTGGCAATGAGAAGGACAATATGAGCAATGTAGGCCAAAGCCGGTCACAGAGAAGGGCAGTGGCTCAAAGAACAACACGGTTATGGTAGAGCCTAGGTGAGCAAAATATAAACATAAAGGAGAAGGTCTCTCATTTCATTATTACTGATTATGCATCTTTGTTGTTTGTCTTTTGACATTGAGCAACTTTCTTTGTTGAGCAAAGTACGCACGTATTACGATACATGGGGTGTCTGCGTACGAAAATCAACCTCGACAGGACTTGGAGTGCACCACTCGGGTGATAATTCCATCTTTGTTTTCGGAGAAGGTTGCAACAACACGGTTGGGAGCATTCTTCCAGGAGGAAACGAGCGCGATCGATTGAAGGCAACGGTCTTGGAAGGAGGTGGTTCCCGGTTGAGGGTTTATCGAGGAAATTCGACTCGGGGAAGTTGGAAAAGGTCGACCCCTTCCCTATTCTAGCATTGCTTGTGGTAAGTCGGAGGCCGTTATTTGCGACGATTCATTCGGGGCCAACGTTTCTCATTGAGGAATAGCGTAGTGCCTCAAAGGGGTCATTTTCGGAGGGTACGACCATTTCGGAAAGCTTTACAGGCTTTTAAGGTATTGGGTGGAAGGCCATTCCCAAAGAAGTTCCCCAAGTTTCCAGTGGGAAGCATTGCAAAGGTGGGTTCATTCCAATAGTAGCGACATTGCTGTACGACATTGGAGATACACGGGTCTTGAAGGCTTGACCATTGGGTCATCTTCTGAAGTATTTCTACGCTTTACCTAGTGCAAGCAGGTGTATCATTACGGTCACATTTGTACTCATTTCATCTTTAAATTATTAATAAAATAGCTCAACATTTCTCCATGTTGTCTTGTTTTTGTTGTACTTGTCTCTCTGGTTGTTGTATGTGTATTTGTTTGTGTGCTTTATATTCTTTGTTTATTTTAAAGTAGGATATTACGACGTGCTGAAAGTCCATATTCTTGCATTGTTGCCTCACTACGTTGTTGTTGCCTTTGCATTTATGTCTTGCTCCCTGCTAACGCCTCGAAACACGCACAGCTAGCAATCTTCTGCAACCACTTCCTCCCACTTACCCTCTTGGTTTTAATGCTCCCATAGCTCATATGTGATCCAAAAAGTGAGGCTTACTCAGGATGTGCAGCACTTTTGTAGCTTCTCTACGAGATCCATATACACTTCACCCATGGCTCATGAGCACTCATGACTGTGTCATCATCGCTTTCATCGTCCTTTGATATTAAACACCTTGGATTCGAGAAGAATCCTTTGTCCTTCTTCTTAGGACAGAGTGTTGGCGAAGTGTCCAGTTCACCACGATTCACGTCAGGACCTTGGTGTTCTTTCTAACCACTTTATTTAATGAATTAACTTTATAAGTGAAATGACAAAAATTAATAACACCAATTGTTTGCTGCTAATTGGGAATATTAAGATCCTCATAAAACGTTGCTTGTCCTCAGCTTATTTTTAACAATGATGGATATTGCAAAATCTTCTCACTTTCCCAAGTGGCATCTTCATCGTAGTTCCTCCACATACCAAATATTCCCTAACTTCGTCTTTCTGTATTTTGTCTCTCTCAAGGTATCTACCAGTGGCCTCTAGTATGCTTTCAAATGCCCCTCATCATATGTAGGTGGAAGCTCTCTGACTAGGTCTGCTATCCCAATGCCTTTCGGAAAAGATACATGGAAGATGTTATGGATCCACCATACCCTTGGTAACTCCAACTCCTTATGCAACGTCACGAATCACCGCTGTCTGTGGGGTCCATAGAGCAGGGCTTGAACGTAAGCCCTTTACCTTCGATTATTGGGTACCATCGATGTCATTGAACGTAGGTAGACAAAAGTCTCCTACCTCAAAACGCATCTTAACTGTCACTCTATCGACATCGAGTTTTGCTGATTTTGTGTTGTAGCTAAGTTGTCCTTGAGGTCGGGTATCACACCAGGTTCTCATGGATCCAATCTTTGGCCTTGGGGCCTTACTGGCACCAAGCATCACATCGACAAAGACAAAACATGGTATCCATATAAGAAAATAATATGAGCATACCCAGTGGACATGTGATACGTTGTGTTGTAGCGATGCTCTACACGGTGCAACCATCGTAACCATGCCTTCTGCTTCTTTTTGTCACATAGTTTTTATAGTAGCCTCTAAGCACTTGTTCTGTCACTAAATACCTTCATCCAAATGCCGGGTAGTAATTGGTGCTCGAGTCAACTCCTTACCCACCAACAAAGAAGCTCTTCTTAAAAGCCTTCATAAACATTTTGTCCGATCACTGACAATGGTCTTTGGAAGACCAGGCAACTAAAAACATCTTTAGAAAAACAACTATTACCACCCTGGTACATTTGTGTCTTAGTGCTAATATGGCAAAGAAGTGTGTGTACTTTGTGGGTGATCAACGACTGCAAAGATACGGTCTTCTGCATCGCAGAGCAACACGTAATGAAAATCATCGATATATTCCTCCCATTTCCCCTACGGGAATAGGAAGGGTTGTAGTATACTGTTGGATAGCTCATCTCCCCCTTGTTCGTCGCTTGCTGCCACTTGCTCACCGGCCCCGCTAGGAGTGTGTCCTCCTTGGCTCCTTCAGAAAACACTCTCACAGTGCTTCTGTAAATTACGTGAACCACAGTACAGCACGATAACGGTGTGAGTCATGTATGAACATACATAACACCTTCTCCTTGGTGAGAACTTCGAGTCCCGAAAGATTCGATCTCACAAGTATATCCTCATCCATCCCCTGTCTGGGTCTGCGCGGCACGTAATCGTATCTCACAAGATAAAACGGTCTTTGAGTACTCTACCAACAGCGACCTCCAATCCATGCTCTAAACTCATCAAGGACAACGTTGCTGAGTACACGTGAGAGAGCATCGGCCACCATTGTTCTTCCCCATCGGCATACTCGATGTCAAATACATGCTGAATCTTCTTGCAGCCCACTTTCTTGCCTCTCTTATGGCCCTTCTGCTCTAAAGCAAGAAAATTTATTGTGGTGGGTCTCCTACAAAAACTGTTCCCCACCAAAATCTGGGTTTCGCGATTGCATACATAATAGCCAACATCTCCTTGTACGTATATGGGATACAACCTCATCATGCAACAATAAGTTACCCCATCTCAAGCTGGCAAAGGGTGGCCTCACACCATCAAACCTGCCTACCTATACGATGCATCACACTCAAGGACAAAAGGTGGCCAAATCCGGCCAACACAAGAAGCTGAGCAACTTCTCATCACCTCCCCTTGGGCTTTGTCAAAGGCCTAAGTGACATGTATGTCAACAATACTCCCTTCTTAGTAAGATGCGCGGGGGTCGACAAAGTTGGGAAAATCCGCTGTTGAACTTGGGTAGTGAGGTCGCAGGTGCCTACGAACCCGGCTACATCACGTTCTTTGTCTGGCCAATCTGATAGCCACCAGTCTTCTCCTTGGACTCTCACTCATCCCCCCGTGACATGCCCCTGAACAAGCATCTCGCAGATCAGCTAACACTTGGGCACCAACATCGTCTTGCTCCTCGTATGCGCAACATAACCTCAGTAATAACTGATGCTCCTCCCATGTTTGGTTGTATATCAAGATATCGTCCAAAATACTGACTTTAAACTTCCTCATTTGACCACGGAAAGATATGGTTCATGCGGACGAAAAGATGGGCGGTGGGTGGTTAGCCAAAACTGTCTCCAAACTCAAAGTGTTGTAATAATATCGCGGTCTTGGGAACATCTGATCGCTCATATGGTACGGTAGTGCAGGATCTCAAATCAATCTTCGAAGAACTTCGATCTCAACTCATCCATCAACTCATCTGTCAGTGGAATGAGGTATCATGTGGTGCACCGAGACGCGATAGTTAATGCACATCCTCGATGTGCCATCCTTCTTCTGATGCGACGAGAAGAAGCAAATGAGCTGGTGCTAGAACGGATGTGCCCAGGCGCTAAGAGCTCACTTAGACAGCCTCTCAATCTCATCTAAGTGAGCCTTAAGATGCCTATGAAAAGGTGCTGACCAATCACCCAGCACAAATGCTGCTCCCAGCTCAATAGTGTGTCAAATCTGAGTCTAGTAGTTGCCTGGTGGTATGTCTCAAAGAAACACGTAGCATGCTCATCTACACAGATGGTGCTTGTCTGAGGTGTGGCACCTTACACAACAAACACATATAAACAAGCTCACTTTACTTACTCTATGTCTCCTTAAAAAATTTATCACATCTGAAGGTGTCATGGCTTGTACCTTGGCGAATAAGTGTGCATGCCCGAATCATCTGGTATTCCGGACTTCTTCATCGTACGCCATCTCAAGGTTTAATACGGTGACCTTCTAGTGTGATCAACAACGCCTCCCGATCTCATGTTGGTGTACGAATTCCACCACAAAGAAATGATCTGTCGAGGTGGGCGTCCCCATAGTCACTTTGTAGGGCGGCACATACACGGCAACTGTGCACAGATTTACGCTGGAACCGATCGAAAAAACACATCAAAACTCTACTGTCGGTGTATCCTCACGTCTCTGTTGTACATCAATAAGGTGTGCCGTGCTTCTTCATCCCTAATAAAAAACACGTTGTCACCTTGTCTCCGGACATGGGTGCTCCAGTGACCGAACCCCTGCATAAAAGCAAGAGACTCCCAGTGAGTCTCGTCACACTGTCTCGCTCCTAGTGGTGGGTGAGGTGATCTCTCCTCTCTGTACGGCTTTTCTGCCTCCACCCTCCATCTCCTCCTTCACTCATATGCGCCTAACATCACTTATTGGAAAACCTCGATATAGTGTGCCTTTCCGTGGCACAACAATGTCTGTACCTGGCTCACAGAATGTGAAGCATAAGTTCTTCGCCTCCAGAATCCTCTCACGGGCTCATCATCCAGGCCCTCGCTGCGGTTGTGGAGCGGGTCCTCGTGTCCGCCCTTACAGCTGAAATGTCGGTCTCTGAGAAAGTGGCTCTAGTCTTGGGTGGGACATCATGAGCCAAGTCTCCCAAGCACGTCATGAAGTGTAGCCGGCCTCATTGATCCTAATAACCCCCGAAAGGCTACCTTCGAAATCCGCCCGATGAATATGTAGATCGACACGGGCGAAGAACAGTGGAGGCACCCGCTGGGAGGGTCTCGGGCTCGGAAGATGTATGTGTCCGGTTACGATTCTTGTGGCTTGGATGGCTGTTCGGTGCTCCTTCGGTCCCTGGGTGAACGCTCTGCTCGACCTGCGGCCTTAAACTCGGCCTTGTCTGTCACTCACCAGAGTGCCCCCCAACGTGGCCATCCCGCCCAGAACCACCAATCATGGGCCTTGCTCTCCCGAGTGCGGTGTTGTACCTTCGATGACATCCTCTTCCATACGATTGGGCAAATGAATATCCAGCTTATCCACCAAACCTTTGCAGGAACACTTGGAGGATCCATCAAATGTCGGTAGGTAAAATACAGGTTTTGGAGGGTCTTGTGTGTCTTAGCCTCTCCAAAAATTCCAGGGCTAGGCTTGTCCAAGTGTACCCCAATACTCAAAATATCAACATGAATCTCAATAGAAGACATTCGTGAAATTGGTATCGTCTCTCCCTGCTGCCCCAATGCTCTGCATTACAGACTTGCAACAACCATTTGAGATCGAGGCAGGATACCTTTGACTATATGGCAAGGCAGGTTCTTCAGCGAGGGCATCCAATGGCATATCACGGTGAGACAACGTAAAACACCGGTCCATAGTATCCACTTATGACAAAGAAATATATTCCATCGTGCGGAAGCTTACTGACAGCCCAGAAGCATTACATTTGGGGAAAAACGATCATCCCTGGAACCATGAGCACAGCAGTTCATGGGATGCAAGGAGATTGCGAACGATCGCCATACCAGGCGGTCACATACTCACCAGCGATTTCATTTGAACATCCGTTACCAGCCAAACGCACCAATAATGATGCGGACTTCCTCGGCCCCGACCATAGGTACGCCAACAGCACTCACCACCGTTCTCGCTCGTAGGCACGAACACGATTGACCGCTTCTCTGCAAAGGCAGGTCAGGGTCGACACACATATGAAACACTCTTGGAAATCGCCAGGTTCAAATTTTCATCACAAGATGCCTTCTGTGTCACCTAGGACATTTTCCTTCAACGGCGTGCCAGTTGTAATTATTCCCATTTTTGGTATCATCCATGACAGGGCTAGGAGGGACTTCCAGAGTTAGGAGCAGACAGGTCACATGTACAGATTGGTACTATTAGTGGGCTCAGGAGCTTTTCAGAGGAGTTTTGAGGAGTTTTCATGATGTCTGGAGACATTCGCTTGATATACTCCATCATCCGAGCAGCTTGGCTTTCGTTCCGATGCATTCCGGTAACTTTCGGAATTTTGAGTTATTTATGGGCTTAACTCAGCTGATTATGCTCAAGGTGGCATTCCGGGAGGAATATACGATGGAACACCTTAGTGTAATAGCTCATCGGAACCGGGACAAGGAGACCTACACGATGGGACAGTTAGACAGAGATTTCAGTGACCAGAGGAGGCGTGGTAGTCGATATACCCTTTTCTGCATTAAAAAGGAATATTTTATAATATTTTAATAAAAAGGGAAAAGTGCTCCATAAATAAAATAATAATAAAATAATGCTCTAGAAGGCTCCAAGGGATCTATAAAAGGAAGGGAGGAGGCCATTGGGAGACATCTTTGGAGTAGATCATTTGCTTGTGTATGAGAGGTTTGAGCACATGGTTCTCTACTTCTGCCGTAGCCCCAAGACGGAAACCCTCGAGTGGTTTGTGAGTGTTGGACGAAAACCCAACTCTCTTGAGGAGACTTCACTTAGGAGTTTCACAGAGCTTCAGAGTTTGGTGTGAGGATCATTCAGATCTTCAACTTGGGCTTCATCAGTTTCAGTGGGTTCAGTTTCAGCTGTTGCCGAAGGGAGAGTGCAGCAGTGCAGTTTGTGGCCAGTGCCGTTCAGCAGCTTATCTTGGTGGCCGGTTTTCTATCTCAGCTCTTCTTGGGTCAGATCTATATGTAAACCTCTGTTTATTATCTATAATAAAAGCTGAGATTTTGCTTCTGTTCTATATGGTGTTGGATTGCAATGTTTCTTGTCTTTTAATTTTACATGGCAATCTTCTGTTGAATGAATGATTATTTTACGGCAAATTGTGGTATTCAGTATTTTTCTGCATTTTAGTTAAAATATCCCATCCGGGATATTACAGTGGTATCAGAGCCACAGTCTTGGCTCAGCCTGCGGGTTTCAGTTCTTAGTTGCAGAGAGTATTGGAGTGAATATTGATTGTAGAACAACTTCAGAAGAAGGGTTTCAGAAGAACTAATTGTCAGATATTTTCAGTCCCAAAGGAAAATCAGAGTGGTTGGAGATTTTCTCCCGCAAGCCATAAGGAATTGTCTCTCATTTAAGGGTTTGACAATTATATTTCAAATCATCGAATTCATATTTGGGCCAAAGTTCATATTCAGCCGAAATATTTTGTGGGGCCGTGGAAATTATTATTTGAGCTACAAAAAATTGGAAGTAACGTGGAGTTATTTGGATAGGCCGCATTAAAATAAGTTTATGACGACAATTTGGTTTCGGGAGGCCGAGCGTCAGAGGCCATCCTATCCACGAATGTAGCCTTTACCCATCCTTGCAGCGAGAATTATATATATCCTTGTAGCTGTGTATATATATCCCTGTAGCTGTGAAAGCATCTGAATGGCATCGAATAGGTTGAAGGGTTCACCATTGCGGGTAGCCGAATGAAAATCCGGCCCAAAATTCCACACATTCTTGGGCGTGAATACCCACTGCTACTTGGTCGAAATTCCCTCTGCGATTGAGCAACTTGTTGGGCGTATCAATTGCAATGAAGATTATTGGTAAAAAAATAATATTTCGTCGAATTGCTTGACGGTGGTAGATGAAATCGCTCTGCATGATAATGTTGGCGGTGTTACATTCACAGTCAAGGCGAGATGAAGTTCAAGGCGGCAGTAAGAGTCCGATGTATAGATTGGCAGAAACCGTGGCACAGTTCCTTTGTTCAACATGCACGAAAATTGGTTGATGTGTTCACCCCGTATTAATTTTGAGCAATCGTAGATTGAAGCTTCGACCCATCGATTGCACGCCGAGGATTATAACAGAGATTACTCCGAGCCGGACAAGGTTCCTTCGTGGGTTTCATGATCACGTTTGTTAACTGACGTCGTTACTGGTGTGAAATTGAGCGACGCTGAGGATCGGGCTTAGTTTATGTCGCTGATCAAGCCGGCAAATACCCGTGTTCCCAGTAATCCTGCAAATCGCACTTAGGTAGAAGATTAGCAGAGGGCAGATCTTGTACAGGAGTCGGACATTGGATGACTGGGCCATAGCTCTCAGGTAGCAGCAGAAACTTCACAGGAAGACATCAATGGAGTTATTCGTGATGAACTGGATGAACATGACCCTGCTTTACTTGAAAAAGACGCAACACTAGATTACTTGTGTAACTTCCAACCTCACAGATATGAGGCAATATATTCAAAGATACTTCCAGAGGAGATAAGTGGACAGACATTTTTGGATATGTATGGTGATCACAATGACCCTGTGACAACAATTAATCCCAAGCACACCTATGCATTAAAAGCTCCAACAACACATCCAATATATGAAAAATTCCATGTCAATGCATTTGCAGTGCTGTTAACAGCAGCTTCAACGGATGAGCAGCTTTCTGCATTAGGAGAAATTTTATATCAGTCACACTATAGCTACTCCAGATGTGGTCTTGGTTCGGGTGGAACAGATCGACTTGTAACGCTTGTTCAACAACTGCAACAGCGGAAAAAGAATGGTTCTGATGAAAGAAGAGGTACTCTGTTTGGTGCAATTAAGTTTTAATTGGTTGTATAAGACTGCATATCTGAAACATATATTTTCTGGGTTACTTATCAAAGATACAATTGGTCTGATGGCTGTAGCATCATATTATAGTGATTAGAAATTTATTTGATGTCATCTGGAACATTGCCATTTGAAGCATTTTTATAGACAGGGACTCTCAGTCTCTGTATGCTTCATTACAGTCATAAAACTGAGTTAGTGCAATACTGAGTTGAGACAACTCAGAATTGCACATGCCACATTGTGCAAGAAATCTGTTTGCTAAAACACTTCACTGGAAATTATATAGCAAACTCAAAGAAGTGCATTGAACTCAGAAAAACAGTGGTCTTTCTATTAGTTGAACCATGGAGGAACTTCTAAACAGATTGATGAAAATAAAAATAGAAAACCAGAGAACAAAACAGAACAGCAGACCCTTCTCCAAGAAGGTACATAATTTGCTCAAACAAGAGCATCCGAGGAATATACAAAGGGAGAAAGAAGTGGGAAATTGGCTGTATGTACAGGGGATGGACTTGAAGAGTGGAAGATTTGGGGATGACTTGCCCATGTTAGAGGAGCTGGAATCCTGTCTCTCAAAGGTACAACAATCTGATTGGTGTTTGAATTGGGCTTTGGAGCCATCTATGCTTGCATTAATACAACCCAGATTCTTGGAACATCCAAGTGAGAGAGTCCAGCCGATAGTTGCCTCTTGTTTCAGCGATATCCTGAGGATAACAGCACCCTACCCTCCCTACAATGATGATATTATGAGAAGAATTTTCAGATTGATAGTAGGAACCTTTCAGGATTTGGACAACTGTGCAGGCTCTACATTTAGGAGGAAGCTTAAGGTTCTAGAAGCCATGGCTATGGACTGAACTTATGAGATCATGTTCTATCTTGAGTGTGATGACCTGATTTTGCAGATGTTCCGATGCTTCTTTAGCATTAGGAAACATCATCCTGATACTGTCATAGCACACATGCAGTCCATCTTGTCGTCATGTATGAGAGACCATGAGACCATTTGCCGGAAGTTGCAGACCAGGTTGCTGAGCATTTGGAGGAGAAAGCGGTTGGTCTCGCCTGCTGCTTATGAGCTAGCCCAAGGGCTAGTTGAGCAGAACATTGAGTTTCTCAGGAGACAGTTGACCAGGGAGGAGCGGCTCCAGTTTGATCGGTCAGGCAGCAGAAATGAGCTGAGGAGGAAAGGACTTTGCTTCATTTGCAAAGAACCTTGGGGGCCTGATCACTCATGTGTGAGAGATGCAGATGAGGTGGCAGAGGTAGAGCAGGTAGACGTTCCTTTTGTATGCCAGGATGAGGACCCTTCTTCAGATGAGTCCATGGGATCATATGAGGATGCTTCTGGGAAGCGAGGGCAGCCATGCAGAGATGATGATGACGGTAGACCAGAGCTGTGTTCTAGTGTGCAGGGTGAGCAGTCAGGGGACTGTATAGGTGATACTCTGGGTGATGAGTCACTTGTGACGATTCAGCCAGAGCAGCATATGATGGAGCCTGAGTCAGCAGAGGAGGATACTATGGACATCAGGCATGACATTTCCTTGGGTGAGATCCAGATGGGCACCCACACTGAGCCTATGATAGATATGCGGCTAACATTGGGGTCAGCCTTTGAGGAGGAGCAGTCAGATGCGCAGACACCAGTTGCAGATCCATATCCTCTAGAGACATTGGAGGTCGATGGGATAGTTTTGCAGGGAGCTAGGGCACTAGCAGGTACAGAGGTATTGGATGATGGTCGCAGACAGCGGTATCATCGGCTTCGGACGGACCTTCGAGTTTTGAGAGAGAAGGCCACGTCAGTACGGGAGGCCATTTTGTTGCAAGACCAGGAGCTGGAGGGTATGAGAGTGACTTGTGCCAAGTCGGCAGCCAAGTTGGTCCGCATTGGGGAACGACTAGATTCCTTGATGGTACAATCAGAGGGCAAGTTGGAGCATCCATCTTTGGGCTGACACATTGATGAGGTGTTGATAGATGTACCCGCAATCAGCAGAGCTGCAGTATTGTCAGTGAGTAGTACTCTCCAGGAGTACATCGATGGGGCTTGCAGCATATCTTGCCCACTTTGGCCCATTATAGGGAGAGGGGCTTCTTCCTACAGGCAGCTTTCTTTGACAGATAGGGCAGATCAGTGTGAGTCGATTACGGGTTGGCGGCGACACTCTAGGCATATTCCATATACAGTTGTTGCTACATCGGATTCTTCTTCCAGGATGGACTGGCGGGAGATCATGAGTTGGTACCCTCTTGGTGGTACAGTATTCTTCGTGGGGAGCATAGCAGAGCAGGGGCCCTTAGACATAGTAGCTGTTACAGGTTCCAGTTGGCAGGAGGGCACCGATTGTCGTTACTTCAGGACTCCTTCCCGATTTCAGGAGAGCAGGATCAACATGGGATTGAGTCAGGACCTGGATTGGAGAGAAGTGATGAGTTGGTATGCAGTTGGTGGGGCAGCATATGCAGTTACAGGTACAGCACAGCAGGAGCCCAGGAGCATTGATGCTTGTTGGTGGTCTTCACCTCTGAGAGCATCAGATATAGTTAGAGACAGTGCACAGCCTGAGCCGTGGGACTTGGGCGATGATTGGCCATGGTGGCGTTGGGATCCGGGAGGATTGTTTGTTGTCTGGGACAGAGAGAGATCAGTTTGGGATCCCGGCATTGAGGGATCTGTTCCGAGAGGTTTGACACAGGTGCATAGCAGCACCCAGAGGTTGGTATGGGATCCAGGCATTGGGTCTGAGGTGCGGCAGGCCAATAGAGTGGTCCACATATTTAGATTGCTTGAGGGCAAGCAATCTTGGGGCGGGAGGTCTGTAATATTCCCATTTTTGGTATCATCCATGACAGGGCCAGGAGGGACTTCCAGAGTTAGGAGCAGACAGGTCACATGTACAGATTGGTGCTATCAGTGGGCTCAGGAGCTTTTCAGAGGAGTTTTGAGGAGTTTTCATGGTGTCTAGAGGCATTCGCTTGATATACTCCATCATCCGAGCAGTTTGGCTTTCGTTCCGATGCATTCCGATAACTTTCGGAATTTTGAGTTATTTATGGGCTTAACTCAGTTGATTATGCTCAAGGTGGCATTCCGGGAGGAATATACGATGGAACACCTTAGTGTAATAGCTCATCGGAACCGGGACGAGGAGACCTACACGATGGGACAGTTAGACAGAGATTTCAGTGACCGGAGGAGGCGTGGTAGCCAATATACCCTTTTCTGCATTAAAAGGGAATATTTTATAATATTTTAATAAAGGGGAAAAGTGCTCCATAAATAAAATAATAATAAAATAATGCTCTAGAAGGCTCCAAGGGATCTATAAAAGGAAGGGAGGAGGCCATTGGGAGACATCTTTGGAGTAGATCATTTGCTTGTGTATGAGAGGTTTGAGGACGTGGTTCTCTACTTCTGCCGTAGCCCCAGGACGGAAACCCTCGGGTGATTTGTGAGTGTTGGACGAAAACCCAACTCTCTTGAGGAGACTTCACTTAGGAGTTTCACAGAGCTTCAGAGTTTGGTGTGAGGATCAGTCAGATCTTCAACTTGGGCTTCATCAGTTTCAGTGGGTTCAGTTTCAGCTGTTGCCGGAGGGAGAGTGCAGCAGTGCAGTTTGTGGCCAGTGCCGTTCAGCAGCTTATCTTGGTGGCCAGTTTTCTATCTCAGCTCTCTTGGGTCAGATCTATATGTAAACCCTTGTTTATTATCTATAATAAAAGCTGAGATTTTCCTTCTGTTCTATATGGTATTGGATTGCAGTGTTTCTTGTCTTTTAATTTTACATGGCAATCTTCTGTTGAATGAATGATTATTTTACGGCAAATTGTGGTATTCAGTATTTTTCTGCATTAGTTAAAATATCCCATCAGGATAACTTTCTGAGAATTCCACCTAAAAGTGTCTCAATTAAATTATTAGCCTATTTTTTACTATTTCCTAAGTATAAACTTAGGAAATATAGTTAATTAATCAAAATTAATTGAGATAAGGTGTGAATCATCTAGAGACTCACATGGATCGACTGGGAAATAATATTAGCCATCGATTAAGATTTAATCTTGGTAATTGGAGTAACAACAAAATATTATAAGAAGTCGTTGGGTAGATGGAGAAAACACACTTGAGATCGATTTTCCTTGGAGAGTTCGATTTTCCGTGAACATGATTGACAGAGAGGATTCTAGCCAAAGATCGAGTAGCGAGGTGGCGAAGGTAAGGCGGTAATCTGGGAGGTTTTCGGTGTTGTAAGAGTTAGATTGAGGGAGTGCGAGTTTTTCAAGGCCTTACTCATAAGCATTGCTGAGAGAGTGATGCGGTAGGAAATGCAAATTGCTAAAGGGACGGTTCGGGAAATTTTGAAATCAAGTGTAGGAGTGAGAAAACTCATCAAAAGAATTTTGCCAGTGATTCTCTCAGATTGGATTGCCAGTTTGCCATCCAAATTATTGTACTCAAATTTGTTGCTAAAGAATAATAATAAAACCCTCATCTGATGTACCCTTTTCCCGCATTGGGTTTTTCTGAGGACAATTGTCCAAAAATAATGGTGTCAAAATTTTTGTGTGCTAGAATTTCTCAGTTTCTAGAATTTTATTTTCTGCGGCATTTTTATGGTGAAAATTGCAGTTGTGATTTTATTCATTATTTGTCGTAGCAAATAAACTGCATAATTAAAGTTATAGTTAGAAGAATAATTTCTAGTTGTTGCAATATTTGAAAATATCACATGGTATCAGAGCAATAATGATCAAATGGGAAGCTCAGAAGCGAAAGGAAGAAATCGTCCAAATTCAGAGAGAGTCTGGGTGTACAATTTCCAAATTTGCGCAGAGGTTGGCTTAGCAAATCGAACTGTTGGGCAAAGGGTTTGATTTTTTCCAGTACTATTGGCAAGAAAAATTTGCAGAGCCCAGTAGCAGTTCTAGCTAGCAGTGGTAAAGCCAAGAAGTTATTCCGGTGAAGCAAATCAGTATTTTAGCTGAGTAGTTTTTTTTTTCTTGTATGGGCACAAAAGATTTTGTAGCAGGTTGCTAGAGCAAAATCAGTGTCGGGTGGAAGAGGAATAACACACAGATTTGTCTACAGTGAATTCTTCAGCATGACCATGGATAAAATTGAAATTCAAGGGGCTTCAGATTTGTCTTCCAGGTTGGAAGACGAATTTTCTTGCCTATCAAGCTCAGCTTCACAGGGAGTCTGGTATATAGGCAGTGGAGCGTCAACTCACATAGTAGGGGTTAGAGAATATATCTTTACCTACAAGGAGGAGCAGATGGACTTCCAGATTACGATGGTAAACAGAACGAAGTGTACTCCAGTGGGGAGACGTACCATCGATTTTCAAAGGGATTCAGGAGAAAGTACCAGCGCTACAAATGTATTGCATGTGCCAAGATTGGGTATGAACCTGATTTCAATATCCCAATTATAGGATAAGGGATATGATATCCACTTCGTAGGGAAGAAGGTGTTTTTCAAACACTCGAGTTGGAAGAAGGTGAGACAGATTGGAGTTCGAAGCAATAGGTTGTATAGGTTGCAGCTCGACTCTCCAATGGCACTAGTAGGCAGTGACAATATAAGTGGGAAGGAACTAAATGAGCTATGGCATAAGAGAATGGGAAATTTACACCAAGTAGCACTCAAGAGGCTCAAGGAGACAGTAATAGGGTTCCAGAACTAGGCACGGAACACGATGGTGTGCGGAGGGTGTGTGCTTGGGAAATATGCTAAGGCAGCATTCCCAAGAAATGACAACAGAGAAGATGGTGTGTTAGGACTTATACACTTAGACATTTGTGGCTCGATGTCCACTATAGCTCTCAGTGGGGCTGAATACTTCGTCACCTTTATTGACGACCATTCCAAGAAAACCTGGATCTACTTCTTGAAGACCAAGGATGAGCTCTTTGATCGTTTCAAGGAGTTTAAGGCTCTCGTGGAGAATGCGACGGGGAAGAATATCAAGGTGCTTCGCTCAGAGAATGGTGGAGAGTATATTGATAAAGACTTCATAGATTTTTGTGCGAAGGAAGGCATCAAAAGAGAGTGGACAACTCCATACAATCCACAACAAAATGGGGTAGTGGAGCGGAAAGAGAGAACTATAGTTGGGGCTATAAAAGCAATGTTATATGACCAAGATTTACCCAAGTTTTTATGGGCAGAGGCATGTAACACAACAGTCTATATTTAGAGTAGAACTCCTCATAGAGCATTGAAGAATAAAATGCCAGAAGGTGTCTTCACAGGGAAGAAGCCAGAAGTTAGTCATTTCAGGATCTTTCGTAGCATTGCTTATTTCCATGTGCCAGAAGAAAAATTCACCAAATTGGATTAGACTGTAGAGAAGGGGTTCCTCGTTGGGTATAGCGAAACCTCCAAGTCATACAAGATCTACATCCTCAGCAATAGGAAGATTGTACTGAGACGAGACGTAAAGTTCATGGAAGATCGAGCTTTCAAGAGATCTCATGAGATGCCTGCAGGCAATCAGAGTCGGCCAACTGAAGCTCCATTGGTGTAGCAATAGGGGCAACAATAGGGGCATCCAGTGGGACCACCAGGGGGACATTCATAGGGATCCAGTACAGTGAACAATACTAGCGTTTCCTCAGGTGCAGGGGATCCAGTGAGATCTTACCATATGAAGCAGCAGAGGCGAGATGAAGAGGAGTTAGTTGAACCTCCCACCACTAGTGGTCGAACTAGCAGAGAAGTTTGCCAGACATTGAGAGATGCAGAGGAGTTTGTTGGAGCTCCTAGAACGAACAAGAGAGAGTGCAGACAGCTTGACAGGTAGCAAGCATTGGTGGCTCAAGTTGCAAAACCTTCTAGCTTTCAGGAAGCCGCACAACATTAGGTGTGGGTGAATGCCATGGTAGAAGAATACAACTCTATCATGATGAATGATGTTTGGGAGGTGGTGTTGAGGCCTGAGGACAAGTCATTTGTAGGTTCTCGGTGGATCTACAAGATCAAGTATGTTGCATATGGCACCGTGGAGAAGTACAAGGTTAGGTTCGTGGAAAAGAGGTATGCATAGAAAGAGGGGATAGATTATGAGGAGACCTTCACCCCAATTTCCAAATACACTTCTATTCGGTCAGTTATATTCCTAGTTGCTTAAATGGGGTAGCAGATTCACAAGATCGACGTCAAGACAACATTCTTAAATGGGGCGACAAACGAAGAAGTGTACATATAACAACCATAGGGATTTGAAACTCATGAGAGGTGCACTCATGTGTGCAGACTGAAGAAATCTATATACAGGCTCAAGCAAGCTCCCAGGGCATGGTACGGTCGGATTGACAGCTACTTGCATCATATTAGATTCATCAAGAGTGACGCAGATCCCAACCTTTACTATTTGATGGTAGAGGGTGAGCCACTCATCCTAGTATTGTATGTGGATGATCTCTTCTTGACGGGATCATCAAGGCTCATAGAGGACTGCAAGAGGAACCTGGCAGCAGAGTTTGAAATGAATGATTTGGGGTTGATGCATTATTTCCTAGGATTGGAAGTATGCAGAAGGATGGGGAGATCTTCCTTGGGCAAGGAAGATATGCTACAGATATTCTGAAGAGATTCAAAATGCAGGATTGTAGACTCATGTCTACGCCCTTGATCACCAACTGGAAGAAAATAGATGCATTAGATGATAAGGATGTTGACTTCACCTTGTATAGACAACTCATCAGTTCTCTCATGTAGCTGGTCAACACTAGGCGAGATATCTGCTTCGCGGTCAATACCCTCAGTTAGTTCATGGTGGAACTAGAGAGAGTACATTGGACAGCAACGAGGCACATTTTGAGGTATGCATGCAGCACAATTGAGTATGAGTTGAGATATACTCGAGGGGATGACGTCAGACTATGTGGGTTCATAGATGCAGATTGGGCAAGGAGTTCACTGGACAAGAAAAGTATCTCTGGCTACTCCTTCAACGTTGGATCAAAAATGGTTTCTCAGAGTAGTAGGAAGCAGAAGTCAGTAGCACTGAACTCTGCAGAAGCAGTGTATATGGCAGCAAGCACAACTACGTGTAAAGCTATATGGATTCAAAAGCTACTGGTAAGTTTGTTCAGGAAGAGGATGGAAGCGACCAATGTCTACTATGATAATTAGAGTTGCATCAAGCTCTCTAAGAATCTAGTGTTTCACGACAGTTCAAAACACATAAATATTCAGTGTCATTTCATCAAAGATTATGTGCAACGTGGAGTGGTCCAGCTACAGTATCTTGCCATAGAAGAGCAGGTTGCATATATACTCACTAAAGCTCTAAGGAGAGCTAAGTTCTTCTATTTTAGAGAACAGATGGGTATGGTGGAGAACCCATTTTACTAGCATGGACAAATTATTTTAGATGCTTCTTAGTTGCAGTAGTTGCAATAGCAACAGCAACAGTTAAGAGGGAGTTGCAGTGCAGATGCAGGATTGGCAGCAGTATGGCAGTGTCAGCAGCAACACAAATGCAACATCAGATTTGCACAGTGGTTGGTGGGAAATGGCCAGACATCAGCAACATGATAGAGAGTTGTACAGAGACAGGGTGTTGTGGCCGAGTGTGCAGCACTAGAGAGAACACCTTCCTCACTAAGAGGGAGTGTTAGTTTCTGTAGCATCAGAGGTGTTCTAGTCTCGAAACTTTGTGGAAAGGCTAAAACACGTGCGTTCTCCAAAACCCATAAATTGTTTCTGGAAATTCCACCTAGAAGTGTCTCAATTAGATTATTAGCCTAATTTTATTATTTCCCAAGTCTACACTGAGGAAAAGGGGTTGATTAATCATAATTAATTGAGAGAAGGTATGAAGCATCTAGAAACTCACACAAATCGATCCAGAAATGATCACAGCCATTGATTATGTTTTAATCTTGGACGTTGGAGTCCCAACTAGAGATTATAAGAGGGGGAGGATGGGTAGATGGAGAACACACCAGTGCAGACACTCGGTGATCTATGCAAATCGATTTTCGAGTAGCAGAGTGATTCAGAAAAATGATTCGAGTCAAACATTGAGTAGTGGGTGGCAAAGGAGTGAGGTAGTATTCCAATGGAGGTTTCCAGTGCCGGAAGAGTCATATTGAGGGAGTGTGAGTTTTCTTAGAGAGACTGCGTAGGTTGTAGTAGCAGAGCAATTTGATCTAGCTAGAGAAGTAGTCAATTCAGTAGTTGGTTATCGGGATTGTGATCAAGAGGGCTAGTGAATCAATTCCAGAGCCAGAGAAAAGCAGAGTTGTAGATTTCAGGAATCAGGAGTTTTCGAAGGAAGCAACAGCAAGGCCTACACAAGCATTGTGCAAACGCTGACGTAGAAGGAAATGTGAATCGTTGAAGGGCCAGTTTCGGGAGCTGAAATCAACTGTGGGGTGAGGAAAAATCCTCACAAGAATTTTGCCAGTGATTCTCTTAGTTTGGATTCCCAGTTTGACATCCAAATTATTGTACTCAAATTTGTTGTTGAAGAATAATAATAAAACTCTCATCTTCTACATCGGTTTTCCCACATTGGGTTTTTCCGGGGAGAATTGTCCAAAAATAATAGTGTCAAATTTTTTTTGTGTGCTAAAATTTCTCAG
The DNA here is from genome assembly GCA_034641835.2 of Pinus albicaulis. Lineage (NCBI taxonomy): Eukaryota > Viridiplantae > Streptophyta > Pinopsida > Pinales > Pinaceae > Pinus > Pinus albicaulis. Next base: position 1,472,059,074 of record CM076584.1, read on the forward strand.
TTTCCAACATTTTATTTTCCACAACATTTTTATGGTGAAAATTGCAGTTGTGATTTTATTCATTGTTTGTCGTAGCGAATAAACTGCATAATTAAATTTTCTTGCTTATGAGTCTCAGCTTCATAGTGTATCTGGTATATAGACAGTGGAGCGTCAACTCATATGACAGGGGTTAGAGAATATTTCTCTAGCTACAATGAGGAGCAGATGGATTATCAAATTACGATGAGAAATGGAACAAAATGTACTCCAGTAGGGAGAGGTACCATCGATTTTCAGAGGGAATCAAGAGCAAGTACTAGAGCTACAAAGGTACTATGTGTGCCAGGATTGGGTATGAACCTGATTTTAGTATCCCAGCTACAAGATAAGGGATATGATTTCCATTTTGTAGGGAAGAAAGTGTTTGTCAAACACCCAAGTTGGAAGAGGGTGAGACAAATTGGAGTTTGAAGCAACAGGTTATACAGGTTGCAGCTCGATTCTCCAATGGCACTGGTAGGCAGTGACAGTAGCAGTAGGAAGGAGCTAAATGAGCTATAGCATAGAAGAATGGGAGATTTACATCATGGAGCACTCAAGATGCTCAGGGAAACAATAACAAGGGTTCCAAAACTGGACACAAAACAAGATGATGTATGCAGAGGGTGCGTGCTTGGGAAATATGCTAAGGCAACATTCCCAAGAAGTGGCAACAGAGCAAATGGCGTGTTAAGAATTATACACTCAGATATTTGTGGCCCCATGTCCACTAGAGCTCTCAGTGGGGCTAAATATTTTGTCACCTTTATTGATGATCATTCCCGAAAAACTTGGATCTATTTTTTGAAGACCAAGGATGAGGTCTTCAATCGTTTTAGGGAGTTTAAGGCTCTCAATGAGAATACGACAGGGAAAAATATCGAGGTGCTTCGCTCAGAAAATGGTGGAGAGTATATTGATAAAGACTTCATAGATTTTTGTGCGAAGGAAGGCATCAGAAAAGAGTGGACAACTCCATACAATCCACAGCATAATGGAGCTATGGAGCAGAAGAACAAAACTATAGTCAGGGCTGCAAAAGTGATGTTATATGACCAAGATTTTTCCAGGTTTCCATGGGTAGAGGCATGTAACACAATGGTTTATATTCAGAATAGGACTCCTCATAGAACATTGGGGAAGAAAACACTTGAAGGATTCTTCTCAGGAAGAAGCCATAAGTTAGTTGTTGCAGGATCTTCAGTAGCATTCCTTATTGCCATGTGCCAGATGAGAAACGCAAGAAATTGGATCAGACTGCAAAGAAGGGGTTTCTCGTTGGGTATAGTGAAACCTCAAAGGCATACAAGATCTACATTCCTAGCAATAGGAAAATTGTAGTGAGACGGGACGTAAAGTTCATGGAAGATCGAGCTTTCAAGAGATCCCGTGAGATGCCTACAGGTGATCAAAATCAACCAGCAAAAGCTCCATTGGTTCAGCAGCAAGGGCAACCAGTGGGACCGACAACAGAACAGTCACAAGGATCTAGTACAGTGACCAATACCAGCATTTCCTCAGGTATAGGAGATCTAGTGAGTTCACAGCAGTCGAAGCAAGAGACGCAGGATGAGGAGGAGTTGGTGGAACCTCCCCCCACTAGTGGTCGAGCCAGCAAAGAGGTTCGTTAGACATTGATAGATGCAAAGGACTTTATTGGAACTCCTAGGACAAACAAGAGACAGCGCAAATGTGAAAAATTTTTAATCTTACAAACATAAATCCTACTGCAACTAACTGATTTGCATTACCTACATGTATTTCCCATTTAACAAGTTATTTACATAATTATTCAACAAATATTAATGCAAATACTAAGTAGCCTACACCAATATACAGATCAAGTACTGAAAAATAAATGAGACAATCACAAAAAGGACACTTATTTTTGGACTAACGTCCCCTGAAAAACCCAATGTGGGAAAACTGGTGCAACAGATCTGAGGGTTTGTATTATTAAGCAACAATATTCTGAGTACAACTTAGGTGCCAAATCCGGCTCACCCAACAGAGAAAATCCTCCGCAGACAGATAAAATAGTGAGTTTTACCTCACATTACAAGTCTCGGTTGATCCAAGATTCGAACTGGCGAAACCCCAGCTCCCTCTGCACTACCTCTGCGCAGTAGATGCGTAGGCCTGCGTGGGGATGGTGATCATTGCGTCACCTCTTCTCTGCATTGATCTGCCTCTCAAAAAAATCGAGTTTAGCTCTCCCAACTCAGAAACCCTGATCTCTAGCAAATATTCAGATTGTCCCTTCGAAGCTCTGCGCAAACCCTACGTGAGCCTTGCGTGGGCCTGCATCACCTCTCCTAGTGGCTGTGTTGCTTCCTCTATTGTCTTTGTTGCCTGTCTGCTATGTACTCTTGGTCCTCCAACCAACAACTGCTTTTGTCGCTCACTATTGTTGAATCACTCAGATCTTATCTTCGTCTAAGCACTGCTCCGTCACAAGAATTCGATCTCTAGATTCATTCACTGTGTGTTCTCCGACTGACCCTCAAGCCTTCCTTTATACTTTTCCTGTTAATGAATCAAAGGTCGTGATCTAATCTTTAATCAACGGCTAAGATTAAAACAGACTTGATCCTCGTCACTTAGAAGCTTCTCACCCACATTTAAATTAATTCACTTTAAGTATTTTAATTCCCTAAGTTTTAACTTAGGCTCCATTAAAAATAATTAATTATTTGAATAACTTTCACTACGGGTGGAATTCCTCCAAACGATTTCTGGGTCTTGGAGATCTCATGTGTTCTATCCTCTCCTCAAAATTTCCAAGCTAGAGCACATTCAATGCTACCCAAAAATCAACACTCCCTCTTAGCGAGGAATGTGTTCTAGCAATACTTCTTACCAGAAGCATCACTCTGATCCACGACATCAATCCTCTACATTGTTGATGCTCGGCATGTTGCCCCTCATCCACTATGTTGCTGCAATCTGTACTGCTTCCCATGACTCTGCCACTATCACTGCTACATTTGTACTACAGCTCCCTCTCAAAATGATGCATCATGTTGCCCATAGCACTACCACTGCTAACTCCTGCACTGCAACTTTGTTGCTAAGAGTTAAGCAACTAAAAGACATCCCAAATCCTGACATACTAGTCAGTCTGGATGCACCTAGATGTTGAAGCTTCCTCTGTTGCTAATTAGTGTTGACCCTCTGATGCTACTGCGATGTTGCTGCTCTGCACTACACTGCACCACTGTGCACTACATTGTTGCCGCTATGTTGTTGTTGCCTCTGCTCTGCGTTGCTTCAGACTTTGGCGCTCTAGCTTTGCCACTATCGCTCCATCATCCCTCGTACCAACTGACTCACGTCATTCTGCTACTGTCATTAAGGGCTCTCGTAGACTTATGTGATCCAAGAGTTTGGGCACCTCAAGAATCATGCCTATCACTGTAGCTTCAATCTACAGCTCCATCTCACCCCATTTCTTAGGTGCATGAGCACTCATGGCGCATCCATCTCCATCCTCCTCATCACCCTAAGTTGGAGCAGCCTTTGAGTCAGATTCTTCTTTGCCCTTCTTCTTTAGAGGTCACTGCGTGGCGAAATGTCCCATTTCCCCACATCTGGCGCATCTGACCTTCGAGAGGTCCTTCTTCTCCCTTCTTTGCTGCCCTTGTTGTCCCTTAGATGCGAGAGCCGCATCTTCCTCTTCCTCCTTCTTGACTTTGATCCCTTTACCATTGCTTCTTGCCTTGGTCCACCATCTAATCTCTTCCTTTCGAATATTTGCCCACATCTCCTCCCAGCTTGGAAGAGCAGCGTTGCCCAAAATGCTTTGGGCAAAGGTTTCCCAGTCTTCAGTGACTGCATTAAGGGTAGTCCTGACCATAAATCCAACATCTGTTGTAGCCCCTACAAAAGCTAACTTATCTCAGATCCCTTGCAATCTAATAAGGAAGATATCAATCTCTTCTCCCTTCTGCATCTGAAACAATCTCAGCTAATTCTCAAGCAACATCTTCGCTGGACGAAACATCCCTCGTACAATGTGGTCAAGGCCTCTCACATTTCCCTTGTTGTGTTCTTCTCAGCAATATGTGGGATCACATGATCCTTGACTCCATCCATGATCATGATTTTTTCTCTTGCTTGAGCCTCCTCATACTTCTTGAGAGGATCAACATCAACCAGAACAACAATCGTGTTCAAGGCATAATCCTTGATGCGATGTTCATCCAGAACTGCCAAGGTCTTGGCTTTCCAGATGACAAAGTTGGATGCTCCATCCAACATGTCCTGATCCCTCAATCCATTCACGGCCATCTTTGCTCAACTAAGTTTCGAACAAGTTCCTTTCTCCCTCTTTCGCTGCTACCCCAGCAAAAAAACTCGGATATGGGTTTCATTGGCACTAGATATCCTCTAAAGAACAAGCTCCCTCTGCAATTCGATTTCCTTTACGGAAATCATATATGGCCTTGACACTCCTCTTTGATCTCTCTTCACCTTTGCTCAACAACGGATCTGGGTGTAACAAGAAATCTTAAAGGGAATTGATTCACTCTACTTTGTACGCACTAGACATTGTTTTGCACCAACAGAATCAGCGCCCCACCAGCAACTTCAGATAAAAATCTGCGCTGCATTTTGCAGCTACAGCGTCACCCTAGCAAGCTGACGCAGGCTCTGCGTGAGCCTTCCCTGGTGACTGCGTCACCCTTCCTCTGCTTCTCTGGTTCAGAACTGCGTTGTCACTCGGGAGAGCTGCTTTTTTGCAACAGATTTCCTTATGTTCCTTCGTTGATGGCTTCAGTCCTCCTTGATTTGCAATTTCTCTAATACAATGTGAAAATTTATGAATCTTACAAACATAAATCCTACTGCAATTAACTGATTTGCATTACCTACTTGTATTTTCCATTTAACAAGTTATTTACAAAATTATTCAACAAATATTAATGCAAATACTAAGCAGCCTACACCAATATATAGATCAAGTACTGAAAAATAAATGAGACAATCACACAAATGACACACTTATTTTTGGACTAAGATCCCCGAAAAAAAACCAATGCGGGAAAACCAGTGCAGCAGATCTGAGGGTTTGTATTATTAAGCAGCAGTATTCTGAGTATAACTTAGGTGCCAAATCTGGCTCACCCAACAGGGAAAATCCTCTGCAGACAGATAAAAGAGTGAGTTTTACCTCACACTACAAGCCCTGGCTGATCCAAGATTCGAACTGGTGAAACCCCAGCTCCCTCTGTGTTGCCTCTACACAGTAGATGCGTAGGCCTGTGTGGGGATGGCTGATGACTGTGTCACCTCTTCTCTCCGTTGATCTGCCTCTCAGAAAATTGAGTTTCAACCCTCCCGGCTCAGAAACCCTGATCTCCAACAAAACTTCGAAGTGCCCCTTGGAAGCTCTGCGCAGTCCCTGTGTGAGCCCTGCGTGCGCCTGTGTCACCCCTTCAAGGAACTACGTCGCCTCTCCTGGTGGTTGTGCTACTTCCTCTGCTATCTCTGTTGCCTCTCTACTACGTACTCTTGGTCCTCCGACCAACAACTGCTTCTGCCCCTCACTGTTGCTGAATCACTCAGATCTTATCCGAGCACTGCTCTGTCAGAAGAATTCAATCTCTAGATTCACTCACTATGTGTGTTCTCCAACTGACCCTCAAGCCTTCCTTTATACTTTTCCCGTTGATGAATCAACGGTCGTGATCTAATCTTTAATCAACGGCTAAGATTAAAACAGACTTGATCCTCGTCACTTAGAAGCTTCTCACTCACATTTAAATTAATTCACTTTAATTATTTTAATTCACTAAGTTTTAACTTAGGCTCCATTAAAAATAATTAATTATTTGAATAACTTTCACTACATGTGGAATTCCTCCAAACGATTTATGGGTCTTGGAGATCTCATGTGTTCTAGCCCCTCCACAAAATTTCGGAGCTAGAGCACATCCGATGCTCCCCAAAAATCAACAGCAAACAACCTGACAAGTACCAAACATTGGTGGCTCAGGTTGCAGAACCTTCCAGCTTTCAAGAAGTTCCACAACATCAAGTATGGGTAGATGCCATGGTAGAAGAATAAAGCTCTATCATGACGAATGATGTTTGGGAGGTGGTGCCGAGGTCTGAGGATAGGTCAGTTGTAGGTTCTCAACGGTATTGATTTTTGTGTAGCTTGGGAGGTACTCCAAGCCCTAGTGTTCGAGTGTTGGAGGTCAAAGTGCCAAAAGTAGCCTTGTGGGCTTGAAAACCAAGCTTGGGGATTTTGCACCCATCGATGTTTGGGCCAAAACCATCATGATTTTTCGACATGTGATAGATGAGGATGATAGTGCTCGTTGAGACGATTCTAACACAATGAGAATCATCCAATTCCGAGTTGTCGTTGAGGAGAAATGAATTTTTGAAGTTGACAAGTAATTATTGGTTTTCGAGTCATGTAGGCGTGAAGTAAAATTTGACCAATAGATGTGTCTCTTACTAATTCGTGGAGCCCCTCATTTGGATAAAAATTGAGGGTGAATTGATGTGGTTTAGACAACCATTGGTGCAACGTCCTCTCAAGGAAAAGGAGCTCTGAAATTGGACACATCTAGAGAGGCCTAGACAGCATGGAGGAGTGGGGTCAGAATTCTGTTCTGGAGGTCGAGTACGCTGAGGTGGCAGTGGACTGTCTTTGGGCTAAACAGGTGATCTGAGTTTGTTGTCATGGAGGTCGAGTAGGTTGGCTATTAGGCCGAGTTCCTTGTGAGCAAAATGTTGTTGTTTGGAGGATGTTTGGGCATCGATTAGGGGACTGTCTCACTGTTAGAGGGTTGTTGTGCTAGGCTGTAGGCCATAGCACATAACTAGGCTTGTTTATGCGTTGTAAAAGGTTGACATATGCCCTAAGGAAGCAGCGTGGGTGAAGAGGAGGCCTCTTGAGGTGTGTAACGGCCCTTTAAGGGCTTGTTTGATGACTATTGGGAGGATTTAGGGCCGCTGCAAGTGCCCTAACCAGGAGACACGAACAACAAGGTGCAAACATCATTACAGCAGGGTTTTTGGAGGGATGTTGGGTCAAATATTTTGACCAGTGCTTGGATCGATTAAGGGGCAGTTTGAGGAGACCTTAGGAGGTATTTGGAGGAGCCCACATGGACTATTGGGAAGCCTACCAAGAAGCTAAGGTGACAGTAAGCACATCAGATTGGGAGGCAAGAGGACAGCAGCAAGGAGAGTTGCAGATGTTCCCTTGATGACAGTTAGATAGATGTCCTAGGTGAGGACATGATTGGTGCCCAGATTTGTGCAATAGCTCCTCTATTGCAGAGCAAAGGGTGAATTGGTGGAGCCTGTTGGCAGCCATGTGTAAGGGTCTCCTAGGTGTGAGGATGCCCTAACTAGGTGCAAATGCTATAGCGTGGACTTGATCTCTCGTGGATTGTTGGAGGGCAGCATGAGAGAGAACCAAGTGTGGACGAAATTGGGCACTTATGGTCTGCTGAAGGACAGTGTGATAATGTCCAAGTTGGTGCTGAAGTGCAGCACCTTGATGGACAAAGGTGACTGATAGCCTGGCAATTGATGAGCTTAAGGGTCTGATCAACCAAGAGCACGATTGTGGAGCCCGAGACTTGTGTGTGGAGAAGGACTTCTACAGCAGATGATGGTATTTTCCTAGCCTGTGTTCATTGTGGGAGATGTACATCTTGCAATGATAGGTGGCAGCCCTCCGTGCCCTATGTTGGTCTTCATCGTTGCAGCGAAGGAAGACCATAGTGGGCTGAAGTCCCTAAATAGCTGAGGAGCAGCAGTGGGTAGATTGATAGTTGTTCAGAAGTGGAGCTATGAACAACTCGACAGGGATCTCGATTTGTTGTGCCCTCGATGGACAAAGGGACAACTGGAGAGCAGATTGGAAAGTCGAGATTCAGTGGCCAGATAGAATTGGAGCATTGATAGAGGCAAGAGCTGCAGATTGGTAGCCGAAGGACTAGGCAGGTACATGGTATGACCGAGAGGAGTTTTGAATGCACTACAGCTAGATGGTATTTTGTATCTTGTACTAGTGGATGTATGAGAGCCATTATCCCTGGTATGGGAGCCCTAGACTGTTGTATTATATCAGTTTGATTAACATAACAAAGTTGGGTTGAAAAAATAAAAAGTTGTCTATATTATGTGCATGTGTGATTTACTGCTTTATATTTTCGCTATGCAAAGTAGTTCATGGTTGAGATTCTTGGTTTGGTAGCATCAAAGATTTTAAGACTCTAACCTAGACCCAAGGTCATGGAAATTGAACAGATGGATCTACAAGATCAAGAATGTTGCAGATGGTTGTGTGGAGAAGTACAAGGCTAGGTTCATAGCAAAGGGGTATGCACAGAAAGAAGGGATAGATTATGAGGATACCTTTGCCCTAGTTGCCAAATACACCTCTATTCGGTCAGTTATATCCCTAGCAGCTCAGATGGGATGGGAGATTCACCAAATGGACGTCAAGACAACATTCTTGAACGGGGTGATAGAGGAAGAGGTGTACATTGAACAGCCAGAGAGCTTCGAAACTCATGAGAGGGCACTCATGTGTGCAGATTGAAGAAAACTTTATACAGGCTCAAGCAAGCTCCCAGGGCATGGTATGGTCGAATCGACACCTACTTGCAGCAGATGGGATTCGTTAAGAGTGACGCAGATCCCAACCTTTACTATTTGATGGTAGAGGGTGAGCCACTCATCCTAGTTTTGTATGTAGATGATCTCTTATTAACAGGATCATCAGGGCTCATAGAGGAATGCAAGAGGAACCTGGCAACAGAGTTTGATATCAAGGATTTGGGGTTGATGCACTATTCCCTAGGATAGGAAGTGTGGCAGAAGGATGGGGAGATCTTCCTTGGGTAGGAAAGATATGCTACAAACATTCTGAAGAGATTCAGAATGCGGGACTGTAGAACCATGTCTATGCCCATGACCACCAACTGGAAGAAGATAGATGCATCAGATGACATGGATGTCGACCCCACCTTGTATAGACAGCTTATCGATTCTCTCATGTATCTGGTCAACACTAGGCCAGATATTTGCTTCATAGACAATACCCTCAATCAGTTTATGGTAGAGCCGAAGAGGATACATTGGGCATCAGCGAGGCATATTTTGAGGTATGTGCGTGGTACAGTCAAGTGTGGTTTGAGATATACCTGAGGGGATGATGTCAAACTATGTGATATCAAATATGCAAATTGGATAGGTAGTTCAGTGGACAAGAAACATACCTCTGGGTATTTCTTTAGCATTGGATCAAGGATGGTTTCTTGGTGTAGTAAGAAGCAGAAGTCAGTACCACTGAGCTCTACAGAAGTAGAGTTTATGGCAGCAAGCACAACCACGTGCAAATCTATATGGCTTCGAAAGTTGTTAGTAAGCTTGTTCAGGCAGAGGATGGAGGCAACCTGTGTCTACTATGATAATCAAAGTTGCATTAAGCTCTCTGACAATCAAATGTTTCATGACAGGTCGAAACACAGATATTCGGTGTCATTTCATCAGAGATTGTGTACAGCGTGGAGCAGTCTAGCTACAATATGTTTCCACAGAAGAGCGGGTTGCAGATATACTCACAAAAGCACTAAGGAGAGCTAACTTCGTCTATTTTAGAAAACAGATGGGTATGGTGGAGAACCCGTTTCAGTAGCAGGGATAGAAAATTTCAAATGCTTCCCAATTGCAATAGTTGCAGTTGCAGCAACAGCAGATGAGACGGAGTCGCAGTGCAGATGCAGTGTTGGCAGCAGTACAGCAAGGTCAGCAGCAGCACAGATGCAGCATTAGAGTTGCGCATGGGTTGGTGGGCAATGGCAGGTAGTCACAGTGGCCAAACATAAGTAGCATGACAGGAGGTGATACAGAGACAAGGTGTTGTGGCAGAATGTGCAGCACTAGAGAGAACACAGCCCTCGGTAAGAGGGAGTGTTAGTTTTTGTAGCATCAGATGTGTTTTAGCCACGAAATTTGGTGGAGAGGCTAGAATACATGAGATCTCCAAAACCCAAAAATCATTTCTGGAAATTATGTTCGGTGGCCTGATTATCATCCTGTTTTAGAGGTCTTTCATTCAACCAGATGTATACCCCAAGAAGACTGTACACCCCTCCACACGAGGGGGCGTGGGGGGGACTTGTCCCCCCCACGGAGGTTCAGGGGGGGGCCATCCCCACCAGCTACGGAGTTCGGGGTCTAGCGATCCCCCAACGAGGGTTCGAGGGCAGTGCCCCCGAAGCTAAAAATAGATGTAAAATTGCCTTGTAAAATATTGTAATTTCATAGCCAATCTGGGTCATTCATTAGGCGGATGATCTGATGGTAGAATTCATGTTTAATTTAGGGGTTTTTTCCCTAGAAGGAAACCCCTCTGTTGTATGAGGGAATTGTATTGCGGTTGTGTTTTTAGAGTGCATTTTGAGCAAGAAAGAGAAAGGGGTATTGTGTGAGAGAGTTGAGGATATTACAGCGGATCTGTTGTAGGTTGTGTCTCTTCATTTTGCTGGATAATATAAAGGAAGGACTTGTTTCTCCGTGGACCACATATATTTGTGTCTCTCTTGTTTTATATATTTTTTGTCTTTGTATTTCCACATATTTTTATGTGTTCCATTGCTCTGTAATATATAATTTTCTAACAATTTCCACCTAGAAATGACTTAATTAGATTATTGACCAATTTTTTAATGTTTCATAAGTCTAAACTTAAGAAAATTGGTTAATTAATCATAATTAATTAACTCAAGCTGAGAATTCTCTAGAAACTCACACAGATCAACCCAGAAATTATCCGAGCCATTGATTAAGATTTAATATTGGTCGTTGGAGTTCGTTGGAGTCCCAACAGGAAGATATAACAAGGGATTGATGTGGTGATGGAGAATACACCGGTGCAAATACTCGGTTACCCAAGTAGTTCGATTTTCTCAATAGTAGAGACTCAGCAGAGAAGATACAACTAGTGGGTGAGTAGCAAGTGGCAGAGGAGGTCAACAACATTTCAGGAGGAAGTATTCTAGTTCCGAGAGAGGCAGTATGAGGAAGGTCGAAATTCCCAGAGGTTCTGCGCAAAGGTTGACACAGAAGGATCTGTGTGTGTCTAGGGAGGTAAATTTGGGGGCAAAAATTAGCTATGGGGTGAGAAAATTCTCACAATAATTTTGCCAGTATTTTTCCTCAAATTAGATTGCCATTAAAGCATCTAAATTATTGTACTCAGAATTGCTACTGAAAAATAATAATAATAAAACCCTCATTTGTTGCATCGGTTTTCCCAAGTTGGGCTTTTCCAAGGACAATTGTTCAAAAATAACAGTGTCAAAATTTTTGTGTGCTAGAATTTCTCAGTTTCCTGCATTATACTTTCTGCAGTTCTATTTGTGAAGGTTGCAGTGGGAGTTATTTGATATTTGTTGTAGCAAATAAATTGTTAAATTAATTAAAAATTAGAAAAATAATTTCCAGTTGTTGCAATAGGATTTTAGTATTGAAATTTTCACACGACTTCTTCTTATAATCTTTTGTTGGGACTCCAATGGCCAAGATTAAAACTTAATCAAGGGCTAGTATTATTTCCTAGTCGATCACTGTGAATTTCTAGATGATTCACACCTTTCTCAATTAATTCCGATTAATCAACCCATTTTCCTAAGTTTAGACTTAGGAAAAATTTAAAAATAGGCTAATAATCAAATTGAGACGCTTCTAGGTGGAATTTCAAGAAACGATTTTTGGGTTATGGAGAACTCCTATGTTTTACCCTCTCCACAAAGTTTCGAAACTAGAACACCTCTGATGCTACAAAAACTAACACTCCCCCTTAGCAAGGAAGGTGTTCTAGTGCTACACCACTGCTACAAGACCCCATCTCTCTATCATCCTCTGTATGTTGTTGATGTCTAGCCACTGCCCACCAACCACTACACAACTTAGATGTTGCATCTGTGCTACTGCTGACACTATTATACTGCTGCCAACTCTACATTTGCACTGCAAATTCCTCTCGTTTCTTGTCGTTGCTACTGCGACGACTGCAACTGAGAAGAATCCAAAATACTAAATCAATTGTGTCTCAGTGTCGCATCTGCCTCCTGAGACTCTGTCTGTTACTAGCCTTTGCACTATCCACTGAGGAATATGCAATGTTGTTGATTCTGCACTGGGCCACCTGCTCTACTGTCAACAATGCTCTGTGCTCCTCAACACCTGACTATAACTGTCACCCTGGAATCTGACTACATCATCAGACACTGATCCATCCTACTACTGAATATTGTGGGCCCCTGTAGCAAGGTAATGATCCATGTGGAGGACACCTCAAGGATCCTTCCCAAACCTCTGCAACTCTGGGACTATAACTCCATATCGCCCCACCTCTCTCCTGGAGGTGTTATCGAACTAACGCCTACACCTACCTACTAGTTAGTGGGAAAAGCCTTCAACCCCACCAGGTGTGGTTGGTGGCAAGGAACTCAGAGAAGGGGCTGTCACCTATTCCCAACTCTCTCCGTTTAAGCTATCTCCTAGGTTAGCTAAGGGGGGTGGTCCCTAAAAGAAAACTAAGTTAAAGATGTGAGATTTCTAGGAGAATTGATTAGAAAGAATTACTTATCAAAGATGACTCGATTTCCAATATGTAAACAAGCATATAAGTATATGAGCAATATTTAATGACGTGTTCAAAATATAGACCAGTGCTTTAAAGTAGATAACAAATGCTTGCTCAAAAATGAAATTCAAGATATAATGACAATAATCCCACAAAGGAAGTGTTAGACCAAGATCACAATATGAAATTAAATTTGCAACACCAAATAAGGGTATTTGCCAATGAAACGAGATATATCAATCATCCATAAGCATAATGATCATTAAAATGACAACATGCAATGAAGTAGTATGTAGAAGCAAATTTCCAAGTACCATAGAATTAAACTTGTTGCAAAATTTAAAGAATTAAAATGCTTGCATCCAAAGTGCTTCTTGAGATAATATTTGCATGTGAATTTTTAAACCATCAAGATAGCAAAAATTTGGGAACTTTGCAAGTAAATGTGATGAGATAGTGCTCTTGGTTTATTTTATTAATTAGTTCTAAAGCAAAGTTACAATTGAACTCTAATCCTCAAACCTCACCCTCGCCCAAATATTTGGATCTCACAGTGAGGAGTCCATAGAGGTAGAGGGTCCCTAAAACGTCTATTCAACCAACTTAAGTTGGAGGTAAATTTTAGAGATGCAAGTCTAGTATGAAAAGTGAAATGCCTAAATGATATGAAAGTGAGTTTGTAAGTGCTATGTAAAAGATGGAGATGATTCAATTAAATATGTTTCATAGTTAGAACAATAACTCAAAGTTGCCATAAATTGAAAGTGTTATGCTTCTTTACTTGTAGTATATTGTGAAACTTATCCAAATGAGAAATAGATCACAAAACATAAGTAAGTGATGGCAAATGAGATTGCAAACTAGGAAATTTAAAAGACTATGTGATCTAAGCAATTAATGAAATGAAAATATGAGTTACTCACATGCAACTAAATTAGATTAGCAAATGAAATGATGAATGCAAGTGATTTAGTTGAGAAAAAAAAAAAAAAAGTTAACTCCTCGAGAAGATTCCTCCCTCTAAATGAGTAGGTGAGATACCATGGGAAAAACCTCCCAACCTCCCTCAAGAAAAGTCAGCTCTTTATTAATGAAAGTGAGGCCCTCTTATAGAAATGAGGGGATTGGGAAGAGCTTACAATATGCGTTTTAAATTTGCTCTTTCCCAAAGTTACAAGTGTAAGATTTTAAAAAAAAAATTACTTGTGAGATGTTTACAAAGTAAAGGCTTAAAGCCTTGAGGTGAATGGCGGTTACAATTCCTCAAAAGAATGAGGCTTTAGAAGTAGAGGTGAAGTGATAAGGCAGAACTTGGATTTGAGGTTCCAAATGGAAGAGTGTTCCTTAGCCTATGCTTTAGCTCCCTTTCTTCAAACTTAGATTGCTTCCAAGAACACCTATAGGCAAACAAGCAAAAGAGTTAGCATGCAAAAGAAATAGTGTTGAAATATGTGAGAGGAAATCACATGCATGCAAAGGAAAAAGTTAGAAACTCAATGCAAGTATAAAATACACTTTATATTACAAATTCCCTCACTAAGATCAGCTTGAAAGAGTTGATTTAGTGAGTGAGAATTAGGATTTAGATCCAACAACTTAGCCTCAAATGCTAGATAAAATAGATATGTGCACAAATGAGAGAAGAAATATATGATTTTTTTTTAGAGATGGAATAGAAGCAAAAGGCTCATGAAACCCCCTTTTAGATAAATCTCTTGATGTCTTATGAGATTGTTGGCTTGAACAACTTGTGAGACCTCTGATATCCTTGGAGCTGACTTATTCCAACCGAAGAAGTCTTCACACTCCAATGGACTTGGCAACCTGTCCTTTGAACACACAAATTTCTGCAAACCAATTGTTAGTGCAAAAGAAACTTGGCATATAGAGGCCACATTGAGCTTGTCATTTCATCGAAAATAACAAGCTACAACAAAAGCACAAAACATACCAAGTCCAAAGGAGATCTGAGATAGCTACAAATCTCCCCTCCCTAGACAATAGTGCCTTCAGGCAAATGCAAAGAAAAAAAAAACCAACTAGATTGCAATAAATAACAACATCAAATGAAACAAGTATACCTCATCAACCAAAGAATGCACCACAAGAGAAGCTAGTAACCCCAAAGACTTTCTTTTATTCAGCTCAATAACAATTTCGGCATAGTAACAATAAGCACAAGCTTCAAAAAACCACCCTTACAATGAGAGCCCAAGGCTCATTTAAATAGAACTATGGGAGCAAATCCCAATGAAAAATTAAATGACAAGTGGAGAAGGGAGATAATCCCAATGCAAAAACGAGTGGCTGTAGACTGTTGTAGAACACCTGTAGATGGCAGCCTTATCTCCTGTTCAGGCCAACGTACAAATTTTTCTTCATGTGCATATCTTTGGTGGTTGCCAAGTGTGATTGATGATAGGTGCATGGGGGAGAAAACTCCCACATAAGACTGCCTCAACCCCCACGTAAAACTGAACCTCAAACTGCTGTAGGTGGCCTTCTTCACTGGCAGCGTATACTTCCAACTGTTATGTGCATCTTATTATGTCCAAGTGTGAAATATGTGGCAATAAATGGGAGCAATATCCCACTAAATTAGCCATAATACAATGATCATGTGACCCATGTGTACCAAATCAATGCCAATCAGATCTGTGTGTTATGATCAACATATGACCGCCTCTAATTGCTGCGTACAAGATGTAGTTAACTGCTGCATTGATTTCTGAGTGCCAACATGTGGGGACAAGTGGGAGACAAAGTCTGTCCCATGTGGCAGTCTCGTCCCCCTTTTAATTTGACACCAAAGTCGTAAGCAATACATGCCAAAAATCTGCTGTATGTTGCACTTTTGAATCAAAGGGATATATGTATGAAAAAGTGGGGGACAAGGTTTGCCATGTCACCTTTCTTGTCCCCCCTTAAAGTTGAAAAAATTATTTAATGTATTCCACCTTAATTCCCACTTCTAACTTTATGCTTTAATCTCTTCATATTTAAATCAAAGCTGAACCTTTACCATACGTTGCCTTATGAACTCAACATGGAACTTTGACTTGGCACATTTGGCTTTGACTTGTATCTTATGTGGTGGGCCCCATGGCTGCCACATCACCTTTTGCTTCTCCACATAAATTCCACATCAAAATTTGAGTTATTTTGACTTTAGAAATTTTTCTAAAATTTTTCCAATTTTTCATTTTTCTCATTTTTTGCCACTGACATTAGGAAAATTGGCTTTTGAGGGATCATAAGTCATTTTTTGACCGCCAAAGTGGGTCCTAGGATAATGCTGGGTCTCTGAGGATGATTTTCGAGTAGTCACATGCCCCAGACATTCCCTAAGGCCACTTATTTACATCATTACATAGAAATTAATTAAAAAATCCCATTTTGCAGGAAATTTTTAATTATTAAAAAATCCTACTTAGACCTAGTCAAATTCCGTGAAATCAGAGATGACCTAGCATGGTAATATACATAGACTCTAGACACTAAGATGCGTTAGGGGCTCAACCTTCAAGCCGTCACCTCGGCTTTGGGGTAATGCAATGAGTGAAAAAACCTAGAAAATTATTCGCCGCTAAAAAGAAGGAATAATTAACCAAGTAAAAAAAACACTCCAAGGTGTACTCGCTTGCTGATCGAGTCCCGACATCCTAGGCCTGTTACAAGGCTTTATTCATCATGCTAGTGACATTTATACAATATCCCCGAAGGGCTGCAGAATCTGAAGACTGAAGAAGAAAATGATGAGAAGAAGAAGTAGAGTTTAAAAACTCTGTTGAACATGATGATATCTGATGATATCTGCTGGCACAAGTGTCTTCTGGTTCATTCTTGGGCATGGAGTCTTCACATTATCATGATCAGGATTAGAGTTCAATTGTAACCTGACTTTAAAACTAATTAATAAAATAAACCAAGAGCACTATCTCATCACATTTACTTGCAAAGTTCCCAAATTTTTTGCTATCTTGATGTTTTAAAGATTCACATGCAAATATTATCTCAAGAAGCACTTTGGATGCAAGCATTTTAATTCCTTAAATTTTGCAACAAGTTTAATTCTATGGTACTTGGAAATTTGCTTCTACATACAACTTCATTGCATGTTGTCATTTTAATGATCATTATGCTTATGGATGATTGATATATCTCGTTTAATTGGCAAATACCCTTATTTGGTGTTGCAAATTTAATTGCATATTGTGATCTTGGTCTAACACTTCCTTTGTGGGATTATTGTCATTATATCTTGAATTTCATTTTTGAGCAAGCATTTGTTATCTACTTTAAAGCACTGGTCTATATTTTGAACACGTCATTGAATATTGCTCATATACTTATATGCTTGTTTACATATTGGAATCGAGTCCTTTTTGATAAGTAATTCCTTCTAAACAATTCTCCTAGAAATCTCACATCTTTAACTTAGTTTTCCTTTAGGGACCACCCCCCTTAGCTAACCTAGGAGATAGCTTAAACGGAGAGAGTTGGGAATAGGTGACAGCCCCTTCTCTGAGTTCCTTGCCACCAACCACACCTATGGGGTTGAAGGCTTTTCTCACTAACTGTAGGTAGGTGTAGGCGGCAAGCGTCCGGGAGGTATAGCTACAAACATGGCAAAATCTTCCTCCAACTTGGAGGACAACTTGTCTATCTCTGCAGATGCTGCCGCTTGGTCCCGCTTCTCTTGCTTGTCCTTCTTCCTTTGAGGACACTAAGTACTATAATGGCCATACTCGTCACACCTGAAGCACTTGACCTTGGGTGAATGG